>VHKM01000393.1:0-1381666 GCA_007210695.1 Neogobius melanostomus
CCGATTTGAAGACGAAACTTGAATGTTGGTCGACGATGTCGACGGATGTTTTGTATCTGAATATGAAAATGGGCCGCAATAGCGCCCCTTGCAGGCCAAATAAAATTTAGGCGAAAAATTTAGTTGTCGTAGAACAAGAGAAATTTGGACGACATCCGTCACTTGACCACCGACAAAAGTATTGAGGCCACGCCCTTTTCTCACCGTGTTGCCATAGCAACGAACCGATGTGCAACCTTGCGCGCAACCAAATTGGTACGACGCGGTGTTTGACAGTCCGACAAAAGTAATTAAGTGGTTTGTAGGCAAACCAACCAGAGAGGGCGGCCATTTTTGGGAAATATGTAGTAATTCTGGGCGAAGGCGCCATTTTTGATATTGCCCTGCATTTTTACTGAAATCGTCTAGGGGATTGAACGCAGGACTCCCGTAATCGCTCAGTATTACACAGTGGGACTCAAAAGTTATTAAAAACTTTTCTATAGATTACGGTGTTGTAAGAACGCCATGAATTTCGGTCCATTTTCCAGCGTCGCAAACGCATTTCGACGTGTCATAACTCGCATATACTTGGCCGATTTTGAGTGAAACTTTATTGTGTCGAGTCTCGGACCCGTATGTTCGTGATTAGCTTAAAATGGGCCGATAGCGCCCCCTGCTCGCGCACAATGAATGAGGAAAAAAATTGAACTTTGTCGTAGACAACGACATTGGACAGACATCCGAGTGACCCACAAAAAAGTCATTTGAGGCACGCCTGTCCCACCGTGTTGGCATGGCAACGACGATGTCACTTTGGCGAAGCAACCAAAATTGGTAACACGCGTGTTGTTTATGACGTCCGAACAAAGTAATTACTGGATTGCTAGGACCAAGGAGGGGGCCATTGGGAATGTAGTATCTGGCGCCAAAGGCGCATTTCGTGCCCCTCTGGCATTTGAACGAACTCGTCTAGGGCGTTGAACGCAGCGACTCCTCCGTTCGCTCCAGATCATCTACACAAGTGGGACATCAAAAGTTATTAAAACTTCTAAATAGAGATTAACGGTGTGTCTGCAACGCCATGAATTCGGCGTCATTTTTCAGGTCGCCAGACTTCAACAGTAAATCGACATACGTGGCGATTTAAGCGGAAACTTGATATGGTCAAGTGTCGACCCGGTGTTTTGATATATGAAATTTGAAATGGGGCGGTTAGCCCTTGCAGAGCACAAATTAAAATTATGAGGAATTTGACTTTGTCGTAGAAAAAAAAATTGGAACAGGACCATACGTACATGACCGCAATATTGAGGGCCACGCCCCTTTCCACCGTGTTCCATGGGCAACGAACGATGTCAACTTTGGCGCAGCCAAACCAAAATTGGTAGCGTGCCGTCATGACTGTCCGAACAAAGTAATTCAATTGGTTTTTTTGCTTTTAGGCAACACAGGGGGAGGGCGGCTTTTGGACAAGATGTAGTAATCTGGCGCCGAGGCGCCATTTTCATGCTCTCCTTTGAAGATGTCTAGGCCGTTGAACGCGGACTCCCCGTTCGTCAGATATCTACACAGTGGACATCAAGTTTTAAAAACTTTCTATAGGATTACGGGTGTTGTCATGCAATGCAATGAATTCGGCGTCCATTTTCAGCGTGCCCGCATTCGAAGTGTTCTAATCACTACGTGGCCGATTGGTGAACTTTAATAGTTGGTCGAGTCCTCGGACCCGTTGTTGTGATTTAGGACATTTTGAAAATGGCGCGATAGCGCCCCGCAGAGCACCAAATAAAAATGAATGAGAATAAGAATCAAACTTTGTCGTAGACAAAAGAAATTTTGGCACAGACGTGCGTCACGTGATCCGATAAAAAAAGTCATTGAGGCGCACGCCCTTTTCCACGTGTTTCATAGGCAACGAACAAGTGCAATGTTGGCGCAGCCCAACCAGTTATGTACCCGTGCGTTTGACAGTTTGACAAAAAGATACATTACATTGGTTGCTAGGCAACAAAAGAGGTCGCCTTTGGGAAAATCGAGTGATCTGGCGCTGAAGGCGCATTTCTTGCGTTTGCTTTTTTTACCAATCTGATCTGTGTGGGCAGGTAGGGGCCCGCACGCAGCGCATCCCGGTTATGGGCGGTGTGCGAGCCACCGGCGTCAACGCAACCGGACCTCGAGGGCCTCTAAATGCGCTTGCGCTTTATTATTATTATATTTTTTTTCTTTCCCCTAAAAGCCAGTTTCGGAACTTCCCACCGACGAAGTCCTGAATTTTTGCCAAAATTCAATTAAGGTTGAAAAAAAAAAAACTTCACAGCTCCAAAATGTAAAATTCAAAAAAAGGCCACTCACGCCCCCTGGAAAAACCACGTTAACATTGCGCCTATGGCTAGACAAATCCCAAATCCCGAAATTTTAGTTCGTCTAGACGAAAATTCTGGCACAGTGATTGTTATGTGAGCAAACAAATTAAACATATTACGCAGGTTGCTAGGCAACATCAGTGAGGGCGGCTATTGGCCGAAGAGCATTTGGGCGAAGGCGGCCTTTCGTGCCTGATTTGAAGAACTAGTCTAGGGCGCTTGAAGCAGCGACTCCGTTCGGCTCCAGATCATCTACACAAGTGGACATCAAAATATAAAACTTTCTATAGGATAACGGTGTTGTCATGCAACGCTGATTTCGGCGTCCAATTTTCAGCGTCGCACGATTTAACAGTATAACTCGCAATTACTGTGCCCGATTTGGAGCGAACTTGATCGTTTGGTGAGTTCGTAACCGGTGTTTTGATTAGATTGAAAATGGGCGCGGATAGCGCCCTGACAGCCAATACAGAATTAATGAGGAAAAAATTTGAACTTTGTCGTAGACAAAGGAATTTTGGCACAAGACATACTCCGTGACCTCCGAACAAAAAAGTCATTGAGGCCACGCCCTTTTCTCACCGTGTGCCATGGCAACGACCCGATGTCAACTTTGGCGCAGCCAAACAAAATTGGTACACGCGTGCGTCTGATGTCCCAGCAAGAAGTACATTACGATGGTTGCTAGGAACCAACGAGAGGGCGGCATTTTGGAAATGTGAGTGAATCTGGCGCCAAGGCGCCTTTCTGCTTCCATTTGACGAACTCGTCTAGGGCGTTGAAACGCACGACTCCGTTGTCAGTTCTACACAGTGGGACATCAAAGTTATTAAAACTTTTAATAGGTTACGGTGTTTGTAATGCAATTGCCTGATTCAGGCGTCTTTTCAGCGCTCGCCACCGCATCGAGTGTAATAACTGCACTACTTGTGGCGTTGCGGAACTTTAATCGTTGGGCGAGTCCTGACCCGTTATGTTGATATTGGATTTGAAATGGGCGCGATAGCGTCCTGCGAGCACACAAAAATGATGAGAAAAAAAATTGAACTTTGTCGGTAGACAAGAATTTGGCAACAGCATCCGTCATGGACGCCGAACAAAAAAGTCATTTGAGGCCAGCCCTTTTCCTACGTGTTGCCATGCAAGACCGATGTCATTTGGCGCAGCCCAAAGTTGGTACACGCGTGCGTCATGGACAGTCTGGAACAAGTACTTACATGGTGCTAGGAACCAGGAGGTCGGCCATTTGGGGAAAATCGAGTGACCTGGCGCGAAGGCGCATTTCTTTCCTTGATCTTTATATAACTTATAACTAGGAATAGGGCTGGTCGACTCCCGGTTATTGGAGGCGTGTGCAGCCAACGGCGTCAAACCGGCCAACGAGACCCTCGAGGGCCTCTAAAATGCCGCTTCGGCTTTAATTATTATATATGTTTCTTCTCCCCCTCAAGTCCACTTTCACTGACGAAAAGTCCTGATTTGTTTGCAAAAATTCAAACGTGAAAACAAATTTTTCAATTTAAATATAATACCAAGGCGCGCCAGCGCCCCTGGAAAATCAAATTACTTGGCTATGGAGATGCGAAAATTGATTGTGTTGAGAAAAATTCAGGCAGTGTTGTTATGTTGAAGCCAACAAAAAATATTACGGGTTGCTAGGCAACATTCAGGAGGGCGGCCATATTGGCCGAAGAGCGGATTTGCGCGAGCGCATTTGTGCCCTGTTTTAAGAACTGTTCTGGGTTTTACGCAGCGATCCGTTCGTCAGTATTACACAAGGTGGGACATCAATGTTATTTAAAACTTTTCTATAGGATTACGGTGTTTGTCATGGCAAGCCATGAATTCGGTCCATTTTCAGCGCTCGCCCCGACTTCAACAGTTAACTCGGCACATACTGTGCGTTTGAGCGAAACTTGATCGTTGTCGAGTGGTCGACCCGATTTGTGTATATGAATTTTGAAAATGGGCGCGATTTAGCGACCTGCAGAGCACCAAATAATTATGAGGAAAATTTGAATTTGTGTAGACAAAGATTTGGACGACATACGTCACATGACCCGAACAAAAATGCATTGGGCACGCCATCCACACGTGTTGCATGGCAACGACCGATGTCAACTTTGGCGCAGCAAACAAATTGGTACACGGTTGCGTCATGACAGTGCCGACAAAAGTACTTCTGGTTGCTAGGCAACCAACGAGAGTCAGGCCAGCATTTATGGGAAAAATTCGAGGTGATTCTGGCGCCAAGGCGCCTTTCGTGCCTCGCATATTGAACGAACTCTCTAGGGGTTGAAGCAGCGACTCCGTCTCGCTCCGATACTACAAGTGGGACATAAAGTTATTAAAAACTTATATAAATGGATTACAGTGTTTGTCATGGCACGCATATTCGAGGTCCATTTTCAGCGCTCGCGCTGGGGTTCAAAGAGTTTAATCGGCATAATGTGGCATTTGAGGAACTTGAATCGTTGGATGAGTCTTCGACCCCGAAATGTTGTGATTTAGGACTTTTGAAAATGGGGGCGAAGGCCCCTGGAGACCAAATATAAAATGAATGAAGAATTACGATCAAACGTTTGGTCGTTAGACAAGAATTTTGGCAGACGTGCGTCACGTGATTCCGATAAAAGTATCTGGCAGCCTCTTTCCATTTGTTGCCATGGCACAACAGTGTCACTTTGCGCGCAACAAATTGGTACACGCGTGGTCATGTGTCCCAACAAAAAGTTACATTAAGGTTGCTAGGCAACAAAGAACGAGGTCGGCAATTTTGGGGAAATCGGAGTTGATCTGGCGACGAAGCGCCATTTCTTGGCCTTTGCTCTTTGTATATCTCGACATAGTGTTGGGGTAGGGCGCGGCAGCGCCTCCCGGTTATTGGGGCGCACGTGCGGCACCGGAGTCAACGGCCAACAGACCTCGGGGCTTAAATGCCGCTTTTGCGGCTTTATTAGGCACCCGAGAGCCTGACAGGGTCGGGCTGTTGTATGTAGAATATTATGACAGCAGTGCGCGGAGCGCCTGACGAAGGAGTGCGGTGCGCAGTCCCAAAAGAGCGCGGAGCGCTCAAGAAAAGGCGCGGAGCGTCCCCATGCATTAACGTATAACGACCTCCGGCACACGACCTGTCCAAAAAGGTGATGATTAAGGTGTGCGCGAAAACGGCACATTTTGTTGCTGCTCGAATAAAAAGGTGAAAACCACTGGCAAGGCGCAATGGACAAGAAGCAGGTCGATGACGAGCGCAACGCGTCGGCATGACCATGGCATCCAAGCACTCAAACATGTTAGAGTGATGGGCATCGAGCTATCTAGATATATAGGTCTTTGCGTAAAGCGGCATATTTGCTTTGTCGCACAAAAATTACGAAAAAAACCATTGGTAATATTTGAGGAGGGTAAAATACTGAGCGCAACGCGTCGTTATTTGACAATAACCCACGGTTTGATTATGGAGTGAATTTTGAATATTATAAATTGGCGCGCGAAGGCCGGCGCATATATTGTTATTTACGGGTATTTTCTCTCTCTTTATTATTATTTTCCTCTCCCCCCTAAAAGACGTTTCGGACACTTCCACTGTGACAAGTCCTGAATTTTGCCCAATTCCTATTAGGTGAAAAAAAAACACTTACTTCCAAAATGTAAATTAAAAATGGGCGTCAGAGCCTGGAAAAACACGTTAAATTGCGTACGCACCTTGGCCGACCGCTAAAATCCCGAAATCCGATTAATTTTAGTTCGTTCGTAGAACAAAATTCGCACACGTTGATTTGGTCGTGAGCAAACAAAAGTATTATTGCGGTTGCTAGGCAAACATCAGGAGGGCGGCCATTTGCAGAAGAGCGATTCTGGGCGCCGAAGGCGCCATTTCGTGCCCTTCGCATTTTGAACGAACTGTTCCATAGGCGATTGAAGCAGCGATTCCCCGTTCGATCAGATATTACACAAGTGGGACATTCACGTCTATTAAAATTTCTATAGATTAACGGTGTATGTATGGCCAACGCATGATTCGGTCTTTTTAGCGCTCCGCCGCCGCGTTTTCCGTCATAATCAATACTGTGGCCGATTTGAGCGGAAACTTGACTCGTTTGGTCGAGTCGTCGACCGGTGTTGTGATAATAGGAAATTTGAAAACTCGGCGCGATAGCGCCCCTGCAGAGCAACCAAAATAAAAATGAAGAATAAAATTCGAAACTTGTCGTAGACAATGAAATTTGGCTGGACGACAGACATCGTAACGTTGAATCCAACAAAAAAGTCTTGAGGCAGCCTTTTCACGTGTTGCCATGGCAACGAACCCTGATGCTCAACTTTTGGCGGCAGACAAACCAAAATTGGTTACACCTGCGTTCATGACAGTACAACTCGAAGAACAACGTACATTAGATGGTTGCTAGGAACCAACGGGTCGGCCTTTTGGAATATGTAGTATCTGGCGCGAGGCGCATTTCATGCTCTCCAATTTGAACGAATCGTTCAATGGCGTTGAAGCAGCGATCGCCGTTCGTCCAGGTCTTTACAAGTGGGAATCAAAAGTTATTTTAAAACTTTCTATAGGATTAACAGGGTGTTGTCAGCAACGCTGGATCCCCGGGTCCGTTTTTCAGGGATTCGCCGCATGTTTAAAGACTCATACATCGCACAATGAAGCCGAATTTGAGGTCTAGAATGTGTTGTCGAGTCGTTCATGGATGTTGTGATTTAGGACATTTTGAAGATGGGCGCGATAGCGCCCCTTGCAGGCAACAAATAAAATGAATGAGTCATAGTCAAATTTGTCGTAGACAAAAGAATTTGGCCACAGACGTGCGACGTGGATCCCGTAAAAAAGTCATCATTGGCCACGCTTTTTCTATCGTGTTGCTGGCAACCCATAGTGTCAACTTGCGCAGGCCAAACAAAATTGGTAAGCGTGCGTATGGACTGTCCGAAATAAAAGTACTTCTGTGTTGATAGGAACAAACAGTGAGGGTCGGCTATTTGAATCGGAAATCAGTGATTGGCGCGAATGGCGCATTTTTGCTTTGCTTTTTATAATCTCGACCTTAGTGTGGCAGGTAGGGCGCTGTAAGGCGCTTTTTCCCGGTTATTGGGGGGCGTGCGGCACGGAGATCACGGCCAACGGCCTCGAGTGGCCTCTAAATGCGCTTGCGGCTTTATTTTTATTTTATTATTTATTATTATTTTTTTTCCCCTCAAGTCCTTTCATGACGAAAAAGTCCTGATTTTTCTGCACAAAATTCAACACGTGAAACGATTCTTACATTTAGAAATATAAAAATCAAAAATGGCGCGCCGCGCCTGGAATAAAATTACATTGCGCCTCATGGAGATGCCGGAAACTATGACTTGTCGTAGAACGAAAATTCGGCCAGTGATTGTTATTGTGAAGCCACAAAAAATATTCGCGGTGCTAGGAACATCAGGGGGCGGCCATATTGGCCAGCGCAAGAGCGATCTGGCGCGAGGGCATTTCGTGGCCTCGCATTTTACACGAACTCGTCTTAGGGCGTTGACGCAGCGATTCACCGTTCGCTCAGTCTCTACAGAGTGGGACATCAAGTTATTTAAAACTTTTAATAGGATTAACGGTGTTGTCATGCAAGCATTGAATTCGCGTCATTTTCAGCGTCGCACGCTTCAAACAGTATACTCGCCTACTGTGGGCGTATGAGGAACTTGATCGTGGTCGAGTCTCGACCCCGGATGTTTTATATGGAAATTTTGAAATGGAGCGCGATGCGCCCCCATGCAGAGCAACCAAAATAAAATGAATGAGGAAAATTTTTTAACTTTGTCGTAGACAAAGAAATTTGGCACAGACATCCGTCACGTGAACCCGGATACGAAAAAGTCTTGGGGCCGCGCCCCTTTCTCACGTCGAGTTGGCTGCAACGACCCCGATGTCAAACTTTGGCGTGAATGCCAAACCAAAATTGGAACGTGGTCATGACAGTCGAACAAAATATAGTACATTGCATGGTGTAGGGTCAAAAGAGGGCGGCATCTTTGGGAAACTGAACCTTTGATCTGGCGCCGAAGGCGGCATATTCATGCTCTCCATTTGAAAACGAACTGTCTAGGGCGTTTAACGCAGCGCTCCGTTCGCTCCAGTATTTACAAAGTGAGACTCAATTATTATAAATTTCTTAATAGGATAACGGTGTTGTATGGCCGCCATGATTCGGCGTCGTTTTCATGGATCGCCGCCAGTGTTTAAGACTTCATAACTCGCACAAACTGTGGCCGATTTGAGCCAAAACTTGAATCGTTGGTCAAGTCCTCGACCCCGGATGTTGCTGATATAGGAAATTTGAAAATGGCGCGATAGCGCCCCCTGCAGAGCACCAAATAAAAATGAATGAAGATAAGATCAAACTTTGTCGTAGACATAAGAAATTTGGCACAGGATGGTCAGGTGATCCCATACCGATAAAAAAAGTCATCTGGCACGCCTCTTCTTCTATGGTTGCATGGACACACGGTGTACTTTGGCGAGGCCAAACCAATTGTACGATGGTGAGTCTGACTGTCCGATTAAAAAGTACATTCATGTTGCTAGGAACCAGGGGTCGGGCCCTTTTTGAGGGAAAATCAGTGATCTGGCGCCGAGGCGCATTTCTTGCTTTGCTCTTGTATATCTCGATCTAAGTGTGGAGGAGGGCGCGGTAGCGCCTCCCGTTATTGGGCGCCGGCGTGCGGCCACCGCGTCAACCGGCCAAACGAGACCCTCGAGGGCCTCTAAATGCCGCTTTGCGGCTTAATTTATTATTATTTTATTTTCTTCTCCCCGGAGCAGTTTCATGGCAAATTCATGACGAAAGTTCCTGAATTTTTGCCAATTCAATTTAGGTGAAAAAAAATTCAATCTCAAATTTAAGATTCAAAAAATGGCGCGTCAGCGCCCCTGGGAAAAACGCAAGTTACATTCCGCTATTGGTTCAGCCCCAAAATCCAGAATCCCCGAAATTTTTTCGTCGTAGCGAACAAATTCGGCACGTGATTGGTCAGGTGAACTGCAAAAAAACATTTAGCGGTTGTAGGACCATCAGGAGGGCGGCCATTTGGCCAGAAGAGGATTGGCGCCGAAGGCCATTTATGCCTCGCATTTGAACGAACTCGTCTAGGGCGTTGACGAGCGAGACTACGCCGTTTCGCTCAGATATTACACAGTGGACATCAAAAGTTTTAAATTTCTTAGGATAATTGGTAACGGTGTGTCAATGGGCACGGGCATGATTCTCGGCGGTCCATTTATACAGCGCTCGCGCGCGTCAAGAGTCTACTGCAAACTTGTGGCGTTTGAACGAAACTTGAATGTTGGTGAAGTCGCGACCCGGTTGTTCTTGATATATCCAAATATGAAAATCGCGGCGCCGGGTAGCGCCACTGCAGAGCCAAATAAATGAATGAGGAAAAAATTGAACTTTGTCATAGACAAACGAATGTTGGTACAGAATCCGTACGTGACCCGAAAAAAACAGTCTTGATGCCAGCCCCTTCCCGTGTTTGCCAGTGGCAACGACCCGATGTAACTTTGGGCAGCCAACCAATTGGTACACGTGTGCGTCACGCAATCCCAACAAAAAGTAATTACATGGTTGTAAAGGAACCAACAGGAGGGCGGCCATTTTCGGGAAAAAATGTAGTATCTGGCGCGAGGCGTCATTTCGTCACTCCAATTGAACGGAACTACATGCTAGGGGTTGACTGGCAGCACTCCCGTTGCTCCAGTATCATCCAATTCAAGTGTTGGATCAAAGTTATTAAAAACTTTCTAATGGATTTACCCGTGTTGTCATGGCAAGCCTGAATCGGGGTCCGTTTTCGGCACTCGCACCGTGTTTACACGTCATAACTCTCACAAACTGAAGCCGATTTGAGCGTCTTGATCGTTGGTCGAAGTGGTCGACCCGATGTTGTGATTTAGGAATTTGAAAATGGCGCGTAGCGCCCTGAGCAGACCAATCAAATGACTGAAGATAAATCAACTTTGGCACGACCTTCGGATGGTCAACTTTGGAGCAGGCAACAAATTGGTAACGCGTAGTGCGTAATGATGTGACAAAACAGTACTTTATGGTTGTTAGGCAACCAACAGGAGGTCGGCCATTGGGAAAAATGGAGTGATTGGGGCAAGGCGCCATTTTCTTGCTTTCTCTTTTACAAACTCGGACGAGGGGTGGCACGATCTAACACGCTTTTAGGGCGGAGCGCCTACTCGGTTATTGGGGCGGGTGCGGCCCCGGCGTCACCGGCAAACGAGCCTCGAGGGCCTCTAAATGGTGCCGCTTGCCGGTTTACATTATTATTTATTTTCTTCTATCCGTTTTTTTTGGATAAACTCGCGAGCTCGTCGACGAATTCCACATTTTTTGCCCCAAATTCAAATCACGGCATACACCGGTGTCATTAATTTTCATTCAAAATTCAAAAAATGCGGCAGTCAGCGCCCTGGAAAATCAAAGATTTACATTGGCTATGAGATGCCCCCGAATTTTAGTTCGTGTAGACGACAAAATTCGGACAGTGATTGTCGTAGCCAACACAAAAAATTCGTGCGGTTGTAGGCAACATCGGAGGGCGGCCATTTTGGCAGAAGAGCGAGCTCTGGCGCGAAGGCGTTTGTGGCTGATAATTGAAGAATCGTCCTAGGGCGTTGACCGCAGCGATCCCGTTCGCTCCAGATATGAACGAATGGGAATTCAAAGTATAAAACTTTCTATAGATTAACGGTGTTGTTATGAACCATGATTCGGCGTCCTTTTCAGCGTCGCCGCCGCGTTCAAAGAGTCATAACTGCACTCTTTTGTGGCGTTTGAGCGAACTTGAATCGTTGGTCGGTCGTCGACTCGGATGTTGTGATGTAGGAAAATTTGAAATCGGGAGAGGATAGCGCCCCTACAGAGCACATAATAAAAATGAATAGAAGGAAATTTACTTTGTCGTGACAAGAAATTTGCACACATCCGTCGTACCACGAACAAAAAAGTCATTTGAGGCCACGCCTTTTCCCACCGTGTTTTCATGGCAAACGAACGATTTGCCAACTTTGCGCAGCACACCCAAAGTTAGGTACACGCGTGCGTCATGACAGTCTGAAAAAAAGTACTTACATGGTTGCTAGGCACACAGGAGAGTCGGCCATTTTGGGAAAATCGAGTGATTCTTGCGCCGAAGGAGCCATTTTTTGCTTGTTTGCTCTTTACAATCTCGACCTGACTGTGGCAGGTTAGGGCGCGGGCAGCGCTCCGGTTATTGGTGGCGGGTGCGGCAGCCGGCGTCACCGGCCAACGGACCCTCGAGGGCTTCTCAATGCCGCTTGCGGTTATTAGGCCCGAGAAGCTGAACGGTAGGGGTGTTGTTATTGTAAAGCAGTGGCGGAGCGCACTGCGATAAGAAGTGGGTAGGCACGTCCTAGACGCGCGAGAGCGCTAAGAAAGAGCGCGGAGCGCTCCCCATGCATTACAGTAATAAACCGGACCGACTGTCCGGGATATAAGCGTGTGCGCGAAAAGGGCACATTTGTTGACTGTCGCAGAAAACAGGTGAAACCACAGGCAGGGCAACATGAAAGAAAGCGTCGATGCCGAGCGCACGCGTCGCATCGACAGGCATCCGGGCACTCAAACACTGTTAGAGGATCAGGCATCGAGGCCTTACGTATATAGGGTCTTGCGCGAAAAGCGGATATTTGCTACTGTCGGCAAAAATACGAAAAAAATCCATTTGGGAATATTGAGAAAGAGGGGAAAGAGGGCGCAAGCGGCTCGTGTATTGACAATTAACCCACAGTTGGATTATGGCGTGAGGACCTTTCGAATATATAATATGCGGCCGCGAAGGCGCGCTATTGTATTGTACTTAGGGTTTATTTATTTATATTTTATTTTTCCTCTCCCTAAAAGCCAGTTTCGGCAACTTCCCTGATGTGAAAAGTCCTTGAATTTTTTGCCCAAATTCATTAGGTGAAAAAACTTACATCTCAAATGTAAAAATTCAAAAAAATGGCGCGTTCAGCGCCCCTGGAAAACACGTTAACATTTGCGCCTATGGCCAGGATCCACATTAATCCGAATCCCCGAACTTTTTAGTTGTCGTAGCGACAAATTCGGCACAGTGATGGTCAGGTGAAGCAACAAAAAGATATTATGCGAGTTTGTAGGAACCATCGTGAGGCGGCTTATTGGCCAGAAGACGATCTGCGACGAGGGCGCAATTTCGTGCCTCCATTTGAACGAACTGCGTCCTAGGCCGTTTATTGACGCAGCGACTCCCCGTTCGCTCCAGATCATTACACAAGTGGGACATCAAAAGTTATTAAAAACTTTCTATAGGATTACGGTGTTGTCATGGCGACGCCATGAACATCGGCGATCCATTTTCAGCGCTCGCCGCCGCGATTCAAAACGTCATAACTCGCACAACTGTTGGCCGATTTGAGCGAAACTTGAATCGTTGGTCGAGTCGTGACCCGGATGTTGTGATATAGAAATTTGAACCATGGGCGCGATTAAGGCTGAAGACAAATAAATGAATGAGGAAATTTTTTTACTTTGTGCGTAGAAAAAGAAATTTGGCAACAGACATCGTCCACGTGACCGAACAAAAAGTCATTTGAGGCAGGCCCTTTCCCAACGTAGTTTGCATGGCAACGACCGAGGTGGTCAGAGCGTTTGGCGCAGCCAAACCAATTGGTACACGCGTGCGTCATGATCAGTTCGACAAAAAGTACATTACATGGTTGTAGGCAACCAACAGGAGTTCGGCCATTTTGGGAAAATGTAGTAATATGGCGCGAAGCGCATTTCATGCATCCATTTGAACGAAATCGTTCTAGGCGGATCTTGACGCAGCGATCCCGTTCGCTCCAGATCATCTACAATGTGGGACATTAAAAGTTATAAAAACTGTTTTATAGGATTACGGATTAGAGTTGTTCATGGCACGCATTGAATTCTTGCGTCGTTTTTCCAGGACTCGCGCCGTGTTTAAAGATCAACTGCAAAACTGAAGCGATTTGGCGGTAACTTCAATCGTTGGTCGAGTCGGTCAATCCCGGATGTTTGTGATTTAGACATTTGATAAATGGTCGCGTGCGCCCCCTGCAGAGCCAATAAAATGAATGAAGATAGATCAAACTTTGTGTAGACAAAGAAATTTGGCACGGAGCCTAACCGTGGTACGTGGATCACGATAAAAAAAGTCATATCATGGCCAGCTCTTTTCCTATTCGTGTTGACATGGCAACCACCAAGGTGTCATTGGCGTCAGACAAACAAAATTGTACATCGTGCGTCATGATGTCTGAATAAAAAGTACATTACATTGTTGCTAGGAACCAACAGGAAGGTCGGCTTTGGGAAAATGCAGTGATCTGGCGCGAAGGCGCCTTTCTTGCCTATTGCCTTTTATAATCATCGACCTAGTGTGGCTAGGATAGGGCGCGTAGTAGGCTCCCGGTTATTGGGGGGCGTGCGGCCACGGCATCAACGGCAAACGAGACCTTCGAGGGGCTTAAAGCCGTTGCGGCTTTAATTCTTATTTTTATTTTTTTCTATCGTATTTTTTTGAATAACTCGACGAGTCGTCGACGAAAACTCCCCATTTTTTGCCCAAAATTTCAAAATCACGGCCGATACACAGTTTGTCAATAAGTTTCATTCAAAAATTCAAAAAAATGGCGCGTCAGGCCCTGGAAAATCAGATTACATTCGGCCTATGAGATGCCGAATTTAGTTTCGTCGTGACGACAAATTCGGCCAGTGATTGGTCCACGTGAAAGCAAAAAAAAACATATTAGCAGGTGTAGGCCAATCAGGGGGCGGGCCCATATTGGCCAGAAGAGCGGATCGGCGCGAGGCGCATTTGTGCCCTCGCATTTTGAACTCGTTCTAGGGCGCTTGAACGCAGCGACTCACGTTCGCTCAGATTAATCTACCAAGTGGGACATCAAAGTATTAAAACTTTTATGGATTTACGGTGTTTGTCATTGGCACGCATGTTCCGGCGTCCATTTTCAAGCGCTCGACGCGCGTCAACAGTATAACTCGACCAACTGTGGCGATTGACGCGAAACTTTGAAATCGCTTGGATCGAGTCGTCGACCCCGGTGTTTTGTATTCTGAAATATGGAAATGTGGCAGCATAGCGCCCCTGCAGAGCACCAAATAAAATTATAGGGACAAAATTTAAGTTTGATCGTAGACAAAAAATTTGGCACAGACATCGTACGTGACCCGAACAAAAAGTTCATTGTAGGCCACGCCCTTTTCTAACCGTCGTTGCCATGGCAACGACCCGATGTCACTTGGGCAGCAACCAAAAATTGGTAACGCGTGATTATGGACAGTTCCGAAGCAAAAAGACATTACATGGTTGTAGCACCAAGGAGGGCGGCCATTTTGGGGAAATGTAGTAATCTGGCGCAAGGGCCATTTCGTTGCCCTCGCATTTGACGAATCCTCCTAGGGCGCAGTTACGCAGGACTCCCGTTTCGCTCCAGATCTCTACAAAGTTGGGACATCAAAGTTATTAAAAAAACTTTTAATTAGGATTAACGGTGTTGTCATGGCAAGCCATGATTCGGAAGTCCATTTTAGCGCTCGCGCGCCGTGTTTCACAGTCATAATCCCACATACTGGGCGATTTGATGCGAACTTGGATCGTTGTCGAGTGTCGACAACGAGATGTGTGATATAGGAATTCTTTAAATGGCGCGCGATAGCGCCCCTGCAGAAGCACAAATAAAAAGAATGAGGAAAAAAGTTGAAGGAAAAATTTTTAACTTGTCGTAGACAAAAGAAAATTTGGCACAGACATCCGTCACGTGAAACCCGAACAAAAAAGTCATTGAGGCCACGGCCTTTTACTCACAGTGTTGCCTGGGACGACCGGATGTTCATTTGGCGAGCCAACCAAAATGGTCCGCTAGTGATAATGGACTGTCTGAAGCAAAAAGTTACATTCATGGTTTGATAGGCAACCACACAGGGAGGGCGGCGATTTTGGGAAAGTAGTAATCCGGCGCCGAAAGGCGTCATTTGTGACTCCCTTTGAGAACTAGTCTAGGGCGATTGACGCAGCGACTCCCGTTGCTCCAGATATCTATCAGTGTGGCATCAAAGTTATAAAACTTTCTATAGGAATTACGGGTTGTCATTGGCAACGCCCCATGGTCGGCGTCCGTTTTCAGCATCGCCACCGTGTTTAACAGTCTAAACTCTCACAAAACTGAAGCCGATTTGGAGCGTTAACTTGGAATCTGGTCTGGTCGAGTGGTCGACCCCAGATGTTGTGATTTAGGACATTGAAAATGGGCGCAGATAGCGCCCCTGACAGAACACAATCAAATGAATGAAGATATATCAACTTGCAACGACTGATTGTCAACTTTGGAGGCGGAAAACCAAATTTTGGTACAGGTGCGGTCAATGACTTGTCAACAGAAAAGTACATTACATGGTTGCTAGGCAACCACGGAGTTGGCTATTTTGGGAAAAATCGAGTGATCTGGCCTTTCTTGGCTTCTCTTGACCCTGTGTGGCAGGTTAGGGACGCGGCAGCGACCTCACCGGTTTGAGGGCGGCGTGCGGCCACCGGCGTCAAACGGCCAAACGAGAACCCTCGAGGGCTTCTAAATGCGCTTGCGGCTTTAATTATTATTTATTATTTTTTTTTCCTCAAAGTCCCTATTCCACTGACGTAGCCTGATATTTTTTGCACAATTTCAACACGTGAAAAACAAATTCTTCACATTTAGAAAATATAAAAAATCAAAAAAATGGCGCGGCAGGCTGAAAATCAAAATTACTTGCGCCTATGAGATGCCCGAAACTTGATTGTCGTAGACGAAAAAAATCGCAGTGTTGTTTATGTGGCCACAAAAAACATATTACGCGGTTGCAGGCACCATCAGCTAGGGCGGCATATTGGCAGAAGACGATTGGCGCCGAAGGCGCCATTTGCGTGCCTCGCATTTTACGAAGTCGTCTAGGGCGCTTGAACGCAGCGACTCCCCAGTTCGTCCAGATCATATAACAAGTGGAGACATCAAAAGTTATTAAAAACTTTCTAATGGTTAACGCTTATGTACATGGCAGCCATGAATGGGTCATTTTCAAGCGCTCGCCACCGATTAAACAGTATAACTTCGCACATTTACTGTGGCGATTTGAGGCGAAACTTTGAATGTTGGTCGAGTTCGTCGACCCGGATGTTTTGTATATTGAATTTGAAAATGGGGCGCGATGCGCCTGAGAAGCACCAAATAAAAAATTTAATGGATGGAAAAATTTGAACTTTGTGTAGACAAAAGAAATTATGGACAGATAAGTCCGTGACCGAACAAAAGTACATTGAGCCAGCCCTTTTTCACGTGTTTGCATGGCACGAACGATGTAACTTTGGCGCAGCAACAAAATTGGTTACCGCGTGCGTCATGGACTGTCAAAAAGTACATTACTGGTGGATAGGAAACACAGGGAGGGCGGCCATTTTGGGAAATGTGGTAATTGGCGCCAAAGGGCCTTTGTGCGCTGATTTGAAACGAACATACCTTCCGATAGGGGCGCCATTGAACTCAGCGACTCCCGTTCGCTCAGATCATCTAAAGGTGGACACTAAAGTTATAAAATCTCTATGGATTAACGGTGTTGTCATGGCATACGCCATGAAGTCGCGTACCGTTTGCACGGCTCGCGCGTGTTTAAGGTCATAACTACACTTACTGATGCCGATCTTGGAGCGTAACTTTGATTTGTTGCGTCGGTCGTGAATCGGCTATGATTGTGATATGGAATTTGAAAAATGGGCGCCCGATGGCCCCTGCGAGCACAATAAAAATGAAGAGGAAAAAAATTGAACTTTGTCCGTAGACAAAAGAAATTTGGCACAGACATCCGTCACGTGACCCCGAACAAAAAAGTCATAGAGGCCACGCCCCTTTTCCCACCGTGTTGCCATGGCAACGACCCAATGTCAACTTTGGCGCAGCCAAACCCAAATTGGTGCACACGTGCGTCATGACTGTCCGAACAAAAAAGAACATTACATGGTTGCTAGCAACCAACAGGAGGTCGGCCATTTTGGGAAAAATCGAGTGATCTGGCGCCGAAGGCGCCATTTCTTGCCTTGCTCTTTTATATCTCGACCTAGTGTGGCAGGTAGGCGCGGTAGCGCCTCCCGGTTATTGGGGCGGCGTGCAGCCACCGGCGTCAACCGGCCAAACGAGACCTCGAGGGCCTCTAAATGCCGCTTGCGGCTTTAATTATTATTATTATTTTTCTTCTCCCCCTCAAAGTCCACTTTCCCACTGACGAAAAGTCCTGATTTTTGCACAAAATTCAAACACGTGAAAACAAAATTCTTCACATTTAGAAAATATAAAAAATCAAAAAAATGGCGCGCCAGCGCCCCTGGAAAATCAAAATTACATTGCGCCTATGGAGATGCCCGAAAACTTGACTTCGTCGTAGACGAAAAAATTTGGCACAGTGATTGTTCATGTGAAGCCAAACAAAAAACATATTACGCGGTTGCTAGGCAACCATCAGGAGGGCGGCCATATTGGCCAGAAGAGCGATCTGGCGCCGAAGGCGCCATTTCGTGCCCTCGCATTTTAACGAACTCGTCTAGGGCGTTGAACGCAGCGACTCCCCGTTCGCTCCAGATCATCTACACAAGTGGGACATCAAAAGTTATTAAAAACTTTCTAATAGGATTAACGGTGTTGTCATGCAACGCCATGAATTCGGCGTCCATTTTCAGCGCTCGCCACCGACTTCAAACAGTCATAACTCGCACATACTCTGGCCGATTTGAGCGAAACTTGAATCGTTGGTCGAGTCCTCGACCCCGGATGTTTTGATATATGAAATTTGAAAATGGGCGCGATAGCGCCCCCTGCACAGCACCAAATAAAAATTAATGAGGAAAAATTTGAACTTTGTCGTAGACAAAAGAAATTTGGCACAGACATACGTCACGTGACCCCGAACAAAAAAGTCATTGAGGCCACGCCCCTTTTCTCACCGTGTTGCCATGGCAACGACCCGATGTCAACTTTGGCGCAGCCAAACCAAAATTGGTACACGCGTGCGTCATGACTGTCCGAACAAAAAAGTATATTACATGGTTGCTAGGCAACCAACAGGAGGTCGGCCATTTGGGAAAAAATCGAGTGATCTGGCGCCAAAGGCGCCATTTCGTGCCCTCGCATTTGAACGAACTACTCCTAGGGCGTTGAACGCAGCGACTCCCCGTTCGTCCAGATCATCTACATAAGTGGGACATCAAAAGTTTATTAAAACTTTCTAATAGGATTAACGGTGTTGTCATGGCAATGCCATGAATTCGGCGTCCATTTTCAGCGCTCGCCACCGCATTCGAAGTGTCATAACTCGCACATACTGTGGCCGATTTGAGTGAAACTTTAATCGTTGGTCGAGTCCTCGACCCCGTATGTTGTGATTTAGGACATTTGAAATGGGCGCGATAGCGCCCCCTGCAGAGCACCAACAAAAAATGAATGAGGAAAAAAATTGAACTTTGTCGTAGACAAAGAAATTTGGCACAGACATCCGTCACGTGACCCGAACAAAAAGTCATTGAGGCCACGCCCTTTTCCCACCGCGTTTCCATGGCAACGAACCGATGCCAACTTTGGCGCAGCCACACCAAAGTTGGTACACGCGTGCGTCATGACAGTCTGAACAAAAAAGTACATTACATGGTTGCTAGGCAACCAACAGGAGGTCGGCCATTTTGGGAAAATCGAGTGATCTAGCGCCGAAGGCGCCATGTCTTCTCTTTGCTCTTTTATAGTCTCGACCTAGTGCGGCAGGTAGGGCGCGGCAGCGCCTCCCAGTTATTGGGGCGGCGTGCGGCCACCGGCGTCAACCGGCCAAACGAGACCCTCGAGGGCCTCTAAATGCCGCTTGCGGCTTTAATTATTATTATTATTATTTTTTTTTTTTTCTTCCCCGTTTCAACATACGAGTTATGTTTTTTATATTTCTCCATCTGCATCTCCTTGAACATGTTTTTAAATGTATCTATTGTTTGAGAACATTTTAATGTGTCCTTTAATGCATTCCATAATCTTACCCCAGCAACCAAAAAACCCTCTGTCTTAATGAGATTTGGGAGAACGGTACACAAAGTTTCCTTTTCGCCTTGTGTCGTCTGTGATCAAGGTCAATTTCTTGTAAATATGTTCTGGTACCAACTTGTGCTTAATTTCCACATGGTCTGTAAAATGTTTAAATTCGCAAGATCTTTACATTTTAATAGTTTCAGCTTCACAAAAAGGTTGTTAGTACTGTATGTTCTCTAGATCCTTTATGACTTATAATTCTCACAGCCTTTTTTTGTAGCAAAAACATTCCATCTATTACACTTTTGCATGCGTTTCCCCAGACCTCGATACAATATGTAAAGTAAGGACAATTAATGAAGAATATAAAAGAAATAAGGAAGCCTTATCAAGAACATATTTTACTTTATGCAAAATACCTATACATTTACTCACTTTTGTTCGAATATACTCAATATGTGGCTTCCAGCTGAATTTAGTATCCAACATAACTCCCAGAAATTTAATCTTGGTAACTCTTTCAATCCTTGAATTGTCAATAGTGATGTTAATATTCCCCTCAATTTTCCTTGTCCCAAAAATCATATATTTGGTTTTTCCCAATTTAATAATAATTTGTTTTGGTCGAACCATTTTTTTAAATTTGCCATTTCAGTGCTTCACAAGATAATAATGTATCGAGTCACTTCCTGATTTATAACGGCTGTGTCATCTGCAAACAATAGAAAGCCCATTCTCTTTGTTGCTTCATAGATGTCATTTATGAATAAAATAAAAAGTTTTGGGCCGATTATGGAACCCTGTGGGATTCCACATACCACAGTTTCATGTTTTGAGTTTAGTTGATCGAATTGAACATACTGTTATCTGTTTAGCAGGTAGCTTTCCAGCCATTTAAACACATGCCCTCTTATGCCATAATCCTGCAACTTAGACAACAGAAGTTCATGGTTCACTGAGTCGAATGCTTTCTTTAAATCCAGAAAGACGCTCACCATGTACTGTGAGTGGTCAATAGCAGCGAGGACTTCTTCAGTAAAATGTATCAGTGCAGCAGAGGTGGATCTGTTGGATCTAAACCCATATTGATAATCAAATAATATGTTTTTTTCCTCTAGAAAGGAATCCAATTTGATTGTGAACCATTTCTCAATATTTTTGAAAACTGTGAAAGTATGGATATGGGTCTATAATTGTTAAACATGTGCTTGTCCCATTTTTAATATTGGTATTATCTTTGCTGTTTTCATTTTTTGAGGAAAGACACCAGAGATAAAGGAGAGATTGAAATGTAGGAAAGTGGTTTGAGAATACAATCAACTGTCTTTTTTTTTACAATAAACATATCTATTCCATCACAGTCTATTGAGGTTTTGAGTTTCCGCACAATGTCTAGAATGTCATATTCTGTTATTTCGCTAAGAAACAATGATTGAAGAGTTTTACTTCCACCAGCTGCTGCCACGTTACATCTTGTTTCCTTGTGGTTTGGGTTTACAATTTGTTTAGCAATGTTTGGCCTCACATTGACAACGAAGGAGTTGAACTCTTCTGCTATTTCAGTTAGATTTTTCAATACTTTTCCATTATGCATAAAAAAATATGGGTAGATTATTACACTGGGCATTTGACTTGATTA
Source organism: Neogobius melanostomus (assembly GCA_007210695.1). Taxonomy (NCBI): domain Eukaryota; kingdom Metazoa; phylum Chordata; class Actinopteri; order Gobiiformes; family Gobiidae; genus Neogobius; species Neogobius melanostomus. The sequence goes on from VHKM01000393.1 coordinate 21,092, forward strand.
CCTTATTTAGGGATTTCCACGTTTCCTTCATATTATTTTTGTTGTCATTTTACACTTACGTTACTCCAGACACTTGCATTTGGCCATTTCACAAATCAGACCAGTTGTGCATCTATACACGTGATGCTCATTATCTCCTCGGAGTTGTTCTCATTTCCATTTTCCTCCTCCGCCAGCTCCACCAGCAGCGCCGCAGAACAAGACGAGAGGAGAGCGGTGACACCTCTCCAGGAAAAAAACCCACCCTATCTGACCCATTTTCACTGGTACCATGCTGAAAGGTAAGGCTCCATTTCAGAACACCGGGTGCAAGCGTCAACTGGAACAATCGATTTTTGCAAATGAGATGTCAGTTAACTAAAATGATAAAAAGAACTCTTAAAGGAACATCCTTCTGTATCTGTTGGAGATGCATTAGTAATCATTTTGATTTGCCATATGCTGAGTTAGAGCATTTCACAGACACGTCATAACAACTATAGAGTAATGCAGATCAAGTGCGTGGTTATTCCCCATGGTAAAGATGCTAAACCAGCTTCTTTTCAGATGGAATATTTAATGCGGGAGAGCCTCTTAAGAATGGATCAGTGCAAGACTCCTTTCACATGCACATCCCTTTCCAACAATTCATAACAGTAAGAGCCACACGATAAAACAATGATTGCAAATAATAGGTCCCTATTGTTGCTTCTACATGCAACACACTAAAGCCTAAGGATTTATTAACATTTGGACGCATTTGTCATATTGTTTTAATCTTCCACACAACAGTGAGGAATACACAAAAATACATTTACTCACAGACTGCTTACTTAAGAAACCATGTCTTTATTTTTAGAGTGTTACAATGTATAATTAATTAATACAACTGACAGCAGTGCATACTACTCTAATGAAACAGAAAACTAAGATGTTTGTTTGTAGGGTTTTCTTGGTGACAAGCAAAACAATACCATGTAGAGAGACACAACCTCTTTGGGAGGCAGCACTGTCCAATGCATAGCAGATATCTATAACAAGCAAAAATGGAGGATGGTAGCGAAAGAGACAGTTAAATACAGGTGCGTTGGGAGACTGGGACATGTCTAACACAGGCAGGATGAATTATGGACTGTTGAACTCTCAAATTCCCATTGTTCTGTGCTCTGAATGGTGTCTCTCTGCAGGAGCCACGGCTGTCACCTGAGTCACGAGCCACATGAAAGGTGTAAAAGCATGGGATGATGGTGGAATTCAAAACAGCTTGGGGGCTGTATTTATAGAGACTAAACTTGGCAGCAGTGACATTTAAGGAACGCTTTTAATTAGAATCAGTAAAAGGTGATGGCAGGTAAGAAGCAGACTATGGGGACACAGGCCAGAGAAACAAGGTGACTAGAAGATGGAACCATGCACTTTTATGGGTCAGGAATATATTGCTTTTATTAACTGGATTCACGTGAGATAGGCCTTCACAAAAGCACTGTTTATGTTTTGCATTGATAAAGATTTGTATTCTGTAAGTGTTCTCAAACCACACCAGTGGTCAGTATAGTTAATGCAACATATTCTCAGAAGTGCAATGCAATGTTTACTTTGTGGGAACATTTAAATTACTCAAAATTACAACCTCATTAAAGGGTTGGGCGATATTTTAATATTGCTGTTAAACAGATAGCTCTGGGACTCTCTCCCTTCTGAACTCCCTGCTACTCAAAACTCACCTGTTCAGACCTACACCACCTAGTCATGCACTCACCATCTCAATATTGTTCTCTGTTTTATTTTGTTATACCTGTTTTAATGTGTCCATTGTGCAGTGTCCTTGGGTGTATTAAAAAGGTGCTTTTAAATAAAATGTATTTCCCACAATAAAAATGTGTCTCTCTGAACGGTAAGTCATGGGCAGTGGTCGTGGATCTGGTCCAAGTGTAGATTTAACCACTGAACCTCCAGGTGAGTATTTTTTTATAATAGGGCAAGCAACAAATGTATTGCTACCTTCAGGGCTTTAAAAAAAACACCATCACTAACCATTCAAACTAACCATGCCTTTTATTAAAATCCAAGGTTAAACAAAAGTACAGAAACCTCTGGACTGACATCGATGTTGATGTTTCGTGACTAGCAGCTACATGCTTCCTGTTGTCTTCGTAAAATACAATACCTCATATTTCCAGCAGCAGAGAGAACTTTATTATGAAAGAATTAGATTAGACATCGGGGCCCCCTTATTGATCAGAAAATCTCTCGGGGCCCCTCCCCCCAAATCATAATAATTTACTCCATTCAAAGGAATTTGTTATTTTACAGCTAAAATGATAAAAAAAAAGTCTAACATCATCTAGCATAAAACATCTAGCATTGACAGTGGGCTAAATACTGGTTTAAACTGGTGCATTCGTCCAAATGTATGTTTCCTTTCAAAATGAACTTTTTTCATTGTACTTGTTTTGCAGACGAGCTTTGGGGGCCCCCCTGTAGTGCCTCTGAGGCCCCCCAGGGGGCCCCGGACCCCACTTTGGAAACCATTGTGATAGTCAAATGTATCATGTTAAATGCTTTTGCCTGCATCCCCAACCCAAATTTTCACATTGTTTTTTTTCACTTTGTGCTTAAAGAGCAACTAAACTAAACTAAACTAAACACCAAATCAAGTTTTTTTTTACTGATAAACTGTCTCAATGGGTGTCTCATAGTGTTGTCCACTGGTCCCTGACATTATTCTGACATTATAGCGCAAACATGTGTAAAATCCTAACTTTGGCCTGAAAACGAATGGGTTGCGCCCCCTTCAGGGTAAACTCTGCTGCTAAATTAGAATTTCCTGATTGACGTGTCCACGGCCTCCACAGAACGTCATAAGCCGCACCAGCTCCACACATCGTCATCAGGTGCTGCCATTTGTCCTGCCCCATGCACCTGTGGTATATAACCAAGTCCCTCCCACGTAATCAGTCTGCTGTGATTGTGCCAATGCAAAGGCCCACACACTCACCCCCCGCATGTCACCCCCAAACTTCAGAGACCTGTGCTCCATCCGAAACCGTGAAATTGGTAAGAGGTCTTACGCCAAACCGGATGTGCGTCAGCGTCCGCCATGATAAGATGCGTCCGAATTGGGCTTTCAGTTAGGAAGGAGTTAGGGAAAGTGGCCTGTATGCTAACTATCATAGCCACTTTAGCATAGGGACCTCTGATGCTAACTTACTGGCGATTAGGAGCTATGTGCCATCCCATAAGCCACTGCGCCAATCTCCCCACCCCCCTCGCCCCCACCCTCGAGTGATTCATGCGCAACCACTGTTGATTGACAGGTGCACATTTAATAATAAAAATAATTTAAAAAAAAAAAGATTCTGCACAAGCCAAACTTTATAAAACTGACAAAATACATGTTGTCGTCCCCACAGCTCAGTCACATGGTTTTAAAGAGCCTCCTCAGTAAATGGCCTAAATGAAGCAGTTTGTGCTTTTGCTTCTTTTAGTAGAAACTCAAGCCACATGGCTAATTTGCATACTGTAGCTTTATGAAACCGCTGTTGAGATAAAATAAAGGGAAATGTGAAGGATCATTTGGATGATTCTCTTTTTTTCACCTTAAATGTCTTTATTTGCACACTATTTTGTTGTTGGACAATATACAGTAGGGGGCGGTATGCGCTTTTGTTTGGCTTGCACTCAAGAAAAACAGCTGTTGGTGATGTCACTTCCCCTTCCCCTGGGTAAGGACGGTCGAATTGGGCAAATGCTGCTGAAGCTCTAGTTCACTAACTGCATAGAGATCTAACAGTTGACCCCATGAAAGGTTAAGGATTAGTTGCTAGTGTTAGTACTTAGAGGCTACAATTTAATGGTTTCGGATGCAGCCCGCCTCTTTCACAGCACTTTTTGACTTTTGTTTGTGGGTGGGGAAAGGCTTTGGCACGCCCGTTTAGGTACTCTTTAAATACATATTATACACAGTTGTACTCAAAGGTTTACTGTACATACCCTGGCAGAATTTCCCCATAGGCCATCATTGGCCTTGTTGACAAAAAAGTGCACCATACCTACTGTGAAATATGGAGGTGGTTCGCTGATGCCACTGGCTCCAGCAGAATAAAGTGAAGGTCCCGTTAGTGTCCATCTCAGTCTCCTGACCTCAATATCATTGAACCACTGTGGAGCTCAAACATGCAGTTCATGCAAGACAGATGCAGGAACTTACAGGAACTGGAGGCTTTTTGCCAAGAAGAATGGGCCGCGTTACCATCAGAAAAAATAAAGAACCTCATCCACAACTACCACAAAAGACTCCACGCTGTCATTGATGTTAAAGGGGGCAATATGCAGTATTAAAAACTGGGGTATGTAAACTTTTGATCAGCGTCATTTTTCTTTTTTCATTATGATTTAAAAAAAAACTTTTTGTGTTATCATTCATATTATTTGAAAACATTTTCAAAAATTCTGCCAGGGTATGTAAACCTTTGAGCACACCTGTATGTGTAGCTGACTGAGTTTCTTAGCCTGAGCTAAAAGTACACAGGTAAGTTCCATTGACAAAGGGCACAAGTGTTCCATCATTAGGATTTATTTAACAACAGTGTTTTTCTCTCATTTAGAATTCATTAGTATAGGTATAAAACTGTTAACAAAGATGTATGTCGAGTGCATAAGATACACATTTAACATTTGGGTAGAGTGTCCTTAAACAAGTCCCCGCCGACCGTTGGACAGACCAAAACCGCAGACAGAGACATCAGTTTTAGAAAAAAGACAAGACAGCGATGGGCAGTGCTGGTTCTATTGCCGTGCGCCTATAAAAATGAATGAATAGTTACATTTACATATTCTTTAGTGGCCTAAGGTACCCGCCGCCAGAGCTAGAAAATATTCCGGTTAGAGCCACCTCGTGCGCTGTACTAAAGGAAGAGGCTCATCCACAGGACCATCAGGGAACAGCAAACCCAATCTACTGCGATGCTACAGTGTTGCGCCATAAAGCGCTCCCGGGAAGTCACCCACAGCAACATTAATACGAGGGAACATTAATCAGGGCGAGCATAAAGGATTAAATTAAAGTAAATATTGCAATGATACCTGACAGACAGAGCACCCAAGCGCCAGCACCGGGCTCAACAGGGAGCGGAAGTTACACAAGGTCAGAGGGCAAACGACACTAAACTGTTTTTTTTTTTATAGTTGGTCTCTCATTTAGTTTCATTTTAATGCACATGTGAAAAGTAATTTAATTACTAATTTGGATCTTTCCTATTAGTCATGTTTACACTAGTGGCTATTTTTGTTTTATGATGCTACACCACAGTCAATGGGGAGCCTCCTGCTTCAATTACCGACTGAACCTATGTGTTTCTCAACCAATGATGCAGCTTTGTGCACTGTGCAGCCTAAAAGGGTTAGCTTATTGTCATGCACGGCACAGCTCCTGCCTGCTTTTTTGTGTTGCAGAATGTGACTATTAACTTTAGGCTACTGCTTCCAGTGGTGGAAAGTCACAAGTTGCATGTACTCACGTTACTTTGATTGAGTGGATATTGTTGAAGAACATTTTCAGCCAGTACTTTTATGTGTAATTGAGTAAATCTTCATCATTTAATTGTAATTCGCTGCATTTGAAATTATGTTTTTATTTATTTTATTTGTGTTTATTTGAGCAGCAACACTATGCTCAAAAGGAGTGGGCCGAAGCAAGAGCTTATTAGCGACCACCCCCAAAATCAATATAATTAAAATAATCATTTCACAAGAACTAGTGGAACAACAAAGGAACAAAATAGCAACAAGGAAACAACAGCAAAACAATAGACCATAAACACCCACAGCATCCGACCATGGCCGAAATGTCCATTTACAAGATGGTACTTACATTATGGCTTTACATGACTGAAACTTATGCACTGTATACATTCCCCAAAACGGAGCAATACCGATTACGTAACAACTAATTACGAAACAACTATGATAATGCTACATACTTACAAACTATTTACAAAGAACTACAGTATAACTTACAAAACACTGTTTGAAGTGTTCGTACATCAACAGAAAGAACAGAAAGAAGCACAATTACAACGGTCTTGTTTCATGTACGAAGTCTAGTACAAAGCAAGTAACAAAAGGCGATCATTGATACATTTCTTTCAGATGGTTACCATGCCTAACATTGTTAGCATTACTGAAAGTCACTAGTTTTATATTAAAAAGACACATTAATATACATATTATACTACATGATTATTATTATGTACATTTATTATGTAAGCCCTACACAGTGTAGTACGTTAAAAAGCCAGGTGTAGAGCGGGCCAGTTGTAGAGGGCAGTAGCTCCTCATCAACAAACTCCTAGCCAGCTGCCCTAACTAGCTGATTTTGTAGATGATGTTCCTATGCTGTGTGGTGCGTTAAAAGAAGAGAATTACGAGCCCGTTGGGAGGATCCCTGTCAACAGATCCATAGCTCGCCTACCCTAATTCTCAATTTGTAATTTTGAGGAATGACAACTGTTGAGAGCAACAACTGTTGAGAGCAACAACATTCTTCCTTAATTAATAAAAAGCAATTTGATCCTATTGCGCCCCCTAGTGGCAACTCATTTCTTCTTCTCTATACTTTGCAAAAATCTTTTGTTTGAATTTATATTTGAACAGGTTGATTTTTGAACCTAGTTTCATCTCCATCTCCAATTTATTTCACAATTGTACCCCATTAACTGTCAGACTAAAACTTTTCAAAGTTGTGCTATGTTTCTGAGGCCTGAAGTTTAATTCATCACGTAATTCATAACGACCAGTACGTTCTTGGAACCTTCTTTGTATTTGTCTTGGTAACAATTTGTATCTTGCTTTGTATAACATCTGTACTGTTTGGAACTCAACAATGTCACAATACTTAATGATCTTTGATTTTAAAAATAATGAGTTTGTGTGGTCCAAAAACTCAACTTTATGAATTACTCGGATAGCTCTTTTTTGCCGCATTACAATTGGTTTTAATGTATTTGTATAAGTACTACCCCAAACCACAGTGCAATAATGTAAATAGGGCAAAATCAGAGAACAGTATAAGGTATGTAGAGCTTTGATGTTTAAAATATGCTTTACTTTTGCAATTACTGAAATGCTTCTTGATATTTTAGTAGATATATATTTAATGTGAGATTTCCAAGTAATTCTATCATCTATAACTCCAAGGAATTTGATTTCATGCACCCGCTCCATGACAACACCCTCTATCTGAATTGCTTCCTGAGCATTGGAATTACAGTTGCCAAATATCATCATTTTGCTTTTACTTAGATTTAAAGATAGTTTATTTTGTTTGAACCACTTATTGACACTTTTGAGTTCCAAGTTGACAATCTGACACAGCTGTTGTAAATCGTCTCCTAATGCAAAAATATTTGGATTGTCTGCAAACAAGATAAATTGAAGTATTTGAGTTGTTTTACAATTTATATACATTTATTTACAGTGCCTTGCAAAAGTACTAATACACCTTGAACTTTTGCACATTTTGTCATGTTTACAACTCTAAACGTAAAGATTTTATTTTGGATTTTTTACTGAAAGTTCACACACAAGTAACAGACAACTGTGAAGTGAAAGAAAAATGATACATGATTCTGTTATTTTTCAAAAATAGAAAAGTGGGGCGTGCATAAGTATTCATACAGCATTTTCTGAGTGCATTAAATTGCCTTTATAACATTCCTAATGACTGCAGAATGTTCACACCTTGCCCTAACCATTAAATAGAGGCCACCTGTGCGTAATCTACTCCCAGTATAATTCCAGCTGTTCTGTGAGGGCCTCAGAGCTATGGTCAGAGTGTATTGGTCTACATGTGCAAACCTTGTAGTCATACCCCAAAAGACTTGCTGCTGTTATTGCAGCAAAAGAGGGTTCCACAAAGTATTAAGTCATGCTGTATGAATACTTGTGCACGCCCCACTTTTCGGTTTTCTATTTTTTGAAAAATAACAGAATCATGTATCATTTTGCTTTCACTTCACAGTTGTCTGTTACTTGTGTATGAACTTTCAGTAAAAAAAAAAAATCTTTATGTTTATGGTTGTAAAAATGATACAATGTGCAAAGGTTCAAGGTGTATTAGTACTTTCGAGAGGCAGTGTACATATTAAACAATTTTGGACCCAAAACGGAACCTTGAGGTAAACCACACACAATTGTTTGACTAGACGGGTAATTACCAATTTTCACGCATTGTTTTCCATTTTTTTTTCCATTCCATTCACCCCCCTAATCCCGTAATGTTCTAATTAATTAATATGTCATAATTTATTGTGTCGAAAGCTTTGCTCAGGTTAATAAATAACCCTATTGCATATTTCTTATTATCTACAGCATTAGTTATTTCTTCAATACTATCTAAGAGCGCGTGCGAAGTTGAGTGATTATTCCTAAAACCAAACTGATTTTCAGAGACCTTAACCGGATTTAATGTGAACCGGGGTAAGAGATACATTTAATATCAGCCGGGGTCACATTAAATCCGGTTACCCCCAGCTCCGGTGCCAGATGCTGCGCCAGGCACAGAAACGGCCCTCGCGAGAACAGAAGTGCATGTGAGTTTCGCTCTTGGTGCGAGTTCACGTGATAAGTAGCCCCATATATAGGTAGTTTTTGTAAACAAAAGCCGTATTTGCCAGTACAACGACTCTCCCCAGTGAAGTGGATGCTTTGCAACACACTAGTGCCCCTGTGTCACTGGTAATGTAGAAATGTTTACATTTCCAACGTTACACGCGTGTACAGGTGGTAAACAAGACCAAATAAGTAGTGAGCGGACAGATTTTATTTTGAAATACACCGGATCTTCTTTTCTCACAAGACCTGACTTCCTGTTCGGCTCGTGTTTTTCTGTCAGCTTGATCCGTTGGGGCTCCGGTCTCCGGCAAAAATTGACTTCTTGCGGATTCTTTCCGTTGCTGCCGGAAAACACGAGCCAAACACGAGCCACGAGCCAAACAGGAAGTCAGGTCTTATTTGGTCTCGTTTACCGCCTGTACACGCGTGTAACGTCGGAAATGTAAACATTTCTCCATTACCAGTGACACAGGGGCACTAGTGTGTTGCAAAGCATCCACTTGCAAATACGGCTTTTGTTTATAAACACTATATATGGGGCTTTTTATCACGTGAACTCGCACCAAGAGCGAAACTCACATGCACTTCTGTTCTCGCGAGGGCCGTTTCTGTGCCTGGCGCAGCATCTGGCGCCGGAGCTGGTGGAGCTGGCCACAGTGTCAGCCGGACTCATTGTGAGTGGTAGTTTGGGGCAAACCCGGACCGGATCAGGACCGAACCCGGACCGAACCCGTACCGTAGTTAATGTGAGCCGGGGGATAGACTCCTTGCGGACTCTTTCCGTTGCCACCGGAAGGCCCCCGGAAGGCCGCCGGAGCGGTAGCCGGACCCGGACTTCGCGGAGCAGTGTGAGTGTGCAACATTGGTTTTAATGAATTACTAAGATCGCGGACGCCGTACCGGACCATAACCAGATTTAATGTGAGCCGGGGGTCAGGGTCGGATGGGCTGGCGCATGGGTCCGGATCCGGACCGAGGTCCGCCGTTTAGTGACCTCTGATTTAAACAATGTAATTCTTTCCGCTTGTCAGTTTATCTGTAAAAGACTGATCTAAGATGTGACTAAATTGTGTCAAAAAGTAACTAGTACACCTTTTTGTAGTCTTTCCAACTTTCTTTCCTTGTGGGAAAAAATTTGGTTTTCCTAAAAGTGGGGCCCCGTGTTATTCATTTCTGTTGTTCCTAAATGCCTAATTGTTAAATTTCCATTCAGTTTGTGAAGATAAAATCTGGACATCTTGTATCATATTTGGAAGCTATTTTTCTGAAGACAATGCTCCCTCACCAGATTGCAATATACTTGATGGCGATAGCCGTCTGAAAGTGCTTGCCATTTGCCAGTGATCGTTAATTGTTGTGACATGTTTGAACTCTATTCTATTTATATAAAGCTGATATTGAGGTTTTTCATGTTAGAATATCAGTTATCAGTATCCGGCCTTAAAATTCCGTATTTATAAGGCACTAATTTGTGCTATTACTTTTTAATGTATACAAAATACCATCTCTATCCTTATTGATTTTTTTTTTTAATGCATTTAATTCAGATGCATTCAAATGATCAAAGCTCTGTGTTCAATCATCGGGTCTAGGTTAGTGCTCTGCATTGAATCAATTTCATTATGTACTTGCTAAGAGCAGGGTTCGAAATTAACACCCGCCAACCCGCCAAATGCGGGTTAAAAATCATTTTGGCGGGTACTGATAAAAACCTACCAGCCAGTTTGGCCGGTGATGCATGAGCCAATCATGCAAATCATGTCAGAGACGCTCTGGGTGGTTTGTCCCCCCCGTCCTACATTTCCCATGAACACTACACTACTGGTGACGTTTTAGATACCTATTGGCAGATTGGCTGCAGTGCGCAGATACGCGGAAATATCGGATGACAGGACTGAGCTGGACAGCGAAATAAACTAAAATGTTGCGGTGGTTAGAACAAACGTCAGGATCAGGAAGAAGTGAGAAGAGGAAGGAGCCAGAAGATGAAAAAATATTTTTAAAAAATTATCACATTTTCATTCAGTGGCATTCATAATCTCTTATTTTCACAACGTAAAAAGTGTCTAATGGAAATTCTGATTGGCTGGTAACTTCAGAAAGTTACCAGCCACTTTGGCTGGTGATCAAAAAAGTTAATTTCGAACCCTGGCTAAGAGGGAATGGGTTCATGCAGAGAGCTGGAAGCCTTTTTTACAAATACGTTTGATAAATGCTTTCACAATCCCAGAAGCAGCAATGCACTTGTGCCATTTTTGGAAAACGATTGTGTGATTCTTCTCCCTCCCTCACACCCTCTCACTGTGATATTCTCTGCTCACATGTCAACAGGAGCCTCCAGATTTGTGCCCTGACAAAGTGCAGAAGCCTGATGTACACACAGAAGATCAATGTGGAGCAACTGCATTACCATATAAATGCATGATCATATTATTACAGCTGGTCTGACCTAAGCTTCCTTCAAATCAAATAATATATGGTGACACCAGAGGCTGTACAGGGCATGCATTACATTAGAGTATAAAGGAGACAAGGGCATTACTGTATGATTATTGCATTATATAGACACAATGTAACATTGTCATAATTAAATAAAGTAATTGCCCCTTTTCTTTTTGACTATTCCTTTCTGAAGTGGCCTCAGAATCTCATCAGTGTCTCATATTGTGCAATCATTGGACAGGGGTCAAATTTCCTTCCTTACTCGTGTCAAATAAATGTCTCATTGCTTTTAACAGTCCCACTAGGGGCACTCTGACTTCATATTATTACTTAATATCAGGTTAATCCATGCTTCACCTGTTGAAATATGTTTTCATGCATTTTTTTCAAGTATTATGTGTTTGTTTCAAAAGTCTGTGTTTTTTGTTTTGTTTTTTTATTCTAAAATCTTCCAAAAAGTCATAGCTCTGAATTTAGTCATCTTTGAAATACGAAGCTATTTGAGAGCTAGTGTTGGTCAGGTTCTCAGATGAGGATGGTTGTCTCATGAACTCAGGGTTGCTTGTCACATGGGCTGGGGACATTTTGTTGTATTTGTCTATGTTGTAGGCCTTGAGTGAATTCCTACATTTTACAACCAAAACCCCCACACATTGTGACAGCATGCCCTGCACATGTGATGTATAATCAATATCCCTGTATCATCACAATAAACAATACCTCTGTATCCCCTACTGAAGAATTGGTTGGCAGCCTGCCAATTGTGTTGGCGGCACAGTAGCACACCGGTTAGTGCTCGTGCTTCACAGCAAGAAGGGCCTTTTTGTGTGGAGTTTGCATGTTCTCCCCGCTTCTGCATAGGTTTCCTCCGGGTAGTCCGGTTTTCCCTACCACTAAAAACATGTACAATAGATTCCCCTCTGGAGCCAGGACCCCTCTGAAAAAGAGATTCTTAATCTCATAATAAGAAGAATCTAAGCAGAAATGACAACTGACAGCTTCGAAAACATGAAGATTGTGTCCACCTGTCCACAGCAGGGACACACCAGCATTCTTGTGCGGTCAAATGGGTCAAATTAAATCATTTTCAAACAAGTTTGACATAGTGCACCTTAGCCCAAGTAACTGCTGTGGGGGTAACACTTTAGTAAGGGAGTAAGGGGTGGAAGCACAGGAAGGGCAGGAAAGGGAGGAAGTTCAGCTTCCTGATAGCCTTGTGGATAAACCTGTTCTTCAGTCAACTGGACCTGGCCCGTGGATTCCGCAGTCTCCTCCTTGAAGGCATTACCTTGAAGAGACTGTGTGATGGGTGCGTAGGGTCCCTGGTGATTCTGAAGGCTTTGCGGGTGAGACGGGTGGAGTACATGTCCTTAATGGTGGGGAGAGGGGCTCCACAGATCCTCTCCGCTGCTCTCACGATGCGCTGGAGGCTCCTTCAGCAGGACGCAGTGGCACCGTGCCACACAGTGATGGAGCTGGTCAGGATGCTTTCTAGAGTCCCTCTGTAGAAGTTGCACATAACGGAGACTGGGACTCTAGCTCTTCTTAACTTGTGGAGAAAGTAGAGACGCTAATTACTTTCTTGACCAGTGATGTAGTGTGCATGGTCTAGGACAGGTTCTCTGTGATGTGCACACTCAGGAACTTAGTGCTGGTCACCCTCTCCACTGCAGCACCGTTGATTGTTAGAGGAGCATGCTGGGCCCGTGCTCTTCGAAAGTCCACAACAATCTCTTTTGTCTGCTCACTTCACTCCTGTAGTTTGACTCGTGTCTGTTGCTGATGAGACCCACCACGGTTGTGTCGTCTGCAAACTTGATGAAGAGGTTCGAGTTGTACTTTGGAGTGCAGTCATGTGTCAGCAGAATGAACAGTAGGGGGCTCAGTACACAGCCTTGGGGAGCCCACGTGTTCAGTGTGATGGTGAATTAGTTCCTAATGTTTTGCCTGATGAAATAAAAATCAATACATAAATATTCCAAGAAGAAAAAGTAGCCAGAAGCCATTAGCCTATATTAATCCATACTTCATTATTACCGTGGAGACTGCAGTATTCATTTGACTGCGGGGCTCTTTCACCATGCTACATGTCAGGGCAGAATGGCTGGTATCAGCAGAAAGAAGGATTCATTCATTCTTTACTTTCCCTTGAGCACCCTTTACTGTGCACATTGTGGTCATTGTGCTCAAACAGCAAGTAAATGCTGTGGAAGATAATTTTGTCCGCCGGTTGATTTGCTACGACTGTGTGTTGCACATCATTTATGAATGCTTTTGTAGATAGTAATTCTACTATCTAATTCTAGGAAAATAATTAGTTTTAGTTTTAAAAGAGCATGTAGTAGTAGTAGTAGTAGTAGTAGTAGTAGTAGTAGTAGTAGTAGTAGTACTAGTTGCTATAGCAACTCAAAACCTTTTACAGGTATTACCTTTTAATAAACATGTAACACATTTTAATAGATATATTTGAAAATGAATTCAAACAAACTTGAATTAGAAATGTTTTACCGTCATGTTATACATAATGCAATGGCCAACCTTGACTTAACTTGATTAGCCCAAGATATGCATAACAACCAAACTTAAAGGTATTTTTGTTATGCATTCTTATTTGCCTTCCTGTTTTTGAACTCTGCTGCTCAATTCGTAACAGTCTCATTCAGTTTGCACCCTCACTTTCTCATGTTTATTTCATGGCGTCCTTCAGCATCTCAGAATAAATAAATTATACATTTCATTATGCGTTCATTTCAGAGCTCCTTTCAGGGAAAGGACTTATCTCATTTGTACCTGAGCTTGTGTTTATTCTAAATAAGTGCATCAGACATGATGATGAGCGTCTGGGATAGCCAACTGTCACGGCCCCCACTGAATTCCCATTAGTTCCACCTTCAGACTATTACTGCCACTGTGTATTAATCTGTGGATTAGGTCTACCAACACGATAGAATGACGGCTGCATAATGGAAGCAAAACTTTATGACAGGCTGTCATTATGTCCATATTTACAATCACAAGCACCTGTTTAAGGCTACGTTTAAACATGTATGTTTCTGATCCGTGTGTTCGAGTTGGCCTATAGTCCACTGATTTTGCTAACTACTTTTGTAACAAGGCAAGAGCTCTCAGCTGTGCCGTGTGTGGATGGGGAGTTTGGTGGGCCTTGTTTGAGGGTATATTAGAGCTAACCGGCTGATGTTTGCGCTGGTCCCTCTTCTGCTCTCAGGCCGCTCAGGCTGAGAGTCAGTTTGACCATAAGAAATCGAAAAGCTTGTAATCTCACTAAGGTGCAATTTTGACAGTGTTTTCTTGATCTGAATAAATAATACAAAATCCATAGGTGTGGATATTGCACATTTAATCACAACAGCTTAGGCACACACACACGAATGTACACATGTCTGTAGTCACACAATGACAGAGGAGAGCTCTCCCCCCATATGGACCATCACTGCCATCTGTCCTGCTGTCTATGTGCCAGGAGCGACTCGTGAAGCTCAGCTTCAGTTTTCTCCATGGACCAGAGTGGCCCTGCAGAGGGCCAACCATTTCAACCCAACGAGAGCTGATTTAACCCAATGCGAATCTACTTGAATGAACATTGTCCCTCTGGAAATGCTCCCATGTGTACTGGGTTTAAACTATTTGTGCAGCCAGATGTCATTAGTCAACTTGATTCTCTTTTGGAAAACACAAAGATAACTCACTTACACTATATAAAATGTGTGAATATGTTTTAATGCAAGCCACAGTGTATCTTACAAGAACATGCTATTTACTGTAGTCAAATGTCATCTGAAGTTAACTGAGGCCATTATCACTTTTGATTGTCCTTTCACTACTACTCTGAGTTGAAATTTACTGTAAGATATTGAATGTCTTGAGGATTGTTAAGTACATTTGTATGGTAGTTGGAATGATTATCTATATCTGGCTAGAGAGTAAAATCGCTATACACTGAAAAATGTAATCTTGAAATAAGTGTTACGGGTGGATGGTGGAGTGAAGGACAAGACCCAGACGCAGAGCAGCTCAATGGTTTAAACTCAAAATTTAATGGTAAATAACCAAGAGTTCCAGAGGCGACAACCAAAAACTTGACATAAGGCACTCACGTGAAACGTAGCATGAGACCAGGGACATCAAAACAACACTACACACTCCAGGTAACCATACAATGAACAGACAAAGACAAGGGAGAACACAGGGGTATATATACACATCAGGGAACAAGGCACAGGTGAAACGGGTTAGGGAGGAGACGCAAAATGACACAGACAGAGACCAAGACAGGGGAAAACAAAACAAAACCCCAACTAAACCCGAAGACAAACCCCAAATCCTAACAATAAGACTCTAATTTACAGAAATCTGTCCATGGTAAAGTAAATTACCATGGACAGTATGGTAAGTAAATTAAGATTTTTCATCTAGTTTTGAGTTTGGTGATTTATCTTGATTTAAGTGTAAATATCTTGCCCTCTTGCAAATTTGTTTATCACGCCATGCTGAAGTTATTAACTACGTTGTAAATCGTAGTTCTGCAATGGCAGACTTTAAAGTCTGCCATTGCCATCTCAAGTATTACTCTACTTCATACGTACATCATGTGATAGTATCGTGGCAGTGTGCTGTCCCAGAAATGCCTAACTCGGAGAATCTGACTCAGTGACTGTGTATAATGCAGAGCAGATCCTGGGGGAGCCAGTCTGTTAGGAGCCTGTTCAGGAGCTCACTGGCTTATACCTTATAAGAGGTGGGATGTCATCCTGTCATTCTGGCTCCAAAAAAGGAAACCGCTGCACTCTCACCGAAAACCTTTCAAAAAGTGCACAGAAATACTCATAGTCCAGGTTTGGGGTAACCTCGCTTTGATGCATCCTAATGTACAACCCTCATGAAGTGAGAAAATAACTTAGTTTAATTATAATATATAAAATAAAAACAAGACGGATTTTTATGCGTCTGACAGAGTTCACAATAAAGACACGTAGAAGGCTTTTGAAAAATTCCTACATGTCCAATGAAGGGCGTCTGCTTGAAACATCTCTACCCGATCTTCAATGAAGGTTCTTGAGTCATCCTCTGTACTCTGTAGTTGAAGTGTAGAACGTTTCGCCTCTCATCCAAAAGGCTTCGTCAGCGACACTAAGTTTAGCCACAGGGAGGAGTTTAGCTTGGCTAAGTCCCTCCCCTCTATTAATGACTACTCTCACTGTGGGTGAAACCTTTGTAGTTCTAAGTCCTAACGACCTGAGTTTCAGTCTGAATGGCTCAACTCTCAGCTGATCACTGCTAATTAATTAGTTATATATTAGTTAACACAACCTGGCAGAGTTGACCAAAATGTGAAAACGCCACTACGAACTGCACAAATGTGTTTATATCCAGATAAAACGAGATGCTTCATGTCCTTTACTGAACATACTTACATAATATTGAAAAATGTCATTTCCAAACAGTTAAGTTATTGATGGAGAGCCCTCTCCCTCTTTCTTCTCTTATCACCTGCACCTCCATTTGGGGTTTGACTTCAGCTGCAGTCCCTTCCTTTAAGCATTCCTTGCGCGAAGGCTAAGCTGCAATATTTGCACTTTAGCACTGCAAAGCAATCTCTGAAAAAGCAGTTCATTTTCATAGTTAGTGTTTTACATTGTTTTACATTGTAGGCCTATATAATTTTAAATGCATTCTCCATATACAATCTTACAAGTGTTGGCATTGAAAATGAGACACTGGTGGTTATTTATCAAGACAGGTCCAAGCTGGAAAATGACAAATAGATATTTTGCAGGTATGTTGCACCTAATTTACCATTTGAAATGGCCTATTACAGTATCAGGGCCCTGATCTGATATGTAAATAAGATAATCTTTTGTGAGGGGAAAAAAAAGAAAAGAGAAATGCACAAATTACGTACATGAGCAAACACTTAGTAAATGATCGCAGTATCTTTTAAGACTTTATGTGCAACACGGACTCCACAACCCCCTTTTGATCTTTTGGCCCCATCTGACGTGTCCAAAAACGATATATATATATATATATATATATATATATATATATCATTGCAGACATTTTAAAGAATTATGTCAACTTGTATTCAATTACTCCTAAAGAGAAGTGTTGGGTTATCAAATTTGAGTGCAGCTTCTGCCAAACTCCTCACTAATGATAAATGAACATCTTTACGAGTGTCTGCTTCAGAGGAGAGTCCATCTGCCTCTTTTTATCATAAAACCACTGACTGGAATGTGCCAAATTCTTTACACCTGGCAACTCCCCGAATACAATCTAACTACCTGGCAACAAGCTCACATTGGATCAAAAGCTGTACTATTTAAAAGCTAAAACCGACCTTGCTTAAAACTGTAAATGAACGGCAGAAGATAAAGTCTGGCAGGTTGCTCTGTGATTACTAAGACAGCATCCTGTCCTTTACTGCTTGTAAATGAGACAGCCTTTCTCAAAACAAGGCTGTTAAAAAAATAGCTCTACTTAAAAATAATTATAGATATAAATAAATAAATATATATATATATATATATATATATATATATATATATATATATATATATATATATATATTTGTTGTTTTAAGACAAAAAAAAAATTCCCCACTTACTGGTGTACACATTTTAGAGCCCGTAGTAAAAAAGGACAGGCGACTTTACTTTATCATTTGTCAATTCATTGCTGATTTCCAAAGCTGATTAGCCTACATTTGTCACATGACAAGCCAATCAGCCCACATAAATACAGGTGCATCTGTGGCACACTTTTGTCTGATGAAGGGCCAAGACGCCCGAAACGTTACTTTGGTGTAATTAATAAATCGCTATTTGGGAGCTAAGCAAGCTGTGCGGATCTTTCTTGTCTCTTTGTATTTTCCCTCGGTCCGGCACGCTTTTTAAGTTTTTTTGGGATGTGCGTGTCTTCCTCCTTTGTACTGATTTCCAAAGCTGCTCATCACACTGTGGCACAGTTGGTATAATGTTTGTTACCTTTGTTTAAATCCCGTTTGTGGTTCCCAGGTAACCACAGGCAATACCTTTACTGTCTTTAAGGTCAGCTCTCTCCGTCTATGGTCTACATTGTTTAGGACCAACACATGTTCTGCTGTTCCCTTCACTGTGCCACTTAACCAAAAAACGGACATCTTGACTTTGTGCACTGTGCAATTTGTGGTATTGATAAATAGTGGTAATCAGACCCTACTGTCATGACAACTGTAGTGAAGACTAATGAGAAATGTAGATCAAAAAGAGTGAGGAATTTCAAACACAGATCACTGGGGAAGAAAATCCTTGAATGACCTGCTGCAACCCTGGTCTTACATCTGAAGATCACACACTAGTCACTCTTTTTATCCTGGTTTGAGGTAACTGAGAGCAGGCTCTCCTGTGGCAGTTACTGTGGCACTAGCAATAATAAACTGGAGTTACTTCAAAATTACTTCTTTAAGTAAATCAAATCACTAAAACAACCCAGACAGGACATGGTCCAGGGAAGGATTAGAATAGAGTGATTTACAGTCTACTAAACAAATCCAAGCTTGGCATGTATGTAACTTCTCTGCAAAACACAGTATTTTTTAATTTATTTATCTATTTATTTGTTTTAGACTAAAGTCACCGCCCTTTTACTTCTTCTTGAAGCTTTGAATAATCTGCTGTATGCTGAGGAATATTACAGAGTCACAGGCTCTGTCGTTGTTTGGTGACAGATGCAGTGTAGCAGACTTGCTCTAAATCTGGGTGATACAAGGAGATGAGCAAACCACAGCCTTACTTACTGACTTGAATCAGACATGTTTTCATAGACTCGTGTTCAGACACTTTAATACCTGTCATAGCTCCACATATCAGAAGGGAAGAGAGTGAGAAGGAGCTGCTGCAGAAAAAGACATTACATGATATATGAATAAATTATAATAATTTAGGATTGGGAATATAATTGATTCACTTTTGGGATATATGAGACTGATACTGTCTGTTGTGGAGTGTCTTGTGCGTGCTTGCTTACCATATTTGTTTTTTGTTCCTAAGCAACGAAAAAGGAGCGTATATATTTAAAATGGTCAGTTGTGGTCCAAACTCCTTCTTAAGGTCAGCACACACTACACGACTTTTATGCCTGATTTTGCTCTCATTTTCAGACGCCCCGAGTCTTCTGGTGACACGCATCTACGTGTCACCAACGTTATCTCCATTTCCAGAACTATAGCCAAGTTGAAGGCTTGTAGTAGCAGTAGCATGGGAACACCTGCAGCAGCATTGAATTGCATTGTTGTGACAGCAATCACATGACACTGTTGACCAATCGGGAGATGCACATGTTCCCCACGATTACAAACAGAGGCCTATATTTTCTGATCTGGTGTCAGTTGAAGCTGGAGGAGAAATGAAGCCATAGAGAGGACAGATGCGCTGTGTTATAAAACATCAGCTGTTTGACAGAATCGTGTAGTGTGTTCACTCATCAGTCATTAAGTGTGAACCCCCAGATGTTCTATAATCGCACTAAATCCAGACATGTAGTGTGAACCCCCCATTCTTTTCTTTCTTAACCATCCCAAATCATCACATGAATGAGTTTATGTGCATGTGTCACAACTTTCAGGGATCAATACTATCTGAGTCATGTAAACAACAACTACAGTTTGCTCGTTCAGAAAAATGCTTTAAAATTAGATGCACAGTGCAGAAAGGCATTTATTTATTACCAAACTTTTTTCAATATATTGAAAGACAAAGGCAATATTATTCTATAAGGAAACAGACAAACACACATACAGGTAGGCCCTTTATATCAGACTGTTTGACCTTTAGTTTCCCCTTGTTTGACAGCATTTGTTCTGGGAAATATACCATTCACATCTGTGTCAAATTGAAACTCTGCTATCAAAACACTCCTTTGTCCTTTGCGTTCCACAAAGTTCTACATATACACAGAGTTTGGTACAGTAAACAAAGCCAAAGAAATACAGTTGTTGGTTGAATAAGTAAATAATTAAATAAATAGCGTGGATATGATGCTCAAAAGGAGTAGGCAGAAGCTTAAGCTTGTTTGCACCTACCCCCTTGTGTACTGAAGAATTTGATACATTCATTCACTAAGCATAATCAAGAAAATATGACATATAGTTATTTTGTCCTATTCCAGTGACTATACTATCAGCAATAATAACATCACAATATTCTACTAATCCCAAGGCGAGAAAAGAAAACTCTAACCTTTTCTTCAATAATTACAAATACCCATCACTGCCAGAACAACTAGTCACCAATCTTTTAAAATTGATCATTTGTTCCTTGTTGTTATGAATTAAATGCTTTTAATGGACACAATATTATGGATTGTTATTAACGACCATATTATGCATATACACTTTCAGATCAGGGGGAACACACTAGTCTACTTTATATAAAACACTGCAGTCTTTGATTTTCACTGTTTATTTTCAGGAGGCACATTTTCAAACAACCAAAAAAGCAAATAGGCCAACTCAATATTGTACATATCAGCACTATTGCAGTAACATGAATTCAGATAAAGCAAAAAAATAAAAAATAAATAAATAAATATAAAAAAAACTATACTGTAAACACAGAAAATCATGGCAATTGTGTTCTCATAGTCCACCAAAGTTGCTCTTACATCAACAGAAATAGGGGTCTGTGCATGGCCTCTTCGACCTTGACCTTGTCCTCCTCCTCCTCCTCCTCCTCCTCTTCCTCTTCCTCTGGCTCTACCTCTGCCTCTCGCTCCATTCTTGCAAAGTTCTTGAAATGGTGTAAACTGAGGACTTTTTGTAGCTGGCTGATTGGTGTTCAGTTTTGCAAGTCAGTGCCTTCAGGTGTGTATTTGAGTGGTTGCAATTCCCCGATGTGTTTTGTATTTTGGATACATGTGTTTTCCAAATGGCACTCTGCGAATTCATTTTTGAACGAAGTGTCTTATGTATGAAATAGAGTGTAGTGTGCAGGACCAAGTGTGTTGCATAAAGGAGTCAGCGCTTTTGTTTACGGTATGGGTACATGTGTTTGAGGTATGGTAACAAAAGCTTCAAGTTGTGTTACTTTAGTCTAAGCATGGGTCTATAGTGTTCAAACAACAGGCAAACACTGTAAGAAACTGACAAACGATAAAACCCCATCTTCTGAAACTGTATTATGCTTCAATGGATAACACAATCTTTTTTGACTGTTTGTAATGCAAAATTTATTTGACACGACATCTATGCAAGCAGGCTGTGCAAAGCAAAAATGATGTCAGTGACGTTGGCCCATGCACTCATTCTGCCGAAGCCACAAGAAATAAATTTTTAACAAGGCTTGACTAAAGACCTAGACGGAAAGGCTAATAATTATACAACTGAACAGACGCCTTATTTGCAGAAAAGACAGCACCAGTATGAAATCACAACTGATTGGTGATAATTTGTTTTTCCTTTGCTTGGCGAGAAGATGAATTATTAATCAGGGATTTGTGATATATGCGTCATGAACTGTTGCGTAGTTCTGGCGAGGAGAAGGGGGGGAGGGCATGAAAATACACTTCACCCCGAAATGTAATTTAGGCTACGTCTTCTGATGAGGAAGCAGAGACCAAGGACTCGGAGGGAGACTTGTGCATCTCCCAACTACTCAACTACTCCTACTCACACTCCTCAGCCTCGCCGGTAAGGTCTACTCCAAGGTGCTGGAGAGGAGAATCTGACCGATAGTCGAACCTCGGATTCAGGAGGAGGAGTGTGGAAGGAAATGGATGGATGGACCTTTAGTTATAGATCAGAAAGGCAACAATAATAATTTTATACAGGTTTGAAAGTTTGAAAACCACAAGAATACTCTAATACATAAGTAGAAGATCTTTATTTATAGAGCACCTTTCACAGACATGGTCACAAAGCACTTTACATGAGACAAATGTACATTCACTCCATACTCGGTGGTGGTAAGCTACATTTGTAGCTTCAGTTTCCCCTGGGGGAGACTGACAGAAGCGCTGTCGCGACTGCACACATCTGCACCAATGGTTCCTCTGACCACCACCATACTTTCACTCACACACATCATTCATCCTGGCCTATTGTACATGTTTTTAGTGGTAGGGGAAACCAAAGTACCCAGAGGAAACCTACGCAGACATGGGGAGAACATGCAAACTCCACACAGAAAGGCCCCGTCCAGGTGGGAATCGAACCTGGGACCTTATAGCTGTGAAGCGAGAGTGCTACTGTGCCGCCCAAGTAAGGTAATAATGCTGACTGTGGTAATTATCACATCCTCACTGTTGCAAATATAGTAAATTAGTGCATTTAATTATTATAATTTTAATTTTTTTTTTTTTTTTTTTTTTTACAGCAGATCATATTGAGCGAGTCCAGGATCCAGGAGTGTGACAAAGAAAAAAAGAATAAGACATGCACATCCAACAGTGAGACTTGTGTGCTGGATTCAAAAGTGACATAGTTAAGAAAATTAAAAATGGCCCGCACAGCAATTGGAGCTCCCAAAATGTTTTGAAATCTATAATTACGCCATTTGTGAAGTTTGCTGTGCGGACTATGTTCCCTTTTCTCAAAGACAAAAAATAACACAATAATCCAACCCCAGGTTTTAAGGAGCACATGTAGCTAAATTGTGATCTCTTACAAAGGTACATAAAATACATCATTTCAATTTGTGCTCAATGAAAATGTTTAATACAATATAATGCAACACAGAAGGTTAAACATGAACATGTGAGCTATTGGTAATTTAAAAACTGAGATTCATTGCCTCAAGACGTATAAATCCTGTTGGCTTACAAAGCTCCCATTTGCTCCCCCTGCACTATGTTGTCGTTTACGAGTATACTTACTTTCATACTGTTTGTTCTTCTGAATTATAAATGACTCTGCATGAACAAGCATTCATTCAGCAGTCCTTTTGCAATGCCATTAATTGTAAATAACACTACAAATGCAAAGGCTTTCGTGTTATAGGCGATTTACATAATAAGGATTCAGCCGAGCATTACAGTAATGAAATGTAATTTGAAATAAACTAATACCCAACAACTTTACTGTGCTAATATTTAATCTCTCAATGTTGTCACAATCATTTACAAAATGATTGTCACACATTATCCACAAAACCAAGCAATTAACAGTCAAGCAAATGTTACGTTACTGGAGATATCTGTTCTTTCTAAACATAATATTTGATCTATTTTTTTTGTTCCCCGAGACACAGGATCGCGTATCATTTTGTGGAAAGTAAATAGAAACCAAATAGACAAATAAGGGTTGGATAGGGATGTTTATAGTCTCAGGCACATGAACTGGAGACTGGCAGGTTTTGCTGTGACATTGGACTGTTACAAAGCTGGTAGTGTTTTATGGAATATTTTTTTATTTATTAAAACACTGTGTGCTACCATCCGATTTTTCCTAGTTTTTCCCAACCATCTTGACTTGCAGTGTGCATTTGGCCGTGTAAACATATGCTAAAGATAAACTTGTAAAACTGTTTCATTTTTAACACTTCCAGAAATGTTCCCTCTGATGAATGTACAATTTCACAGGCCTGGCTGTTCAACATGAGTGAGTCATAGCCCTTGACGCACTTGGGACATCACGTATTTCGCACTCTGGAACACATCACTGGCAGTATTTATTTGAGTCGCATGTTTCATGTAAAATTGTTGAATCTAAAGTGGTACTGTCTAATATTCAAAGCAATGCCAGGGCTCTAGTACAGTCAGAGGATTCATTTAAAAAAGCACAGAGGGTCACAAGTACTCACTTTGTGACAATCCCAAGCATGGATAAATGGAAAGAGTAGATACTTGGTGTCGCACATGTGGGTATTCAAAAGTACCAATCTCTGAAGCGAATCTTTGCTCTTCTACTGTCTGTCTCAATGCAGGAACTCATGTCTCTGAAGCCACTTTTGCAATCACGTTTTTACTATATATGCACCTCCATTCCCACCTCACTCTGAGGGTGTTGGATTTTGCTCTCTACTCCATGTGAAACTGCATCTTTCATATGTGAGAATTGACCTCAGAACCCAGCACTAGGCTATAGGGCTGTGTGTTTTCAGAAAGTGTAATGAAACGGAACGATCTGGGAGTTTTGGACAAATAAACACATAATTAATCCCTGTGTCAGCCTCAAGATTTGCATCATCCTTGTGCACAAAAATGTACAATACATGCCTAAAAATGGTCATAAAATCACCATACATTTACACTGTTCCACTTCTTTTTCCAAGGCCAAACATTAAATAATGGTATAGATTTTAACCCTTTAAATGCCAGTTGAATTTTCTGAATAATAAATAGTAAAGGGGAGAGGCTTTGGTGTTTTTCTTAAACGGTCATCAAATGAAAAAAAAAAAGTTTACTTTCCAATTTAGCTCCCCTTCTCTCTCACTTTAATTGATAACCGTACGGTAAAGCGACCAATTAATTGATTAAGAATTTGAAGATAATGTGCATCCCTATAGCTGACTGATATTTCAGGATTAACCAAATCCCTTCTTCAGGGCTAAAGGTGGTAACCTGCTTCCCACAAAATTGTAAAGTGAGGTGACACCAACAAAAACATGCACGGTTCATTTTTTGAGTGACAAAGATTAGGACAGCCGTAATGGTGCAACCAAGGAAACACATTTTTTGTATCGAATCACAGAACTCTACCTGGATATCTGAGGATTATTTGTTTAGTTTATGTAATACTGAATGTTTCTGAAGTTGTAAATGATAAATAATACGTTTGGGGCAAGTTTTAGCAAAGAAAAAAACAAAAATAAAAACAGCAGCAAACATAATTTAGCCTTTTTTTTCTGTTTTACTGTGGCATGTACTTTTATTTACATCTTTACCAACTTTTTTTTTTTTTTACAAACATTTACATCTTAATCATAATTATACTGTTAAAAAAAGTTGTCCTGGAGTAAACTTGGATTTGTAGATAATGTGACATAGTCTACTAGTGGCTTCTTTAAAAAAAAAAAGAACAAAAAAAACATTGTGAAACCATGATGTTTGGGGGGAAAAAAGCAAAAAAAACAAAAACAAACAAAGATTATGTTAAAGAGCCATAACGCTGATTACAGTGTAACATAACTTTATCGTCTGTCTACTTATCTTTCTGCCTCGGAATTGTGTCTTGTTTTCTGTTTAGCAATGTTGTGGTGGGTTCAAAGAGCTGTCATTTGATGTGTTTGTTTGGAAGTGTTTTCCCATTCAGTTCACTTGCTTGTCTCTAGCTTTAGGCAGTAATTCAAAGTCTATGCTCATTAGTGCCTCTATCAAGAAGGGAAGCCAACAGTGCCGGTGACATTATACCAATAAATTCTTGACCAAAAATGCTCAACTGCTGCCTTTGAATAAAGCAAAACAATTCAACCTGGTATCTTTGAAATGACTTTTTAGTGCATAAAAGTTAAATTATGAAACTTGTTCAAAGATAAAAGAGACCCTGTTTGTATATGTGAACTTAAATGTTTGGAGATGGGGTTAATGGTGCTTCATTGTCCCCATATGGTAATTTATCCTCTGCATTTGACCTATCCTTGGATCCTGCTGAGGCAAACAGCAAGTAGAAGTTGCTGCCAATTGCGCTTGTTTAATAATGAGCTTTTTTTTTTTTTTTCTTCATTTACAAGACGAAATGTGTGTCAAGAATCAAAAGTAGGTTCATATGCAACTGTCCCAGGCCAGTGTTATCCAGTCTACAGTTTTCAATCAAGTCTGTTCTTGTAGTATAACTTTCAAGGTTCTATAAATCAAACACTAGGTTTAGAGACAAATTCAAACAGTGGATAAAAGACGCCATCATTTGACATTTAATTATTTCAAGAGGAATAGCTAATGAATGTCCATTAGCCAGAACAATAGAAGGCATGTGTGGCTTAGCTGTGAGTCTCGCCCGGATACCTCCTCATTTGTCAATTTCTTGTTTCCTGTAGCTCCTCTTATGACGCACTGTGCTGCAGGTGTGGGGGCTCTTGGTGCCTCGTCAGTGTCTCAGAAGAAGAAATTTGCAGGTTTCAAATGGGTTTAGCCGATAAGTCAGCTTTTTTTTATTTTTTATTTTTTATTTTTTAAAGTTTTATTTTACACAAAAACATACAAAACCAACAGAGCTAACGACTCTGTTAAACAGTGTAAAACAAGACAGCAGTTGAAGGAAGGGGACGTGCATACATTAATGGGTGGGGAGACCAAGACAACAAGAATGGACACGAATTTGCTTTTACACTGTATATATATTTGCTGTGTTTTTCCATTAGAGAGCGAGAGAGAGGGTAGATGAGGGTGTGTGTGTGTGTGTGTGTGTGTGTGTGTGTGTGTGTGTGTGTGTGTGTGTGTGTGTGTGTGTGTGTGTGTGTGTGTGTGTGTGTGTGTGTTTCAATAATATTGATTATGGGAATTGCCATGGTGGATGACAGAGACTGGCGTTTAAGGAAAGGAAAATAAGCAAAAATAAATAAAAGATAGTAATAGTAAACAAAAACAGAAAGCAAACACACAAAACAAAAACAAAAAAATAATCCGCCCAACAATAATAATAATATTAATGATAATAATTTTGAATAGATAAAATCCAAGAGAGGGGGGACTAATAATTGGATGATTTGAAGAGCAGAAGAAGAGGAAAGGAAGAAGCAAAAAAACAAGAACACACATACGTATAAACACATACATACATACATACATATAAACATATTCCCGTCTCTTAGACATTCCTCTTTCTCTTTCCCCCTTTTTATCAATTTTTATTTATTCATTTTATTATTATTATTTATTTATCATTTTCTCTTCCTTCCCCTTCCCTTCTTCTTCCCCCCTCCTTTTCCCCTTTTCTCCTCCCCCTTCTCTTCTTCTCCTTTTTGTTTACTTTTAAAAAGCTGCTTCCTTCAGGACCATTATGGACTATACAGTAAAAAAGAATCCACCAAACCCCACAAAAACACGGCAAAGACGTACAAAAGTATCCAGTAGAACAATGTGGAACACAGAAACCATAAATGCAGTTTGCAGAAAAAGGCGGAAAATGCAGCTGTGACAAGAGAGAGGGAGGTTGCTCCCTGTTTACTTATCAACAAAGCTTCAGTCCCCACAGGCCCAACATAAAAACAACACGGATATACTGTAGGCACATAAATGAAGCCACAGCGCTAAGTAAAGTGACTGCATCTATCATTTCTATAATCAATGGGACTTCATTTTACAAGAGTCACCATCAGATATTGATTTTGATGAAGTCTGCAGAAGTCAGTGAGGCAGTTTAAAAATGGTGTAGTTTTGCAAACAAAGTCAAGGTCAAACCCACATCCTGTGTGTTGTTCATGTGAAAAGAGATTGTGTGTTTCAGTGACGACTGACCTTTGGTCTCTTCGTGATGTTATGAGGTGCGTGACTAAGACAGTCACTCAGAGAGGTGAGAAGTACATTTGAGAGAAGAGAAAATTATACGGGGGCGACAGTGGCGCAGATGGTAGAGCGGGTCATCTCATGATCGGAAGGTCAGGGGTTTGAATCCCGGCTCCTGCAGATGCAAACTGTCGTCGTGTGCTTGGGCAAGACACTTCACCCAATGCCTATGTGTGAGTGGTTGGTGGTGGTCAGAGGGACCGTTGGCGCAGATGTGTGCAGCCTCGCCCCCCTACCCCAGGGGAAACTGTGGCTACAAAAATGTAGCTTACCACCATCAGCATGGAGTGAATGAACCCCCCTCCCTTTCATGTGTGAAGCGCTTTGGGTGTGACTTGTGTCATATAAAAAGCGCTATACAAATAAGATTCCCTTCCCTATTCACTTACACATATACATATATGTAGATACTTAAAGGAATAAGCCACCGTTATTAAATACTGAGATATGTTCTTACATAGACAAATCTGGAGAGCACTGGTCAAAAATGCAACCAAGTCCCCCAAGATAACTCTGGAGGAGCTGCGACGTACTGCCGCTGAGCTGGGGGAATCTGTACATGGGACAACTATAAGTCGTACTCTACACAAATCTGGCCTTCATGGACGAGTGGCAAGAAGAAAGCCATTATTGAAAGGAGGCCATAAGAAATCCCGTTTGAAGTTTGCTAGAAGTCATATGGAGGACACAGCTACCATGTGGAAGAAGGTGCTTTGGTCAGATGAGACAAAAATTTAACTTTTTGGCCCAAATGCAAAACGTTATGTATGGCACAAACCCAACACTTCTCATCGTCCTGAGTGCACCATCCCCAGTGTCAAATATGGTGGGGGGAGCATCATGCTATGGGGCTGCTTTTCCTCAGCGGGGACTGGGAAGATTGTAAGAATAGTTGGGAAGATGGATGGAGCCAAATACAGGGACATTTTGGAGGAAAACCTGCTGGAGTCAGCAAGAGAATTGAGGCTGGGGCGGAGATTCACCTTCCAGCAGGACAATGACCCTAAATACAAAGCTAAATCTACAATGGAATGGTTTAAAGAAAACATATTAATGTGTTAGAATGGCCCAGTCAAAATAAATCAAAATCTGTGAAAAGACTTGAAAACTGCTGTTCACAAACGCTCTCCTTCTAATTTGACAGAGCTTGAGTTGTTTTGTAAAGAGGAATGGGCTAAAATGTCAGTCTCTAGATGTGCAAATCTTGTAGTCATACCCCAAAAGATTTGCTGCTGTTATTGCAGAAAAAGGGGGTTCCACAAAGTATTATGTCATGCTGTATGAATACCTATGCACGCCCCACTTTTCGGTTTTCTATTTTTTGAGAAATAACAGAATCATGTATCATTTTGCTTTCACTTCACAGTTGTCTGTTACTTGTGTGTGAACTTTCAGTAAAAAAATTCAAAATAAAATCTTTATGTTTAGGGTTGTAAACATGACAAAATGTGCAAACGTTCAAGGTGTATTAGTACTTTCGCAAGGCACTGTAGAAGCGACTAAGCTCTTCCACGTTTTTCCTATTTAAATACGGTCTACGAGAGTAGTTACACAATCCATGTATAGTTACACAAACTTAAACATGTCGATTTTCTAAGCAGATAAAAAGGGGCCCTATATTGTAAGTCTTAATATCACCTTATGAGCATTTCGACGTCCGTGCAGTAATGCAAAGACCAGACAGGTACGCATCACTTCACTTTGTCTAAGCTAAGGTAAGAACATATCTCAGTATTGAAAAACGATGGTCTATTCCTTTAAGCCTATATGTTCCGTACCAATTGTAGCGCTGAAACATCAGTTGTCAATTAAGGTGTATGTTATTGTATAGAAAAAAAAAGCGACTGGGGCAACATGTGAAGAACAGTAAGGACCCATCTCCAAATCTTGAGTCTCTAGGTAGGATTACTCAGCTACCACACTGCTGAAAGCTGCTGCTGTTGTTGCATTAGCCGGCACCCCAGCCCCTCTTACTTTATTTTGACTTATACATTAATCATTTAAATGTAATATTTCTAATCACACAATAGTGTAAAACTGTAAAAAGCAGTGGTTTCTCAATTTCCTTTCTAACTGGTCCATTGACCAGTCTTTGTAGCCATTACTTTGCCCACGCACACACAGCAATGATTGAATATAAACAGGTCTCAGCAGCAGGTTACTTGTTGCACCTCTGGCTCCAGTTGAATCAGCACTGCCTATTCATCAGCTCATTCAGGTGAAAACAGGAACCTTACAACCAATCATGCTCTGTGATAAGTGTTCTGTGCTGCAGCCGACAAGACTAATGACCTTTCTAACTTAGCATTTGTCGCTGCCGCCACACTCAGATGTTATTACACCATAACTTGTGTGTTTCACTGGATGGCAATACATGAGTGAACACAGCTCTGTGCTCGGAGCTAATGAGGTCCCACCAGAGTCAATGTGATCAGCATTAAGACATAAAGCAGCTGCATTAAAGGGCTCTCCAAAGAGGAATAAACTCTCCCTTGCCTTCCCTTTGGCTCACTGCTTCCTCTGTCACCCCCCTCTCTTTATGTCCTCTGTCTTCTTTTGTGTTGTTGCCTCTTAATCAGTGTGCCTTGTTTAGAGCCTCCTGTCATGGCACACTCTTAATTGTGGGACCCATTTGATGTCGTTTGAGCAATGAGAGTTCTCCAGATCTGGGTCAATTGTCTCTCTGAAGATAAATTTTACATGAGTCTAATTTTAGAGCATCCCACACTCTCAAAGCAGCTTTTCAGACACACAAGGTACAAGCATCCGCCGTGTACAAATCTATCCTTGATGCTAGGAAAAGTTTTCTAAAGTTCTACCTTCTGATGATGCAAAACTCTCAAAGCATTTTGCACCAAACGGTTCATAGGGACAGTCCCTGAAACCCCCCTCCCTCTCTTTAGATGAGTCAGTAGAAATCCAGATGGCCCTTTTCATCACAGAAAATTCATAAATGATCAAGAAATGCAATGTGTTGAGCAAGCTTTGAGAATTGACACAAACAAGGAAAGTTTCATCCCTTTTGTTCATGACGCATAAAGCAAAGAGTAGCTCTACACATTGGAGATGAAAGAGGGCGAGTCTAACTGGCTTGAATTAGTGGCTCAATTGTGCATCAGAAATAATTATTTAAAGGCCAAATGCAGTTCTTCATATATACTTTCGTTACGTCTCTTGCTGTGTAATAACGTCTCCAAAGAGAGTTCCTGGTCTGACTAGAAAGTACTAGTCATAGAGTCATTCACTCAAGTGAAAAAAAATAACTGGTTGTCATGTCTTCAACTCAGGGTCACCAAACCTGGCCTAAATAGTGACATAGCAGAAGGGACAGTCTTAGCTTTTAAATGATGAAGAAAACCAGTTGTTTAACTGAGTTGTCCAAAGTTGTGTTATGTATTGTTGCTTTGGTCAATGTGCAATTATTATGTTGTGTGTTGAATGCTCTCCTGCTGGTGCCTCTTGACCAGGTCATGTTTGTAAATGAGAATTAGTTCTCAAACATTTTTCCTGTGTAAAATAAAAGTAAGCACACACACACACACACACACACACACACACACACACACACAAAACACTCAGGATTTAACTGGAGGGATATATGTCTCTGAGCTGGCCTGGTGTCGCCTCGGGGTCCCCCAGAACAGCTGGAGGAGGTGTGCGTGGATTGGGAAGTCTGGGCATCTCTGCTCAGACTGCTGCCTCTGCGACCCGACCCCGGATAAAGTGGAAGAAAATGGATGGACGGAAGGTGTCAAAAGCATTTTGTGATGTTGGTCGATAGAAAGGACTTTCAGCCATAATATTGATAGAGCAGGTTTGTGAATCCAATCACATCCAAATAATGATCAATTTAAACATTTATCAATTTTCTTTTTGAACATTTCTTTAAAAATAATTATATATTTCTCTACAATAGAGTTGTATTGGTTCCTGCCCCTTCTGTGGACCCACCACCTGCAGGAGGAGCCATAGGGGCTGGTGCAATCTGATATGGGCAGCTCCAACGGCTGCCCCCATGACCCGGCAACGGACAAGAAGAAAATGGATGGATGGATGGATGGATGGATGGATGGTTCCTGCCCTCCATCTGAAATTATGACATGATCAAATTCTAGAACAAAACCTATTCCAGCTTCCTCCTCTTGTGCACATACAGTATCAGTCAGTAGTAATGAAACAGTACATGTTTAGGAATAAGAATGAAAATATATCAATACCAGTGTTG
The DNA here is from genome assembly GCA_007210695.1 of Neogobius melanostomus. Lineage (NCBI taxonomy): Eukaryota > Metazoa > Chordata > Actinopteri > Gobiiformes > Gobiidae > Neogobius > Neogobius melanostomus. The sequence continues at coordinate 52,785 of VHKM01000393.1, forward strand.
TAAGAGGCAAGTGTGGCCTTATTTGACTGATTTACCGTACAAGCAGGTGAAAGACATTATAGTTATGATCCACCAGGAACACGGTAATCTGTTGAAAAGTGCACCGGTTTGGATGTGCACATAATTAAATCCTGGCCTGTGAGAGGACTAATGATGAGATTTCTTCCACACTGGTGCTCAACCCTATCGTTTTCATCTGGGTCATGAAAACAAGCCCAGCATTTTATCCATCACTCAGCAGTTCACTCCCTCAGTGCGGTTCTTCAGGGACCGAGGAAAGGAGTGAAGATATAATCCAGCGTGAACCTGATGCACAGCCCCACAGCCAAGCACAAAGGCGGGCCAATGAGAGGGCAGTGCCTTCACTGTATTAGATTGCAGAATGAATGATGGAAGGCTTACATACACGGAGGATTCAGGCTGGGAAATTACATTGTTACGTGACTCGAATGTGACGATAATGTTAACTGTAAACATTAAGATATGAAAACCTGTTGTTTGATGAAGTAACCACTGTAAATATATTATTGTTTACTCTGGAATGTGTGGCAACAGTGTGTAGCAGAATTTTAGAGCTCTCATCCTACATCTGAAAAAATCTGGCTTCTTGGATTGTGTGCCTTTTTGTTGAGTTTGCATGTTCTGTACCAGTGTCTGCGTACATTGGTTTATGAATGAGAGTGTGAATGGGTGACTGGTTCCTTACTGCACTTTGGGCCTGATAAAGGTACAAAAGCGCTATATAAGTTGAGTCCATTTACCATTTACCATTCTCCCAGTAAAATTACCAGCTTGTCTGATCACTTCACCTTATGGTTGACCTATAAATGTTGCTTTGCTTAAAACTCATTTCGCAGGCTCTCTTCAAATAGAGGCTCATACATCACTTACTAATTGCTTTTGCATTGATTGCATTATTTACAAGTCCTGCTGTAAATATTTCTCAAACAGGAGAAGCTTAAACTGTGTAACATGGGCTAAACTGACTGAAAATAATACCTTAAGCGGAAATCGACTAAAAAGTGGACAGGCCTAAAACAAAATGGTAAATGTCCATTACATATTGTACTTCCGTTCTGACACAACATGGGGCTGACCTAGGGAGTTGTGAACTCCTTCTGTCTCACGTCCTGAGAGGAATTTATACTATGCTTTTATCTCTACCTTCCATTCTTACACAAGTTACAAGTTTACTGCTTCCCTCCGTCTCTTGTTGCCCCTCCCTCTTGTACCTGTGTGTCCATGGGTGTTTCTCAATTGCCAGGATCCTCGGCGTCTGAACCACTTTGGAAGAATCCACGTCATCAAAGCTCTGCCAAGTGGTTTTCATCCAGACCCCTCGCACCCTCCACAGCTCGACTCCCCCGTTTGTCTCATTTACCAAGGATGCACCTGTGGACCCTCCGTTTCATTGGAAAGCTGAACATTACCCAGAGTGCACTGCAACTTCAACAGCATTGGAAGCATTGCAAAAACAAGGTTTATTAAAAGTTAATCTAAACTGAACCTGCTAAACTCATTTAATGTTGAAATTGAATTCCTTCAAAATCTTTCATGTTATTTTTTTTATACAAACCAAAGTAAGTCACTCAACCAAAACCAGTTTAAACAGCTTTATGGTCTCTTTTTACACATAAAACTGTTGTTTTATTGATTAATTCATCTACAGTATCTGTATTATATGATTAAATTGTGAAAAGCTTCCATTCCATTTCATACGATCTGATCTTGTGACATGACGCAGCCGCTTTAAACAAACACTTTTTCTCTATTCACCTGCACTGTCTTTCCTTAATGAGTTGATGGCTCATGGAAGAAAGAGCTTATGGCATTATATCAAAGGTTCAATGTCTGTTACTAGTCACAATGTTTTCATCTATGTCAATTTAGTTTACTCTGCATAGCAGACTCTGCAAATCTAACGTATTTATTAAAGTCTTAAACTAAGTTGGCAATACAAATACTGAAATGAACTGATAGACAGAAGTGTCCGCCTAATGCACTACATTTTAGTTTCCATCAACTATCTTATTTGGATAAATGGAGCCTGAATTCCATCACAGGCCTGGTACCATCATAATCTTGATGATGGGTAAGAAATCACTAGGCGATTAACGTGAGGTGAAAGGGAACTCAATTTCATACATGTTATGTGACAAAGGATGTTACTAGATTTTGATAAAAGTATCACTACAAAATGAATGTGAGAATGAAAGTGCAAATCTTCAGGTCTGATGGGGCCTAATGACCTCATTAGAGGCTTATCTGGCACCGTTTTGATGCACATTTTGGCAATTACCACAACGATTATATTCTGGACTGCTGTCATGCAGTAACTTTATTTCTTATCTTATGAAACAAGTAGGGTTGAATAAGACACATGTTACAGAAGGAGGAAGAGACTGCAGAGGAGAGAAGGGATGTGATTAGGGTCAGTTGCACAGTGATTCCCTCCAGCTGCACTTTTTCACATAGCGCTACAATCGGCTGTTGTCGGTTTTCAATCAGGCATGCGTAACCTCAGCTCCACTATCCCATTCATCTCTCCGTAGATATTTAAAAGCTTAAAATACTTTTATATTTTGCAAAAAAATGATCTAAAGTGATCTGAATATTGGGAGCATGTGAGCATTAAAACATAAAAAAAGAATCTTATCGTTATGCAACACTATTGTACCAACTCAATCTGTGTTTCGACTTAAGCAGTTTGCATTGCACAATTTCTGAGAATACTGCATGATTAATCATTGACAAATACATGCTCTTTTTGCTTGGATTATGTATTTTTAAATCAAACAATATTCTTGTTCATAACCTGATTGTTGTGCTTAGTGAAAGTATATATATATGTGTATATATACTATATATTTATAAGCTTGCCAGAAAGCAAAGAAACTGAAGAAAGAAATTGTTTGTGTTTGGGTGAGACTGACCAATACACAATCTGTTGTTTCTCCTGCTCTCAGTACATGAATCAATAGGTCAATAATTAACGTGGGAGTGTATCTTCCAGTGTTTACACCTGATACCCTGATAAACTTGTTCTGATCTGCAGCAACACCATTTCAAGCTGGGTGCAACACAGTCAATATTTACTGTAGAGTGTTAAATCATGCATCATGTGTTTTTAGTTTTAGGTTTATGGCATACACTAATTATTCACACTGACATTCATTTATAAGAGCACCTGTTTTAGGCAATGCACTCCAATTGTATCCATTAAAAGTAGCTTCCAGTTATTGATGAGGCATAGAGTAATTGTTAATTTTCTGTTCAGGACGTGATCTCCATATTGTCACACACTTAATTATATTTTGGAGATAGAATACACACTGCTACAAAATACACACATACTGCCTAATATCAATGAGCAATTAGCAGCACCTCATTCATCAAGTGAACTGAATAGACATTAATCATTCATATTTTATTATTATTATTATTATTATTATTAGGCTGTGTTTTTGGCACAGGTGTTTCCATGATATTAATACAAAGAAGTCTTTATTTAGGCACGTCAGACTAGATGCAAAGATATTACTTTTATTTTTATTTTTACGACTTTCAGAGATATGAAAGGAACAGGAAAAACAGCTGATGCACACAAACACATTCATTCAGTCATTCAGAACCAGCATCCATTTTTGATTCTGCGCTCGGGGGCAGCACATCCTTCATGCGCTATATTCCTGTAGCAACAAATGGGAGTGCGATAGGATTTACGGCTTCATTATGTCCCGCCGCGCACAGGTTCTGTTTGTAGGAGAATTCTACATAACGATGATCGAAAGGTTGGTGAAGAATAGGCAGCAGTCAGGATGTCTTAAGCAGGAGAAGTTTTATTGCCATCTTTGCGGGACCCAGAGACATGAACTCAAGACATTGCCAGTCCTAACATTCAAGCCGTCTGTGCTTCCCCAGAGGACACGTAAATACCCTACAAGCGCGTCACACTCACGCACGCAAGCATTCAGTGGCTGATAGTAGGCGCCTGAACGCCCAGTCAAGGCTATAAAGAGATAGTAAGATCGCACAGCTTGACCTACGGGCAGTACGACATTATAGATTAACACAGTATGATGACTAGCGATTTAATATTATCTCTTACAACCCCCCCTAGCAAAGTCACGGCTATCTAGTGGCTTTGACCGAGTGAAAAAGAATAAAATTAAACGCCATCATAAAGGTAAACCCAAATCAATTACCTAAGCATAAACTTAGCCCACTACGAAGATTTCAAAATAATATCGAGACTCAAAAGGTTTAACTATGTCTTATGTGGAAGCACACACAGAATCTACATTTCATAACAATATTCAACACTTCATTTACAGTACAACAGTACACGGGTCATTGCGATGGAAAAAAATGACCCCCTCTCAGTGACCCCAAAATACTGAGGCATGTGGTCATTAGATTCACTTAATCACCCAATCGGGGTAAATACTGCTACCAATAAAAACACATGCATCAAGTACTAAGGGCGTATAAGAGGGGGCACCATAACCAAACGTCCGATCCCAGACTATTGCCAATTATCCAGGGACGGTAAAAGATTATGGCCACCAATTCAGTTTCTCCTGCAAATTATATTATTATTGGTCCAAGTCAGAAAATGTACATACACAAAATACAAACACCACAAAAACATTTAAAACAAATAAGAATTTCTATTCTCAGGAAAACCATATTCACCTATTAAGAGAAATGCTCATAAGCAAAAAAATAGAACAATCTTCACACTCAGGACGTCGATACACCTCCAGGTGCCTCGGATCTATAAGGAACATGACTGGACCATCTTGATGAGCCATCGGGATTAATATACCCACAGCCATCAAGATGTCCTTACGAACCTCCATGTCGGAATAGAATGGCGTGGAGAGTCAACGGCGTCCGAGGAGAAGCATGCTAAGTCATACTTTTATGCACAATGACATTTCCCATAAAATTCAATCTAACTGGATGGTAACCCTCATTATTTGCGATCTTAACTAGCTTAAGACAGAATACAGTTCACCCGCTTCCCATATTTTAATCAAGATTAAAAGTAATGTTACTGAAAAATGCTAAGCAAGAACCCCCACTAAGGCCAAAACAGTCATATTCATCCTTGTATACTTCAGGCGTATCGGCATCTGACGTAGAGTTTAAAACCTTCCTCCGAACCAAACATACCTGCAATAAGCAACACACAAAACATAAAATGACAGGACCTCCCCACAAGACAACCAAGTATTAAAACCTGCTCCATGCATGTTGTGAGTCCGGACCTGCAAAGTTATGAATTCAAATTCAGATATATAAAGCCATAAAAGATAAGCACTATGAATTAGAATATAAATGCAAAATCACAAGAGGCTGAAAACTGACTGGACCAAAAAATGAATAAAAAAAAGAATAAAATAAAAAAATAAGAAAAAAATAAGGATAATAAAAATGAAAATAATAATAGTAATGATAACAAAAAATAATAATAGTAATAATAATAATAAAAAATAATAATAGTAATAATAAAAACGATAATAATAATAATAGTAAATAGAAAGAATAAGAAATATAAAAACATGAAAAATTAAATGTTAAAAACTAGGTAAATATAGAAATAGGTATACAAAAAATGGCCTCCCACTAAGTCCTAATCAATCTCTGTACATTTGTCGCGCTTATGGAAACAAAATGTGAACCATCAGTGGTTATGAGCCGCGGGAACAAATCCTGACTTAACGCTCAACTTGGTATTTGCCACTGATGTCGGACCTCAGTGTTATGGCAATAAAAAAAGGGCAATAACTAATGTAAAAATAATAAAATATTAAATGCATAAAATAATAAAAACTAAATATATAAAAAAACCTTAACACATGCTATGAAGTTAAAAATGCATAAAAACTTAACTATAAAAGAGGAAGAAAAATTTTAAATAATAAATGTAAATAATAAGTAAATAAAGCTAAATATAAAATTAAATGCAAATATAAAATGAAAACACTCATAAATGTACAAATGAAAATGATGCAAAATGAAATAAATGCAAGGGCAAAGTGGGGTGTGTAAGATGAACCTGTCGTTCCTCTCCAAACACAAACTCCTTCAAACACCTGCATCAAAATCATATCATACAGTTACTTCTGGCTAAACTCAAACCACACTTTGACACTAAACCAATGTAAACCTTTTAAATGCAAATGTAGAACCAATTATCTTGCTAAATTTGTATTAAATGCCTCGATACATTATGTCTGCTTACATAAATCTTAATCACCAATTATTCAAACCCAAACCGATATGTGGTTGCCTTTTTGTCAGATCCAGCCCGTCTCTCAGGTTGCCTGTGAAAATAATGTTATATTTGCAAACAGCACACACATCAGTACAATTTCTACAAACTTGCCGACCAAATATGACTTTTCATTAGAGTTGAGTTCAGTTATCATGACCTAAATATCAATCATTACTATCAATCGCAAGTAAATATATATGATGAGATACTAAGTGCTTCCTTCGTTTGCTTGGAAACACAAAATAAATACGCAAAGGATACAGATGCCTCCAGACATCAGAGCGAACTGACATTCTCTTCTTCCACGCTGCCTCCTGCAACAACAAAGAAGCACACTCCGGCCTGCACAAGGCCACATGTATATCATGCCATTTGGTATTATTGTTCTCTGCTCCTCAGCTCCTGTCCTGAGTCGGGCCCTTCTGCAAATTCCCTGTCTCTGTGGGAAATGGCGTTATCAACTAGAAAGAATATAGATTAAAACATGTTACACACTTAATACATACAGGTTACTAAAAATAGGCACACTCCTATGATCTTATAGTAAATATAAAATTAAAAATGCAATCATGGCATTAGTATGGTTAGTATGAAGCCATAATATCATTACACTTCCTATTGTTTACAACAACTGGGTTTTATTTACACTACGTCACGTTATTTCTGACGCTTTCCCTGTGTTTAATGATCGGGTTTTAGACTTGAAGTTCAACCACTTACTGTAACTTTTGTTTTCAAAATTTACAGTAAGTAAATTTAAGTAAGTAAACAAAATTTGTTCCTTCTAGATCAAAAGAGTCACAATTTTCTACAGAGATCAAATCGACTCTCCTTCTTGGCCCTCCTCTTTTCAACAGTTACACGGACTCGGTGCACCAGAGTCGTGAAAGTGTGGAAAATGAGCAATATACTTTTGAGGTCATAAGTGTGACCTTTCTCTGAGTGACTCTTAAGATACCGGATTTACACTGATTATCACTTTTGCTATTTTTGAAATAAAACAGGTTTGCCAGCACAAACTTCAGATCAGAAAACACCGTTCTACTACGCTGCATGCAAACCTCTTCATCGGACTGCACGCAACGCAAAACCACAGTCTCAGATCTAAATCTAAGAACACGCTATGAGTTCAAATCTGGATTCAGCCTCCGCTGACAAGTCTTGGCAAACGACACTATATTTCAACTTCAGCATCAAAGGGTTTTTCAGTGAAAGTGTAAACGATTACTTTATTACAATGCTCCAAATTAAAGTACACCAGTACCAACCGCTTATCAGAATTTAGGACTTCTTCTTTTGCTTAAAACCTAAACCAACAATAAAAACACTGCACGATCAATTTCTGCACAAAACTCACTCAACTTGCTTAAATTAAAATCACGCAATTTCGGGAGGTTCAGAGACAACACTTACACAATCCGCAAATTGTTAAGCCTTAACCCAGATCCCTAGAACACAACTAGAACGACTATACAAAATTAGACTCACTAAATACAAAGAAATATACAATAATCACATCATTAATCATCTGACAACCTCTCCTCTGCCAAATCCGCCTACTACTCCGGTTTAATTGACTCCAATCAACATAGCTCTAAAACCCTGTTCAATCTCCTCGCCAATATCACAAAACCTCTGACTCTCGTTTTCAACACGTGTAATCATTCCTTGCCTCCGAGATCTCCATTATCCATCGACACCTGATCACACGGGCCTCTGCCTCTCACTACATCACCTTCAAGACACTTCATAACCTGGTCCCTGTACATATCTTCACTCTCAAACTCTCCGTCCCACCGGCCAGACTCGTCACCATGGGGAGCTATAACACACTTCGGGCACTAATCAGAAAGCAAGCAAATTAATCTCTATCACTACTATCAACAAAACATTTTCACACGAGAATGGTAACCTCAAGTTACTTTTCAAAGTTAAGGGGATAATATTTTATCAGCTGCAAGGATATCACTGATTAAGTATTCAAGATCTCTCTGTCATTAATTTATTTAGTAATGTATTTATTTTACATAAATTCCTAAGGCCTACTGCAAATCAGGTAGGATTGAACTTAGTACAATTTGCCTATAACTTAAGAAAGTATTAGAATTAATATACTATTAAAGCAATAACGGGCCTTTGGCTTCACCTAAACTCGCCTCGTTAACATTGAATAATTTTTACTTTATGTACCCTACAATGTACCCTACAATGTCTATGTTTGTTAGTTATTTATCACTCTGTAAATATCAAACTATTCAATTACATTTATTTATTTATTTCATTATCTACTTTATCTTGATAATTATAGCTGTTCAATTGAGATTCAAATAGTTTGACCAATCTGAGCATTAAAAAAGTCAAAAAGAAGATTAGAAAAAATAAATAAAGAGAATTTACAGTAACACGGAGTCCCATGGGGCCTAGCCCATGGGCAAAACACAAAAAATTAATTAAAAAATATATAAACATCTATTTATACGCAAAAATTCAAAACAAGTGTAAGCTAAAAGTGGAAGAGGGGCGAAGCACAGGACCTGAGACAAATTTGCAGCACTAGTCCGCCTGCAGACAGCTTTTTAGGGCGTTGGGGGATGGCAGCAGAGGAGGTGTTTTGGTTTCGAGAGCAGGGCAGACTCTCAGGTTTTGTAAACTGTCCTTCATGCACTTGGACCATGCTCACGCATTGCACAAAGGCCCAGCCGCTTCTCTCTCTAACCACCAAAAGGGGCAAGGTAAAAGTAAATTAAAGACTTAAAAAATCAGGTTGTCCTATCGCGCAAAGCATTACAAAATAAGAAAAAATTCAAAAATGCTAACAAAAAATAAATAAAACAAGAAAATTCGAAAGAAAAGCAACACAAGTAAATAATAAGAATAATAATAAGAGTAAATAATAAAAGTAATAATAATAATAATAAAGAATGTAAAAAAAAAAAAATCCTCTGTACACTATCAAAAAAGGGCTAATCTTCAGAAAAAGGAGAATCTCCTGTTTATGTTTTATCTTCTCATATCAATTAGTGATCAGTTTATGTTATCATGTTAACGTCAATCGTCTATTCTAGGTTTCAAATAAATTGGTATTTTAAAGGAAATAAATTATACGCACAATGATCTGTCAGGACCCCAAAAACCTTGCAAGCAAAACCGAGATGTAAAAGTGTATTAGTAATTTAGACCATATCAAGCAAAACACCACTCTAAACTTTGTTTTGTTTAGACCTATCTTCTTTATTTGACCTATATATTCAAATTAGTGTTGTTTGCAATTAAGAATTGTTTTGAATTCATTATGTCTCGGCGCTGCCATCTCCTGGGGATCCGACATCACCTTGGGGAAACATTATTCCGACTAATGTTGAATCATCATATTAAACACTTAGCCTGCGATACAGCCTTAGTCAAAACAATACATTTTTTCCAAACCAGCTTGGATACCAGCTAATCTAATCTTAACCGTTCCCCTCACAAAGGTAGTGTTTTGACCACTTCTCAAATCTAACCTTGGGGCTGACTCTAAATATGTAAAAATTATAAGCAAGTGCTTTAAACTATCTTTAAGAGAACCAGCGAGAGCCGATCTGCTGACGTGGCCTAAGTGTATCTCATTTCTAAAACCTCAACGAAGGTCGCATCACTTTACCGCAAATCCAACTACAAAAAACAGAGTATATTATTTTTTATTTTCATTTTTTAGGTCCTGGTACTTTGAAAATCAGGTTTAAAGCTCAGTTTTCTAAAACAAATCACAGCAGAATAACATCTGTCAACATTTTACAACATAACAACAACAACAACAAAAGCAAGACATTTTTACTTCTCAATTGTACATATTTTGATCCTAACTTTGTTTCACTGTTGCCAAATATCATTTGTTTTGATTGCCTGTCAAGCACAAATCTTTAATATTTTTAGCCTAATGCCATAAATCATACGCCTTTCTCTCATTATTTTTAACCTTATGTGTTTTAAAAACCCAGTTGTTGTACTCACAAAGTTGCAGCTAAACAAACACATCGGTGTCACACCGGAAGTCAGCCCTCCTTCACAGTTCCCGTGGCCTGTAAGCAGAGATTAGAGGCAGCATCAACTTTCGAAAAACAAAACACAATCTCAATTCATTATCACCAGCGTGAATCATCAATTGAACTGTCATTCAAAATGCGACATTGTTTACCCTACAGAGACTCTTAATCTGTACCGTAGCTTAGTAGCTAGTTCTAGTAAACAATGTTGCCATTTTTTTTTTTTTTTTTTTTTTTTTTTAATGCTGACTCAGCAATCTGTCTCTAGGCAGACGTTATCAGGAACGCTTTGTTTCACGGACCTTGCAGACAAGCAAAACAATTAGATAAAGCAGCAGGTGGACAGACAGACAAAACACGGAGATACATGCCACGGAACGCAAACAACGGACAAAAAAAATCTCTAGCTGCATCCAAAACTATAGCCAATTTCACCTTTTTAAATAAAATAATGTGATATTTATCGCAATGTTTATTAGTTGATTCTGGACCTTCACGGTTAAATTCAAGTTAACGCAAAAGACAAACGTAGGTTGTATACGTTGCAGAAGCGTTCTCTCTTTTTGTGCACAACAACTTCAACGGTCTCCCTTGTGGGAAAGATTATCCTAGGCTCTCTCCCACCAACCGTTACTCACCACAACTGCCCGATTTCCTCTAAACGACGTTCAGACAAAACCACCAGCTGCAGTTTAACTACAAACTTCATGTAAACATTGCATCAACTTCCGATACAAGGGCCACATAAAGTCTGCATTTCACGGTCCTACTCGACCGTGACTATACTATCCTCCAACCGTCTAAGTAATTAATTACACGGCCTATGTAATCCATTACCGGATCAATATTCAGCACTCAGTTCAAGATTAAAGTAACATAAAACAACTATGCACACAGTAGCCCACAGCTCGGCGCAGTGGCTACATCAACGTGCCTTATGTTTGACGCTAAAATCAACCTTAAACAAAGCTTACACTCAAAATAGTCTACATTATGTGTCCCTCTCATACCTGTGACGACTAGCTGCTTAAACAGTAGAGTCAACAGTCTGTATCGAGCCTCACATCTCTGTAGCCATTCTAGTCTAAACTTGTGCATCCGAATACCCTAGTCTTAGTACAGGACCTAAATCCCTACTCTCGACCAGAAACAAACATCCAGAATCAACCAATAACACTGTTTTTACTCTTTAAACATTTCCCATTGCATTATTCTTTTTTTTAGCAAGCATGCATCTGGTAAGGCCATTCTCCCTCCTTTTTTATCAAGGATAAAAAAGAAACGCACTTACCAGAGCAGCTGTGTAAACGAGTTCGTGGACGCCAGTTTGTAGGAGAATTCTACATAACGATGATCGAAAGGTTGGTGAAGAATAGGCAGCAGTCAGGATGTCTTAAGCAGGAGAAGTTTTATTGCCATCTTTGCGGGACCCAGAGACATGAACTCAAGACATTGCCAGTCCTAACATTCAAGCCGTCTGTGCTTCCCCAGAGGACACGTAAATACCCTACAAGCGCGTCACACTCACGCACGCAAGCATTCAGTGGCTGATAGTAGGCGCCTGAACGCCCAGTCAAGGCTATAAAGAGATAGTAAGATCGCACAGCTTGACCTACGGGCAGTACGACATTATAGATTAACACAGTATGATGACTAGCGATTTAATATTATCTCTTACATGTCAGATCAGCATTTTTCTTTTTGCGACCAATCAGAGCAGAGCAGTCATCCCTTCTAGTCTGGGGATTTATACGTTGTTGATAGACGCTAAATATATCACGAGATAACATTTCTTGACTCCAAATCCACTTTGAAATGACGGTTAAGAGCTGGTTTTGACCCTCTGACCTGCTATGTTAAGTCGAAAAAGAGAGACGGGGAGGGTTCGTGTGTGTACAGTGTGTGTGTGTCTGATTGGTTTGTGCGGGCTGAAGAGGAGATACAGCTGGATCACTGCATTGCCCACAGCAGTCTTTTTTGCATTGATTACTGAGCAGCTAAATTAACCTTTGGGAAGACAAGTGAGGAAAAAAAGAAAACATCTGCCTCAGTTTGCCGATAAACTGCGAAATTATGTGAGGGCTGCTATGAATAGACAGGCTTTATCATGTGATTTAGAAGCATGGGATTGAAAGGTAAGAGAAAAGGTCGGCATGTACTGGATGCTCGTGGCTCGTATACCCCTCAAATGACAATGTGTGAATGTATGAAATGAAAACTAAAAATGTACACAGCAAATTGACAGTAACATTCATGAAACACGTTCACTTCTTAAAGCAGTACTAAGCAACTTGTTTACCTTAAAAAAAATTTGTAGTCCCTCTGGGGGTAATACAAGTGGTAATGGGATGATTGGAGGGTCTTTCATCTCCCCCTGGTGTCTCAGGCCAGAAAACGCCAATTGCAACTTGACTGCCACCGGGTCGGAGCACCAATACACACTAATGGAATCACGAAGAAGAAGCTAACAGGCTAACGGGCAAAGCTAACTATGGGCTAGCGCCACTTAAACAGTATTTACAGCCAAGTTTGAGTGAAAACAATTATTTCCATTGTGTAATTGGATGTACAATATTAGCCTGGACAGACGTATGAATCACGAAACTCAACTAGTGTCAATGTGTTTTTGGTCATTTAGCGTTGATTGGAGACACGCACTTTCTCTCTCGTGCACCGTTCGTAAATTGTTATTGAGGGACTTCCGCATCCCGCGAGTGACGCTATACTCATGAACAACTCGTGACGCAAATAAACTAATCTGATTGCACAGGAACAATTTGATTGCGCGGATAATGAAGGAAAAGGAAGGAGATACAAGTTATAGCAATCGGATAAACAACTTGTTCCAAAAGGAATAAGGTAAATCATTACAACAGCCCAATGTGTTCAGTCAAGTTGTGCAACAGTGACAAAACACATGAGATGGCGCGGGTAATAAATCTAGATATGGCTTAGACGCTGGGCTGATTTATGCGTTCATTACCAAAGGCTATGTTTTGCATCCATCTTTGTTTCGTGGATATGCATGAACTGTTGCTCGCCTCATAGTCCGCCTTCAATCAGTGTGTGGCTTGTCAGGATGTTTACAGATGGTGTCACGGTTGGAAAAAGGGAGCAATAAAAAAAGAGAGGCATTGTAAAAAATCTCAGAACACTTTCATAAGACATCGCCATCCCTGTGGTCAGAATATACATGTACATGATTAACTATGTTTTGTTATAATAAAAAAAAGAAGAAGAAGAAAAAGGAGCCATAATTTACATTTTGAAATAATATGAATAAGTGATATGAAGAGAAAATGTAAATATAGACCAAACTGTCTGGCCCAAGAGAGAACCATTACTTCCCATTCATTATAAACTGATGGTAAGATGCAAAAAAGAGGCCGGTGTGAGGAATCATGTTTATGTTTTCTTATTAATCAATCAAGAGAGTCTTTGTTGTATATATTAACTTATACCAGGAGAAAAAGATGTAATTGTTTCCTGTTAAAAATGAATACGGCATCAGTTCTGCTGCAGCTTTCCATTTAAAGCCTGTGCAAGGGTATTTAATAACAACTTATGTGGCTCCGACTTAAGATGATCAAAGCAAAAATATTCACTAGGAAAACGGAAAATCTCTCATTTAAAAAAAAGAACCTTTTTGATACAGGAAGTTTCAGATGTAACAAGACAACACTGAAGCATAGACATAATACACTACCAATCAAAAGTTTGGAGACGCTTTTTATGTATCGGCTTTTCTTTATTTCCAACACTATTTACTATGTGTGATTCTAATTGAAGACATTAAACTATAAATAAACAAAAAAGGCTGAAATAACTCAAAATTATGTTTTATATTTTAAATTCTTCAAAATTGCCACCTGTTATTCTTGACATTTTCTCAATGAGCTTCATAAATAGTAGTAAGTAAGTGCTTTATTTGTCATTGTACTGTATACAACCATACAACGAAATAGTGAAAAACATCTCTGTGACGAAATCGTCCAAAATGCAAAGCAGTAATCAAAGATTTTATTTTAGACATAATTGTTCATGTGTCCATGTGTTCATTCATAAATGAATGCCTTCAGCTAGAATCTACAGAGTAAATGGTCTTGAAATAAAAGAAAAAACAATTCCTATTGCCTCCACAATTTACTTAATGTAAGTAATAATAATACAGTAATATCAGCAATAAATAGCATGAGAACAATAATCAGGAAAAATGATATTTACAATGTTTTCTCCATATTATTAGCAAAAGGATACTTAACATATTTAAGTTAAAGATAGATGTTTAATCATATTATAATACATTATCAAATCAAATCAAATCAAATCATCCAATCAAACTTTATCTATAAAGCACTTTTTATAATGAAAAGTATCACAAAGGGCTTTACAGATTACAACATTTAAAACAACACGCCTGGCAGAGAGAGAGCCCAGATGAGGCGCGGCAGAGACACCACACCTCCACCTGAGCACAGGACAGCACCCACACAGCCACAGCCTACCACTGCTCTGGAGCCAGAGGGCCCCTTCAGAGGAAACAATGGGAAAGCCTAAAAATATAAGAAACCATCTAAAAACAGTTTAAAATCCAGAAGTAAAAGTAATTAAGGAAGCTTGAAATAAATATAAAAATATCAACACTATCATAAAATATCAATGTAAATAAATATATAAATAATTAGGACTAAAGAAATAGATATCAGCTAAAAGCTAAGCTAAAAGGTGGGTCTTGAGCCTGCTCTTAAAAACCTGAATGTTCTCTACGGCCCTAAGCTCCTCCGGCAGGCTGTTCCAGAGGCGAGGGCCATAATATTGGAAAGACGCCTCACCGTGAGTCTTTTTGTTGACTTAGGAATAACTAGGAGACGCCTGCTGGAGGAGCAAAGGGGCCGTGAAGGTTCATAAGGTAAAAGCAGTTCTGAAAGAAGAAGGGCCCAGACCATTAAGACATTTAAAAACCATTAAAAGAACTTACACATTGTTAGGATTGTAACGAAATCTGAACAAGCTCCTGACTCATGCTTTGCTTACACGCTACAGAACAAGAAGACCATGTCAGTGAGATTAGCTGATAAACAACGGTCAACACCATAATCATTCTGAACATAACGTGAAGTACAGATGAAGTACAAACACATAGACACAAACAACTGATTCACTGGTAGGCAGTCACCCTCTCTGCGGAGAGAAATGCAAGACTAGGATAAAAGGCAACTGTCAATGGAGGTCTGGACTTCACTTCTTCTCTTTCTCTGAAGTCATCAGCTGGTTATACTGCTTTGTAACTAGGAACAACGGCAATAAAAGCCTTTTTTTTGAGACATTTTCTATCTCCAGTGTATGCTTTGGCCATATCCAAATAACTGTTCTCGCGTGATACAAAAGAACCAAGTCCTAACAACAAGCGTCATATTACAATACTATAGCTTTAGGCGGTTAGCGGAGGCGCTAACCGCTGCACGGTAGCGCAGCGATTAGCGCCTCCGCTTCACAGCTAGAAGGTCTCGGGTTCAATTCCCACCAGGACGGGGCCGTTCTGTGTGGAGTTTGCATGTTCTCCCCGTGTCTGCGTAGGTTTCCTCGGGGTACTCCAGTTTCCCCTACCACTAAAACATGTGCAATAGGTGAATCCTCCAGCCAGGTGATTCTGACCATCAGCCTGGCTCCACATCATGGAGATGGGTCCCTGGGTGCGGCACTGCCATCGACCACTGCTCCTTACAGGTTGCCTCAGTGGTATCGAAAGATGGGTTAAATGCAGAGGACAAATTTCCCTACGGGGACAATAAAGTATACAAACAAACAAACAAACAAACATTTAATGTAATTACCATGTTAATGCAAATCCTATGAAAATTGGCAACAATATTGCATACACTGCAATTGTTTTCATGGCCATCTTATAGGGAGTCGATTGGAAGTATAAGTACAACTAATATAAGTATTCGCTCACCTGCCTCTACTCACTTATGAATTCAAGTCACATCCTATTCTTAATCCACAGGATTGAATATGACATTGGTCGACTCTTTGCTGCTATGACAGTTTCAACTCTTCAAGGAAGCCTGTCCACAAGCTTTAGAAGGGCGTTTATGGGAAAGTTTTTACCATTATTCCAGTAGCACATTTGTGAGGTCAAACACTGATGTTGGACGAGAAGACCTGGCTCTCAGTGGTCCCCACTCAAATTCATCCCAAAGGTTTTCTATGGGGCAGAGGTCAGGCCATTCCAGTTAATCCACACCAGACTCTCTCATGTATTTATGGATTTTGCTTTGTGTAATGGTGCGCAGCCATGTTGAAACATATAGGGGCCATACTCCAAAATGTTTTCACAAAGTTGGGAACATGGAATTGTCCCAAATCTTTTGGGGCTGAAACATTCTGAGTTCCTTTCACGGGAACTAAGGGGCCGTGCCCAATTCCTGAAAAACGACACCATAATCCCCCTCCACAAACTGCCAAACCCAGACTCGTCCATCAAATTGCCAGATGGAGAAGTGTGATTTGTCACTCTAGAAAACCCACTTCCACTTTTCCAGAGTCCAGAGGTAGCGTCTTTTACATCACTGCATTCAATGCACTTAGGGCCTCACGTACACTGTAAGTTGTGATTAGTAAAGGTTGCTCAATAAAATTGCAGACACAAATTGCCACAATTTAATTGAATAACAGTTCCGTCATTAGAACAATTAAAGCATACTCTAAATGATCAATGAAACCTTACTCTTTACAAAGTAAAGTTTGCTTTAAAAAGAGTACGGTTTCATTAATGACTTAGAGTAAAGTTTACTCTAAATCAGTAGCCCCTAAAATACCTGAGCCCTTATAGGACCTGCTGTTATGGGCTGGGCTTTTTTCAGAGTTAGACTTCAGTCAGAAACCATGAGTGACAGTAACATGACGCTAAATACATTGTGGCCATTATATTAAGAAAATGGTGGAGGCCTCACTGTTCTTCAGTCTGTCACAGACCGACAGGTGAAGAAGGAAGTCATGGAGCTTCTGCTTTAGACAGAACTTTACACATGTGCTGTAAATTCTGAAATAAAAGTAGTGAATAACTTAAACATGAAAAGAAAAATTATCACAAAATTGATGCAGATAAAGGTTGAAAAAATATCCATCTGTATTATCTGATGTAGGGTCATGTGTGTCCCAGTTCCTCTGAGTCATGGTGGGTCATGGTGGACCATGACAGATGTGGACAGGACTGTGATAGATCTACTTTAACTGTGCAGTCAACAGTTACTAAAGTAACTGGTGTCAAAAAATGTCATAAGCTTCTGTAACATGGGCTTGTCCACATCTGTTCTGCTGCACCATGACTCAGAGGAACTGGGACACAAATGACCCTATGTCAGATAATATATGGATTTTCTTTCAGCCTTTATTTGCATCAATCATGTGATTTAAAAAAAAAAAGTTTAATAATAATTCCCATAATAACTTTATGTTTAATTTATTCACTACTTACTGTACTTTAGTTCCAGAATTTACAGCACATGTGTAAAGTTCTGTCTAAAGCAGAAGCTCCATGACTTCCTTCTTCACCTGTCGCTCTGTGACAGACTGAATAACAGTGAGGCCTCCGCTTTATATTGAATACAATGGCCACAATGTATTTAGCATCATGTTACTGTCAATCATGGTTTCTGACTGAAGTCTAACTCTGAAAAAAGCCCGGCCCATAGCAGCAGGTCCTATAAGGGCTCAGGTATTTTAGGGGTTACTGATTTTGAGTAAACTTTACTCTAAGTCATTAATGAAACCTTACTCTTTTTAAAGCAAACTTTACTTTGTAAAGAGTAAGGTTTCATTGATCATTTAGAGTACGCTTTAATTGTTCTAATGACGGAACTGTTATTCAATTAAATTGTGGCAATTTGTGTCTGCAATTTTATTGAGCAACCTTTACTAATCACAACTTACAGTATACTAAGCCAGATGCTAAATTGCGAGTACTGTAGTACAAAAAATGAGCAAGTGCTATTTCCGATTGCACCTGATTTACCATTGGGAATTGTGCGTATTATTGGTGCCACAAATGTGATATGCAAATGAGTGTACTGTGATTTAATTTTTTTATTTTCTGCACAGCCCGTGCTTTCTGGAATGGAATCATCCAACGGCCCATCACAGGCGCATCAGTGGTACATGTGCCGCACGCATGATCAGCCCCCTCCCCTCTGCCCCTTCCATTACTCCCCCAAAATGGGCCGACCCAGCCTATTTATTTATTTATTTTCTGCGCAGCCCGTGCTATGGTTGGGCTGGTTCAAACCAAAAAATGCCTGGGCTGAATTATTGTCCCAGTCCGCCCCTGCCGAGCGCCTTTGAGGAAAGAGTCTTATCTGAATTACGGGCTTCAGCGAAATAGCGTACTGAACGTGATTTGTGTCTATCTCAGCCATGGATGAAGTTCTTTTTATGCACTGTTCTTGAGCCAATTGGTAGGGCACATGAAGTTTGGAGGTCTGTAGCGATTGTGAATACTGTGAATAATTTTGGTAATGGTGTATCAATCACCTATCAATAAAAAAACTGTGCAAGACTACAATATCCTCCAACAAAAGCAATGCAAACTCAGTATTGATATTGCAGACATCGCCCTTGTTTAGTTATTAGTATTTCAAAACAATAGAACTGGGATGAATAAAGACAAATCCTACTAGATGTACTCAGAATGACATGTCACAAATGCCTAGAAATAGGTTTTGACAGACGACTATGGACAGTCTGGTAGCTGGTGGCCAGGTGGTGGTGGTGCAGCTGGGTCTACAGAGAACTGCTGACAGACTGGCTCCTCCAGATGGAAGTGACATCTCACAGTCTTCACATGACTTGATTCAGTCTCACGGAACCATGTATTCTCCTTGTACCAACAATACTCACCCCCATAACAAATAATCATTTATATCATGTCTTCTTAAGAAATGTCGAGCGAGTTTGAGTTGACATTTGGTGAACTTTTCGGAGATTAATTGAATTCCTGAAAAAAATAAATGAAATGAAATGAATTGAAATGAAAATCTCAAGACCAGTACTTTTCCTGTACATTTATTTCTAACTATTTTTGTTTTACCGCTTGAATTGCATTTTCATTTTATTTCTGTGGCTATTGTGTTTCCATGGTTACAATGTGATTTTGATACAATTTGATACATTTGACATTGAAACACAACACTAAAATAATATAACTACTACTACTACTACTACTACTACTACTTAGTTTAGTTTAGTTTATTTATTTGTTTGAGCAGTTAACCTGCTCAAAGGGAGTGGGCTGAAGCCAAAGGCTTATA
This sequence comes from Neogobius melanostomus, assembly GCA_007210695.1. Classification (NCBI taxonomy): domain Eukaryota; kingdom Metazoa; phylum Chordata; class Actinopteri; order Gobiiformes; family Gobiidae; genus Neogobius; species Neogobius melanostomus. The sequence continues at coordinate 72,401 of VHKM01000393.1, forward strand.
AGCGCCCACCCCAAAATAAAAATAGTAACATTACATTTAATATTTACAAGGTAGCAAATCATAAACAAAGGAACATAGGGCAAAGTACAATAAATGATGAAGAATAAGACAAAAACAACAGCAAAATAAAGAACAAAAGAATGTGCTACTTTTATGTTATAAAGGTGCATTCATACATATTATACTCTGAGATCTTGCTACTTCCCAGTTGTCATTACTATCCTCAATATAATTTAATTTGGGTTTAATTATCATTATTAAAGGTGCATTAATACATATTATATTCTGAGATCTTGCTACTTCCCAGTTGTCAATACCATCCTTAATATAATTTAATTCGGGTTTATTTATCATTATTATTATATTTGTTTAATTGAGTTATATGTGAAGTACTACTACTACTACTACTACTACTACTACTACTACTACTAATAATAATAATGATATCCCCCCACACCATTTTTCCACCCCTGCAGAAATGTGTTTTTTTTTCCTAATGTGTTTGTTCTCTCTAACCCTTGAGCGGTGCTGCAGCTCTCCCACTCCGGGGAATGGATACTAACGCTTGCCTCACAATCAATCTAAGATAAACACATTATGTTTGATCCCAAGCGCTAAGTGCATTTCTGATCCCACTGTAATAATGACACAAAAAGACAAGGCAAACACAGCCACAGCGAGCCGCTCCGCTGCAGCACTGCTCATGTCGATGCCAATCTGACATTTGAACACCACTTTGTTATGTTTTATTTGCAGTCCGAGTGATGTAATATTGAAAGGACTTCATGTTAATTGCAAGGCATGTGGCTTTAAAGGTTGGCCAGAAATCGGGAGGCCTCCACCCTCAAAGCCAGCTGGATCCTTGGAGGCAGATCAAAGGTTGAACGCTCACAGACGGTGGAAACACAGATTTAGGAGCCAGCAGCAGTCACTCCTAAACCAGAGAAACTCTCAAACTCAGCCAGTCTGTTTACAGCCACTGTTCGTGTGTCCATCATATCCCCAAATGAACTCTGAGTAAACATTATTTTTCTACTGAGTTTACTGTACAGTATGCTGTTCTCGCAAGCATGTTTTGGTGGATTGTGGAGCTGGCCAGCTTGCTCTACTGTTTTATTTAGTATCCAGCAATGGTGTTTGATGTGGAGCCAAGGCTGCAGCCCTGAGTGGAGGTCTGAATGTCTGTTGACCCTTTAATCCCTCCACTGCGGCACTCAAAGCTCCAGACAACAAGACTAATTGTATGGGTAAAGTATGAAACTACGTATGTTTAGACATGTACAGAAAACCTTAGAAGCATGTGGTATACAATTATGTCCGCTATACATTATCTACTATAGATGATTTGAGCAGTGTTTAATGAGTGACCTTGATCCTGGTCGGGACGTCCCATTGGGCTCCAGTTCAGCGGCTTATCCTGTCACCAGTGCACGCCTGGCACTACAGTCTCTGAACCCACTCACTGTAATCACAGATGGAGAATATATCATGCAGATTTGGTACAGCCGATTTACCCTCAAGCCACTGAAATGAAAGTGCAAATCTTGTGACAATCAATAGCTCTTGACCTTGCTGAAGGAGACGCAGCAGACAGAGGGGATGGGATTAGGGTGTGTTTGTGACAGACTGAAAATCTTAAAAATGGAGCCCAATCAATCAAGCTCAGATAGTCATCGAATTCGTCCAACTTTGATGCGAGACTGGGCAAAAATATATTTTAGTTTTTATAGACCTATAACAATAACTGCATCCAAATTTAAATGGTAAGTGGTCACATTTATATTTTCACCTACATTAGGCACTCAAGGAACAAGTCACCCATTCACTCACTCATTCACACACCAATGTACACAGACACTGGAGGCAAGATGGCTAAAGTGTCTTGCCCAAGGACACAACAACAACAACAGTGTGGGCCCGCGGGATTTGAACCACCAACCCTCTGGTCACAAGATGACCCGCTCTCTGCACCACCGTCGCTATTTAAGATTGACTCAATGTACTTCAATTTAGTCACACTTGCTGCTTCGAACTATCCTATTGAATGCACATCTTAAAAGAAACAGGGCACTGTTTTTCCATACTAAGATATGTTCTTACCTGAGCTTAGAAGAGTTGATGCGTACCTGTCTGGTCTTTGTGCGTGCGCTCAGTCACGCAAAAAGACCATTTAGACCATTTAGCCTCTCCTCCTCTCTTCTATGGGGCCAAACGGGGGTGAAGTTAGAAGCGACCAAGCTGTTCCCGTTTTCCCTATTTAAATACGGTTAAGTGAGTAGTTACACGATCCAAGTATAATTACACAAAATTAAACATGTGGATTTTCTAAGCCAATAAAAAGGGGTACTATATTGTAAGGCGTAATAACACCTTAGGAGCACTTCAACGTCTGCGCAGTAATATCTTCACTTCACTGCACGGACGTCGAAGTGCAAAGACCAGACAGGTACGCATCAACTCGTCTATGCTCAAGTCAGAACATATCTCAGAATGGAAAACGGTGGCCTGTTCCTTTAACAAGTGTTTGCACTGTACAGTATACTGCTAAATGCACTATGAAAGGGTTCATTTTTGAAAGTCATAATTGCCTGACGTCTAAGCAGTCACCTGTTTGACTAGCTCCAGGTGTTTTCATAACACCAGCCCACACTAAATGTACAGACAATGCAACACAAGAGAGTGATTCTCCAACCTCTCCTGCGCCTCTCTTATTATTTGTTGCAGACTGAACCAAGGTCAGCTGTGGAAAGAAGAAGGCAATTTAGTGGTGCTGCGCTGAATTGAGGACCTTGTATTTCTCCTCCATCATCGTCTCCAATTTCTGTTTGGTGTTGTTGCACTTTGCCTCCGGCTATATGTGCTCTCGCTGTTTTTCTCCTTTGCAGTAATCCCATCTCATGAGTGCTATGATATGTAGCGCCATGTGCACCCGCCTCAATGCTGAATAAATTCAGGTCTCGTGAGGTATAGTTTCACGCTGGAGTAGACTGTGCTGGATGAATACCAATAAAGCTTACAAATACAAGTTAATCATAAAGGTCTAACCATGAGCTAATTATAAACAAATGTTACAAACCAAGGAATTAATTATGTCTGATAGTATAAAGAGCGATATTTTCTTTTAAATTTAGTGATACCAATTTGAAACTTTTCCTGTAGATTAGGCATAAATACAGGAAAACAATGTATTGTTTAGTTTTAAAGTTATTATTTAAAAAAAAATCTGTACAAATCTAAACTCAAAATAAACTCAATAAATCAGGCTAGGAGTTCAATATTGAAAAACATCCTCTGAAAAATCCATCAAAATGCTAAAAAATGCTAAATCAAGGACTGGAAAATATGAAGTCTGTAGGTGCCCCTTATGTGGAGATATCGTCGCCACAATGTGAGAAACATGGATTTTAAGAACATGGCCCTTGAAATGACAATTTCTCTCTATCGATGGAGAAACTTGTTATTGTGAAGATGCACGGCATGATAGTGCAGCTGTTAGCGTTTGTGCTCCAGCTAGAAGGTCTCGGGTTTGATTCCCACATGGACGGGGCATTTCTGTGTGGAGTTTGCATGTTCTCCCCGTGTCTGAGACCATATTGCCCAAAGCCTGAGTGTCGTCATGCATGTCTGTGTGAGCCTTAAAAAGCTACACTTTTACTTCCAAAAGAATACCTTTGTGTCTAAACCATAATGCTCCACCAGAAAAGAACATTCAAATAAATGTAACATTTTATACAAATTAGGTGAGATTGCATGTAAAAAGTATATTAAGGTAGATTTTAACATACATTATTAACGTAGCACCAAGAAGCAGCAGAAGAAAATATGAGGTCTAAGGCTGCCAGACAGCACCCATCTGTGCTTGGATGGGCAGCATGACATTAGGCAGTGCGAGTGTGAGCTGGAGTGTGTCTCTGGGAGTGAAAGAGAAAGGGAAGCATGAGAAACATACAGTGCCAGAGAGTGTGCACAGCTTGAGTGTATTTTTGCAGGGTTGCCTTAACAGTGGAGATAGTCTAGAAGCTGCTGGGTGCAAGGCGTGTCATTAAAAGTTTTGCAGGCACACTGGATGGCTGTCAGAGACCATGCCAATTAGTGCCACTTTATGTGTCAGTCTGGGAGCCAGTGGAGACGAAAGAGAGAGGGGCTCAGAGTGGAGCAGGAGAAGCATGCTGACAGAGCTTCCTGCTCAGCTGAGCAACCTTCAAAGCCTCTGCACAGCTGGAGGCAAATACAGCCACAGCCCCTTGTTTCATCCACAGCGCATTACATTTGATTCACATGCGTCTACAGTATAGGAGGATTACATCAGTCCAAACACACAGCTGGTGAGGGCGTGCTGTAAAAGCACGACAACATGTCCAATGAGAGAATTACAACTTAGTCTGCTGCAGTCACTGTGGCATCAACCTGTGCTGGAAGGACAAACTGTATTAGTGATGTGCATTGTATTGTATTGGTTTTAATGGCTGCAAATAATACTTACAGTACCTGTCCACTCAGTACTTTAACTAGAGATGCGTGGATTTGCCCAGAAGAGTACTGTTTCTTTAACATTATTTTACTCAAGCAGAAGTAAAAAGTATTCATCTGAATATTCATCCATGGTATAATTACTCAAGAAAGAAGAGAAAAGCATCGGTGAAAAACGTACTTAAAGTCTTTTTTATTCACCAATCACAAGTTTCGGTGGTAACATAATCCAACCACAAATCACAAAAAAAAAGTGTTTTCCCCATAGGACGTTGAATGTAAAAACATTTCCTCAGATAAAATAGATTACCGGTACAGTATATGCAAGCATTAAACATTCACTTACAGATTCTATAGATAAACTTCACAGAGTCACCAGTTTTTTAATTTAATAATAAAAAAAGTAACTTAAGTACAAAAAGTATTGTCTAAAACGAGAAGTACTCAACCAAATGTAATTTGATCTGTAACTGGTTACCTCTGCCTGTAAGTTTTACTGATTCATCAAAATGTATTACTGTAAGTTATTTCAAAATAGCACTTAGTATGTTTTGTTTATTCAATGAGTGAGAGGTAAGTGAGAGACTGCATGCAGTATGTAAGGGTTTACCTGGATTTGACAATAGATCATGTCTAGTATTTTAACTAATGCTGAAAATAAATGCAGATAAAAGTAGTAAATTACTCTAAGTTGAAATATGTCAAATACAAGGCCCGCGGGCCACATGCGGCCTGCGAGATGATTTAATGTGGCCCTTTGTAGAGCATACATTTCTGAGGATGTAAAAAAACAAAAAACAAAAAAACTTAAGTCTCTATCCCATTCCTGTGCGGAGTTATGAATTTTTAAAGAAATAACCAGAATGTTCATGGGGGCAGCTTAAATTTAAAAAGGAAAGAATTCCACACATGTCCAGCAGAGGGCACTGACATAATAAGTTTTCAGGACATTATAGAATTTAGTAAATGGTCAATCTGCCCTAGGGCGGCTGTGGCTACAATAGTAACTTACCGCCACAGAGTGTGGAGTGAATGAATAATGACTAAGGCCCTGTCCCATTTCTCTCACTTGCTCTGAGAACACTCGCTATGAGTTCCCTCCACATTAGAGTCCCCTCAGTGAGGGAAGTGCAAGTGAAGATTCTCCCCTAAGGAATGGGACAACACTATATGCAAATTGCGGCAAAGAACGTGTTCCTTACGTCACGCGCAACATCGACGTACCTGATTTCACCCCCGTCTAGTAGATAGCGGTAATACAGAGTTTATACACATAAACTACAATAACAAGAAATACGTAGCTCCTGCCTCTTGTGGGTGCCATGTTGATTTATCTATGTTTGATAAATCAACGGACAGGAAATATACGAAACAGCAGACGCGTTCGCCATATGTTTGTGACATTCGGGATGTTTCAGGTATGTTTTTTTTGGTTTAATTTTGGCACTTGGCTCAACTTAGCTGCCAACTACCATTGTGTCTAAAAACAAGACGACCTACACATTCAGATCGTATAGTTTACATCCAGTCTATTGTTAAACGATTAAACGTGATGCATTACTGTTTTCGATAATCAATAATCATCTGTGTCACATAAGTAGAACGTAAACAAGCCACAGTCCTCACAGGAGAAAGAGTTCAGCTTGAGACCATTTTTGTTTACTGAAAGCTTGAATCAGAGTCAGTAGATTGAGAACCTGAATAAGCACGAAACATCCACATGTGCACCGGGGCACACCGGGGCACACACCCGGCCGTCAGTGTATACTGACGGGCAGACTCTGGCGAAGCACTCGGCATTTTTACGAACGTCGTCAAATAGCGACTTTCAAACTATAACTTAAAAGTCCATTGCATATACATCTAACTAAGATATTCCAACACATTTCAGAATTTTGACAGCCTTATTTGCGTATATATTCTTACATTAGAAATTGTCGCTTCCACCGGTAGCCGCCATGTTTATACTCCCTTGGCCGCAAGTCTGCTCCTGACCTGACTCGGGAGATAGCCACTTCCTCTTGCTCCCTAAGTATTGGGACACCCTACCCCTCCGCGGGAACATGCAAAATCAAGGGGAAGGGCTCAAAGCGAGGGCAAGGGTTTGAATTGGGACAGGGCCTATATGTAGCACTTTGAGAAACGTGTGACACAGGCTAATAAAGCATTAAATGTAAGCTGTTATTATTTATTAGGTCACAGTCCTTTACAATATATGCGGCCCACGACCCGCGGCCCACAACCCAAAACGAGTTCGACACCCCGGTATATGTTAATGACTTGGTAATTTATCAGTTTAAAAAGTTTATGAAAGAAAATCATTTTCTGCTATTGATCCTTCTCTCAACAAGCTTTCTACATCTTTGGAGTAAATGTTACAAAACAAAGTGCAGATCAATGGCTGCAGCGGCTCTGCTGTAATTATGGCGAGGCGTCTGGAGATGTCACACTGAACAGTCCACAGGCTGCAGCACTTCACTCGTCAGAGTGGTTTGTGCTACAAAAGACTCACACTGCGATTGCTCTCATTAATTAAAAGTACTCTCCAGCTGTCAGCTTTCCCTAAAAAATAATAGTCTTCAAATTATGATTTAAATTATGTTGCTAATTAATTTCAAACCCAGTCTTTCATACGTCTGTGTTGTTTGAGTTGTGAGATATTGAACATGGGACAAAGACACAAAAAAGTAATGAAAAAGCAACAAAAACATGAATGACTATAATGTGGCGTCAACGTTACAATCACTTTTGTAGGTCTTAGCTTTCAAATGAGGCGTTACTGTGTTGCTCTCCAGTCGAGAATGTTTTAGATTTGGGTAAAGCTGGAGAAAATGCACTCGGTTAAGGTGGGGGTAAGAGGTTAAAATATGACTTCGATGTGTCGCATTTACGCTAATTTGGGCCGTTTTTCAGTCCCAGTCTGCCCCTGTAAACTACACAGCAGCGGAGTGATCTGCTACGTTACTGGATCTACAGTAATTTGTTTACCCACGGCAGGCATTGCAACATGTGGAATTCACAAAGGAGCGTTCTACAAATCAGATATGGCAACGTTTGGAGGACTACCCGATGATTTTGAAGAGGTTTTTAATGCAGGCTACTAGTTTCTATAGACATGCGCTAGCCTAGCACTAGCCTAGCACCACTAAACTCTTCAAATATAAGGACTGCATGAAATCAACAACACTCTGGAGAACTAGGAAATGAGGCCCTGTGTCAAAAATCCTGAAATATCCCTTTAAAGATGATAAAAGTATAAAAAAGAATCACATTTTGATTGATTGATATTGGTGATTGTCAGAAGCCCATCTTGATGTACCACTAATAAACTATTCTGTGATTATTATTGCAGAAATAATTTGAAGGTACAAATGGGTGCTGTTTTACTGATGCAATTTCAAATTTCCATGTACATAACAAATGTCAGATCATTGTTATATTTAGAATGTTTTTTGCAAACATTATTGTATAATGCAGCAGATGGAGATAGGTATAGATTAGCTCTTTATTTGACATTGTCTATGGTCATCTAGAGCTGTGTCACTCTTTTATCTTCTGTTCCCTGTCTTCTATTGAAATGTTACTGAAGTGCTGAGGCAGTGGGGCCATAATGAAAGAGAAACATTTACTAGATCTACTAGTAGTAAACATACTACAGCTTAAGAACCACAGAGCTGTAGTACTCTATGTGTCATTCGTAAGCCAAATAGGAAGGTTGCATAAGAAAGAGCAGGTGGATAAAACATGACTGCAGAGGATCTGATGAATTAATTCAGATTTGATTCAATTTCATTATTCATTCTTGTGGCAGATGTTCTGATGCATTAATGTATACATCACGCTGTGGTGTCTCTCAGAATATCACGTTGACAAACAAGTAGAGGTGACCTGAGGACATATACGCTAAGTAATCAATGTGTGTTTTTACAGGCATCTACTGCCATGAAAAAAAAATCTATGTACTTGACTAGAAGAAAGGAAAAAGCACCAGGCAGTAGGATTAAACTGATCCCTGCCAACAGGAAAACGTAATGATCACGGGCACAAATAAAAATGCTGTGCAAAATACATTCACTCTCTCACACACCACACGCACCTTTCTTTTGAGGAGGCTGTGTTAATGCTGCCCACCGATCATCTTTGTGGTTTTAGAGTGCCAGCCATAGTCGTGCAGAGAAGTATGATGCCTTAATAACATCTGCTTCCTTTTGCACTGTCCCGTGGGAGTTAGCAGCAGTGAGCCATGTTTTAGTGGGCAGGGTCTATAAGGACATAGAAAGTTGCATTTCACTTTCACTTTTACTTTTTTAGGTCAATTAGAATTTATACAAATATTTCAATTTGTTAAATGTCAGAAGAACGAGAGATATCATTTTTTAGAAAAGTTTTTATAACTTTTTATAAAATCAGAAGTTTACATACACTTAAACTATTTGGGAAAGCCCAGATGACAATGTCATGACCTTGGAAGCACAACTCTGGATCAATCTTGGGTGCAATTTCAAGATGCCTGAAGGTTCATTGGTTCAAACAATTATACGCAAGTGTATAAAAGATGGAAATGTCCAGTCATCATACAGATCAGAAAGAAGGCGGGTTCTGTGTCCCAAAGATGAACGTGCTGTGGTCTAAAATGTGAATATCAACCCAAGAACAATGCAAAAGACCTGGTAAAGATGCTGGTTGAACCTGGTAAGAATTTGCCATCATCCAGAGTGAAAAAAGTACTGTACCGACAAGGGCTGAGAGGGTACTCTGCCAGGAAGAAGCCCTTACTCCAAATGAAACACACAAAAAAGCCAGTTTGGAGTTTGCAAATAAAAAAAGGATAAAGTCTTTAATTTTTGGAGACATATCCTGTGGCCTTGTTTGGCCATAATGACCATCGTCTCGTTTGGAGGAAAAGGGGGAATCTTGCAAGCCTGAGAACACCTTCCCAACTGTGAACTACGGGGGTGTCAGCATCATGCTGTGGGGTTGTTTTGCTATGGGAGGGACTGGTGCACTTCACAAAATAGATGACATGATGATCATGAAGAAAGAACAATATGTTGAAATATTGGAGCAACATCTTAAGACATCAGCCAGGAAGTCAAAGCTTGGGCGCAGATGGGTCTTCCAAATGGACAATTCCCAAAGCAAACTGCCAAACTGGTTACAAAGTGGCTTAAGGATAACAAAGTCAATGTTTTGAAGTGGCCATCACAAAGTCCTGATCTCAATCCAGTTGAAAATGTATGGGCAGAGCTGAAAAGGCATGTGCACGCAAGGTTGCCTAAAAATGTGGCTCAGTTACACCAGTTCTGTTTGGGCGAATGGACTAAAATTCCTGCCAATTGTGAGAAGCTTGTGGAAGGAAATCCAAAACGTTTGACCCAAGTTATACAATTTAAAGGCAATGCTACCAAATATTAATGAAATGTATGTAAACTTTAGGTACTTTTTACAAAAAGTAACAAAAACATTTAAAAAAATGACCAAAAAGTAAAACGTAATTCTGGTTTCATGTCAGACAGTGAAAAAAATGCAAATGTGTCTTTTTATAAAGTGTATGTAAACATCTGGTTCCCACTATTTCAACGCATGAACAACACTGTTGTCCAGAGAATATCTACAGTATGCGGTTTCCATTTTATGTATAACACTTGATGGTCTGAATGATTGGACAAATGACATCCTGCTGCTAATGCAAGTACTCACTATTACAAAGAGTGCAGATTCACACCCCTCAGTCTCTCAATAATGGACCGAGGCCTCTTAAGTGATCTCTAATGGAGGCTCTTAGGGGAGGAGGCACTCATTCACATTCAATATTTCATCCCGCAATACCACCACAGCCGCAAATGGGTCAAAGAAAATGTTATTGCACATAAGGCTTTAGACTCCCTAGGGAATTGTCATGGCTGGGGCTGCTGCTGGTAATCCAGATTATACAGGATTTTTTCCACCCATGCTTAAATCTGTGTTAATCTAACACAAGCAGGACAAGCATTTCATACTATGAAATTCAACTTGATTTGTTAATTATACTATGGTTTTCTTCACAGGTTTCTATAACCTGTAACTTTATGCCTTCCTTTGGATCGGGGTGAATCGAAACAACAATAATGTTGATGTAAATACATTGAAAACCACAAATATGGCTTGAAACACATGTGACTGTTTAAAGCCTAAACTAAAGTAACTGTTTCAGGGAAAATCACACCGTTGCAAGGTTTTCTGACCTGTTATATAAATATTTATTGTTGCTGCTAAGACGGTTGAAAGCAGCACATACTTTGTAAAATACAGCTGCAGAAACCGGGTGGAGGGGAGACACAGGGTGGAGAGAGCGCACAGGTGAGTGAGGGCAACACACAGCTGAACATATCACCACGGACACTACAGTCTGCTATACTTTACTTTGTTGAAGTTAGCTTTTACAACTATTGCAAACTTTTGGCAGTAAATATTTGGGTGTTAAAACACACTGTCTGAGAGGCTAGAGCTGTGATCAGGCCAGTCGTGTGTGTTATCGCTCTTTACATTGTAAGCACCTCTGTGGGCTCGGGCTCTCCTCCTTTGAGAGTTAGTCACATTTGTCAGAATCCGAATCAGAATAGTTTTATTGCCATTGTTTGAGAACAGGTTCACAAACTAGGAATTCTTCTCGGTACACTCGTGCAACAGGAAACATATAACACATCATTTTGATAAAATTATGAAATTGTCATGTTCAAAATCGTCACAAAAAATAATGTCACAGGAGTCCAGGAGCATATTCCAAACCTTGCATCTTCCATTGCCACAAATGTAACTTTCATCACGAACAGTGCAACATGTGCTGCTTAAAGGACATCTTTTTAAATTAGAAAATCATCTAGAAATGTTCAAATAAACTGCAATGTTAAACTAAAACTCACCCAGGAAACTGCTGGGAATCAATAGCTGAGGGCTACTTCCGGTATCTCACAGGAAATTGTACCTATTGTCGTTTCTACATCAGCGGCCTCAGGAATAAGGTGGATAATCTATTAAATTGATTGGATTTATTTGAGTGATTATTTACATTATTTACATTAACATTATTGCAGTGCAGAATATAAATAAAGTAACAAAAACTCAAAAGGAGGCCGAAGCAAGAAAACTTATAAGCGCCTATCCCCATATTCAAAATTAATTTACATTCCGGATACAGTGATACAACATCTCGTGTTGTCATACAATATAACACTTTACATTACAAATTCCTGAATTACACAATTACAATTGTCCGCATTAACTTTACGTATAGCAGCATTGCTACAGAAATGCATACATGTTTTACAAGAAGAAAATCACATGATGTTTACAAGACTTCCAAAGTAAGAAGACATAACACGAAGATAGATATGTATGCAGTTTACCAATATATAAAATTTATTTTTATTGTATTTTATTTATAATTTGTACTTTTTTTCTTTTTCCTCTTTCCCATTCACATAATAACCATATCCAATCATTACAGTACTTATAAACACCACTCACCATTCTATTAATTGACCATTGATTTAGTTATTATTAAGTATTACATAATCAACACGACCCATTATTATTGTCATTCCCATTTCCACCGTAAAAAATATTGGTTGTGATTGTTTGAAATTAAACGTTCAAACTTACAGACGGTGACTTTAAGCCACCACTAGTACGTCTCCTCTTCTCTCTTTTCTCCTTGGTTGCGTTTTTGTTACCACTGCTGCGAATACCACAGCAGCAGATGGAATCAAAATGTGTGGGCTTTCTGTACATGAACTGTGTAATGTTCAAATGAAATGACTAACTTTTAAATGAAACAAGGTCACAAATAAATAATTTATTTAATTGTAAAATGTTCTGCAAATCAAGTGCCTCTGCCCAGTCTAGGAGTAAACACGTAGCCTCCCTGTCCCCCTAGACTTACTGCTGTTGAGCTCCAACATGACCCCATGCTGCCACTCGTTTTGTGCCTCTAATGGTTAGCCAGACGGTATGTCGTTTCTAATTATTCACTCAGTCAGCCAATTCAAGTCTGTTCATTCAGACCAGATGAGTCAAACATGCTTTTTCCATTATCATAATATGCAAATGCTTCAACTGCTCGCTCTGTAATTTCTGATAAAAGTAATCAACATTGTTAATATGCAGTTTAAAGGAGCTTAATAGAAATTAGAGCCATCTAGGAAGGCGGCGCAGAGAGAAGCGCCCTCTAATTACGTGGCTGCAAACATAAACACTGATCAACTACTGTCACTGCCACAATGTTATCACTTGTTTTCCCATTCAACTAAATCCCTCATAATAGCCAGATGCGTAGAGGCTAGAGTTTGTGTCACTTGCATACAAAATATCACAAAGACAGAAAGAGCCGGCATCAATTATGTACGGGGTTTACAACAACATCTGCTGCGTGCCATTTATGAAATATGCAGGGTCACATATGGTGAGCGGAAGAACATTGTGGTATGTCAGGGTACAGTACAAGTGCTGAGAGGGCAAGACCAAAAACTGACTGTCAAGGGAGAATGCAACCTCAACCAAAGTGCCTTCAAATGGGCCTTTTTTTTATTCACTCCATACACAGTGGTGGCTGACATTTAGTCTTGGGTTTGTTGGAAGCAGTTTTGACTGAGCAGTGCTGGTAATGGTATTGTTTTGTGTTTTGCTACCAAGTAAATTCACATTCACATTTGAATTGAAGTTGAAGCATTTCCAACTATTGCAAACTTTTGATAGTAAATATTTGGGTGTTAAAACACACTGTCTGAGTGGATGGTAGGCCAGAGCTTGTATCCATAGTAACGCCTCACGCTGCTCGGGACACACTATTCGTACAGTGTGAGCGGGCCAGTCGTGTGTGTTATCGCTCTTTACATTGTAAGCACTACTGGAGGTGTCTTTCCATTGTGGGTCGTATATTGAAGTGGATACGCCGCCAAGATGGTGGTCAATGCAGTGAAACATTCAGCTGGGTGCATTTTTTAAAGGATTTATTTTTAGCCCATAAGCTTTAAAATAAGATAAGATAAGATAGCCTTTATTGATCTCACAATGGAGAAATTTACTTGTTACATTCAGCTCTTAGAAACACTCAGGGTGTGCAAATATAGGCAGGAAATGTGAAAAAACAAACACACAATTAAATAGTAAATAGAGGCACCTTATATACATTGATCACCAAGGACTTTGTGGGGACAAAAAGTGTAAACAGTAAATGATAAAGTAAACAGACTATAACAAAACATTTTATAGTCTGTATTAGCAGTGCAGGTTTACATCATAGTGCAAGTGGTTGATAAAGTGACGCAGATAAGTGATGTACATACAGGGATTATTGCACGTATTCTGCAAAGGGGTTATTGCACATGAGTTACTTTACAGTCTCGTTGTACAGTCTGACAGCAGTGGGGATGAAGGACTTGCGGTAGCGCTCCTTCTTGCACTAAGGGTGTCTCAGTCTTCCACTGAAAGAGCTGCTCGTCTATCGGCAGCACTCAGTAGCAGAAGAACCTTGTTGTCTGTCAAGGGAGAATGCAACCTCAACCAAAGTGCCTTCAAATGGGCCTCTTTTTATTCACTCCATACACAGTGGCGGCTGACATTTAGTCTTTAGTCTCTTTTGAAGCAGTTTTGACTGAGCAGTGCTAGTAATGGTATTGTTTTGTGTTTTGCTACCAAGTAAACTCAAATGACTTTGGTCCTTCCTATAAGCACCATCTGTTGGATTTTTAACTATTCATAACCCACTGATGTATGTAGGCATGATCCAGGGTGTAGCAAAATATAATATAGAAGCCCAGTGGAAAAGATGAGTGTACAGGTGGTTTTGACAATCCATTTCAGTTTTATTTTCCCTTTACTTATACCGTAAGAAATAACAGTGATTAAGTTACATGTTTTATAATACAAACAATACAGTAAGAAAACAAACCTTTTTTTCCCCTTCCAACGAGACGCTATGAAAACCATCCAGAACCATGCTACGCTTTACACCCGGGATGATACATTTAAATACAGCAGCAGGAAATTACGCTGCCATACTGAATGAAAGCCTCCATAATAAAGCGCTTGGTCCATTACAGGTAGTTTCTCTTATTTAAATGCTTAATTGTTCCTATACACTACTACTTTCCCATATACAGTGGTATGCAAAGGTTTTGGCACCCCTGTAAATTTTCATGATTTTCCTTTATAAATCATTGGATAAGAAATTTCATTTAAATATATCATATAGGAGACAAATACAGAGATATTTGAGAAGTGAAATAAAGTTTATATGATTTATGGAAAGTGTGCAAGAATTATTTCAACAAAATTAGGTGCGTGCATAAATTTAGGCAGCACAAAATAAAAAATTACCTCAACATTTTGTGCATCCTCCTTTTGCAGAAATAACAGCCTCGAAACGTTTTCTATAGCTTCCAAATAGAGTCTGGATTCTGGCGGAAGGTATTTTGGACCATTCTACTTTACAAAACAGCTCCAGTTCAGTCAGGTTTGATGGTTTCCGAGCATGGACAGCCCGCTTTAAATCACACCACACATTTTCAATAATATTCAGGTCTGGGGACTGAGATGGCCATTCCAGAATGTTGTGCTTGTTCCTCTGCGTGAATGCCTTAGTAGATTCTGAGCAGTGTTTAGGGTCGTTGTCTTGTTGAAAGATCCAACCCCGGCATAACTTCAACTTTGTCACTGATTCCCGGACATTGTTCTCCAGAATCTGCTGCACTGGCCACATAGCCCCATAGCCCCATAGCATAATAAAACCACCAACAAATGTTACTGTAGGCAAGTGTTGGAATGCTGTGTTCTTTTCCCGCCATGCATAACGCCCCCTTGTTTTGCCCAAACAACTCTACTTTAGTTTCATCAGTCCACAGCACCTTAATCCAAATGAAGCTGGCTTGTCCAAATGTGCTTTAGCAAACCTCAAGCGACACAGTTTGTGGCGTGTGCAGAGAAAAGGCTTTTTCCACATTACTCGTCCATACAGCATCTCCTTGTGTAAAGTGCGCTGAATAGTTGAACGATGTACAGTGACACCATCTGCAGCAAGATGATGTTGTAGGTCTTTGGAGCTGGTCTGTGGGCTGACTGTGACTGTTCTCACCATCCTGTACCTCAGCTTATCTGAGATTTTTCTTGATCTGCCACTTCGGCAAGTTAACTAGACCTGTGCCTCTGGTCTTCCAATTCCTCACAATGTTCCTCATAGTTGAAACTGAGAGCTTAAATCTCTGAAACCGCTTTCTGTATCCTTCCCCTAAACCATGATGTTGAACAATCATTGTTTGCAGGTCATGTGAGAGTTGTCTTGAGGCTCGCATGTTGTCACTCTCTTCAGAGAAGATGCAAAACTTACAAAACTCACAATTGGCCTCTTTAAATACCCTCTCTCATGATTGGATTTACCTCTGTATGGAGGTCAAGGGTCTCTGAGGTTACCAAACCAATTTTGAGTTCTAATAATTAGTGCTAAAGGTATTGAAATCAATAAAATGACAAGGGTGCCTAAATTTATGCACATGGCTAATTGTATTTAGATAATTCTTGCACACTTTCCAAAAATCATATAAACTTTATTTCACTTCTCAAACATCACTGTGTTTGTCTCCTACATGATATATTTAACTGAAATGTCTTATTCATACAACCAATGACTTGTAAAGGAAAATCACGAAAATGTACATGGGTGCCCAAACTTTTCCATACCTCTGTATATACACACTTTCTTTTCCATTACCACTCCTGACCCCTACCTTTCCCATTCCAGCCTCTCCCCTTTCGCTGTTTGACAGACTAATTCAAAGACCAGGTGGAGGCTTAAAACTGCGATCAGTCAAGTTCAACCAAACTCTTTTGGCCTGTTGACATATTATCCCAAGTTCAAAGACAAAGGGGGTGGCTACGGAGTCAGAACACTGCGCCCTCCCTTCCGCTCACATAAATCTTTTAATCATGACACTGACAGAAGCCATTCCCGCCTCCTCCGTCTGACTTTATGTGTCGCCGTGGGCTTCATTCTTCCCTTTTACCCGTTGTAGCCAACATCTCCTATGTCCACCCTCTGTTCCTCTCCTTGTCCAATAGCCATGCTTTTTCTTCCTTGCATCTCTTCCCTTCCTCCTTCATTGTCTCCCTACTGTAGAGCCCTAATGAGTACACTGGCAAGGTCTGTAAATTATTCAATAAATGGGAGAAGAAGCGCTCACTCCTCCCCCACCATTCTCCCATGGTAAGCCAAAAATAGACTTTTCTTACACAGAGAGTGAGAAAATAAGACTCGCATTGTGCCTGGGTGTGTGGATTTCATGGCCTATGAACAAATTGTGATAATTGTGGGTTTTGCTGCTCCTTTGCGGTAGATGATGTCACTTTACAGGCTGGTTACAATGGGGTTATGTTGTGTTTTGACATTGTACTATATATGATGTATTATATGATTGCAATATTATGTAATGCTCTCTGTACCACAGACTCCAGATAGGCATGACCCACTACATTGTATTCACAGCCCTGAATGAATTGTATACTGAATGTGGCATCCAGTGAGGCACAATTAATTCCCAGTCCAATTCGGATTTGCAATTTCAGTGGTTGTTATTGTCACAATGGCTGCAATCGTTACGGTAGTATAAAGTCCTCTGGAAGCATCAAAGTAATCAGCTTCCATTTGAGAATTCTTGCTTGTTTATACCGCTAAAAACATGAAATGAAATTCACGAGATTCTTCTATTAGTTTGGTGCTGACATTCTAGTTTTCTCGCAAACATTATGTGACAGGGTGCACTGAGTGCCCTGAAACGCCTCACGTAAATGCTCTCGTTCTATTCGTCTATGCAGATAGCGTTGCCCCATTAAAAAGCCCTCTTTCCTCCCCCTTTCTCTCTGACTCCTTCACTCCGCCCCTCCCGGTGTTCGTCCCCTTCCTGGTTTGGGTGCGCGCTGCGTTATGGCTGCGCAGCCGTGGCATGCCTGCGCCTCCCGGTGCGCTGAATGTTCTCCGTGGTGCCTCCAGTGTGCGGCTTGAGAATGGCTCAGTTCTCAATGTAATTCTAACATCTCTGTATTTAGGCTGCTAGCTTCCGGTGCTGGTAACTGGGACTTTTTAGCTGCTGCCCTGTCTTTTTGGGTTCCTTCGTGTTCTGATCGACGCCTATGGATTCTCCTACTCGAACTAAACTATGGACTGTGGCCCAACTAGCTGCACATATGTGGTTTAACTGAAGAAAGGTCGTTTTAACTGATGAAACTAAATGAATGAAAGAAACTAAATTATGAGATTGTGCAAATAAAACTTGTTACATTTTGGAAAAAAAAAAAAAAGAACATTGCCTGTTATTTCCTATCATGTACTTACCTGTGCGCCTTGAGCTTTAGTTTTATTGAATCAAGTGCCCCTTATTCTTTAGGTGAAATTCCTATCGTGGCGTTGTCGACATACCGGTTAAGTACTAAAAACATCTTAGATTACCTCGCGCCATACTACAATTATATTTCTGAATAATATTCTTGACTCTTGATCTGAAAACGTAAATTGCAAATCTACTTGCATGTTACAAATCTGGCAATTCGATTTTTTAAAGACAGTGCAGCGCTGAGTGAACAGTAGGCAGCAGGAGACTAGCTGTGGCAAGCAGAGATGCTGTAATAGTGGGAATTAAAGTAATGTGAGAAAGAGTATCTAAAGGAAGAAAGGAACTCACTGAGCAATATGAAGTACGGTTTCATACCGACATCAGATCCCATTTGTGCTTGGAAATCAACAGAAGCTGCCTCTCAACAGTTCACTCCTGGTTCAGAAAAACTTAGACCTTTTGAGAACCTTTCGTGGTCCATTGATGATGAGTTCTTTGACACTTTACATAAAGTTTGCGTTGTAAGCCCTGATGACACTTTCACTTAAAAGACTAGTTGACTTGGAGCAAGTGCATCTGTGTGGATTAAATGGGCATTCTAGCAGATAAATATCTGTGTACTGAGACTGTGAAACAGCTGTGTGCTGTCCTCTGTGGCTCCTGTCACAGCTTAGAGAAAACCGCTCTAACAGATTCACAAGGCGAAAAAAGTCACTGCTGTTTTCATTGAAGTTCACTGTAGTAATCTGGTAGAAAGATCACTGCTGCCTTTACACACTCAAAGCTTTGTAACATAAGCCAGGCTGTGGCCGCTTTTATTTTTTTCACTTTCCTTATAGCAATCAATAGCCCTCTGAAGTAAGTGAAAGCTAATGTCAGCCTGCGGAAATATACAATCCTGTAAGTGAAGAAATGTCCGGTTGAATCGATTTAGTGCACTCTGTTCAATCTTGTCATTACTGCTGGACTTACAAAAGTGGCTATAAATAGTACATGTCTAGTTGTGAGTGTTACACCCCAGTGCTAAAGAATGCAATTCAGTCAGTACTTTTGCAGAACTTACCAGCGGTTGGCGGTGTGGAGTTTGCATGTTCTCCCCGTGTCTGCGTAGGTTTCCTCCAGGTACTCCGGTTTCCCCTACCACTAAAAACATGTATGATAGGCCAGAATTATTGAGAGTGTGATTGAGTGTGCGAGTTGTGGGGCAACGGATGCATGGCTACAATCCGGTGTAGTGTGTTAATTAACATGCAGTGTCCCTTCCAAATAAACCAATAAATAATTCAAAAATATTGCCTTAATTATGTGTTGAATAAATATAAATGATCGAAAGAATTAGATAGTAGATCAGCGTCTTTCTGCCTGCAGTCAGGTAATTGAGGCGTAACCTTCTTGCTTTTCTCATTCGGATGTCTGACACGGTTGATCGAGGTCCGATTTCAAACACATCTGCAATTTAGGCCCAGATAATTGGCTGCTTTGGAGATTTGCAGTTTCATTCAGTTTACAACACATGCAGCTCTGGACTTAAGTTGATGTCCATTTTAGGCTAAGTGGGATTTACAGTGAAAACCGTTCAGATTGTGTCTTGTTATTACAAAGTCACTTATTCTGTTGTAAAGCAGTTATTCACTAACACCAAAAAAGTTCACAAGCTTTGGTTACAGCACACATTCTCTGTGGCATTACTTCAATAAGCTTCTGCAATGTCAAAAGATTCAGTTGGTGCATACATTTTTCACCAAGATCTTGTATTGATGATGGGAGAGTGTGACCACCGTGCAAAGCCTTCTCCAGCACATCCCGAAGATTCTCAGTGGGGTTCAGATCTGTACTCTGTGTCCAATCCATGCGTGAAAATAATGTCTCATGCTCCCTGATCCACTCTTTCACAATGTGAGCCCGATGAATCCTGGCGTTGTCATCTCGGGACATACCGTGCCATCAGGAAAAAATAAATCCATTAATGGAATAACCTGGCCAGGCAGTGTAAACTCATTGTATTAAAAAAAAAAAATCTTTGTTTTACTCTTTAAATTAGTTACAAAAAGGCAAATAAGAGTGACTTTGACTAAATTTCAATCTAAAGCAGTACATCTAAAGAAATATATAACATTTGCTTTCAAATATACAGTAGTATATTTTTTAAGTGCACTTTGGCTATTGATAGCCATACCTAATGGCCATTCATTCAGCGAAAACACCTGTGTGAGGGCACAGTTTTTGATTCACAGCAGGTTGTTAAGGTTACTGTCTTGTTGTGTGGGAACTGACAGGAGATGGAGACACAACAAATCAGGGTACATGGACAAGGACCAGTTAATGAGCAGCTGGTCATCACTTTGATGGTGCGTACAGACCAAACGCTGACACGCCACCAACTTCCATGTTAACCCTATGTAGACGTGCTTCGACGCGCGTCGAAATGTAAGCAAAGATGTCCGCGCGTATGAAGCGTTCCAAATGCGAGCAGATGAGGATTAACGCGCGTCAAAACCAGTGAGAACAGTGCGGTACAGAGCAGCGATGCCCCGCCCACTGCTTCTTGCACTCAAGTAATCACAATCTACACGTGCGTTCATTTACGCCTTGTTAACCAATCAGGGACTGGGCTCAAATAGTGAGCACAAGCGTCACCTGTTACCTGCAGCAGTGGCGCAAAAAGGGCATACGCAATATATGCCTTGCATAGGGGAGCCAATAGTGATGTGTTCTTTTTAACAGTCTATGTGTGTCGGTCGTGAACGATCCGGCTCTTTTGAACGAGTCTTTACAGTGAACGATATGAACGGTTCGTGGTGGTGAAGTGTTTTTTTTTATTCCTCTTTGGGGGACGGGCGTCACTTTAGTTGTGCATGCTTATTTTGCGAAACAAAAGTCACTGTTGGAGTGGGGCAGAGAGGAGTGCAGAGGGACTGTCATCTCCACCGCTGCTGCTGCAGCCCCACGAGGAGCTCAAAGTGAGCGTAAGGGGCGGGGGGGGTAGTTGTGGTAGTTGCGCCCCTGACCTGCAGCATGGAGGAGAAGTTGATCATCGCGGTTTGCGCTCGGCCTGAGTTGTATGACACGCCTCCTAATTATGACGCTTGCAAAACTTCACGCGCCAGCAAACGGGCGTTTCTCGCGAGTGTGAAGCGGCAATGTTTGGCGTCCAACTAGAGGCTGACGGAGCGTCGACGCACGTTCGGTCTGAACGCACCTTGAGGGGACGGATCTCCCTGGGAATAACAAAAACCCATAAGAAAGGTCAATGTCAGCCATAGAACAGCTCTTTTCAAAGGTCTGTTTATTTTGTCTTGCCCAAGGACACAGCAACAGTGAGCACCCGCAGGAGCCAGAGATTTCAAGATTTTTCTTGAGACCGTCTTTTCTTGTCATCTCACTTCTTATGACCCTGTTGACAATTGGCCACAAAATGTTTGCTAATTCTGTGGTCCCGACCCAATATTTTTTGAAATTTCAACAGTGCTGAATTCCTCTGACCAGCTTTTAACAATTTGTTTTGGGTTTTTCATTTGTTTTTTCCTTCCTTTTTTGTCTTATGGAAAATGAAGCTGTTTTGAAAAATTTTATTCTGAGATTATAAAGTAAATCATGCCTCATAATGAACATTTTGGCTATTTTATGTCATATTATTTATATCGCACTTGGTACCGTGGGTCCTGCACCATGAATCGAACCAAACCGTGAGATGGCTGATCCGTTACATCCCTAGTAAGCAGACATCACAGGCAAATAACACAAATAACACACAATACAGAACACAAAAGGTTGACCATTAGTAAATAAACTACATATGGAGACACAAGGAGAAATTCTCTTTCATTTCTGGTCACATCTTATTTTGAATGACGTAACTTCCCAACTAACACTCTTGTGCGTAAATGTAAGGTTTGTAAACTCAATGAAGGTTATTTATGTCAGTTTCCAAAAGCATTATTGAAACAGCCACTATATAAACTAAATCTTGTGTACAGCGATAGTTGTTTATGGATCATGCTGCTCATGTTTGATTTGCTTTGAACAACAATCATATCTTTAGGTCTCATTAATAAAACAGTACATGAGATCCTGACCTCAAGAGTATGCGCACCTCCATTTCACCATTTCACCATGCAAAGTAACTTAGAAATGAACTTGAGCAGATAATAATCCATTCACACGGGGTCAAGCTCAGGACTTAACGCAAAAAAAATATTTTATGAATCACACGTATCATCCACATGACACCAGAGTTTTGGGGGTCTGTAAAACCATAATTTTCCAAGCTAGATCCCAGAGTGCAAAGATCGTGGAAACGCACTTTACGTGATTGTACTGCACATTCCTCTGCAAGTTTTAGCCAATATTTCTTAATCTATAAACTCTGCGGTGTGTGCCACGTGTGTGTGTGTGTGTGTGTGTGTGTGTGTGTGAGCACCCAAACAGAACGTCTATAGCCTTCAATTTAGCGGTAAGTGATGCACATGCGTTATCATCACTTAGCGCTACGTTGAAGGCTATAGACACTCCAGACCTGCAAAGTTATAATGGTTTCTCCTGCTGATGACCAGGCTGCGGTCAATGGTAGATCCAGTGCACCGCAAATTGTTAGAGGCGCAGACAAATGCATAAGATCCAATCTTGGTCATAATCCGGCCTTCAAAAGCTTTGTTTCCAAAAAGTACAAGCGTGATGTTGTCCAGGAATAGCCCGCCCAAACACAAGCCTCAAGTCATTATTATTATTTTTTTACCTTAGAACACTACAATTTTGTTTTCTATTTTGTTTTGCATCGTGAGCCCAGGGGCACATTGTATTATAAAGCAGCTTTGAAAAATTAGAAAGCATTGCCAATTATACTGAGATTATAAATACTGCCTACGAACATGTGGGCTATTTTATTTCAAACTGATATAGGTAGATAGCTGAACCGTTACACCCCTGGTAATTACAATACACTACATCACAGCCAGAATATATTGACATGACAAATATCTTAACAAATGGCTTTTGTGTGCACCCAAAGGAAACCAATTCATATGGACACATGCATCCACAGCCAGACTGCAACCCCATGTGATATCTAGAAACAAGGGAAGGACGAAACAGCTGTATGTCCCCTCCCCCCTCCCCCAGTCCCCTGGTCCCTGCTGAAGTGCAGAGAAATGCGTGTATGAAATTGAAACTCAAACAAATGAGATTGGGTGGGCTGACCTTTGTATTCAATCATCAAACCTTCTCAGGATCGAGGTTCAGCTGATGTATTAACATGGAGGCCAACTCTCATCAACTCTGTAAATACTCTATCTGAAAGTGTTTTGTGTTGGGAAATAGATGTTAGATGACCGGAGGAAGATTTGAGCAGATTGATTGATGAGGGGGAAAAAGATGTGGAAATGGGTTGACTTTTGTGGGAAAGGATGAAGAATATGGGTGGGACCACAATTATGAATGAAAATGGTATAATGGGTCCTTTACAACACAGGTAAAGGACACACCCACTCAAATAAAAAGGATATGATGATATGTGAACCACTTTTGCGTGTGGAGGTCTTTGCATTTTTCTTATGTTACTGGGTTAAACCTTAAATGTTATCTCTGGGTAGGCCCTGCCTTTCTAATATCTGTTCTAGTTGACGGCCATAAAAAGGTGTTGTCAATATTCTGCCTCAGATTCTCCCAGACGTCTTGACTGTGGCTTGAGATCGTTCTTTTTGTGCGGCCTGTGCAGGCTCTGCATGCAGAAGAATATAGTGGCTGGTTACTGGTTTACTGTTCGACTAGTTTTGAATTCGTATAACTTGTATAACTCAGTTACCCCTTTCATCACGGAAACCTTTCCAGCACGGCCAATAGTGTGACTTACTGTACATATAGAACAATAACAGAAAGACATTTCATTAAAACAAAAACTGATATAAACTCTTACTAGTTAAAATTTTTATACTGCAACCTCTATTTAGTTGTATATGTTCTGTGTGTGCTTCTACCGACAGGCTCTAGTTTAAATTGCCTACACAGTAAAGGAGTGGGTAGCTAAGGTCAGAGGACGCAGAGCTGCCAGAAGGAATTCAGTATCACCAACTCTCTGCGCATGTGTATGGAGCTAAAGGTGGTCCAGGTCTTCTGTCACTCTTTGGTGCATTGCTATCGACAGTTCGTGCTCATACTCGGCTGCACCAAACTCTTCTCATTCAGGAGTGAAAGAACTCACACTTATGGAATGATCTACCACCAAGGGGCTCAGAGTCGAAGTGGTTCATCTCCAGTGTCTCCTGCAGAAGTTTACAGTATGAGTTAAGATGGATATCTGACGTACAGACTGTAAAATACAAAAAGGGAAACAAAAAGATAACAGTAAACAGTTAAGCTTCTTCCTCATCAATAGACTATCCATCACTGACTTCAGGGTAAACACTCCTACTCTACACTGCGCTCATTCCCTCGTGAGGTATTGACACAAAAGGTGTTCCAAAAAATGTATTCTTACACGAAATGACTTTTTCACCCCAGAGACAAAGATGTTTCTTTGTCAAGAAAGAACTGCTCACCCAAGCCAAACATATGTTTATCACAGTAAACATTATGGGAATCCTTGTAAACATGTTTTCCTCCACTTGATGAAATGAATGTTAGCTTGATTTTCTTATACAAATAGTTACATTTTTGCTTGTTCAGCTTGTCTACTATTCCCAATTACTCTCCCATAGTGACCCTCTGTGTTCTGTGTTGAACCCGTCCTTCTGCATGGATTGACATTTGATCGGTAAAGATAAAAAGTGGACTCCCTGTGCCAGCCTGCCAATTAAATACTGTGTCTTGGGTGCACCCATTTGTTGTGCCTCTTCCACACTGGGGTCAGGCGGTGGCAGCTGTGGGCAGGGGAGCAGTGGGGGGGTGTCCCACACTCGCCTTAATTAAGCAGGATGAAAGTGAATGTGGAAATGAAGTTAAAATGACCTTAAATATGTCCAAAATAGACCAAGGACAAAGTCAGGGCCGTTTTACATTATAAACTGTTAGGATATAATTTAGTTGGATGGAGTTTACTATAAGTAGCTTTCCACGTTTTACTTCCGGCATATTTTACAAAGTCAAACGTATGTGCACTTCAATCCTCTTCTGTCCAAAGACTATTTCCACTAATATTACTACTTAATGATGACTACTCTACAAATCTTAGCTCCACACTTGTTACTTGAAGGCATTTTCCATATATTCATTGTAACTACTTTGATGCACTTTCCCAAAGATGCCCGAGCCATCAGAGGGCGTTGTACAGTCTCAAGCCAAGAAGCACAAGCTGAAATCATTTCAAACCAAGGGGACATTTGGGATTAGCTAAACACAAAGGATTTCTCGCCTTCTCCTGTCATACAGCCATATTTAGTGCATGAACGGCAGCCATGAAGTTCCCAAGAGCCAGATTGGTGCATGGCCACAATTCTTGGCCAATGATGGCACTGCTTGGTGGAACTAGTCTGTGAAAATATTGGGGTAAAACAACTCCCACACACCAATCCTCTTTGGTGTTCTGACTGCCATAGGGTCAAACAAGGTTATTGTTGATAGTTCTTTTGGAATACTAACAACAAGAAGGGAAATAGCATACTGAAGAAAACAATCTTTATGGGCCTCATATGTCTCTGTACTAGATCAAATATAAAGGCAGGGGCTAAATAGTGAGTGCAAAGTGGAAAATAGCATACAGCATAAATTATGTCGCACTTAATATACCATTTGAAATGGTCTGTAGTACAATTGTATGGGCCCCAAATCTGATATGTCACTGAGATGATGCTGCTGTCCCGGCCGAGGCTTTACTGAATCAAAATCTAGCTACTTTAATAGTTACCAACAACGCCACCTTGGATTCTAGGGCCCAAGGAACCACAAATATTTGTTTCTCCCCCGTTTCAAAAAGGTCACAGGTTCGATAGGATCATGAAAGTGGACAGACAAAGCAGAAATTACTATATAAAGTTGAATTTATTTAGTTTTATAAAAAAAATACTTTAATTTCAATGTATAAATCTATTTTAAAATCTTTTAAACTCACACACAACCGCATTCACACTCATTCATATCAGCATTCACTCAAACAATAAAAATAAAATACAAATATTCCCAATAGTAGTCCTATTGCACAACGTGGCGCTCAGGGCCAAGCTCAGGTTAGGAACTACGGAAACTCACTGCTGCCAGAGTGACTGAAACATTTTTGACAGCGCTTTCTTGTTTGAACGTAATACCAAGTCGTTAGAACGTATTGCCAACTCGTTCAAACATAGATGACATCTCGTTCGAACGTGTTGCCAATGCCGTTTGAACAAAGCCCAACGCAGACGCTTGACGGTGCGGCAAAAGAGCCGCCTCCTGTGATCCAGCCGTGGGGGAAAACACATAGGCCTACGCTTTTAACCATCCTGCAGAGGCACAGACGGGTCTCAGCTGTGACAGACAAGGAGACCGCCGTACACTTTGTTTAAGGGGAAGATAGAAGCAGCAGCGACAGAACCATTATCAGGGCTCATTATCAGGGCATGTTAAACGAGTCTGTCACCAACTCGCTATTAACCTGCAAAATAGAGCCACGTTTTCTCTCTCTCTCGCAACACAGACATACATGTCTTATTTTATTCATGATAAATGTATAAATCACGTGTTTAAAGCACCACATGGTTTGAGAAAAGCCTCTGAAGTGCTGTGACGCGCTGCGCTCCCATGAGTGTTAAAATCCCACATGGATGCGCGTCAGACGATGTGCCGCGGCGCGCTGCGCTCTGGTGTGCGTTCGGCTTTTGGCAACTCGTTAAAACAACATTGGCAACTCGTTAAAATGAGTTGATATTACGTTTGAACGAGAAAGTGCAGTAAAAAATATTTCAGTCACTCTGGCAGCAGTGAGTTGCCGTAAGGAACAGTGTGTTACAGCACAAAGCGTAAGGCCGCTGGCCAAACGCAGCAGCGCTGTGCCCGGGCTAAGCTACGTGACGTCAGAGGCGGAAAAGGTCGACTGAAGGTGAGCTGCGCACCTAATAAAGAGTCGGATCTAGCGGTGATTGGTTAACCAGCGGAAGTGCGTACCACTACACTGCGTTAGAAAATAAATGTATGACTGACTGCTTATCCACTTTTGCATGTGCTACTCATTTTGCACATGAGCAAATACTTGGTAAATCACAGTGTTTAATCTGTCATGTTGAAATAAATGCTTTTTAATTCCATACATTTGTGACAAGACGAGTGGTAGTAGTATTTTATAAATAAAAGCCAGACAACGCCATCCAGTGTAAACTGGAAAATAGTTGTGCTTTAAAGGCACACAGGTTCGACCCATAAGGACAGAGGCAGCATGTTCCTTGTACATATCATTTTAATTTATTTCTATGATTTACGTTTGTTCTGTTTGTACTTTAGTTGACAAGCGTTTCAGTTCATTTCACAGTGTTAATAACGGGAATAAAACACCGGGGAAGTAAGACAGCAGCGTGGATCCACCTTAAAGTAAATATAAGGAAGTTATTTGGAGAACTACCATAAGGGCTAACCACAAGGCAAGGCCAATCTTACCGTCGCACGCCCTCATCTAGCCCTACTCGGCCCGGTACGGTGCTTCGATAGCCCCGGTTAAGCGATGGCCCCAGCAGACCCCGAACACGAACCGAGAGAGACCAAGGGTCGCCATGGAGTGGTGCGTGTTAGGCTCTCAACCACCCGCAACGCTAAAATAAAATTTGCGTTAGCAGCTAAACCAAATTAGAGTTTGAACAAATGTACAATAGCTACCTGGACCCGTAGAACCTCTGGGCCCAGCCCAACCTGGCCGGAAGACAGAAGAAGTGCTTGTGAACCAGGGTGGCTTTTATACTATTTGAGCAGGTGGTGCCATCTGCTGACCGCTTTAATATTTAAAATACATCAGTTTAATAAAAGGCATTTAATTAATCTGGTAATGTCACACATTGTCAGGTTGTTTTTGGATGTTTGTGTAGCCACCAACCGACAATCGCTGTTTTTATTTTTCACAACCAAAGTCCTTTGTCTAATAGAATTGTTCGTAGACCAAATCCTAGAAGACCATCTGTCGGAGAAAAAGATATTGTTATCTTTACCAGGCAGAGTATGGGATGTTGTTTAATTTCACAAATGAATCAAAGATAAAGGCTGATCTCTTTGGGAACATATCTGGTGCTCGACCAAACACCAACACCAACAAAGCTCACAGAGACAATTTCTTCATGAGCAACCGGCTTGATCACAAAGCTTTTTTTTTATCATTCTGCTTTCCCCAGGTGGTACTATAATCAAACCAAAGCTGTGCGTTATCAATACCACCAGGTATCTGAATGGAAACTATAGAGATTCTGTTCAGTAAAAGTTGAATCCATCCATTTTCTTCAGCTTTATCGAGGGCCGGGTCGTGGAGGCAGCAATCTGAACAGAAATACCCAGACTTCCCTATCCACGTACACTTCCTTCAAGGATGCCAAGGCTTGTTGGAAATGCATCGGCCTACCATAGGTTCAAGCATGTATTTTACTACTGGGGCACCCTGTAGGACCCATCTCCAGATGTGGAGCCAGGCTGATGGTCAGTATCAACTGGCTAGAGGATTCACCTATTTTACATGTTTTTAGAGGTAGGGGAAACTGGAGTACCCGGAGGAAACCTACTCAGAGACTGCTATTAAAACAAATTAACAAAGCCCTATTTTCTTTCTTAAACTATCACTGTTCTTTTAATTGTTGACTTATCAACTAAACTTTAGCACTTGAACTTCTGCAAAGTAATCAATCTCTGTGGCACTCCAGACACAGAGGCTGTTTCCTTCAAAAGTTGGTGCGTGGTCTGCATTTTGTTGTTGAGCCACCTGGCCTCTTGTACTAAAAAGTTGTTTCTTCTCTAAGTTGTTGTGTAGGAGTAACACATCTCCAACTTAATCAACCCAGTCCACTCGACGATTTTTTAAATCTGTACTACGATGGTAAATTCCTGGACGACCAAGAGCCTACACATGCCTGTTTGTCGGTTAGGTATAGATTCCAAAGTGTATCTGTCTAGACAACGACTGTTTAACCTAAAAGGGGCATCCACAACTAAATGTCATTAGGATTTAAATACATCAGGAGCAACTTCATGTATGTGGAATATTACACAAGGCCTGACTGCAGATAAACGTGAAGGATGAAAAGTTAAGCACAGAGGTATGCGGTATCTCACACATGCAATACCTTTATAAGCTTTACATGAAAAAAAAAAAAGAATTGATACCCAAGAACCTCCACACTAGACCCCCTAACAAGCTGTTCTGCAACTATAAATCATTAAAGCGGGTGTCTTTTAAAGGGTCACCTTATTAGTTGCCTGGACATGGTTCAGCAGAGAGAGGATGAAATATACCATGACTATGCTGTCAAATGGACTGCGGAGGAGGAAGGAGGGGCTAGAGCATGCATAGGAAACAGATTAGACGAGTGACAGATGAATATGTGGGAAACTGGTGCAAAACTCAGGTGAGAGACAGTGGGACTCCAATCGAGGAAGTCATGGTGGAGTAAACGGAGGTGCGGCGCTCCCCTGTTGTCTGCACCAGATGGTGTTCATTGATTATTCATTGCATGCGATGGATGTCACTGTCACAGCGCCGCATTGCTCTATTCCATCCTGCGCTCTGGCTTGGTGCACCTGGGGGCAGCTGTGGGGGTGGGGAGCACAGGCCAGCCGCTGACGCTGACAGGATGTGTGTGTTAGGATGTGGGGATCAATGTCATCAGAATACAGTAGTGTATATGGACAGTGTACTTGTTTTAACTCAGTTTATATAAGCATGTTGCATTTACAGTGATTGACTCTGCTGACATGTTTTTATTGGCAAAGGAAGAACAGTATTGTTATTGTCATATTATTGCTTATAGTTTAAAATGATCTCTCTACTAGTTCCACCCTAAAGTAAATGCCATACAAAGTGTTTTTGGCCCTTTACAGTACATGGTGGGAGGAGTGGGGGAAGCCGTTGGAGCAACAACTCGAGCCCATGGCGGTGAGGGCGGAAGAGTGTCTGTTTACTTAACCCAGCCAGTGAACACTTCAAAAGACTGGCTCTTTTGGATATGAAATTTTAATAACACAAGCCAGGTAGCTCACAATACTGTATCTAAGACACTATTGATGAAAGGGCACTTTTAATTTTTTTAAAAAAAACATCTAAAATTACAATGGGACTGATATTTACGCTTTGAAAAACATGTTTGTGAATGAAATCTTGCGCCACAACAAAGAAAAAGAGGCTGCAACTGTCGGACAAATCCTTTTTAGTACAGTTATCTTTAGTGCATTGTTGATGGGCTGATTCTTGTGTTCATTCGGGGGAGGTCACAATTGAGATCCGGTTCGAACCGTTCAAAAGAGCCAGTCAAGTCAGGAACGTCGAATCACTAAACCCTGCAGCCTTACAAGGTTTACATAATTCAGCTACATATTGTCATTGTGGCTAGAAGGTGGGATTATTATGTTTTACCTTGTGGTTGTGTTATGCAACTAGACATCAGGTCCTTTTAATTTTTTAACCCTATGACACCCCTGCAATCAAAACCAAAGCCCAATCTTGTCTGGGTCGGCATAATGGCATGCCCGATCTCTATACGCCTTTGTATACAGAAGATCATCCAAGTTTTTGCCTACATCACGGACACATCAAAGAGCTTCAGTTGCAGTAAAACACCGTGCTGAGTGCACAGGTAAGTTCCGTCTCATTTCCCTTGCATCATGCATCATCACATTGGAACGAGGACTGATGTTTGTCTCCAGTCCAAGATTAATAGCAGGAGTTCATAATGATTTATAGATGACAGCCACCCACCGAGTGTTCAGACAAAATGCCACCCTTCTGGGGAGTTCAATCTCTCCTTCAACATTTCACACCAGCTCTTCCTCTCCCAGTCTCGATGTGATGGAATCCGCGATTGCTGTCACTTTCAATTTGCATCGTCGATTACGGTACAGCCTCAATGGAATTAGATATGAGGAAGACTGAAATGATAATGATTCAGCCACGTGGTTGCGGGGAAAGTCTCAGAAAGCAGGAGCATGGGAGTGTGGCAGCAGAGGTTGAGAACATAATTATGCGTCCAGAGTGCAGAGAAGCCAAATTGATAGCAGGTATTGATCTGGTTACATCTAACACGGTTCTCATGGCTCCTCGCGTGGAGGTGTCAGGTAATCAGATGGGGCTGACAGGACTCCCCCGGCACAAAGGCAGCTCACTTAAATGGATGGACACGGCACCAAATCACTTTACAAATTGAAAGCGTTTTAAAAAAAAAAGAAAGCTATAGGCATGCAGTGTGAGGGGGCCCCCGATTGCATTAAAGTCATTTCACTGTGACATATTTTTTTGTGTGGAAGTTCCAGACAGAGATGAACAAAAGGGATATACAAAAAGCTGTTCCTTTATTTTTCAAATATATGGACCAATACTGTTCCGAAAGCAACAATAAAATGACTCAAAGTTTAAATGAAAGAAAGTGAGTGGTTTATGACATTAAGTGCAACAGGGCATACAGTACACCTGGAAACAGCTCAACCAAATAGGTCCATATATCAACCCCAACTGTCAACATCTTCTGGCCTGGTCTCGACAATCGACTGTACTTGCACATGAATGAAACCGGCAACTCTTTTTAGGACAAGGTTATGTGCCTGCTGGATGAATGTGCCAACCTAAAGTTACTACTGCACCAGAAGAGCTCTGTCTGGGCATTAGCCACATTGGCAGAGGGTCTGAACTCTTAAACTTTTTATGAGTCGGCGACTATGCTCTTCATTAGTCCTTGTAATTTCACAAAAATGTCTTTGTTCAGTTTTCCCCCCATCAACCCCCGCACCCCCAAAAAAGGCTCAATAGGCTAGAATCTCCAGTTAGGTTGTCCTGATAGCACAAGCTCGACCATTGAGTCCTCGGGTGCTGCATTGCGTTCACCCACTGCATCTGTAGACTACATGCATAGGACATTAAAATACTTCCCCTTAACTGTTATTTTGTAGTAGCCTACTGATGTCCTCAGGTGAGAGAAAAGCACACAATGAAACGTTGATCAGCTGGTAAAATTAGAGTGGGTAATGTATTATGTAAACACGCTGATATTGTTAGACTTTTCCTGGTGAGCCACAGATTACTGAATAATTAATTTTTCGCCAAATATTCTGAAAGTCTGCAGTCCGAACTTCAGCACCCCTCTAATTATCACGTGAAGTAATCAAACTGTAATGGATTGTTTAAATTTGAAGTGTCTCCAGCGTAAGTCATTTACGGTAATTGTAGTTGGAACTGTTTAAATGCGTGTATGTTGACACGGCGGGAGAAAGGCATGGTACTTACTCTTAGCTCCTGGCTGAAAAGGAGAACAAAGGTGACTTTGATTTGTATAATGGTTTTGCTTATTGAATTTGATGAACTGGGCACTGACACAATGTTTGTTTTAAGCTCTACAGGGGTATTGTGAACGCAATGGTACATCGGTACACAAACATTCATATATGTGCTCCCTCGATAAGCAAAAAGAAGTATCCAGTAAGTGAAAACCTTGTCATTATTTCTGAGAGTAGTGTTAATTTGTCAGTTAACTTGCACTGAGATTGGATGAATTGACAATAATAACAAACAAAAAAAGACAAAACAATGCGCATCAACTAACTGAGCATCAAATACGCATCTAAAAATCAAAGTCAAAATGCTGAGGTACCGGTCTGATCTGTCGCCCGATGCCGCTCTGTGACGATTGGCCAAAGGCCCTGCTGAGGAAGCTGGCCAAACTCAGACATGAACAAGAGTGTGAAATCTCCTGTGAGCACAGATGGCACGTATTTTGTCACCACAGCTCGTTAGACACGCAGAAGCACATGCACAAGTGCGCACATGCACACACGCACGTTTAACACCGATACAAAAAGCCCTAGACAAAAGGCTTGATCCACGGCAAACACTCATCCATATTCAGACAGAGCACGCACAACTCTGTCAGCACCGGCTCTGCACACCCAAGGTTACAGCCATGAGTTGTGTTTACATATGGAGAAGGAGAGAGTGGGCCGTGTGTTAAAATGTATGTGTTGAATTTGATCAAGATCAATCTCAAATCATCCAGGAAATACATGGAGCGTCAAACAAATCGATTCAACTTTACTGTAGATGCCCGACGTTTCGAGAATGTGTGATTGGATCGATTTTGTGGAGTCTGTATTAAGTGGAATATTAAATCGACACAAACTTTTGTATATACAGTACACTGTTGTTGACTCATTGGGGACATCATCAAGGACAATGAATTGATTAGCACATACATTAAATTCAACTGTATTACGGACTCGGGTCCAAAAAATAAAACAATGATTGACACTGAAATGGGTCTGCAGTTGTATGTGGTCGGTGTATTCATATCACTATAAAAGTGCTTTTCTTTCTTCATTATTTTCTCCAAAATTGTTCTGTTTTAATGTGTTATTGTGGGGCATTGTGGAAGTTTACTAATAGAAATGCATGTCATATAAGTGAGTGGCAATGCATGTGATGTCATAGCACAGCAGTTAGCATCACATCACAGCCACTCAAAAATATGTTCTACTTGGGATGAAAAGAACCAAGAGTAACTGAGCATTTCCTTAGAATGTCATATCACCTTAATGTATAAAGTGATTTAACACTGAAATACTAACACTATGCAAATGTGTAAACAGCTGCAGCTTTGAATCGCTGCACAGACCTATAAAAACAGCAGCAGTCACTGTTGAATGTGTTAACGCAAGGAGCAGTTGTTTTGTGTGTAACCTTGTGAGCTGTGCATTAAAGGAGATTCTTATTCAGGTGGCATTTTGTTACCGCGCAGGTGTTTGAATTGCTGACAAGAACACAATGGTAATGAAACTGCACTGAGAATCACAGAAAGAATAAATGACTTCTTCTAACTTTGCCTTTTATTGGACTATAATTATAATGAATTGTTTTTTGTTGCAGTTGTTTGTTTTTTTTCCTCTCCGAGTCTTATTCTTTATAGTGCTATTGATTTATTATTGGCTGTTATTCCCGCGCTCCCCGGGCTTGTAATAGTTTTATCTGTAAGGTTGTGGCCGGCATTGAAAAAGTAGGACCTTCACTTTATTTCTGCTTTGCCTCCAACAGCAGGATGATGAATGACAATCGAAGACGTTTTAAAACTGCCTCATCTCTTCCATTGCTTTAAGTTCCCCCCAGTAATTATTTCATTTCATAAATGTTCCACAATATGATTTTAAAGCAATGTTTTTTTAATATATTAGGTGGCCGAATACAGAAGATTGCTCCCGCACATTTTAAACTGTTGACGCAGGAGAATAGTAATCACTGTTTTGTTTTTAAATGCAACAAAGAAGACCACGATTTGACTGGATGAGACTGAGCAGCCACTTATTCCCTTCCCCATGAAGCCCTTGCATACTAACACCAAGTGCAAATAATGGGCACACAAGCTGAATGCAGACTGGCCTCATTGGCATAAAGTCAGAATATTAGTGGAATCACTGACAGCCAGGTTATGCAATGTAGCATTACCTGGGAAAATGACCAGTGTGGACCAAGCCCCAACGAACAAAACGATTGGGTTGTTATATTTTAGAAATAATTTACCTTACGATTGTGATTGATTGAAAATATGTGTTGCTCTTCTGTGACTCCAGTCTCCTGAACCAGAAATATAGGAAACATATTCTTACATTGAGGCTAACCATGCTGCATCGGCAAGCTTTATACAAGGATTACATTTCCCCATCAAACTCTCAAACTCTTTAGAAACGTGCCTCCAGACTCTTAGTTTGTTTTGGGAAGAATCTGTCAATTGCAGAAACCTACCACTATCCTTACAGTCAGGATCCAAATCAACAATCCTGACCATGGAAAATACCATCATAAATAGTGATATGCAAGACAGGACTAAAGCTGCAGGCCCTTTAAAAATTAAAAAAAAAAAATGTACATCTACCATGAAGCTTTCAACAATACAAAAGATACTATTGGTAGATTCAATCTTTTCCCACAGCATTATGAAGGCATCGTTCTATAAATCATTTCCCTCACTCTTTTGGCACTCCCCGGCTCTCTATTACTGGTAAGTGCTTTTGTCCTTGGGGGGAATGATGCACCTTACAGTTGGTGGGCAAGGTCAACCTCTCGCTGTGTCCGTCCTTTAGTCCCATAAGCGCTGTTATAACTTGTATCATTTAGAGGGCAATGTATGCACCAGATAATAAGCTGTATGCTTCCCCTGCTGAACTATATACAGCATAAGTGACATAAGACCATATATGGAAACAACTGCTTTAAGGATGATGAAATTACATGGAACTTGGTCGACGTAAAACACATGCATGTGTTGATTCTATGTATGAGAATCTTTGACTAGCAAATGTTGTTCTGTCTCTTGATTTACCATCTCAGGTTCAGAAAATGCAAATGCTTTCCTTTTTGACTGACAGCGCACCACAGAGCTTTCCATCAAACATGTTTTCCTTTCCTCTTTTTTTTTTTACCCTGTTTTGTTCTGTCTGTCCATCAGTCTTTCCCAAATCCTATTCTGGCAAACTATTTCTGGGGGACCAACACAGCATGTGTTGGCCAAGAGCTAGGAGAGTGAAAATAGAAGCAATCATTTATTCATCGATTGAAACATCAGAGGACTAAGAGCCTGTGAGCTGGTGGGAGCAACAAAGAGCGGGAAAAGATAGAGCTACTGTAAGATGAGGATGCGTAGAAAGTGAGGGAGTGTACGGAGGAGGGGACAGAAGACCAAAAAGGGGGCAAGAACATTGTAGTTTGTACTCCAGGGGTCGTTTGCTCTTTAACAATTAAATAAAATATTTTCCAAATGAAAAGCACTTTGGTTCAGCAGGTGCTAATGCGCTATACAAATAAAGGTTGAATGATGGATTCCATAAGAGCCTGACCGACCTATGAAGTACTGCAAGATGTGGCAAATACAAAAGGGAAGGGGTATTTTGGAGACTGGAGAATAATTTAAATACATCTTTAAAATTAGTTGCGTCTTGTTGATTTTTCTCTGTGTTCAATCCTTTAATCCCACTTGTTGTGGTAAATAAGTGGAGGTGATTTCATTTCCTGTGGAGCTGTGGCGCTCCCATGTTTAGATGGAATAGACGTCATTTTATTTAACAGTGTTGAAAAATCATCTTGGCGTCTAACTATTCAGGGTGAACTCAAAAATAGCTTTCTGACATTTTCGTTACGTTATCCATGCTGTAAATTCAGCGATTAATTTGTAATTGAGAATGTACAAAAGGAAGAAAAATACAGACTGGTATGAGTGCGAGCATTTTCTGTCTTGACTTTACAGAGCTGACGGTGCCAAGGAAGTGTTTTGCTGGTGGAGTGCATCTATAGAAATGAGTTTTGTCTGCACAATATACAATTGTATCTTTAGGGAGGAGAAAATGCCTGGAGACGAGACAGAAGAGACACATACTATACTAACTTAACTCATATTCAGTGAGAACAATGTAATTTTGAAGTTTGTTTGTTAGTACTACTGTATGTATTAGCGCTGACGGACACAGCGAACGCACTGAACTGGGAAAGCCTTGGTTAGAGTTCAATGTCTGGGTGATATGCACTGTACATCTGAGCGCTCCTCACATGCCCATAACCACCCCATTGTTCTACTTTGCTCACTTTATAAAAACCCAGATACTCCCTCCAAAGCATCCCACTTCCACTGGCCATCTTTAGAAAGGCATGAAAATAGTCAGCATTAAGTGTTCATAAAGCTACCGGCATTTTCTATCTTTGAGCAAGGCACCACTTCCAGGATTATGTTTGTTTGTTTTATTGACACGAATTATTAACTATCTCATCTCAGAAACAACACATGTCCAGCAAAGCGCAAAAAGAGTGAAAAGCTTTTGTTCTCAGCAGGGGTATACATTTAACAATAACCTTCACTAGAAATGAGTGTCAATATTATTGGGTAATAACCCCCCCCGCCCCCCGATGAGGTGAAAGGAAAAGTGGAACAATTTCGAGGGCAGAATTCTTCGTCCATTCTGTGGCATTATTTCTCTTTCTTGGCTCTACAGTCCTCCCACTCGGTACAGACCAACAAATACAGAGGCAGAACTGGTGCCAAACATGTTACAGTGATGCACGAACAATAAAAAAGACAAAAAATTGAAAGCGAGAAAGTCTTCCTCCGGACTCTCATAAACCAGTGCATGTCAGTCAATTAAAATATTATGTTAATCTTCATGCATTTTCACTAAACTGCATATATTTTATATGCACATGAAATGCACATTACAAAGACAATCTTAGCGTTTGCAAAACAGTGGCTGCGATCCAAACAATTGGTTAAGCTAAGCAAATCATATTACATTTTCTGTGCGGGGATAAGTGTCACCAAATGATCAACACCAAATGTCCTAGACAATGGTTCTTGCACCCTGTCGCCTACTGATTTATGATCAGTAGGCGATTAAAGACCTCTCCACCTCGTCATAGAGCACAATGTATAGTCTATCGGTCAACATGGAGATGGAACTGACTCTCTTTCTCTCACCTACATATACCAACCAGTTATTTTATATAGGTTTCTTACCAATATTGTAATTCATTGACATGCTCTAGTGTGTTCTCCGTGTCCCAATTTAATCCCGCCTTTCGGTTCAATTATTGTACATCAAAAAGACATTCAAAAGCAGACTGGAGTGATAGAAAACACTCATGCAAAGAAAGCCTTGTTCACACATAAGTCACTACCACGAGAAGATCAACAGTCAGTGCCTTCAGGTCTTTAGCGTATGTTCTTATTGTTGCTGTGTTCTCTACAGACTTTAGGATTTGCTACAGTTTTTGATAGAAAAAAAAAAAAGATATGACAGACTTATATTTTCCATCTGGGCTTGCAAGTCCTCAGACCAGACTAACGCCTCCCATTTGTCTACATGTCCATAAGCCACAGGGAACCAAACAGTTCATAGTAATAGTCCTTGTATCCCCATTGGCCAAAAGTCCAACTGGGAGGTCGTGTGGTGAGACTGCAGCTGCATGGAGGTTGAGATTCTAGTGTATAAAAAAAAGGCATGATTTATTTGTTATTTTTTTCATTTTTAAACATGATTGATCTTTTTGGCATGTTTTCTTAAATCTTTATACATATATTAATCTACAATCATCTTCTATGTGGCAAACAGTAAAAAGAGTTTCATTCCAAAATAATATACATATGTATATATATATATATACTGTATATATATATATATATATATATATATATATATATATATATATATATACACTGTAAGTTCACAATAACAATGGCAGCTATTAGAAAATGTAAACTATGAATAACAGTAAACGTTACAATAAAGTTTATGTACAAAGGAGTCTGACAATCATCAGTATTTTTTTGAGTTGGTACATTTCCTTAATGACTTCATATCTTGTATTTTGGAATGAAACCCTTTGGCTCTTTTGTATATGCACATTCAATCTACTTTGCATTCACGTTGCAATAGTTATTTTTATATAAAATCTGCCAATAGTGTCTTTGTTCTGATATAATTTTGGATATATTAGATCTCTACATAGACAACATGTACTTTTTGTTTGTAGGCAGTAAGTAAGCTTTGAGGTTACAGCTCCTCTGAGCGGATCACGTGGAACAGTGTGACATTATAGAGCACCTGGTGGCCATTGTTCCAGGCGTAGAGCGCTCGATCCCGAGGGTTGTAGTCCAGCATGGATATATGTGAGTACTTATTCTGTAATGCAATGTCAATATATTCATATGTAGAGGAGTTGGTGGAGTAGGCGTAGTACACCTTTGTGCCTCCTGAGTAGCCGTTAGTGACGTAAAGTGTGCCACAGATCATAAAAGACTCTCCAGCGCTCCGTTTGGGGTGGTTTGTTGTCCACGCTCTGATGATCTGCAGCGAGTTTGGGTTAAGCTTACTGATCACAATGTTTCCCGCGTTCTGATTGGTGGCGTAGACAGCCCAGAGACCACCCTCGTCGACCATGAGGTCTATGTCCGAGTGGCCCCCCCAGGCGTAGTGATATGCGTTGTTGAATCCTGCGTGATCCAGCTGCCGGGACTTGCTGATGGCAGAGGTGCGGAAGTCGAACTTGATAATGACGTGGCTCTGGAACTTGTTGAAGTAGATGGAGCCGTTGTAGACCACCTGACCTGTCCCAGACCAGGGGTGAGGCAGGCGGTGTGACGTGAAGTTGTCTGAATTCATAAAATCATGCATCGACTTGTATTCTCGCACAAAGCGGTTGTTATGGTAACCATCCATGTACCATACCTGAACGCATGAAAAAAGGGGAAAAAAAGAGTGAGAAGGGCATTAAGTAAAGCATATTTCATTAAATAAGCTAGTAATTAATTAATTTAACACACCATCACACCTAATAAAAACCTTGGTGGTTGAAAGTCTCATCCACAAACACTACTATGCATGCTGGGATTGACCTGCCAGCCTTCAGGTAAGTGGGAAAAAATCTCAACCACCTGAGCAACTGCTGCTCCATTAAAACAAAACTAGTATCTACGGGCAGAGGAAAAATGATATTGTATTTCCAACGTAAGCCTTTGAGGATGTGTGCATCTCACATGCTGATCACAAACAGAATAAATCAAATCACTCTCTCAGCAAGCATTCCAATTAGGTTGGAGCCAAGACTTGATCTGGTAAGCTGGGATTCTACAGCCTGTGAATACAAACAGTCAGCATGACAGCCGCAGGATGGGGCAAGCTCTGCCCCGCGGGAATAATGCCCATCATTCCACATAAAAGCCAGTCTCAGCTACCTAGACTCTGTTCCTCTGGCCCCCACAGTGGTGGGCACACAACCCCTCCTCCCTTGCCTGCGAAGACTCAA
Organism: Neogobius melanostomus; assembly: GCA_007210695.1. Classification (NCBI taxonomy): domain Eukaryota; kingdom Metazoa; phylum Chordata; class Actinopteri; order Gobiiformes; family Gobiidae; genus Neogobius; species Neogobius melanostomus. Next base: position 112,136 of record VHKM01000393.1, read on the forward strand.
ACACTCCTCTGCTGTAGTGAGACTCTGACGCATGTAGGCCTCTGCCTGCCTTTGTGTGGAATCATTCCCATCAACATGGAGGTCTCTGTGGACCCTGCAGAGGAAGAACTGAGCAGAGGAAGCCCAGACATGAAAAGAAGTAGAGCGGGCCCTTCAGCCCCTGTCAGTTACTCTCAGTCAGCCTCTTTGATATTTCCGCACTCCTTTTATTCTCTGTTTTAAAATACGTTGCTTTTTTACAAAGAAAGTTGCCCTTACAATATGCAAATTTTTTTCCTAGTCAGCAGTTCATGATAAAAGTCTTAAATATTTCAAATGTTCATAGGCTGCACCTGTCATGGCAATTACCCTTAAAAAATATGTTGTATCTTCTCAACTATCGTGTGGCCTTTACGGAACTGTCCCATACAACTTCTGGACAGTTCGCAGTAGCATTCAATTCTTCAATAGCACATTAATTTTACGGAGCATAAATCTCCTTGTACCTTCTTTACCACTTAAATCCATGTACAATATTACTTGACTTATTTGATTGACAAAAGCAAAGCCCTTTGTTAAACCCCGTTCTGCTTAGGGAAATCCGATGTTAAGGATATAAGGCCAGACTATTACATTTCACAGTCAGAGCTGACCTTACCCTATGATCAAGGTGGTCTCCAGCTGTCAAGCCGTAGGGCATGTGTAACAGTTCAGTAAATGAGCAGAAAGAATAAAGTTGTGAGAAAACATTCCATTGGCAAATGTAAGCAAAGCCATCCGCGCGTATGAAGCGTAGCAAATGCGAGCAGATGAGGATTAACGCGCGTCAAAACCAGTGAGAACAGCGCGGTACACGAGCAGGGATGCCCCGCCCACTGCTTCATGCACTCAAGTAATCACAATCTACACGTGCGTTCATTTACGCCTTGTTCAGGGACTGAGCTCAAATAGTGAGCACAAGCGTCACCTGTTACCTGCAGCAGTGGTGCAAAAAGGGCATACGCAATATATGCCTTGCATAGGGGCGCCGAAAGTGATGTGTCGGTCGCGAACAATCTGGCTCTTTTGAACGAGTCTTTACAGTGAACGATATGAACGGGTTCGCGGAGGTGAAGTATTTTTTTTTATTCCTCTTTGGGGGAGGGGCGTGACTTTAGTTGTGCCGCTTATTTTGCGAAACAAAAGTCACTGCTGGAGTGGGGCAGAGAGGAGTGCAGGATTGGCAGAAGGACTGTCATCACCGCTGCAGCCCCACGAGGAGCTCAAAGTGAGCATAAGGCAACACGTTTGAGAGATAAAAGTCCTAATGAAATAATAAGCATGGTTACAGTGTTACAGTGTGGGAGGGGGTGTGGGAGGGGGGGGGGGGGGGGGGGGCGGTAGTTGCGCCCCTGACCTGCAGCATGGAGGAGAAGTTGATCATCGCGGTTTGCGCTCGGCCTGAGTTGTATGACACGCCTCCTAATTATGACGCTTGCAAAACTTCACGCGCCAGCAGAGTGTGAAGCGGCAATGTTTGGCGTCCAACTAGAGGCTGACGGAGCGTGGACGCACGTTCGGTCTGAACGCACCTTTACTGTGCTCATGTTATTTGTTAATATCAATCTGTTTTTGCCAGATTAGTACGTGCTGTGAGAAATGGGAGAATCACTGCAGTGCAGTGGCCATTCATCATGGTTGCTGTCCATGGTGCTGAATTGAACAGCATTCTACATTCCATTTCCGCTTTATTCCGACATAAACAGTGATGTCTCTCAACACAAAAATGTGAATGTACATTTCTTTTTTCTTACGGCATCAAATGAAAATGAAAAAATTCAAATAGTTAAAGCTTTCAAGAATAAAAAATCCACTGATTGGAATGACTTTGACATGAACATGATTAAAAAAGTAATAGAAAATATATCAATGCCTTTAACACATAATGCAATCTCACCTTTTCAACTGGTGAATTCCCTGACCTCATGAAGATTGCCAATGTCGTTCCAATTTATAAAAGTGGGGATAATCGTCAGTTTACAAATTATAGACCAATCTCTATACTTCCTCAACTATCTAAGATTCTGGAAAAACTTTGTGCTGCCCGCCAGGACAGCTTTGTGAATAAACATAATTTACTTAGTGACTGTCAGTATGGTTTCAGAAACAATAGGTCAACTGCACATGCTTTAATCCAGTGGTTCTCAACCTGGGGATCGCGCAACTAATTTGGGGGGTGTCCCCAGATCATATAGATAAAATATACATATTATTATTAGCATATCATATTATATTTTATTGTAGCAGTGCCATTATTTGTTCGTAATTTGATGAATTTTCTTTGTTTTTGTTTTTGATGTTTGTGGTTCAGGGCTTTCCCTTGGAGAGGTCAGAGCTGAGCTGTTAAAACTAAATGCTAACTGGTAGCATGCTAACGTCTTGAGCAGCTTAAACACTTACTGGTTTCTTCACATAAATGTGCTTCTCTGGGGCCGTGTTTTAACTGTTATCTTCTTGAGCAATGATTATGAGGACATAAAAATGCCACTGTCAATCAGTTGTCTTTCATTTTCATTCTGAGTTGAGATATTGTTACATGTTGTAGTACTGCATAATTCTACTTTGGTATTCAAAATGGCCGCCATAACAACAAAAGTCACATGACTGAAAAGCATGTATAGATCATGAAATACTCTTAAAGAAACTAAATAATAATGGGATTAGAGGGATCGCTAACAATTGGTTGAAGTTATATTTGACTGAAAGAAAACAGTAGTAGTATAGTACAAATTGATGAACATGTATCAGGATGGAGGAATATATTATGCGGGGTCCTCCAGGGGTCGATTTTAGGACCTACATTGTTTCTGCTCTACATCAATGATAAGTCTCAACAAAGTTAAAATGTATATTATTTGCTGATGACACAACTATACTAGGCTCTAGCAAAGACCTACAACTGTTCATATCAGAGGTCACAACAGAAATATACAAACTCAAAGAATGGTTTAACAGAAATAAACTATCGCTGAACTTATTGAAAACAAAAATGATTTTATTTGGCAAATGGAATAGTGACATTCAGATTCAAATCAATATTGACAATGTTCAAATTGAACAAGTCAAGGAATATACATTTCTGGGTGTGATCTTCAATCATAAGGTTAGCTGGAGACCACAAATAAACATTATTCGTGGTAAAGTGGCGAAAAACGTGGCCATAATGGGCAAGTGTAGATATTTTCTGGACCAAAAGGCTCTCTTCACCCTGTACTGTTCCTTAATCCTACCGTACATAAACTACTGCTCATAGGTCTGGGGAAATACTTACAATAGTCATTTGCTGGTTTTATATAGACTTCAAAAGAAGGCCATCAGAATTGTTCATAAAGTGGGGTATAGGGACTATACAAATATACTGTTTGTATATCACAAACTTTTCTATTTGTATTGTATTGTATTGTATTGTATTTTGAAATTGGGGTAGGCACTTATAAGCTTTCTTGCTTCTGCCTACTCCTTTTGAGTTATTTATTTTTATTTTTTCTTGTTTTTTTTGTGATAATGTAAATGAAATGTAAATATTGTAAATAATAACGCACTGTAAATAATAGCTCAAATAAATAAATAAATAAAATATATATAAATAAATAAGAATAGTTTTCCATTAAGAAATTTAGTTCCAAGAAATTGAATTATATATTTATTATAATATGTGGTTGGTTGTTGTTAATATATATATATATATAAAATCATATTGTCTACATACCCGTGTATCCCCTTCAGGGGCCAGAGGATCTGTCATCCAAGAACCGAACCGAGATCCTGACGTCTTGATAGTAATGGGTTCGCTGATGCCAGTCAGTTTGCCACATGCTGCAAAAGAAGTAGTGACAGGAGAGGATCCAGTATATTCTCATTACCGATATACCTGTTACCTACGTACAACAGGACTGAACAAGATCCCAGACCTCCTAAATAAGTCGACCAAATCAGGACAAAAGTTAAAGTGATCCAATGATCAGTTTCAAAAGCAGCTTGTAAAAGATTGTGATTCAGTTATTGACAGAGAGTACATGGGCATGAAGGACGTGACAGTATAAATGTTCATCTCACTTCCAGTCCCAGCTCATTATTCTGTTCACACATGCTAATGTCGGTTTTACTCCTAAGGTGGGAGCGTGAAGGAGCAGAGAAGCGACCACCTCTCTGCATTCTGCTGCTATGTGCCGATACGATGCTGCTGCAGTGTTAATTAGTGTTGATTGAGGTGTTAATACGAATTTGACGAAATGAGTTCTATATGGTTGCATGTCCCTTGTGGCTGAGATCTGGTCTATACTTTGGATTTCCATTTTGTCTGTGTCTATTAGCAAAGTTTTACATGGAGATTTGTCAGTGACACTGGGGTACACTCTTCACATTCTTGTCAGAGACTGCGAGCGGCACCATAAAGGTCAATTAGAGTGTTCTGATGAGTTAATATTGCTCCGTGGATCTAATGAGTCGTCCTGATATGCTAATCTCACAAGTGGGACTGGCCATGGTTCATTTTACTTTGTCATTAACAATATGTAATAGAAAGAGTTTAAAAGAACGATGGAAGCTAATCAGCTATGGAGTAACTCAAGACCATGAAACACACACATTTCAATTAGAAGATTTGTCCAAAACTATATAAACTGAGAAGTAACATAAGAGTTTTGCTGTATCTGTGTCCATGCTGATTTGGACATATGACGATTTTTATACCAGCGCTGCCTGAAACATTAATATCACCAATACATTATCTTAGCTCTGATAGTTATTATAATTAAAATAAGGTATGTATTATAATTTACAGAACATGTGCCAAACATGTGCCAAACCTTGTTCACTGACGAAGCCTTTTGGATGAGAGGCGAAACGTTTGGAGACCTCAACTACCGAGTACAGAAGATGACTCAAGTACCTTCTTTGAAGATGGACAACTCCTGTACGACTGAGAACTTACACAGACATGTGCCAAAGCATTTACAATACGTTTTGCTAGTGTTTATTCGATTTTTACACAATTCTGTTTAGGCGTGGTGACACACATGGTCTCAAGATATTGCAACCAGGACCAATTCCCTTATGTAAACTCTCTGGGATTAGCCATAGCACTAATACAATTTATTTTCCCTAATCACGCCTATGTCTTTAAAGGGCAGCGGCTTTTGGGGGGCAGTCTCTAATGGATCGGCCGTCTGGAGATGCACACATGATCTAATCCCCATTTGGCCTGCTTTTGCATCAGATACTCAGCGGATGGGATACTGAAAGGCAAAAGCTAATGGGAGCTGAGCCGACGAGAGCAAACACCATTAGTCTGGAGTTTAAACTATAATGCTTTTTCAATAATTGTTTGACGTACATGATCAAGATTAATGTGGGGTCATAAAACTAAAGTAAGCACTTTGAAAAAGTACTGTCCCCTAAAGGAATTTGTGGTAAAACTGCAGCTTCAAGAAGAGTAGGCTGGTCGCATTTACACTAAAAGGTTTCTCTCATTTTAATCATGAACCAATCGTTGTTCATAATAACCTTAAGGGGTAATTTATCAAGACAGGCGTTAAATATCAAGTGCAAACTGAAAAATTGCAGAGAGCTTGTTTTGTGAGTATGTTGCGCTGCATTTACCTTTTGAAATCTCCTAGATAGCAGTATTACTGGCAGCCCCAAATCTGATATGTAAATGAGAGAATGCTGTGTGAGTCAAAAATAGGAAAATGACTCCATTTTTGCACCTACTACTTATTTTGCACATGAGCCAACGCTTGGTAAATGACCCTTTATACCAAGAATCAAACATATATGAATTTGTATTTATTCATTAGCAAAATCGTCTTATTCCATCATCTTAATAATAACCAAGATGATGGTTTACGTATTTCATTGTTGCTTGCTCCTTTTAGTGCCAGTAAATGGATGTCACATACTGTTGCTGGAGTCGACGAAGTGGGAGAACTGTGTTGCTCGAGACACAATGACACCATTTGCTCAGACTAGATTGTGATGGGCCATAAACATATGATTTAGTTCTAAATGATTGTAAATAGAACTAACTAATGCTACTAAACGGATACTTATTTAATTTACGTAAGACATACAAATACTTTTACAGACGGCAAATGAGTTATATTTTAATACGTCCAGTATATTATTGGACCACATGATGGCTTCAACTATCCGAAAAAAGGTTCATACGGTCTAGATTTGTCAGCAGCTCTGCACACTGGACTATTAAGTGACCATCACCTGTAATCTTAATACTATGTGCACACTATGTAAGGGAGCATTTGGACATCCGTAGAAGAAACGAGTAGCCACCGTTTGTTGTGTGTCTGAGCCAGTTTCTCGCTGCGTGACCTCACCTTTGTCTTGTTGTCTCAAACACATAGTACACTGAGAAGGGAGACCAGGTGATTCTGTCACTGTGTTGCACATCAAAACAGTTAGAGCTTTGACTACTGAAGGATTACTATTAAGCAATGTGGAGTACTTTATAAGTAAACCATTCAGTTTGACCCTATCTATCTGTCTATCTACCTATCTACAGGTGCTCGTCATATAATTAGAACATGAAAAGTTCATTTATTTCTGTAATTCAACTTAAAATGAGAAACTAATATATGATAGACTCATTAAATGCAAAGTGACATGTCAGGCCTTTATTTGTTATAATTTTGATGATTATGGGTCATTTTTGAAATATTGTAATTTTATGAGATTTTTAATTTGGGGTTTTTACAAGTTCAGCCATAATCATCTAAATTATAACAAATAAAGGCTCCTTTTGCATGTAATGAGTCTATCATATATTAGTTTCACAGTTTATGTTGAATAACAGAAATGAATCCACATTTGCATTATATTCTAATTATATGACTATCTATCTAAAAATATATCTTAGTATCAATTGTAGGAGACAGTATGATCTTAAACTGAAAGACAGAATGTTGCAGGTAGAGCAGGTAGTGATGCTGTATGGTGTTGGACTAAGCTATCTTAGATGTGTCACTGGTATACTGAATATATCAGTAGCAATGGCCACGGCAGCAGTAGTTGAAGTGGTAAAGCGTACTTGCATACTTATTTGAATCTTAACAAAAGTTCCAAAGTATGGACTTGTTGAAGACATTTCACTTCATTTTGTGCACTGAACACCAAATGTTTGAAGAAACTGTGAAATTGTTTTCCATAATTTGATTCTTTTTATGTACTCCACAAAGATTTTGAAACTGGGACACAATATACCCGTGATATGCGAGTACAAAGTGTTAGTGTGTTTTGTGGGTGTGCATCTATTAGCACTGTGGACTGAGACAGAGGTGTGAAGAGAGAAGACAGGAGCTAAAAGCAAAGGACTGGCACATGATAGAGACCTGCAGCATGAAGATACATTTTTCTGTTTGGTTGTGATTTTAAATGTGTTTAAAGAAGCAAAATGACTGTATATATCAAATGTTTTTTCCAAGCACCACATCAAACTACATCCTGGCATGTGGTGATTTGCATTTGAATTGAAGGTTATAGTTCAGAAGCCCATCATAATATCACTTAATTTATCCAGACTTGGGACTGCCACTACAAAAGTTATTGAAAATCATGGTGCATTGTGTAATTTGAATAAACATGAGAATGACATTTTACAGTAACTGATTTTTTACTACTCACTATGATATATACAGTATGATATTCTGGATTAGGAAACATTTTACCTTGTGTAAATTTAGAAAACCACTTTATATTATAACAAATTATGGTTAATACATCAAATCTGGAACATTTGGCATATCAGGATCAGGATCAAATATGTATTTCCAACCCAGAGTGAAAGTGTAATGGTGTGTCTGTGTGACCTGCACATAGTACATACAGTACACCTGACATCTCTCTGTCTCACAACACATTGGATGTCGGTGGCATGTTGTGAAAAGTGTGTGGACTTTCTTGTGCCTACCTAATTTTTGCATGCATGCTCGGAGTCTCTCCTCAAGATTTGACACTCTGTTGTGCAGCTCCTCGTAGTCATAGGCCCCCATCTCATGCTGAAGTTCACTTAGCACTGACGTCAAGTTCTGGACCTCCTCCTTAAATTGCAATACCAATTTGGCATCGGCTTTGTACTCCTCCAACACTGGTATCAACGGTCTAAGTTCCTCCATTTTCGCTTTTATGGCCTGAAAGGATTAGAATAAGCCCGGTTGAGTGTCATGCGTTAAAGAAAAAGAAATAAAAAATAAAAACACCTGTCTAAGCCTGGCTACTCTAACTCTGCCCTAGCTCTGCACCTGTGAGTCCATATGAATAATGTGTGTCGTTGTCTTTCGTGCTTTGTAGTGTGCAGGTGTATGAGCATAAAAAAAACAAACCACAGCCGCTGGAAAAGCAGAGAGGTTGGCTCCGTCTTGGCAAGTGACCAGTGGTTTTTTAAGAAGCAAGCACCTCGATACACCAACAACAATTGGGAAAGCTCTTTATTGGTCATCACTGTTTAAAATGCAACATTGTAGTAAGGGATACATGCTTTTACATGTCACAGACAACAAAGTGTTCTCGAATTGTACGTCTAAAGAGTTTAATAGATTTGTGGAGGAACCAAATATGCATAGACAAAAGCAAAGCAAAAAGAAAACGGATCACATCAGTTGTAATAATAATAATAATAATAATAATAATAATAATAATAATTTGTTACGTTTAAAAAAGCTTGTATGGAAAACTTTGATTAGCAGTATCATGCAGGAAAAAGATCAGTGGTGGGTTGGTTTAGGACAAAGGGTAAGGGTTTTTCCTGGTATTGAATGGTGCTTATAGTAAAATTAAACTGTTGGGCACCCAAAATATTCTCAGTACTGTGGCCCAGTTCAGGTGAATCTGGAATAGACCTGCCTCTTCTTCCCTGTAGCTCTCTCTCTTTACATGTCTTAAAGTTAGCCCTGCAAGCAAGAAAACGAAAGACTGTTGTCAGGGGCTAGAGCTTTCTGTCCTATCTAACAGACAAACACACACACGCATATATATATTTATATATATTACAGCAAGGAGTTGATGCATGCTGAGATGAAGGTTGGAAGATGCATGCAATATGCCACATGAATGACTATGGCTAAAACAGGACATGCTGGCTGAAATCGAGTAATCGAGTCAGTAACGCCGTGTGTGGTCTAAATGTAACTATGCATTCTGTTATTGCTCTATAGCAGTTTTGTTCGTGTCTTTGTAATGGAGAATGGTTTGAATTCAAGCTGTATTAGAGGTGGTAATGGTCAATGTTGGTGTTAATTGAAATTCAGATTAACTTGCATAGTATTTAAATGGAGTGCAGATAATGAAGTATGTGCAGAGTATAATACAGTGCAATAAACTAAAGTGCAATAAAAGTGCGTGTCATTCACTGTAGGTGTCTCACAGACATGGAAATAGAATGAGGAGGTTGTGACGCAATAGATGCACTGGTACCTTGTATTGCTTGGCGATGTTCTGCTTGTGGTTCTCCTCCACCTGCTTGAACTTGGTCTCCAGCCCTCTCAGCTGGACTTCCATCTTCTCCACGTACTGCAGGTCTCTCTGGGTTCGCTGGTCCAACACCTGGATGGACTGGGTCATGTTCTGCACCTGATGGGTCATACAGCCGGATGTCATTTTTTGCCAAATTGGAACGTTGTGTTTCATTGTACTCTCCAAAATACTGCTGACTCTTTAGGTATCAATGGTGTAGCTGGAAGCCATGTTATAAAAATAAAACATTCTGCCCTGGTTTCAAGATGTTTTTATTTTCCTTTCTTTTTACATCTTTTTAACATTTGAAATATTTGGCTTCAGACGGAAAAGAAGCAGCAAGGAAAATGCAACAGATTTTCAATATGTTGTTTTGGCTTCTTGCTGTGAGTCATACAAACTGAACTAAGGCCAACTAGTCAGGGGCCTCAGACACATGGTGTTAGTGTAGCACTCATACTGTTAAGACATTTGGTTTTTTTTCACGCCTAGTATAAACCAGGAGGTTACCATCATTTTGTCAGTAGTCAGCCAAATCGTCACGATTTTTATGTTAATGTTTTCTTGTCATCAGGGCCTTGACTGTTCTCATAGTGGGAATTCAGTTGGGTTGCATCATTAGATATGTCTTGGACGTGTATAGTACATGAGAGTGTTAGTCTGATTCCCATGATGCCGTCAGGTTTCCAGAGAGCTCATTAGAGCATGATTCTACTGTTGTCCAGCGGGCAGAGAGGTGGCGGTGGGACCACAGAGTATAAACGTGCGAACAGACAGATGGAGAGGTGGGCTCTGAAGCCGTGCGTGACATTGAGGCTGAGGTTGTGAGCTGCTGTGGAGTTAAACAGTAATTACCTTCTCTAAAAGCTGCCTCAGTTGTTTGGTACGAGCATCTCGAGAACACATGGACTGCTGGGGTGCCACCACGGTGCAGACACATCTTCCCTCGCTATCCTGGGCTGAACTGTACACCTGCCATGATTCCTCTGGGTTAGCTGGCAAGACCTAAAGTAAAAATGAGAAGAACATAATAACACAATAAAAGTAGGTTCTAAATTGAATAAAGCAAAAAAAATGTGGAACAAATAGCTGTTACCAAAAGTTGACACTTTTTGTGACACAAACCAACAGCCAGAGCTTTATCCAAAAGATGTTTAGGGTCAATGACACATACCCAAGGACAAGCGGGTGATTTATTTGCTCATAAACTGCACAGTGCCAGCTTAATTCTAAAGCTGGTGCTGCATTCATTACCATCTGGACGCCACCAGCTACCAGGCTCCACCCTCCTGCACCATCAGTCTGGAAATTTTACAACCAGGAGCAACCAGTGCAGATATACATATATATATATATATATATATATATATATATATATATATATACATACACGTAGTTATGGGGAGGCTCTGAGTGGAAAGTGTGCCGTAGCGTAGATGACGTTTTTGTCCTGCATAGCCCCAGTCCCAACTTGCAAATTAGAAGAATGGGAACAGAATGAATGACTGTTGCGATAAGATAGTATCCGTGCTGATTGTACAGGATGTACATCAGCGATAAGGAACAATCAGTGAACAGACTGCTGAATGATTCAATTAGTGACAAGCGGAGAATCGACCAAATCCAAAAGGGGCAATTACGTACACACACACGCACACACATCTACAGCAGACTCAACAAAGGGGGTTGATGTGAGGGGAATGCTGCCTCAGAATATGACTTGAAGAGCAAAAAATTAATAAGTTAGTTGTGATACGATTGTCTGCTGACAAAGCGCATCCCGTAGAGGCAGTGAAACAAAGGAACACTTCACACGATCTTCAAAGCAGCGGGGCTCTGGACGTCTCTCATTCACTGAAATTGGGACTTGGTCGAACACTCTTGAAATTAAACGATATAAGAACATAATAAGTTTGATATGACACAATATGTAGTTGGAAACTACTTTATAATCCGGTTTGTAAATATTCAAACGGGAACCTTCAAATGCTGATACATTATTTTCATGCACAAGTCCCGCCTTCCATTTTAGCACCTAAAGCTATTCCGTTTTTCTGTTCCAAATGATGCACTTACTCCCGTGCTTCGATCAGGATATCCCCCCTGCGCCGCTGTCAGCTTGGTGGTGTTGAGCCCCACCAGCGAGGGGAGGGTCTGCGACATCCAGTTGGTGATCATCGCCATGGTGCTGAGCACGACGCCAATTTTCAACAACGGCACCGTCATGTTGGCACTCTGATCGGACTTTTATCCAGCTTTTCTTCTTGTTTTAGACCGTTTTCATTCTACACACTCCCCCGAGGTTAGAGCTTCTCGGATGCGAGTCAGGTTGCCCGTAGCACCATGATGTTTCACCCGGGGGTCCGGTCCAGATGCTTTCTTTTTGGACATGTCCAACACAGGGAGGCACGGGTGCGACCGAAATGAAGCAATGTAATACGGTGATCCAACTGGGTAAGATGCACAGTTGGTGGTGGGTATCTCCTCTCTCTTCCTCGTCGTTCCGCGCACTGTCTCCTCCTCTGCTCTCAGTTACTATTTGGTTCACGCCCGACGCTTGTCGGTCCGCCTCCTGCCTCTGCGCGCGCTCTCATTATGTGCCACGGGCTCTGAGAGCAGGGAAGAGGAGGTCCAGGCCAGCAACTCATTTTCTACCCCTCTGTCCATGTATCCTTTCGCCATGCAGTGATGTCAGTTTTGCTCAAATATGCATTGTAATTTTATTCAATGTTAAGTTAAACAGCCGGGTATCTACACTGCACGCAGTTACAAATACTTTACTATTGAACTGTCTTGAGCGTTCTCCGAGCTCCAGGTTTTTTTCTTTCCATTCATGTGACTCTGGCGCCATCATGTAGCTGAATGCGGCGTTGCTGAAAGTAAATGTGCTGTTAATAGTTGTGTATGCTGAAAACCATAATCCAGTGATGATGTAACGTGTAGGCGAATCATAAGAGTGTAACCGTTGCATTATCATGTAAACAACTAGATGTTTGGGCAATGTTTCTCAAACGCAAGGTGTTTACACTGTGTTGCTGTTGCAGACTTCATTTACTTCCGTTTCAATTCAATTCAAAAGATTTATTGTCAATTATCATCATAATCGAAATATTAATTTCTCTCAAGTCCTTGGTGGGGGCGAAGTCTCCTCCCTGAAGGTAATCTAATTGTTGTGTCCAGTGTTTAAAGTGGATTTTGGGAGGTGGTGGAACTCTAATCTCGAAGACTCAGAACGCTACATTAGGTCGTATATTACATGTAACAGAAGGTGTTTTATATTACTTTTAATTTATGTATTTTAAAAATAAGTTTTAAACCATTTCACAGAATAAGATTTCTTTTTCTTTATATGGAAGAGTAGACTCCGTTTATGGATTAGTTTATGTCCATAAAGTTCATTATTTAGTGATAAATGCTGTTATATTGAGGCGCATTAAACCCGCGCGCATGAGGAGCGGACTGACCTGCTGCTGATCTTATGATTATTTCTCCAGATTCTGAAGAGTGGACTTTTGTCCAGCGCAGCTTCAGCAAGTTAATAATAAAACTACCCAACCTAGTATTTAATGCATTGATTTATCTCACAGGCAGACTTTCGCATGTGTGCGAAATGACAAAGTGGCAATCCTTAACTTTTTTTTTTTTTTGGTCACGCGAAGGTGCGGGAACGCCGTTCCCGACCGTTCCCGCCCACTTTAACCCCTGGTTGTGTCCTGCTTTAAAGTACTAACTAGTACTTGTTCGCTTTCCCTTTGGTTGAAACCAGATATTCTTGCATCATGAAAACCAATCGAAGAACAGTTACTTCAGCCTTGTGACATGCCATGTTTTTATACTCAAACATGAGTACAGACAGTAAAAAACTAATGTGTCAATCAATTCATGATAATAAATAACAAATATTTTCTACAATCTCCAATTGTCCATAAATATTCACTGCTAATAGCTAAAAAAAAATTAAAATTAAAATAATAATAATAATAATAATAATTAACCAAAATGGACTAAGAGATTTTAAAGACTTGCAGGAAAGTTACATGTTACCTGCAATGTTGTTTTATTTGTATTTGCAAATACGAGCAGCTATGCGTGCCGCCTTGTGTAAAGAAAAAAAACAATGGCCTTTTGTTTCATGTCTCTATACTTGTCACTGAAGCCTGTTATAAACAATTGTCTATTGAACATCTCTAGAAAATAGAGCTGAAAGATCACTTCAAGTGGAACTGGCCAAGTATTTGGTCCAATGTGTCTCTGTCTTCGACAAACCCAAACCACCAAATGATTCACCATAAGTGTATTCATAGGGCTTATCTCTACCCAAGGAGATTGCACCTGATGAAACTTAAAGACAGTCCCTATTGCGTCTTCTGTTCAGACAAGTTTATTGGGACATTTCTTCACATGGTAGAAGACCAGAAAACCTGGGGGCAGTCCCCAAGTTTACTGTTTATGGGAACATGTTACTGGTGCTCTATCAAACCTAATGGAAAGAGAATTGCCACACATACAGAGGTTACTTTTACTGAATGACACTTCCAATTTGAAATGAAATATTAATGAATGCCATCAAATTCTAGCTGGTTTCACAGCCACTAAAAATATGATAGCATGTTGATGGAAACTTAGACAGACTCTGAATGAGTCTAAAAAACACAAGACCATCACTATGAATGGAGCCGAATGGTTGACCATCTCTTGTAGCTTGATCTAGGTCTTGTGGTACTTGGAAGGACTACTATATAAATAAGGAACTTGGTTTGAGAATCACTGCTTTCAAAATGGGAATCCTGTTTCCACTGATTGTCATTGAGATATATCTACAACTTCAGTCCACTTGTGCTAAATCACATTAATTGGACTTGATTTGGAAAGGCCCATACCTGTCTCTGTTCCACACCTGACAGTGCATGTCAAAGCAGTAACCAAGTCCTTAAGTCAAAGGAATTGTCTGTAGACCTCCAAGAAAGGTTTAGATCGAGGCACAGATCTGGGGAAGGGTACAGAAAGATTGTTTCAGCATTTATGGTTCCAAAGAGTCCATCATCCGTAAATGAAGGAATTTGAAAACCACCAGGACTTTTTCTAGAGCTGGCCGTCTGTCTAAACTGAACAGCTGGGGGAGAAATGCCATGGTCTCTCTGGCGGAGCTCCAGTGTTACTCTGAGGAAATGTGAGTATACCTTAAGGACAACCATCTCTGCAGCACTTCACCAATCAGGTCTTTAGGTTAGAGTGGCCAGACGGAAACCTCTCCTCAATAAAACATGACAGCCCGCTTCGAGTTTACCAAAGCGCACCTAAATGCCTCTCAGACCATGAGAAACACGAGTCTCTGGTCAGATGAAACCAAGCCAGAACTATTTGGCCTGAATGCCAAGCATCACGTCTGGAGCAAACCAGGCACTGATTTTCATCTGGCAAATATCATCCCTACAGTGAAGCATGGTGGTGGCAGCATCATGCTGTGGAGATGTTTTTCAGCGACAGAGACTGGGAGACTATAGTCAGGATAGAGATATCCTGGATGAAAACCTGCTCTAGAGCGCTCATTACCTTAAACCGGAGCTCACAGCCAAGATAATGAAGGAGAGCAGAGCCCAGACTAAAACACGATTGAACATCTCTGGAAAGACCTGAAAATAGCTGAACATGTTCTCATCTAACCTGACAGCGCTTGAGAGGATCTACAAAGAAGAATGGGAAAAATACCCCAAATGCAGGTGTGCCAAGCTTTAGCAATATGCCCAAGAAGGCTTAAGGCTGTAATCACTGCTAATGGGACCTCAAAGGCAACTAATATTTGTTGATTGTAATTGTATTTATTTGTTTTAGTATTATCTAATTATCTAATTATTTATTTCTTTATTTCTATTCTTTTATTTTATGCTACCTTACATTTTTATAATAATCTGTTTTTGATCGGTTTCTGCATTATTGCTTTTATTTTTGATATTCTTATGTTTTCCCAATGTTTCCTCTGAAGGAGCCCTCTGCCTCAGGAGTGGTGATTGGCTGTAGCTGGGTAGGCGCTGTCCTTTGGGTGCCTAGATGGAGGTGGGGTGTCTTCTCCTTCGCCTCCTCTAGGCGCCCTGGCTGTTGCCGATGTGCTGCTCCCGGTGCAGATGGCTCATCTGATGGTGTTTCCTCATTCGGTTCATCTGTACTCAGCCTTTATTTGTACAGTTAAATTACATTCAGGTGTTGGGTTAGTCTGAGCCACTGCGACTGAGCGCGTCACCATTGTGGGCCAACCTGACCAGCATGTTTTTGAAGGTAGGTGAAACTGGAGCACCTGGAGGAAATCTGGCTGGTTGCCTTCAGTGCTCCTCTGATCCTCTGAAACGGTTCAGTGCCTCCTGGGTTTGTCCCCGTTTCAAAGCGTGATGTCCTGCACTGGTCAGCTTTGCTTCCTCCTGCGCAGCTCTCTCTGCTCCACAACAGTCTTTCATCATCTTCTGGGAAGAGCATAGCAGTTTTATTCTCCAGTGAATGTCCATTAACCAGAGCAATAGTAGGGATAGAAGACATGTGTGGGTTAGCTGCGAGTCTTGCCTGGATACCTCCTCGTTTGTCAATTTTTTTGTTTCCTGTAGTGCCTCTTGTGAGGCCTCCACTGTGCTGCAGGTGTGGAGGACTCTTGGTGCCTCTTCAGTATTTCAGAAGAAGACATTTGTAGATCTCAAATGTCTTTAACTCATAAGCTGGCTGTTTGTTTACTTTAAAAAAAACATTTACTTCATGACTAGTACGGACTCTGCAATAAAAAAAAATCCACTGAACTTCACAAAAACACAGCAAAACGTGCAAAAGTATCCAGTAAAACAATGTGGAAAACAGAAACTACAAATTAAGTTTGCAGAAAAAGGCAAGAAACACAGCTGTACCAAGAGAGGGAAGTTGCTTCATGTTTACATGTCACCATGACGCCAGTTTTAATGCTCTATAAATAAAGATTGATTAGTTGATTGATTTTTTTAAATCTTGTCATTAAGGGGTATTGTATCTAAATAGCCAACTTTACAGTTGACGTCATAAAGCAAGACAAACAAACTGCACGTGCGCACTTGCATGCTGACTTCAGGTGACGCGCCATCATACAGGATTTAGTTGTCACTTAGCGGAGCCGCAGGATCTTGTAATGATGAGCCTTCTTTGTGTCTTAGATTTCTTAAAAGCCTTTTTCACCCACGTTTGGGTGGTCATGCTGTTTGGCTGAGATGGTCAGCTGGGGCCTTTGCTGTACATCGTTGTTGCTTTCTAGATAACTCCACATCTGAGAGCGTTGCTAGTATCGGCTCGTTATTCTCGGATGTAGGACATTTCCGAGGACTGCTAGCCAAACTAAGGCGCTTGCCGCCTCCTACTGTATAGAACTTAGTTCCTTGGCGTTTGAACATGTTTTGTAGCAGAATCCTACAAAGACTAACTATCAAAGTGACTCCATGAGCGCTTGCTTGACTGGCTTTAAACCCCATGATGCTTTGCGGTAATTTATTTCTGGTTACTGTAAAAGATCCTATTGGTGAGAAAAATAATTGTAATTGTAACAAAACAAAATGTGAAAAAAGTGTGAATACTTTCTGGATGCATTGTATAATTTGGCAATGCCCCACATAAGGACTGTTTTGGAAGGCATTTTCTTTTTACTCTCTTATCTTTAAACATATTTGACCAATATTGAACCCCATGCAGGTATTCTTACAGAGCAATACCTGAGAGTATCGACATAAAGGACAATACCTTTGAAATAAATTCAGCTCAAAACCACATTATAATGCATTAATGCAGACCATCAGATGACTGGAACTACAGTATCCCCATTCTTATAATATAATAATGTAATATAATAAAATATATGGATCCAGAAAGTTTGGAGTATATCACATCAAATGGGACACATGACAACTGTATTCTTTACACATTTTTCAACAATAAAAAAAATTAATAAAATAACATGGATTGCACAAATGTGCCTCTCTCAACCTTGATGAATTTTTAAATATATGTTATGGAGTTACAAAACACACATTATTCAGAAATTGAAACAATTGTTAGATTATATTAGTTGATAAACGTAACATATTTTTTCTGACTGTAATGTAGTTTAAAATGACCATAAACAATGACAGGCCAATTAACAATAATATTTTCTATTTTATCTTATTTACATGAAGTGTAAACTTAGGCTGATTTTGATATAGAATTGGCCAAGGTTGGCACTGGCACAAAACATGTTCTGGCTTGGGACCCCTTGTGGCTGGAATTTACCAGTATTCAGAGTGTAACAAGTGTAACGGCACGCACACTCCGAAAACTCCAGGAACAAGCAAGTTTACAACCAAAGGCTTGATGTTGGTGGTAATAAAATCACATTTCCCTCCTGCCAGTGCACAATTGTAGCGTCTCTCTCCACCACCTACTTCTCTTCTGCTCTCTTCCTCGTTGCTCCGTTGCTCAACCAGCCCATACTGAATAATAAATAGCTCCAAGCCCGTCTGCCAATCACACCCCGCATATTGCAATTCAGCCCTTACTCCAGCTCACATTCTCACATAAAACCAGATTGATTCCCCTACTTTCTTGTTCCTATGCATTCACAAAATCTTTCCAAATGCTCCTTTGTTGTAACCTTGAGGGTTTAACGAACGGCAGAAAAGATGCACACAGCTAAATTATAATGTCCTTTCTGTTTATGCATTGTGCGTGATTAGTGCAAGGTGCTAAACGCATAGACGACCAGGTGCTTCACACTAATTGGTAACTAAGCTATATTATTATGAGTGATGGTATGTAGGTTGTGTTTGTGGTGTCAACGGGGGTTCTGTGGCAGTCTACCATCTGCTAAATCAGGTGTTAGCTGAGAGGTGCGGCTCGAAGATGGGGGCTGACAGCCATAGGGGAGCCACTAGGAGGGAAACAGATGCCATTCAGGCTACTTACTATTCTTCGCTGTATGAGGACTGAGCTGAATGAGTCTGATTAAAGCGGTTACTATGCTGCTTATCAGCGGGCAGTGGCCAGATGTTATGGCAGAGAAATTAAACAACGTGCCTGCCCCATGCTGCTGCACACTACAGGAGTTCTACTGAATATATATATATAGTCATTATATGAGCTGTGGGGAACTGGTAGCTGTCTTTATTTTATTTATTTTCTTCTCAACATGAAATACGCAGTTTTATAATGAGAAGCCTTGTTGTGAAGACAATACCGTGATGGCTGCAGGGTCATAGGGAATTTGGCGCCACACTGCAAAGCATCTGAAGGATCCAGTAATGTGTTTCTGTGAGTGAGTCTGTGTCTGCAGCCTCTGAAAGTGTATTGACAAATAAATAAATAATAAATAATGATAATGAAAACTAACAAAAAAAATAGTCAGGAAATAAATGAAAACAACAAAAAAAGGATAGCCAAGACTGTGTAGTAATACCAGGCAGCTTGCGAGCGGTAGTCGAAGGGCCCGATGGCTTGCTGTTGCCAGTGTACCAAAGAACAGCTGTGGCCACTTATGCAGCTTACTACCAATGAGTATGAAGGGAATGAAAAATGCATGAAATTGTAAAGTAACTTTGAGTGCCTAGAACAGCTCTATATTATTCCATAGGGATTAATAAAACTATAGAAACCCATTTAAAGCATCAATTTGCCCCAAAATCAATGAGTTGACCAAGCTTTAAGACGTAGTGAAAAGCCTCCTGTCAAAGATCCCCAATTCCTGCCTAAATACTCTTAACACTCAGTCACGAACAAATTCATCAAACAATATGGAATTACTTAAACTTATCTTTTGTTTTTTTTAGGTATGGGTTATTAGTTTGGCATATGTGTGTGTAGTGTACCTAATAGGTCTGCATCTAAATGCACCACATCATGCCCATTTGTGGTTGCTCTTGACCTGCATGGCAAACATACTAACCTCCAGTACTGTATAAATTAATGATTATTTGTAGAAACACATACTACCACGCTACCACAATAGTAGCAAGGATGGAACCAGGTCTAAAATGAGACTAAAGATGTGTAAAGAATAGAACTTTAAGGGTACTGCACACTTTCCTTGAAGTCTTCCATTTGAAATGTTTTTAGACGGTGTAAATCTTTCTCTAATAGAGAATGATCTAACATACAGAACATACATCGTGCATCTAAATTTCACAATACCAATGACGATTCAGCACTACAGGGTAGATGGTCTAGACTCTAAAGCCTGTCATCTGGATCTTGCTTTCTAGTCAGCTGGTATGGGAGTGGACAGACAGGCGCAGGGCAAATATCGACTTACCTTCAGAGGTTGTCAGATGTGAACAATGTCAATGCATAGCAAGACCCTGACCCATGATGACACCCAGACTGACTGCCATAGGGGCTCCCAAACATGCCCCCGATCCCCCCTCACCGAGGCACTGAATGATAGCTTACATCAATCAATGGCCAATAGCCTCTTTGTTCTATTGTGTCAGCATTTCTGTGCACTTGGCTCTGTCCGGTTCATATTATGAGTGCTGCAGCAGTGAGATAGAGCTGCACTAGATGTACTAAAACTGTTGAGTGTGCCACGTGAATGTGTTGCTATTTGAACAAATTGTCTGAACACAAATACACAGCCATAAATTATTGGAAATCAATGCTGACTGTATTTCTAACAAAGTGATGCTCTAACAGGACATACACTGTTTGCTTTCGTAGCAGAATGTGTATGCCTTGTGCTCCCGAACACAGAGAGAAAACAGAGTAATTGATTGACAGACACCTAGGTGGCATGTTTGGTTTCCTTAGTCTCCAATTACCAGCGACTATTGGTTTCAGAGTGGAGGCGCGACAAGAGAAATATGACTGTGTGCTCAAGCAAGGTCAATTAAATCATCAAACTCCAGAAGCCTATACAGCAGCAGACCCTAGCAATAAATACATCTTCTCCTCTCACTCCTCTGGGCTTGTGGCGGGGGTTGTACAGCCCGCAGCTTAGTGCAACAGTCTTTTGCAACACAAGCTTTAATGCAGGAACTCCTTGTTGTCCTGCTCAGTTTTACATTCATTAGGCGTTAGCATTGTTTTGTACACATCTCATTGTTTGGACAGCAAGTCTTAATATGGGCATTGTTCATGCTTGAAAAATCATTGCTTTGAAAGTGTGATGCTCAGATTTGGGAGGGGGAAAAAGGCATTGTATCAGCAATAATGTTTTGAAAGGATATAGCATAGATGTTAACACTAAAAAGATTGGTGGCGGTGTGTTGTCTTTTACAAGGCGGCACACGCTGGGGCTGGTGCGCCCGTTCAGCAATACATATTCTCGTCGTGTAATCCTGTTTAGTGATCTGGTTTAGGCGGCTCTTGAAACGAGGTAACAACATAATCTTACAACAGATACACCGCCAATTAACCTGTCAGGGTGGGAAAATGGCGTGAAAGAAAGAAGGACCTACTTGGGTGAGTTCTGTGCCCATGAAGACGAGGAGAACGAGAGTGAGGAGCTTGCTCGCTGGCTGCATCTCTTGCCTCCAGTGTGGCTCTCACATGCAGATCGAGTCCCTTCACGTCCCCTCGCGCAGCAGTCCTCCTTCGCCTCTAGCGCACTTCGCTTTCTGTTATGCTTTTATTACGCGCGGTCCCTCAGTGGCCAAGTAGCGGAAAGCGGTGTCCGTGGGAATCGTTTCTGTGCATGTTCATGTCAGGCTTCCTCGCTCCGTGCCTCCGTGCCGCCGTGGAGATTTCAGTCGCAACGACGCGCCGCGCTTTGCATCGGGCTTGTGATGCCCCGCACACACTGTGTATATACAAGGCTATGCCCCTTCCGTGGGTCTACTGCCAAAGTTTAGCTCCCCGCCTCGAGCTACCGTGTGCGAGCCCAATGTGAAAAGAGCAGTGACGGCGCTGTCCACGGTGCTGAGGCGGAAGTGACATATCCGGAGAGGGGCATTCAAACAGAGGTCTTCTATAAGGACAATGTCTTCTATAAAGGAAACGGGGTGATTCATGATGGTTTGAAAATATTCATATTATATCATATTTTCCTCACTATGCCTTCAACTGTGATTTTCAGTTGCCATAGCTAATTTGTGCAGTTAAAAATCTCTGAGCTCATTTCACTGTCATCTAGAGTCCCACGAAGTACAACATTTTTTGCTGTGCCTCTTGTCCCAGTGATCAATAAATGGTAGATAAGGACAGGCAAAAAGCTTCCAATTACTCTGTAATGCTCCTCAATTTAATGTAGTGGCTCCTTTGGGAAATTTGGCGAACACTTTAAAAGTTGTAACTAGCCAACATGGGATTTGTTTGGCATTTCAATTAGGGATATCTTAAAAACACACGGAGAAGCCATTAATCCACTGCTGAATTAATTGCTGGAAAAGAGTAAATTGGTTTGATGAGGCAGAGGAGGGTTTGTCCTGCTGATGTTGAAATGTGATCGAGGGGAGAACGCTTGGATTGTTCTTCAGCTATTGTAGTTTGATTATATCAGTGCTAAGAATCTAATCCACTTTATTTGTGTGGCAGGAACAACATTTCCCAATTAATATAAATCATTTAATAGTCTGTTTAATAGGCCCGTCAGTCAGCGGTAAATGTATATGTATAAAATAGTACATAAAAAACAACTGAAACTCAGAAAGTTAGAATATCGTGAAAAAGTTCATTTCTGTAATTCAGTTTAAAAGGTGAAACTAATATATGATATAGACTCATGGCATGCAAAGTGACATATGTCAAGCCTTTGTTTGTTTTAATTTTGAAAATGTTGGCTTACAGCTTGTAAAAAAACCAAAATGAAAATTTCAGAAAATTAGAATATTACAGAAATCAATAAAACAAAATATTTTAAACAAAGAAATGGGCCCTCTGAAAACTATAATCATGCATAATGTACTTAGTACTTGGTTTGGGCCTTTTACTTGAATGACTGCCTTAATGCGGTTGCGTGGCATGGATGCTCTCAGCCTGTGGCACTGCTGAGGTGTGGCTCTTGATGCACTGACTCCAGCCTCAGTCCACTCCTTGTGAAGGTCCCCCACATTTTGAATTGCCTTTTCCTGACAATCCTCTCCAGACTGCGCTCATCCTGAGATGTTGCTTAGATGTTTTATTTGGGGTTTATACAAGCTGTGAGCCATAATTATCAAACTTATAACAAATAAAGGCTTGATATATCTCACTTTGCATGATTATTTTGGCTCACAGCTTGTAAACAACACACAATCTCAGAAAATTAGAAAATTAGAATATTGTGAAAAGGGACTATATTGTAGCTCAAAGTGTCACCCTGTCGTTAGCTAATGAATCCAAAACACCTGCAAACTGTCCCTGAGACTTTAAATGGTCTCTCAGTGGTTCAGTAGAATTCACCATCATGGGGAAGACTGCTGACCTGACAGAAAACCATCATTGACACCCTCCATAAGGAGGGAATGGCTCAAAAGATAATAGCAAAAGAAGTTGGATGTTCTCAATGTGCTGGATCAAAGCACATTCATAGAAAGTTAAGTGGAAGGAAAAAGTGTGGAAGAAAGAGGTGCACACGCCGCAGGATGAGCGCGTCTGGAGCGGATTGTCAGGAAATGGCCATTCAAAAGTGTGGGGGACCTACACAAGGAGTGGACTGAGGCTGGAGTCAGTGCATCAAGAGCCACCACACACAGACGGATCCTGGACATGGGCTGCAGATGTCATATTCCTCTGGTAGAAGCATCCTGGTCTTCCATAACACCTCAGCAGTGCCACAGGCTGATACCATCCATGCCACGCAACCACATTAAGGCATTCATTCAAGTAAAAGGGCCCAAACCAAGTACTATACATATTTCTGTTTAAAATATTTTTTTATTGATTTCATGTAATATTCTACAGTAATTTTCTGAAATTTTAATTTTGGGTTTTTTACAAGCTGTAAGCCATACATTTCAAAATTAAAACAAACAAAGGCTTGACATGTGTCACTTTCCATGCCATGAGTCTATATCATATATTAGTTTCACATTTTAAACTGAATTACAGAAATAAATCAACTTTTCAAGATATTCTAATTTGAAAAAGGCACTGTCGCTAAACCTGAAGAGACATTGCCAGAATATCTAAAAAAAATGTCAGGAAACAAAAACAGACATATAGCAGAAATGGATTGGCCAAGAGAAACAGTGAACTAAGCATCATGGCATAAAGTAATTTCACATTTGTTTAATCATTCAATTAAGTGTATTTTCATTATTGTGAATATCAAATGCTACTTCATCTGTAAATGGGCTTTCAAGAGTATGCATATCCTAATAATGTGCTCTAATGGATTGACCTGGTACAATGAACAATGAACAGAAATGTCGAATCAGTGTACCATGCATGCTATTCAAGATGGGAGAGCAATTTTGGTGGTTTGAATTATTTCTGCAACTGGCAGCTCCTAAATCCTAAATCCCAAACAGCTGGATTAAACAAAAGTGGTGTTCAACTTCTTATGCCTATTGTGTAGTCAACAAGGGCTCTTGATTGCATGGTCATGTGCCCTATAGCCCTTTCACTTTCTGCCTGCTTCCTGTTGATAAACTGTGGGCTGAAATGCATTCTCTTTCCAGAGCCTAACTAAATCACCTTGGTGATGGCACGAGGTCTTTGCTTTTCCTGACTGTGTTTTTAGTTCAGACTGCTACAGTGCTCAAGCCAAGGTCAGGCTGATCTTCCCTCCATCCAAGGAACCAAGCAGAATATCAAAGCAGCACAGTGAGATGTATTTTATTTATCTTTATACATTCAAGTATTGAAGTGAAGGCATTGTCCAGTGCAATAATGATTTCATAATGGAATGTGAGAATGCCACAGAAGTAGTATGGCTGAGACAAAAGGAACATTTGTTTATGAAGTATCAGAGTGCGCCCACTCACAGGACAGCAGGATGCAATTCTTTCTCTGGCACATTCTGGCTCAGGTTTTAAACCACAAACACACCATCATAAGAGCTGACCATTCACTTGTGAGGTGATGAAATGTTGTGTAATCTGGAGCAACATAGACACAGCTTTGAGTCTGCCTGGCATGGAGATTTACTGGGAATACTGTCACATTTATAGTAAATAATATATAGTATGTTCTAGTAGAATAAAACTACTAAATAACTTTAATGAGGTGCAGTGTAAACAATGGTTCACCGGAGATTAAAAAATATGTTTAAATCACACACATGTGTAAATACAGTTGAGCTCAAACGTTTACATACACTGGCAGAATTCTTTATTTTTTATTGTTTTATTTTTGTCTATTTTCATAAAATGTGAAAGATAACTCAAAATGTTTTTTTCACTCATGGGTAGTGGTTGTGTGAAGCCATTATGGTCAAACAACTGAGTTTGCTATGTTTAAAACATAATGAAAAAGAAAGTACCAAAATGACCCTGATCAAAAGTTTACATACCACCATTTTTAATACTGTATATTGCCTCCTTTAACATCAATGAGTCTTTTGTGGTAGTTGTGGATGAGGTTCTTTATTTTTGCTGATGGTAAAACAGCCCATTCTTCTTGGCAAAAAGCCTCCAGTTCATGTAAGTTCCTGCATCTGTCTTGCATGAACTGCATGTTTGAGCTCCACAGTGGTTCAATGATATTGAGGTCATATATTTCCATATTTCATATTCAGTAGGTATGGTGCACTTTTTTGTTGTCAACAAGGCCAATGATGGCCTATGGGGAAATTCTGCCAGGGTATGTAAACTTTTGAGCACAACTGTATATATTCACAGGAAAACTTCATTAAAATCCACAGATGGAGCGTCTTTTTACCCAAAAGCAACGTGACCTGTAATTTTATTTAATAACAAGTGATCTAAATAAGTCAATTTGTTATGAATAACCCCAATATTCACAGGTATATTTTTGACTCTACTCGTCACCTTCTGCAAGGTTATGTTTTACACAAGGTCTGCTGACTATAATTATGGCACTCCACACACTCCACATTGTTTTTTTGTTTTTGTTTTAGAATAAAGATCCAATTACTTTGACAAGTTTGTTCACTGTGGTTGGTTAGATGGTGTGAAGCCAGACCACAGCGTGTATTTGCCCAGTGTCTTCTCATTAAAATACAAAGAGGATTCAGGGGAGAACAGAACTGATGAAAGGGAAGATAATCAAAGACCAGTCAATGTCAATAGAGGAAGTACTGGGAAGTGCAGGTTTGGCGGAATCCTCCATGAAGCAGGGTTTTTCGCAGTCAGATAATGTTCCGCCAGATTCATTTTCTGCTCATTGAACTTAAAATGCAAATTGAGGGATGTCTCGTCTGTATGCGGATGCGTAAAACATCTTTATTGCAGGTACAGCGGGGGGGGGGGGGGGGCAATTAATTGTCAGAGAAGGTGCATAAAATCAGGCAAGTTATGAGTGATGGCATTCAAATATGATTTTATGACTTTCTTTTCTCATTTTGATTTACTTTTCCGAAAAAATATATCAATTTAGTATTTCAGCAAAGTACATTTCCCAGGTTCAGCATCGCGTCAGTTTTTGTTTCGCTGTGTTTGTGGAGAGCGATGTGTTACAGAAGAGAAAAAAATTGTAAAAGAGCCACATTTTAAAGTAAGGCTCTGTAATAGAATTGAGGTCTTCCCTCTGAGGCAAGCTGCCATTTCTCCTCCTTTCATCATTTTACCTCAATGCACTCACTGCAGGGCGACTCCATACTCAGTCATTAGAAAGAGGTTTTACCATCTCATCGTGTCCCCTGTTTTAACTAAGTGACAACAGCAGTCCATTCAAGTTCATTCAAGTGGGATTTAACAGCGGGACAGGGAAGCACTTACGGTCCCTCGACTTTCCATTGAGGAGTTAGAGATATTGCACAAAATGATCAGTGCAGAGGAGTAAAGGATCAAGGTCAACTTACATGCCACTCAACTGATAACGGAAGTATTACCATTTCTCGACGTACATTTGTAACCCTTTGATAAACTGCAAAACAACTACACACTTTGGTAAACATAATAATTATTCAAAATGCATTATAAACAGTTGGATAGGAAAATAGAATTATTTTTGCCATATCAAATGCAATTCCAGCATATTATATACGTTTATCCAGATTCAGTGTTTTTGTTTAAATGAAAATTGTTACTAGTGTTGCAAATGCGGCACACACATTTCTCACCATGTGTCGAGGGAGAGCTAATGTTTAGTAATTTATCTTCTCGGAATGCCGTTTGGAGCAAACTTTAAAATGACACAAATGTCAAACGGCAGATGTGAGATTATGTGGTCGTCACATAGACGTCTGATTATTGCTCTGCATGAGAACAAACCCGTGTCTATCACTTTTTATAGTTTACAGTGATACAGGCAGCCATTCAAGGACATTGTTTATGTCTGATGTCATGATTAGTTCAAACACATTACAAGCCAGTTTCTTCGAAAAACATTTGGTTTGATACTCATCACAGAATCATAGAGTACAAAGGACATTGTTAATGTTCACTTGAATGACCTCTTGTACAGGGAAATGGCCTTTTCAATCTTAGATTCAATTATATTTAGAGAAACAGGAAGCAATGTCATTTTACATTATCAAATAAAAACAAACAAAACAAAGCTAAGACATTAAACTTACTTTAAGGAAGAATGTGAAACAGAACCATACATTTAGTTGGGTCTATCCACACTATAAAGGTCCCTCTGTACCCAACAGAGAACTGGCAGTGTGTATGGCAGTGGAGTTGGGCAAGTTCAAAGGCCTCCCAGATGAGGAAAGTCTTTGTTCTGTGTGTGATTTGAATGTTGAGGAGGAGGAACTATAATGACCACTTTATTTTGATTTGTGAGTCTTCTGTTTAAAGTACATTCCCCAAACCCTGAGGTGTTTTGGTTGCCTGACAATAAAATTTAGCAGCGTGTTCCACTATGAAATGAGCTGCTATTTCTGTCGTAAGAGGTCTACAGCCACCTGTGTACTGTTCTGAGTGTCTTTTAAGAATGTGCATGTCACGCAATTCTTGTTGAAAAATAAGTACATGTGCTTTTAATTATCAATCCAGTAGATTTTCAGTATATCTGATATTTATATACACAGTGAATTTAGCTGCTACCGTAGATGCTCTTCTAAGCCCTAGTATGAGCACAGCAGGAGCTTGGTTCACATTGCCCTAAAAGAACTGGAGGAAGTGTGTGTGGATAAGGGAAGTCTGGGCGTCTCTGCTAACACTGCTGTCTCCATGACCCTGCCCCAGATAAAGCAGAAAAAGATGGACAGATGGACATCAGCTGAATAAACAAAAAAACAATGTGCTTGGATTTGTGATTCAATAATGTTTAAGTTGTTGAACACAATAAAAGCCTTTCTTCTGGCTTTAAACACTCAGCTTTATTCGTGGTGAATTTGGTGTGAAACCAAGTAGGAGGCATGGGCTGTTTGTGCAGTTGTAAACCATTGGCAGTCCACAGGCCACACTCCAGGCTCAGGATTGCATTTTCACAGCGAATAGTGTGATTTCACTTATTCAGACATTTACAACAACACTACAAGCTAAAGTCATAACTACTATGCATTACGCTCTCACATGTGCTGCCTCACAGTGTTTGTTCTCAACAGCATTTCATGACTGTGTGGATTTTCCTTCATTTTCCCACAGTTTTTAGTCACTAATGGATGAAGTTATTCTTTTTTCCCCCATATTATTTGCATAAAATTTTATTTTTGGACAGATTACATAATTTCACTCAGATAGTTAGATAGTCAGTTGGTTTGATTTTTATTGCGGGCTTGCTATAGTTATACATCAGTTATATGCTTATAATGTGTAAGAAGCAGTTTGAGGATGACTCAGGTTGACGTGGTGGAGCCAATTGTGGTGATTAGATAACCGGCTTGGAGGATTCCCAAAACCTCAGCTCTTGTGGGAGTCTGTGGTGGTCTGGATGAATCCAAAATAGTCCCAATAAGACATAGTTGTGAACTAAACAGGGAAGGCATGTTGGGGTTGAAGGCTTTCTTGTGTTAAGTCAGAATTAGGTAAAGTTAATAGCCCCCTGATTAGATCTCATTTATGTCCTACAGAAATCACCAATTGGAAAATAATCATGCTATTTTTGCAACTTCAAGATTGACGGTTGAAGGTTATGTAGGTTAGACCACAATGAGGATATGTTCACGTAGACGCTGGACAATGTCTTGGGAATCCTAATATGAGTGTCAACCATTCTTTGATGATTGTACAGTAGTTCATCGATTCCATGATAATTATCAAGAGATGACAAGCAACTTCACAAGAGAAACTGTCAGAGGCTTCAGCTGCATGTTAGCAAATGGGCTCTTTATCCATCTGGGCTGTAACATGATCTGTGAATATTAAAACTCTGTTGTTTGGAAAGAAGCTATGAATCACTATCATACATTCACACAGATAGATGTTGTTATGATCATATTCTAATCATGATGAAAACAAAAACAAAACAAAATATACATGACTAAAGGACTAATTCTACTTCCATGCAAATACAAGCTATTCTCTACCACAACGGTCATCATTTGTAAACTGTTAACTCTCTATAATCATGTCCTTCAAGTGAGAGTGAAACGATTGTGTTTTATTTATCTGACTTTATTTGATGGTCAAACATTGTTAAACCAATAATCACCAATAACCTTTTTTTTTTTTTTTTAACATACAGTTGTGCTCAAAGGTTTACATACCCTGGCAGATTTTCATCATCAGCCATCATCGGCCTTGTTGACAACAAAAAGTGCACCATACCTACTGTGAAATATGGAGGTGGTTTGCTGATGCCACTGGCTCCAGCAGAATAAAGTGAAAGTCCCGTTATTGGCCATCTCAATCTCCTGACCTCAATATCATTGAACCACTGTGGAGCTCAAACGTAGCCTGGCTAATGACAGACTGCTGTGTGCCCTCGAATCATTTCGAACTGCACAGCAGCCTGGGGACCATGGCCGAAATCTTCGCATGGATTTGGGAACCAATCACAGAACGAGGAGAGACGGTAAGATGATGACGCACTATTCAACATACGGAAGTTTGTAGTTTTTGTTTTCGTTTTAAAAAACAACGTTTATTTCGGATCCAACATGACAGCAGCAGACATGACACCATCTTTCGATCAAGCTTTAGACCGTTTTCTAAATAGTTTAGCTCGAAAGTTTACAGCGGGTACGTCATACGTCATCGGATACAATGATACGATTGGCTATGGCTACGTGCGGACGCATGAGAGACATTCGTAGCGCCCAATAAACGGCTATGGACAATCGTAAACCACACCTCTCCTACGAGAAAATTAATTGGTGGTCCCCAGACTAAATATCACTTGTGATTTTAGTCTAGCATTAGCCAAGCTATCTCAAACGTGCAGTTCATGCAGATGCAGGAACTTACAGGAACTGGAGGATTTTTGCCAAGAAGAATGGGCTTTACCATTAGACTATATACAGAACCTTCTCCACAACTACCACAAAAGACTCCAAGCTGTCATTGATGTTAAAGGGGGCAATAAACGGTATTAAAAACTGGGGTGTAAACTTTTGATCAGGGTCATTTTGGTACTTTCTTTTTTCATTATGATTTAAAAATAGCAAACTCAGTTGTTTACCATAAATGGTTTCACACAACTAGCCTGGCATAAAGCCAGACTGACTTTATTTATGTATTTATAAATACATATAAAGACAGTCTGGAATTGTGGTAATAGGATGCAATTTCCAAATCGAGACTCGAGGCGGGGCTAAAGATCGCAGTTTGAACGAGAGCGAACCAATCAAACACAAAGTGACCTACACTTTGCGTTTGCGTCCTCCGCCATGATTGTTTGTAGTCACACGTGCACTCGAGTAAATGTTCCGGTGAAAGCCCTCAGAGCAGCTTCTTGTTGTGGCTTTAAGGACAAGTCCAGCTCATTTAAAACAGAACAAAGGGCACTGGTAAAAGATCGTTGTGTCGCGGCCGCCATCTTCACTGTTTTGGTTACTGCCCGGAGGAGCACTGGTGTTTGATGGGAAATCCTAGCGTGGAAGATGACGCACAGTGCTCTGCCTCCTGTGCTATGATTGGCTCATCTTGGTTTTGCCGGAGTCAGCGAGAATCAAATCGCACAATTCCAGACTGTACCCCCATGTATCTCTTAACATGGAGGATCAGTCTGGCACTGCTATATATATATATACACACACACAAGATAAGTCACCTCATAAGTCACCTCAAGTAATTTGTTAGTTTAAAGAAAAAGTTTTTACAATGTACAAAGAACAAACAACTCAGTTTAGTCCAAGCATGCGTTGTGTGTTAGTATTTCCATGAAACGTACCTTGCTGAGAAACTGTATCAGTGCTGCAGATTTGGTTTGGATCTCTTTTTTAACAAATTAAAGTTCACTGGTTATTATTCTGTGGAAATTGGATTTGTAAGTCTGACACGATGTAAGTCACTCTTACATAAATTGTTCAATTATACATCACAGGGGGAAATTGCTTTACGGGCGCACACAGCAAGAAAATGAACTTTGAGATAAGTAGACAAGAAAAGTGATTTCGTATTCAAAGTTGGTGCACGCCAGCAAACTTATCCTTGCTGCTGATGTATGAGGGCAAATATTCCTGATTTGTTCTTGAAAACTGCCTTCTATGTTTGATGCGATCAGCTGTTCATGCGTTTTCACTGTAACTCGTGGCTTAACACGTTTTCAAAGGCTACAAATGACAGGCCGAATATATTTGTGAGTGAGATACTGTATGTCGCAGTGTGTACTGGATGAAAGTAGCCACTGGGAGTTTCCGAAGTGCACCATTGCAAGATATGGACAATGTATCTCTCTCGCAATCCTCCAATTTGCCCTCATTTGTACTATTACGAGAGTCCACATCAAGACAAGCTTTCAATTATGAAGTTCTGAAGTATATTATACGAAAGCCATAAACTGTAGTCCTTATATGAGGTACATACAAGAATATGACCACATGTCGAAGATAATGAGGAAAATTGGGCCTGCATTATTGATTATGGATCCCAAAGAGTTAGGGACAGTGGAGTAAAGTGATCCACTTATTGTGTAAAGGCAATATAATATAAATAAAATGTTATTATTTGCATACATTTAGGATGTTCCAATAATTTGCATTTAAAAAATATCTTATAGATAATATGGTTTTAAAGATTTTGGTTTAAAAAAAAAAAAAAACTGTTGTCTTGTGGCTCACTTTACCCTTGGAGCGGGGTAAGTTAACCGGGTCTTAGGATAAGTTGAACCACCAGATTTAAAGGTGAAATTTACACTTACAGTTTTTTTGTTTTTAATTTTTAGACGCGGCTCAATTTATCTGTACCCCAAACTATTTATCTGCTTTAATACCTAACAAAATGACCATCCTAAATCAGAAAACACTTTGACCTTACATGTATTTGTTAATGTTTTTTTTGTGATCAAGCCAAAAGTGGGGTTATTTTATGCCCAATTTATTAAATTTTGTGTCAAACAACTTAAAATTATGTTAAGAACAAATATGGGGTTACATAACACAAAATACTGTAAAAATGTTTTATTTCCAAACTATAATGGGTGGTTCAACCTATCCAGTGCCTCATCTTGCCTCACACTCCCCTACCCTGTACTCTGTGTATTATTTTGATCATTTTTGTTGTTTGACTAAAGTCTTTGCCGAGGGCAGTGACTTTACGATATGTTTTATGAGTCAACAAGTTTTAAGTGTGACTTTTCTCTCCATCAGCGCTTATCCTAAGGGCCTCTGACTGGAGGCTGCCCAAAGAGAAGAATTCATCATCTTAATACGATGAGCACTTGTAAAACTCCCACACTGCATTTTAATACTATTCATATCCACACTGCTTTTTGGTGGCCTTGGGCTATGGTCACACTGTGCATGGTCAAAGAGCATACTTAAAAAGCATGAAATTTGGCAAGAGACAGTGGAAGTCAAAGATATGAAAGAGATGGCTTTTGAAGAAATATTATTATAGCTCCTAGTCATTTCTAATATGTCTGCTACACAGAAATACACTGGAACATTTTCCTCATGGCCTTCATAAATCTATATCCATTCATGTGCTGTCTTGACTCTTTTGCATTTTAAACACTATGGACTGGAGGGGCTTTATGTATGCGCAGAATATTGCAAACAAAATGTTTCTTTGGGGTGTTTGGCCAACATAAATATTAATGTGTGCATTATGAACTATAACATTGAGTGATTATTTTACACCAGTTA
This sequence comes from Neogobius melanostomus, assembly GCA_007210695.1. Taxonomy (NCBI): domain Eukaryota; kingdom Metazoa; phylum Chordata; class Actinopteri; order Gobiiformes; family Gobiidae; genus Neogobius; species Neogobius melanostomus. Next base: position 144,825 of record VHKM01000393.1, read on the forward strand.
CAAATGTTTACATGTCTTAAACTAACATTGAAGACATTTCAATTTTCTATCAATAAAAAAAAGTGTACTTATGTTTGAAAGAGAAGCAGATGTTAATCACCTGGATGAATGAGAATCTACATAATTTTTTACAGACATTTGTAACACCCACAAACGTAACAGTTCCCCACAAATAATAATAGTGTAATAGCAGTTTCCCTTTCCAAAAATAAAAAGCAAATTTCCCACAAACGTAGTATTATAATTATGACACTTGATACATGCCGATTACGTTTGCATGTACATTGTACAACCTTCAGGAACTGATGTAATAAATTCCCTGAAATGTAATGACAAATTGTATTGATGAATTATAAGTATATCCGGCCCTTAACTGGAGGCTGGTAGTTCAATTCAGAGGTACTGTATCTTTGCATACTGTGTCGCTTCGCATGGCACACGGCATGTGGCTTTGCAATTAACTTCCGCGGACACCTTCCTGATACTGTTTACTTCCTGATACTGGAATGATTTCTGGCTGTGGTAAACATTTGCCGTGACCAGCCGCACATAAGAAACATGCTATATTATACAACGCAGGGTAAGAAATCAATCAAACAAATGCAAGATGTGTGTTCACGGCCTAGTAGATAGTAATTTAAAAAAAATGACAGAATAACATAGTGTGACATTTGGAACTTTATTATGTGTATTTAGTAATGATGATGTATTTTGAATATGACAAAAAGTGAGTAATAGTTTTTTTAAGCATTTTATAATTTAAAAATAGGGATGTAACGATTCACTCAAGCCCCGATTCGATTCGATTTCTGATTTTAAGTTCCAGATTTAGATTTTTTCGATTTTTTGAAACCTTTTTAAAGAAATTAATACGACTCATTCATACCAATGTTTCTTTTGTTTAACATCTGCATTGTTGTCCTTGTAACAAACTGCAACTGTCTCAGTAAGAGGACTTTACATTACAAAAAATTACAAGACATGAAAATGAACTATGATCATTTTGACATGTGTGCTTGTAAATTTACACGTTTTCAGCATAAATAAGATATGTAGCAAAGCAAACATTTTGAGATTATATTTATTTTACCAAACCTTTTTTTTTTTGCAGTTTGAACATAATACTACCATTTAGAACTAATTTTACAGTGCAGTTTTTTCACCCTCGAACGCCTCACACAGCCTCCTGTGCAGCCTTTGTAATTATAAGGAGGAAAAAGACATGACAGCTCCTGTAGGTATTGGATTATTTGACAAACAGACATTTGATGAGGATTTCAGCAGAATTAAAGCAGGTCGGTCTGATGTTTGTCAGTTTACGAGCTTTGGTAAACTTCTGTCATAATGCTAAACTCTGCGTTAGCCGCTAACGCTAATCTCGTAGCCGCTAACTTTAGCTGCGCCTGCTGCTTCAATGCCTACAGGTGTATGTGTTTACATGGTGTGGCGTGTGTTGGGGTGAGGCGGGGGTGAGGCGGGGGAGGTGTGGAGCTTGTCTTGAGAAAAAAGTTATTTGTAATGTCGTTAGAAACAATGAGCTATGTCCCGGTCTATTTCGGTCGCGCAAAATGGAGCAGCTGAGGGTTTAAAATCGATTATTTTATTTTTTACATCGATTCACATTTTACGCATATTAAATCAATTTTAAATCGATTTTCAATGACATGTTTCATGAAATTTTGCTATATAATTTCTGTGGTTTCTTTCTGATATTAGAAGATAATGTGTAGTGGCCATTGGGCGTGTATCCGACCTCACAAAAGGCAAAAACTTGACAGAATTTGATTTAGTATTTAGCTCAGAGGCCACTTTTATACGCTTCTGCTTTTTATTTGTATGAGCTAGATGCTCCACCACAGCTGTTGCCACAGTAAGAATAAAAAAAATAAGTTACTGTTGTTATAAATATATATATATATATATTTATATATATATATATATATATATATATATATATATATATATCCCAATAAAATTATAGCCCTGATCATTGTTACTCCTATTCTTGCACCCAAACACCCAACAGAATGGCATTTTAAAGTTTTGTAACTTTACACTTGTGATTGCAAGTTTCAGTTGGTCTTCTTTGGCTTCCTGCCTCCAGCTGACGTCACTGATGATGAAAGGGCTCTAATCATACGAATTGCCATATCAAACTTGGAATCTTCTTCATCAGGGTAAATGCTTCAGATTTGTAATGACTTGAGATTTAAGAATGACTTTCTATCTAATTGACATCATCAGTTTATTGCTCCCTTTACATTCAAACGTAATAGTTCAGTACTAACACACACATAAGGGGTCCTCAACCTTTGAATTGATATACAATCCCCTCAAAAGAAAAACGATTTATTGACTCTACTTCTGTCTTATTTAGGGATGCAGCATTTCAGAGGCAAAGGCTTTTGGAGATGAAAGCTTCTAATGCATTTAAGCCAGTCCAACATGTCTCCGGGCAGATTAGTGCTGATTACTTCGAGAGCCAAATCAATAAGAGGGTACTTTTCTTGCTGTCCTCTTCTTAATTATTAGACCTCAAGGGAATATAGATCAATGGGCTACCACCAGGCAAGGGTGTAAAGCTCCAACTATACCTGTGCAACTGGGATCCATCCTAGCAGGGTTGGTATGTACACAGGAGCGTATCAGCCCTCCCTTTGCAACCTCGTTCCTAAACAGTGCAATAGAGAGAGCCACCACACTGCTCTAGTTACAGTGGAGGCACCATCAACACCCTTCCCCCACTCCCCAGGGCTGCCACTAACAGACAGACGTCCTCATTGCACTGGATGCCACGAGCTACAGCCCCATATTGCCTGTGCATAGAGCTCGACCTTGACATTTCAACACAAGTATTGCTTTATTTACAATATATCCCACGCATGGCCGCATTGTTTGTTTAGCAAGAGAATTGAGAGGGGAAAGTGACATTTGGGCATGTGTACTGTAGAGGAAATATATGACCACACAGATAAAAATGATTACATTTATGTGCTGCAATCATCCAGCTCAATTGAAGAATGACAAAATGAATTGAAATCATCCGATCAATGAAAAAGATAAATATTAGTAAAAATGTGTTATTGTTAACAGGTTAATATTATTGTGTGAGTGGTCAGCATGGCACCTTTAGTTTCCGCCTCTATGACGCTCTAGAATTACTATCTATTTAGTTATTTAGGGTTTCTGTTAGGTTTTCTGGATGGAATGTATGCATAGCCATCAGCAATGAAAACCTATCAGAAACCCTGAAAACAATTTATCCTGGAGCGTTATAGAGGCCACTGTGATGGACAATAACTACGCCATGCTAACCACTTACTAAAAGGTAAAATACACAATATACTCTATAAAGTTTTTCACACAAGAAGTTCCATAATGCACCTTTAAAGTAACCATTCCAATTTACATATTAACAATAAAAATTAAACAATTTTAGAAATTAATATTGATTGAAAGGCATTCACCCATGAAATTACCAGTATCGTATTGATATCGACATAAATGACCCCAAAAGCATCAGTATAGTATCTTTTTGTTTTTAAGGTATCGCCCATCACTACCTGAGTTATGTACAGTATCAGAGAAACATGTGCTGTCAGTTGTGCACAGTGAATGGAATTTATTGTCTTATCCATCCATAAAGATTGTATTACCCTTTAGATTCATATTGTTTAGTGTGTTACACATTGCTAATCTCATGGCCTTTGCATCTCATGTCTTGCTGACGAGCTAAATCAGCTGATTGCACAGTGGCTCCCGCTCTGCAGTGCGGAACCCTGTGGGGATCTGTAAACCTCTGTAAAAGTTAATTCAGCATTAATAGCGCATGCTAGAAGATATACTCCGGTCCTGTTCTGGCTGAAGGCGGCTCGGGGTTATGATTGCTCTACAGAGTCACTGCCTGACTATTATTCGTGCAGGCTGTGCATTGAGCAGTGTAAATCAGCATAACCCTGCAGAACTGTCTTGTGACAAGACATATATATTTCATTTTACAGCAGGAAGTGCTGGACCTTTATTGGCATCTCCATATATCATGGCTGTCTACGTAGACAGAATCTTCCTTGAGTCAGATTTGTGTGGACATGGTTCACTGTATGTTAGCAGCATGGGGCACTTACCAATGGACATTAGGATATTTGCTAAAACGGACACTCTCTAGTGTGAAAGACTGTCCGCGTCATTTTAACAGTACATTTTGATTCATTTAGCAGTACAAAATCAATGACCAGTCATGTTATTTTATGCCAAAGTTTATATGAGCGTAGACAAAGGTTCTTGAGTCTTCATCTGTACTACTGATGATGGCTTAAGAACCTTTGTCTATGATGGATTACTCCTGTATGACTGAGCGCTTACACAAACATTAGACATAATTTCATGGGCCAGATCTTGTGTTTCTAAACACAGACTCTGAGCTGGCCTGGTGCCTCCTTAAGATCCACTCAGAACAGCTGGAGGAAGTGTGCGTGGATAGGGAAATATGGCTATCTCTGCTCAGATTGATGCCTCCGTGACCCGGCCCTGGATTATAGAACATGGATGGATGGATGGATTGTAATTGTATTGAAATCATAACGTAAACTGTATTGGCCCCTAGTGCATGTTTTGTGACTTACAGTATATTGTATTGTAATATTGTAAAAAAAAAAAAAGGTTAAAAAAAAGTATATAATTAGCCCCAATAAAATGGTTGCATGCGTTTGTAAATAGATCTATTTTAATAGACATCCCAATGATTAAATTATGCTGTGTGGAAAAAAATGATGTCCGATGTCAGTGCTGACTGATTCTGATGATAGTGACGTCTGCAGTTAGTTCTCACTTCATGCCCAGTGCACGAGTTATGAGTTATCCATCCACACTTACTTCACCAAAGTAGATTTCCTTATGTAATTTGCTGTCGCAGAAGAATATATTGTGTTTGCAAATGAATGTAAGCACAAATGTAGAGCAGAGATTCCATCCTAACAGGGCTAAGTTAGAGCTCTCCCTCCCGGTCGATTCCCTGAGAAGGGAAACAGCAGACGTGAATGAGTAATTTGCATCACACTGGGGATCATTAGCAGCCTTAAGATAAAGCACGACAGTCTTTATGATAAACAATAAAAAGCCATTTGCTCTACAAGCACACATTAAGCATACAAATTCATTCTTTGTGAAGTGTGTGATTTAAATTCATCCCCAAAATCAGATTTTCAATCTGATCATTTTATCATTACATTTTTGGTCATCCAGATGAAAATCAGTAACAGAAGTTTAAAAATGATGACTTTGACTAATTCATTATTATTCGGAGTCATTGGAGTAAAATTATTGAATGACCTTAGTGATAAACTAAAGTTTATAAATCCTCTGTCAAAATTTTAAAAAGCAGCGAAATGGGATATCATTAATTCATATTAATTATGTGATTATAATTAGGTTCATTTAGCTAGTTTGTGAATATGTCATGAATTTGTCAAATTGATTTGGATCTTGTGTGGAGAGTGATGCTTTGAATGTGAGCGACCGAAATAAAACATTTCATATTCATTCATTCATTCATTCTTATTCTTCTTAATTTTATTCTTCTTATTATTGTTATCATTTATTATTATATTATTATTATTATTATTATCAATCAATCAAACTTTATCTATAAAGCGCTTTTCATATCGGAAGGTATCACAAAGTGCTTTACAGATTACAACATTTAAAACAACACGCCCCCGCATCATATATATATATATATATATATACTTATTTCTCAGACTCATTAGCCAAAAATTCTTCGCACATGTGTCGCCAGGTAAATAAATAAACACACGCTGCGATCTGAGCAGAGCAGCGGCGTTGCGGGGGAAAGACACAGACATAAGCACCGCTGAAATAGAGACAGAACTCTGGGTTAAAACCTAGATTGATGAGGCTGGTCGTGTATGCGCACTGTAGAGGAGCAGCTCGCTGCCAAACGCTCGCATTAGCGTCCGACATTGCGTAGCAGAAAGTGCGCGGCTTGTGTTTGCTTCACTGACGGTGAAAAGAGTCAACTTTGCTGAAGTGCATAAAACCGTGATAAAACGATCTCACAAAAATAACAGATCGTCAGCTCTGGAGATCGTAAGACGGTCTAATATCGTCATATCGCCCGGCCCTAAGCTACGCTTCGCGCACTATCCAATTACACATGGACAAACTGAGCGTGAGTCGCACCCCACCCTCAAACACTCACTAATGTGCTTGTTCGGTGCAAATGTATTTATTTTATTTATTTATTGGTTTATTTGGTCGGGACAGTGCATGTTAATGAACATACATGGGTCTCGTGCATGTAAACAAGCCACACCTGATTATAGCCTTGGGCTAATTTCCATCCGTCATCCCCCATGCGCTCTCTCAAACACACTCTTATTCATCCTGGCCTATTGTACATGTTTTTAGGCACATATGTAATGTAAAAATCAACATTGTACAGAGCCCATAAAAGTCAATGGTCAAGTGTCCTATAGGCTTACTCCACACAACAAACTTGCTGTTTGACTGAGGTTTGAGCTGCTAGTGGAGTGACCTGGGACAGTGTTTAAGCATAGGCCTAACATCAGCACCCCTGTGGCCTCATGGGCTGTCTCCCCATCCCGTATCCATCTGTCATAAGCAACACACTGAGACTTGGTTTGGGGGAAGCAGAGGAAGGAGAGACAATGAGATAAACCATCTGACCGTATAAGACAGTAAAGTGCTATACTGCATTTCCTGAGGACATAAGTAAGTAAGTAACTTCTATTGTTTGTTTGTTTGTTTGTAGTACTTGTTTGAAGTTGACTGTTACATTCTCTTGCCCTGTAATGTCTTCCTCATAAAAAATAGAGAAAAGCCATACTTAGTTGCAAACAACAAAATTGAGTCTTCGCTCCGTAATGGAGTGAATTAAGAAGAAGAAGAAGATCTTTATTTATATAGCGCCTTTCACAGACATGGTCACAAAGCGCTTTACATGAGAGCATTTTAATGGACATTTCAAAGCAAACCCAATACAATAATAAAACTTTAACAATGATTCAGCACAACCTGTGTGATATAATATATACCAAAAAGGTCAATCACATGACTACCACACCAGATGGTCATTGACTATCATCAGTTGGCCTAAAAGGCAAAGGGAAATGACAAAAGATTGAATAGAACATTTGAATGATGGTGCAGTTTAAGAAATGTAGTTTTGTCTGGTGAATATACTGGAAAAAACATAATACAAAAAACAAAACAAAAAACATAATACAAAATAACTAGATTTACTGTGGCCAGCCCAGCAACAAAAAGAAGAAATCATTGATCTGTTTCATGAAATGTTTCATGGTCAAGGATACATAGACCACATTTTCTCAAGATTTTAGAGAAACTTCGAAAACCTTTTAAAAAGTTTTAAAAAGGACTTTTTTCTGCTATGCATGTTTATGCACATAAACTTTGTCCAAATGTCCCACTTGTGCTTTTGCACAGTCGAATTTGCATAAATACAATCTGCTTACTCTGTTTTTACGAATCTAATTAAAGAAGAAAATACACTATTTTGAATTAGTGTTTCCTTTACTGCCCCTAACACCCCCCCCGCCCCAACACATATTGAAAATACAAAATAAGTAATTACTACTCTGCATGATTTTACTCAGACCATACCATTACTTGACAAATGTACAAGAAAGACAACCCCAGATACATACTTCAAAGCAGTGCTTAATTTGATCCCCCGTTTGGGGGAACACATTCCCCCAATTTTCAGTTTTTCAGGGTAAAGGATCCGGGAAATATTTAGGAGGATCCGGCAAAGATTTGATCTGATATAATGGTGTTTAATGAGAGTGTTCCGGAAAATGTTTTGGCCTGTTCCCTGTATCCATCACATCAAACCAAAAGTGTTCCTGAAACTACTAATTTACATATTAAGCACTGCTTCAAAGTGTCCAAACAGAAGCTGAAAAATGATGGCAGCAAAGATCAACTGTCAGTGATGTTGTGCGCACAGAAACCAACCAGAAAAAATAGATGGTTGGTAAAAAGAAGTGGCACAAAAAAAAGCAAACAAAGTGTCTGTGGGAAGCAGAGAGGACATGTAGGTGGAGAGAAAGGAACATTTAAATTCAGCTGTGCAATAACTGAGGAGTGAAAGACAAACTGGGAGCCAACTGGGGAGAGAAGAAGTGGGAGGACTGCAGTGAGCGATGGAGCAATGGTACTTAGATAATGGACATACAGAGGCGTGACAGCACAACTATCTCTTTATGGGCTTTTCACTGTTGTTTCATGAATTTACCAGCATGAAGATTGCAGTGCGCACAATGGACAAGGGCAGACGGTTTACTATTCTGCAAGCACTCATTAAAGCTTTATGTTAATGATCCTTTCATCTGTTTATTGCTTCTATGCCACACCCAGCTGCATAATGTCTATGGTACTTCCTGTGCCCACTACATATTGTAGCTATTAAAGACTGGGTGCAGCATGAGACACTTGCATATAAAAACAATGTATCTTATGCAGTTAAATCTTATCTTATGTGTTTTTGCATATAACACACATATCAGTTATGCTTATATAAACAAATACATTATTGTTCCACTAGGGCACCCTCTGAAATTCCACTGATGATGTTTAGGGTGACCTGTATTTAACACTAAAATGTCCAAAATTAATCAGTATATACTGATTCCAAGGGAGAGGTTGTGGCAGTCCTGAAACCTTCCCTCCTGAGGGGGTAGAGTTTAAACGGGCCTCTTGTGTCTTACCAGTCTTACATCTGACTACAAGAAGCAACGGCTGAAGACTGTAGAGCTAACATCCAGTCCTCGTTGTAGCATCAGTCCTTCTTGTCTAATCCTCTTCTCAATCAACCCTGTCCATGATAATTAAAAATCTCTTCTATGACCACAAATGCCATTAACATCCGGTTGTCAGAGACCTGGCAGCAGGTCCAGACACAGGAAAGAAAAAAGAAGAGCCCCGACTCCTCTTTAATACACACATCAAGATTAATCTTGTTATCATGAGCATCAATCAGTCTGCGATTATTGTACCTTTCATTAATAAATGTGGAGTATATTATGTATCATTCAAACACTTTGATACAGAGTAATGTTATATGGGCTGTAATGATGATGGTGAATAACAGTAATACCAACATGGCAATAAAATAGGTATAGGAAACAAAATGATACACTTGTTATAAAGTGTAACATACTGTGAATGTTGACCCAATGTAATGCATTGTTGCATCTGTAAATATGTAACCAACTTAATTGTTAATTGTTTAGTAAGACAATAAGAACTAAACAGTGTTATTGTTGCAACCACATTATTATTTAAGTATATGAACAGGGGTGGGAGTCAATAAGCTTGTCTTCTTCCCACTCCTTTTCGAGCTAGAATATTATAATATATTATAATAATAAATAATATATATTTTTTATTTTTTAATATAATTTCTGGCTTTTGTGCCTGTGTTGTGCAGCTCGAAATAAAAAATCAATCAAAAGATACATATTTGTAAGGGCTTCAGAAAGTCTCAAATGTAGTGATGGGCGAGGAAAATCGTGTGACACGTCAATGCTTTCCTTGCAAAAGTCTCGCTAAAGATTCGGAGCATCAGAGCTGCTTCATTCTGTTTAAACACTGGACATTTTGTGGACAAACTTTATCATTGCGACTTCGTATAAACACGACTGAAGCGCCAACCCGAGGCATGAGGTGAAGCTTTCTGATTATTGGCAGAAACAACCTGGTATTGATGTTTGAAGGGTCAGATCAATCAAAGGCAAGAGTACACGTTTTTATAATGTGGTTCTGTGTTCCACGGAGCTTCAATGATTCAGGCACCTGCCGCTACGTTGCTCCGAGGTAGGACATTAATGCACAATCGTTTTATTTCATTCAGTCAGAGCTAATTTGCACTCCATGTTTTCCACAGCCAGGTGCAGAAAACTTGCACCATATGAACGGGTTTACATTGCCAAAATCATCCACTTTCCATGAGCATACTGCAGTACAATCTTATCAGCTCTAATTTTTATTTGAGAACTAGAATGAAAGTTCATGGGGGTATGATTTGAAATGTTCATGAATCAAATGCAATGAAGACCTTCATTCAGAAGTTTCAATGTCAAATGCCTTGAGGGAACAGAGTTTATTAAACAAGAAAAACTTTTACATATAAAATATTGAAACCTAGTCATAAGAAAACATGTTCTTGTTGTATGCACTGTTATTCTTTCTGTCTTTGCCACTGGCATGATTTATAATATGACTGTGTCTGATTAGAAATAGGATTAACATGACTTCTGTCTGCACAGACTTTTATTAGCTCTGTTATCGTTTTGTATCATGTCTGCTGACATATCGGAGCATTGACGGATTGATTTGATACTGCCCCCTAAGCCAAGGGTTATAGCCGAGGAATAGGAGAGCTAACATTAGCAAACATCTCTGTAATGAATAATGATGACTACACTGCAGAGAATATTGTCATGATGTTCGGCAGTCCTCTCCTGTTTCCCTGTCTCTCCCCCCTTCCTTTGTGTTTGTTACTTACCTGGGCGTGGCTATTCCTGGCAGCAGAGATACACACCAGTCAGCAATCACCCATCACCTGCTCTTCAAAAGGACCAGTTTCTCCACTATTCCTCGCCAGTTCGTTTGTACTGCAACAGTCACTGCAACTTTTGGCTCTATTTTTGCAACGTTTGGATTTTCTACTGATCTCTGCTTTTTGTCTTTAGCTCCTGCCTGCCTGCCTATCTACCAACCAACGCATACTCACCTGCCTGCTACTTACCCTGTTCTACTGGTCCTCTGGTCTCCACTTCCATTCTTTCCTGTAAAATAAAACTTTGTAACCATTTACCGGCTGTGCTCTGCTTTTGGGTCCTATAGAAAACCATAACCGAACGAACTGGCCAAGTGGATCCGGCAGATACAGCTCCCACAGATACAGCTCATGATCGCGTTTTCCGAGCCCTCTCCAATCAGGGAGCCCGCCTTGGACAACATGAGCAACTGCTTCAGGGCCTGATGGAGAGTCCGCAGTCCTCGGCTGCCCAAATCGTTCAGCTCAACTCCTTGCTTCAGGAACTAGCCTCCACTCTCTCCAGGTCCTTCAATCAAGGCCTTCCAACCACAAGCTTCTGCATAACTTCAACCAACGCTTACCAAAGAGACACACATACCAGACCCTGACCATTACACAGGTGATATGGGAAAATGTGGGGGTTTTCAGTGCTCGCTTGTATTCAGTCAGAAGCCTATTACGTATGCTTCTGATACTTCTAAAGTAGCATATGTAATGGGGCTACTCCAGGGAAGGGCTCTTGATTATGCAGCAGCATTATGGCAAAATAACCCGGGAATTCGCAACGACTATACTGCTTTTGAACAAGAGCTAAGAAAAGTTTTTCATCACCTCCTCTCCATTCACCAGGGGAGTCGCAGTGTGGCCGAATACTCAGTGGAGTTCCGTACATTAGGCGCTGAAACTGGGTGGGATGACTTGGCTTTGCAAAGCGTGTTTCTGAAGGGCCTTTCTGAACAAATTTAAGAATGAACTTGCTTTAAAAGACGATCTTGATTCCTTGATTTCCACAGCCATTAAATTGGACAATCGCCTCCGGGAACGGCGTCGGGAGCGAGCTAGCCGCCCACCTAGCACCACTTCAAGCTCTCGCAGTGTCCCGTCACAAAACTTTGGTGCGCCTCCTATGCCAACACCCATGCCTTCAGGTCAGCCCTCGCAAACTACTGAAGAGGAACCCATGCAGGTCGGTCGTGTTAGTTTAACTCCAGCAGAAAAACGGCGCTGGTGAGTGCATCTACTGTGGACAACGGGGTCACTTCCTGGTTGCTTGCCCTTTGCGGCCAAAAGATTGGGCTCACCAGTGAGACTCACCAGTTAAATGATGCCACTCTACCACTTACTGCTTTAGTCGATTCTGGCGCTGAAGATAACTTTTTGGACTGTAATTTGGCTCAGCAGGCTGGTTTTGCGGAGGTTCCTCTCGCCTCCCCAGTGTCATTCAATGCTTTAGATGGGAGATTAATCTCTAGAGTAACCCACTGCACTAAACCCATAAAGCTGTTGTTGTCCGGAAACCATTATGAACAAATATCCTTCAATCTTATTTCCCCTCCTTAAACGCCTTTAGTATTGGGCTACCCATGGTTGAAAAGGCACAATCCACACTTGGACTGGGACAGTGGTAAAGTTTTAAGCTGGAGTTCCTTTTGCCACGCTACCTGTCTGCAATCTGCTCTTCCACCAGCAGGTTCCGCCGTGCCACCTCCATCGCCTCCTGATCTGACCAACGTTCCTGCAGTTTATCATGATCTTGCAGAGGTATTTAGTAAGGAGCCTCAAAGACCATATGACTGTGCCATTGATCTTCTTCATGGGGCTACTCTGCCTTCCAGCCGCCTGTACAGTCTGTCCAGACCTGAAAATGAGGCCATGGAGAGGTACATCAAAGACTCATTAGCTGCTGGTATCATTCGTCCATCCTCCTCTCCTGTTGGTTTTGGACTTCTTTGTTAGTAAGAATAGTACATTTCATTCCTGCTTTGATTACCGTGGGCTGAACAATGTAACAGTGAAAAACAAATACCCACTACCCTTCATAAACTCTGCTTTCCAACCTTTACACACTGCAACGGTCTTCTCCAAACTTGACCTCCGCAATGCATACCATCTTGTACGCATTCGTAAAGGGGATGAATGGAAGATGGCATTTAATACGCCATTGGGCCACTTTGAGTATCTTGTGATGCCCTTTGGCTTGACCAATGCTCCTGCCATTTTCAAGCTCTTGTCAATGACGTTCTGAGGGATTTTCTGAACCGCTTCGTATTTGTCTACATTGACGAGAGGAGCATGTTGTTCACGTCCACCAGGTGCTGCAAAGATTGACTGAAAACAAGCTCTTTGTCAGGGCAGAGAAATGTGAGTTCCACGTTGAGTCGGTCAGCTTTCTCGGATACATCATTGGCAGCGGGCAAGTGAAGCCAGACCCCTCTAAGATCCAAGCAGTTGCAGAGTGGCCCCAACCTGTGAACCGTAAGCAATTACAAAGATTTCTTGGATTTGCTAATTTTTATCGATGCTTTATTAGAAACTATAGTACGGTGGCAGCACCTCAAACTAGTCTTACTTCCTCGAAGATTCCTTTTGTGTGGTCTCCAGATGCGGTTCAAGCCTTTCGGACACTTAAACAGAGATTCACTTAGGCATTTCGTTCATCCTGATCCAGCCCTACAGTTCATAGTGGAGGTGGATGCTTCCTTCTCACGCAGTTTGTCTCCAGCAGAGAAGAATTACACCATAGGAGATCGAGAGCTATTGGCTTTGGAGGAGTGGCGGCACTACTTGGAGGGAGCTGAACACCCGTTGTTTGGCCAGACCACAAGAATTTGTCCTACATCCAGTCTGCCGACTGTAATAATAGAATTACCATTGCAACAACACATCATCAGTAGGGTAAAACTAACCTGTCTCACGACGGTCTAAACCCAGCTCACATTCCCTATTAGTGGCTCAATTCTCGCAGGCTCGATGGGGTTTGTTTTTTGGACGTTTTAATTTCACCCTGACCTATCTACCCGGCTCCAGAAATATTAAACCTGATGCGCTTTCTCGCCAGTGCTCTCCTGCAGACTTACCTGAAACCATGGAACACATCCTACCACCATCATGTGTTGCTGCTGTCACCTGGGAGATCAAGTCCAGCGTCAGAGGCTCAAGAAACTGATCCTGACCCAGGTAATGGTCCTCCTGATCGTTTGTATGTTCCTCGGTCTGTCCGTTCCCAGGTTATCCAGTGGGGGCATACTTCCCGGTTTGCGTGTCATCCTGGAATTGGTCGTACCTTGGCCCTCCTCCGTCATTTCTGGTGGCCAACCATGGAGAGGGATACCAGGGACTACGTGCTGGCCTGTACTTTGTGTGCCCGAGGAAAAGCTTCCAATCAACGGCCAGCCAGGCTTCTTCGTCCCTTGCCTGTTCAGAGCCGTCCCTGGTCTCATATAGCCCTGGACTTTGTTTCTGGTCTTCCTGCCTCCCGTAACTCAATAATTCTTACAATAATTGATAGATTTTCCAAATCTGCACATTTCATGGCCTTGACAAAACTGCCAACAGCACGAGAAACAGCGGACCTGCTAGTCCAGCATGTCTTCCTCAGTTCATATCCCACGTCTGGAGGCATTTCTGTGAAGCTCGGGTGAGTCTCTCCTCTGGGTTCCACCCACAAACTAATGGCCAGTGTGAGAGGGCTAATCAACATCTGGAGGCTGCACTTCACTTGTGTTATGGCCCAAAACCCCTCAGACTGGAGTCAGTATCTACCCTGGATTGAGTATGCTCATTACACTCTTCCTTCTGCTGCTATTGGTATGTCGCCATTTGAACATACTGTCATGATGTTCGGCAGTCCTCTCCTGTTTCCCTGTCTCTCCCCCCTCCCTTTGGCCGTTTCTCAATTCTCAGAGTGCAGACTCTGTACTTGTGAACTTCTGGGTACTGGGACTCGGCTTTTTCAGCGTTTGGAACAAGTGAACTCGATGACATCACAGGAAGTAGCTCATGAACATGGGGCTGTGAGCTTTTATAACATTAAATCACCTCATATGAAATTAAAAGGGTGAGACACTGCAGGCGAAGTGGACAGATGTTTTTAAAAACATCAATTACAAACTTTTGTAGAAAACAAAATAAAATGTGTACATTTTAGTCAATTTCACATTATGTATTTATACATAAATAAGGCATTATGTGTAAAGTAATTAAAAATATATATCTTATGTGCAAACTGAAATAATAAAAAATAGGTCAAATATATATTTTTTAAACTGAAACTGTTCCTGAAGTTCCCATAAAGATTTGTCTGCAGTGCCCCCTTAATAAAACAATGTCAAAATTAAATGCATTTGTCCTCAATAACCTGTTCATGACATACGACTTTAAATGCATCTATTGCTGATTGTTGTGAGAAAATGAAAGTATGACCAAAGTTGTTTAAACACTTCTGCTCAGAAACCCAGTAAAAACTGTCTTGAGCAGGAGACACTTCTCTGGGGATGAAATGGGTCACATCGCTGTGTTTATTTACATGCGCACGATCAGCTGTTGATCAGCTGAAGCGGCTCGGTGTGCACGGAGGAGGGGCCGCAGCAGGCGGAGGCTCGCGGTGATCCATGTGGTCTAAGCGACACGGATTGTGGGAAATATAGCTGGCGGAGTACGCACAAACCTCCTCTGATGCATGCTTGGTAAAACGGGCGGAGCAAGTTCTCATCCAGGGATTTACAGTGAACTTGCTGAGAAGCCAACTTTGAATTGGAACAGGACTTGGGCCGTGCGTGATGACGTTTCACGAGTCCACGAGCACACAAGTCTGCACAAGTACACAGATTGAGAAAGGGACTTTGTTTGTTTGTTACTTAGCTTTTGGCTCTATTTTTGCAATGTTTGGATTTTCTACTGAGCTCTGCTTTTGTCTTCAGCTCCTGCCTGCCAGCCTATCTACCAACAAACGCATACTTACCCTGTTCTACTGACCTCTGGTCTCCACTCCACCATCCTTTCCTGTAAAATAAAAACTTGTAACCATTTACCGGCTGTGCTCTGCTTTTGGGTCCTATAGAAAACAATGACCGGGGTAGGCCTACTGTTTTAAATACAGTCCCCAACAAGATTAATTTTGGCAATAATATACAAAGATCAAATGTTTACTCTTCAAATCTCAAGCATTGCGTTAACATTTGTTGTTAGTGAAACATTAGGATTTTGAGAAAGTTGAGCGACACAATTGGGCAGTTGAGCGACACAAATTGGACAGTTTTTCACCTGGATGATCAAAAAAGTAAAGGGTAAAAAAAAGGCAAGACGGAAGTACTTTTCCAACATTATTGTATCAAATTGCCACAAACCGCGTGTATTATTCACGTCAATTGAAAGTATTATTCATGCTCCTCAACCTCCCTGTTTTGAGGGCTCATCTGAGATCTGTAATAAATTTTTGAACATTTTTATGAACAAGGTGACTGTGGCTAGGGCCCAGATAACCCCGGCCACTCTTGACCCCTCAGCTCCTCCCACTTGCTCTGCTGTCTTCCACCAGTTTGAGCCTGTCTCCATCTCCCAGCTACAGGATGTAGTGGGTCACCTAAAGCCTTCAGGCTCACCCTATGATGCTATCCCCCCGCATTTTTTGAAAGAGAGTCTTCTGTTTTGGGCATCATTAATTGCAGCCTGTCCTCAGGAGTACAGTAGGTACCAGTTGTAGTCCCCAAAATCTTTAAGCATGCTGCTGTCCAACCACTTCTCAAAAAACCTGGACTGGACCCAAATGTTCTAGGAAACTTCAGGCCAATCTCTAAGTTGCCCTTTTTATCTAAAGTTCTTGAAAAAAATGTTTTTAGTCAGTTACTTGCACACTTAAATGAGCACAAATTGTTTGAGATTTTTCAGTCTGGCCTTAAGACAATGCACAGCACAGAATCAGCACTTTTAAGGGTTTTTAAAGACATTCTTTTATCTTGTGATTCTGGTGACTGTGTGGTCCTTGTACTTCTTGACTTAACAGCTGCATTTGACACAGTGGACCATGAAATTTTAATTGCACGCCTTGAACATTGGGTTGGTATAAAGGGTGTTGCTTTGGACTGGTTTAGATCCTATCTAAAAGAAAGAACTTTTTGTGTCCGTTTGGGGGATTGTGAATCCTCTCATGCACCTCTGTCCTACGGGGTCCCACAAGGATCCATATTGGGCCCGATTTTGTTTTCATTGTATTTGTTGCCTCTGGGATCCATACTTAAGGAGACATGGCATCTCCTTCCACTGTTACGCGGACGATTGCCAGATTTATGTTCCCTTGAGAAAGGAGGACGGACTTTCTGTGGACTCGCTACAAATGTGTCTTAGGGACATAAGATCCTGGATGGCTTTGAATTTCCTTCATTTCAATGACTCCAAGACTGAGGTGATGGTGTTTGGTCCCAGCTCTGGTGTCAGTTCTGTACAACTGCACGACCTTGATATGTACTGTAAACCAGAGATTGTGAACTTGGGTTTTAAAATGGATCCTGTATTTAAGCTGGACGGCCAAGTTCGCTCAGTTGTAAGGTCTAGCTTCTTCCATCTGAGGCAGTTGGCCAAGGTAAAGCACTTTCTGTCACGTGAGCACTTTGAAACTGTAATCCATGCCTTTATCACTACCCGGCTGGATTACTGTAATGCACTTTATTTTGGGGTGAGTCAGTCCTGTATTTCCCGTCTGCAGCTGCACGTCTTTTAACTGGCACACGGAAATTTGAACACATTACCCCAATTTTGTCTTCTCTTCCTGTGCACTTTAGGATCCATTTTAAATTGCTTTTATTTGTTTTTAAATGCTTAAATGGTGCTGCCCCTTTGTACCTCGCTGAGCTCCTCAAACCCTACTCTCCTTCTCGGTCTCTTCGGTCGGCTGACCAGCTCCTCCTCAGCGTCCCAAGGACAAATCGGAAGCTCAGAGGGGACCGGGCTTTTGCAGTGGCAGCCCCAAAGTTGTGGAATGAGTTGCCTGTATGTATAAGACAGGCCCCTTCTATACCTGTTTTTAAATCTCTTCTTAAAACGTGGCTTTTTAAGTTGGCGTTTGGTACACCCTAAGAAGTTGACATTTTAAAAATTAGCTTTTAGTGTAATTTTAACTGTTTTATATATGTTTTATATATTTTAAGGTATTTGCATTTTGTAGCACTTTGGTCAACCTGGTTGTTTTTAAAGTGCGTTATAAATAAAGTTGCAGTTGCAGTAAAAAAAAACTCAGCCCACCAGAAAGAAAACTTCCATATACCTCTGAGCTTGTTCCATGGGTTTTCCTTTGGTCCCTTTAATGCTTTGTTGCAACTGATTATGACATGTTTGAATGTACAACAAAATACTGACGTGTCTCTTTAAAACGTAACATGACATTATGACCAACTTTGTCATGGAGAGAAAGTGTGAGTCAGAGTATGGAGCGTGACTGGCCCCCAGCAGCTGTTTTGGCACCTCTCCTAACCCACTGCCCCCTGTGCAGGTCCTAGGTTTAATCAGAAGTCAACGATAAGTCTCATTTGGCCAAACGCCTAAGGGTACACTCAGGCACTGGCTAGGCGTGCTCCATGGTGCTCTGCCATCTGCGCAAGCTGAATATCAGGTGCCCAGTGCTGTCTGACTTGGCTCCCAGCTCCCCGGCCTCGATCTCTCTCATAGGCCACTTGATGCTTAAATGTGTCCGACTGAAATTACAAGGATACAGACGCCAGGAGGCACGGGTTTTAAAAGTGAATAATGTTGACTCTGCTGGTTACCAAAGTTGGTACAGCATTCACAGGAGATTTGAAACGACTGATAAAATGGTGACCGAATGTACAGGCTCCGTAGTTAACAGGTGGTCCACAACATCATCACCACCAATTATTTTACACCTCATCTGTAAATGCTGCAAGCTATACAAGTCCAATGGAACGGAGCAACTCAGTAATCAATGTGTGTGAGCAAAATGCTGCATGTGTGTGTGAGTTGCCCATTTGGTGTTGAGCGCTTGCTGCGTTATCACTGCAAAACATTATTAATTATGCATATGGAGGACTGATGGCCTGCGCTAAGCACCACTATTTCTGCACAACGCTGTGATGTAGCTTTTGCTTGCTGTTAGAAGGACGAGAACTCTGCATCACCTCTCTACCGCTCTCCTGAGAAAACCCCAAAAGATAAATATCCACCATAACCGTTACGTGGAGGCTGTTGATTTTCTACAAGGTGAAGAATCATAGCTCTGTCACTGAATCGCACCCACTCACTGCTGTTCACTTAGCTACTGCCTCCTACATGAGAGCAGCATTTCCTGTAGGTGCAGCTGTGTTCGCCGGTGCCTATAATGAGTGATACCAGCACCCGCCCTCGCCCTGCCCGTCGTAATAAATGACATCACATGGCCCACTCTAATTCCCTCTAGATCCAATTTCCTCTCTATGCAACCCCCGGGGGCATCTGACAGCCGGAGCAACTAATTCTCACAGTCCTCGTGCAAATGATTTCACCCCGTCCCTCTTCCCATTGACTCGTGCATTAATGTGTGGATGCCAGCACATTTCATCAGGCGCCACGGAAATCATTGAGAAGGAGTGGGCAATTGCGCTGAATGGAAGAGAGATGAGATGGGAGTCCACATGAGCGCAATGGCACAAATCAGTTTGTTTTTTCAGATTAATGTTTGAAGTTGAATCAAGTACCTGGAGTTAGTACTTGCAGTGTACACAGAGGGGAATGAATTATCTACTCTCATAACCCGCTGGTCTCTGCTTTACGCTGCGGAGGGATTGTGTGCAATATGTTTATGAGCTAACGTCGACTGTATAATACAATGTTCAGGCCTTAATTGAATCTAGAACATTGCGTAGTATATAATGTTGGCAGGATCACAGCGCAACAATTTCTTCTATAGGTGTGATTGCTCATGTTTTGTGCCTTTGTGAGGACATTTTGTACTCATTTTACTTCACCTTTCCAATCTCAATAGTGTAGCGCCGGGTCTCCAACCTCTTTAAACCAGCAAGCTACTTTCACACAACAAGAACTTCGGAGATACTTTATCTTAAATTGCGACTTAGGCGGGGTTCACCCAGGAGAATGAGTTGCCAAGATAGTATTTCCAAGCAAACGACTTGAGCATAGTCCTTATACCTTCCTATAATGACCCAACTCTTTGCAGATTGTGTTCAGCATGTTCAGAACAAACAGCAAATACATCTAAAATTTGAGTTATCAAGCGAATAGAGTTGTGAAACAGTGGTTCCCAAACGTTTTTGTTTTACAGACCCCTTGGACCTTTCAGTAGTAGTTTATTTAAAAAGCAATCAGTTAAAGGGGGGTATTATGTAAAATCGACTTTTTCAAGCTTTATATCATGTTATTATGTCATTCCCTCATTAAACACATGCCTGGAGTGTTGCCTTGGCTCATTCACATATTTTTGAGTAATCAGTAAAAACGTAGATGGCAGCCATTTTAGGTGTAGCTATGCCTCAGTCCTCCTAGGAACGCCCCCACCTCCTGGAGACGCCTCTGGACCTTTTGTCACCAGCCAAGCCACCAACCACTGCTCCTCAGCTCAGCAGAGCCCCCTCCCCGCACAGTGTTGTTGTTTAGATGCCACAGCAGTGTGCTGAAGGGGGCGTGTCGGAAAGCTTCTTAAAGAGACAGAGGCCTATTTCAAGACGTTCAGTACAGCCATTTTGAGAGAGCAATTTTATTCAAGGCAGTTATTTTAATTTACTGCATATACAGACCAACAGAAGGTTACGTCATCATTGTAGTATGCTATAGACTGGTGCTATGTGATTGAAAAAAGCATAATACCTCCTCTTTAAAAGCGCTATTTGTCAGTAAAAAAGACAATGTTCCATTCAAAATACAATACAAAATACAATTTGCCAAAAACTCCACATTTTTCTGCAAAATATAGCTTTTCCTATGAAAATAATGTACGGTTTCCCCTTTTTTTCAATCTGTAATAGTTCCAAGTACCCCTTGCTCGGTTCTTAAGTACCCCCTGTGGTTCCCGTACCCCTGGTTGGGAAACACTGATGTAGAAAGTCTTTGGTGAGCTACTGGTTGGAGATCCCTGGGCGTGTGTTTGTCTCTCGTATCAGTGGTAATGATTTTAGAATTTAGGTCTTAGGCTTTGAATGATGGTGTCACGTTGCTTTGTCAGATACAAAACGTACAGTAGCTCAGCAAGGGCACCACAATGCACGGCTTATTTCAGATTTCCCTTGCCAGTTGCGTAACCTCACGGGCAATAGATAATGAGTTAATCACATGCCTATAATAAAAGTCTAGATAGGACGTTGCTATAGTAATCTACAGGAACAAAAGTCCAGCCACCACATGGATTATAATGGTTACAGAGTGCTGCAGCATGCACAACATACTGAAAGGGGAGCATTTTCTCTCAGGTAGGTCATTCCAATCATTGTGACTCAATTGGGACGGAATGTAATTAGTATTCACTGAGAGCAATCTGGTTTCCCATTTTTCATTTTGTCCCTTAAGGCCATGCATCATGCTGTAC
Organism: Neogobius melanostomus; assembly: GCA_007210695.1. Lineage (NCBI taxonomy): Eukaryota > Metazoa > Chordata > Actinopteri > Gobiiformes > Gobiidae > Neogobius > Neogobius melanostomus. The sequence goes on from VHKM01000393.1 coordinate 165,950, forward strand.
TCATTCTTGTAACCTTTACATCTCATTTTGCTCCGTCTTCATTTATTCGCTGTATGTCACCATTAAAACATATTAAAACATTTGTGCCGTGACGTTTACCGAGACGTCTCCCCTGTGAGGCTGTCTATGCCTTTTTTTTCTGCCAGCTCCACACCTGTGTTTCTGCTCGCTGCCACCATCATGTCAGACAGGCACCACTGCACCCCTTTTCATCGAAAACAGACCCCAATTCAACGCACCAGCAAATAGCACCAAGAAAGAGGCAAGAAAACTCACAAGGAGAAGATTTTGTTGATGAAAACAGTTGCTGCATTTTTATATCAACGTACTTAATAATAATAATAATAATAATGCATCGGTTTTATATAGCGCTTTTCTGGACACTCAAAGACGCTTTACATTGCACTATTCATTCACTCCATACTTGATGGTGGTAAGCTACTATTGTAGCCACAGCTGCCCTGGGGTAGACTGACAGAAGCGAGGCAGCCAGTCTGCGCCATCGGCCCCTCCGACCACCACCAACCACTCACTCACTCACTACATTCGCTAGGCTTCCTGGTGTTACCAAACGGTCTCCCATCCAAGTACTAACCAGGCCCTTCCCTGCTTAGCTTCCAAGATCTGACAGGATTGGGCATAGCAAAGGCGGTATGGCCATAACTTCATTAACAGGAGGAGCCAAATGTTCATGTTTAATGTCGGAGCAACACTCCAGTTCAGAAAAGCAAGATTCGTGAGATTTCACTTCCAAGGATCATGTTAACCTCTTAGCCTGAACTGAGTGCATTTTCTCCAGTTCGGCTTTACCCAAATCTAAAAGCTTCTCAATTGAAGCTCACAGCCTATAGACCAGAGTAACGCCTGATTTGAAAGCTAAGACATACAAAACTGATGTTTTTCTCGCCTTTTTTGTCACTTTTCATCATTTTTTGTTGCCCGTTTTGTCGCCTGTTTTGTGAAATTTTTGTCACTTTTTTGTTGCATTTTTGTTGCTTTTTTGTTCCTTTGTCTTCACTTTTTTGTCACCTGTTTTGTCAACCGTTTTACTGCGTTTTTGTTGCTTTTTTGTGCTTTTCTCACCTGTTTCGTCACACTTTTGTCGCCTCTTTTTGTCACGTTTTTGTTGCTTTTTCATCACTGTTTTGTCGCCTGTTTTGTTGCTTTTTTTTGTCACTCTTTTGAAGTGTTTTTGGATGCGTTTTCATCCTCATTAAAGGATCTGTATCATGCTATTTTAGCCATTCCAAAGTAAAGTATAGGCATATATATGATATATTGTACCTCTATCACTATGGAGTACTCATTTTTGAGAGAAATATAAGTATTTTTGGGGGTATTTTCCCTACCCGGAAGATAAGACGCTTCGATTCAGTTAACTCCGCCCCTCTCTCTGCTCATTCCACATTTGCAGTATTATAAATATAAATATCGCTGCAAAAAGTGAAGTTACTTCACATAATGCAGTTATAAGGAGTTGACATGTGCAAAGCAGTTTCATAAATGGCTAACACACATGCTAACACACACGCTAACATGCGTTTTGATTGACTCACCGCTCAGTTTGGACTCCCATGAGATCGCGTTGGTTATAAAAGTTATAAAAGTTAATCCACTTTGATTCTGGCCAAGGTTCACCAAGCATCCATCAGGTTGGTTGATATAGTAGCTAGCTTAATCCCGGAAAGAAATTCCAACTTCTGGCGAGTGCACTCTTCTTTAGGAAGGTTGAAGAGTCCTGTTCCTCTCGTAGCCAAACGCGCATCCGTGGCATTATCGGTAAGAAAAAAGAACAGGCGTGTCCAGAGTATGTTAGAAAGAGCTCAGTCTTCAAAAACAACACTTATGCTCGGATCCATGGCTCCTCCAGCCGTGGGTGCGCTTGATTAGCGTCGTGGGACAGCACAGACGCTTCGGAGGGTTGCAGTTTTTTTTTTGTTTTTTGTTTTTTTTTTGAAAAAAAAAAAAAAAAAAAAAAAAAAAAAAGCTGTTTTATAAATAAAAATCAGGCCGTAAGGCATTACATTACAGACGTAGAGCACTTCCGTTCCGCTGTGACGACACAACTGAACAGCTCAGTCGTTTACCAGGAGAGGGTGGAGCAGCTGCTCAGAGAGCAGGATTCAGGAGGATTACTTAGAACTGCGTGAATTAAGCCAAAAACCGCTCTGGGGGTGTTTTTGATAAGGAAATAGCATAACAACATGGCTAAAAGCTCCAAAAAGTCGATTTTGCATGATATAGGACCTTTAACATCTCGTTTACATGTCCTTTAAGAGAAGCTTTCAGATTTGGGTTGAACTGTAGATAAAGTGCTGGGTTCGGGCGGGGGTTCAGAGATTAAAGGTGAGATGATGCTGATGATCTCTGGGTTGAGACTCTGGGTGGGGGGCTGCATCTCAGGTGTGCACCCAGCTCAGCGACAGTTTCAGACAGACATTGCTGAGTGGGCATGGCCGGTACAAATAGGGCATCCGGGTAATTAAAGGCGCGGCCAGGCAAAGGCAGGAGTATTTGGCTGCCAGGGAAATGGGTTGGCTGAGGTGTGGTCCTGATCCTGAACCTTGTCAATAAAACATTAACTCCATTTATGAGAGTGCAGATTTCCCAAAGAAATAGAGCAATAAGCAGAAAAAAAAAAAAATCATTTATCATTTATGGAATAAATTTACCCAAACAGCCTAGAATTTGTGGATGCATGGTTTTAGTTCGTGCAAAATGATTTACGTATGACACATTGACAAATAAGGATTTTAAGATTAACAGAAAAATGTTATGGAAGAAAATGTTTAAAAGTATATGTTCTCATACTTTTTCCACCAAGAGCAATATCAGGAAAATGTCCTTCTGTGCCATCTTTGTAACGATTCGGCCTTGTCTTTTTGGTCTGTGTGATTTTGCTTTGCTTCCCTTGTGCTGATTGCCTTTCTTCACTCCACCTTCAACCATGACAGAATGACACGACCATTTCAAAACCCAGCGGACTGCCCTTCAGTAGCTGAGGACCCTGCTCCTGTCCAGAGCTGCCGCTGGACACTTACCTCCGTCTGGGGTGGCTATCCCCTCCTTCCCGCCCTGAGCCACTGCCAGACTCCGACCTCCGGGGGGGGGTGTTTTATTTTGACATGTCTTTTTGGTCTGTGACATTTTGCTTTGCTTCCTTTGTGTTAACTGCCTGCCCTGCCCTGATGTGTTTCACCTGTTCACCGTTTCCTCATGTATTTATACCCCTGTGTTTCCCTTGTCCTTTGTCGTGTCATTTTCCACATCAGCCCCGGTTTGTTTGAGGTTTTATCTCTGGTTTTCGTCTTTTATTAAACATCACCAGTTTTGTTGCAGTCCTGCATTTGGGGTTTATTTTTTTCACTCCACCTCCAACCATGACAATCTTTATCTTAAACATCAGTCAACTAAATCTAAGAACAAGGATTAAGCTTATATTAAACTTGAACTTTTATTTGTATTTTATTCTAGCGGGACTAATGACATCTTTACCATAGTCTTGGAAACAATGATGCAATTACATTACAAAGTCTCACTTGTGCATTAAGCCCTTCTACAGATGTGTACTTTCAAATATTAGACCTCCCGTAAGGTCATACCTTGCTTTAGTGGCTGAAATAAATCATGTGGAACACGAGGTTCGCTTCTGGTGACACCACATTGTCCTTCATTGAAGAACAGCTGCTGACTATATGTCTCACAGTCTTTGTTTTTGCAGACAACTGAGCATCCTTATGGAACATGACATGCCATGGTATGAGAGTGTTATATTGTTCTATGAGGCTTTGTAATTGATGAGGGTGATGGGTTTTGAACACCCTGCCGAGTTGGTTGAAGTTTGTCGAGTTAAATCTATCAGCGATAACAGAGCGGTGTCTATACAGTACAGTTTGTATGAGTCAGAAAGTAAACAGAAAAGGGTCAGGTATAGGGCTGAAAAAGAAAGGCATTAGTGACCCATTAGTGTGTAAAAAGAAGATTTATTTCAGACAGGTTTCATTCTTTAAATGCAAATGTATGTAGGTTTAACTCTTTCTTTTCTCTTTTTGTAGTTGTGTTTAGTTTCAATAAATATAAAGTCCATAATTTGTGACAGTTTCCAGAAGTCAATTTGTCCATCATGTAACCATTCCAATTGAAAACACACGTCCCAAACAATGGGCTACACAGGACGGTGCACAACATCACAGGAGACAAGACTTTTAGGTTGATGCGCTGGTCAACCCGACTCAATAAACACTGCCTTGAAATAGATATGTTGCCAGTCACTTTTTTTATTTATTTTTTATTCAATGGCTTTTCCAGATGCCCTTCCTCTTTGCGGCAACTGAAGTGGCGAATGCTGATGGCCAATTAACTCAGATTGCCCCACTATTTGTCATGATGGCTTCAAACTTATGTTGCAGCTGCATTTAGCCTGGATACTTCACTGCACTACATTTAATAATTAGTATTAAAAATGCAAAGAGTGTTGCTTTTGGGAGTTGAAAATGCCTTTTTGGCATTACAATCAGCATTCTAACAGTGACACTTACCACATGCTGATGGTAATTGACAGTGTGAGATACTGTTGAGTGGGTTATGCTTTACACACATAATATGTTCTGAAACCTTCTTGAGTGTCTTAAAAGATGCTGCACCCATGGTTTCTTGATCTGTCGCGTGTTTGAAGATGAAAATCCCTTTGTTGCGCTCCTCATACAGCTCCTTCTTAATTCAGCCGTCATTTTCACTGACTCCCGATGACAGCTCAAAGGAAGATAACGTCAAGTCAGCGCTTCAAATGAACCAGTTGTGCTGCTACGGCAACAACAGGTGTGCATTTTGCTCAATGGAGGAAGGGATAAACCCACGAAAACAGAATAAACAGGGTAATAAACTAAATTCAAATTACTACATCCACTTACAAGTGCATGCTGGTTTTAAAACTGATGGTATTAATTTAATCAGTTGGAATTTAGTCCAAGAAAACCCTCTTATTTTATTATTATTATTAATATATGTTTATATCAGCCAATATTGATTTTATTTTGCTCACCAGTGTCTGTGTGTTATATTCTTATCTATATTTAAACCATGAGGAAGCCTTCATTCTGCATTGCAAAAAGTCCAGAAAGGGCCAATCAAAACAGGATGTTGCATGCAACTTCTGTGTGTCTACTGCTCTCAATGTCTAACCAGGCATTCAAACGATCACGCGTATTATCATCTCTTGTAATTTTTTTTTTAGTGTGGTTGTGAAAATAGCAGGTGAAGGAAAATGTTATTATTCTCTGAGCTTATGGGAGTGCATAGTGTCAATTGTGTCCAAGAAAAGCATCTTAAGAATGATTTTATAGGAGAATGTCTAGTCCTGGTGTGTGCAATAAATATTTATGCTTTCCTTGTTATTTTTATGTGTTCAGTTTCAGGGCTCTGTTGTCGACTGGGGTTGACCTTTCCACTTGAATACACAAAGTTGACTGCAAAATATCCTCAGTGTTCAGTGGATGTAGTAAGCTTTGCCTGCAGTATGTCAGTTTACTTATTATACGTGCAGCAATGGTTTGTACACACCTTATGATCAATAATAAGTGACAAATAATGAGTATCATAACTGGCAGTTTTAATATGTATATGCTTTGATATTCTTACTCTTTAGCCCCTTTACTTATGGTATTTTTTTATATATATTGTTTTTGAGGGTACCTCCTCAGTCGAGGTAAACTGTACGGCACAGAACTATATGGTAACAAAGTGTCTCCTATAGTTGCAAAATGCTACTCCAGCTTTGGAGCAACATCTGGTATGTGTTTGTGGATAACATTGATGACCTGCATGATAATGACAAAGAGGAAAAAAGAAAAACAGTCAGACTAATGGTCAATAGATGTGTTGTTTTAAATATATGAATCCTTACTAGGTCTCCAAGCACAAACATATTTCAAAACAACTAAACATTTTTGATTATTACAACTTTTGCTGTTTCAAACATCAAGAATATCTTACTTAACTTGCTTCACTTCACTTTACTTTACCAGCATCACGTGCAGTATGTTTGAGGCAAGAGGCATGGTTGTGTTCATATACTTGACATCTGTTCAATTGAATGCAATTTAAGTCAAATGAAGGTAAAATTGGGCTAAAGTAGAGCGAGACGGCCTGGAGAGTTGATGTACCTTTCCCTCATGAAACAGAATTGGCAGAGGATGGCTGAACAGTGCGAGCAGAGCTGTGGCAGGTTGAAGAGACAGGTGATGACAGCAGAGAGCCGTGTCAGCTTAATACCATTGGATGAATTATTCTCCCAATAATTCAGCCTGCCTTAAAGGGAGGGGGTCACTGCACCCACAGTGGACCAAGAAGAGGTAGGTATTAATGTCAACAACAGAGGACAATGGGTTTTGTTTTCAATCATTCATGATGTTATTGCTTCTGCCTTAAAATAACAACTCTCTCAGCGTAAAACATATACCAAAACATTCCACATGGATTCTAAAGTTAGTAATCATGCACGGCTTGCACATGATGCATGTGCTGGCTACACCTAGATAGAGACTCGCACCCTGAGTGCTCGCTATTTAAACTGTTAGTAGAAGGTATAGGTCCTTTAAGAGCCATTGCTTCATTGAATGCTGTCAAATGTAAAATGACCATGAGGGCAGAATGTACAGGTGAGTATAGCGAGTTTTTACATTTGAGAACATTTTAACACTTCATTTTGTTTTACTTCAAGATCAAGATTTCTTTATTTGTCTTCGACATACAGGCTGCCACATAAAAAAATACAATGACAAAAAAAATTTAAGCCGCAAGCGACGATAAAGGCCTTCGCCCCTGGCGCAGTCCCCCCTTGCGACCGCCCCTGCTTGCTCTAGCCCAAACCTGCTCTCGCCTTGGCCTCACATCCAACATGGTTTCTTGCACCAGTTAACTCCGGCCCACTCTCGCCTGAGGCTTCATCACACCCCGGTCTCAATCTTGCCCCAGGTAGCTCCGGTGCCGGCCCACTCTTGCGTCAGCCTCAAGGCTCCGGCCTCACGCTCGCCTCAGCTGTGCTTTTCACTTGTTCTATAGTTGAAATACTTTCTAAGGCCAGTGAACTGCAATACTCGGGAGAAGCCACCAGGCAAAACAGCATCTGGACAGATGTGCCAAATTCCATGGAAGTCCTTTCCACGTACTTCTATTTGTAGGCACCGCACCCGTGGGTGCTGCAGGCTGAAATCTTTGGGCACCCAGGCGAATTTGCCTTGATTACAAAATGATTCACTGAATATCGCCAAATCTGTAAAGCCACTACTCAGTGTTCAGCAAATACATGAGCAGGGGACGGTACCTAATATACATGTATGTGTACTTCGCACCACCCATTTAGCTACATAGGTAGAGTGTCGGGCTCCCGACCATGAGGTTGCAGGTTTTATCCCGACCTCAGGTGTAGACGGCAAGTGGGACAACTTTTTTAGCTTCAAGCTCCATCCATCCATCCATCCATCTTCTTCCACTTGTCCGTTGCCGGGTCGTGGGGGCAGCTGTTGGAGCTGCCCAAATCACATTGCACCAGCCCCTATGTGTAGCAGAGCGAGGTTCTTTTAACCTTAGCTTTAAGACACACAGGTAAGTTCCATTGACGAAGGGCACAAGTGTTCCATTGGTTAAACAGAATTTATTTGTTACAAAATGTTTCTTTCATTTAATTTCATAAGTATGCTTAATTTAAAACGATTAGAACAGATGTACATTTAATCCATGAGATACATAGTTCATATTTTAGGCAAGAGTCCTCCAACAAGTCCCCGCCAACCGCTGGACAGCCCCAAGTCACGGACACATGAAGACAGGACAAGACAAGACAGCGATGGGCAGCGCTGGTGCTACTGCCGTAGAGCCTATAAAATACATACATTTACAGTAACATATATGCTTAAGTGACCTAAGCTACCTGCCGTCACAGCTGGAAAACGTACCGGTAAGAGCCACCATACGTGTGCTGTATTAAGGGGACGACGCTCATCACAGGACCATGGGGGAACCGCAACCCCAATCCACTGCGAAGCTACAGCGTGGCGCCATGACGCGCTCCCGTGAAGGGACCCACAGCAACACTAGTACAGATATACGTTCTAATTAAGGCGGACATAAAGGATGAATTTAAAACAAACGTTACAGAGATATCTACCTGTCGGACAGAGCACCCCAGCGCCAGCACCGGGTACAACAGGCATCAGGAGATACACAAGGTCAGAGGGCAAACACTAAACCGGGGCCTTTTATAGTGCGCCCCCAGCGGCCGCATGGGAACAACACTACCCCAAATTACTCGCCTCATCACATATGGCTCCTCCTGCAGCCATAATCCACAATTTAGAAAATTGAAACTGTTTTGTCCCCGTTTTTAATAAGGGTGGGACCATAAGCACCGATTCATGTTCTTCCCAGTCGGTGCCGAGTCAAAAAAAAAAATAAAAATAAAAAAATAAAGTGAAGGTTGGAATTGATCCAGCAGTCTCATGGTTGGGAACGCAGCGTTCTACCTATGGAGCTACACAGGCTGAGCAAATGACATAGCCGATTTTATATTAACCTTATGAAACACCCCGTACTCGTGTATTTGCAGAAAACGGAATTAAAGTTTTAGGCAATAGTTATTGAATCATTTTGTAATTAGGGCAAATTCCCCCAAAGATTTGAGAGGGTGCTCCAGCCCCGCAGAACTCTCGATAGATGAAGCAATATTTTGGCGAGACCCATATAGTACGAGGAACACACAGAGAGACGGACAGGAAACAGCCAATCTGAACTGAAGCTGAATTTGGAGCAAAAAACGTCCAAATTAAAGCTTCTTTCTGTGACAGAGGGGTAGTATAAATACGTACGAGTCTAAAACTGTAGCTTTTGTGAATAAAGGGGGAAATTGTGGAAATTGACGAATTTTAGGGGAAACTCTAACAGAGACCAACATGCCGCCAGAATAAGAACTCTGGCTATTTTCACGGAGGATGGGCGGGCCACTTAACAGGCAAAATGGCCGACTTCCTGTGTGTCCGGGTGTGGCGCTCCAGTTCAGTTTTTGGTTTGTCTTTATGTCCCCTTTTACTGTGCCAAAGGGTTTGAGCCTATGTCGAAAAACGCGCGTTTTCATTTGAATGGGGTCAACTTTGAGGGGGCGCTGTCGAGCCATTTTGTTTTGGGCATGGCCAATTCTCCCATTTCCATAAATGTTCACGCCACCCGAATGTCTCCGCCAAATTTGGTGAGTTTTCGGCGACATTTAGCGGGTCAAAAATGCGATCGTTGACGGAGAAAATTTTTAGAAAACCAAAAAAGAATAAAGCGAGATAGAGGCATGTTGTAATGGACTTTTTTGATCAGTATGGCATGGAGAATCAGAATATATTTTTTTGTTTTCACTTTTGTTCAAACGGTGTTGCGACCACCCAGACTTGAGTTTGTCTCCAGCCTCACAACTCACACTGGCTTTATCCCTGTTTTAGGGTGTGCTATAGCATGGACCATCTCTATTGTCATGAGAATGGATTCATTTTCATCCAGTTCATAAGTGATTAAATTTCCAACTCAACCTGACAAGGTAAGTGAGAATTATAAAGGATATTATGCAGTCTCTGGGACATTTAGCCTTGCCACGCCCACATCTTAGAAAATATCATGCACATGTAATATTTTGTGTTTGTTTTAATGTGTAGAATATACCTGCAATGTTTCATATAAATCGTACAAACTAAAATTTTCAAAGTATAGATAGGTGGCGCTGTACTGTGGTGAAGTTGGTCTTTTAATGAATTCGTTCTGTGCAGCTTGGTTTAGTGCATTAGTGACACGAGTGTGAGCTCAATATTTCAATGCATGTTCGATTTATAAACGATAATGTGCCATTTTTGAGACATTTACCTTGGCCACGCCCACATCTTATAAAATATGACATGACTGTAATGTATTTTTTTTGTTTGATTAAGTGTTTAGAACATATTGGTAACGTTGTATTAAAAAAAAATCCAAACTGCAGTTTTCAAGGTATAGCTAGGGGGCGCTATCCTGGGAGCAGGCTATATGTTAATGGCTGCGTTCTGTTCAGTTTTGGGTGGTGCATTAGTGACTTGAATATGAGCTCTGTTGGCTTATTCCTGTGAGCGTGAGCTGTCTTCGAAAATAGACGAAATCTATGCGTTCTTCGCCGCGGCGTTATGAGGAGACGGTGTAACTGTTATACAAATCGTGGCCAAATCTTGAATTTCAATATGTCTAGAGGCACTGTGGCAAATGTGATCTTATTCCGATGAAGAACCAGGGACTAGTTCGTTAAAACATAAAGATGAGTCCAGAGGGTTTCTGGATTTCAAGCCAAAATGGCCGACTTCATGTGCATCGGGGCGTGGCGCTCTAATTAGGTTTTTGGTTTGTCCTGATGTCCACTTTCACTGTACCGAACGGTTTTGGCCTACGCCCAAAAACGCGCGTCCCGATTTGAATAGGGGTCAACTTTGAGGGGGCGCTGTCGAGACATTTTGTTTTGGCCGTGGCCAATTCGTCTATTGCCAATTTTCACACCACCCAAATGACTGCCAAATCCGGTGAGTTTTCGTCGACGTTTAGCGGGTCAAAAATGAGATCGTTGACGGAGAAAAAAAAAGAAAAAAGAAACCACCCAAAAACAATAGCCCCTTGCCGGGGACTGCGTCCGGCTCGGGCGTAATGACAAGGACAGTGAGCCCATGCAATTGATACACTGGACTACATTTTATACTTTGTTGCTCTTGATGTTACATGACAATAAAGCTTATTCTATTCGGTAGGATTTGGCAGGTAGGAACAAGGTGAGAAAAAAGTAAGGCAGGGAAATTGATGAATGATACTCAATGAGTAAATCAATCATACAAAAATCACACATTTAGTTTCAAAATCTCAAAGCACAACCTAAAAGAGGAAAATGTGTCATACTGAAAAACAGCTGCGACTGATGATATAACGTAGAAGAATATGCGAGCCACTGCAATGTAGTCATGTCCGGGGCTGTTGTTTGTTGTTCAATCAGAAAACACATATTCAGGTAACATTCTGGAACAAACATCAAAGTACATTAGATGCTGAGTGTAATTAGTGGTGGGATTAATAGGAGATGGATGTTCTTCGTGGACTAATCTACTGCAGGCTGATGCTTTCATTCTTCTTGGCGTGGGGGCATGAGTGTGTCGGAGTCTGTTTAATCAGAGGGCTTTTTGACCCGCTGCTCAGGTGTGATGTGAAAACGACAGTGATGAATTACCTCCCACGTTCTGACCTCTGGGCATTTCCATAATTTATTCTCACTTTTTAACAACATATTTTTGGCATGATGCTGTGGATGTGATACTGGGTGACTTTGCTCATTAGCAAATTAAGTTTGGAATCCGCAGGTAAATTGAGAATTAACACATTGGGAGAGCGGAAAGATATCTCATTCTTTAATGTCCAAAAAGGAAAGTTGAAACCTAGAGCAAAAATAACCCTCTCACACAAAGTGCATAACCTGATTCACTGTCAAAGATAAGTGCAGTTTGAAATAGATACAATTATATCAAGAAGCAATTGTGGTCAGGGAAAGACCAAGGCGGTGTTAATGTCCATTAGAGTCAGATTCTTAGAACTTTGCAGTGGTGCTTGAGATTAGTCCAGGGAATAAATCACTGTTTTCTGCATTGTTGTACACAAGCAGAACAATATGAATATGCTAATGCATTCAAGATTCTGCATTTGCATGTAGAAATGACTGCGGCTAGGTTCTATTTTGTTACTTCACAAATGATTTAATAGGACGTAAAAGTGCAGGAGAGGAGCCGCCGATGGCTTTTACCAACTTCATGAAATATTCAGCTGAGTGCACAGACATTGAAATGATTTTATAACCTGATTCATTTGAATGTGTGCGACATAAGCTGATGCATAGCTGAGATATATGTCCCTGCGCTGTCGTGGAAATCCCCAAATAATTCATGTCTGGATAAATCTGACTTCACTATTTCACTTCAGGCTATTGAAAATGGCGGACACTCCTCTCACGTCTGCTCACAAAAGTTATAAAACCTTCTTACTAATAATTGCAAAAAGACAAATGTAGTTTAACCTCTAGCCTGAACCGAGCACATTTTTTTGCCAGTTTCCAAATCTAAAAGCTTCTTGAAAAAAGCGTCAAAAGAGTGATGAAAAAGCAAAGAAGAGACATGCAAGAAAAAAAAATCTAAGATCGTAGGTCTTAGCTTTCAAATGAGCCGTTACTCTGGTCTATAGGCTGTGAGCTCCAGTCAAGAAGGTTGTAGATTGGGGTAAAGCTGGAGAAAATGTGCGGGGGGTTAACATAGATGCCGTCCTAAACAACTACTTTGATACAATTTCAATGTATTAAAACAGGATTTTTCTTTATCTTATTTCAAAGATGAAAAAATCTAATGGAGCAGCAGTAGGGTGGTCCTTCCTTAATTATGCTTACATTTAAAAAAAAGTTCCAACCCCTGAATTTTGCAGGAATAGTCACAAAAGTTATCATGATATGCTGAGAGTTTTCTCTACTATTGCAGTGAATTCCAAGGGTTGGAGCTTAACTTTTCTAAATTTCAAGTTTAAGGACCGCCCAGAAAGCAGCTTAGGTATCTCACAAATATACCTAATTACATTTGCAGCACCTGGGGCAACAGTGGTGCAGATGGTAGGGCAGGTTGTCTCATGATGGGAAGGTCGGGGGCTCGAATCCCATCTCCTGCAAATGCACACAGTTGTTGTGTCCCTGGGCAAGACACTTCACCCGCCTTGTCTCCAGTGTCTGCGTATATTGGTGTATGAATGACAATGTGACTGGTTCCTTGCTGTAAAAGCGCTATATACGTTGAGACCATTTACCGTTACACTTGTGACCCAGACCACAAAATCTTCAGACAAGACAATTCATAAGGCTTTTAGTTTGCTAAATTTAATTGGAGGACTAAACCTTTTTGTCCCTCCTGCATTTCCATAAATTTGTGCATTTATGGAAGTGCTGGCAGGATACAGCGGTATTTCAAACATAAGAGCTGCTTCTTCATACAGCAGGGCATGAGGCCACTGTAATATTGATATATAAACCAATTAAAGGAATGACAGCTTTGTCCTTTGACTGATTAATATGTCCTGTCCTTATTTGTTGCCGCTGAATGACAACCAAGCGAGAGGGGCTCACGCTGTGTAATGGAGTGGTAATTAAGGCTGATAATTTGAGCCTGTCCTTGGCTGCTGTTGGGGTCCTGGTGCATTTGACCTGCGTGTCTCACAGGGGAGCCTTTACAGTAGAGGACAGTCCCATGGCACTTCAAACACTCAGCTCCTGAAATAGAACACCGCTGCATGTGAAGGGAAAACAGTGTGATGCCATATGCTCTTCCTTCTGGCCCAGGAAACAGGATGATCTAATTAAATCAAGTACTAAGTTTTACATGAGTGGGACAAAGCCTCCCCCAGCGAGATACAAAGTTACAATAATAGCAGCCAGACATTTGTAACCTCAGTTTTATTGCTTTATTGTGAATACAATCCCACTGTTGTTCTATGTCAAATTGTTCTTGTCTTTATCATATTTTACTTTTTATTTTAATCTTCTTTATGCATGCCCTTATAGTTTTAAAGTTATTATAGCTTTTTTTAAAAAAATCTAAATTCTGTGTTATATGTTTTATGGTTGCATGATAGTGAACCTGTTCTCAAACAATGGCAATAAAAACTATTCTGATTCTGATTTTAATATAATCAGAGTTGGTATTGACAAAGTAAGGTACACCACTTTTTGGGGGGACAGTTTTCCCCAGACATTTAGTTTTGTCGAATATTTGAAAACGGTTTAAAATATTGACCTCAAAATATTTGCTCCCACACTTCATTGAATCAAGTATCTCCAGCACCTAATGTAACCATTTTTAAGGTCTTATTGCCATGACGTGGCAAACTTTAGGCTATTAGTGATAAGTAATATTTACTGATTGTGTGACATTACCTGGAAACCATTTATTTATTTTTCCAGAGTTATTCTTCTTGCCAACCAAGCAGCTTTTTATCCCCTGTTTATCACTGACCTTGTTCATGTACAAAATATATTAAACCTATTTCTTTGCAAATGCTTGATCTGCTGATGTGGGCTAGAATGAATGTGCATATTCAAACATGAAGATACACAGAAGTTGCATTGCAATATGTGAAGATCGCTGTGTTAGGTCACCCCTCTCGGTCCAACAGGGGCTCTTCGAGTTCTAAGGGCCAAAACGACTTGTAATAAAATTAAAATAAGCTCGAGGCACGCCATTTACCAAGACAAATGTATAAACGCAACGCAATGAGAGCCTCGATCTTATTTTCATTTTCTTGCATTGCAATATGTTCATACTATATCATTTCTACTTGTATGCATACAATGTGCTGGTTCTCATAACATCTGAGTGCTGGGTCCTCTGGGTAATAACTCATCTTCTGAGAAAGTGGATTTAACGACAAGCCAGATGTTTGAGTGCAAAAAAAAAAAAAAAAGTGAGAGGAACAAAAGTATTCAGCCGCACTGTTTTTTCCAATGCAAAACCCTTCTGTTCCGTTTGAGTATCATTCAAAATAGAAGCCCGCCCATGTATTATTTACCTGCATTTTATCAAGGGAAAAAACCTCAGTGCTGGGGTCTGTAGTATTTCCATATCAAACGTTTCTCTCATTTCCCCGTGTGCGCTTACCATTCTGGTTTGTTTCTAATCCTGTATCATTATTGCTCAATAACTCAGTTTGTTACATGCAAATAATAATGCTCAAATATAAATTATAATTTAGAATTATTTAATAATTTTAAGTTTGTTGTTGTTGTTTTTGCAATCCACATTAATTATAATTTTAAAAAAGTAGAGCAGACAAAGCCTATACAGTAGTATGTTCTGAAGTAATCCCTCTTGTGTGCACAGACAGTCGGCTGCTCTGGGCCTACCGTTGTGAGTGGGCTGGAGCTCCTTTGATTGACAGGTTTATATCCTTGAGGCAGATCGGTTTGTACCATTGAGATCAAGTCTCTGTTTGGAATTGTTCAAACAACAACTATAAATGCAGCCTTCATCTTTAAAGGAAAGTCTACAGAGGCGCCTCTAAAACGGGGAACACCTGTTTAGCTGCTGTACCGTTTTTATTGAACCTTTTTTTAGAGGCAAATTGAGAGTGATTTGTTGAAGCTTCAATTTTTTTAATTTTTTTTATTACACATTGCGATCACACTAGGCCTTTAGTGACTAGGGGACATGACGTGACAGTCACTATGTCCTTGGGTAAGAGACTTCACCCACCCAGCCTGTGTGATTGTGGTGTCAGTGAGTGGTGTCGGTCGCAGGGGCAAGCCTGTCCCTGCGACCTACACCACCAGTACAGCCCTACGCTCTACTGGCGGAAGCCAGTTTACCGTAGGGCAGCTGTGGCAAAAATAGTAGCTTACCACCACAGAGTATGGAATGAATGAATAATGACTACAGTGTAGTGCTCTGAAAGACTTGTCACCTCAAAATGGCCTTTAAGTTTTGAATGTGTCACACACGGTCAGTGTAAATGTCAAGTCTAGTACTAGTTCCTATGACAAAATGATATAAAGTACATAAGGCACTGTATAAGATCTTGTCCATATTAAGAAGAAATAAAGCTGGTCGACATCTTTTAACCAATT
Organism: Neogobius melanostomus; assembly: GCA_007210695.1. Lineage (NCBI taxonomy): Eukaryota > Metazoa > Chordata > Actinopteri > Gobiiformes > Gobiidae > Neogobius > Neogobius melanostomus. The sequence goes on from VHKM01000393.1 coordinate 181,632, forward strand.
AGTTGGTGGTAAATCCCAGCTCCAACCAGTGCATGCTGATGCACATCCGTCACCCAGTATCTTTCTAGGTATGAGTGAGTGATTAGCAGTCCGATGTTTCTGTAAGTCACCTCCAGGGCAGCTGTAGCTACAAAAGAAAGAATAAATGTTTTAGTTTATACCACTGAGAAAGGAATACTGCATAAATTATACAATAAAAGCAATATAGGCAATAAAGGAAAGGGGCTATAAGCATACATGCAGTTTATACATATTGACAACTACTGTATTTGACATTGTTTTTTCTTTGTCTCCTGACAGTATTATTGTTTATCTGGGCTTGGCACTGGCATACATTTATTTGTAAGACCTTATTAGTGCGTTATTCTACAGTACCAGATACACTTGCTGTCCAAGTGCCTGTAACCAAGAGCTGTGTGTCTCTCAGAGCACGTGTGAGCAGAGAATATCTGACTTTACCTCTAGCATAAGACCACATAGAACCAACAATACAACTGTACTGTGGACACTTTCACAGGTCAGCCACTAGGGGTCATAGTTAGTGGTCTCGGATGCAAAGCAGATCTCTCTACACTGAGAGTGCACTGAACAAAAACACTGCAAAGTATTCAATTGAAATACAGCACAAACAAAGAAAACCCCAGAGGATTGCGACCAATTATGTGTACAGTAGTACATGTGTATGAAAATGTAAAGAGTGGGCCTTATACACTTATGCTATGGTCTCATTTAACATTTATTTATTTTAAATAATACAATAAATATACTACAAAACATTGGCTTTGGTAGAGTTACAATTTCATCATTTTCTCTGCACTTCACAATTTTGGACATGATCTTTTGGTTTATCGGTAGCATTGAAAGTTGCTGAATCCTGTTAAGTAAAACATGAACGTGAGATCATGTCATAGCACAATATAACAAGAGGAAAAAAACTTTACAGTTTCATGCATACAGATAAATTTTAATGCTTCAAAAGACATACAAGAGTGGATGGCCACAGTAAACTTGAATTTATTGACATAAAACCTTTTATCCTCTTATCCTTACACAGGTTTGACAAGATTGTGAAAACAAATTAACAATGACAGAAAACTACAGACACAAGAAACAATGGCAGCCTTAGCTGGTCAGAGAAATTTACAAAAGAGACGTGTTGTGTGTTTCATTAAGACGTACTGTATGAAATAAAAAATAAAACTACAATTCTATAAGCATGGAGTTCATTTAACAGAAATTGTTCAAGTCTCTCATTTTATGTAACAAAACAAAAACAATCTTACACGGGGGTTGCGTTCTGTGGTCTAGTAGTGGTCATAGGCAAAGAGAGTGCATAGTTTTAATTGAGCATCCAAACAATAATGGCAAAAGTAACACAGAAAGTAGGGTGTGTGGTGTAGCTAGTCTTTTTGTTGCCATTTTAGCGACATGTATTATTATTTTTTAATTTAAGTACAAATTATTCTTTCCGAGTTGTTTTTTCCCCATACAAAAATAGATTTTAAATATACAAGAAACACTTTGGTTGGAAGGGATCAGGAATATCACTTCATCCATTCAGACACTTTGGCACGTCCACTCCTCGTGGTTTGCTGTGGCACAGAGGATCTGCGGCACATGCCAGCCAGCAACAAGAGCCCAGAATACAGCATCTTGGAACAGCCATACGCAAAGCCACCGTCATCAGTTGCTGCTTATTCCAACGATTACCATGGCCAGTCAAGGGGCCACTGAAGCAGGATACACACTGGACATGATGCTCTGGCCAATACGTGGATATGCAGGCAAGTGGCATGCAAACAACATAGATGAACTATGTTTGAGAAGGACCAACATATAGCCCGCTGCCAGTGTGCTACCAGCAATGCAGGCCAAGCAGGTGGAAGGGCAGCTATCTACAATTTCATTCAAACAGTACAACATAGAAAACATTACATAGCACCACAGAAGAGAGAAAATAGCACCTAAGTGATCTGTGTTTGGTGAACCGTGACCTCATCTGCAACTGCATAGTCAGATATTTATAAGTTAATCTCCCAAAGATTCTCCTGGGTCAATAAGAGGAATGTTGTTTCTTTTTCTTTTCTTTGAAAACAATTGTCACATACTGTCGCAGAACTTGAATGGGTTTTATTTGTATGCTGGTCTTAATTTACAACACGCTGTACTGCAACAACAAAAGACTTTATAACTTCTGTTTTTGTCAAATTTACATTTGAAATATGACATTTTAGTTTAAATTTAATGTTTCAGATGATTCCTTACCTTCCAAAGCTAAAGTCACATGCACGTTTTGAAGCCAGAAACAATACACTTTACCGGGGGAAAAAATATACAGAATGTACTTACAAACATAAAATTATTTATATATATTTATATACTATACGGTCCATTGCAAGAGAATGGGAAGACCATTATGCACAAACAAAGCTCCCTTAGTGAATGAGCGAAAACCAAAAGGTGAAGAACCCATGTGAAGAGACGCGAGTCAGTAAAGAGTTAAATCAGATGAAGTCCACAGTAAACAGTGCGGCTGTCAGGCAGCAGCAGCTCACAGCAGTGCCGCCTTCCTGGACAAAGTCTAAAAGAGAAGGGCATGACCTGACATCCAGTTTCAAAACTTGCATGTGATGGAGAAGGCATACTGAGGTCTCAAGGTTGCCGTTTTTTCACTTTCCTCTATTCTTTAGTATTGTCACTTTTGTCTCATTGAATTCATCACACTCATACTTGTTTTAAGAAGGTACTTTTTACAAATAGAATCGTCCTACTTTTGAAAAGTTTTTTTTTTTTTTCTGAGAAAACAAATATGCTTTTTCCTCCATTCACTCAGTAAACAGTCTTAGCCGATGAAACAAGCAGGGCCCACTTCAAAGCCAAACTTTTGCGTGGGGCCCCCAAAGTCATTAAACATGATGTCCACAAAAGGCACTTGTTCCACCTTTGGTGTGTTGATCTCAAGTACTGATTTGTCATAGCCCTTTTTCAACTGTGGAAGAGACAAAGTAGAGGAGAGTCAATTAGGAGACATAAAGACATAATCTGATTTCTCTATGTAGTAATATTCAGATTTGAACTCACCGCACATCTGTCGACTAGTGCGCGTATGTATGGGTTGTTATCATATGACATCTCCTCATCGTTGGAGCCCAGGAAGCGGATGGCTTTGTCGTAGTTATCCTGCTCCTGGTCGTGCCAGGCCACTGACTGGTAGCAGTTGTATGTTATGTTTTGCCTTGCAGCTGCACTCAGCAGTCGTAAGAAGGTCATCTGAACCACTCCGATGGGGTTGCCTTCTGCGTCTGCATAGGAGAGCTGCAACAGAAACAGATGATTGTGTCATGAGACTCAAAGATAAGTGCAAGACTACTTCATTCTCACATCACTTTAAAACATCAATCTTTTGAGGCTTGTCAGTTTTTAACGTCTACATCTTAACATCTAAAATGAGGTATAGTCATTTTTTTTATTCATTATCTCCAAAAATAAGGTTCAATGAAGGTCAACACATTTTATGCTGTATAATTGTAGTTGACAACATGTTTTTTGTTGTTAGTATTCTGGAACACAATCTGAGCTGTGTGACTATCTAAAATACAAGAATTTATCAAAATTAATGTATCGTTTAACTCTGCTGCAGTTACGGGGTGACTGTATGCTATTCAAACTACACAATGGAACGTGAATAGAATAGAATACATTTTATTGTCTACCGAGGTACAAATCTCTTTGGCTCACTGACACATAAAACACAAGACTAGGGCAAAAAAATAAATATTACATAACAATTCAGTCATTTCTGTGGCGGTTGTGTTTTGGTTGCTGCTTCATTCAGAATTCCCACAGCACAGTATTGTGTTCCAGAAATAACTTTTTTGATATTTTAAATTAGATGAGGCACTAGTTGGGCCCAACTAGTATCTTTGAAGTTGAAACCTTTTGATAAAACTTTCACCACAATTACTATTTCCATACCAACCATCAAGAATCCATTAGATCCACAACGTCTCTTCATCTTTCAGACATTCGGACCTCCTTGAGTTTAAAGCACATGCAATATCCATGTCATGCAACAGAGTTGGTAAGTAACGGCATATAAAGTAATCCACTGCTGTAATTAGATTATATTTTAAGTAAGGCATGTATTATTATTATTACAATTGCAAAACTGGCAATTAGATTATATTTACTTTATCAAACAACTATTGATTTTACATTTTGTAAAACATCTTATTATTCATAAAATGCCAGAAATTTAGAAAAAACAACCAGAAACACAAAATCTGGTTGGAAATTTGAACATTATTTGGAATTTATCTTGTCTAAAGCAAAGAATATTGTGTTTTTTTGTTGGTTATGTTCAGGAAAAAAGACATTCTCAACTGCAAAACACTCCACATCTAATTAATCAAAGCATCCCAGCTCAGACTTAAGGATTTTTCCTGAAATATAAGTGGGATAGACCTTAACAGCCTGGCTTAAACTGTGATCAGTTTACTTTTGAAATTAAATAATCAATGAAGTGACTAGATTACTTTTAGAGGGAGTAATCAGTTATCAGTATATGGATTACTTTTCTGGAGTTATCTCACCAACGCTGCAACCAAAGCAGCAAAATAAGAAAAAATAAAAATAAATCACCTTTGCGTTTGAAGCACCAACCCAGAGCAGCACACCTCACACAAGCACAAGCATGCAGGTTTGGCCGCTCTTATTAATGTGCAGACTTTATTGCATGTGGCCAGGCAATATTCATGCATACTGTATGTTTCCGTTTCCGTGCTTCTTTCCTGTAAGGTGTGTATCAGCACCATTCACAAAGAAACATTACCTCTTCATCATCATAGCCGCAAGTCAACAGTGACTGAGAACCCAGTGACCCCTGGGTGTTGACTGAGCACCTGAACTGTGTGACTCAGATTGATGTGTCAATGGGAACAACTATACGATAAAATAATCAGGTTTAATTATTTTATTGATCCATATAGACAAGGTTAGAAGAGTCACTGCAGTATCGAGGCACAAAGTCTGACTTTGTGATGCTTTCTCATGGCAAAGGTGCAGCAAAGGTAATTCCTAAGCTCATCTTCCCAGAGCACCAGAGCATCACATGATGTAGTATGACTGATGTTATGCACAGCAGCCAGGTGCAGCATCACATACATACTGTGTGGAGCAGTCCCATGCAGAGCCCCTGGCACAGAGTCCCGGCCCTGCCTGGACTCTGGACCAAAGGCACGGACACTTACCAGGGAACCTCTCTTGTAGTGACTATACCATGTGCCTGGTGAGTCTTTGGGCCATTTTGCCATTTTGCTCTGTAAAATATGAAACGTATTCAGGATGGGGGCTGGGGAAAACAGGAGTGTGGCTTACCAGTTTACCACGTTTGAATTCACTGAACCAGGAACCAGGATTCTCCTTTACCCAGGACGTGAGTCTAGCCTGGGGCATAAATCGACAGAGAAGCGAAAGAGGAGGAGAAAACGCAGTGTTAATGTAAAGAAGTGCATTTTATAGACACACGGGTTTGAGTGTGGTGCTCACACTCTGCTCTTTTGCTTATCCCTCGGAGAATTTGTCCAAACCTGGAACAATACTGAGTGAAATCATCCTGACCAATGGTGATAGAATCATTTTACATTTTGCACCGTAGGTACTTGCTAATTGCTACTAAAAATGCATGAGTACACATGTTAATTATGAAATGATTACCTGCAATAACCATCGGTTCTTGACAGTCGGGGTGCCTTGTCATACAGTATGTCATTAAACAGTGACTTGAGTAATTCCAACCTAATGATCTTAGCAATGACAATGATGAATTTCAATATTATTAGGTGACAGAGTTTTATATGAGGTGGTCATTAAACACCTAACATTGGAATGACATTAGACCCATGATCCCCTAAAGGTGATCTTCACTAATTGGAGAAGTGACTGTGCCCACACAAACACCCAGTCGTTTTGCTCTATTTTTATTTTATTTTTTAATCTCTCCACTCAGCACACTCAACACAAATATGAGCAGCCCATCATGCTATAAAAAGTCTGCTTCATTATTCCTAGCTTATGCAAACCCAGGTCCTCTGAGACTTGGTGAGTGGGATCATTAATATGACTGTAACACTGTGCCATTACACAACTTCCTTGTAAAAGACAGTGTTCTCAGCGTTTACCACACTCTTCTCCTCTCTGACATAACAAAGAGAAAATTGACCAAAATGTCACATGGTCACCTTCTAAATACTTCAAGTCTTAAAAAGTGATTGCCTTAAAGGCCTAGTGATGTAACAACACTCCGACTCTTCACGAGAAGTGAGTTTCACAACAGAGGAAAAATATCCTGGCATTTACTCCGCTGGTAGAAACAACAAGGTCATGCTAACTTGCATTTCACATGGACAAAACTAGGATCTCATATTCTATTTTTGTTGTTAGTCATTACCACAACAACAAATTTAAGGCTTTTGAGACATAAAATGTATACAGTAGGAGGAAAAAGTATGTGAACCCTTTGGAATTTCTTACATTTTCCTCCCACTGTAAAGATAATAAGTTCCCTTTACCTCCATCTATGAAGTGGTATATTGCAAAACTAAAACCCATGTGCATTCGCTGCATTAAAACATTTAGCTTTTGGCTTCGGTGCTTTCTTGATGTATTTGTGTGCGTCTGCTGTTTTACTCACCCCTTCAGATTTTTTTCTGGGTATATGCAGCTTTCCCCTCCTGCTGTGAAGTTGCAGTAAACCTTGAAGGAGTCACGAGAGCAGCCTTGGTTTGGATCAATCCAGTATTCACCTGGAGATGGACAAAGATACCAGCACTAGAATAACTTTATTGAGCCAAACTTTTGTTACAGACAAAAATCATGAAATTGTGTAAAAAAAAAAAAAAAAAAGTAAGGTAAGGCTATACATTTATGGGAATTGTTCTGTTTGTGACAGTCCATCAATATATTTATAGCCACAATGAGCTATTTTCTATTATATTCATCAGAAGGTGACAGTAGTGAACTCTGCTCGTTTACATCGCGCCACCTTGTTTAGTTTATTGGTTTATTTGGTAGGGACAGTGCATGTTAATGAACAAGCCGCACGATAGACTAAAAACTAAAATCATATAACTCCATCATGAGCTAAACAATGTTCGTGTCTGAAGAGAAAAAGATGTAGCCTATGCTGGTCCCGCTGTGGCGCAGGTCGGCCCTCACTTGGCCATAAACGCAAAACAAAACTAATGCACATGTTCAACCCCTCTCCCTCACAACCCCTCGCCCTATCCCGGCCGCGGAGTCTAGTTGGAGGTAAAAGTGTTTCTCCACCCCACGTACTTCCCACTTAAAATGCGCCAAGTCTGGAGCTGCAAGATCACAAAGTGCGCTCCTACTCAGCGCTAAATGTTACGCTATAGTCTGCTTTTTGAAACACAAGATCAGGCCCATAATCTTATAGTTACCAATCTTAAGTAAACTTCTATCATAATGCTAAATCCTGGCGCTGTTAGTACGCTAACTGTTGCTGCTTCTGCTGCTTTAAACATTTCTGATTATTTTGCAATCCCTGCATGTGTTTGTATTTATGTAGTGCAGGGGTAAGTGTGGAGCTTGTCTCTGCAGGACAAAGTCAGCACATAGGTTCCAAAGTGGCAAATCCAGCGATACAATGTGGTAATACAGCAGGGCCGGGGCCGGCCATTGGATTTGCTAAGGTTAAGGAAAGTAAGGTATACTTTTATTGTCCCCATAGGGAAATTTGACCTCTGCATTTTACCCATCCTTCGATGCCACTGGGGCAACCCGTAAGGAGCAGTGGATGATGCAGTAGTGCAGTGCCCAGGGACACATTTCCAGATGTGGAACCAGGCTAATGGTCAATATCAGTCAGTACCTGGCTGGAGAATTTGCCTATTGGACATGGTTTTAGTAGCAGGAGAAACATAATACCCTGTACAGACACGGGGAGAACATGCAACTCTTCACAGAAAGCCCATCCAGCCCAAGGTTTTAACCCGGGACCTTCTAGCTGTGAAGCACGAGTGCTAACCACAACATTACCTAATTGCTTATTGTGGCTTTAAATATTGATGTTAGTATATTTGTATTAAGATAACTATGCATTGTCATACAGACCATCTGGGAAGTCAGGGTGGCAGAGCTGGAGGTCCTTGCAGGTCCGTGCTGGGTTTGCTTGTGTTCCCAGTGGGTGCTTCATCTGCTCAATCTCTAGTTTTAGAGAGTTCAGTGATCCAAAGATCTCCTCCATGCCATCATCATAGTCCTTGTAATTAGCGTCTACCGCTGCATCATCCATTAACTGACTGGCATCTATGTTTCTTCTTGTTCTGCCTTTCATAGAGGACTGGATAGGCAGAGGATGAATGACATCGCCAGGAGGGCCCTGTGGTGAAGATAAAATCAGTCAAATTAAATCAATCAAAATCTATAAATGTGAATTAAAAAGATGGCAAAATTAACTTACAGCTGGACCAGGGGGTCCAGGTGTGCCAGTTTCTCCCTTTGGTCCAGTTTGGCCCTAAATGGTATTGACAAAACATGATAATTGAGTAACATTGACTGTGAAAGTCATATAGCTTCCTTTGCAGAAAATAAACACTTACAGAGGATCCTTTGGCTCCTTTGGGACCGGGGGCGCCCTAAAACACAGATGAGATATGCCACATTATTTATCCAGTATTCTATATATAAACAATTTATCCTTACTGGTAATCCAGGTGGACCAATGGGGCCAAGAGGACCAGGTGGACCAGCAATACCCTTGAACAAAACAAAAATATCTAGTATTTAAAACCACAAGAAATGCGCATCTGATGGATTATCCATGTGCACTAAAATCCTCACATTATCTCCTTTTGGACCTGATGTTCCTGAAGGTCCAGGAAGACCTCTGTCACCCTTTTCTCCCTGTTCACCTGGGGTCCGATCAGACCGATGAGACCAGGATGGCCCTATGTTCAGAGAACCCCACTTAATTAATGTGATGTAATTCAGACAGGTATACCAAAAAAATAGAACTTGTAATAAAACCTACTAATCATCGAAATATTTAAAATAGCAATACTCACCTTTTCACCTTTAACACCTGAGTCTCCTTTCATGCCTGGTAAACCTGGAGGGCCCTGTGATGCACACATTGCAGCAGTTTAATAATAATACTACTGATAATAATACATTATATCACACTTTACAGTGTTATTTCAAGGTCTAAATCTCAGTTTAGAGCGATTATATTTAAGATAAGATCATAACAAAGAATAGTTGATTAAAAACATCCAAATTACCATAGGTCCAGGAGGTCCATCTGGCCCTGGGGCACCAGGAAGACCTTGGTCACCCTGTACACAAACAGAGCTTTAGTACTGTGCTGTCTTATATAGAGCATACATGACAAAAAGAACCTGTATACTCACAACTGGGCCAGGGATACCTCTGAGACCCTCAGAGCCAGGTTTTCCAGGTGAACCTTGGGGACCAACAGGACCAGTTTTCCCTTGGGGACCCTCCAACCCAGACTCTCCCTGCAACGCAAAATGTTAAATGTTGTATTTCTTGCAACAGAGCAACAACTGTGTGATAGAAGTATAAATTACCTTGGCTCCTTTCTCTCCTTGTCGCCCCTCGGGTCCTGCAGGACCTGGGGGCCCCTGTTCACAACATCACAATTCTCATTAATGTCACAAAAGACACATATCCACAGCATTCTTCTTACTTACCCGTTTGCCTGGTGGTCCAGAGGGACCTGACTCTCCAGTGGGTCCAGGAGAACCCTAAATTAGAGTTTTTGACAATGTGACCATGAGATTTTTTTGTGTTTGTTGGGTTGTTTATCTTTACATTTATAGCACTATTGTCACACTTACTGGCTGACCCGCTTCTCCATCATCTCCCTTGTCTCCTGCTGGACCATCTAAACCCTGTATGAAAATGCATATGGATACATCCATTATCCTGAGTGGGGAATAATAGCTAAATGCCCGTTAATCATGAGCAATCTTTACTTACTGCAGGACCAGTCTCTCCTGGGGGCCAGGATCCCCGGGGAAACCGCTTGGACCCTAAAATGCACATCACATATTTTAATCACAAACAAAACTGACCATGTCGTATTTAAAAACTTAACTTACTGGGCTTCCTTTGGGACCATCATCTCCAGGGGGACCCTTGGGGCCAGGAGGTCCAGCTGTACCAGCAGGACCAGCTTCCCCCTTCTCTCCTCGTTCTCCTCTTGGTCCCTGTCATTCACACAAAGTGTTAGTGGCATGCTGCACAAATTAATTAGTCCCAAATGTACATTGGATTAACGTGGTTGATAGTAAAACCCAACCAGTCTGTACTTTGGACTAGCTAATCCATTTGATAAACCAATTTCATTACTTACTGGAGGGCCAAGTTCTCCTTGAAGACCAGGCTCTCCGGGTTCACCAGAATCTCCCTAACAGACAAGAACAGGGGTAAGTAAGACGGACACAGACATATGCAGTATTACATTCAAAACATTGTAATTTTTATTTATTTATTTGATCGGGACAACACACATTAATGAACAATCATATACAAGTTGTACACAAATTGTAAATGTGTCAGATTATAGCAAAACTGCTAATTTACATCTGTAGTCCCGAGGCAGGTCACACAAGTAAAACAATGTATGAACAAAACATACATACAAAACACAATATAAAAACTTTACAAATTACATTTTAGTTAAAATTTGCACAAGCAAGTTATTTACAGTGAATCTGACTGTCCTGTTCAAATACCCTAATCATATACAGACATAGAAAGCCCACAGGAGATGTCAGTCAACTACCGTGGTTGGCTGACTACAGAGCTCTAAATCCTGATTATAAATTCTGCAGTCCTTTACATATTCTCACTTCAATAAAATCCGCTGTCATGACCTAGTATCTGAAAGGATGGTTTACAATACCTACCTATTTTTCTAATTTACTTCTACCTTTAATTAGCAGGAAAGACCAACTGATATTTTAGAATCTCTTTTTCAGGGGAGTCCTGACCCCAGGACCTTTATGACGACAGCCTATGTATGCTGGATGACCATCAGCGACAACAACACCTTAGTCATCTTTTGGATACCCAAAGAGGTCCCACACTGCTGACTTCAATCATTTTTTGGGTGGATGCAACTCTGGGGAGCCTTCTGCCTCCTCAATTTACTGGTGAGTTTACGGGCTGCTTGTGCTGTGCAGCAGCCCGTACTTTGCAAAGCACGTCGCGCAAGAGATTTCCGCAGTAAGCTTTGGCTTCTAAAATTCATTTGTTTCACCTCCCATGTTCTTCATGGTAATCGTTAAACTGGTTAATCTTGACATCCCTAATAACGAACTGTGTTTTTGTCACCTTTTCTCCAACAGCTCCAGGATTTCCTATTCCACCAGAAGGTCCTTGAGGGCCATCAGCTCCTGGAGGTCCAGACGGTCCTCTGGGACCTGGTGGTCCAGGTGGGCCCTAGAGATGGCGCAAGAAAAATGCCATACAGTATATTTCACTCTCACAATTAGGCCAACACTAAAAAAAATAGCCTTACCTGTTTACCAGCATCTCCAGTTTCACCTTTCTCACCTGGTGGACCAGGCAAACCCTGCGTGAATTAGACAACAAAAATTGCACCCAAAACTATGTATAACGTTTATTGAACTAAAATACTGTATATTTGTCATACCTGCAGACCAACTGGGCCAGGAGGACCAGGGAAGCCCCTTGTTCCCTCATCTCCCTTCTGTCCAAAAAGACCCTGCTGCCCTCTTGGACCAGGCTCACCGTCTGCACCCTGCACTCAAAATCACGAGGAATCCATTATCAATTAGACCTACTATATCTATATAATTTACTGTATCAATAACCAAACACAAAATTGGAAACCTACCGCAGGACCAGGTGCTCCGACAGGTCCCTGGGGGCCAGTTGGCCCTGGAGGACCCTGAAAAAAATGAAGAAACAATATGTAACTCAATTTTTTAAACCAAGTTGTGCAATCACTCAAAATGACACTTACATGTTCTCCTTTGTCACCCTTGCCACCCTTTTGACCTGGTTCTCCAATCTCTCCCTGTAGAGAAAAAAAATGTGAATTAAAATGCAAATAAATTAGCATTTAAATATTTGCTTTGGATGTCCTTTTTAATCTTATGCCTAATTCAAAGCAGTGCCTTTTGAAAACTACTCATCCTTTGGTTAACAGAGAAATCTTAGACCTTGTCTTAAAAGTTTAGTCTGATAAATAATTACACTATGATCAGTATGAGCAAACCAAGTAGAAGGTTTCCCAGCCTTATCTAAATAAAACTGACCTTGTCTCCATCCTCTCCAGGTGGTCCAGGAGGTCCTCCAGGTCCAGGGAGACCTACTGGTCCCTGAATACCATCTCTGCCAGCAGGGCCTTGAGGTCCTTTTTCTCCCTATTATATAATGTGAAAAGAACATATATATTGGTGTATATAAAAAATGTTTACATTTGTTTACGTTTGATATAAAGACAAGTACCGGTCCACCCTTCTCTCCAGCGGGGCCTGGAGGACCCTGAGGACCAGGGCGTCCAGGAAGTCCAGTAGGTCCAGCAGGGCCAGCAGGACCACGTTCACCAGGAGAGCCCTAAAGCAATTGATTAATAGCATTAAAACATTGGTACAGTAGTTTACTGGTACTGGAGTTGTTATGACACTAAATAATGGGCGACGAGTGATAATTTGGAGTATGAATGCTACTTTATACTCACGGCAGGACCAGGTGGACCGTGAGGACCCTCGTTCCCTTTCAGACCATGAGCACCCTGTAGCATACAAAAGAAAAAATCATACACATCATTTCTAAGGCTTTAAAATTCAATGTACCATTCTATTAGTACAGAAAGCAACTCACCACAGGTCCAGGCAGACCTCTCTCTCCAGAAAAACCTCTTGGCCCAGGTGGTCCATCTTTACCAGCAGGGCCAGCAGGACCAGGGTCACCCTTGATATAAAGAGATTATCATTCTGTGATTCTTAAGATATGACATGGAGATAACCTTTTTTTCTTCTTTTTTTTACCTTAGCACCCTCTTTTCCAGCAGCTCCTGGTAGACCCTGTTCCCCAGGAGGACCTGGGGTCCAGGGTGACCTCGGTCACCCATTTGTCCTGTCTCGCCTGTTGGCCCCTGAATGAAAGTAATCATGAATATGGATGAATTATATCATATATTTACTTGGTTTATTCAATCACAGATACAAAGTACAGATACTGTACCGTAGATTAAGCTTAGTAGTTAAAAAAAAAAATCTGTACATGTTTTATTACATTATTATCACCGCACTAGGATTGGGTTGAAACAACTTGCTAAGAACCAATCCAGGACATTGCATCAACAACTCAAACAAAAACATCCACAATAAATCAATAGTATACTGTAAAATGTATTATCCATCAATCACAAAAGATGAGAAAAAAATAATGGTTAGCATTTGCTGTGTGGGAGGAGCAGGAGTTCTTAGTTCCACATTGAACAGAGTTATGTTAGCTGGCATTAGCAGAGCAGCTGGGACACAAGGCCTGGTAAATGTTATACATAATGGATGAAGGTCCCATTAAATAGATAAACAACACTTCAGTTATGATCCTGGTATTCTGCAGTCCATATGAAAGTAAAATCTTGCCTGCATTAGGAGTTGTTCAAAAGTCGAAAACATTTCTACCTGAGAGATTATGGTTTAAGACTTACCTGAGGCCCGACCACACCTGGTGGACCAGGAGGGCCAGTCTTTCCTTGAAATCCCTGTTTAGGACAGAGAAAGTTGCTGGTGAATGATGTTCAAATTACTCAAATTGTACCCACAAAATAGGTATCTCACAGTCTCCCCTCTTTGGCCAGGATGTCCGGGCAGTCCATCTTTACCGGCTGGTCCCTGAAACCAAATCAACCATACTTAACACATATGCTTAGTGATTATATCAGAATTAAAGTGCCTCAAGCAGGACTTACAGGAGGTCCTTTTGGACCAGGGAATCCTGTTGGGCCTTGAGGTCCAGGCAGACCCTGGAACAATACAACACTTTTGAATTGATGGGGTTGACTTGTTAGGACAATATGTTAACTAGATAATCAATTTCACTTTGTATGTTTTTTCATAAAAATAGTTACTACATACTCTTTCACCAGGAGGTCCTGGCGGGCCATCATTTCCAGAGTTGCCCTGAAAAATAATATTTATATATTATATAAAAGAAATAAAGTATATATTTTTCACTTGTTAAAAATGTAACTACTGTGCAAGAATATACCTTAGGCCCAGCTTTTCCTGTTGGCCCCCTGGGTCCTCTCTCTCCCCGTGGCCCTTTAGAAATTCAAACAAAAGCTTGATTATTTTTTATGCTCAAATGGTCTAGAATGGAGTGCCATGCTTGCCATCTGCACACAAATAGGAGTGTGCTGAGTAAGACTAACCGTTGGTCCTCTCTGTCCACGTGGGCCAGGCTTTCCTCCTCTTCCCTGTGCACATCAAGAGCAAATACAAGGTTCATAGGAATGTATATTTAAAATTATTTAAATGAATGGCAATCCTTAATTTCCAGTGGATACAAATTATTTGATTTAGAGATTCACCAATCCATCTTTTTGCTTCCGATACGATACAGGGGGTTTGAGTATCTGCCAATATCCGATATTAACCGATACCAAAATACTTTCCTAAAAGTGGCTGCAGAGTGAAAAAGTGAATGGTCCTCTTTTCTCCATTGTGAGATCAATAAAGTCTTATAATTTTTGCAAACGAGATGCTACAGATCAATGTTCAATTATATCTATGAATAAATGTTAATGGAAAAACATTTAACAAGAATTACTGGACTTTTCTACACTAAATATCATTGGATATATGGCAGGCTGTTAGGTTGCACTAATATAAACAACTCAGATAACATTAAATTAATTAGAAATACAGTCTAGACATTGTTAATGTTGTGAATGCCTATAATAGCTGGAAACCATGGCCGGCCCACTCTATAAGCAGACTAAGCAACTGCTTAGGGCCCCAAGGCAACCAGGGGTCCCCCACCAAGTGTGACTACATTTGTATTGCAAAAAATATATATATTCCAAATAATGTAGAGAAAAGTGTAATACAATGCTCAAGTCAACAAAATAATGAAATTGTGTTTATTTACCTTAGCCTAGCAACATTTATGTTGTCTACACTTATTTTTTGAACTGTTTATGTGTGGGAAATGTGTTAAGTTGTTAACGTTGTCTTAAAGGACCCTTCCCTTCAAGAAGTAAGAGGACCAAGCACTAAGAGCACAATCATCAATACTGATCACGATCAACACAGGCTTTATAAGTGGCCCCACTTCAAATTATGCTTAGGGCCCCATTAACGCCTGGCCCGGCCCTGCTGGAAATGGTTGATTTTTAATGGAACATTCACATAGGTGTGCAGAGGCGCATTTCTAGCAACCATCGCTCCAGTAATAATAATAATGCATCGGTTTTATATAGCGCTTTTTAGGACACTCAAAGACGCTTTACATAAAACTATTCATTCACTCCATACTAGGTGGTGGTAAGCTGCTATTGTAGCCACAGTTGCCCTGGGGTAGACTGGCGAAAGCGAGGCAACCAGTCTGCACCATCGGCCCTTCCAACCACCACCAACCACTCACTCACTCACTCACTCACTACATTCACCAGGCTTCCTGGTGTTACCAAACGGTCTCCCATCCAAGTACCGACCAAACCCTTCCCTGCTTAGCTTCCAAGGTCCGACGGGATCGGGCAGAGCAAAGGCGGTATGGCTACATTGTGTTAGCTAATCGTGTTAGAGGGTAATTGCTGATTAGAAAACCCTCTAATCAGCAATTATGCTAGCACTGCTGAAAACTGTTGTGCTGATTAGAGAATCTATAGAACTGGCCTGGGTGACCCCAAACTTTGGAACGGTAGTGTATATCTGTACAGCATTTAATAAACTAAAATACAAACCTTACACCCTACACTCCTACAGTGGCCAATTTTATTTTATTAGTCTACTTTAGGTGATCCAATCATAGTTTCTGTCCCAGTCTTGATTAGTCGTTGTTACCATTAGTATGGTATTACCAGCAACTAACTGGTTCTGAGCTTTAAAATGAGGTACAGCATCTCCATAATCACTGTGATTTAGTTATTATTATTAATTAGATATCTGATACCAGTATCGGATTGGTGCATCCCTAATTCGACAGACCCAAACATTTCTGGTCAAATGAATTTGGAGAAATCCAGTCCATCGCAGGGTTGTTTTGGCTAGGGACTGACTTCTCACTTGCATTGTGCCTGCATTAGGTCCATCTACACCCGCGTTCACTCAAATGAAATCCATTTGACTTACTCGAGTTCCTTTCTCCCCATTGGCACCAGGGAAGCCTTGAAAGCCTTGAGATCCCTGTAAGAGAAATGGAAAAAAGTAATGTACATTATACATGCCGTTTTAAAAAATAAAAACTGTTATGTAGCACCAAAGCAATGTTTATAATAGGCTCTTCAGACAAATATCAAGATCACCTTATGTAAATTATCTACACACTAACCTTTGGTCCTTGTCTTCCTGGATATCCAGGCAACCCAGGAACACCAAGTTTACCCTGCAAAACATAGCCCATTGTGTAAAATATTACATACATTTTGATTATAAAAAGATTTTGAAATTTTGAAAAAGAAAAGGTATTACCTTCTCACCGTTTGGTCCGAGTGGACCAGCGTCTCCAGAAAGACCCGAACGACCTTTTGGACCTTCAGGGCCATCTTCTCCTCTGGGTCCGGCTGGTCCAAGCTCACCCTGGAAAGAATACACAATTATATGTCAAGAAAACAACACAAATACAACTGCACTTAATTACTAACTACTTGTACTTCCTAGTACAAGTACTTACTAGTTAAGTAAGTTATTTTACTAGGGAGCTAGTACAAGTAATTCAAGCAAGAAAGCTCTTCGAAGTGCCCTTAAAACTGAGCATACATTTTCCTCAGTGATGTTTTAAAATTACTCATTTAGATTCTGCTCCATGACTGTATCCCCAGGGTCGACAGCCGTCTCAAATCTTTGCTTTCATTTGGATTGCTGCATCTCTAGAGAATAACAGACTGGAGGCCCATGTCTTGTTCTCAAGTTTGAAGGGGTTTAAACTGCCATCAATGTATCCTTTGCTGCACACAGCATTAAAGATGATGTTCTTAATGTCCTCACTGTACTTTGTACTGTATGATACAGGGACGAGGGAAGCAACTTGAGTATCATTAAGCCTCATTCACGACTCGGTCTTACGCACAAATTTGTTCATAACACCTTCTTAGGAAGGTTTTTGGCATTCACAAAATTTGGTTTTAGCTGAAAACATTCCTCCGTAAGAACAAATCATGTCAGGAGGACTCTTACGAATAAAAAAGTCTCCAGTTCTGTTCACAACCATGCTCCTGATGGAACCCAACACTCTGAGTCATATATATTTGTACATGCTAAATCTTGTAGTAATTAATTACAGAAAACAAGTAAATTATAATAAATTACATATACCCTGTTTATTAAGAAATAAGTTGGAAATCCTACTTGCAGTCTTATAAATGGAAAATAAAGTACTATTACATATTACTGCTAAAACGTTTTAATGCCGCTTATAAATAGCTCTAATGTGCACTGCATTGACGTTGCTTGATAAAGACGAGTGTCGGCCTTGATCTCACAACCTTGTGTTTACATGTCAGGTGGATTGTCACACTGCCGCCGCGGCACCTATTTATTATAAGGGATTGACCCGCGAGAAGAGAAGGAAAAAGCTTTCTGATGTACATGTTATATTTATTTAATAATTTTGTATTGAGAGCAAATTCGCGTGCCCAAAGATTTGGGTGGGTGCTTGAGCGCTGTGGCTGCGCCTACAGAACACAGGTGCGAATAATTTTCCCTACTTCAGAATGTGTCGTGAATCTGGCGCAGTTTCCTCACAGTGCCTTCGTAAGTATGGATTTTAAGAAGATGTTCATGAATGAGGCCCATTGAGTCTAGACTTTATAGTAGTGATGCTGAGTGGTGCAGCAGTACCTGTAGTTTGCTTATTACACACAAGACTCAACCCAAAAGCATTCAATTATTTTTGCTAAAGGTCTCTTACCCTGTCGCCCTTGATGCCCATATCTCCTTTAAATCCTGGGAAGCCGTCTTCTCCCTTTGGAGTGAAGTAAAAACGGAGGTGAGAATGTTAATGAAGTCGAAAGGCCCAATCAAACACAAGGACCAAATCTCCTGTTGCTATAGTAACTCTTTCACCATTTAGGCTAACACTGTAACAACACATTTCTGATTAGTTTTATGAACACCATGACCTTTAAAGTGTTACACCAATCCATTACAGGGTATAAACATGGTTTAACCAACAATATAAAATAATAATAACTGTCACAATAGCAAAGTCTTTATTAGCAACACTTACTTTCTCTCCTTTATGTCCTTTTAGGCCACGGACACCATCAGCTCCCTGTGCAAAGAATAACAATATATTAAACATGGCACAGCGATAAATTGCTGCGTTTTACTCCATCTTAAGTCCAAATTTACTTGTCTTCTTCCCTATCTTGAAGGTGCAGTCTAACATAATTTATCATTTTATCATTATGGCAAATCTAGCAACAACAACAACTGCATTTAATTGAAGGGAAATAATACTCCAAAACGCTAATTTGTGGCATAGACAGAAAAAAAAGATAAAAAAGTTAGCATAACTGCATACATACCTTTACACCTCGAAGCCCAGGGTAACCGATGGGACCTTGTGGACCAGATGGACCCTGCAATAATGTGTGTGAAAGTCATTAGGTTAAGTGGAGGTGTGTAATGCAAGTAAAGAGCATGCAGCAAAAAATTTAAATATTTCTAACCAGGTGGCCTTTTTCTCCTGGAGGCCCTTCCTTTCCGGGATGACCCTGCAAATTATTCAAAGAAATAATGTGGCATCAATAATCCAAATGAAGAACTACCACTACAAGACCACACCAGCTTGTTGGAAGTGTTGGAACATTTTGCAGAGGCATTTCTTATAGTGTGTCATTTTGTATTTTTTTCATTTTTAGACATGTTACTCTAATACAAGGAAATAGAAGCTCTCATGGGCATCAAGGCTGCTCTCATGGACTGCAAACACAGACATGTTATTCACACGCACTGTTCTGCAGTCAAAAGAGCGGAAGGCAGTTGATTGCCTTCTGGAGAGACAAAAGAGATGCGCAAACCTCCAATGGGTTTTTACTTCAGTGGGTGAAAACGGAAGAAGAAACCAGTCTAGTGAAAAGGACAGGAAATACAGTAAGCCTGCTGGCATAATTAGAGATTTCTGAAAGATAGATGGCTAAGAAAGCACAGTGAAGTTTATTCAAAGAGGCTGGCCAACATAAATAGATCAAGATAGATTTGTAACTGGAATTATGATAGCATTACTCACTGGAGGACCATCGGATCCTGGCATTCCTGGCAGACCTGGTTTTCCTGTAGGACCCTAATAAAACACAAATAATAATAATAATAATAATAATAATAATAAAACACTGAACGATAATTACTAAAAGAACAATTCATTTAGACAATGACCAATTCAAATATTAACAACTCAGCTTCTCCACGGAGCATATTTCTGTCGAACCAAACTGCATTGACTTGCATTATACTGGTGACATCTGATAATGCATGGATCTTACCTTCTCTCCTGGGGGTCCAATCGCTCCCTGTGGCCCTGCGAGTCCCTTTAACAAAGCCATTCAAAGATAAGGACTTTTTCATTACACATTTGAATACACAGAGTCTGATCAGCCCCCTCTCACCTGAGCACCAGGATTTCCCTGCTGTCCTGGGGGCCCTGGCTCTCCCTGAGGGCCCTGTAAACAAAACAGCCAAATGTCATTTTTTTAATCATGTCTTGTGTTTTGGAAGGACAACACCATGTACACCCTTTCTGGTCACTGTCCTGTAAATACCTCCCGGTCCCTCTCTTCAGTGTCGCCTCAGCGTTCCCGTTTACCCACATTTCAATACTTTTTTATTCCTTCTTATATTTCCTTTTTTATTCCTTCTATTGTTTAGGTCAGTGAAAAGAACTAGAGCTCGTCATTACCTCTGAAGCCCCAAAACGGCAATCGTCACAACGTTCGCCATCAATTGTCAATTTTGCTTGTTTAATAATGTTTAAGTCACTCTATTTTGAGGTTGTAGTCCTTGTGAGTGAACATTTCTTTTAAACGTCTTTCTGTGCAACCTATCTAACATTCAGCTAAAACACTGTTCATTCCACAATTCTTCTCTTTGTCTCTCTCTCTGTCTTTCCTATCCAAATTTCAGATTAAAATATCTTGTACAAACTTACAATATTTCCTTTTGGTCCATGTGGTCCATCTGATCCAGTCACGCCCTATAAACAAGTAAATTACAATACTATCTGGGAATATGTCTGTACTATGAGATTAAACATAAAAATAAAGATATCTGTCAATTAGGGATTACTGTAAGAGCTGACTCACCGGAGGTCCAGGAGGTCCTTGAGGTCCTTTTGGTCCCAACAAACCACGCGGCCCTGTAAGAAAATTACCATTAGACCCGGCATCACAGCATGTGCTGTATTTACAGGCCACCAAGTGCTACTACTGATCACTTGAATAATGTATGTACAATGAGCCAAAAAGCTACTGATACAAACCATGAAATATTTATTCTCGGAGATATGAACATTGTTTGGTTCTCTGATCATTGTTGCATGAAAAAAATCTGAGTAATACAATTATGATATGTAATCTTGTCCAACTAGTGAATTCACCTACAAGGATAAGAACTAATAGAGATGGGTTAACTACTTCCACATGTATTGATCATGTTTATACAAACTGCATCGAAAAGTGCTCAAGTAATATCTCAGTACCAGTTGGCTTCAGTGACCATAATGTTGTTGCTCTTGTTTTCAAGAAATACCACGAGCTGGACCTAAGGTAATTTATAAAAGAATGTATAAATCTTTTTCAGAACTTGATTTTATCAATGATGTGGAAAAGGTACAATGGGATACCGTGTTACAGAGCACACAAGCTGAGATTGCATTGAACAATTTTTGTAAATTATTTTCAGCTGTATGTGATAAACATGCCCCAATTAGGAAACTTTCTGTTAGATCTACAAGGTCCCCTTGGCTAGATGGGGATCTGAGGCAATCAATGGGAGAAAGGGATTGAATGAAAAAGGCAGCTGTGATGTCTGGTGATCCAGTAGACTGGCAAGCTTATCGGTCACTGAGAAACAAAGTAACAAAAATGAATAGGCAAAAGAAAAAACAGTACCATCTCACCAAATTTAAAGACTGCGGAAAAAATAGTTAACAAATATGGAGAATGATAATGAACTTCTGTGTCAAGGCAAAATGAGTAAAATGTCTTCTTTCATTGAACTGAATGGCACATTTATTAGTAAACCTTTGGAAATTGCAAACTACTTCAATAATTACTACCAGGACAAAGTGAAAACAATCAGGAATGAGATGCCCCCAGTTAGTGGGAAACTGTCAGAAAAAAATAATTTGAGAACGAATTATGTATGATAAGTATTGTTTGTTTGTTTTCCAACTCGTTAAAACTGATGAAATTCAAAAATTATTGGAAAATATAAATTGTGATAAACCATGTGGAATTGATCATATGGATGGAACACTTCTAAAGCTTGCAGCTAAATCAGTAGTCAAGCCTATATTTTACATTTTTAAAGTATCTTTTGATGAATGTACTTATCCAAATTTGTGGAAAATATCAAATATGAAAAAAAATTCAAAAGAGCCACTGACTGGTCAAAACAGCAGACCCATAAGCATCTTACCTGTCCTGAAGAAACTAATGGAGCAGGTTATATATACACAAATTCAGAACTATTTTGAAGTGAATCACCTTCATTCTGATGTCCAACATGAATACAAAGAAGGCTACTCAAATAGCACAGCACTTACAACTCTGACTGATGACTGGCTGGGACAAATTGATAACAAGCATTTGGTAGGAATTGTGTTTCTGGACTTCAGCGCAGCATTTGATTTGGTTTGATTTGAATATTTTATTTCGAGCTAAAGAAGAAAAGAAAAACAGAAATATATATATACATAATAAAAGAAAAAAGAAAAAATAATTTACATTACAGCTCGAAAAGGAGTGGGAAGAAGACAAGCTTATTGACTCCCACCCCTGTTCATAAACTTCAATAACAATAACTAACAACAGTGCATATTTCTTACCATTTTACAAAACAACTATCAACCGAGTTGGTTACATATTAACAAATGCGACACTGCATTATACCAGGTCAACATTCACAGTATCTCACACGCTACAACCAGTGTATTATTTCTGTCTCCCATACAGAATTCATTACCATGTTGGCATTACCGTTATTCACCATCACCATTACAACCCATATAACATTACTCTGTATCAAAGTGTTTGAATGATACATAAATTACTCCACATTTATTCATGAAAGGTACAGTAATCGCAGACTGATTGATGTTCATGATAACAAGAATGGTCTTAATGATATGTGTTAAAAGGGATTCGGGGCTTTTCTTTCTTTTTCTTCTTTTCTGTGACTGGACCAGCTGCCAGAGGGGAGCAGCCCCCGAGCAACTGGACCATCATTTGTTAAGTGTCCTATACTATGCATTAAAAGAGACAATTTTAGGAGTCTGCTGCCAGAAGAGGGTTTCCTCGAGCTGCCGGCCCCCACATGTCTGCCCTATACTATGGGTTATGTTGATCATAAACTTCTGCTTGAGAAGCTACAGGCATAATTATGTTTTTTCAAACACAGCTATCAGTTTTTTAAGGAGTTATTTGGTTGACAGAACACAATGCGTTGCCTTCAATGGTTCCCTTTCAGACACTATAGCCCTAACCTGTGGAATTCCACAGGGCAGTTGCCTAGGGCCTCTCCTTTACAGCGTTTATGTAAATTATATGTCGTATGTTTTATGTAAGGCCTGTATGACTGTATATGCAGACGATATATGTTTCTGCCTCTACCGTCGACCAGGTCAATAATGTGCTACAACAGGAGCTAATGTCTACTTATGAGTTGGTGATCGAGAACAGGCTAAAACTGAATGTATTAAAACTAAGTGTATGATTTTAGGTTCAAAACATGCTATGAGAGAAACCCCAAAGTTAAAACTCTCCCTCAATAGCAAATCATTAGAACAAGTGACAGAGATTAACTCTGTCATGGACGACACATATAAATAACATTGCAACTAAAATGAGTAGGAATATCTTGCTAATAAGATGCAGTGCCCCTTTTATGTCATTAGAAACAAGAAAACTCGTATTACAATCTTAAGTTTTATGTCACTTGGACTATTGTCCCGCTGTATGGTCCAGTGCTGCAAAAAACACCTAGACAAACTCCAGATAGCTCAGAATCGGGCTGCTAGGCTTGCCCTAGGTTGTCCTTTTCGAACAAATATTATTGCTATGCATCAAAAACTGTCATGGATGAAAGTCAAGGATAGATTTGACTGTAGCTCTGTGTTGTCTTTGCATAAAATCTGGACCTTACACAAACCCCTTAGCCTGTTCTCCAAACTGCAGCCCACCTGTAACTGACATGGCTTTAGCACAAGGCAAGCCTCTAATACAATTTTTTCTTTGCCTCGGCCAAGATCTAATGCACTAAAAAGTACATTTATATACAGAGCCATTTCACACTGGAATATGCTGCCTCAGGAAATTAAGAGAATAAGTAATCATGTTTCATTTAAAATAAGTCTGAAGACATATGTAATCAGCCAAAAAAATAATAATAATAGTAAAAAATAAAATAAAAATAATAATAATAATAATAATAATAATCATCATCATCATCATCATCATCATAATCATCATAATCATAATAATAACCCGACTTAATGTTGCTTTGTGTATTGTAATGCACCTGACTTGTTTTCTAATGTCTTACCTTCATTATTGAATTGAATGTAGAACTCTGTATTGTTGATGTGTGTTGTATAAATTACACTTTGACTTGTTTTTATTATGAGAATGGACCCCAGGAAGAGTAGTCTTTGCGTTGGTAAAGACTAATGGGGATCCTTAAATAAAGAAAAAAAAGAAAATAGACTGAAAATATTTTTCGAATTATAGAGAGTATGCACCTAACTCAATGTTCCATACGGCGAGTCAAAACATATAATAAGACACACTTGACACTCATTTGGCCTCTGCAATGCTGTTACAATGCGATGACATTACTTGCGTTCACAGTATATAGTACTTAATACTTCCGTCAATTCAACAAATCTTTTTTCTACCATATGGTCCTTACTAATATTGTAAATCCATGAGCCATTGCAGACCAGTTTGTTTCATCTTGTGCAGTATTTCTTATTGTAACTGATGCAGTACACCCTAGTGGACAATGGAAGACATAGCAGAATTTATTTTACTTATTTTTTAATTCAGTTGATGCTTTTAACTATACATAAAACTTCTCTCCCTGACTTTGCATAATAGTTACAATAATGAAGGCATAAAATATCTCACGAGCAGTAATGCATAGAAAAGTATAAGGGCGATGATAAAACTCTAGGACATATTTTGACCTCTGACTCCATCATATAAGCTCTTGGAATAGGATTAAGTGTAATGGAAATGATCACTCACTGGTTCACCAGGAAGTCCCCTGGGTCCGATCTCTCCATCATCTCCCTGGGAGAGAGAAAGAGCAGGTCAGAGAGTGGAACAGAACGAGAATGATAATGGAGAGGAAATTGAGAATGTGTGAGGTGTGGGATGAACGAATAATAGACAGCCACAAAGAGAGTGCAGGCGAGACGAACTCAGGGTGCATTAGCAGCAGGTAATGAGGATGGAGGCAAGACAAAAAGCAGATAATAGTGTGGAGGTATAACATATATTTAAGATAAAAATGAGGAAGAGATGAAACAGAGAACAGCTCAATAAAGACTTGATAAGATGGCAAAATGTTGCAATGAAAAGCACAAAGCAATGTGTGACTTCAGAAACATGAAAAGCTCAACACATACTGACAAGACAAATCTTTACTTTTTCTTTACTTCTTCAGATTTTCAGTCCAAAAATATAAAGACAAAGAAAATGATTCAATAAATTACATCCAACACTTACTCTTTCTCCATCCTCTCCAGGAGCACCAGGAGGTCCCGAAGGACCTGGTTCACCCTGTAACATTTTACATGTATTTATTGTCAGGACAAAAGGGGGAAACATAAATATTGTTGGAAATGTATTTGTTGATTTACCCTGTGTCCTTTTTCACCAGGAAGTCCAGCTAGACCATCAAAGCCTCTGTCTCCCTGAAAATTACATACAAAAGTTACATCAAAAAGTGTAAAACACAATTAATGGCAAATGTTACCTTTGGTCCAGACTGTCCTGGCATGCCTCTTGCACCGTCAGCTCCCGATCTACCCTGAAAAAAAATAATAATATATATATACAGCACATATACATGAATAGTGTTTTAATTTTTAAAAACACATTTAGTTTGCCTAATTCTTACCCTTCGGCCTGGTTTTCCAGGAGGTCCAGAAGATCCCATTGGGCCTCTTGGTCCCTAAAGCCATCACCTATTGTTAATAATTGAACTTTTTACAAATGCACAGATGTTGCTTTTAACAAACCTGAGGTCCTGACTCTCCTGATTCACCCTTCAGACCTGGTACACCAGGAGATCCCTAAGAATGAAAACATTAATTTGAGGCAAAACTGTCAGATAAAAAGATTTTTTTAGATGGGTAAAAATGATTTTGAAATACGTACAAGAGGGCCAGGTCGACCTGTTAAACCCATTGGACCAGTTGGACCTCGCATTGCAAGCTAAAAAAAGTCATAAAATAATAATTATATATATGTTTTAATACAAATATGAACTAAATAAAACCAGCTATAGTGTGTTTGTATCATTTTACTTTCATCAAATAAATGTTGTTATGTATGTGATCAATTAACAAATGTTTATAGAAGATACAGTATATTATTATATCAAAGTTATGAAAAATGCAGGTGATGCAAAGAAAATAACATTAATAACACCAAATGTCACAGTAAATTAAGATATTTACTCTGGCCTGCTGCATGATGGATTGCATCTGGGCTTCTTGGGCTGACATTGCAGGTCCTTTTTGTCCAGAGTCACCTCCGGAACTAAATCTAAACTAAAGGAACAAACGATGAGATTATACGTTTGACATTAATTTAAAACATAAATGTGTACAAGACAAGAGTAAATGAAAAAGATCTATGAAATGTAAACAAAACACACACAAAACTTAATGACTTTGGACATTTGGACACACAAGTGTGTGTAAAGTGATGTCTAGTGACATCTGCTGGTGGTTCTGGGGAATTGCATAATTTGTGTGTAGCTTCTATTGGGCTCCTTTAAGAATCATGACGAGCTGAATTTAATAATAGTATAAGCTAGTACTTCTTTATATTTTCACACCAAGCACCACCTCATAAAATATCTAACCTTCCAAGTACTGAACAAATCAAATTAGGACTAAAAAAGGTCTAAAATGGCCCTAAATTTCACTAAATTATGTCCAAACTGGTTGTAAACCTTGACATAACAAAAAACAAAACAAAAATAAAATATAACTGAAGTATTAGTGAAATTATGTATAATTAAAATGAATAAAGTCTAAAACAGCAGATGACTCTGAGTACCACCATAAACAAACACACAAACAAACACAAAAAACAACTGAAAAAGCCCATTTACCACCAGTTGTACACGTTCTGCAGTTGGAGAACTACAGGTCAAAATGAGTTTAAGATGGATGTGAAATGTTGAAGAAACACTTACACTAGCCTTCTCTATTGTAAACTTTCAATAGGGACAAAATAGTTATATACTGGTATTACCCAAAACAATAATACATTTAAAACAGGGTGTTACATTTTACTTACAGGTAACATGAGGACTGTTCCCGCTGGTCCTGGTAAGCCATCAGCTCCGGGTAGACCAGGCCGCCCGGCAGGACCCTTTCAACAACACACACATATACTTAAAAGTTTTATATGCTATATGTTTTATATTACTAAACAATTATTGGGGCATCACTGCAGAATTACTCATATATTATTCAACTTTGAATTCTACTCACCCTCTCTCCAGGATCTCCAGCACTGCCTGGAGGACCAGATGAACCTGGGGGTCCAGGGAGACCCTGTAAAGAAAAATGCATTTTGACAGTGAGAGGGCAATGCAGAAATAACATATTTGTTTCCGTAAATGTTGCTGCCTTTATCTCACAAAGAGGTCACATATGGGAGAGAGGAATGTATGAGGCAATAAAGAACTGTTGAGCGTAAATCTTTTATGAGGTGCTTTGTGTTTAACTAATGCTTAATGCTTCAGTGGCTTGTTTCTATGGCACTCTATCAGCTGAGTCTCAAGAACAACTGTTTGACAAAGAAAACTTGGCAAAATGTTGTTCTTTCACATCTGGACAAGCCCTTCTGCTCCGGGGAAATCTTAGATTACTCCCCTTGCTTTAGTAACTGAACAGACAGGGCTGTTACTCAAAAGTAGTGTCTTAATGTGTAAGTGTGCAATAGTTGTTACCATATTTTTGCTGTAATTACGAATGCAAACATATGTTCTATTAAACTATACATAAATCATCTTTAAAAAATAAAAATAAAAAAAACTCTATGAGAGAGATGACTTACTGTTGGTCCTTCAGGCCCTGGTGGACCTTCTACCAGCATTCCCTACAATGGATAAACAGGACAGTTATCAATTCAACATGTATTGCTGTTGTTCTTTCTTTCCTTCTTTCTTTCTTTCTTTCTTTCTTTCTTTCTTGTAGCTCTGCCAAAGACTGAAAACATCTGAAACTGGTAACATTTGATTAATTAATATGTAAAAACAATGTTAGAAAACAGAAGACTCCATCCATAAAATGATCTTGTTACATATGTTTATACATGTGTGACAATTTCCCTCCACACTACAAATATTTTGAACCTATTCTAAAGACCTACTGGGAAAGCAACGTTTGGACGTAGCATGTTAGGATGATTGTTGACTCTGTGAAGCTAGGGGATGATTGTGTTTGATATGGACTAAGCATATCTCTAATGCGCAGTTTACTCATGTGTGTTGTCAAACTTACAGGCTCAATGACAGCAGGCTCCCCCTTCTGTCCCTTCTCACCACGAGCACCATCAATCTACAAACAGAACAGGAATAAGCATGCTCTAATTCATCTGTTTTCTTCATTTTAATATTAATTTATCTACTTATTATACCTGTCCATAATATTCATCGGTCTCAGCTGGGAGTTCTTTCTCTTTTTGTCCATGATCCGGATCATCATAGTAATTATCATAGTCTGCGTCCAACTCCGTGTCAGTATAATCGGCGATGTCCACCTCCTTGAAGCCATCTATGTCTAAGTCCAGCTCGCCATCAACGCCCAATCCGGTTCCAGTGGCAACAGACCCACCAGCTCCCGTGCCGGCGCTTGCTGAGCCTGCCCCAGTAGTAGATGAACCTCCCGCAGACACAGAGCCCCCACCAATGGAAACAGAACCTCCACCAACTGAGACAGAACCTCCGCCAGTAGCGCCTCCTCCAACTGTGATTGTGGAGCTGCTGCCCCCGCCACCGATATGGGCCGTGGAGCTGCTGCCACCTCCACCTCCAATATGGACTGAAGAGCTGCCGCCTCCAGCTCCAACGTGGACTGAAGAGCTGCCACCTCCACCTGCTGCATAAGAGTCGTCGATGTTGTAGTCGTATCCATCACCGTAATCATCATAGGCATCTCCGACCTTTAAAACATAAGCGAATAAGCAAGCATGTCAGTGAAGCGAACGAGCCCCAAAGTATGGGATTAAATATTGTACATTATGCAGTCCATCTCGGCTTGTACAGGACATTTTACCAACACAAAGTCTTCAAAGCAGAGATTACAGAAAAACCACATAATAATCACATTACGAATACCTACATCTAAACAATAGTTTAATTGTTTAAAAGATCTGGTCTGTTGACAAATGGTTAAATGAACTTGAGTCACTAATGTTCTTCAATATCTCCAATAAGAAAAACAAAAGAAAAAGATTCCACGGTAAACCTATTACAGGCCTAGTTCAGCTTCCAGTGAGCAAAAAGGTTAACGCCAGTTCTTATATTCTTATTGACAGTTGCGGGAATGAGAGGTAAAGGAAGTACAGGAAAGGAAAAGTGAATTTCATATATTTTATAAACAGTCTCCCCAGGTTACAATAAGCACCAGCAACACCATCTCTACTCACAGTTGTCTGGTTGGTTGTGATAGTGATCGATCCTCCCCCGCCGCCAATGACACTCCCTGCGTCCAGTTCAACTTTTGACCCCGCGCCCAAGTTGATGTCCCCTCCGGTGCTAACGCCGGAGATGGTGACGCGCCGGGTTGTGTCTGTCTCCGGTGCGGCTGTGGATTCACCGTAATAGGTCTCGTAGTTGCCATAGCCGTCGTAGTCGTCATAGGGGCTAGGTTCCACTCCGTAGTTGTCGCCTCCCGCTGTCGCCGTGGCTGAAGCCGAGGAGCTGCTAGACGAAGTACCGGACGACGATGATGATGATGATGATGAGCCGGTGGAGATTGAAGTCACTACTTTGCCGGCGGTGCCACCTGAGCTGCCTCGTAGTACTTCCTCCACTTCGGTCGCAACACTGCCCGTATCAGTCTCCTAAAAAAACACACACATATTATGCAGTAATCCAAAGTAATTGAGCAATAATTTCACAAGCATGGATGACTTTAGCTTCCTTAACTGCTTCTGCTGTTGCCTCCTCTGCGTCAGGGGTAACGTCTTCATAATAGTAAGGGTATTCATAGTTGTAGGGGTCGGATTCCTTATTCTGCACCAATGCACAACAAAAACACAGTAAGCGAACAGAGATCACATGGATAGACTGAAAGTTCATTTAAAAAAAGCAACTAAATTTAACTTCATAATATGTAAGACTATAGGCATCATATAAGCAGAAGCAAGATATTGGTGTATTATTATTTTGGAGGGACCTTGAAGGCTCTGGATCTTTCTTTCTGTGTTGAGGGAACAAAGGCAAAATGTAGATGGAAAAGCACTGTATAACTGATATACATTGTGTTATGTTATTTTATTACAAATGATCTAGGTCTGTGTAATCTTTTGACTGACAGAAATTGTACCAGTAGAATGACAAATCACTTGTTTCTGCTGATGTACCACATTCACATGCAAGGTCAAAAGGTAAAGCATGTCTTCCCACAGTGAGAGCAAGAACATGGTGTATTTAAGCTTTCGCGTGAGAGTTACAGGCTTGGGCAAGCATCACGCCATTTCTGCATCATCCTTCCTGAACATTATTAGCAAACCACTTATCTGAGCACACCACTTATAACAGTGAATCTTTTGTTCCCTCATTACTCTTACACAAGCCAAATGTCTTTTATAAAAGTAAACTAATTATCGGAGAATGTATTGTGTTTGACAACCAATGGTGTGTTGGGATCTTGGTTCTGGGGCTGGTCCGGCACTGCCACCTCACAATCAGGGCTGTAGTGCTCACAGTAGTCATAGGCAGCGCGGTGGTCTGCTACAATCATTAGCTGCTGGATGTCTCCCTGGAAACAAAAACAACAACAGGAAGTTAGAAGACCATGTTCACGACAAGATGAATAAATTCAAGCTATATCAGAACTTCTGATACGCTGCAAATTAGTACAGTATTCTGTACTAATGATGGTATGTGAATTGATTTATTTTCTCCTCTGTAGTTATAGTCTTATAATTTAAGGAGAATGTAATTTATGTTTGTCCTCCCAACTTATTCACAACTATTTAAGCTATGGTTTAGCCCTGGTTTAGACCTGATTCAGCCCAAGTTTACACTTGGTACATCCAGTACTTGGAATGAAAAGTTTGAGAATCTCTGCATTAAGTAAAGAAAACATGTGCAATCTCGTAGCAGCTGACCTGACTCATAATGTATACTATACAGTATGAGTCATGCCACATACTTTACAGTTTAAAGTATTCGGCATGGGACAGTGGCATAAGTCAAACACCCAGGAAACAAAGATGAGAAAACATAAACAGCAGTCAAAAAGGCTCAGAAGGATCCCCAGGCTACACAGGAAGTCGGGTGTCAACTGTGTATTCAACACAATGGATTTGGCACAAAACTGTTTCACCCAAAAATCCCTCACAGTACTTCCAAATGTGGTGATGTCATTCTTCATCGCTCAACAAATTTTCATCTCACCCTCATCAATGTGTGCGATGCAGCCATGGGAAAAAGCAACAGCACAGAGATGTTTTCAATTATGTCAAGATGCCAAACCCCAAGCATGTCATTCCAGCTCATATTCTCGAAAGGATTTCTATTTTTCCTGCAAGCAGAATACATTTTATTTGTGGTCTGCTCAGTGACAGTTTACAAAGGACACCAATCTAACTTTGCAGCCACTGAGTGTGCCACACAGAACTTGGGCCCTTTAATAATCATAGCAGAGCCCTACACAAGATGTTGTTTGCTGTCTCTGGCTTAAGCTATCACTGAAGTGTATAGGGTATGCACAAAAACAAATCCCCTGCCTTAGGACTGTGTTAGTAATTAGTAGCGCGTTTAGGAGTTATGAATTTGGTTGTTACCCTCAGAATTTTACCTTAAACTGTGTTGACATGTCAACTTTTTCTTTTGCCAAATTTAAGATTTTGTTTCATTTTACTCCCCAAATGGTGCTGCATATTTATGCATAATTGGCAAAGTCCTCAGCCAATTAGACTGTTAAAACCAAAGAAACTCAACCTAAGTCATCTTTATGAAGGTTCAAAATACTTTTTTTCTTCAATTTCCCCCAAACCATCAAATTATGACTCATGCAGTCATGCTAGGATGCTAATAATTTAAGAGTAACTGTAAAAAGTGAAGTCAATGATACAACAGAAAAACTGATGATGGTTTACTCCACATTCAAAATACTGTAACCATTCTCAATTTAGATTTCAAAGGTTCCTGTCGCATCGTCAAAACCCCGTAACTTCACCATCAATCAAACATGCATTTTCCTTTTTGCCATTCATAACAATGTTTCCCACACATAGACTATTCTGTGGCGCACCGCTAAGTCTTTTGTTCAACAGACACCCTACAACTGCACTATGCCAGATCCTCTTTTAAACAATTTCTCAGCAGTAGCCATTTAGGGTCAGGGATTTCTGGTATGTTTGAGGAAGGTGACCCCAACATAGCTCGAGATTTATAAGACACTGCAGAGTAATGACATGATTGCACATAAAAAACAAAAAACAATCAAAATACGTACCTACAGTAAAAAGTTAATTTGTGAATCATCTTGTTTACTAATCGCAAAGTTTACCTGTATCCAAAAGTTCAAGACCAATCCAATCATATTTTACAGTATATTACTATAAGTATTATTGTATATTTTGTTTGCTATTTACAAACAACATAAACTCTATCCTCTATTTTTGGGGGTAGAGTTTCCTGTATGTTGAATCTCACAAAGACAGCAGCTTGTCGTTCCTCTGTTACTTCAGGAACAGGAAGTAATAAATGAATGCGTGTGTGACATATGCAGCACATGGATGCAGCTATCACACAGGCTACACTACACACACGCAGACACTACTGGGACATGCTTTAGAGATTGACTCCAAAGCACAGTGGGGAAGATAAAAGACATGCAATCAGCTTTCCTATTTGAGCAGAGAGAGACACTGACATTTTTCATTGTGGAGCATCATGTGGCACATCAGAGCGGTGCTTAAGGTTCAGTCGTCCGACAATAACAGGGCTACAGCTGACAGCATCTCCCTGGACGCCTGTGACATATGAGAGCGCTGCTGGTCCCTGCCCCTCCGGCCAAACTCCAAGTGCAAGCCATTAGAAAAAGGGGAAAAAATGACTGACCTCACTCACATATTCTTCATGTTGCTACTCTCAAAAAAGAGACTGACTTTAATTAAAAAATTAAGGGTTTTTCGTGTCTATTGAGTACAATGGTATAGGCGATATGGTGTGTAGAAATACCAAAAGTAGTGGTGGAAGAGTACTTGCAATATTGAAGTAGATTTTAATTCCAATTATCTATATCACACAGCAGACACCTCATAGAGACAAAGAGGGTTTAAGACATTTCATACTAAATACAGTAAAAGCATTTGTAATCAAGTATAATAGGTTGTCTTATAGTCATCATAGTACCGGAACAATACAGAGCACCTCATAAAGCACAAGAAAGATGAGAACACATGTTTGATCAGTTAAACTTACAAAAATATGTATGCAATACAAGTTTTGGCCAGATGAGGGCATAAGAGAGCTCTAGTGTGACTGAAGCCAAACATCTGGCTGCATCTGAATTCGACTCACAATCAAAAGGAGTGGAATGAGCTCTTCTCTGTGTTGCCTTTTTTGAATTACATAGGCCTAAAGAAGCTATAAAACATTTCTATATGCAAATATGCATAGCCTGTCCATTCTATTATAAAAGCCCACAAGAGTAGAATAAGTGCATAAGAAAGGGGCACCCCACCATCTAAAAGGCCCAAACTCAGTATTATTTATCATTTCCTGTGTGCTAATAGAGAATGTGGGTAGGACAGCCCCTCCAGAGCGGAGTGAGTTAGTGGGAGGTCTGGCTGCGTTTTAAGGAGAACTACTTCCATGACATATTTACACAGTCGGCTGTGAGCTCGGAGCCAGCCGTTTTTCCTATTGCCAGTGCACACCAACACATTTGCAGTCCCACCACCTGGGCTTTTTCCAACACGACCGCAGAAACCAAACAACATGTAGTCGAGGTCAGAAAGCTGCAGTCAGGACATAAATCAGAACGGACAACAGCATCACCACCTGGACAGAGTGTTGAGCTTTTTCCTTTTTAGATATTATTAGCGGTAAATATCTATTAAATCTCTTATAGCTCATATCATTATTTCAGCCAGTGTGTCAGGAGAAGATTGATGCTTTTGAAATGCAAGAGGATGGCACAAACTTTACAAATGTGTTGGGTTCTGCTCCACGAGAACCATTTCCTTAACTCAAACAATAAAGGTTTCTTAGACTCAAAAATTCAGACGGCATCAGCCTACTCCAGACAGTGGCTTGATCCCAGAGGTCCAGGCTTCCAAGATCAACAGTCCTGTCAGCCACTCAACTTACCCAACCCAAGTCCCCTTTAAGTATTTCTCTGCAATTCCCCTGAACGACAAGCTACTACAACAAAGCTTCAACAGCCAAAGCATGTCCTTTTTTAACAGCTCAACATGTTAATCTACCTGGTGCATTTTCTTTTGGACCAGTGGAAACATGAGCATCTTGACTTGAGTTTGAGTTGGCTGTTAGCAAAAATCTACATAAGAAAACTGCTGAGGGCACACTTTGGCGTGCTGCTGGCACATTGAAGGAATAACAGAGGGAAAAAGTGAGTGAAAGACAAACATCTGACACGAGTTAGAGAATTTCTGTTCATTATCCACAGTGGAAACTTCTGCAGCTTGGGGCCGGGGATTCTGCTGCACAATGTATACTATTAAATGTGAATTAGGTTGGCACTTTTTGCTTTCCTATTATTTATTGTTATTGCTTTACTTTTGCCTTTTTTGTGGTTTCTTACAGTCAATTTGTTAGAGCATTATGTCTTGAACTTTCAGTAGCAGCTCAGATAATACATAATACTAACCAGCGTAAATGACTAGACTTGGTCCTTGTTTGTAGGATGACCGGGGAGGAGCCAAATAATAATAGCAAGCTATAAAGCATTTTGCAGTCTTCAAAACTGGACATGGACTGTAACATGCTCAAAATAGAAATACCTACAGTATATTCTTGCATTATGACTTTGAGACTAGGATGAATGTTTTTGTCATAAGAGATTTAACAAAATGTCTATTGCACCATGTTCAGGTTTTATTCTCCACAAACTAAAACCAAAGTTGAACTTTTTCAAAGCAATAACATCATCTTTTTACCATCTGAAAACCTAGATCTAAGATAAAGTGTAGAAACAAGACTTAGAGACACTTATAGATTAGGTTAGTAGTCTAAACTCCAGCAGGTTAGAACATCTTGGGCCCTGAGAACTTGATGGAGGGGTCTCCTGGTGGTTCCTAGAGTCAGGACTAAACACGGTGAGGCTGCGTTTCAGTTTCATGCAGCTAAAATCTGGAACAGTCTTCATGAGTATGTGAGACAGGCCTCAACTCTGACAGTGTTCAAAATAATCCAGGCAGAAAACAGTACTTTTATTTATTTATTTTATCTGCACTGTTGCGTTTTACTGTAATTGGTAAATTTTTTATGTTGATGTTTTATGGATTGATTCTATCAGCTTTCTTGTAATTTTATGCAACTTTGAAGCACTTTGAAGCACTTTGAATTGCCATGTGAATGAATTGTGCTCTACAAATAAACTTGCCTTCTGTAGATTCTCACCATCCTTAAGTAGTCAAATTTCAAACACAGAACTGCATTCTTGCGGTATTTGTGAGTTCACACACAAGCTACTCCGGCGATCTGTTTGAAAACCGAACTTCCTGAGGTTTGTGCGAAATGGGTCACTCATGCACCAATATTGCAATGCGAAGGCGGGTGTAACATTTGCCCACAAAAAGAAGCATTTTTTATGGACCGAATAACACATGCTGCTACGGACTTACAAACACAAAACATTTTTCAACTCTAAATATTTCGATGGATTTGCGGTTTGTTGTCTTGAGACTTGGCTGTGATTGGCTATAACAATGTGCACTTAATCCAATCAGCAGCAAATGTTGGCTAAATGTTCGTCCTCTCTCCAAATGATTTGCGCTGAAGTGATCCCAGATTGATGTCAGTGCTAATGTTATTATTATTAGCAATGTAATATGAATCTGATTCTCTCCAAGTTACATTATTGGCAAAAAATATCCACAAATACTTGACAGAGAAACCAAATGGTGGATTGGGTGATGGCATGAATGAGATCCTTGAGATGCACCTCTGTTCCTCATGACTGAACCCTCTGATCTCAGATGGGTAGTGACCCAAACTGAAAGCACCAGAATGTGTAAAGGTCATCAGTGTGATAAAGCCCTTAACAAGCCTCAAGTTCATGTGTTGCGTTTAATGGCTTTAACCTTACTTTGTCCTCCTTGTCTAATCAATGTTATAAACAAAACACACAATGCACAGGCAGGCAGTCGGATCTGTGGAAACCAAAACCTCACGATGAGGTCATGAGCACAAACATAACATTATCATAGTTTCCAGAGATTGATTCCAAACTGATGATTCTGTATCTCCTTCCCATTTTCCATCTAGGACATGTTTTGACATTAGCAAATGAAGCATCAAATTCATCATAGAGTCAAATACATTAAGAGTACCCAGTGTAATAGTGATCTAACAAAGGGGAAGAAGACGTTCAAAGTGTTTTGATAATACATTTTACACCTCAGTCAGGCACACACACACACACACACACACCTACACACACACACGTATGCCCAACAAATAAGCTCAATTTAAGCCGAAACCTCTTATGTACTATATATTAAGTCATTAGCTGCTGTTATAATGAAGCAGTAATAGTCTCTCATGAGTGATATTTAGAGGTGCAGTACCATCATTACTGTTTCATTTTTAACACATCATTACGGGGTTAAATAGCTGTCTTCTTAAATCATCCCCACCATAATTGCACTCTCTGTCTTCACTGGCATAAGAATTCTTGTGTTTGATACCGGGAAAAAGCAGAAAGGTACTCTGAGACAGCCTCTGTGGCCACAGTAACCAAACCACAAACCACTTCAGTCTATAAGCACTAGCAGGCCCGTGGCTACTGTAAGTATAAATGAGGTTAGTCTCATACACAATCATCTTTAGCAGGGAAAAGCTTTGGAATGGTTTAGTCCAATACCACTACTAGTGGTCAGTCATTTAGAGGAACAGGGAGTAAAGGGGAGAAAGAAAAGAACCTCAATTTGAAAACAACGCAACATATTTTCCATGTGGTTCACTCACTGGAGTCAGTCGTGCCTCCCACCTGGCAGACACTCAAATGGAGGCCTTAAAACACCCCTCACAGAATATCTGCCTGTTCTCACACTAACCAGTAATCTTAAGTGTTGGCGAAATGATATAAACACTTTTAACATATATTCAGATACTCCAAGTACTCACTACTTACTCTAAATCACATGAACGCTCAGAAGCTTAATCAGAAGGAAAAACAAACAAAAGCGTTTAGCACAAATCTCAAATCTGTAATTTTAGACATAGGTAGAATGAGTCCTCTCAGTATCCAGGCTGAAGTGCTGTTTCTGTAAAATGTTACATTATAGACAATAGGCTTGGGACTGTTTTGCTGCCGTACCATATATTGATACTTTATCAAACTATCGATACAGTACTTTCAATACTTTAAAAATGTTGAATGGTTGTAAAGCACGGGCTGCTCTGCAAACTATTTGCAATAGTATTTGGAGGCATTTGAATCTTGCACTCTTCTTTTTTTGTACAGCACTTTATGTTAAACCAGCATTGTGTTGTTTTAAGGCACTTGGGATTTTGAATGACTGTTATCTGTTATCTGTTACCTTTTTCTAAATTTCTAAAGTAGGTTATTCCAATATATATAGTGTTGGCTTGTTATTGGTACTGTGATATGTATTGTGTCGTGACAAAAGTGTATTGTCACAGTATAGTCAGACATACAAGCAAAAACATTTTTTTATCAGTGGATTTTAAATATTCTGAAATAGCCAAGACATTTAAATCACGCTTTTTCAGTCCCAAAGTCAATATCGATACTTTTTCGTGTCTGCTAATACCTAATGCCAATGGATAGGTTGTGAAGACAGTGGACATGAATGAAAGAATGATTATTCTTTATCTGTAATTTTGCAAAAACAGTAACTGTAAACTAAATTGCAATCATTGAGACTATAATAATACATAGATCAAACCATTAACCATATTTTGTATAAATACCCATTGCAATCACAATGCTAGTATAAAGCAGTTTCTACACAGTGTACATCTGACCCTAATAATGCTTTAGGACTGTAGTCAAAAGCGAAGCCCAATGTCCCAACATACATCCAGGTCCACTGCGGGGTCTGAGAACTGCTCTGAGCCGGCGGGGAGTGATGTCATCTTACATTCTTTCTGTGTGCTGGAGTTTAGCAGGACTGAGGCTAAGGGTCAGCTGGCTCAGCATCACTCACATCAGTCAGCCTCTGTTACTAATTATTATTGAGGGCCCCCGACTCACAAGACTAATCCCCCTTTAAACAAGCAGCATTCTGACGACACAAAGACAATACTATTCCTTGTGGCTCTGTGTGCACATGTGTGTTTGCCTCGGATGGCACATAATGTAACCAGCGCACAAATGTCCTCTCACAATGGGCTGCTCCTCTCCCAGGATAAGCATACATTATTCCAGTGTTTACATAAGCCGTCACTGGGTATTAGAGTGTTCTGGCATTTTGTTCATTAATCTTCTCCAGCAAAGATTTGGATAAAAGGGAAAGATATAGGAAAGCCCTTTCTCCAACAATAAAAACCTGTCAATGCTTGCAAAGTAAATCTGTGAACAAAGTACAAAAGCCGATTCAGATAAGGAGTTCATATGAGAAAACCACACCGCTGATGAAAAGATTATCACTCTTTTGAAGTTGTTATGACGTGAAACAAATGATTAGACACAGTAGTCAGAGAGCGTTGTGACTGTATGTCTGGAATTTTGATTTAGCATTACATCTTTGAATCAAGAGAATCCCCCAGTCAGAAATGGCTGCATGACCTCCAGCAATGCAACATCATTTCATTGACTTTAAGGGAAAAAAACACTATGACTTCCATTCACTGTAGTATCTCTGGTATTGCCTCATTCAGAGAGACTCAAGACTCAATTATTGACAGTTGACCGCCAATTAAACATTTCACGTCAAGTACCACCCACAAAAATATTTAGCTCTCTGCTTACCACCAGGTTTAAAGTCAGACGATAAAAAGTTAAAACCTGGGCTGAATCAGAGCTAAACTCATGTTGAACCAGAGCTAGAACTGGACAAAAGTTCTCTACAAAAAACAAACCAAAATTGGACAAAAACAAACATACAATGAATTCTCTCAAAGAAATTACACACAGTCTACAATTGCAGATTAGCCCGCCTCCACTCCAGGCTGCAGATATATATGAATAAGTGTATTTTTGACAGATGCCTACCTCAAATACTTCTTCGTCAAGTATCCTAGTTCCAAATACAATAATCCCTTTGGTATCAATAATGGGGTTGGGGCTCCGGAGCAGTTTCTGCGTGGCCTTCTTTTTACAGTCCAAAATGAGAGTGATGGTCTGCTTGTGCACACTGATGGCGACTCGATGCCACCTGAAAAAGACAACCGTTTAACACTAGCATTAGTAGAGGTAAACAAAAATGTTAAATTTGGCCCAAAAAAAATGGATGATAATGCGGAGGACAGGATTATTCCGGAGTTATTACTATTGCAAAAAGATTTGTGCAGGTGTAAGACCATCTGTTTGTATTGAGAAGTACAACACTTTTGAACAAAACGCAATTTGCAATCATAACTTAGACTGTTTTCCCAAAGCTTTGTTTTGCAGGCAGCAATGAAACCAATCAGGGATTGCTCCAGTCTAAATCGAGAGGGCAAATTTTGGAACAGCATTTACTGCTGATTGGATTAAGCATCGTCTTATTTTAGCCAATAACAGTAAAGTCTCAAAACAACAAACAGCTGCAATATATTTAGGAGTTAAAAATATGATGTGTCTTTGTTTACATAATTATTGTATGTAGCTGTATACCTTGTGTTTTTCCATTGATAAAACTGCTTGTTTTTGTTAATACCCAGGGCAAGAAATCAATGGGAGCAGCACAACGTAGTGTTTGCGAACTCGCAAATATTGCGAGAATTCAACTTGCAGCCAAGGTTAGCAATGAACACCAGTGAAACCTGCAGTTGCTCCTATTGTAGTGGGAAATGGAATAGCACTGTTGTGGTGTTGTCGAGATACTGAAATTTGAAACTCCATTTCGGTACCAAGTACGGTTACACTTTATTTTTACATGACCTTGATGCATTGTACCTAATTGTACCCTGTCTGACGAAGGGCTAAAGGCCTGAAACGTTATCTTTGTGGTGCCGAAATTAAACTCCTTGGGAGTGCAACAGCGGTGCAGAGTTTTTATTCTTTATTCTTTACTCTTGATGCATTGTACCTAACAAAATTTTGTACGATGTAATCTGCTTTGTAACAATCTGTAATACCTTGTACCTAAATACATACACAATGGACCCCACTACCCTTAATACATTGTACCTGTCAAATGTAATGTGCTATGTAACAAAGTGTTATAACTTGTACCTATGGG
Organism: Neogobius melanostomus; assembly: GCA_007210695.1. Classification (NCBI taxonomy): domain Eukaryota; kingdom Metazoa; phylum Chordata; class Actinopteri; order Gobiiformes; family Gobiidae; genus Neogobius; species Neogobius melanostomus. The sequence continues at coordinate 222,118 of VHKM01000393.1, forward strand.
TTAGATACACAATGGAATAATATGTATTTGCATTTTGAAGGTACATGTAATAACTCTAACCCTAACCTGATGCCCTAACCCTAAGGGTCTTATGTCATATTACATTATGTACCTCCAAAGTACTAATACACATTATTCCATTGTGTACTGTATGCACTATATAGGTATAACGTATTACACTTTGTTACAAAGCAGATGACACTGTATTAAAGTTTATTAGGTACAATGTATCAAGGTAGTGTAAAATAAAGTGCAACCCACCTGGGACTCTCAACAGCACCAGTATTCAGATCGTATATTTCAACAATAGATGCATTTAGTTTTAGAACTTCATATGGGGTTATAGCAAGATTCAACCATATAGATTGAGTACTAGTTTTGGGATATGCTATGGCTCTGCAATCCAGGTGGCTGTGCGAGAGGAGGGAGGGAAGACATGAAAAGAAAGAAACTATTGATACTATAGTACAGTATCTGCTTAAATTATTATTGTGCATTGATACAACTTTTAGTATCAAACTAATATCAAAGAATTGATACTTTTGACAACCCTACTTGGCCATGCAAAGTACAGACTAATGCTTATAATTTAGCCTAAATGAATCTCATTAATCTGATTTTGATTGCGCACACATTACAGAACAGCCACGTATACATGATGACCGATGCACAAATCTTACTACGCTCACTTCTCATTACAGGCAAATGTAGTTATGGGTGTACTAATGTAGGAAAAGTGTAGCATATAAAAGGATTAGATTAATAATGTCAAAGTGAATACATTTCTGACTGTTTATTTATTGTTATTATTCGTTGCTGAGATCAGCAAAGGGAGAGACTTTAGGGACAAATTTAAGTCTATTAACTTTGTACAATATTCAAACTTACAGACTATCACTTTAACCTATAAGTCCCAGAACAATCCGTCTACATGGAATGTAGAAAGGTGCTTGATAATACACATACGGACATGGAATAGGAACAAGACAGTGATTTGCAAAACAGTGCATAAATGTGACTGATGTTGTGTCCTAAATCGCTAAATCACTTACTTCCCATCGGCGAGGTTGACTCCTCTGAAGAGTGGGTAGTCCTCAGGGCTGGGTTTGCCTGTTTGGTCCTCATACAGAAACACAGGAGACCGGCCAACTTCCAGTCCGAGTTGCTGAATACCCTGTTCATTGTACACTGACAACAGGAAAGACTGGCTGCCCCTCTTCGGCTTCACTGTGGCCAAGATGGAAAAGTCTTCTGGGAACACATCACCTGGAACACAAAAATTCAATTATTGAATGAGTGAATGAAAATTATGTTCTATATTTATCTTTGAATAGGACAATGGTCACAGAAAGAACAACAGACACATTTGAGAAAGGTATGTGTGTAGCAGAGCACAAGGCAGTCATGTGGCATGTGTATGTGATAGATGTATTGCAGTTTGATGGAATAATACCTGTGGTAAGTATTAATTATAGTTTTACACCAGGGATGTGGCAGTTTTAAAACATTCATGTGTCGAAGAGAGAGATTACAAGGCCCATATTGTTTGGTACAGCATTGTCAAGACAAAGAAATTCAATCTGAATGGACTGGCCCCTCAGTACATCACAGACCCCATCTAAATTTACACCCTGTAACCTGCTTTGAGGTCTGAGGGCCAACTCCAGCTTGAGGGTCTGAAGAAGAACCGTAAAACCAGGGGGACAGAGCGTTCTCTGTTGTCGTCCCTTAGCTGTGGAACACTCTGCCCCTCCACGTCCGAACAGCCCCCACAGTTTTAAGTCTTGTCTGAAGACCAACTTTTATTCTCAGGCCTTTAACACAGCATGAGTTCTGTGGTTCCCTGTGTCTTTTTATTATATTTATTGTTTTATGTTATTTATATTATCTGTTTAATTAATTAATGTGTCTGTTTTTTCTCTATTATATTGTTTTTTCTGCGCTCAAATGCACATCCTTTGTGTATTGTCAGAATTAATTAATGTTACTGTAAATGTAAATGTATTTTCTGTACTTTCTATGTGTATTTGAAAAGCACTTCTAGGGACGGACATTGCAAATTAGCCTTGGCTATAAATGTTGTAGTGTGGTACATGTTTATTGTTCACACGTGTCCCTATCAAATAAATGAATAAATAAATAAATAAATAAATAAAAATAAATTCTCTATTATTGTTTTATGTACTTCTAGTGGTGGAGCTAAATAGCTATATGTGGGTCTTCTTTGATATTTTTTGTGCAGCACTTTGGAAACGTTCTTGTTGTTTAAATGTTCTATATAAATAAAGTGGATTGGAACCTTTAGACACATGCTACGTCCTGTGGCCATGTCCAATAAGGCAGTGAAATAAATATTTTTTTTAAACGTGTCAAACCTGGGAAAACTAAATGTAGTGTTCTATCCCTTCATGTGCATTTTAAGGACCAAACCTGTTTGTCATGAGACAAATAACTTGATTTCACAGCAGATGATAACAAAGAGGAATGCTAAAGCGTTATTTAGAAAGTCTGCATGTCTATGGGACAATACAGTCTTTCTTCAAGAGAAAGTTCCAGAAGAGAAAAGAAAGAAAGTCAGGATTTGCGGCTGATGTGGTTTTGTAGCACCTCATGCAGCGATCAGACTCCTGCTTCACCGCAGTCTGGAAAATGTAACATTGGCATAGCTCCGGACGAACAGCCAATCAGAGGCTGAGGAGGATGAGCTGCCTCATAGGGAATGTGGTATGGAAACCTGAGGTTGGACAAAGCCAAGGGGCTCGAGTATTAAACCATACAACAGTGAAGCATTAGTCTTCACTTTTTACTCTAAATTTAACTCTCTCTCTCTCAGTCCATTTTCATATTTTGAGTTCACAAGCGCAGCTTTTAACTTGCACAAGAAAATACCTTTCTCAATACACTACCAACCTTTTCCGTCATTACCTATTTTAACCAAATAGTTACAGCAGAGTGCTACTTATGCATTGATAAGAATACACAATGTACATCTTGTAGCAAAGATGATTCAAATCACAAGGAGACAAAAAGTTGTACCCTCCTTGTAATACTTTACGATATTTACCCAAATGCTTGGAGTTTGTGCACAATGTCTTTATAACTCAATCATCTGGTGCAAAAATAGAAAATGCATCTATACATGTGACTTGATATGAATTGTAGAAAACCTTTGAGGAGCTGCTTGAAAAGGGCGGAGAGCCTTTAATAGTTGGAGATGGAGGTTGATTGAAAATGTGCCATTGTGAAAGGGTAGAAAGTAGCCTACAGTATGAGAAAAAAACCAGGCACTCTTCCTGTATCAGCATTTTTTACTCTAAAAGCCTGTATTTCAGGTGGTTAATTGACCAGTCTTTAAAAAACATTGCACCCAGGGTGTTTCTTTATTCCAGGCGTAGCAGCCAACAAACCAGCCTTCTTCAGGGGGTGACAGTATAACAGACCAGGGATCGCCAACCAGTAGCTCGGGAGCCACCAGTAACACTTTCTACATCTCTGCACACCCTTGATGAGTCACATGTTAGATGCATTTTCTCTTTGATCTGAACATGCTGAACACAGTCTGGAAACAGTTGGGTCAATTATAGTAAAGTATAAAAACAAAACTCAAGTAATTTTCTTTGAAATATCATCTTGGCTACTGATTCTTCATGGTGAGCGTCACTTAAGCCACATTTCACAGTGTCTTGGAGCATAAGTTGCTCTCTGACGTTTTTGTTGCATTGAAGTAGCTCACCAAGTAAAAAAAAAAAGGTTGGAGATCCCTGCAGTAGACTTTTATGTATTTATGTATGTCCCTCACTACCAACTAGTTTAGACCTCTACAAATACTTTTATTATTTATTTGGTCCAGGCTTGGTATGTTAATGAAAACACATGCATGTAAACACGCCACACTGGGTTGTAGCCATGGGCTAATTTCCATCTGTTGTTCCCCACTCGCACTCTCAAACACACTCTCATTCACCCTGGCCTATTGTACATGTTTTAAGTGTTAGGAGAAACTGGAGCAGCAGGAAGAAACCTATGCAGACATGGGGAGAACATGCAAACCTCACACAGAGAGGCCCCGTGAGACCCAGGGATCAAACTCAGGACTTTCAAGTTGAAGCAAGAGCGCTAACCGCTGCACCCTGACATTTACTCTATTAGCAGCAGTTCATAGTATTTCAGTCTTCTCCCAAATATTAGACATGCTTGAAATGTGCATAGAAGGGATTCTTTCTTTTTAAAACATAGAAGTGAGAACTGGGCAGCACGGTGGCGTAACGGTTAGTGCTTGTGCTTCACAGCTAGAAGGTCCCAGGTTCAGTCCCCAGGCAGGGCCTTTCTGTGTGGAGTTTGCATGTTCGTCCTGTGTCTAAAAACATGTACAATAGGCCAGGATGAGTGAGAGTGTGTTGGGGACATTGGATGCAAATTAGCCCATGGCTATAATCTGGTGTGGCATGTTCATTAACATGCACTGCCCTGACCAAATTAACAAACAAACAGAAATATTGTGTTATGGTATTTTTCTGAAATTATGCACTAGTGTGATCTGCTCTCTTGTTGCTGAAGGGCTAATGGCTGAGTCCTGGAGCAGGGCAGTGGGGGTCACTCCACAGGGCTCAGGTTTCTCTGGAATGTGTTTCGCCAACCTGTGTTCGGGGCCACCAGATGACAGATAGCTCATTCCTCCTCTTCTATGTGAGGGAACACAGTGGGAATGTAGGGTCAGAGTGATACCTAAAGATCCAAAGTGTTTACAAGACTAGGACAGAAACCAAACTGTGTGAAAATACAACAAACACTGGCAGGTTAAACTCTGTCAGGAGCTATCCAATGTGCTGGTAACAAAGACTGAAGGAAATCCAGCATTTGTGAGAGACAGAATCTCTCAACTTTCAAATCGGTAAAAAGGATTTGTTCACAAGTAGTGAATAGTTGTTGGCCAAAAACTAAAACATATTAAAGGTTTTAAAATTCTATGACAATTGTATAAAATGAAAGTTTCTTTATATACATTTATTCCATATGTAAGAAATGCTGACTAGTGCTTTTGTTTGATTTGCTGAATGATGGAGAATAATTAATTTTGTGTCATTCCAGTGATGCTAAATTGTTTATACAAACCATAATCATAAATACTAAAATTAATAATTATTTATAATTAAATGATTAAAGCTTTTAAACCACAGCTTCAAACATTGCAGAATTTGCTTTATTATTCTGTTTAAATTGAAAATATATAGTAAAAAATAAACAAACAGGTTTATTAAAACTGAAAGGGTATTCAGCCCTAGCTGTTCATTATGACAAACAAAGCTGAGAAGATGGGTGCAAATAAGCAACTTCCACATCAAAACTCCACTTAAAGATTCATAAGCCACTGACCTCTTTGTGGCAGCCCCAAGTCACAGAACCAGAGATGGGTCGGGACTGGACCCTATGTGCAGATTATTTACTGTGTTAACAGCTAAATGGATGGCAAAGAAAAAGTCTTTCTGTTCAGCTTTCTGACTTCATGCTGTATAAATTGTGTCCCATTGCTATTTCCACTGTCTCAAAAACTAAGTAGTCTCTTGTGTTTCCAGGCAGATTGAAATGAATCATCTCCTCCACGTGTTTGGTTAATGATTGCATGTCTGCTCTTGTTCTTTTTCCAACACATCATTACAGACTGGCTTAGGGTCATGGGCCACTTTAATTCTGCTGCAGAGCAGCAGCTAAATCCAAGCAAATCTGAACAAAAAGCATGTTTAGATGATACATATTTCCTATGTAAACCCAAGCTTTTATTTTCTACAGAAATGTTGATATTTTAAGTAGAAAGTACCTTCAGGCTCTAGGCCTTGGTTATTGCAAACATGGCTTAAAGGGACTAGATGCAAGTTGGTCATTTTATACTCACTACTGCTCTCTTCAGCAACTGCTACACAGTACACCTGTGGGCTCGTCCGGGAGTTGAACCCGGGACCTCTCGCTACCCTACTCACTACTGCCACCTCAGGTCTTATACGTAACTGCAGTCTCTATATTGAGCTCGTGCATGACGGCAATTTGGACCCGAATTAACACCTTTTTGAGTGACAGTGCAGGATTTTAAAGGCAGTTGTGGTGAATAGGTCTGGGCTCATTCTACACATTAGGACATGGCTGGAACATGTACAGTAGGGGAGGAAAATACATAATTTTTTAATTTTTAAACTCTGCATAGTCCCTTTAAGGCAGGATGGGTAAAGGATATCAGAGAAGAAGAAGAGCTTTATTTATATAGCGCCTTTCACAGACATGGTCACAAAGCCACCATTTTACATTCACTCCATACTTGGTGGTGGTTTCCCCTGGTGGAGACTGACAGAAGCGTTGTCACAACTGAACACATCTGCGCCAACGGTCCCTCTGACCACCACCATTCATTCTCACACACACACACATCCTGGCCTATTGTACATGTTTATAGTGGTAGGGGAAACCTACACAGACACAGGGAGAACATGCAAACTCCACACAGAAAGGCCCCGTCCAGGTGGGAATCAAACCCAGGACCTTTTTGCTGTGAAGCAATAGCACTAACCGCTGCGCTACCGTGCCACCCACGGTTCAGATGTCTTTTGAAAGATTTTACAGTTACTTTAGAGTTGATTTTACAGCTTGTACAAGACCATCAGAGTAATATCTAAACAATAATTATGTGAATTTGTATTCATTTATTTTTTGTCATAGATCCAGCATTCATTACAATCGAATGCAAAAATGTTCAATATATTTGTAAATCACAATTTAGGGCAGCATAATTATTGAAAATGCATAATTTTATCTTTAAAATCAAGATTAAGAACACATTTCAAACATGTATGAGAACATTTAAATATACTAAGCGTGGTTTATACCTAATAAGACCACCTGGAGACCATATTTCTTTCAATATTACACAGCATAAATAATGTGAATGTCTGCAACCATTCGATTTGCAATTTCTATTCAATTTCCGTTTATCTTGCAGTCCTCAAAGAATAATAATTCATGATATTTTAACAATTTTTAACTTTTTCTCACAACTATAGCCTCAGGGAGCAAAACTGTTAAATGCACTACTGTCTGTTGATACGCTTGCTAAAAGTTATATACACAGTGCGGCTTTAATTAAACTAGCAGGTCTCTAATGTACTCACTCAAGTTGATTTGTTTCATGCAGACTATTATTTTGTAGGATCCGCAATAGAGAGTATAATTACAGCATATTTATCTAAACAGAGTCTCATATGGACTGTGGTGTCATCCGGCTTCAAAGAGAACTCTGTTTGTTTGATTGAAGAGCATGACAAAACACGCCGCCTTTGCAGGCTCTAACTTAAAGCCCCAAAGCAGAGCTATGGCACGCATCAAAGGTCCAGTCAGGCCAAGGCTACATCTGAGAAGACGTCTGAGGCTGCCATCCAATCGGAGCTTTGTCAAGGCTTAGAAAAAGAAAATAATGTCTCAAAGCACAAATCCTCTCTGTCAACTACAGAAGTAATAACAAACTACTTTGAAAATGGTACACTAGATTTGCCGACAATGCTCTATCGGGTGTAAGGAACCAGAAGTAATGGTGGATGAGAAAGAGAGAAATTGTGAGGGAATATTTCAAGGACAGAAGAGAAAAGAAGGAGGAGGGAGGAGAGAGCTGCAGCAGTAACCCCAAGCCACGTCAGCACAATAGAACAAGGCAGAAGTGGAAATCCAGACGTTCCTCCATTCCACCTCTGTTTTACAGCTTTTCCATCCATTTTAATAGGTCAATACTTATTCTTATCTTTACTGTTAGCAGGAAAAGTGCTATATACACATTTAAAGTGTCTCTGATCTACTTGTTTTATTTACTTCGAGATAATAATGTGAGGGGGTATTTATGTAGCATTTAACATCTATATAGGTGACAAAGTGCTTCACCCTCCACTGGGGGTGGCAAGCTATGTATATAAACAAAGTTGCCCTGGGCTGGGTAGACTGATGCAAGCAAGGCAGCGCAATAATTTGGACCCTCCAACCACTAACTCACACACCACTCACTCAAGCTACCAGATATTTCCACATGATTTTCCATCCAGTTACTAACTAGGCCCATCCCTGCATAACTTCCATGAGATCAGACGACGTAGGGCTTTGGTTCGGCTGCATTTTCTCGAGAAGTTGAGAATAAAGAGCAAGCCTTTGAGGGAAGCTATAAAGGCACCAGCGAATGCTTATGGGAAGTTGGATAGCCATGGGATAGAGCTTACCTGGATAGAGCTGTACGGTGGGTGCGGAGAGCTGAGCTTCCTTGGATACTCTGTAGGCCTCATCAGGTCCTTGTGTTGACCGTCGATGCGTGCAAAATCCTGTTGCTTTTGTAACACCCTCCGGTAAATTGTGAAAATCTAAAATCTTCAAGAGGTCCGCTGGTTCCACTGCAACACAAGCAACAAAGAGAAGAGATCACTTAAAAAACATCACTGTAAAATGCACTAGAAGGGTCATCAACAAGTATAATATCAATTGTCTGGGTGGAAGTTGTGAGCGTGTTGGGCAAACTTTCATTGTGTATATTCCTAACTTGAGACTTCTGAATCAGACACTGGCCCTTCAGCGGGACATCTGACAGTTGTGGTTGTTGGAAGATTCTGTTATCCATTTTAGGCACTAAACAGAGACTTGCCCATTTATAGATCCGCGATGATCATGGGTTACAGAAGGACAAAAGCCATCCCTTCCATCCACGGCTTTGCGTGCTAAACCTACCACTGCCTGCATTTGGCCACAACCATGCATTTAGCACACTTTCAGGCAACTCGTCTGGGCTATACACTGGCCACCGCAGCAGCGCAGGGTCAGAGCACAATATGATGTGGTGTTTGACCTAGAACCACATCTCCATGAGCCAAAACCACCAGAACAAACAACTGCTCCCAACGGCAGACGCACACAGAGAGCATTGAAGTGAAACAGCTGTGGACAACACAGTATTATGTCTATCGAGACTGGTAATATAGCTATTAATACAACACATCTCTTTAGTCATTCATTAGATCACTTGAATCTCGACTTCAGTGACTGTACAACCTTTTTTATGGATTTCTTCCTAATGTATGATTTTAAATATATGTTTAGTAGTAGGGGAACTAGGGCTGCAAGGTTTATCGGTATCGACTCACAATCGAGGATTTGACTGCAATTTCTTTTTTTTCCTGGCATTTCATTGATAGATGTCACCGATCCGAATAGTGGAGCCCCTGATCTCAGGTTCAGTTGCAACAGATAAAAGTTTGTCTGAGTTTCCATAAAGCAGATTCTTTGTTTAGAAAGACGTTATGTGATTCCATTGCGGACTTATTTTAGTCACGTGGCTGTCCCCCAGAGGTACTATGAATGTCCGGGAAAGGTGGAAGCCGAACCCCTCCAGAAGAGGGCACTGTCTACAGAAAGAACTAATATTTATGTATATAAATATGTTGTTTAACTGTCTAAAAGTAGCATGACGTCCTACACTGATTTTAGCAATTTATGCAATTAAATGTGTCAAATAAAAAAATCTTAAATCGAATCGCAATATTTGTCTGAAAATCGCAATTAGGCTGTTTGTCAAAATCGTGCAGCCCTAAGCGAACCCTACGCAGATATAGGGAGAACATGCTAAACCACACAGAAATGCAGCACTTAGCCACATCTAGTTGTGATATAAGAGCGCTAAAAAAATTAAATACTAACACTAAATGTTTTATTAAGCTAATATCATATACAAAAAATATAATATTTAAATTTAAATAAATCAAATATTGGCTAGACACAGTTCAAAATGACAAGTGCAAGACAGTGACCTTTAGGCATTGCGTCAACACTATGTAAACAGAGGTGCACATAAAAAGAAATATATGACACACAAGTCCAATAAAGAAACAATAGTCGCCCCTGTTGTATACATGTTTGTGTCAAGTCAAGGTTCCCAGTGTCATCTATTCTAGTCAGAGGGATATTTGTCCATCACACATTCACACACATTGGTATAGTGTTTCTAGTGTCTGTCCAAAAGACACCATATACACAGTGCTCTTCAATGGCCCCAATCTGAGAGTGAAAGGTGGGAACGCGAGTGACTAGTGTTTGTTCATTCTGCAACTGGCTCCAGCTGGATGCCAGTACATAGGCCTCATGTGGCACATCCACTTTTTAACAGAGCATCATTTATACTTTCATGTGGCCCTATGCTTACACTGGGAAATATAAGAAAATAAAAAAGATTATGCTCCAAGGTCACAATATACAGTGGGTTGCATAAGTATCCGTACCCCTTTAACTTTTTGACATTCTGCCACGCTATGGTCCACAAACATACATATAGCCATCCATCCATCCATCCATCCATTTTCTTCCACTTGTCCGTTGCCGGGTCGTGGGGCAGCTGTTGGAGCTGCCGAAATCACATTGCACCAGCCCCTATGGCTCCTCCTGCAGGTGATGGGTCCACAGAAGGACGGCCGCATGGTTCCAACCGGGCCTGTTGGTCTTCCATAAGGGGCCTCTTACATATATATACAGTAATTGAAATTTTATGTGAAAGACACACACTAAGTGACATGAAATATATACATGATTTTGTACCTTTTTTATAAATAAAAAAATTGAAAAGTGGTGTTTGCAAAAGTATCTATACCTCCTGAGTTAATGCTTTGTGGAACTGCCTTTTGCTGCAATTACAGCTGCAAGTCTGTAATTCTTCTTTGCAAAACAGCTCAAGCTCAGTTAGATTAGATGGAGGGCGCTTGTGAACCGCAGTTTTCAGATCTTTACAGATCAGTTTTCAATTCTGGATTGGATTTAGGTCTGGACTTTGACTTGGCCTTTTAAACACATGGATATTCCATTGTTGCCCTGGCTTGTTGTCTTGCTGGAAGGAGAACCTCTGCCCCAGTTTCAAGTAATTTGCAGACTCCAACATGTTTTTGTCCAAGTTTGCCCTGTATTTGGCCCCATCCATCTTCCCATCAACTCGAAGCATCTTCCCTGTCCCTGCATAGGAAAAGCACCCCCAGAACATAATGCTACCACCACCATGTTTGACAATGGGGATTGTACAGGGTACAACTAATAGTTGTCCTTTGCACAGTTTCCCCCACCTGAGCTGTAGCTCTCTGCAGTTCATCCAGGATTATCATAGGCTTCTTGGTAACAGCTCTGGTCAGTGCTCTCCTTGTTCGGTCAGTAAGTTTAGGAGGACGGCCGGATCTTGGTTGGTTTGCAGTGAGGCCACACTCTTTCCATTTCTGTATGGTGTATTTAACTGTACTTTGAGAGATGTTCAAAGCTTTGGAAAACTTTGTATAACCTAATCCAGCTTTATCCTTCTCAATAACTTTATCCCGGACCTGTCTGGTGTGTTCTTGGACTTCATGATGCTGTCTGCTCTCCAATAGTCTCTTAACAAACTTCTGAGACCATCACAGAGCAGCTGTATTTGAACTGACATTAGATTACACACAGGTAGACTCTATTGGTTGCTCTAAAAGGAAAGGGGTATAGATACTTTTGCACACCTCACTTTTCAGATTTATTCATAAAAAAAAGTTCAAAATCATGTATAAATTTCACTTCACGATTGTGTGTCACTTATTGTGTGTCTTTCACATAAAATTTCAATTATATATATTTATGTTTGTGGACCATAGCGTGGCAAGAATGTCGAAATGTTAAAGGGTTACAGATACTTTTGCAACCACTGTAAATGTCTGACTAAATCATCGCATGTTGTTAAAGAAAAATTAAAAATGATCCAAATATGTCATATGAAAATACATTCAGTAGTAGTAGTAAAAAAAAGCCTCATATTCCGTTATTACAGTGATTTTATTACCAAGCTTAATGTTTGTGTTATTTGTTCATGTTATTTGTAAATAGAGAATGCAAAAATTATACTGGTATGTTGAGTAATGAGGGTTGCAAACAATTTGCTTTTTTTATGTTCTAATTTTAATATTGCTTTTCAGTCTCATTTGGCCCATTCACACACATGTTCATCAGTGTACACCAGACGACTCAGACACGCAGTGCAATAGCTCTGGTTGGCCCGCCAGATGGCTGAGTGGTTAGTGCTCTTGCCTTACAGCAAGAAGGTCCTGGGTTCGATTCCCGGGCTGTGCAGGCCTTGCTGTGTTGAGTTTGCATGTTTGTCTACCCGTGTCGGGATGGGTTTCCTCTGGGTGCTCCTGTTTCCCCCATCAACCAAAATCATACACAATAGTATAATCCTCCAGCCATGTAATTCAGCATGGGTCCCCTGCACTGTGGCTGCCCACTGCTCCTGACAGGTTGTCTCAGCGGCAAGGAAGGATGGGTCAAATGCAGAGCACCCATATGGGGACAATAAAGTACACCCTTAAATTATAAGCGGGCCTACCGATAAATTGCATTAAACACTAACTTACTATACATTACTAGATTCTCACTGTACGGTAGCGTAGCAGTGGGGAGTTCCATAAAAGTTACCACCACATAGCATTGCAAAGCGAACATTATAATCAGCGTTTGAAACAGTGAAGTGAGGAGTTGAGGACCATGGCCTTTTCTCTCTCTCTCCACCGCCATCTCTCTCCTACTCTCAGTGCAATATTTTTTTAATTCTTTATTTAACCAAGAAAGTCCCACTGAGATTCAAAATCAAATTTCCATGGGAGTTTTTAGTGGTGGGGAAACCTAAACAAACACGAGTAGAACATGCAAACTCTACACAGAAAGGCCCAGTCCAGGTGGGAATCAAACCCGGGACCTTCTTAATGTCAAGCACTAACCGCTGCGCTACTGTGTTGACATGAAGCGCCCACATCATCAAGCACATATTACAGTATGCTAGGAACAGACAGAAACTGTTTGGACACTGATGACTCCTGTGGAGGAGGAAAGGTAATTAATTGATGCTTTGATCCTAAAAGCAGCTCCAGTGAGCCACGGTCACGTAAAGTGGGCAATGATTAAAAATCCAGTCCTGTGTAGGGCATTGTGTCATTAATTAGTACTGCATTAATTAATTATTAGCGAAGATTTATTCCAAAAACACCAACGGTTCTGCATTTGTCATTTCTATATTTAGAAGCACAATAAATAGTCGGACTGATGACATGGTGCAGCCATACCCACTTTGCTTTGCTCGATCTCATCAAATCTCGGAAGCTTTGTGAGGTTGAGCCTGATTAGTGCAAACGTAGCTTACCACCACCGAGTATGGAGTTGTTGTTGTTTATGTTTATTTGGTAGGGACAGTGCAAGTTAATGAACAAGCCACACCGGATTGTAGCCTTGGGCTAATTTCCATCCGTCATCCCTCATGCGCACTCTCAAACACACTCTCATTCATCCTGGCCTATTGTACATGTTTTTAGTGGTAGGGGAAACCGGAGTACCCGGAGGAAACCTACGCAGACACGGGGAGAACATGCAAACTCCACACAGAAAGGCCCCGGCCTTGGTGGGAATCGAACCCGGACCTTCTAGCTGTGAAGCGCTAACCACTGTGCTACTGTGCCGCCCGCCGGAGTGAATGAATAATGCACAAAAGTGTAAAGGGGCTTTGAGCGTCTGGAAAAGCACTATATAAGATTCATCATTATTATTATTAGTAGTATTAGTAGTATTAGTAGTAGTAGTAGTAGTAGTAGTAGTAGGAGTATTAGTATTATCATTAGTGCACAGGTGTTAAAGACAACATACCATAAAAAGAAATCAGCTGTCTCGATTTATTAGATCGTTTATTTATCTACCTGTCATGGATGTGTGAGAATTCCTGTTTAAAAGGATGTGTATTTCGTAACAATATATATAAAGACAAGACCTGAATCTAAGTAAGGTACATTAGTTCCAGATCTGCACCCTTGACTTTGTAAAGTACATGTCAATGTAGCTAGCTACATTTATGTTTCTGTGCATACCACAGCATGACAAAGGTAGATGTGCAAATAAAGAGAGCTCTTTGCCTATCATCAGCTCATAAGGAAGCACCAACACTGTGTAAACTCTGTAAAGTAAAAGACTAAGTAGTAGTAAATATATAACACATGCTTTAAACTGCTAAAAGAGGTAAATGTGTATAACTATGAAGAATTATGGCTGGCCTGCTGGTGTTGTCTGACTTTATCGTTCTGATGTTTTTGATGAGACACTGGGAGATTTTAAATTAATGTTTTGAATGGTCTACAATGTGGTTAAAGGAGCTATACCTGATTTTACTTCTAGAAGTGGAATGAAATGTATTTTGTCCTCCTTTTGTATATTGTGAACTGAAATGGCTGAGGGGAAAACTGCGTGGTTCAAATGATAAAACATTTGTATCAATTTCATGAACTTTCAGGCTATTTTACTAGCATTTTTGTGAAAGTGACCCTGAAAAGTGACCCTGCATGTTGTGTAATGTGCCTATAAACTTGTCCCTGTAAAGAATTTGGATGCTACAGATACATTAGGAAAGTTACGAAAGAGTTTGGACCATAATTAACATTTTAATTTAATGGCTTGGATTTCATTGTTTGCAATCAAAAAATCAGGTATAGGGCCTTTAATGCAAAATCATAGGCCTTTAAAGTGATAGTGTGGAAGTCTACATTTTTACAAATGTTATAAAATCGACCACCCCAGTTTGCATTTTTATGTAAAGTAAGTAATAATATAAATATATTATTTTTTTGTAAAAACCCTTCTTCCTGGATCTCAGCAACTAATCAATCAGAGTCTAGTATCCTCCAACATTGACCAATGAGACAACCTTTTCCTGTGAATCCACCAGTCAGGTCCAATCAGGAAGGGAGGGAGCTTGATCATTTACTTTTTAACCTTCTGTTCCTCTCCCCATTTTGCAAACTAAGAAGGGCTTTCTAGGTAAAGAGTGGAGCAATTTGATTGTTTATTTTCAAACTTCACTCTATTTTTCCTCACTTTGCAAACTTACAGACTATCACTTTAAATCAAAATATAAAATACTACTGCTTATAATCCAGTTCAAAAATAAAGCGGTGTAGACAGACACCTTATCTTAAATGTAGACAAGTAAAAGTATTAATTACTGTATAAAAGTGATAAATGCTATCAGTGCAGTCTGAGATTGAGTATTCCACAGTTTTCACACTGACTTGTAATTAATTTATATGGGATATGCGGAAACAAAATTCAACCACAGTAAAGGAAACATCAAATATACTTCAGATACTTGTGCTTTTTCAGCTTCCATAACAACCCATCTCTTTATAGATGATTACATGATAGTTGATGGTGTAAGATCCTTACAGTAATTAGTGAGAAAGTAAAAAACTCCCCCCCTTTAAACATCGCTTACATTTACCAAGATATGGCATTATTCAATCAATTCATATTATCTTACTTGATCTGTAAAAGATAAGTGAATTTGCATATGGAGAAGTCAGGTTGCTGACAAAAGATTTACAGTTAGTGTTGTTTTTCCTCATTCAAAGTGACAATAAGCAACCCCCTGCAGATGCTGGGACATAACACAAATACATAATTGAATTCAATCGTCCAATAAAGTATATTTTGTTCTTAAGACATTTGATCTCTGCAAGAAAGTCATATCCCTTTTAA
This sequence comes from Neogobius melanostomus, assembly GCA_007210695.1. Lineage (NCBI taxonomy): Eukaryota > Metazoa > Chordata > Actinopteri > Gobiiformes > Gobiidae > Neogobius > Neogobius melanostomus. The sequence goes on from VHKM01000393.1 coordinate 237,694, forward strand.
AGATCATACTTACAATATCTAGGTTGCTTGGTGGAGTTCCACTAAGGGTCAGATGTCATGACATATCATTGTTCTCATTAATAATTAATAATTAATGATATATATAATTTGCGAAACAAGCTATGTGTCTTTTGCAGTAGCATTAGCACCGGATGCACTGAGACCGCAGGTATGGAGCGGGTCTCACCTTGTTAAGTCAGATGTTTACCTTCTCACGGAAGCGTTCCCATGAGAGTCCCCGCTCTAAAAAACTACATTTACTTTTCCCTCACACACAGCTCTTCATGTGCAAGAGGCAGCTTCCCCTTGAACTGTTTACATGACACGGTCTTGTGTACACTGCCCACCACAACTTTGGCTTCCTTGACTGCACCAATGCCAAGAAATATATCAGCTCATCAACATCAAACTCAAATTTCTTCTCAAGTTTTTTTTTAAATGTTTTCTTCATCTCTCAACATACACATCCTATATTTGGCTATATATAATACATCATTTTGTATGTAGCTTGGCTATGTGCTATCTGAATTGAAATGTTAATTTAATTTTGTATTTTACACATAGATAAAGCTAAACCTTTTAAGTTTCCATGTGTCAAATTTTTTCGAGCCTTCAAAGTAACAGAATACAGACATTGTATCTTTGAAGTTAAGCGCTTAGAACCCAGTGGTTTTGTTGGTTCTTTTATAAGCCTGTTTGCCAGACACAAGTTGGCAGATCATACTACAGTAAAGTGTAATGAATTCATAAAATTAGATAGTCTATGTGTAAAGTGTCCGTAATGTTTTGCTTGGGTGTATTACAAGTGTTATTGTTAGCTATGCACACTTCTCCTGTCGCTCAGCCTTTTCTTTGTTCCTGGGAACAGTAGCTTCAGTGGCAGATTTGTTCCTCCAGCGGGCACAGTGCCAGGTCTGTGGTGGATCCTATTCACCATTTTCTCTCTCCAGACACTATTTCCGCATAAAGCTTATGGACTCACAACAATACATACACACAGGATCACTTGACAGGAGGAGGGTTGCCTTTTATGAGGGAGATTAACATTCTTGTGTCTCTGACTGCCCCCCGCGCTGTTGCGGGACGCCCTGAAGTGAGGCCTGGCTACGAAGCATGCTTGACCTGGCGCTGAGGACATGGAGTAATTAGGAGTCATAGGGAGGACCCTGTCTCTCAGAAAATATCAACACCCAATGAGAAACTTCCCCCTCCCGCTGTGTATCCCTGGCATACAGCGTCTGAATCATCCACCTGATTCAGTTATAAAACTGTAATCAAAGCCAAATGTGGCGCAAAGGGAAGATTGCAGTGGATACAGGAGGTTACCATTAAAGGCTAATGACAAAGTAAAAGCAAACTGTGTTCATTTAAAAACAGGGGGAAAAAAAAGTTAAGGCCTGACAAACTGAATCAGGCAGATGTGTAGTCTACTTCCCACCTAGGCCTGTCACAATAACGACATTTGAAGTTTGTTATATTGAGGCAGGAAAATATTAAGATATAATGTATTATTGAAGACTTAATGCCACTGAAACTAAGTTTTAAAAAGGACAGTAAAGGTTTGTTTGAAAGAGTACTACAATGAAACACGACTTCTGCAGGTAAAAAGTAAAGCATTACATTTTCAAAATGGGGGAAAAATGCAAATGAATGTACATATGTAAATATTGGGCCCAAAATGTATTGTTAATCTGTAATTTATTGAATGATAGGACAAAATAGTAATTATAGTGAAGGCAAGGCAATTTTATTTATACCGCGCATTTCATACACAAGGCAACTCAATGAGCCCAATTCACACTAGACAGAGGAAGTCATAATCTATGTCATAAATGAAAAGTGATGTAATGCTCGCTCCAGCAAATGAATGTTAGTTTAACTTAATGTCTGGAATTGTTAATGCGATAGGAAACCTTTGTGTGAACCAGTAAGATTTGCACACTTACTCCATGGTTACTGTGAATTTGAGGTTAGCTTAACCATCCATCCATCCATCCATCCATCCATCCATCCATCCATCCATCCATCCATCCATCCATCCATCCATCCATCCATCCATCCATTTTCTTCCACTTGTCCATTGCCGGGTCGTGGGGGCAGCTGTTGGAGCTGCCCAAAACACATTGCACCAGCCCCTATGGCTTCTCCTGCAAGTGGTGGGTCCACAGAAGGACGACCTCATGGTTCTAACCGGCCCTGTGGGTCTCTCATAAGGGGCTTCTGAACCGCTCTTTGTCTGACCCGTCACTTAGGACATGTTTGCCATGGTAGACCCTACCAGGGGCACGAAGCCCCCGACAACTTAGCTCCTAGAATCATGCGGGTGCTCAAACCCCTCCACCACGTTAAGGTGGCGGTTCCAGGAGGGGTAGCTTAACCAACTCATACAATAATCGAAATCTTTAAATTAGTAATTGATGTGGTATTAAAAAATACAAAATACAACTTTTTTTTATATAGTGCTTTTCTGGACACTCAGAGATGCTATACATTGCATTATTAATTCACTCCATACTTGGTGGTGGTATGCTACTATTGTAGCCACAGCTGCCCTGGGGCACACTGACGGAAGTGAGGCGACCAGTCTGCATTAGCGGCCCCTCCGACCACCACCAACCACTCACTCACTACATTCACCCAGGCTTCCTGGTGTTCCCAAACAGCCTCCCATCCACATATCAACCAGGCCCTTCTGAGATCTGACGGGATCTGGCAAAGCAAAGGCGCTATGACCCCTAAATGGCCCTTAATGAGTATGAAACAAATCCTCTGTGGGATATTTTGTTTAATTCTTGAAATGGAAACTAAACCAGCATTAAATGAGATTTAAAAAAAAAACACTATATACACAAGAAGCAACATTTAGAAGACAATGAATGTACAAAGAAGTATTTATTTTACTGAAGAATCAAGTGACACTCCCAGAAACTATATTGTTACAATAACAGACTACAGCCCCATAAAAAAAGACTAAACCAAGGAAATGTGGAAATATAGAATAGATTGAAAGTCAAATTGACAGTTTTGCCAAGTCTCAAACACACTGAACACCTGAACCTTCTTCTAAGCGCCTTTCTCATGTACTTGCTGTTTAACACAAACTTGTATTGCTTTAACAGGAGGAATACCAGATGGTTGACCTCACTGTCTCCATGCTGCAGCGCACAGCCCTGGAGATAAATCACTGTCTGCCGTCCACCAGCTTGAGCTGGAAAAACTGACTCAAGATTACGATTTACAGTACCACATTTACATTGCACTTTCAGACTCACAAAGCTTTGCTTTATCATTGACTTAGTTTAAACTCTTTTAATGTCGTCTAATATTGTCTGTTAAAAGTGCAACAGCATGTCTCAGTATACGCCAAAACATTCCCTATAATGAATGTTTATCTAATACCAATTAGTAAGTAAAACATAATCACAGATAAAGGCACTGCTCACGTCACAGTTACATCAGTATTAGGCGGCACAGTGGCGCACAGTTGCTTCAGAGCAAGAAGGTCTCGGGATCAATCCCTGGGTGAGGCCTTTCGGTGTGGAGTTTGCATGCTCTCCCTGTGTCTGTGTAGATCTCCTCCGAGTACTCCGGTTTCCCCTAACACTAAAAACATGTGCAATAGGCCAGGATGAATGAGAGTGTGTTTGAGAGTGATAGTGTGGGACAACGGATGGAAATTAGCCCAAGGCTACAATCAGGAGTTCCTTGTATGTTCATTAACATGCACTATCCCGACCAAATAAACAAACAAAAACTGTATAAATTGGTAAGCAAAATTGGTTAGTAGCTTTCCACCACCGTGTATGGAGTGAATGTAAATTGTACTATGTAAAGTGACCATGTCTAGGAAAAAAGCAATCAGCCAACAATACAAGTACAGTATGTAAAACAATTAATTAATTATACAGTCTATATGGACCTTTACTGACCCCATGTGGCTGGACTACTTTATCAGTGTTACACTGAAATTAATGATTTCTTTTTTCTTCCTTAACTTCCTTAAGTCCTCTTCTTTCCTAAATACGTCTCCAAAATTTCATCATAAATGTCTGTTATTTTTACAATGCAAATGAAAACAAGAACAACAATAAACACTAATGTAAACGTAACAAACACCAGTGTAACTGTTGAGGTTTATGACATTTAGGACATGAAGTAGATTCTGCAGTGCGACAAACATATGAGTATTTCTTGCGGCCAGGCAGTGGGCTGTGGCTAGGCTGACCGAGGGGGACTGGGATTGGAAAGGATGACTCATGCAATGCTTTCCATGCTCAACGAAATAATACCCGTTAAACCAAAATGTGCTGTTTCCAGCACAAGTCAATACGGACCATTATGTTTTTGAACAGCATTTCCTGTTCTCACCCTGCCAAGCAGTGCACACTACACTGACACTTATTGCTATACAGCAAAGCCTGTTGCATTCTGTGAGTAAGAATCAATGTTTTATTACTTGTGTTTAAGTTGCAATTGTAGGCAGCTACAACAATAAGAACAATTTTAATGTTTATCTCCCCACATCACTAACACAACAGCCTTTATTTGGACAGACAGGTTTCCATACTCCATAATGAGCACAAAGTAGTGATCATTTGAGCCCTAATTGGTCTGGAAAACTAGACTACACACTGACAAAGATACAGCAAATACTGCAGCTTTTGTCCTCCACAAAGGACCACCTTAACATACACAGTTGGTAAAAGCCCTATGCTGCATATTTGGTTTGATCTACCATTGTGTTATCAGGCATTAGAGCTGATGTACCCAGTGCCCTCCACAAAGGCTGCATTTACAAGATGAAGTGGCACATGCAGTTGAGGGTCACTGCCTCTCCACAGTCCAGCTCACTCGGATTCCTTCCTCAGAGCTACACCATGAGGCACACACACAACGCCACTCCAATTATCTGATTGGAGTGGCACACACACAACGCCACTCCAATTATCTGATTGAGTTGGACTTGAACACAAGTCTGAAAATTTCCCCTGCAATACAACAACACAGTCAGGGATTTGGACTGAAAAATATTAACTCGAAGATGAGAACAAGTAAACGCAAGTATCATAGATTCCAACCAAAACGATGGTCGAAGAAAAGTTTTTTTGTTGTTGTTTTTTTTTTTTTCAACAGTATTTCTGGATCTTTTCAGTATATCTACACACTGTTTGCAAGCCTTTCAAAAGCAAACTTGGGATGTGACACTAACAATCATGCAGTAACTATACACCTGAAAACTTTCCAACTCAAAACATGATGTACAATTTTGCAAACATTTGCTTTGTGATAAGAAATCTTTCTTAAAACTTCACCAGCTCCAAAGCTCCAAATTTTCTCCCTCCTAGTACTCAGTTCCACCAAGAATGGGAAAAACACATCTGGAAGACATTTTTCTGGCCTTTTGAAAGGCTTAGCAGACAGCACAATGGAACTTATTGAATCCAGATGGGAAAGAGTTCAGTAAAACTGAAGAATGGCCGCCTTCAGTTAGCCCCTTTTAAACTGTATATGGAAATAACAAAAACATATAGTGCACCACTTGTTGATGAGTGCCTCCTGTTCCTGTTGACACTTCATATCCAGGGGCCCAGTTTGGACCTTATTAACTCAGTGTTTGATCTACTGCAAACCTTAATTTCATTTGAAAAGGGGAACAAAAATGTGTTGTTGCTCTTGTACGGAACTAAGTACCTTGCACCTGAGGCGTTTGTCTTTCAATATCGACTGTGAACCAGCTGCATTATAGTTCGGTTCCCCTCTTTGACTTTCTCAAGAATTACCAATAAAACTAATCATCCTGGATTAATACAAAAAAAGTTATAAAACTTAAACAAATGATAAGAGCTTGGTGAATGTTTTTAAGCTGGTGCAATAACTATGTCCAACAAAAATACTGTGCTCTGGCAGTGAAACAAAAAACCTGGTGGAAGAGGCTGTTTCAAAGTCATGACCTTCACCTTATACCTTGCTACCTTCTGCTCATTTTTGACCCCGTGTCTCAAACAGCGGCAGTTATTACCACTCAGTTCATTAATGTCATGCCAGGATGACCTCCAAGAAGAACCGGCAACTGTGCCTACTGCACCTTAACTTAAGGATGTTAGATTGTTAGCACCAAGAGCTGCTAGGTATGGTGAGTATATTCTAGTAAGCTATGGTGACGTATTGTGTTTATGATCCCAGCTGTTTATAGTTTTGCTATTCAAATTCTTAAGGAAGACAGGAAACCTAATTTGATTGAATTTATAAATGGAAGGCCAATAATAAGAATCAATAGTGTTCACACACAATAAAATTGGCCTACGCTGCGTTAGTTTACATAGACGCTGTCATGTTGCCAGCAATCAGTCATCAAGTCATTTCCCATTTGGCATGGGTCAAGTGTCAAATTTCAGGAAGTGTACCACTACCCTTGAAGATTGCTTACAAGACTCTGGTTGGCTTGGGTTAGTTGTAGCAGATGAATAAATTCTGCCTGTAGAAATCACTTGTCATAGGCCATTTCCTGTATAGTTCTAAGTGAGGTAGTTTCCTCTCATGATCACTTTTTATTGATGCCAATTAAAACTTGTTTGTAGTAAATGGTGATTCCATTTGACCCTGTAAAAAATACAGCTGTTCCATCACCTACAACATTCAACCTTCACTTTGACTGTTGGAGATTCAGCACATTTCTGTGACAACGTCTCATTTCCCTACACTATCATGAAGCCACCTGTTAAACATAGGGACATGTGGAGGAGACTTACAGCAGACCACCAACCAAGCTCGGCCATCTAATAGGCCTAATAATACATGAGGCCAGGGCTGAGTGACCAGGGCACACTTCATGACCTCCACGACACCCTAACACAAAAGTCCCTGAGCTTGAGAGTGATGAAATCAGGACTGTACTGTCTACAGCCCGTAGTCATGAGAAGAAAGTTTTACCAACTCCACTTAGCCTTTCTCAAAGCTGGAGCCCCGCCCTTTAAAATATATGTGTATTTTGCTTCCTGACCTTAGATTGGCCAAGGCATAAAAAACAGAATAAACGTTAAAGGTTGACTCAGCCAGGATCCATACATACTATGCCGCCCTATAGATAAATAAAAAATAAAGCTGTCAAAACGCCTAAATGATGATATACATAGGCCTATAAGGCATTGAGTTGCCTTGTGTGTGAAATGCGAGGTATAAACAAAGTTGCCTTGCCTATAAAATGCCTTGTCAAGCTATGGATAGACTATAATAGCCATGTCAATAACTACTCCCCTAGGCCCACTGCACTTGTCTTAAGACTATCCCTTTACTTAAATCAAGCCTAAGCCTCTGCATTATTTTGGCAACTTTGTCAGTACTGCATAGTTGCCAATAAAGAATGAGACAGGGAGGAGGGGCTGGCTTCACCCCAAATCACTTCCACAGACAGAAACTTTGCGCGCTGGTACCTGAAAAGCAGACGTGCAAACCGCAGTCTTTGCTTACCTGATAGTGCTTGTGATGTGACAAAGAGCAGAATCACCGCTAAAGTAAGTTGAGCGTCCCGTATCCGCCGTTTAACTTTCCACCTTATATGGGTATCCATGGCCGCTAGAAACGTCCACGGCAAGTGGATTCACTTTCAACTTGAAGAAACTTTTGAGACTTGTTCTGTGGACGACAAAACTGAAAGCCAAAAGTCCCAGAGAAAGAGAAGAAAGGGGGACGGAGGGGTCTCTCGCTGTGTCTCATGCAGCCATAAGGGTTGGGGTTATGGGGTTTCTCCAGCTGCTGAACGGATGGACACCGTCACTCCCGCTACTCCCGTCTCTCCTCTGCTCTGTCCTGAAGCGCTGCGCCTCCGAGCACAAGTGTCGCCCCCTCAATAGCGTCACGCAGAGGCCCTCCAAGTCAAGCGGGGCAACAGGAGAAGTCTTCACCCGTAGGCTGTCACTCACCGAGAGGACAGAACACACGAGCAAATCAGAGCACACCCCACTGTAGAGTCAGCTCTGTAATTGGCCGGGGGAGGAGAGAGGAAAAGTCGAGGGGAAAGTTTTACGCCTCCAACTCTGAGCCGATGAGATGGAGGGATCATTACAGTGAGAATGGCTCAAGGCGCGAAACACAAAATCAATTATGTCAACATGGCGATTGATAGGGTGAAGTCGGGTTGGGACTTTTTTTTGGTGATAATTGTGACTTGTCTCTTGTCCACAATGAAGAAAATGTCAAAACAGGTGATAGGTTTGATTACGTCCCTGGATTTCTGGGCAATATACAATTTCAAATGTGTGTGACCAACAAACCAAAATAAGCTTTGCCTATATGAACAGGAACTCAAGGCAGTACGTCCATTGTATTGAATCGATTGTTATCATTTGCCTACGCCAATTTCCATCCCACATGGCTGATAGAACCACTTTTTGCATGATAAAATTACTTTATTTTATCTTATAAATACCTACAATAAAACATAATTCTATTCTTATTTTACACTGTTTTACTCCTCTTTAATGTCCCTTGACCAGAATTTCTGATGGCCACACTAAGGCCACCAAGACAAGCGAAAAGCTTTAGAGGTCAAAAAGAATGAGAAGACAATGGGAGTTGTGTGAAACATTCGATTAAAAAAAACTGTTTCGTACCACTACTGTAACACTGTGAAGAAATATAAATTATTATATGTATGTAGAAAATTCTTCATGATTTGGCCCCACAGTCCCTGAGAATGAAAATCTAGTGAAGAGGCAGAACAACGCGAGCCTCCTCCAGAGGAGACTGTTTACTGTTATTTATTTTATTTTTATTTTATTTTATTTTTTGCGCTCACGGTCTATAAAAGAAAAGGTTATAGAAAATTTAACCACACCTCCAGTTGTCAAAATATAGGCAACTAACTCATGAAAGGTCTGTGTCACTGTCTTTTTGAAACTGTATTTTTCATGTAATAAACCTACATAATTATGAGGTAATAAAATCCTCACACTTAATGGTTATTAAGTTGTTTAAAGGTTCTTGTAGATCAATAGTTCCCAACCAATTATTTCCTTGACACAAACCCCTGGGCAAATGTATACATACATTATACATGTATAAAACCCAGAATACAGTTTATCCTCACTATATGCGAGAAACAATTATAGCAAAACATAACAACAGAATAACTATGAAAAGAAATGGAATGTTTGTTTACTTGAGTTAGAGTTATAAGTATGAGGTGAACTTTCTTAAAGGAGTGCCTTTGTTATGTTATAAATGTTTTGCTAATTGTGTTGTATTTTGTTCATTGATTTTATTTTATTTTTCATTCTGTTATGTTATTCATTTCAGTTTGCTTTGTGTTTCTTTTCTATTTATAGTTTGCTTTCCTGTCATAACACTATGAATGTGTGGAAGATTGTGGTTGTGATTGTGAGTGCACGGGGGAGTGGGTGGGATAGGTGGGGGTGTTGGAAGCCTGTCTTGTTATTTTATTCTGTAAATCAGTAAATAAATAAATGAATCAAATCTGGGCATTTCGTAAATATAGCCTAAAACCGGACCCCACAAATACATAGAGACATTAAAATAATGTCCAATAAGCATTATTTTCAAATTTGATTCAATGTTTATGACCAGACCCTCTGACCAGAAAAGACGGGACCTCCTGCAATTTCTGACTAATTCTAGTTGGGAACCACTGCCGTAGATATAACACGTTTACTTGCACTTCATAATTAGCTGAAAATAAAGTGGCAAATTGTCGCCTGGCGTCGAAAGATTTAAGTAACCATGTCTCCTACTGCTCTAGATGTGAGCCACACCCTGCTGTGTGTTTGTAGTGGTAAGTGAAGCCTGTTTAATCTTTTTACTGGTCTGTGAGTATACTGTAGACTTGGCCTTTCACATGACTTGAATATTTACAGGGGATGTACCTATACTTGTACCAAAGTGAAACACATTTGACCCTGTGCAGCACATTGTGTTTGCAAACATACTTGGGGAAAAAAAACAATACTTTTTTTGAAGTCTGCAGCGTTTTTTGAACTGCTTTTAATCTGTAAAGCACTTTGTGTTACAAGTTTGTATGACAAGCGCTTTATAAATAAAGTTTTGATTGATTGATTTGATATAGGCCAGTATTCCTAACCTTTTTCCATAGAAGACCCCCATGCTCATGCTAGAGACAGTAAGATTTAAAAAAAAAAAATCTGAAATCTGAGCATTTTCAGCATGTCATTCTTTCTTTTTTTTTCTTTTCTTTTTTTTTTATGTGATGATTCCTTTAAATTTAATTTGCTCAAATAATATTCTCTACCCCTGCCTGATACTCTGACCAAACAAAGCTCTGGGCCCTCCTTCAGGTGCCCCTCCAGGTTGGGGGCGACTGTTATACAATTATGTGGATGCTTCGCTATTTTCACTGCCTTGAAAGCAGTGAAAATATTTTGTCTTGAAGGTCCAGTCTCTTCCTTTCTAAATTATTCAGAGGAATGGAAACAGTTATTGCCACCGAGAGCTCTATGTAATCTGAGAATAGGAAAAGTCAAATATCCCAATGCAGAACCGTAAGAATCTGAGAAATGTACGTAAGAGTGAGTGAGTTTTTATTTCCTCACATTTTTCACCCACGTGCCTGAGGTTTTACAGCCATCCATCAAATCTTTCCTCCACGATCACATACAGTATAAAGTAAATCTGCATTAAGAGTTATCCAAAAGGCTGCATTCGCTTTGATTTCGTTACATTACCTCAATTTGCTTTATACTGCAATTCATTTCAGAAGTATTTTTAAGCACCAGATTTCTTGCATTTTTGCCTGTAGTGGGTTTTGAACACCAAAAAGCATTGCAAAATTTAATGAACTTATTTTTTCACTAATTTTAGTAAAGGTAAAAACAAGATTATTAAAGCCACACCGCGGATAATTTTACTCAATAAATACAATTGAAATACAAGCATTTATTTTATGACAGATATTTTCATAATTGAAAAATACCTCATAAATGTACAAACAAACATTTATGAGGCTCACCTCTCCTAAGATATGACGGTAAACTTAACAGGAGTGGGTACGTCTCCAGCTCGTCTCCATGGAGATGTGACTAAAGTCAGTAGAATTTGAGATTTAAACAGGTTAGTTTCTCATCCAAATCCATTCTTTGATTACCCACTGCAGTAATAGCATTTATCTGTGTTGAGCTGGTCATTAGGAGCATGTTTTGTTTTGCCGGCAACAGCATAGTCCAAAATGTTACGCAGTGTACCTTTAAGATATGGGCCATTTTCATACATAAATGTATTATTTCTTAAATTTCTTGAATGAATGAAAACTTGCAATACATTTTTCCGATCATTATGTCAGCAATCTACAGTATGGCAGTGTTTCCCAACCAGGGGTACCAGATCCCCTGGGAGTACTTGGGTATAATTTCAAGTGAAACATTTTTTTATTGGTATTCACCCAGATGCAAACAATCCTCTTTCACAATAGAATATACAGTAATATAATCACGTTATGTGCTAAGAAAACACTTACTGAGAGATAAATATTTACTGACAATACAACTGCAGAGGTCACGAAACATTTGGACAAGAAGGATAGACAGTTGTTTCACCAATCTAAATAGTGTACATGAATATTGATGAATGGACAGATACAAGCCGGATGCTGGTGCTTTACATTGAAGCTACATTGAATGTTATGTTTTGGTTCTTTAGAAATACAGTCACACTTTGGCTCTGCTGAACTCTGCACACATCTCAACACTGCTAGACTTTTAACACATTGTCCTTAAGTAGGCATTACATGTTTTCAAGAAGGTGCAAACCTGGGCTCAGGACACTGAGGTCTGTGTAAGGTCAATGCTATTTGTGTGCACAAAGAGAGGAATGTATGGACATGTAAGAACAATCTAACATCATTTTTATGAACTTAAAACATGTTAGTTCAGTGCAACATTGGATGAATGAAGGTTTATTTCCGTTACATAAATGTATACAGTATATTCATTGCAAACACGGAGGGCAAAGGTATATAGGCTTATTATACATACCCTAGTAACTGCACAACAGCCAACCATTAAAGATGAAACAAAATAAATGCTCAAAAAATAAAGTTGATTTATACTTATACTGTTAAAAATGTTTGTTCGTTTGTCTGTTTGTACGTGCTTGCTTTGTTTTCAGTTTATACACAACAATTATATATATTTAAAAACAAATTCGTAACCCTCTGGACTCCCTAGGGACTTTTTGTGTACTTTGACATTTTCATTTTTATGGCATTTCTTCTGTGTTCAGTGGATTTTTTTTACATTAGCTTCTCAGAACTGGTGCTGAAAAAAAATCACACTTAACACCCTAAGGCCCAAAACGTTTTTTTAAACTTAATAAAAAAAAACAGACTGGTCTGATCTAAAAGAAAACTTTTGCAAGTTAACACACAAAGACCAAAGTAAGTTTTTTGGATCGTGCCCAGTGCACCTGTGAAACACTGTGGGAAAACCATAACACGCTTTTGTTTACATTTTCTTACTGTTGTTATTGCTGTTGTGTTTAGTTGTTTCTTCAAAGAGGAAAGGCTTTTGACCCCCCCCAAATTACATCACACCAACACCCTCCAAACTTTTATCTTATGCACAGTCATCCAACTCATATAAAAATGTGCCCACATTTGCAAACTGTGGTTATACAAGTATTACTGACTCTTGTTCCCTGTTTTCAAACAAACATAGTATAACATCAGGCGAATATTTTCCTTTTGACTTTGCACATAAAGACAGCGCGGTATTCAGATTGACTAAATCACAAAATGGAATTGCTTTACATGTACAGAATATTGTGTTTCTTGATTCGTTGTATATGGTGAATGAATAGACATCAATTACGGTCACATATTGCACAAAATTCGGCTCTAAATATTGATTGATCATCAAATTATTTCATGGCCTGGAAGGATACCAGGGTCACCATTGAGTTATGGTATCGCAGTCTGAGGAGGATGAACCAAGACGCAGCCTATATCTTCTGCGGGAATATAGTCATGGTGAAAGCGCTAACGAAAGTAGGAAAGCTGAAAGTAACCGACAGATACTGTATCAACTAAGTGTGGCAGTATGAATGATTTAGTTCTCTGTCCGCTGGTTGCGCTACATTTGACCATAAAAACCCCTAGTTCCTCAGTGCTCATTCTCTATAGCTGCTTGCACTCCTTGCTTTGGTCCCACTGGGAGCAGCAGGTAAAGACTAACCACCTTTCATTCATTCACGGACATGGGGGGGGCACGGCAATCGCATGTCGACAGCAGCTGTAGATTGGGCGTGTGTGGTCTCGATGGTCCAGTGTTGTGCTGAGCAATGGCCCTGTAAACAAACATAGGAAGCGGTACGTTGCCAGTGTCATTCTCATGTAGCATTAGGTTAGCACACAGGCTGTAACAAAACTTTCTAATTCACAAGGTTCTGCCCTGTTCGAGGCTCTTCCCAGCACAGGCACACCACAGCTGCCTTGTTTACCGGCCTTGCCTTTGCCTTGCACTGCCAGGTCAAAGGAAAAAAAATGTCAAGTTGGAAACAACGACAACAGAATTTTAACTTCTTAACCCCCACCTGAACCAAGCACATTTTTCTCCAGTTTGGCTTTACCCAAATCTGAAAGCTTAAGTAAAGATAGCAACGAAAACAAGGATAAACGCAGCAAAAAAGCAACAAAAGAGCGACAAATAATGTGCCAGAAAAGCAACAAAAATGCAACAAAAAAGTGACAAAAGTGAGGCGAAAACATGACAAAAAAGACACAAAAAAGTGACACAAAACATGCCAGAAACACAAGAAAAACGCAAACAAAAAAGCAATGGAAAAAACAAAACAAAAAAAGACAAAAAAGAGACGAAAACGTGACAAAAACACTAAGTATATTTCTATATATAAATTGTTAAAAATTGACTTGTCCTCCTGTTTGTCAACCAACATACCTGTGTTCTTATTTGATGTTATGGAAAAGCAAAGGGTAGAACTCAGATCTCTGCATTTATAAAAACATACTGTAGGTAACAAAACCAAACAACAATCCTTTACCATAAGATGCTTGTTATAATTAGTGCCCATAGTGGGTGGTAATATTTATTCCAGTTTTGGATGAGTAGTCGGAACTGAATTGAAATCTACCAAACGATTTGCTTTGCCTTCTTTGATTGATGGCTATAATATATGATATCCATAAACCCTGTAGGTAAAATGTACAAGTTTAAATCATGCATCATGCCATACAGAGAGGATTATTTTTTCCACATAACTTGAATGTGTGGTACTACAGAACTCTGCTGGAACATAATGTAATAATAATGTAATAAAATAATGAAAATATGGTTCTAAGAGACTTTTTTAAGGTAAAATGTAATTTTTTACAGTCTTGTTCCCCACAGCTGGAGTCTATTTGTCGATCATAATACAACAAAGAATGAACACATGTTGATGTCTTGCATCAACAACATGAACAACAGCAATTAACACTTTTTAAAGTTAAATTTTTTGTGGCTAATTTTGGATTTATTGTGGCCTGAAAGTACATGCAAATGCATGAACTGAAAATCTTCTGCTTGCTCTCAACAGGAGAAAAGTGACAAATACCTTGGGCGACATGTGGCTCACAGCTTTGCTTTGCATCTGGCGTCTGATGGGGGGAACTAAAAAAGTGAGGGTGGAAGTGGTTGTCCTTAATGATAAACCTAAAGCACATGATCCAGAGATGTTGAACTCAAGTCCTGGCGTCAGACCCATGGCTTGTCAGTTCCTGAGTGGCAGTGACTAATGACTAGACTTGAGGTTCAAGCTTGAAGACTTGATTTGGCCCTTCTATATGCAACTTAGTCTCAAGTCACCTCTTTGAATATGCTTTTGATATTTGTTAAAGAATTTCAAGTTTAAAATTGTCCAAAGTTCACAGGTAGCTTAAAGCTGTAAAAAATCTGATAGAAGAACAAGAAGAGCTTTATTTGTATAGCACCTTTCACAGACATGGTCACAAAGCGTTTTACATGAGACAATTTTACGTTTCCCTTGGGGCAGTGAACGCAGCCCAAAAAAAGAAAACTCTTTGACTGGACAAATAACTTGGGTTTGGACTAAGTCTCAAGTGTTAATTGACTAGGACATGGACTTGCACACTGAGAACTTGAACTGGGAGAAGTCGGATTTGGACTCAACTCAGACTAGTCCAAAGAGACTTGGAGTCAAACAATAAAGATTTGACTACAATACCAGTGTGATCCATCAGGTTTAAGTTAATTTAAAATGAAATTGGACAATTCCAAACAACTAATAATCAAAATGTTGTCATTGTCCTTATAGTCACCTTCAACACAAAATTAGAATTATATGTATATGCTTTTGTATTTTAAGTCTCCAAAACTATATATACTAATTGGGGAAATACAAAGTGTGCAACTCTTTGAAAAAAGTGTCATGGACTTCAATGATTCATGGAACTTTTATGAAGTCTTGGAAGTTCAGGAAATGCTGGAAATGTTGAGAGGTGCTGAGTCAAGGCGCATGTGGTCATGTTTTTCCTTTTGTGGTGATGCTCATGCCATTGATTCAGTTACAATTGTTGCCAACACAGTATAAGAGCAGTCTGTGAATAAATTAAATCTGTAAATAATCTCAAAGACCTTTTCATATACTTAAATTATTACACATTGCATAAGAATGCTATTTAGTGTTTAGTTCCCCATATTATAATTTCTAAACAGGATTCAGGTGAAAATAGCAAACTGTAACACCTGTTCGGCCACCGGAAAGGCGAAGCTGGTCTTGACGGTCCAGATAAATTGGTAAGCAGCTGAGTGCCACGATCCATTCTATCTAGTTTGTGCATACAATCGTTCATTCCACTCATGGACAAGTACGGGTGGTCTGCTGATTATTGGCTAATGAGTGCAGAACTGAGGAGGGATAGCATTCACAGTGCACTGACCCAGCAGGTCAAATAATGGTTGCTGGTTATCTCTGATTCAGTAATTTTGTTTATTGGTTTATTTGGTCGGGACAGTGCATGTTAATGAATTCACATAAGACTCATCTAGCACATGGCCTATTTCCATCAGCTGTCCCACACTCGCATACTCAAATACACTCTCATTCATCCTGGCCTATTGTACATGTTTTTAGCAGTAGAGGAAACCGAAGTACCCGGAGGAAACCAACAGAGACACGTGCAAACTCTACACAAAAAGGCCCGTCTGGCCCAGTGATCAAACCTTAGACCTTCTAGCTGTGAAGCACGAGCGCAAACTGCTGTGCCAATAACTTAACGACGTGCTGGGGCAGTGGATGAAAACACGCCTTGCCAGATTGTAGCCATGGGCTTATTTCCATTCGTTATTCTGCACTTGCACACACTTTATATTTATTTATTTCACAGGTAAATGTAGAGCAAATGATAATTTACAATGAACAAACACACGCAAATACACTCCCATTCATTCTGGCTATTGTACACCTTTTTAGTTCTAAGGGAAACTGGAGTACTCAAAGGAAACCTACACAGGGACAGGGAGAATACAGAATAGCCCCACATTGTCCGGGATTAAACTCAGGACATCCTTGCTGTGAAGCAAAATGCTAACCGCTCCACCATGCCACCCAGTTCTGCCATTAGACAACTATTTAATTTTGTTTTAGCCTGAGGAATCAATCTTTTCAGATTTTCTTTTGGTGTATTGTATGGATGGATGAGCATATTTAAAGCCAGGAGTAGTGGAGAAGTGGAGCTTGTGCCAATGTTGAACTCAAGCATATTTTAGAATATTATCCATTGTACATTGTGAGACTTGTGTTTATAATATTTTTGCTATGTTTTGCACTGTTCATTTTTCATGTACATTATCTACAGGGTATTCTTTGTTTATCTTCTTGGGGGGGGAAAGGCATACACACATTACAGTATTTTTGTTCCAGTGTTCATTAGGCCATAATTTGAGCAGTAATCTCCCTGTTCAGCAATGTTTAGTAGTCTGTCCATCGAACACGATACCTCATCTCATTGAGGCTTGGAAACGCTCCTGTGGAAAATGTTAACAGTGTGGGCTTTGACAAAGTACTTATTGGTCACGATAAACACAAAATCTGGAAACAGAATCCAAAAAGAACACTTCACTATAATGTGTTTTATTCAATGTTTTTATCCTTTGATAAGTTATATATAATTGAGCAAGGCCAGGTAAAAAGATGCATTGAGAACGTGTCATTTACAATGGCTGCCACTTTTCTGGAGATCTTAATTCATGTATTCATGTATTCATGTATCTGTTGAAGGCCAGATGTGTGCAGCTGAATGGACAGATACAGGCTGTAGGGTCTTTTTCAATGCACATGGAAATAAAGGAACAAGAGAGCAGAGTAAATATTTTCACATCATAAGATCTGTTTGAAAATTTGACAGATGGCACAGATGGCACTGAACTGTTACATGGGAGAGCCAGGGACAGCATCCAAATTAGAACCAGTTAAACAATGCACACATCATACTGTATAAGCAGAGCACTGCAGAAGAGTCACTGGAAAAGACTGTTCCCTCTTGACGCAAATGTCTGGCATCAATGTCATGGTGGGGGTGTTTGTTAGTGCTGTAAGGCCACATCTGCAGTCTGTCCCTGGGCAGCAGTGGTTTCAGGTTCCTCTACCACCGCTCTAAGTTACCTGTGCATTTAAGCACTTTCCAAACAATAATTACGATTGTTGAGAGAGACTCCATTGTTAAAGATAGTAATATTAGTCGCAAAGAGTGAGTATTGTATTACACGGATGGTTAAGAAAACCCTGATATGAAATTATGCTCTAGAGTTGAGGCTTACTGTATATACGTATAGTTTAGACATACTTCGTGCTGTCTGAAAAGAAATGGCCGAAATAATCTGCCCATATTCTATAACTCAGTTCTCCGCTTCAATTGAGCCAGGGAGCTGTTGAGTCAACGCGGCCAACCATTTTAATTCTGTGAACTTATATTTATACTAAACTCAACATTGTCCAATTGAATAACCACAAGACTACATGCAAAATAATGAAGGTCTAAAAAGAAGGGAGACACTCACATGGAAAAAGTACACAAGCCAAACTGCGGGGCAGAGGGTGCAATGCAAGTAACGTGTCTGGACTGCTTCTGGCCTGCCTGTGCCCAACTCTCTCATCTAGCCCTGGCGATGCTGTATGCTGCACTTGCAGGCTGGTCCCACAATAAACTGTGTTTCCAAACTGTTAGGACTACACCTCTGATGGCATTATGACTTCTTTCAATGGTACTCTTATGTTTATGCTTATTTGTTTTAGAGACTGATTGATTGCTTTATTTCAACTATTGCTAGATTTTCAGGTGAAAAAATAAATAAATTATAATCCTGATTTACAAGCCCTAGAATAAACCTGATTCTATTGTGTTTAGTGAATGGTGAGTCAATCCATATAAACTTGCACTGGTCACGGTTTTAGTTCTGCTGGACCTTAGCGCTTGACACAGTGGATCATGGGATCTTACTAGAGAGGTTAAAAACCTGGGTGGGAATCTCTGGAAAGTCTCTCGAGTGGTTCAGATCCTACCCTGAGCACCGAACTTACTATGTTGCGATGGGAAACTGTGTCTCAGACCAAATAGCATTGACCTGTGGGGTTCCGCAGGGGTCGATTCTTAGGCTCCTCTTGTTCAATCTGTACATGCTTCCATTATGTAAGTTAATATCCAGTAACAACGTGGCCTTTCACAATTACACAGACGATACTCAGATCTAAAGTATGTTACAAATTATTATGACATTTTGACAATTAAAATGACATTTTTCTCAGATTTTTGTCAACTCAAATGACGGTCAGCATAATTTTCAAGTCTTTAACTGTAAGAAAAAAACCTCCCAATGATAAAGTAAATATAATAAACAACTTAAAATGTACTGTTGCAAATTATTATGCACAACAGCATTTCAATACATTTTATAGGTTGTAAAGAACTGAAAATGATAATTTGTTGAATTTGCAGCATTAGGAGGTCATATTTGCCAAAATCAAAAGCTATTTTAATCAAAAACCATCTTAACAGGTCAAGTTACATTTTAACATAGGACCTCTTATTTGATAGCAGCTTCAAAATTCTTGCATCCATTAAACTTGTGCATTTTTTGGAGAGTTTCTGCTTGGATTACTTTGCAGGATGTCAGAATAGCCTCCCAGAGCTGCTGTTTGGATGTGAACTGCCTCCCACCCTCAGCACTGGCTTCCTGTCGCTCAGAGAATAGACTTTAAACTAGCTCTGCTTGTGTACAAGTCTCTTCATGGTGGGGCACCAAAGTATATTGCTGACATGTTACAGCCATACGAACCACTTCGGGCCTTTTGTGGTTCCTAGAGTCACGACTAAACACGGTGATGCTGCATTTCAGTTTCAGGTAGCAAAGGTCTGAAACAGCCTCCGTGAGGACATGAGACAGGCCTCAACTATGTTAAAGTCCAGGCTGAAAGCATGGTTATTTACTGTTGCCTATGGCAATTGATTCCAATTTTAATATGTATGCATATTGTATCGATTGATTTGTTTTATTGCTTTTTATTGTATTTTAATTGTATTTGGTGTTGAGGCACAGTGAGTTGTCTGCCATATAAGTAAACTTTCCTTGCCTTGATAACACATGTGTTTTCAACTTAGTTTTGTTAGATTTGCATAAAATCTTCCTGTTTTAGTCTATTAAAAACTGTGATACCCCATGGTGTAACATGCTACAGTATTAGCGCTGCTATAGGCTATTGCTTGACCTATGGAAGAGTTGGTCTGGTCTTGACATTATATTTTACCATTCACACTCGTGCATTTCGAGTTACCGTCTTTAGTCTTAGCTCTCGTCCTCCCTATTTTGTTTTGGGTCATTTTCCCATCCCCCCTCTCTCTCTCTCTCTCTCTCTCTCTCTCTCTATATATATATATATATATATATATATATATTAAGAGGAGAATTTGTGATGAGAAATCATCGTGTTCACACCACCCTTAAAAGTATGTGTATCTCCCAAGCAGGAATAACATTGTGGAATGACTTAAATAAAGAGACAAAACAGAGCAAAACACTAGGACACTTTAAAAGAACATGTAAAGACATTATCTTTAAAAAATTATGCTAGTGAAGTATCATAATTACTATCATTTTCACAGACAGGCACACACTCGCAGTTTTGTTGTTGTTGTGGGGTTTGCCTGGATATGAATATCGAAGTATTATAAAGAAAGTTAAGACTATTGTATCATTGAACATTGACTACAGTAAATTTTAGTGTGTTTGGAATTAATTTTGTGTGACCTTAAAGTCAGGTCAGCTTGCTCAAGTTTTTCATGACTATGGACAAAAATAACACGTGTCCAATGTTAATTGTCATAGATTACATATACGTATGTACACTGTATAGATGTATACATGTCATTTTTATTTTATTTTTTACTTTAATTTTTCCTTTTCCTGTCCATTTTAAGTGTATGACTATAGGCAGACAGTTTCTATGCCTACATGGTTATACAGAGCTTGTACTTGGGTATATTTGGTATAGTAGGGTCGAGCGATATTGAAGTGTGTATATTTTTGTATGATCACAATGAAAGAGAGCTGTGCCCTGGTCTTAAGTACCATATGGTGTATTTATTTTGTACGACCGTAAATGATAAATCCTTTATTTTTGTTTGACTGTAATTGAAAAATCCTCTGATATTGTAAATGATAAATGACACTTGTACGATCATAAACGATTTATATTTAAGAATAATGCATAAGCTAATGCATGAGCACAGACTCATGCCTTAGTTTCTTGCATGAGTGTATGTGATGTTACTTGGATGAGAAATAAGGGGTAGGTCTATTATAAGTTCTTTGAACTTCTTCCTACTCCTTTTGAGCAAAAGTCTTGTTTCTTCTGTTTTCAAATGTAAAAAATGTTTGAAATACTTTTCTGCTCAAATGAATAAATAAATGAAAATGAAAAAAATGAAATATATATATACAGTGTACATACATAATGTATGTATATATTCCTGGCCAATGCACCAAAAAAAGAGGCCTGGGAGCTTGAGGCTTCGGTGCAGTATCTTTGCTGTTCCTGGAACTGCACTTTTCTGGACCGAGATGTCTGATGTATTTCCTGGGATCTGCTGTAGCCACTCCTCCAGTTTGGGGGTCACTGCCCCAACGACCACGGACACCACTGATGCCTTTTTATTTTTTATTTTTTTGGTAGGGACAGTCAAGTTAATGAACAAGCCACACCAGATTGTAGCCTTGGGCTAATTTCCATCCGCCGTCCCCCATGTGCACTCTCAAACACAGTCACATTCATCCTGGCCTATTGTCCGCGTCACTCACGGGAGTGAGTCCCCTCAATAACAATCTACGAACGACGCATGAAAGAGAGAAAGCGTGTCTCCAATCGGCGGTAAATGACCAAAAACACATCGACAGTAGGTGAGTTTCTTGATTCATAATCCTACACAAATATTAACGCAAAACCGCTAATAACACCGCATCAACGGCAGACGCCCGCCCTTCGCCGATTGGTTTACTCCGCTTCCTGTTTGCTTGCGTATCTATCGCTGTGGGAAATGGATTTGACGCAGCGGTGACCAGACTCACTCGCTGGTACAGCGAGTGAGTCTGGATTTTTCCAGGGTAATGCAGACACGGGGAGAACATGCAATCTTTTTTTTTAATTTTAGTTTATTTGTTTATTTGAGCAGCAAACACTCTGCTCAAAAGGAGTGGGCCGAAGCAAGAGCTTATAACCACCCCCAAAATCAATACAATTAAAATTAAAATCATTTCACAAGAACATAGTGGAACAACAAAGGAACAAAATAGCAACAAGGAAACAACAGCAAAACAAAATAAAACAAAATAGACCCTACACCCCTGCAGCATCCGACCATACCCCAAAACAGAGCAATACTGATTACGTAACAACTAATTACAAAACAACGATGATAATGCTACATACTTACAAACTATTTACAAAAAACTATAAACAAAACACTGTTTGAAGTGTTCGTACATCAACAGAAAAGAAGCACAATTACAACAACGGTCTAGTTTCAAGTACGAAATCTAGTACAAAGCAAGTAACAAAAGGCGCTCATTACATTTCTTTCAGATGGTTACCTTGCCTAACATCGTTAGTATTACCAAAGGTCACTAGTATTATGTTAAAAAGAAAGATTAATATACATATTACATATTATATGTATTATATATATATTATATATTCCGTGAATATTATTATGTACATTTATTATGTAAGCCCTACACGGTGTAGTGCATTAAAAAGCCAGGTGTAGAGCGGGCCAGTTGTAGAGGGCAGTAGCTCCTCATCAACAAACCCCTACCCAGCTGCCCTAACTAGCTGATTTTGTAGATGATGTTCCTATGCTGTGTGGTGCATTAAAAGACGAGGATTATGAGCTCATTGGGAGGATCCTCTCAACAGATCCGTAGCTCGCCTACCCTAATTCTCTATTTGTAATTTTGAGCAATAGAATGACAACCGTTGAGAGCAACATCATTCTTCCTTTAAAAAAAAAGCTATTTGATCCTATTGCGCCCCTAGTGGCAACTCATTTCTTCTTCTCTAAAGTTTTCAAAAATCTTTTGGTTGAATTTATATTTGAACAGGTTGATGTTTGAACCTTGTTTCATCTCCATCTCCAATTTATTCCACAATTGTAGACCATTAACTGTCGGACTAAAACTTTTGAAAGTTGTGCTATGTTTCTGAGGCCTGAAGTTTAATTTATCACGTAATTCATAACGACCAGTACGTTCTGGGAATCTTGGGAGATCTTTGCATAACTTAACGCTGCTTTAAACTTCTCCACAGCTTTATCCCTGACCTCTCTGGTGTGCTCCTTGGCCTTCATGATGTTGCTTAGTGACCAATACACTCCGACCATAGCTCTGAGGCCCTCACAGAACAGCTGGAATTATACTGAGAGTAGATTATGCACAGGTGGCCTCTATTTAATGGTTAGGGCAAGGTGTGAACATTCTGCAGTCATTAGGAATGTTATAAAGGCAATTTAATGCACTCCGAAAATGCTGTATGAATACTTATGCACGACCCACTTTTCACTTTTCTATTTTTTGAAAAATAACAGAATCATTTTGCTTTCACTTCACAGTTGTCTGTTACTTGTGTGTGAACTTTCAGTAAAAAATTCAAAATAAAATCTTTACGTTTAGGGTTGTAAAAATGACAAAATGTGCAAAAGTTCAAGGTGTATTAGTACTATCGCAAGGCACTGTATATATATATATATATATACATATAAAATAAAATATATATATTATAATTAATTTATTAAAGATATCTATATATTTTGATGCTCCATTTTAAGCAGATTATCTCATTTTTGGACCTTCTAACAATGCTACCTCACTATTTTAGATTTAGATATTTATTTATCCTCACTTGGTCATTTTGAAGTTCTTATTTTTTTTACTTAATTTTAAATAATGACCTCCAATAGCTGTAAAAAAGAAAGAAAGAAACAAACAAACAAACAAGAAAAAACAATCCAATACGTTCACAATTAAGATTTTATTAAATTTTATAGAAGGTGGCAAAATGCAACTGTAGTGAGACGGGGTGTTGCGCGCCACCCGTCCCCTATAAAAAGTGCTCCTTCTCTCCTGCTCGGCCTACCTGACCTTTCCCCTCTGACGTCAGACGCCGACAGGAGCCAGAGCAATGGCGGCACCCGGTACGAGAAGCATGAGTTAAGCTAAAAGACGTCAAGTCTAGTCATCGCTCAAAAGCGTCAAGACCCGGTGACTAATGTGCGAAGATTCATGTTTATCGGTAAGTGGCCGTGTACATCTCTGTAGCCCTGTTAGTGCCGAGTGCTAATGCTAGTGACCGGCAGATACAGAAACTTACGTTAAGTGCCAGAAATGGTGTGCTCTGGTAGGTCATTCATGCCTGTTTTCTCCGTGTTTTTTAAGTAGCCCAAATGTTTTAATTTAAGTTCTATACTGCAGGCTCCTGTCGGGCCAGCCTCTCCTCTCCATGACCCGTCTCTGTTGTGCTCCCAAGAATTGTTCCCCATGACTGTACAGTTGAACTGTGAATACCACAAGCATTACAGTAGTCTGTCCTCCCGGCCTGTGTTTTGGTCTCTGTCCTCCCGGCCTTAGAATCTGTGTGGGGAAAATGTAACTTGGTTCCCTTGGACCGTAAATCAAGGGTGGCGTTGTCAATACCAGCAAAACTGCCTTAGTTAGCACCTATCTTGCTACACAACTTTAAAAAAAAACACACACACACAAAAAAACTGTTTTTTAAAATGTGTGTATGACATTTGAATCACTGTTACCCAAATTACATGCTTATCATGCTGATAGTATGTACATTTGCACTTGCATGATAAATTACACACTTTTAACAATGGCCTGGTGTTGAATACATTAGTGACTCACTCATTAGCTAATGCCTCTTTTGTAAAGACCTTTATAGACAGGATGAAGTAGCATTTTCCACACAGTTCCTAAAACTTACGAGGAAAAGTAGGATGCCAAAAGGCTGGGGGAGACGGGGGAGGGGTAGGAAAGGAAGCATGGAGGTTTGGGAGCAGCCTGTTGGCAGTTACTGAATTAGGCTATATGACCCACAGACAAAAACGCACACCCAGAAAGCTTTAAAAATTGTGTGTAGCTATTCTGTGGCCTTTTAGAGAGTGAGGGAGAGGCACAAATGAAGTGAGTGCAAGAGACTACACGACGTAACAGCCTCTGTGGTCACTTTTAAATTTCATTTGTTGTCTAGTATTAACTTGCAGAGTCAGTAGAGTTTTTTAGAGAAGACTGATTTACAGCACAATGGGATATCCAGTTACAATGAATGGCAGAAGAATGTTGTATTGTAATTGTGACATGTGTTGGACAGTTTGTTGCTGGGTTGATATAGTGCAGATAGACAGGATTGTTTGGCACACCTCGATGGAATTATCTGGTTAAGTCAATGAGATTTGATAGTCTGGCATTAAGGAGGAAGTCAAAGAGGTTAAGATTGAGGATCTGCTGGCATCTCTTACAGTACCTGCACCAAGCTGCACCCATCGGAAATATTTTTAATGACAAGGGCATTCAGGTGTGCCAGAGAAAGGTTTGGGCCATACTGCTTAATAGGAAAATATGTGTTTCCCTGAATAAACCATCGCCCTTGTATCTGTGCTGACATGACGATTTGGCAAAAATACAGAATCATGCACCAATTGCCAGCTGCAGGACAAACTGACAGGGGGTGCACCAAAGTTTTAAAGGGGTACCCTTGTCGTTCAAGTTCATTGTAATGACACTAAAACTTAGGGTGCAATACAACAAGCTGCAAATATCCTTGTACGGGGCCAAGAAGTACACCCTAAGTTACAAATGGAAGCTACTTATTGTTAACAGCAAGTATGGTGAAGAAATATCACATACTACATGACATAAACATGCACTAGTCAAGGAATATTTTCTGATATCCACCAATACTCTAAATGTCTTTCCCTCACTGCAAATACTGTATTATATTACTTTATTATATTTCATGTCATCCTTGATTTTAATTGCATGTATGCTATGCTTTCATTTTGTTTCACTTCAGTTTAGCTTATTTTGCAAAATAAAAAAAAAACACATTGGGAAAAGAAAAGTGCAAGGAGTTCAAAGTGCACAGTTAAAAATTGTGTTAAAAACAATATATGACAGAAAAACGTACAAAAAAACAATTGCTACGTAAAGTACTTCAGGATAAAACCAAAAATTCCATTTGAAAATTTAAGCAATGGCCAAATCAGTCAGTCAATCAATCAATCAATCAATCAATCAATCAATCAATCAATCAATCAATCAATCAATCAATCAATCAATCAATCAATCAATCAATCAATCAATCAATCAATCAATCGTTTTGTATAACCCAATATCACAGCAGGAGTTGCATCATAGGTCAGCACAAACATTACAACACGAGTGTTCAGAAGTTGATTTCTTTGCTCCATTGAACAGCATTCCCTTTCTATAGTAATGTGTTTCCTTGTTTGAACTAATAAACCTAATGATGGTTGTATCATCTGTATATTTAATTAATCACATTATTTTCATGAAATACTATGAGGTCATAGTATACAAAAGTGAGTATACAAAGTGAATGAGAGGGGGCTTAAAATACTCCCACGGGGAATCAATACTGACACACTGCTCCCCAGAAATGCAGTCATTGATTTTGAGGTCTATGAGTCATTATTGATTTATTTATATATTTAACAAACTGCACTTTACATTAAGTTCTGTCTTCTTTTTTTCTACAATATTTACAATTACCATCATAGTTCCAGGTATAATTGTGTACCTTTTGCAATGGGAGAAAGAATGATATTGTGATGGAAGTGACTTATGTACTGTCAAATGTATGTCAGTTTTAACACTTTTGTTTTGCATGCAAATTGAAGAGGGTACCAAGACACAGGTTTTCATCAAAACAAATGTGAAGGCCACTTGCCGATAGTCATTCAGTGTCACAGGTGTCTTCTAGGCACTTGGATAATGATTGATCTTTTAAAACTAAGCGAGACAGTCCACTGAGGGACATATTGGAAAAGATCTGTCAGAAAAGGGACACGTTGCTCAGAGCACAGTTTAGGGGCACGGGAGGAATTGAGGAGTTGAATTTGCTGTGTAATCTTGTATTGGACCTTCCGGACGTCCTCCTGAAGGACAGTGAAGCCACTCAATACAAGTAAGAAAAGCAATCGATTCAATATTTTCAATTTCAAATAGAAACTGATTAAGTTTGTTTGGCAGAGAGGCAGATGGATTCTTCTTTTGGTTTCCAAGAGGTGATGTGTTTGTGGGTTCTTCTCCATAAAATGTCCTTCGATCGATAGGTACATTTTCCTGTGGCTTGTTTTTATGAGGTTCAATTCAGTCCTAATTTTTATTTATTTTTTATTTTTTTTGCTTAGATATTTACTTTAGATTTTTTATTGGAAAGTTTCAAATTTTCTGGTTTAGATATTGCAAAATATAATAAATATATAATATAATGTAAAATAATTCAATATTTTTATTCATCTCATCTAAAATAACACTCTATCAGACTCTAGCAAAATAGTGATCTTTTTAGAGTAAACTGTCTGAAATAAAAAATGTTACAGGATACCACATGAAGCTCCTCTGTTGCCACTGCCTTCACGTCTGAGACTGATGAGCCACTTTAATTGAGTTATACTGCATGTTATGAAACATTTAATTAAACTTTTATATGTACTGATATAAAATGTGTTGGTGTGTTTTATTTGAGTCAATTACACTCCTGGCAATTTGATTTCTGCCTGTTAAATTTCCTTATGTTCGAGTGGCGTCGTTGTGACCGACTTTGTGTATAATCAAAATGTAATGTTTACAGTGGAATATATGTATGTATACTTAATTGCTGAAGTAACAGTTTCACACGTCACTGCAATATGAATTCATGATCTTGATATAACCTTTCATAACTGTCCTGACCTGACCAAGAGTGTGAATGGACTGAAACTCTTTTTAAACTCTGTGAACTGACAGATACCGGCAGGTTGCCACAGATCAAACTGGAAATGAAATGTGCTAATACAAAGGAGGAGCGTGACTGCTACACACCTGCCGCGCACACTGAGGTTTTGCCCAGGAATGTATTCAGTGTGGCATCAATCACTGTGTCTTTTATCAAATCTGAACTTTTAACTAAATATTGCATTGCCTATTGTGGAGTGTCCGGAGTCACTGAGGTGCATTTTATTTTCTGAGAGTAATAGGAACACCATGACCAGAAGAATCCTCAGTGGATGCAGATGGAAACAGCAGGCGACTATAGAGCAGCTGTAGCTGAAAATCAATAAAGGCCTTACGATCATGTTATTTAAACAACAAGGAATTACAAACACTGGCCAACTGGCTCCCTGTCACTGTATCGTGGCCCAGGAGTTTTATATGAAGAGTCATATGTCTCCCATCAGGTGTAGCTCTTAACTCCCAGCATTTGAGAAGATTTAAATTCATTTCAAACAGCAGTGACAGCACAAGAAATGAAAGGTACGCAACTTTATTACCTCCTTTTCTTATACCAGAGGTTTTGAAACTAATCCTTTTTAGCCGAACTCAACAGCTTTGTGGGGAACACCGAGCAGTGACAAAAATGAGCAACAGGAATGTCATTGATGGTGTTCAACCCAATCAATCAATCAATCAATCAATCAATCAATCAATCAATCAGTGGTAATAGTAGTAGTAGTAGTAGTAGTAGTTTATTTGAGCAACTACATTCTTAATTTACATCATCACATCATTACACAGTGACAAATCAAAAGGAGTAGACCGAAGCAAGAAAGCTTTTAAGTGCATTTCAGAATAATGCAAGTGAGGACCAATACAAAACATAGTAGTATATCCTTTCAATAGAAAAGAGTCCTCAAATGGCCCCACAGCACTGAAAATATACATGACTGAAACGCATGTGTACAGCTGCAGGCAATCCTCAATGGGGGTAATAATATAGTACTACCAGCATCTCGTGTTCATACAATTTGATATTACATTATGATTTCCTGAGTTCTCCAGGTACAAAAACACTGTTCAGTACTCAGTATTATGAAATGATTGTCATACCCAGGCAATTGAATCAATTTAAAAAGTTTGAGAATGTTACTACCTTAAATACTAGCTCCTAGGTTTGATTACTTGTTCTGTGTCTGTGTAGGTTTTTCCCGAATGCTCCTGTTTCCCTTACCTCTAAAAACATGTACAATAGGTTTCCCATGCGCCATGATTCCTGAAATCTCAGTGTATTTTCCCTATCAAAAAAAGGTAAATAAAATATCCAGTTAACACCCGGGTATGCGAAGGAAAAGTGTGTCAGCTCAGACTTATCACACTACTTCTATATACAGAAGGCAAGCTAAATTTAAGCCTTGCTGACATGAGACACACAGGTCCTCTCCATTTGTATTGTCTGTCACCTGACCCTCACAAACTTACCCATAAACACTACACACAACAATCCATGGTATGTTTATAACCTGGGAGCTTTAGAAGGAACACACCCAAAAGAATGTACTACACTATAGCCTGCTGTTCTTGCATATTAGGATATATTTATTCCCACACACGATTTGTTTGACAAAGTCATCGTTCATGAGAGGATGTAACAAAACATATCCTCGAGCTCTAGACTTTTTAAACATTAAAGACACACAGTGTACATTCTTAGTGTTAGAGCTCAACTGTTCCAAATGTAAACATTTGAAAGATAGAGGCTAGATAGATGGCTCATGTGGAGTATGGTACTTTATACGTGTTTACGCTCAAACCAAACACTTTTATCTTATTTTTATTTGACATCTTTTTAAACAATAACAATTTTTCAACAATTCTAAAAAAGTCATTGGTGGATTATTAAAAATCTAAATTTTACGTGTTAATCCCAGATATCTAAATTTACAATCACTTGAACAAAACTTTGACTAAAACTAAAATATGACAAGTCTCACTGTCCAAAGATGATCACAGGGCAATGGTGTACCACCTCCTTTTTCGTTACTACAAATGATTCTATAACCATCTGTGTGGTTATTAACCTGTCAAACATCAGCATTTTGGAATCAAAATGCAGCTGCCAAAAAGCCCCTTACCAGTCTCTTAGTCATGCCATCATCATATTACTGAGACAACAATGTGAGCTACATGTCTGTGTAGGCTCTCAGTCATACAGGAGTTGTCCTTCTTCAATGAAGGTTCTTCAGTCATCTTCTGTACTCTGTAGTTGAAGTGTCGCTGACGAAGCCTTTTGGATGAGATCGTCTACACTTCAACTACAGAGTACAGAGGATGACACAAGAACCTTCATTGAGCTATTTTGTGATAAACAGGTTGTGTCTTTTCCCTTTCTTGTTAATGGCTAACTGTATAGTATTGAACCCACACGAGGAGAAGGTGGAGCTCATTGATGGGGAGGTTATAACGTCGATTTGTCTCTCCGCCTCTCGCTCTCTCAGCCTCTCTCCCAGTGCTCTCACAGATACGCTTTTCCTATAATTTCTACACAGCCCATCATGTAATAGTAGAAACATGTGCGCAGTGGTGAGCAGAGGCCACAGGTCCACAGGGAGGCTGAGGGATACATGGTGCACTCTAAAAACATCCTTAATTCTCCTTGTGTTTGTCTTTGATTCACACTTCCGATATGTTGTGCAGTCACCATTTGAGAAGCCATTACAAGGTCCCTTTAAGGTGTGCCCAAATGTATCCTTCTGCCATTGTGTTTTCTCTGCTCACAGGTTGAGATTCCGAGATTTTTAGTGTTTCAATTGCACTGCACTGAAAGCATTTTTAATGCAGACAAAAGTCCTTGACAGCTGCACTTTTGCCTTGGCTCAATCTTTCTGAGCATTCCATTCCACCCTTTGCATCATTGCTCTCGCTCACGTTCTCACACAGCTCTCTGTCTCCTCCTCTGTGGGTTCATCATGCCTGACTCCTCCCAAGGCTCCCCCTGTTTTTGCCTTTACCCCCCACTTTATGGCCCCCGTTTTAAGGATTCCTCTTCTTGTAATAAACTCTGTATTTTCTCCTCCTTCCTTCTCATCTCGAGCACAACCCCAAAGGCTGTGCTTGCTTCCATTTTGGGCTTGGATGACAGAATTATCATTAGACACTAGTGTTATCCAACTTCAACAGTAAATACGATTTTGGGCATACAAATACAAACAAAAAGGTGGCAAAAATCAAATATTGGTGAGACAGTGGATACTAGAAACAATGGGATTTTGAGACAGTTAGTGTAGTGACTGTCAGAATATAGACACAAAGACTGACGTGTGTTTAACTTGGTTCTAAATAAAGAAGGATGATTCCTAACTCTGAGAGAAAGAGCAAGCAAAGCCCTCACTTGCTCTGTGGGGAATGTAAACACCACCGGCCGCTACTTTTTACAACATGCTTTCAATGGCTTTAATGTTCAATGTTGGGGAGAATACTTTGAAATTGTATTTAGTTACAGAATACTGAATACTTGACTTAAAATGTATTTAGTAACGTATTCCGTTACTTTGTCCCATCAGGGTACTGTATTCGGAATACTATGAATACTTTCACGTTGATTTGCATTATAATCATGCATAAAAGCAGCGTATAGTTAAAAACATGCTCCTACACTTGTTACACCACCTGTTACAAACTTATTTGCCACTAATTCAAAATGCATGAAAGCACTTTGCAAATGCCCACAGCCCAAAATAACATAGAGCTACAGTATGAATGTACTTATGAATATGAAACTGAAATGTAATTATTAATATTAATTATTAACTGCAATGTATCCCTTTGATACTAGGAAAGTAACTGCATTCTAAATGAGAGAGTAACTTTACAGTTACTCAAAAATGAGTATTCTATACAGTATTCTATTCTATATTATAAATACATGTATTCAGTTACTCCCCAACACTGTTAATGTTTAATGCACACAGTGTGCTTTAGATATGAAATCAATGAAAAACCAAAACAATACGCAACTATTGAACTAAACCTTTCAACACTAAGGACAATTTTTACATGTAGAAAATATACCATGGGTAGGCAAGTTTGCATTGTGAAGGGCCGATTTTGTCATCGCCAAAACACCAAGGGCCAAACCTCACCATTGTAGCCCAAAGTAAAGAACAATTTTCTGCAAACGCCAATACATTACATTAAATATGAGCAAGTGGTATGTTCTGACCAGAGATTTAGGAAATACACTACAAAAAGTAGTTGGCTTTAAGCATTGGCTTAAATTACTTCAATTGAGGAAGTCTTGTTTTGAGTGTTTTTTTTACTCTTTTTTTTTTTTTTTTTTTTTACTTTTTTCCTGATCTGGCCAAGTTTGAGGACATTTCAGACTAGTTCTAAAGTAAATCTCACTTGAAATAAGAAAGTAGAACTGCTAATGGACAAGACCAATGTTCTTACCCCATCGGCAGATAAAATTACTTGAAATAAAGACTAAATGTATTGAAATGAGTCAGAAACATACCAGAGAAAGTGAATAGTTAATAATCAATAATGTCAATGATCTGGGTCAAAAGCCCAAATACATCTTAACTCGCCCAAACAACTCAAATTAAAACTAATCTCGTTAATGACTTTTTGCAGTGGACTGACGGTATTACACTCGTACTTTAACAGGTATTTGATCTCTATTTTGCATAACAATAATATTTCTCAAAATCATCTGGGGGCCAGAGGTTTTGTGCTAGAGGGCCGGATTTGGCCCCCGAGCCTGACGTTGCCTAAACCTGAAATATACTCTTCTTGTAGCATTGTGGGGTCAACTTCTCTCGCCACTTTTCTCCACTATATAGACACAGATCCATGAATATGCTTGGCCTGTCTGTATTACACATCCCATTGTATTGACGCAGTAGATCACTGAAACTCCCAACATAAAGTGTGAACAATGAGTGTATGGGGGAAAGTGCAAAGGTTCTCAACAAGTGAGGAAGGTAAGTGTAAAGAGGTTTCTAGAAATGTATTTATAAGTAATTAAAAATATATATGCAATGCACACTCACGTTTTCAGGCACTCCAACAACAATGTTTGCACTGGCAACTCTAAATCTCGTGGCAACACAGGATGTGGCTGGTTGTGACAGTGTAAAAATCTTGAAAATGTTTATGATGATGATTCATCCATCCATTTTCTTCCGCTTTATCCGGGGACTGGGTCGCGGAGGCAGCAGTCTCAGCAGAGATGCCCAGACTTCCCGATCCACGCACACCTCCTCCAGCTGTTCTGGGCGGACCCCAAGGCGACACCAGGCCAGCTCGGAGACATAGTCCCACCAGCGTGTCCTGGGCCTTCCACGAGGCCTCCTCCCAATAGGACATGCCTGGAATACCTCCCGAGGGAGGTGACCAGGAGGCATCCAAAACAGATGCCCGAGCCACCTCAGCTGGCTCCTTTCGACGTGAAGGAGCAGCGACTCTACTCCGAGCTCCTCCCGGGTAACTGAGCTCCTCACCCGATCTCGGAGGGTGCGCCCAGCCACCCTGTGAAGAAAGCTCATTTCGGCCGCTTGTATTCGCGATCTTGTCCTTTCGGTCATTACCCAGATCTCATGACCATAGGTGAGGGTGGGAACGTAGATCGATCGGTAAATCGAGAGCTTTGCCCCGACTCAGCTCCCTCTTCACCACAACAGTCCGATACAGCGACCGCATCACTGCTGACGCTGCACCGATCCGTCTATCGATCTCACGCTCCATCCGTCCCTCACTCGTGAACAAGACCCCGAGATACTTGAACTCCTCCACTTAAGGTAAGGACTCCCCACCGACCTGAAGCGGGGAAACCACCTTTTTCCGGTGGAGAACCATGGCCTCAGATTTGGAGGTGCTGATCCTCATCCCGGCCGCTTCACACTCAGCTGCAAACCGCCCCAGTGCGCGCTGGAGGTCCTGATTTGATGAAGCCAACAGAACAACATTGTCTGCAAACAGCAGAGATGAGATCCTGAGGTTCTCAAACCGGACACCCTCCGGCCCCTGGCTGCGCCTAGAAATTCTGTTCATGAAGGTAATGAACAGAACCGGTGACAAAGGGCAGCCCTGGCGGAGACCAACACGCACCGGAAACAAGTCTGACTTACTGCCGGCAATGCGAACCAAGCTCCTGCTACGGTCATACAGGGAACGGACAGCCCTTAGCAGAGTGCCCCGGACCCCATACTCCCGGAGTCCCCTCCACAGGGGACCATGAGGGACACGGTCGAACGCTTTCTCCAGATCCACAAAGCACATGTGAACTGGTTGGGTGAACTCCCATGAACCCTCGAGCACCCGATGAAGGGTATAGAGCTGGTCCAGGGTGCCACGACCAGGACGAAAACCGCATTGTTCCTCCTGGATCCGAGGTTCGACATCATCATGATGATGATTAATAATAATTATTTATTTCAAGAAGTTTTTCAATTCTAGAGTTGACAGCTTCATTGAAAGATATAATTTGCTCTCTGAAAATCAGTTTGGTTTTAGGAATAATCACTCAACTTTGCACACACAGCACTAGTTATTGAAGAAATAACTAATGCTGTAGACAATAAGAAATATGCAATAGGATTATTTATTGACCTGAGCAAAGCTTAGGACACACAACAGTGGGTTACCAGTTATTTAAAAAAATTGCCAAAGATTTGCCATGGTCCTTATCATTGGTAAGGCTAATAAGCCATATTAGCTTATATTAATAAATAAAATCCGAAAAGTGAACATGCGCCTCGTTAGTTCATCGTGTGTTTCCAATACCCCGCCCACCGGTCTTGCACCGCTCGAAAGTGAGAGCAGAGGCCTCTCCTGCACAGAACAACGATTTCCACACCTTGTGCTTCAGATCGCTCTTTATTTTTTATCAGTCGGCCTCATAATCATGGACCAATGAGGTCAACAAGTTGACAGTTTTGTACGATCTAAAAAATAAACCTTGTGTAAGACGCGAGCGTCGTTTAGCGCGGCTCAGCGCCACAGCCTCGCAACGTATTTTTGTCAAAATAGTTCAGCTCTATGTTCTCTTAAGACAATGTGAAACTCACGCCCAGACATTCTCAATAGTTTATGTCCTTTTCTTAAGCCCCTGTTTTATTGCACACATTATTGCACTGTGGTATGGGGTAGTACTTATAAAAATACATTAAAACCAATAGTAATGCTGCAAAAAAAAGAGCTATCCGAGTAATTCATAAAGTTGGGTTTTTGGACCACAGAAATCAAAGATCATGAAGTTTTGTGACATTGTTGAGTTCCAAACAGTACAGATGTTATACAGAGCAAGATACAAATTGTTACTTCAGTAGAAACTCAGCATGTCTTTCAGACAAATAATATTCACGGAGTATAATATGTATATTAATGTGTCTTTTTAATATAAAACTAGTGACTTTCAGTAATGCTAACAATGTTAGGCATGGTAACCATCTGAAAGAAATGTATCAATGATCGCCTTTTGTTACTTGCTTTGTACTAGACTTCGTACATGAAACAAGACCGTTGTTGTAATTGTGCTTCTTTTCTGTTGATGTACGAACACTTCAAACAGTGTTTGGTAAGTTATAGTTCTTTGTAAATAGTTTGTAAGTATGTGGCATTATCATAGTTGTTTCGTAATTAGTTGTTGCATAATCGGTATTGCTCCGTTTTGGGGAATGTATACAGTTCATAAGTTTCAGTCATGTAAAGCCATAATGTAAGTACGATCTTGTAAATGGTCATTTTGGTCATGCTGAGGGGTGTAGGGTCTATTTTGTTTTATTTTGTTTTGCTGTTGTCTCCTTGTTGCTATTTTGTTCCTTTGTTGTTCCACAATGTTCTTGTGAAATGATGTATTGATGTTGAGGGTGGGCGCTTATAAGCTCTTGCTTAGGCCCACTCCTTTTGAGCAGAGTGTTTGCTGCTCAAATAAAATAAACAAATAAACAAAGATTAATTTCTTTGGATTTTTAAGGTTGAAATTTATTGAAATTTGTGGGATAGTTTTTGGCTTTATACCCTTTAGTCACTCCCTTTCATTTTTGGCTCAGAAACATCACCATCACTTAAAGCTTTTTTTTTGGAGAAGAGTTAGCGGTTCAGCGCTCATCATGTGTGCCTTCTACTTAGGGACCATACAGAGGACCAGAGGATCCTGACGAGCTACTTCTGTGGTACGGTGCCAGCACATCTTCCCAAAGCATAGTCAGTGCAGCTGAGAAGATCTTTATTAACTTTTTATTACACCTTAAAAGCTGCTGTCAATAGTTTAACAAAATGTAATCAGCACTGGATCAAAAAAATACATACAAGTATAGAGAGAGGTTAAACAATCTTAGATGAAGGTTCTTGAGTCATCTTCTGTACTCTGTAGGAGAAGTGTATAGGACGTTTCGCCTCTCCTCCTCCTCTCCCCCTTCTACAGATTACTAGAAGGGGTTGGCTTGGCTGACTGAGAGCTTAAGCAGAGAGGTTAAACAATGCACATTCTGACACTTTGAGGACTTCAGGTATAGCCTTCACAAACAAAAGCAAATATACATTGTTAGCAACAATTTGAGCATACTTGAGCATTACTTGAACATACTACAGCAATAACACAGAACACTTAAGGACATTCACTTTTACACAGCATTTTGCAAAGGAACATGGTAAGGGGTTTCTCTTTCAAGAACTGTGCCATATTGTGCTGCATGTGAATAGCACTATACACTTCAAATGAAAGCCTTGCAGCTACAGCTCTAATCAATAATCTCTAATATCCTTCAATCTCAATGTACAGAAATGCCTTGTGTTTAAACATAGCAACACTCTGTCAATCCTGCAAATGCTTGCATACAAAAAGCAAAATACATTGTTTTTGCACAGATATTTATAAATGATGACCAGTAAAGGTCGTTGCTTTTACGGGATAAACTATTAAGTGAATATTCATAAGAAATGTGTCAGGGATTAAACAAAAAGAAAATCAAAAATAATATATTTAATACATAAATTATTTAAATGTCACATTTACTCTTAGGATTGGATATAGGAATACCTGCTTACAAGACTAAAGGCAGCAATGAACAATGTCTGATTATGGCTCTGCGAATTCATCATAAATTAATTTCCAAATTTATCTGAACACCACTGAAAAGAACCCTACCTGTACATAACAATCACTGACAGCCCCCACACCCAAGTTTCTTAAAGATTCTTAAATTGATGACATATTTTCCAGATCTTCTACAATCAGATCTTGCTCTTTATGGGAATCTTTTCTGCTCTTCTCCTGAAATGGGCCCATGGCTATTGTGATTCCATGCTCTGTTATTGGCTGCAGCGGGAGGACAGCGTTCCCACGGATACGCCTCTCCATCTCAGGAGTGCACACTTGAAACTTGAAAGCCGCTTTGAAGCCTCTGCGAAAGTTCTCATTGAAGAAGCCGTATATTATTGGATTGACGCTACTGTTGAAGAAGGCCAGCCAATGAGCAAAAGGATACACGTAGATGTTTATGATTCTATGCTGCTGCTCTGTCAGGCTAGCATAGTCACTTAGCATCATCACTGACCATAACAACAGCCAGGATAGGATAAAAAGGAGAGCTACAACCAAAAGCATCATAATCACACGCTTTTTCTTCCTTGAAATAGTTTGACGGCTATTGATGTTTGAATGATCAAATCAATCATATCCGATAAATAAGAGTTATTTTCTTTTTAACGTGGTTCTGTGCTTCATGAAGCTCCAGTGGGCGGGGCCAACTTAGGCACCTGTTGCTCTGCTGCTCTGAGGCAGAGGCAGGACATCAATGCGCAGGACATCAATGCCCAGCTCCTCCATTTTGGCCATATCCCTGTGTGGTGTCATCTTGTGTGCTGAACCCTTGTTTGTTTTGTATTTAAATATGGCTGTGGAAGGCCTCTTCAGCCATTGGTGGACTCTCTCTGAGCTGGGCTCCCGATTGGCTAATGGTCTTACTGCTTCCCTCTTCCATGATTGGTGCGCCACCCCAGAGTCTGGCCAACCCTGGTGCTGCATCCGAAACCATCAAATTGTAGCCTCTAAGTACTAACACTAGCAACTAATCCTTAACCTTTCATGGGGTCAACTGTTAGATCTCTATGCAGTTAGTGAACTAGAGCTTCAGCAGCATTTGCCCAATTCGACCGTCCTTACCCAGAGGAAGGGGAAGTGACATCACCAACAGCTGTTTTTCTTCAGTGCAAGCCAAACAAAAGCGCATACCGCCACCTACTGTATATTGTCCAACAACAACATAGTGTCCAAATAAAGACATTGAAGGTGAAAAAAAAGAGAATCATCCAAATGATCCTTCACATTTCCCTTTATTTTATCTCAACAGCAGTTTCATAAAGCTACAGTATGCAAATTAGCCATGTGGCTTAAGTTTCTACTAAATGAAAACAAAAGCACAAACTGCTTCATTTAGGCCATTTACTGAGGAGGCTCTTTTAAATCATGTGACTGAGCTGTGGTGACGACAACATGTATTTTGTCAGTTTTATAAAGTTTGGCTTGTGCAGAATCTTATTTTTTTTAATTATTTTTATTATTAAATGTGCACCTGTCAATCAACAGTGGTTGCGCATGAATCACTCGAGGGTGGGGGCGAGGGGGGTGGGGAGATTGGCGCAGTGGCTTATGGGATGGCACATAGCTCCTAATCGCCAGTAAGTTAGCATCAGAGGTCCCTATGCTAAAGTGGCTATGATAGTTAGCATACAGGCCACTTCCCCTAACTCCTTCCTAACTGAAAGCCCAATTCGGACGCATCTTATCATGGCGGACGCTGACGCACATCCGGTTTGGCGTAAGACCTCTTACCAATTTACTGGTTTCGGATGGAGCATGGGATTCCACCTGAGCTTCCACACCCTGCCATTCGGGGTTGTTGGGATATGAAGTGAACAGCATGCCACTTTGTTCTGTGTCTCATGCTGTGTCTTTTGTCACTTTGTCCTGTAGTGACGTGTAATTTAGTAGAGACACTCGTAGTCCTCTGGGACTGTTAGAGACTGGTTTTGTTTTGTATTTGTATTTAGTTAACTCCAGGGCTGCCAACTTTTCACCAAACTTTGGAGTGAGACATCGGTCGGTCCTGAGCTGGGTGCCCTTTCTCATGGCGATAGTGTCCCGTTATCGTATAAAATTATAAGCCAAAAACAAGTGTATGATTTACATGGGCGATGGTGGCGCAGATGGTAGAGTGGTTTGTCTCATGATCGGAAGGTCGGGGGTTCGAATCCCGCCTCCTGAAGGTGCACATTGTTGTTGTGTCCTTGGGCAAGACACTTCACCCTCCTTGCCTCCAGTGTCTGTGTACATTGGTGTATGAATGAGAGAGTGAATGGGTGAGTGGATCCTTGCTGTAAAGCACTTTGAGTGCCTAATCAAGGTGGAAAAGCGCTATATAAGTTGAGTCCATTTACCATTTACGTGGATGAGCACATCAGGAGCTGCATAATGTATCTGTCAGAGGGTAGTCTGGCACCAGCCCACATGACCAACAGAACCTGTTTAAAGTGTGGCAGGGCAGTTCAAAGGGGGGTTTGGGGGTCCCCCCCAAGAGATTTTTTATAATTCAGATGTGATTTCCTGCAATCTGGTGCATTTTAGATCATAAATATTACTTTTAGTTGGTCTACAGTATTTACTGGTGTTAAAGAATTAATTTTCTGGCCCCCTTCAAATTGGGGCCCCTCAGCAAATGCTCAGTTATCCACCTTCATCGTTACGGCCCAAAAGGTACAATGACACAAAGCATTGTGCATATTTGAGGACAGTGAGTCACATGCAGCTCAGAAACACGTTTAAAACATCCCCCGCATTGAAGTCAGTGATAAAGTTTGACTTGTGTTTCCTGTTATCATAATGTATTCATTTTATATTAGTCCATTCAAATATATATTTAAACGAACATTGGAATCCCTTTTAAAAACAATTATGTAAGGCATTGTTTGGCTTCTATTTGAGAGTTTTAGTCAAGTTTCTCTGCGTCAGTCATTCCAATTATTACCAACAAAAAGCATGAGCTTTAGAAAATCTGAAAATGTTATTCCCTGTCTCCTGCAGTGTGTTAGAGCATGTTTGATGATTAAACTTTGAATATGATTATTCAATGTAATAACTATCAGAGGCACATATCGTAGCCTGCTCAGCACTACTTACATCGACCTGCAGTAAAAATGTCCACATCCCTGTTTGAAGGCTTGTGCAGTCTGCTCCATACGCACAGCTCACCCTATGTTTATCCAACAGCTGTTTTATCGTATTGTAGTTTTGTAATACCGAGGGAAACGTGTCTCGTGTTGTTTGTTGTTCCGTACCATGTGTAATACACCGCTACTGGTCACACAACCAATCACACGCGAGCTGAACACACCAGGGCGTCGTTTCTTCTCTCCAGCCATCCCACTTCTGACACCACTTGTGACTGGGTTTTTATGACTGATGGTAATAACTGCGTAATAGAGGTATAATGTGCTCATCACAGGTTTGAGGTTCAAACACCAGGATACTGAAACTTACACTGTTTAGAAATGGACCAAAAGACCAATTACAAGCACCGACTGGTGCTTGGACAGTCTTGGTCGTGGCAAGGCTTCAGTCTGCTGTGCAGCATTTACCTCCTGGTTAATGACAAGAGCATCAGCAGCCTCATGCTTCCTTATAGCATCACTGCTCCTCATATACAGCTTCGTCCAAAATTTCCCAAACAGGGCGCATAGCAAACTTTCATTCATTCAGCCCCTCCAAAAATCCTGCAACTGTAGCCCAACTGTTCCAGTAAGATACAATTTCCTTGCAGAACTCTGCAACTTCTCCGCAGCCAATGTGACAGTTTCTGATCACTTAAATCCTTTTTCTTTGGTAAATTTGCACATTTGAGTGGTGTCCAACGAGTCTACTGTTTCAGCCTGAAGAAGAGTCTCAGCGAGGGCTGCTGCTTCTCTCTCCCTGCTCACATCACGCTCATCTCGGATCTGACTTTGCAGCAAGGGGCCTGCGGTCCTTCCACTCTCTGTCTATGTCTCATTTCTCTGCTAAACTGGACGCTAATTTGGCAATAGGATTTTGTCTGAAAGATAAAAGGGTTGTGTTTAAGGCAAACCAGTCTGTGACCATTAAAGGAATAGGCCACCATTATTGCACATCTGAGATATGTTCTTAGTAACTTCTTACCTTAGCTTAGATGAGTTGATGCGTACCTGTCTGGTCTTTACGCGTGTGCTCAGTCACGCAAAAACACTGAACATGTTATTAAAAAGGGGTACTATATATTGTAAGGCGTAATAATACCTTAGGAGCACTTCGACGTCTGCGCAGTAAAGGCGAAGTGCTCCAAGGGTATTATTACGTCTTACAATATAGTACCCCTTTTTATCCACTTAGAAAATCGCCATGTTTAATTTTGTGTGACTATACTTTGATCGTGTAAACGCTCACGTAACCGTATTTAAATAGGGAAAATGTGGAAGAGCTTGGTCGTTTGGGTCCATGAGGAGAGGCTAAATGCTAACAACATGTTTGGTGTTTTTGCGTGACTGAGCGAACGCATAAAGGTACGCATCAACTTGTCTAAGCTAAGGTGAGAACATATCTCAGTATGCAAAAACTGTGACCTATTCCTTTGGAATAAATTAGCCCTGTAGCTATAATCCGGCATGTTTACGTCTGTTTTTGTTGTTTCAATGCAGATGTTCATTAATGTGCATTTTCCCTATCAAATAAATAAATAAAGCAGGAGCAGATACTAGGCATACAAAAGCAGTTTCACAGGTGAA
This sequence comes from Neogobius melanostomus, assembly GCA_007210695.1. Lineage (NCBI taxonomy): Eukaryota > Metazoa > Chordata > Actinopteri > Gobiiformes > Gobiidae > Neogobius > Neogobius melanostomus. The sequence goes on from VHKM01000393.1 coordinate 279,018, forward strand.
ACCAGGCCAATGGACACAGTGAGAGGTAGAAAAGAGGAAACTCTGTATTGTATTGTATATATTGTAAATAATTAAATATAGAATACAAACCATAACCTAACCATCTCTCACAATTCCTACCAAGAAGAATTTGTTATTACTGTACATATTGTTTTTAAAAAAAACAATGTTATTCATGTTTACTATTCTTTTTCTTCTTGTCACTGTATTCTTCTTAATGGGTGTTAAATAAAAAATAAATAAATATATATATATATATATATATATATATATATAGAATACAAAAACATCAGTAAATACTGTAAATATGTATAAGACTGTAAATATACTGTATGTATGTATATATATATACATATCTTCTTTTTTTTAAAGACAGCATGTAAAGTGTGAAGTAACAAAAGGGGCAGATATTATAAGACTTGTTCTTCTCCTCTGCTCCATTTCATTCATACTGTATTGGCTTGGCGGTCTTGTAGTGATTGCATGATGTCACTTTTTGAATGAAATATATAAAAAAAAAAATACTCTCTTGGAGGGACCTATGGGGGATGGAGGCATAGCCAGCTTCTTCACTCGAGCAGTCGCTTGTCAGAAGGCACACATGCCGCATAACCAGGTGTTAAGGTACTTAGTAGCCAGCTTAAGGCTCTTTTCCACATGCAGGCATGTGTCAGCCGAATGGCTCTTTCACCCGCGTTGTCGAGCTTTTCCATAACAAAGGCCAGTGCCAAACCGGTCTGACCAGGTATAGGTTTTGGGCCCGACCTCTGGCTGTGGCCAAAGCGGGCTACCCCGTGTCTGATGTGACGTGAACAGACTGCTGGCCTCTGATTGGCAACGAGAGAGTGGACAGCCCTCACTATTAACACGCAGGTCATACGGATTTAATAATTCACAGCATTATACGGCTGTGCTAAAAAGGGATTTTGCCGTTAATAACATTTAGCCGCTGTTAGCGCAGCTTTAGCTGGTGTTAACATAACATTTACCTGTAGCTTACCTTCATAGTTCGTAGTTTAGCTGTTTCTTTTCTGTTTTAATACAGCTTGGCTCCTCTGAATGATTCCATAACTCCCACCAGATGACAGCATTTGTCCACATTTGTTCTCATCGCGGCTTACAAAACTTTTAATGACGATCTGTACAGCGTGCGGCTCAATGCGGCTCCGCCCACAACAAATGCATGTGTGTGTGTGGTGGAAACAGAAAGGTCTGCGGGCTAGTGTCGATACGTGCACGTAGATCGTGGCGTGCGCGGCCGGTTCGTGCTATGTGGAACGACGCCTTTAGAGGCCAAGCAGAAGCTACAAATACCCACCCGCCTCTGCCAGCCAAGCTAATACCAACAATGGTGATACCCCACAAACTGAGGGGGACACAACTGGGATGGTAGGTGTTGCCGATGAGCCCTCTGGAGGTGTTGTGGGTTAATCATAGAAACACCAGGAGAGTGCACACCTGATGACCCCAGTGAAGCCAGAGGTCCTCCTCACGTGTCTCAATATCTCTCTTATTTCCAATTCACAGTACATCCACCTTGGGATATGTGGATTCCGAGGATTGTACCATCTAGTCCTTTATCTGAGCTCAGTCCTGGTATAACCAGTGAATGTTGTGAAGAGAGCAACTGGAAACCAGCGGGAAGACCTAGTGACAGCTTTGAAAGACAGCTGACAGGATGGAAAGACCCCAACGGGCCTGCTACAGGTTAGCTACCTGCTACAGCAGGGGGCACCTGGCACTTTCAAGTGCATAGTTACCACCTATCTATGTGTGGCATGTCGGTGTGGTGGTGTGACTACCTTTAAGGTGCGCCGTAGGCGTCACCGACATAGCTTTTAAATGCGGACACGCGCATGGCGCGCGCGCACACACACATCTGTCTTTGGCTTTGCGACGGCGTCTTGTTGTCCTGCCGCTGGACCGGGTCGGGGCTACAGGGTCCATGACCTCCGTGCATGTCAGGCCTATTCACTCAGGCTTGTGTCGGTCAGCCGTGAGCGACTGGGCTGTCTCCTCCCTCCCCTTGGGCGGAGTGTGGGCTTCAGCCGTGCGGTGCTTGTCTGGGATCCCCCCGGATTCTGAGCGGTGTGGGAACGCGTGCATCCCTTCTCGTCTCTTCCCCTCCTCCTGCCCCTTGTGTGTACGCTTTAGGGCGCGGCGCGGGTTTGGGGTCTTTCCCGGGTAAGTGCCCTCTTTGTCTGACTTCTTTTGGGTCTTGGACCATGCTGACACCAAATTTACTTTAGATCCTGAGCTGCATGGGAATGTGCACACTCCTCCACGCCTATTCCCCTCCTCCTTGTGCATTCACGCAACCTCGGTCCGCCGGTAAGATGCCAATGAGCACTAGTTTATGCATTTAAGGGAATATTACGTAACAACCTCGTCATTTTTATTTCCCCTCTAAGGGAGGGCAGTTGTTTTGTCCTCCCCTCATTTATTTTAGTTACTTTATTTACACAAATATAAGGGGCAATTTCAGGCACCCCTGACACCTTGTATGGGACTTGGTCAAATGCACTGTATTTACTTTGAGGATAATTGGGCAAGACAACGGCAATTCTTTTCAGGATCCAAAACAACCTAAGGTTAGTAAGGTGGTCATACCGCCTTTGCTATGCCCAATCCCGTCAGATCTTGGAAGCTAAGCAGGGAAGGGCCTGGTTAGTACTTGGATGGGAGACCGTTTGGTAACACCAGGAAGCCTAGCGAATGTAGTGAGCGAGTGAGTGGTAGGTGGTGGTCGGAGGAGCCGATGGCGCAGACTGGTTGCCTCGCTTCCGTCAGTCTACCCCAGGGCAGGTGTGGCTACAACAGTAGCTTACCACCACCAAGTATGGAGTGAATGAATAATGACGACAGTGTAGCGCTTTGAGAAACTTGGTAATACAGGCTTGTAAAGCGCAATACAAGTGTAAGGCATTATTATTATTATTAGTAATAATCAAAGTTAATTCCTTACCTGTGGGAAGAGGTGTGTGTCGCCACAACCAGTATGGAGGAGGAGCTACAGCAGCTCAGAGAGCAGTTGTTACAGATTAAGGCAGACAACGAGCGCTTTCTCCGGGAGAGGGCCCCGGCCCAAGCCAGCCCTAGTGGAGCTAACCAGGCTTTAGACACTCTCACTGCTTACGGTACTTCCAACAGGCCAGTGGTGGTGATGTCCCTGGACCGGAAGTGTCCGGCGTGTCATTAGATGATTGGATGGAAGAGATTCAGGCTTGCATGCGTGCACGACACCTGTCATGCAGGGATCAAGCCTTCTTCATTTTGGTAGAAGGTAAGCTAGAAATTAGTTGAGGTTTCGCCCGGCAGAAGTCAAGGTAGACCCTGCTCAAATCTTAAGTGTTCTCCAGGAGCTTTATTGCTGCACGGAACCATATGTCACACTTCAGCAGGCTTTTTTTTTCAAAGAGACAGCAGGAATGGGAAACTCTACAGCAGTTCTCACTAGCTCTCCTGTCATTGATGGAGCAGGTAAAACAATTGACACCAGAGGGCGTGCAGAATGAAGCTGTGTTGCTACGTGACCAGTTTATGGAGCATGTCAGTGACGGAGCGTTACGTAGAGAGCTAAAGCGGTATGCACGTGAACATCCAACCTCCACATTGCTACGGATACGCACAGAAGCCGTTCAGTGGGGGCGAGAGGGAATGCCCTCTGCTCATCGTGAGCGTAGTTTCTCCCTCCCCTCGATTCACGGCCTCCAGTATGGGGTTTGTGGTGGTATCCGCCTACCACCTTCACAGCTACCTGCGCAACCACCTGCCCCCGTGCCGGGCCTGAGAGAGGTGATGGAACTGCTAAAGGGTCAGCAGGAGCAGCTTAATCGGCTCACTGAGACTGTGGCTGCTCTTCAGGCTCCACAGCAAAGTGATAGGCGTCCACCACCTTGGAGTAGCATCACCTGTCGAAGGTGTCAACAGCTTGGCCACTACGCCAGTAAGTGTGAGGGAGAGCAGGTTCCGTTTCAGTGTAGGGCCAGTTCAGTCTCAGGTTCTACCCACGATTCTGGCCAGCAGGGAAACTGAAGCCCTCTGAACTAGGGAGCCAAGGTTCAGGAGGGGAGTCCACAGGCTCACAGGCAAGTGCATTGTCAGGGTTAATGGCATCCTGCCCTACTCTTAAGGTGGGGATGGGAGGGGTACCTGTCTCATGTTTGCTAGAGACTGGGTCCATGGTGTCAACTGTCACCGAAAGCTTCTTCAGGGCCCATTTTGAGCCGTTGGGCCCAGATCAGCTGAGGTCCTGTCATTGGCTTCAGCTCCGGGCCGCTAATGGGCTTGAAATACCATACATTTGGTTATCTAGAGCTAGACGTGGCGCTGTGCAAGAAGGTGATCCCTAGTTGTGGGATTCTTGTGGTGCGGGATCCACCTGGATTTGCAGCACCTGCCCTGAGCAGTTGTCTGGCAGAGCTGTTCTTTTTGAGCCACCAGACTCTGGTCTCCCAGCTGGGTTGCTCGTCTCCTCATGCTTGTTACAAGTTGTATGGGGTACGGTCTATGTCCCTGTGGTCAATGTGGGCAATGCCGAGGCCCTCCTGTACCCTCGGACTGGTCTAGGAGCCTTTAGCAAGGCTGAGGTAGTGAGCCTCCCTGCAGGAGTCACGGAGGTGGACAGAGTTACAGGCCGGTGTCGTTCACAGAGTGAAGGCCATGGACTTGTCGGCACTGGCTCCCAGGGAATAGAATGAGGTTAGGGCCTTACTGCAGAGATATTGGATGGTGTTCTCTGCTCACGACGGGGACCTTGGGTGTACTGGCTTGATCACCCACGAGATCCCCTGCTGGACAACGTGCCTATTAGGCAACGCTAAGCCGCATTCCACCCTTGGAATATGAGGCGGTCAAGGCCCATATCAACCAGCTCCTCGAGGCGCAGGTAATCAGGGAAAGTTACAGTCCCTATGCCTCCCACATCATCCTCGTTTGGAAGACGTATGGTAGCCTTCGCCTCTGCATGGACTACCGCCTTCTGAATGCCAGGACCAGGAAGGATGCCTTTCACGCATCGTGAGCCTGGATGCGTTGTCGGGTGCCCGCTGGTTTTCAACCCTCGATTTGGCCAGCGGGTACAATCAAGTCCCAGTGGTGGAACAGGACAAGGAAAAACTGCCTTTTGCACCCCGTTTGGCCTCTTCAAGTTCAATCGAATGCCATTCGGGTTGTGCAATGCTCCAAGCACCTTCCAGCGCTTGATGCAGAGGCTGTTTCGAGACCAACAGTGTCAGTCACTTTTGCTATACCTCGATGACATTGTTGTGTTTTCATTCTCTGTATCCACTGTAGCAGAGGCTGAATCTTGTTCTGCCTCCAACACGAAGGCTTAAAGGCCAAACTGGAAAAAGCACGGCTTGCATAGGCAACAGGCCGTAGGCCATTCTCAGTCTCTTGAGAAAGTATGGCACCGAGCCCGCTGAAGCTCGCATCAGTTTCCAAGACAAAAGGCTTGGAAAAGTCTGCATATGCAAGCACAGGAGCTGAGGCCAACTTTGCCTTAAGGGTCTCAAAACTGTCCTCGCACTGTTGGGTCCATAACTCACCCAGAGTTTGTCCAGACCCTCTTTTGGTTTTGGTCCCACCAATCGTCGCCACTAGCTTATGGAGAGGTACGGCCACTTTGGCAAACCCTTCCACAAAGCGCCGATAATAGCTGGCGATAACCCTTCCACAACCCTTTGCCTGGGGGAGTTCCTGCCTTTTGGAGAAGGCGGGCACGGCCAAATCAGGACGTCTTTCTAAGCCCACCTTAACTCTTCTTCATCAGTGGGACCGGTTGGTTGAGGAGGAAGGTGTACTCTACGCCAGGCCTTTCGACCGGACGGTCAAGAGGGATTCCTCCAGCTTCTCTTGCCAATCTTTCCTCGGTTTCGCCAGCTATTATCGCCAGCTATTATCTGCGCTTTGTGGAAGGGTTATCGCCAGCTATTATCGGCTGAGCACCGGTGGGCTGCCCAACTTGCTGCCTTTGACTTTGAGATCAAGTACAGGTCTGGGCGCAGAAACAGTAATGCAGACGCTCTGTCCAGGCAGTACTTGACATCAGCTGACATGACAGCAGGCGTACTGCCTGGTAGCATGGTCCCGCTGGCGCTCCAACAAGCAGCAGGGCCGCTGGTAGGCACCCAGTCCTTGATGGCAGTCTTTCCTAGCCACTCTAGTGCGGATATGGGTGCGCTGCAAGAGGCCGACCTTTGCCCGGGGGAGTTCCTTGTCTTTTGGAGAAGGCGGGCACGGCCAAATCAGGACGTCTTTCTAAGCCCACCTTAACTCTTCTCCATCAGTGGGACCGGTTGGTTGAGGAGGAGGGTGTACTCTACCGCCGACGGTCAAGAGGGATTCCTCCAGCTTCTCTTGCCAGCAGCCCTAAGGGAACAGACTCTCGAACAACTCCAACAGGAACATGGGCACCAGGGCATTGACCGAACCCTTGACTTGGTGCGCCAGCGGTGTTACTGGCCTTGAATGTCGGCCGACGTTAAGCAGTGGGTACAGCAGTGTGCGAGGTGCCAGATGGCCAAGGATTCTGCCCTTGTGTCTCCTCATAGCTATATAGGTCATCTGCTTGCTTCACGACCAAATGAAGTTCTGGCCCTCAACTTCACTGTGCTCGAGCCAACTCGTAATGGTATTGAGAATGTGTTGGTCCTGATGGATGTCTTTACAAAGTACTCTATCGCCGTGCCCACTAGGGATCAACGAGCTCAGACGGTCGCCCGGGTGATCACCCAGGAATGGTTCTACAAGTACGGTGTGCCAGGGAGTGTAGCCCCTAAAATGCACCCTGACGTGGGCTCCCCTCAGGAGCAGTGTGAGTATCCTCCGAGGGATGCTGTAGGGAAAGGCAGCCAGGCAGAAGCACCACCTGAGGCAAGTGTTGCGCCGCACAACTGGTGCGACGGCTGGGCAACACTCCAATGTCCATCATCTTCCCCGCTTTCTGGAGTCCTCGGGGATGGTGCAGTAGTGCATCCTTGAGCTACCATCTCATAGAGGTTCATGACTTTGGTGGTGTTGTCGGGCCGCCAACAAATTAAGGGGGGTAGAATGTGGCATGTTGGTGTGGTGGTGTGGCTACCTTTAAGGTGCGCTGTGGGTGTCACTGACATAGCTTTTAAATGCGTACAGACGCATGGCGCGCGCACACACACACCACACATCTGTCTTTTGGGCTTTGCGACAGCGTCTTGTTGTGCTGCCACTGGACCGGGTCAGGCCTATTCACTCAGGTCAGTGCGTTCCCTTGCTTTCCTTGCCATGTTCCGTGGAGGGTTCTAACACAGCGTGTTTCTTGCACAGGCTTGTGTTGGTCTGCCGTGAGCAACCGGGCTGTCTCCTCCCTTGGGCAGAGTGTATGCTTCAGCCGCGCGGTGCGTGTCTGGGATCCCCCGGGTAACTGCACTTTTGCCTGGCTCTTTTGGGTTCTTTTACCGTGTTGCATCATGCTGACTCTATACTGGCTTTAGATTCTGAGCGGTGTGGGAACGCGTGCATCCCTTCTCGTCTCTTCCCCTCCTCCTGCCCCTCGTGTGATTGACATGACGTGCATATTTTTGTGTCCGAGTGCTATATTTCTTTTAAAAATAATTTGATCTTTTCATTACATATATCACTTTATTCTACAAAACCTATTTAGTTTAAACACATTTTCATCACATTTCAATAATAAATATTTGTTTTAATTTTCACACCTCAAACCCCTAAAATGTCAGGTGGTGCAACCGTCCGAGCAAATGATTAGACTAATAAAGCTTCTGAAACTTGTATTTTCAGGGTAACAATTTAAAAATAAAACATCATGGCATAATTGTATGTTAAATATCTTTCAAATAAGCCATCATTTGTGAATATTCATAGTTTTAAAGCTTTGAGATCACTAAAAACTTTTGTCCGACAATTTGTAATCTTAAAATATCAGGGTGGCACAACCGTAAGAACATTGCTGGTATTTTGAAATAAAGAATAGTATCAGCAAACAGGATATGACATCAGCCAGAAGAACAAGTTGTCTTTATGGCTGAGTGAAAAGGTTTGAAATCTCTTTCAAGGATTCAGAAAAAATTGCTTATATCCGACTCATAGGTAAACTGTCACACTTTTGGTGTCAGGTGGTACAACCGATGTAAATATTGGAAAATATTATTTTATTATAAAAGTCTTAATTTGTTTTTAAAGTAAATGTTTACCTATGCTTACAAATGCTAAAGCTAATGTAAGAGTCCACATAAAAGCCAATTTATTTGAAATTAGTTGCTAATGTCAGGTGGTGCAACCGGACAGTCAAGTGGTGCAACTGCAAAAAATGTCAAATTACCATCTAAAAACTATAAGGATGCACTGATCCAATACTGGTATAAGTTATCAGAGTCAATACTAGAAAAAAAAATCTGATATTGGTTTAAAATATCTGATACTGAACCGATAACTGTTATGGGCGTACATCGAGCACTCAGTCCATGGTCCTCCTGTTTTATTTCTGATTACAGCATCAGTCTGTTACAAATTACAGATGAAATGTTCAGAGGAGAAAGATATACTTGGCAAAGATTTGACTTTGTACACATTTTGGAAGCTATTTAAATTTTAGAAAAAACTCGCCACCTGACACTTTTTTATACAGAGAAAATACAAATACATCAAAAAATACATTTAAATACTTTTAAATGTTATTTCACAAACATAACTTGTTATTGACTCAAAAATATGCATGCCATCAGTTTTGAAAAAACGTTTTGAAAAATGTTTTTAGACCCCTTATACGTCATTGAACCGTGTACACAAAGTGTATGCTTTAGGGCGTGGCGCGGGTTTGGGTTCTGCCCTCTTTGTCTGACTTCTTTTTGGTCTTGGACCATGCTGACACCAAATTTACCTTAGATCCTGAGCTGCATGGGAACGTGCACACTCCTGCACGCCTATTCCCCTCCTCTTGGTCCTCGTGTGTTCATGCAACCTTGGTCCGCCGGTAAGATGCCAATGAGCACTAGTTTATACATTTAAGGGAATATTACGTAACCTCGTCCTGTTTATTTAGGTACAAGGTGCGTGGCTGTCTTCCAGGCTGCCCCCTGTAAGGGAGGGCCGTTGTTTTGTCCTCCCCTCATTTATTTTATTTACTTTATTTACACAAATATAAGGGGCAATTTCAGGCACTTCTGACGCCTTGTATGCTCAAATGCACTAAAGCACAACTGGCACTTTACAGGCTGCAGTTTGCAGTGAGTTCCACCGCCTTGCATGTTATTTTCGTCTGTTCCTTTATGTATTTTGGTTTGCTTTGCTTATTATTAATTACAGTGTTTTTACCTTGTTTGCTTTGCATGATTTTGATTTGGTTATTGTTGCTTGTATTGTGTTACTGTCTGCCTATATGTTGTTAATTGGTTGCTTTTGACTTTTGCTGTGTTCTGAAATCGGTGTTGACTTGCATGTGCCACTGTGCCCCCTTATAGATTTTATCTTTCTACATTTAGGCCTATCTTAACGAGTTGCTTAAATAAAATGAAATTCTAGTTTATCATTAACACTCCTCTCTTTATTGTCCAACCTAGCGTGGTGTTATTCTGTGGGTAAATTAAGAGTAATTCTGGTCCCCGGGCCCTACTCCCTGGGTGGCGTTGTTGGTGTCTCTAAATTTGAGTCTCCATGCAGGGCGGAGCCTTAACTGTTGATCTCTTTAAGTAGAAAGTGAAACTACTGGATGTTTTGTTTTAGATTTTTTGGATCAATATTGCATTTTATAACCAAGGTGCTCAATAGTGAGTGTATGCTGGAAAATATAGCCAATAGCTATTTGTGGGCATGCTGCACCTAATTTACCAATTGAAATGCCTGTATCACAATTGTAGGGCCCAAAATCTGATATGTAACTGAAAGAAGGCTAAGTAATCCACTTTTGCACATGCTACCCGCACATAAGCAAATGCTTGATAAATGAGCTCCAGAGTGTAAGATAATGAAGAGGATGAGTTTGACATTATAACCAAATACCTGCAAAATGCACAATGATAACTCTTTAAGTGTGATTCATGCCTTTTTAAGTCTATGTACAGTGCATCCGTAAAATATTCATGCCTCTTATTTATTTTTTTCACATTTTGTTATGTTACAGCCTTATTCAAAAAATTGATTCAATTGTTTTTTTCTTCTCATCTATCTACATACAATACCCCATAATGACAAAAATAAAATGTGTTTGCATATGTATAAAAACAACACTGGAATATGACATACAGTGCGAGGAAAAAGTGAGTACACCATTTAGAATGTCTCACATTTCTGCCTAAATTGGTCATAAAATGTGGTCTGATCTTTATTAAAAATCACAACAATGATTACACAGTGTTTGCCTGAACTAATACCACCCAAACATTTACATTTTATCATATTTGTACTGAGACAAACAGTTTGATCCAGTCAGTGTGCTGGATCAAAAATAGCAATAGTGAAGAAAAAATGAAGGATCCGCATAACTGTTTTTTAATATAGCTCACCAAGTAGTGATGTTTCGGGCACCAAGCCCTTCTTCAGACAATTGTCTGAATCAGAAATCAGAATAAGAATAGTTGTTATTGCCATTGTCTAAGAAGGTTCACAAACTAGAAATTTTTCTCGGTGCAGACGTACAACATAAAACATATAACACAGAATTTAGATAAAAAATAAGCTATAAAACTTTAAACTACAGTATAAGGCTATAGGGGCATGCATAAATAATATTAAAATAAATAAGATGAAAAATAAAATATGGTAAGATGACAACAATTGACATAGAACAACAGCGGGATTATATTTACAGATATGTAGGTGTATAAAGTGATAAAGTGATAGCAGTGGATCGAAGGGTGGACTCACCACACAGTTAGCTATTGGGTCTTGTTTTTAGTTCATGAGTCTGATGGCGGAGGGGAAAAAACTGTTCAAGTGGCGGGATAGCCTCCTGCCTGAGGTGAGAGGGGTGAATAGTCCATGTCCAGAGTGAGAACGGTCAGCTGTGATCCGACCCACACGCCTCCGGGTCCTGGAGTTCAACAGGTCCTGGACAGGTCACTTTCTCAGCAGCATGCACAATGCGCTGCAGTCGGTACCTGTCCTGGTCTGTAGCGCCGGGGTACCACACGGTGATGGAGGAGGTGAGGATGGACTCGATGATGGCCCTGTAGAACTGCACCAGCATCCTGGTAGGTCTTTATGGTAGAAAGGCCAGACAAAAGCCTCTCCTCAGTAAAACGTACAACACAGCCCACTTTGAGAGTTGAGAGCTTGCCAATAGGCACTTAAATGACTCTCAGACCATGCAGAAGACAGAATTATTTGGCCTGAATTCCAAGTATCATGTCTGGAGGAAACCAGGCATCGCTCGTCACCTGGTGAATACCATCCCAACGGCAAAGCATGATGGTGGCAGCGTCATGCTGCGGCGATGTTTTTCAGCGGCAGGAACTGGGAGACTATAGTAGTCAGGATAGAGATAAATATGAATACAGCAATGTACAGAAACATTCTGGATGAAAACCTGCTCGAGAGCGTTCAGGACCTCAGACTGGTAATCTTCCAACAAGACAACGACTCGAAGCACACAGCCAAGATAACGAAGAAATGGTTTCAGGACAAGTCTGTGAATGTCCTTGAGTGGCCTAGAGAGAGCTCAGACTTGAACCCGATTAAACATCTCTGGAAAGACTTGTGCATCGACACCCCCCATCTAACCTGACAGAGTTTGAGAGGATCTGCAAAGGAGAATGGGAAAAATGCCCTCAGTGCTAGAGTGCTAAGCTTGGAGCATCATACCCAAGAAGAACTGAGGCTGTAATCACGGCCAAAGTGATGGATAAAGAGCGTGAATACTTCTGATATTTCTGTTTGTTTTTGTTTATTTTTTAATAATATTGCAAAAACTTTTAATAACTTTTGTCACTTTGTCATTATGGGGTATTGAGTGTAGAGTAATGAGGCATTATTATGAGGCATTATTATGAGGCCTTATTGGAATAAGGCTGTAACAATAACATGCATCTTTTACATTGTTCTCTTTTATGAAGTCATTCTCTTCTTTTCTATTCTTGGCACTCAATAAGTTTTCCAGTTCTGTGGAGCTTGCATTTTCCTCCCCAATCCCCACCATTAGCCCTCAGTCTCCTCCTCCTGCTCCATGCGTCTAAATGGTGGTTATGGCCTTCGGGACGGTGGGAAAGCTGCATGCATGAGTTTTTCCCCCCTCTCTGCATGTTAACGTGTTCACCGGCTGGACAGCACATTCTTTCCACCTCTGTCGGCCTCACGGGTCAACCAGAACCATACCCCTTCCCTTCAAGCTCCCCTCTTTTCTGTGCAATGATCTGACTCGGATGTACAGGGGCGGCTGGGTAGACCATTTCACAGGAATCACACTTTCCAATAGTCCTTACTTATTACATTCTTCAGTTACTGCTGGACCCCAGGAAAAGTTAAGCGTGAGCAGAAGGCCTAAACATAAACACATGTGGCACACTGTGCTGAAAACGTGAGTGTTTCCATTCCAGACACTTGACTTATGTCTGCTGCTATGGCCCAGAATGAAAAGAGGAAATTGAGAAAATGGAGAATTGCTAATAAAAGCACCACTATTACACAGATTGCTGTTGTTTCACGTAGTGCTACTGAAAGACTGTCACACCCAGTGGTGTGCTGTCAGGGCCAGCAGGGCCTTCTCTGCTAGCCCTGGCCAAATGAAGAAAATATTTAATTTGTAATTTATTTATATAATGTACAGTTGAGTTGCTTACTGTATATTTGTATTGTTGAGGTGTAACTGTCATTTCCTACTCAAAAAGTGCCTTAAACACCTCTGGTGAGCTTTACAAAAATGTAAAGGGTAGCAATTTGATGTAGATCATATATCCAGACAGAGATACTCACACAGTTCTTTATTTGGTTACAACATAGAGTAAACACTCTGAGGAAGGCTTATGCCGAAACGTGTTAGCGTTTTTTCAGCCATGTACTGTCTGTCAGATAATATGAAATATTTCCCTTATTAAACAATATTTCTCATGAAATTTGCACTGTATGTGTAGTTTGAAATGATATCACCTCACAGGAAATCTTGGATTGTTAGGTTTACAAACAAATTATGTGAGTTTTTTCATGGAGGAAACCAGATGGTCGCCATAACTGAACTGGCTGATACTCCGTTCAGTTGTTGTATCTTAAAAATGATAACAGATTTTCTGAAATAATTTACACTGTATGTAGACTTCATCAACCTAATGCAGTATTCAACATTTCATCTTCATCGGTTAATGCAAATTATATGACATTTAATTGGTGAATGTTAACCCAAATGGCTCCTTTTCAGCTACATATAAAATTAAATATCTTCAATCAATCAATCAATCTTTATTTATATAGCGCTTTCATACATTTCATGTAAAACAAAGTGCTTTACAGATTTAAAAACATTCTCTCACACCCACCTCCTCCCACAAATACAAACACATTGTCGCACTCACACTCTCCCCACCCACCTTCCCAGAGACACACCACACAAGCACAACACACACACTTAAGATAAAACAATGGACGCAATGGACATAAGGCTGAGGTAAGGCTGGGTACAGATAAACCAGGTAAGGAAACACCATCCAAGGAGCCGTCTGCATCGGGAGCGGCACCTCGGCTGCAGCCACAGGGCACCAGCACAGGACGCCCGGAGGAGGCGCGGTAGAAACACCACACCTCCATCCAGACACCCACAGGACAGCACCCCAGCAGCCACAGCCAATGACCGCTCCCGAGGCAGAGGGCTTCTCCAGAGGAAACTGGGAGACCATAAAAATGGTTAAAATAAGTTAAAAGTAAAAGTAAAAATAAGAATATAAGGACCACTAAAATAAGACCGAGAGGTAAAATACATAAAGAAAAAAATATATTAATAACAATTAAATAAATAGGCCTAGCAAGAATAAATATCAGTTAAAAGCTAAACTAAAAAGGTGGGTCTTGAGCCTGCTCTTAAAAACATGAACGTTCTCTGCGGTCCTGAGCTCCTCCGGCAGGTCGTTCCAGAAGCGAGGGCCATAACACTGGAACGACGCCTCGCCCTGAGTCTTTCTGTTGACTTTAGGAATAACCAGGAGACCCCTGCCGGTGGAGCGCAGGGACCGCGAAGGTTCATAAAGAAAGATAAGAAGGACCAAGACCATTAAGACATTTAAAAACCATTAAAAGGCGACAGTGGCGCAGATGGTAGAGCGGGTCGTCTCATGATCGGAAGGTCGTGGGTTCGAATCCCGCCTCCTGACAGTGCACATTGTCGTTGTGTCCTTGGGCAAGGCACTTCACCCACATTGCCTCCAGTGTCTGCCTACACTGGTAGCCCCCTAGGAGAGACCAACAGGCCCGGTTTGAACCGTGAGGCCGTCCTTCCGTGGACCCACCACCTGCAGAAGGAGCCATGGGGGGCTGGTGCAATGTGATTTGGGCAGTTCCGGCGGCTGCCCCCACGACCCGGCAACGGACAAGTGGAAGAAAATGGATGGATGGATAAAAGAACTTTAAAATCGATCCTGAAACACACGGGGAGCCAATGCAGCGACACTAAAACCGGTGTAATGTGGTCCCACCTCCTGGTCTTTGTCAGGAGACAATATAAAGTAAGATTTTCTCATGAAATTGGCATTGTGTGTGTGGTTTGACATCAACTCATAGGAAATGTTGGCCTGCCAGGTTTAAAAATATACAAAACGTGAGTTTAGTTAATTGAAGAAACAAGATGGCCGCCCTAAATGAACTGACTAATATTCAGTAAAATTGTAATATCATAAAATTGTAATTGAGTTAATCAACCTAAAGTAGTGTATAAAATGTAATCTTTATACATTAATGTATAAAGAAATTATATGAAATTGTATTTGAGTCTAATTATACCATAAAGAGAGAAGGCAGCACATACAGTAGAGGCTTTGTCCCTCAGCAATACTCACACAGTGTGACATTTCTCGCCAACATTTTTTCTGTGGGACTGATGTTTGAACATGTTAGTGTGAGGCTGTTTCTGAAGGTGGTTGAGTAGATAATTGGGACAATGGATGCACTTTTTAACTGCATTTTAGATATCAAATCCTGGATGGCAGAATACTTTCTCCAGCTTAACCAGGACAAAACAGTTTAGTTTAGTTTTAGTCATCGGTCCTAGGGCATAATATAGAGAAATGCTATGCACGCTGTGGTGCATTTGTGGGAGCGCAGCTCACAGAATGGAGCCAAACAGTTTTTTGACCTCTGCTACCCCTTTTTTATAATCCCGTCTGTCTTATCATGTCTGTTTTTACAAACATTTTTATATATATATTGAGTGTACACCAAAAACTTTAAGCACCCAGACATATTTGCCCATCCATCTACAGTATCAATTTTTTTTCCGCTTTATCCGGGCTGGGTCGCGGAGCAGTCTCAGCAGAGATACCCAGACTTCCTGATCCATGCAGACCTCCTCCAGCTGTTCTTGGGGGGACCCCGAGGCGACACCAGGCCAGCTCAGAGACATAGTCCCGCCAGCGTGTCCTGGGCAATTGTAATTTGTATTTTTATGGCAAACATTTGGTTTGACTGAAATATCCAAGTTCAAACTGGATTGTGCAGTAAACATGCGTGCACGTGGGCAATGGGATGGTGTAGTAGGTTTTGACGAGCATGCACTAGGAAAGAACATACATTTGCATTTTAAAAATTACATTGAGACAGGTCTCTAGCAGTTGGCAGATGTGGTCCAGTGCTAACTGCTGTTACAGCCTCTGAGATGATGATAGAAGTAAACAGGAAAGTTAACAGTTAACGCCACATAATGTCACATACGGCCAATTGGGCAACATCATACCAGGGATCACAAAATGACCACGAGACTCAACAATCACTGTGCGATTGACAGGTGTCACTTGACTTGTCCTTAATATGGCAACATGGCTACTGTTTGAATTCAAATCATCCGCTTCATCACAAACTATGAGTGATCAGGACTCTAACCGTCTGTGGGAACCTTAGAAAGTACTTTATCAAAGTTCAAAGATCTCAATAAGTCAAAAAACAAGACAGACAGGTATCAGAGCTTAGGAGAAAGGGTGTGGCTATTCCCCATGTGTGTCAAATTTTTTGACAGGTCAAAATCCCAGTTTCTTTCAAGCTAGTTAAAACCTTGACACAGATTAAGCCATCATATTAACAGGATCCAGACACAGGCAGAGCAATATTATAGTGTACTCAACTCAGTGTAAGGAATAGTGCAGTGAGCAATGCATTGGGAACACAAAGCAGCCTTGTAGCTAGACAGAAAATATGGTTTTAAAGAGGAGTAGGTGGCCGAAAGCACAGAGGGTTTTTACTTATTTGAATTTTTTGTGTCACAGACTTTTTCTTTTGGAATATTAAAAACATAATAAGGGCTAAGTGCTAAGGGCTGTCCGTTCCCTGTATGACCGCAGCAGCAGCTTGGTTCGCATTGCCGGCAGTAAGTCAAACCTGTTCCCAGTGCGTGTTGATCTCTGTCAGGGCTGCCCTTTGTAACCGGTTCTGTTCATTACCTTTATAGACAGAATTTCCAGTCGCGGAGTAGAGTCGCTTCTCCTTCACGTCGAAAGGAGCCAGCTGAGGTGGCTAGGGCATCTGTTCCGGATGCTTCCTGGCCACCTCCCACTGGAGGTGTTCCAGGCGTGTCCTATTGGGAGGAGGCCTCGTGGAAGACCCAGGACACACTGGTGGGACTATGGGCCTTTCCCTCCTCCATCACCCTACCCCCTAACACTCAGTTTGCGCGTGCCCGTGGAGTGGAGTTCTGTCCGAAACGGAGCACTCGGTGAGGGAAAGTGGGTGAAAAGCTCCTTCTCAGCGAGTCAGCATCGATGCAGACTTAACAGGTGTGTGTTACACCGGAGAGCAGTCCCACGAGCAACACGCACCAAACAACCTCAGTTCTGCGTTTATTTAGGAGCACCTAAGTGTTCATTTGAACAACTTTATCGTCACATAGACATTTATTAATGAAAAATAAAGCGACAGTTGAGACTTCATATGATTTTATAGGGAAAGGAAAAGTTCTGACTTGTGAGTTTGAAGAAACTAAATTATATCATGTAAATACGACACATTTGAATCTGAATCACTTTGTAAACTCATAAGGGAACCTTTTTTTCCATTTAAAAGTAGGATCAGTCGAACTTATGATTTTTGCAACATTATGGGCTGTGCAGTCCGTGGGGGAGAGGGAGAGTGCGTCTGAAAGTCACAGCTCGAATTTCTCTGATGAGTGAACCTCTGAAGGTGCCCTCACTGAGGACTGAGTGGAAGGGTGTAGGAGAAGAGAGGAGGTAACGGTTTCGGAAAGGCCCCTCGTCTCCAAGCTGGCCTGGTGTCGCCTCGGGGTCCCCCCAGAACAGCTAGAGGAGGTGTGTGCATGGATTGGGAAGTCTGTGAATCTCGGCTTAGACTGCTGCCTCCACTTTCATAATTGAAAGCGCGACCGTTTGACCATTCTCCAATTGAAAATGTATGTAAGAAGACACAAATGGGAATATAGTTCCATGTTTGTTTAATGTGTAAATCTAGGCATCTATCTTATTAGTATTTGACAAACTCCCAAAAAGCTGATGATACTTGTGTCTAGAAATAAGTTCTATATTTCATGTATTATTTAAGAGTAATCCTTTAATGCATTTTGTATTTTATATTTTTACTTGGAGTACCCATTGTTCTGATCAAATTCTTTCACTGTGTTCATGCATAAACCTGTAGTGTGTGATGTGGGATCATTTGACTCTATACTCTGTCACACAGCCACAACTGGTCTGAGGCGGATTATTGGTGATATTGTCCCAATTATCTACTCAACCACCTTTGGAAACAGCCTCACACTAACATGTTCAAACATCAGTCCCACAGAAAAAATGTTGGCGAGAAATGTCACACTGCGTGAGTATTGCTGAGGGACAAAGCCTCTACTGTATGTGCTGCCTTCTCTATTTATGGTATAATTAGACTCAATACAATTTCATGTAATTCTTTATACATTAATGTATAAAGATTACATTTATACACTACTTTAGGTTGATTAACAATATACAGTGAGATTTTTTTCAGAAAATCTGGTATAATTTTGAAGATATTACAATTTTAATGATAGTCAGTTCATTTAGGGCGGCCATCTTGTTTCTTTAAATAATGAAACTCACGTTTTGTATATTTTTAAACCTGTCAAGCCAACATTTCCTGTGAGTTGATATTATCATGTCAAACCACACACACAATGCCAATTTCATGAGAAAATCTTATTTTATATTGAAGCTATTTAATTCAAACAGTACATAGCTGAAAAGGCGCTATTTGGGTTAACATTCACCAATTAAATGTCATAATTTCTTTATGCATTAACCGATGAAGATGAAATATTGCATACTGCATTAGGTTGATGAAGTCTACATACAGTAGATACAGTAGTACATATTATTTAAGAAAATCTGTTATAATTTTGAAGATACAACAATTGAACTGAGTATCAGCCAGTTCAGTTATCAAACGTGCTTTTCATACCGAAAGGTATCACAAAGGCACACTCTCCCATCCCTCTGAATATATACACACACACACACACACACACACACTTTTACCCCACCGTCTACCTACACACACACACACCATTTGAGGGGGAGCAGCAGTCCAGCACAGCTATAGGGCACTGACCCAAGAGAGCCCAGAGGAGGCGCGGCAGACACACCACACCTCCACAGGACAGCACCCACACAGCCACAACCTATCACCGCTCCCAAGCCAGAGGGCCCCTTCAGGGAAACACTGGGAAAGCCTAAAATTATATCTAAAAAACACTCATAGGAGTTAAAAATACAGAAGTAAAAACAATTAATGAAATTTACACACACATTATTATTAATATATATATATATACAGTATATATATATATATATATATATATATATATATGACAAAGTGGGTTTGTCCCAGTATTTATTTTGGACACTTTGTTTAATTTCCCATATCCATCAGCTAACAATAACCCACCTGATTCATTCATTTGTTTAAGTTAATGATTACACTTCAGATTGTTCGTTTATTTGTATACAAACTTACCTGTACCACATGGCTAGAACAAAGGGAAGGCGTGGGCTTTGTCTGCCATTTTAAAATCTCATGCTGAACCATGTGGCAGGGGGCAAATTGGTTTAAACTTTGCTTTGATTTTCCTTTTGTGTATGATTTTGGTTTATATTTTGTCTTTATCCATTTGATTTAAACACTTATCATTTGTGGACTAAACACCAACTTGCTGTATGTAAAAGGTTAAAACGTGCCAGCTAAACTTATTGTTTGAACTTACCCATCAAGCTAATGGTACTTAGGTCCTTTCCCATGAGTAGAGGTATAAAAGAGGAAGCCATTTTGTTCATGCAAGTGACATGGGTCACTATTGTGTGGAGAATAAATATTGCCTGGTAAGAGTTATGTTTGTCAAGTCTGCCTGCTCATTTTGGTCACTCATGGCCAGCTTCTCCACTATATATATCTCTCACAGGGAGGGTGAGGTCTATTGTTAGGGAGTAGATGGGAGGAAGTTGTGGCTGAACAAGTTATTGCGATGGGGAGAAGTGAGAGCATTGGTAGGTGTAACCAATAAGAGTAAAACGTTAAAAGAGAATTAAACACAATGTCAGGATAAAACATAAGTAAAAAATGCGTAAACCACTCGTCCAGCTCAAAGGGTCAAAAGGCACCTTGTTAAAATCCATCTCCCGTTGTTCCGGGGTGACCGGGGTGACTAACGGGACAGCCCACGGGGTTACTCCGGGCTCTTCTCCTTCCAGGGACGTACACACCTCCTTCTCCGCTTGCGGACTCCTCTCCGCGTTCCCTCTGGGTCGTCTCACCGGTTGCCGCCGCGCACAGGTTCCATGCCCCACACGCAGGCCAGGACAATCCAGACATCCAACCCCGGTGCCATAGGCCAGCCCGTCAGGTCGCGTCGGTCCTCGGTCTCCACTGCGTGCTGCGTCCCCGCGGTTGGCAATCCACGCCGCGCGCTTTCCTCCACTCCTTCCTCGTCCCGGCCCCAGTGGCGCCTCCAGAAATTGTTCATAGGGGTGGCCAGATGGGGCCACTTAAAATCTTGGGGTGGCAAACCAAAACTATCAGCTGTTGGTGTCTGAGCGTGCAACAGCCACAGGGAGAGGGAGGGGGAGGGGGGAGAGCTGGCTACAGCGTACGATCAAAGGTCTAGAGCGGCTTGCCTGGCTGGCTGTGAATTTGGGCTGAAAATATTCATAACTGATACTACAGTACTACAATTAACACTGGCCAGTGGGGTGGCCAATGGGGTGGCCAGGAGTCGGCCAGGGGTGGCCACGGCCACCCCTGGCCACCCCCTGGTGGCGCCACTGCCCGGCCCGTCCTGCTCCGTATTCCCATTCCCCGTTCCAGCCGTGACCCCCGGTCGCCCGGTATCGTTACTCCTGTGCTGTCTCTCCTCTTTGCTCGTGCCTCCTTTCATTTTTCCTCTCTCCCTTCCGTCTGTGCCGCTTCCGCCTTTATTTCATACTTGCCGCCAGAGTCCAGGTGTGCGTACTTTGGCTGATTTAGTCCCGTGAGTGCAGGGGGAGGTCATGTGACCAATTACCATGGCAACAAGGTGGAAGGTGGGAGAACACATCTAATAAATATCATTACCTTGAAGAGACTGTGTGATGGGTGCGTAGGGTCCCTGGTGATTCTGACGGCTTTGTGGGTGAAACGGGTGGACATGTCCTTAATGGTGGGAAGAGGGGCTCCGCAGATCCTCTCCGCTGCTCTCACGATGCGCTGGAGGCTCCTTCAGCAGGAGGCAGTGCTGGCGCCATGCCACACAGTGATGGAGCTGGTCAGGATGCTCTCTATAGTCCCTCTGTAGAAGTTGCACATTACGGAGGCTGGGACTCTGGCTCGTCTTAACTTGCAGAGAAAGTAGAGACGCTAATTACTTTTCTTGACCAGTGATGGAGTGTGCATGGTCCAGGAAAGGTTCTCTGTGATGTGCACACCAAAGAACTTAGTGCTGAACTTAGTCTCTTTTGTCTTCTCCACATTTAGATTTCAAATGAGATAATGGCTTTGAATTCTTCCGAAAACATTCAGAATATGTGTGCCACCCAAATAATGACTAAAAGTAAGTCTTTGAGAACGGGTTTCTCAAGCCAGGTGCCGCATTAGACCAGGGGCTCATCTCCTGTTTCCAAATACATCAAACTGCTTAAGAAAGCTGTTCTACTATGATAATTGGTGATGAAAATAATTCATGTTCAATAAGATGCACTTGTGTTTACCAGCTGTTTTTTCAGTTGTCACTTGAATTTTGAACTGTAGGCCTATATAAGAGGTTGTGATGAACTGTTTACAGTCAGTAGCTTTGTGTCAATCCGTCCAAGCTCTATTTCTCCCTCTTCCACCAGTCACTCACGCAGACCAGCTTGTTCACATTTTCTGGTGACAAACTAGATCTCCTCTTCTGCACAATATGGCCTGCTAAAGAAAAAAGTCTCTTGCATGGGACAGTTGTGGCAGGAGTCCCCAAGTATTTACGGGCAAGACAAGAGGAGACAACAGCGTGTTAGACGCACGTGGACACGGGCGCAGCCTTTTACGCATCAGCACCAGTGAACACCGGGATGACGCAGACTCGACCCCCACGCTGCATGCACCTTTTAAAGGAGGTCTGTTAAAATCAAGATTTAAAACATTTTCTATTGTTGAGAATAGGACTTTTGGGTTATTTTTGTGATTGGTGATTATTGTAGAAAATAATTTATTTCTTGCATTTCTTATTGCTGTATTGTCGGTCTTTTGTTGAGCACGGAATATTTGATAATTTATTGTTATTTTGCATTTCCCCCATCTTCTCTCGGCCTTCCTGCCATTTCTCTTGAGTTGCTTTAGCTCCTCGTTTCTCCAGGGGGGAGGGGTTTGGGATTCATCTTTTTAAGTTTGAATGGTCCAACTGCATCGAGGGCGATGAGTAGTTTACTGTTAAAATTGTCAACAATAAAATCGCAGTTAGCAGGTAAAATCACAGGAGGAATTTGTTGTAAAGCATCAATAAATTTTGCAGCCACTTCAGGGGTGAAATTACGTTTCCTCACAGTTTTTGCCGAGGACTCTCGCTGGATAAAACCGGTGACATTAAAAAAGACACAGTAATGGTCAGAGACGGCCAAGTCGATAACAGAGGACACAGTAATGGACAGGCCATACGTGATGACCAGGTCCAGACTGTGCCCTTTCTCGTGAGTTGGCTGCGTAACGTGTTGGGTAAAATCCATATAATATAATCGGCAGAAATGGGGTCTAAAACGTTGTTCTTTTGGGCGGTCTATAGATAGTGACAAAATCTGGGGGTTACTAAAAATAGATGTGTGGTGCTCAAAACTCGTGTATTGATCAAATAATCTAGGTTTGGTGGCAAGAGTGTTTATGCTTCTAGAGGCAGTGCCACCTCCCCTTTTTCCATTTTTGGTTGAAAAGGCACTGCTAAAATTAGGTGGAGAGGCCTCAGCAAGAACGGCATTCGCATCCGCACCCAGCCAAGTTTCAGTTAGAAACAATCAAGATTATTATCTAAAATCAAATAATTTACAATAAAAGACTAGAGCCATGTTCACTGTGGTAGGGGACAGAGTATTTAAGGAACTATGTGGCGTTATGGCGACCAGCTGGTTTCCTCCATGAAAAAACTCACATAATTTGTTTATTTTTAAACCTATAAAGCAAAGATTTCCTGTGAGGTGATATCATTTCAAACTATACATACAGCGCAAATTTCATGAGAAAATCTTGTTTAATATTGCAAATGCGAATGCAAATTTTTTTGGTAAACATTCTCCTCTTATTTTATCAATAAAAAACAAACAAAGTCGATATGCGAGTGGCATATTCATGAAATATGTTCCCAACATCTTGTATTTACATAAAAACATGGGTGCCAACCCTTAACATTCCGGAACCACAAAAGTGTTATCCAAGCCCTTTTTCAATTTTTGTCACTAGACTATTGGGGTAGGCGCTAATAAGCTTCTTGCTTCGGCCCACTCCTTTTGAGCAAAATGTATGCTCAAATAAATAAATAAATACAAATCCAGAAGTAAAATCAATTAAGGAAGCTAGATATAAATATAAAAATATCTCTAATATCATAAATTATCAACATACATTTTTTTAATCATGTCTAAAGTGCAATGCGTTCTAATGGAAAACTAGCTTGTTTTGCCGCCCACATATGGAGGTACTGCAGCAATGGCGGACCATAGCGTCTTAAAACCAGTGCAACCAGCGGCCATTGGTTCCTCCTTAGGGCCTGCTGAACAGATTGAGACACCCCTGTGTTGTCATGCCGCACACATGATTTGACACAAGCGTGACTGACAGAATTATCAACCAATCAAAATTCGATGTACAATGGCAGCACGCCCCCAGGCCCTACTGTGTCTCGGTAGCGTCCCCTTTGCTTTCCTCATCTAGGGAAACCGTTAATGTAACTGCCCATGGGCAAAATGTTCCAGCCACTCAGAACAAGTGCTGGCTCAACAAAACTGGATAAACAAAAAAATTATCTTGTGAAATGTACAAACGAGGCAAAATTAAGTGGATTTATTAATTGCGGATATTTAGCGCTACTTCCTCATGAAGAGCTTTGATAGAAAAGCAGCAGGAACGACAATGCGAACGACAGCGGGACGTAGACGCTTGGCTCCCTGGACAAGAGAAGAGTTGCTCTGTGTCAGCTGTGCTGGGACTCAGGCAGGGAACAGGTACGAGACTACGAGCTCTAAAAAGGCATCCCTGGGCATCCCACATAGCACCAAACTGTAATCCAATCCAATTCACCTTTATTTGTATAGAACATTTTACCGACAAAGTCTCCAAAGTGCTGCACAGAGTACAAATTAACACTGATTACAAAAATACAAAAGCAAATGTGTGTATATATGATTTATATCATATATACACACATACACACACAAGTATTTGGTCAGTTCCCCATAGACATCCGATTGGATTTCGACAAAATACTTTTTTTGCCCCACTGTGTGTATATACAGTATACTGTATATATATGTATATATATATGTATATATATATATGTATATATATATATGTATATAAACTCTTCCTCACCCTCGCGGTCTCTTTTTCCTCCAAGCTCGGGTCCTCTACCAGAGGCCTGGGAGCTCGAGGGTCTTGCGCAGTATCTTTGCAGTTCCTAGAACTGCACTTTTCTGGACCGAGATGTATTTCCTGGGATCTGCTGGAGCCACTCCTCCAGTTTGGGGTCACTGCCCCAAGTGCCCCAACGACCACGGGCACCACTGATGCCTTCATTTTCCAGGCCTTCTCTAGCTCTTCTCTGAGCCCCTGGTATTTCTCTAGTTTCTCGTGTTCCTTTTCCTGATGTTGAAGTCGCTTGGTATTGCTATGTCGACCACCACGGCTTTCCTCTGCTCTTTGTCCACCACCACAATGTCCGGTTGGTTCGCCATTACCATTCTGTCCATCTGTATCTGGAAGTCCCACAGGATCTTGGCTCGGTCATTCTCTACCACCTTTGGAGGTGTTTCCCACTTTGACCTTGAGGTTTCCAGCCCATACTCTGCACAGATGTTCCTGTACACTATGCCAGCCACTTGGTTATGGCGCTCCATGTAAGCTTTCCCTGCCAGCATCTTACACCCTGCAGTTATGTGCTGGATTGTCTCATTGGCCTCTTTGCACAGTCTACACCTGGGGTCTTGTCTGGTGTGATAGATCTGGGCCTTTATTGCTCTGGTGCTCAAGGCCTGCTCCTGTGCAGCCATGATGAGTGCCTCTGTGCTGTCCTTCAGGCCAGCTCTGTCTAGCCATTGGTAGGATTTCTTGATATCCGCCACTTCAGTTATGTTTCGGTGGTACATCCCGTGTAGGGGCTTGTCCTCCCATGACGGGACCTCCAGCGCCTCATCTTCTGTTCCCCATTGTCTGAGACATTCACTGAGCACGTCATCTGTTGGAGCCTTGTCCTGAGCGGCATGTGCGGAACGGCATGTGCGGAATGGTTTGGAGGTGTTTCCATTCAGTTTGTTAATGGGGGGCTAAGTGTGGCTAGAGCAAGTGCAACACACCCAGAAGAAGAAATAAACAAAATGTGTTATATTTAACCAAGCAAGTGGATACAAAATTATTATTTACGTGAAAGAACTGAAGTATTTTCTGTAGAAAATGTAAAGTATTCAAAGCATAAAGTACAAATCAGTTTAGATAAATGTTATGAAAAAAAAACCTTTGCAGCCTCAAAAAACACAAACATTGGACCAGAATTTTACCTCATCGCAGCAATTCGACAGGGACAAACCGAGCCAGTGACATTGACAGAAGATCTGCACAGCGCCATCTACTGTTTGGAGAGTGCATTATTAGGCAAAACAATTAACAAAACACACAGACAAATTTACTTTTTACTTTGATGCCCAGTTCAAAATGTAGTAGAAAGTATTATAGTAGAAAGTATAAGTAGAAAGTATTATATTTATCTTTCAAATGTCAAGGAGTAGTTCTCAACATAAAAAAGTAAGGATTCTCAAAAAATGTACTCAAGTACTGTACTTGAGTAAATGTACTTAATTACTGACCACCTCTGGTTACCCAGCCGCCCCCTAAGGTATTCCTGCTGAAGCTGGACTTGGCTGTAACAAGCTACAAAATATGAAAAATGCCACGTTCTCTCCTAGTTTAAAATCACTCCTTTACTTGGATTCAGAAACAGCTTTTCATCATGAGGGAGATCTTTACATTAATAAACACTTAATGTAAAGCGTAGACTACAGGAGTAAAACTCTTAGTCTATCAAATGTCATGTGGTTTAGCAGTCAACGATATACATAAAACATCTTTTCCAGACTATTTCAATAGGTTTTGTTACCATTTTCTGTATTTTATATGATAAATACAGATCACGGAGCATGACTAAAGGGCCGTTCTGTAGATATGACTCACACAGTCGTGGAAATGTTTCTCTCATTGTGGTTTTAAGGAGTCCATCACCCCCACTAATCACCTACATGGACCGGAGCGCAGACACTGACTAATCTGAGAAGTCGTACAACAGCTGCATTTGAGGACAAAATCAGGGATTTGGACTCTACAAACTTTGGTAGGGTGGAAAGAACAGGCCCCTTGTTTGGCTGTCTACCCCACAGCCCAGCAAGGTGGTGTTCAACACGTTCTGGTCATATCCCTGTAACCAGGAATTAATACATCAACTTAGCTTGTAGAGAAAGAAGTAGCTTATCAAAAGCTTCTGCAACAAAGTATGGGGAAAGCCGCAGAGCTTTGAGAAGATATTCTGTGAATATCCAGACTTGTGGAAGTCAAAACCAAAGAAAAAGATCTTGCTATAGGTGTCACAGTGTCAGGGAATTGAGAAGTTTGGGCTGAGATGGTTCCTCTGATCTTTGAAAAAATTTGAACCATTCTTTACATAAAGATATATAAGTCCAAAAACAGAATGGTTGGTGAGTTAGGGGGCAGTTAGTGAATGGGGAGAAAAGGGTGGGGATGGAGGGAGGTGGCTGTCCAAAATGTACTGAAATCTGGCATTATAGTTGTTGACACATTTCATCACTGATTGTACCAATACATTTAACATAATTGCAGGGCTGGCACAAAAATGTTACTTTTTCCTAAAGAGAAGGTACTGTATATTGTGTTTATTTTCGATGGAAACAGAATTCAACAGTAGAGCTTCAACAAAGGTGCTGTGAGTAAGTAAGTACCCAAAACAGAGGCTCAGATGTCCGTGAGCTGAGGGGTAGGATACACTGTGGGGGAGAAGCTTTTGGAAAAGAAAAACAAAACGTTACTGAAATAGGCGAGAACAGTAATTTCATAAAAATCTGTCAAGTGGAGGCAAAATGATACATGATTCTGTTATTTTTCAAAAATAGAAAACCAAAAAGTTGGGCGTGCATAAGTATTCATACAGCATGACTTGATACTTTGTGGAACCCCCTTTTGCTGCAATAACAGCAGCAAGTCTTCTGGGGTATGACTCTACAAGGCTTTCACATCTAGAGACCGACATTTTAGCCCATTCCTCTTTACAAAACAACTCAAGCTCTGTCAAATTAGAAGGAGAGCATTTGTGAACAGCAGTTTTCAGGTCTTTCCACAGATTTTCAATAGGATTTAGGTCAGGACTTTGACTGGGCCATTCAAACACATTAATATGTTTGTTTTTAAACCATTCCATTGTAGATTTAGCTTTGTGTTTAGGGTCATTGTCCTGCTGGAAGGTGAATCTTCGCCCCAGCCTCAATTCTCTTGCTGACTCCAGCAGGTTTTCCTTCAAAATGTTTCTGTATTTGGCTCCATCCATCTTCCCAACTATTCTTACAATCTTCCTAGTCCCCGCTGAGGAAAAGTAGCCCCATAGCATGATGCTCCCCCCACCATATTTGACACTGGGGATGGTGCACTCAGGACGATGAGCAGTGTTAGGTTTGTGCCATACATAACGTTTTGCATTTGGGCCAAAAAGTTCAATTTTTGTCTCATCTGACCAAAGTACCTTCTTCCACATGGTAGCTGTGTCCTCCATATGACTTCTAGCAAACTTCAAACGGGATTTCTTATGGCCTCCTTTCAATAATGGCTTTCTTCTTGCCTCTCGTCCATGAAGGCCAGATTTGTGTAGAGTACGACTTATAGTTGTCCCATGTACAGATTCCCCCAGCTCAGCGGCAGTACGTCACAGCTCCTCCAGAGTTATCTTGGGGCACTTGGTTGCATTTCTGACCAGTGCTCTCCTTGTTCGGTCTGTTAGTTTAGGTGGACGGCCGTGTCTTGGTAAGTTCACAGTGGTGCTATACTCTTTCCATTTCTGAATGATGGATTGAACAGTGCTCCGGGAGATGTTCAAATCTTGGGAAATCTTTGTATAACTTAACGCTGCTTTAAACTTCTCCACAACTTTATCCCTGACCTCTCTGGTGTGCTCCTTGGCCTTCATGATGTTGCTTAGTGACCAATACACTCTGACCATAGCTCTGAGGCCCTCACAGAACAGCTGGAATTATACTGAGAGTAGATTACACACAGGTGGCCTCTATTTAATGGTTAGGGCAAGGTGTGAACTTTCTGCAGTCATTAGGAATGTTATAAAGGCAATTTAATGCACTCAGAAAATGCTGTATGAATACTTATGCACGCCCCACTTTTCACTTTTCTATTTTTGAAAAATAACAGAATCATGTATCATTTCATTTGCTTTCACTTTACAGTTGTCTGTTACTTGTATGTGAACTTTAACTAAAAATTTCAAAATAAAATCTATATGTTTAGGGTTGTAAACATGACAACAAAATGTGCAAAAGTTCAAGGTGTATTAGTACTTTCGCAAGGCACTGTATATATATATATATATCCCTTTAATCTACTGTATATAATTTTTACTGCAGCTACAAATCAGAGCTGTTATGTCTAAATGCTCTAAGATTTGAGACCTGTGTTGTAAAATTGACTTCTAATTGCTGCTGCCCAGTTTGGTGTTTCAGCTCTGTGTGAAAAAGTTTAATCAAGCTCCCCCGCGCCTTGAGACATTCTATAGCAACATGTCAGCAGTACCAACTTCATATTGTTGTGATCGTTTCTGCTATAGTAGCCTAAACATGAACGGCGTGTCAATATACCAATACTTAAAATAAAAAAATAAATGTTGCACGATTAGTTGGTTATTAAAGCTATAGGTACTTTGGAAACACCCTCAAAACGTTCAAACCTTCCAACAAACAGGTGGAAGAACTGCTCTTGGTCCACAACTTCAAATGCAATCCAAGAAAGCTGTATTTCTGAGAAGTAGCCTATTGCGTTTGTGTTTGACCTTTCATAATGGATATGAAGGGAATCGTTCTTCATCTTTTTATTTTAAATCTATGCTTTAAGTTGCTATATGTACCGAGGCAACTAAATGTTAAGATTTGAACAAAAACGGACACCTGTAATAACATCTCCACAGAGGCCGGCTAGTGATGATCCCCAAAAGAGTTGACGTTAAAAGTCAGGCCCGAGGAGACACGACCCCATAAACCACATTAATATTTTGCACTAAAATCACCAATAATTAAATGTTCTTTTTTTCCTTTTTACCCATATGGTCCTCGCTCGCTCCTCTGCTGTATGTTCTTTGAATACGTTCCTCATGTATTGCTTGTAATTGAAACCATAAGGTCAGGCAAAGACCAAAGCAGAAACGTTGTAACATGTCGGTGGTCACTACAAGTTCATTCAACTAGTTCATTTGGAGGTTTTATCACCATGGGCCATAGTGTGGGGTAATAAGAAGAAAAAGTTTCCATCTTTTTAAAAGTGGCTTGAATGTGTTTAAATAGATGATCGCATGGAAAGTTAAACTAATCCATGGAAAGTGGATAATTAGGGGAGAAAGGACAGACCATATAGTTTTTGTTTTTATACCTCCCAAAGGGTTCTGAAATAGAAAATACGCATGATTGTGTTAAGCAGAATCATAATTTTCCCCCTTATGGATAAATGCCAATTATAAAACTTGAACTTGAACACTTTTCAGGAAACAATTGAAGACAGTTGCTTTGAATTTCAGAGTTCCATTTTTGTTTTGTTTTACTCTTTCTGATGGTATACAGAGGCAAACGTTTTACCCAAAAGAGGCAAGTATTCAAGTGTTTGTTGCAGACAGTTTTGCTCATATTCTCCTTCCATCAACAGCAAGTTAGTTCCATTTTATGGCGCACTTCCCCGGTATGAGTAGACTAGTGGAAAATGGCAGGAAATAGAAAGAAAGTCAAAGGGAAGGCACAAATTGTGTTGTTTGATAGAAAACAGCTTGTTGGTGTTCATTACCATGATGTTCGGAGGATAGATGAAGGCAAGCTGACTTGAGACCGCAGCTGGAAATTATTTATTTCTTTGGTCTTTGCTGAATTTCTCCAAGATGATTTATAAACTCACAGCTGTGCTTTCTACCCTCAGCAACAATCACTCACTTTACACTATGCATGAACACACATATGTTTAGGTATTATCTGAATGTGTAAGTACAGCTTAAGTATACAGATAATGTATATTGTATTTAGGAAATCTGTGTTTCAGAACTAAAACAAATGTGAGCTAAGGCCAAGAACAAAAAAATCCTTGCCTGAACCTTTCTGAGCATGACACAATTGTGTAGGGGCCAATCTCTGACAAGAATGTTTTAGAGCCTACAACATCGCAGTAAATCAAAGAGAACCAAATCCAAAACATGGAAAATATAATTAAAGCTTCAGCTTCTGAACATTGAGTACTCAAAATCAATCAAATATCTTTCCTTAGGGCAAAAGCATCAGTAGTATTACACATGAATATGTTTATATCATGTTTGTGTTACTAAATGACTAAGGGAATAAGCAGCAGCATCAATTCAAACTTGGGGCGCTGTCCCTACTATGACATTTTCTAAATCTACTGGATCAGCCCTGTAGACATGTGTGTAATTGTTATGATTGATTACATTGTCTGGTATTTTATTGTATTTATTATTGTATATATTATTATATTTTCTACTTTTAGAACTCTGTATCATTGGACATGAGGGGGTCTACCCTCAATGATCTAAAGTCTAAAAAAGGTTAATGTATGCAGCTGAATCTCTAGTGGTTAAAGCAGCTGTACATCTAACGGTAGTTCAGGCTCCAACCATTTGGAGCCATTTTATATTAGAATTTAAAAAACTATTCAATGCTCAAATTTGGCAACATGTGGCAACTTGTACTGGTAATGGTTTCCTTGGGGAATCCTCGACATAGGGAAAGGAATTTAGCACCCTTTGAGTCAGAGCTTTTTCCACCTCTGCAGACAGAAGAAAGGATCACCCTGTGGGGGTGGAGGCCTTGTTCTGACTCCTGGCTGGGGGTGGGAGTTGGCTACATGTCCACACTACCCTTTTTAGTAATTTTTGAAGAGTGTGTGCTTGGCAGGAGTGATGCTTGGCCGTGAGGCGCTGATGTTGCTGATGGAAAGGAAAAGAAGTGACTGCAGAGGTTAGTCATGTTGGCAGTGGCCCTGAGGACTCAGGCTGACAGAGATAGTGTAGGTTAGAGACTGCGTTGAAGGGAGCAGAGCACAGTTCTATCTGGAGTCTCCTCTGGTCCACTGTGCTCCACAGGCAACACTGGAGCCTGCACACCTCTCCTATTTGGCTCGGGCTCAGCGTCCATCATTATCTCCTGCATGCGCACGTGGGCCTGAACTGTTGTGTGTATATATGGCCTCTCTCCTTTCTATTCCTTTTTGGTTCTCTGGCCTTCACTTTGTTCTGTTGCATAATGGATTTTAAGTATCTCCTCTCTGTACCCAGCCCCCTGCTCTCTCACATAGACGACTATAAACCCGGCCCTTTTAAACCAAACAATGGCAGCAAGGAAATAAAATTGATGCCTGTTTGGAACAGGGCAACAATAGGCCACTTAAAACTGCCAGAGCATTTGAGCAGACATCTGGTAAACAGCTTTGCAAATGTGTATCCGCTTCCTTCCTTCATTCTTTCAAATTTCTGTTCTTTATTTGGTTGAATGCTGTATGAGAGATATGAAGGATACACCCACTCAGCATCTTTAATGAAAAAAAAAAAAGTAAATGGACCTTCTTCTTGAATTGACACTTATTTCAGATAAACTAGATGGAACACTCATATGCCACATTGCCATCCAGTGGTGGCAAATTTCGTTGACTTTTGAGAGTACATTTTAGTGACTTTTAAAAGGTAACAAATATGTATAACTTAAAGCTTAACAAATTCAAAGAATAAACCACAAACCATTACAGATTGTAGTTCATACATTATGTCTCCTCAATATTTGCACTGACCCCCCTCTGATTCACCACTCGTACTTTCCACATCACGAGTCTTTTCCAATTATGTGTTTACACTATACGTCTTCTACTCTTGTCGTTCTCAGACATTATCCTCGTGCTCTGTCCCCAGTCTCTGTACTGCTGATGTGTCACCAGGCCCCCATTCTTCTGCAGCCCCCTTCCTACATCGACATATACACACACACAGACACACAGACACACACACACACACACACAGACACACACACACACACACACACACACACACACCGCACACTCAGAGCAGCCCATAGCGGTTCCAGATGTGAGGGCGATGATGTCATGGCAGACCGGAGGCTTTGGACTCGCCGGCTTCTTTTCTCTCCAAAAAACATTGAGCACAGAGGAGGGAGCATGCGGCGGAAGAAGCACATCACTGATATCTTCCCAGTCCAGCCCCGTGGAACACATCTTTCTTTTGCTCTTGTTTTGATCCCAAGTCACACTTAACAGATATCCATCGTTTGGCTCAAACTCTAAAGTTATTATATAGCCAAGATTGGGCTATGTTTGTCTGCAATTTAATTTGTAAAGGAAAAAAGGAACCGCTCATACATTGAACAACAACAGCACAAAAATCAGCAGGCAACACAGTAATAATTTTGACCTCCAGCGATGGCAGAGAAGAGGGTATTGTTGTGACGGTTGCTAGACAACTAGAGAGTAAATAAACTTTGCAAGAAAACATGGCTGTGCTGTTAAAAAAAAAATAGGAGAGGAGAGAGTGAGAATGTCAATTGTTCCTAAATGTCTTGCACTTACAAGGAGCTCTTTGTGAGTTCCCTTCCACAGAAAAACGAGGCTGCATAACGTGGTATTACACAGAGCAGAGCTAAATCTTTTCTAAAACATAAGAAACAGAATTGTCTTGGGAAAATTGCATGATCCCAAATGCCATGTGTAAGTTTTAAGACAATAAGACGTGTACAGCCTTTCGCCACAATATGGGTGTGCCACATGCAAAGCATACAAAAAGATTTCACTTTTATTTTCGTCATGCAACAAAAAAGGAAAATGTGTCTGCTTACTTACCACCATATTTGTTTCATGTTGGAAGAGATACCAGCCTTCAATCTTTTGAGTGAATGAGACGAGGAAGATATACATGTATACTGTTCTCATTTTTGTCGTGATAT
This sequence comes from Neogobius melanostomus, assembly GCA_007210695.1. Taxonomy (NCBI): domain Eukaryota; kingdom Metazoa; phylum Chordata; class Actinopteri; order Gobiiformes; family Gobiidae; genus Neogobius; species Neogobius melanostomus. Next base: position 312,104 of record VHKM01000393.1, read on the forward strand.
TTATTTATTAAGTATTCAGTGCCATGTTGTATGAGTCATAAAAGTGAGGAAGAGTTTTATATATATATATATATATATATATATATATATATATATATATATATATATATATATATATATTGGCTTATTCAACAACAACTATTTTTGAGGTAAAGGCAGTATCCAACATTATAATTTATAAGTCTGAGACATTTTTGGGGAGCTGTGTGTCATCCCGGGGTGATTGTGAGTCCTGACACCATACCAGTTGAGAACTATAACTGCTTTAGAGAATTTCATGTGGCAACATTCATGACGAGTTTACAGTCAGACATCAGTGGTTTTTCATGTCTGTAACTGAATAGTATAAATGGGACCTAAGCCATGACTGATCATTAGGCTCATAGTTTTTATAGTTATATACTGTAGGAATTGCTGCAGTGTGGACACTGTGAGCAGCTCTTAATTGAAGTGTATTTAAAGGTCACATAAGGCGGAGGCTATATAAACGGTTTGCTCTGACTCCCTCAGAAGCAAATCAGGGCAAAAAAGATGATTTACTGTTGAGAGTCACTTTCAAAACGTTTTTATTCATGTTGCTGTCTATAGCGATTATTAACACTGAGGGGAACTAAGAGTATACCAAACTAATGAAATACAGTATTTTACAGAGTAAAATAATACTTTTTTGGTTGTTTTTGCAACTACATAGCCCTATGCTTCTGCCATTATTTCTGCTTGCAAAACATAATTATCAACAGCTCCTACTACTACCGCATCCTACTTCCAACTACCACTACATACTACTTCCTACTACTACCACATACTATATACTTCCTACTACTCCCACATACTACTTTTACAGTTTACTCTGTCAGGCTGTTGTTACGCAGAGAATCCCGCCTCACTGACCTGTGTCCAGGCAAGTAGCGCAGGAGGGAAGCGACCCAATCGAGAATGGGAATTGCAGCACTTGCCATCACTACTATTTACCATCACATTGTGAACTGTTAGGCTCAACTTTAAACTGCAGAAAAACCCACAAAAATGAATCTAAAAATGTCTAGTTGTTTCCCTGCAATAACAACTGTAGAGCTATTCACAGGGAAATAATTTGTTATGGCATGTTTGCTCATGATTTATCGTGGGATTGAGCTGAGGATGATATTGTGGATGAACTGCTGAAGGTGTCACCCTGCAATCTACAAACTAGCGGTGAGACCAAATTACATGTGGAGATACAGAGGTCAGCGCTGGAATCCCATTGTGGGCACTGAGCTCACCTCTCCCTCAGAATCCAAAGCCTCAGACTATCACAACAAGACGGGCACGAGAATTTGATCATACTATCACTCTAGAAGACTATATTGCCGTTACTATTGACAGTTAAAAGTCACTATTGAAGTAGCAGAAGTATTCATGATATCAAGAGAACCCAACCCCGCCTCCATGTACTATGGACCCAATACCATTGAAGCATGCAGGACGTTATTTTGCATGAGTTCAGGGATGGTGACTACAGAGGCTCTGGCTGTAGGAGCTGGCGATTTCTGCAGTACACCAGCCTGTAGATGCCTATGGTAACTTGTCCTGGAGCTACTTGCCCTTTGGTTGGTCTCATATCCATATGCCCATTCCATAGAGCCCCAGTGAATCCCTATTATATTTAATTTATTTTAATTGAATTGAATTTAATGTTATTATTTTATTTATTTATTGGTTTATTTGGTCGGGACAGTGCATGTTAATGAATGCACATGAGACTCGTGCATGTAAACATGCCACGTCAGATTGTATCCATGGCCCGGCCTATTGTACATGTTTTAGTGGTAGGGGAAACTGGAGCACATGGAAGAAACCTACGCAGACACAGGGAGAACATGCAAACTCCACACAGAAAGCCCCCGTCCTGCCCAGGAATCGAACCCAGGAGCTTCATAGTAGTCATAGTAGTAGTCGTAGTAGTAGTTGTAGAAGTCGTAGTAGTCGTCATCTAGTTGTCATAAACATTTGTGGCTAAATTCTGCAGTTGCTCTCCTTCTTCTGTGCTCATTTTGTTCACCCACCACCTGAACAGGTCCAGGTAAGTGAGGCAGGATTCTCTGGCAAACAACAGCCAGCTGAAGTAACCATGAGCCAGAGCACAGCTTTTTTCCACGCTGATATACGCATAGTATTTTTCTTTTTCTTTTTTTAAGTAATTGAAGTAGTAGTAGTGCAGATAAAAGTATTTAACAAAGTAAATACTTTTGATGATACTACCACCACTGATTTACAGTAAATACGACAAATGTGTGTGGTAGCTCGTTCACTCCTATTGGCCCTCATTTATCAACATTGCGTAAAAAAGTGGTGTATGCGTAGGTGTATTTGCGATATACGCCAGAGGGCGCGTGACATTTATGAACCTGTGCTTTCCGCTCAGATCTTATCGTACGCAAGCGCTGCTGATAGTAAATGCCACGGAGAAATCCTAGCGTCATTTGAATGAAACGCCCAAAAATATTCATGTATGAGGAGGCCTCGCCCATGGGTTTTACGGCACGCACGCACGAAACACGGCAAAAAAGAACATTTCTCCAACCAGGAAACGATAAATAGTTGTTTTTAACATAACAAATATGATATTTTTGCGCCTAAATAGCCTATATAAAAAGGGTATAAAGTTAGACTACATTAAAAAAAAAAAGCATGGACATAACGCTGCAGTACAGACTCTGGACCATGATCTGACCAGTGAAAAGCAGCTGTCAGCTCCGCGGACTCAGCGCTGAAGCCTGGCAGGACTACGCGTCTTTCGGCCTGAGCAGAGCTTTCCTCCGGGAGGAAACAGGTGCGCGGAGGGCTGACAGCCTAACGAACCCGTCCGGACCAAAGACAGCCCTACGAGACGTGCTTCGATCATTCCCCTGATGAGAGGAGAGCGCTCGGTCACCAGACCCTGTGCACGCCGCTCACACCCGGACTTTACGAACCCGTCCGGACCGACGAAAGCTGTGGAGCTTGTTTGACGCCCGGGCTACTCGCGAGCACGGAATACGGTCCACAGACTCAACGCTCAAACCAACCAGAACACGGAGTATGGCCTCGCGCAGACCCAGGTGAGTCCCGGTGTCCCAGTATCCGGCAGCGGCCGCGGGTGGGAGGCGGGGAATCCACACAAAGTTTGCGCATGCAGCGGTATTTTGTTAAAAACAAAAAACGAAACATAAATATAAAACACACCATAAGCGTCTCTGTGGCTGCAGTCCATATTGTAGTGTCTCTGTTCCGGGCTCATGAGTCTCTGCGCTCGGACCCGTGTCGATGCAGCGCAACATTGAATCAAGTCTGTCTATAACATTAACGCTGTAGCCTTGTTTCATGTTTAAATCACTAATGAGGATAATATGCGATGTGGCAATGCAATGCATGCTGTTAAAAACTGTTTTCCAGCGCTGTTTAGTGTTTAGTTAAAATTGGTGTATCATGTACACCACCTCCTGACTTGGTGTAGGGTTTGAGCGGAAGGTGCGCTCAAATTGATAAATGCCAAAACAGGCGGTGATTTTTCGTACACCCCACATACACTCTGATTTCACCGTACGCAAGTTTGATAAATGAGGGCCATTGAGTGCAATAGAAAGTAAAAGTGCTCCTGGATGAGGATGCAGAGTTTTTGAGTGAGATGAAGGAGTGCAAGCTTTGACCTATGGGTGCAAAACACGGTCTCTAATTAGTGATTGCTAATTAAAGCTCGCAACTCTGAGCAAATGCGCTGTGGTCACATGTAGCAGTACTTGTTTACACATAAGCAATAAACACAGCACACATGAAAGGTGTCTACAGGAACAGTCCACACAAATGCTCTGTGAGACGGCAAGCCCTTGATTATTTTGCATATTTCTCTCAAACCAAATCGTCAATCACTCCAAACATAAAAATAGATAACTGTTCAAAGTCAAATATGTGTCTTCCTTCCTTTTGACTCATCCTTTTCCGGGCTGAAACATACTGTACTGTATATCAATCTCTCTAGGCTCAAAACTTGCACTGGAGTACACTAGATTTATTATGGTATTTGTGTGTACAATTTTGATATCGCCTGTCCAAGCACAGTCTAGTTAATAAAGGATACAGACTGCTTTAAGAATGAGTTTAATATCTTACAGTTCAATATCTTTCCTTGCAGTGACCATTGCTGCTGTGAAAAAATGACACACATTTCAAAACATATAACTGTACTTTTTCTTTAAGTTCTACAAAATGTTATTCTTGTGAGATGACTAGAAAAGTAAATATTTTCATCAAGTTTCCAAAGTAATTTACTTTTCACTTGAGTCAAAGTTCCAGATATCGGGGATACACTATGTAGGAGTTGTACTAATCACTCTTTACATTGCTGTTGTGTTGATCACTCTTATTTGATGTGTACAATAATAGCATTGTCTGAGAACTTAATGAAGCTTAAGCGCTAATTCAACCTGGAAGACCTACCTGCAACATTCATTCATCGTCTCATCACCGGCAGCTCACCAATCATCCAATCACTGTTCCATCTCAAGCCGCACCTTCGCGACAGCCAGTCACTGCAGCTGCTCATTCCTGCTCAGCCATTCATCTCCCAGGATCCCCTTTTTAAGCTTCCTTGTTCATCACTCAGCCATTTCCCAGCTGAGCTGTGACCCTCCTCCGCCCCTCCTCTGCCTGGCCTCTCCTCGGCTCTGCTCTTCGTTGTCAATTGGCCAGCCCAGGTCTCATCGTTTACCACCACCAGTGTCCGGGCTCCGGGGGAAGATTCTGTCAATATTCATCATCGCCTTGTATTTCATATCGTTAATGCAATCTTCCGGTGGGGTCTGAGCCTCAATCACGCTTCATGTCCAATAAAACTTCCTGACCCCACTCTGTTTCTGTGAGTCTTTTCAGGTTGAATTCACCGTTACTTGTGTATCGACTGACAACAGTGAAATAGGTTCTGTTGTTGGCTTTGGAAATAGGTTAATCAAAAATACGACATAACCGCCATTTCCAAAACACACACAAATAGGTCTAAAATAGGACTATGAATTAAATCTCAAAAAACAAACCTCTTTAACCACAGCAGACTGGACGTGAGTGTGCTGATGATTTTCCCAGACAGACGCCTTCCTCCAGCTCACAGCACAGACATAACCGGAGTCTTGAGGTGCACTGCTTTCTCCATCACACCACTTCACAGCAGACAGGAACACTCTGCTCATGGAACACCCCACGGGACACTTACACACTGGGCACCTTACCGCAACACATTCAACAGAATTACACGTCCCGTCTGTGCTTTAATGATGTGACACATTCATTTGACACTGTTCCAGTTGAAAAAGGATATTTAAGGGAAAAGGTGTGCTCTCTTGGAAAATAGTTACGCTTTACTAATTGGAGAGTAATCACAGTGGTAATCTAGAATCAGACACAGACTTAAGTTCTTCAAAACTTTACGTTACATGCGAGAATTAGCCAATATATATACTAATACAACTATGGAGTTTTCACAGTGACATGGCGGTGGACGTTTGATTTATCTATCTGCATTGTTCTCCATTACAATGACCTTCTCACCTCTGCATTCTCGAGTTCCATGCAGGCTCCAGTCTTAATATTTCAGCAGGTCCTTTTGAAGTTTACTGCAAACTCAATGCATGCTCCAAGTGCAAGCTACTGGAGCTGACAAAGCAAACATACTGAAGTCACTCAGTAAGACTTTTCCACGAATATAACACAAAGTTTACATCTTTAAAAGGGAAACATTTATACATTTAGGCTGTCTAGGAGAAGGAATGGAAGACGGTTGACTCGAATCAGGTTAAATGAAAGTCCCAGAAGCTACCATAGCCATCTTTAACATATGAAGCAATATTATAATGAAAAATGATTTGGGTGTAGTCCTTCTGTGGACCCACCACCTGCAGAAAATTGCCATCATTATTTTCCCAGAGCTTTACAGCGCAGAATCCTGTAGAGGGTCAACGAGTGTTTGGAAGTGCATTGTGTGAGTTGCAGGCTGCATCTGCTCCACAGCATGAAGTCATATTTGTGAGAGAGGTAACTGTAAGAGATCGCAGCTGTAACTCAGGTGGCCAGGGTCAACCCAGCAGAGCAGATCATGCTTCGATCCTGTAACAATCGGTGTGAACTGCTGTTTCAAGCTTTCTGGAGTCTGAAGAATCAGGCCTCTAAGGAAAACAACATTTCAAATAAAATGTCAAGCTATGAGAGTACAAGCAAACACGGGAACTCGCATACTCCACTTATGTAGAAAGAAAAAAAGAGGGAGAAAAAAAGACTGCCTACAGAACAAAGATGAAAAATTCTCTGCAGTCTAGTATGAAACAACGCTGCCCTCTAGTGGTCATTAGTAAAATCGTTGTGTCCTAAATATACCAAAAGCTAAAAAGAAGAATCTGTGACTAGAAGCCAAACGTCCTCAACTTTACCAAAACCCAGTCCAGTCGATGGCTTAAGTTTTCTACGATGGACACTCCCTGGATGAATGAGAGCCATCACACATACAAATATGACAAAGTGCCATCCTTGCCCTTTCAAAATCAGCCATTTATTGGGCTCCCAATATTAGACCAAGTTTAAGCTTAACTTTTCCACTGATACTACTGATATGTGATTATAGGGCCAGATCAATAACAAATGATTCTAAGTGCAGCGTTTATGGCATAAATGTGAGATCTGAATGTTATATTTATGTGATGTATTTTATGTCGCATCAACCATAGCAGTTTACTGATCCACAAAACAAAAAAAACAACATAATAGGAACGTATTTTTCAGGCATTTTTAATTGGCACAGTAAACACAATACAAATTATTCAGTGCTCTGAAACACAAGCGTGGCCTACCAAATGGACACAATGAAGTGCGAAAACACACCATTTGGTAAACCTCCCAAAATAAAACAAGTCTTACTTTGTGAAGCAGATAAAGTATTGGTAAGACTGAATAGTTAAAATAGATGTTTCCTTTTAAAATTTTATATATTCATAAACTCTCTGTTTCTATTCCTCCATTTCCACTGTACATACATCATTCTGGGGCATGGATAAAGGGCTGCGTTCTCAGCTTTTGCAACCATACGTAGCCTCAGTTTTGTGACCTCTATTGTCATTATTGTCTGTAACTTTGCATTTTGACATATTTGCTGATAGTTGGCTGAAAAACAAACACGCTTGACTCTATGGCACAGCAATCGTTTGATCAATGCTTCCACCTTTGAAACGTTAAAAAGAACATGGCGTTAAATACGTTAATGGCTTCAGTCAACATACAAAACATTGTGAATTTGACTCAAGATTGTAGGTTCAGGCAATAAAATAATATAAAAGCACACTAAAAGAAGTGGATTGAAATCATATGTGCCTTGGAGAAGGGAAATAAGCGAACACTTTAGTTTCATAATTAAAACATCACATTAACTTTCACATATCTGCATTTACTCTTTTCTTTCAGTGATAACACAAAATAGGAGCTGCATTCTGTCACTTCAGACAACTTGAAAGATCACAGTATATTTTCATATACAGTAGATAGGAACTTAATTGTGTTTTTCGTTGAGTGATAATGACTGTAAACAAACATCAACTTTCATGAAACACTCCGATCATAACTTACAATATAAACTTTTTACATACCATTAAAAGTAAAACAGAATACATATTGCATGGGTGTATGCATAACAACTCCCAGAAAAGAGCTTTTGAGAGACAGGAGTACACATTTCAGAAAGAAAAAACAGGGAAACATGCCATCTGAAACTCAACATGAAGTATTAGGCACATAACCAGATTAATCCGAAAACAGCTTGACCAGGCAATGACAGTTAACGTGACAGAAAGAGCAGACACGAGCTGCACCGGGCTTTGCCACAGCAGAGGGGCAAGGAGGAAGACAGGGCAAGCATGCAGCAAATCACAATGCTGAGAGACCCCCTGCCAAAGAGAGAGGTGTCAAGCAACCACAGTGGGTCTGTAGCAGCTTGTGAGGGGAGGGATGGGGTCAGAACAGGTGGGGGGTCAGTATAGGTAGGAGGTAGGAGAGGGGTGTGGTCAGAGAGGAAAGACAAAGTGACAAAAAAGTGGGGTTGAATAGGAAGTGGATGAAAATCTGCATCTTCTCTCGTGAAGATGGAACACACATCTCACGGACAGGCAAACATGGAGGACTTACTATCAATGTGTAGTTAAAATACTACCACATGCCCAAATAATAGACAGGGAGATAGTATATAACACATAAACACCAATCAGGCACAACCCTATGGCCACCTAACTAACATAAGTGTTCACACAGATTTACATTTGAGTCTACCGGCGTGAATACTGCTATATTTCACCGTGACAACTTTCAATCTAAAGTCGTTGAGCTCAAGTAAGTTATATGGTTTATATTTTGAAGCATCTTAAAATGTTTACCTGCTTCTTATGGTCCACCGCAATTGTCCAAATGAAGATGTAAATGAAGATACTGTATCAACTGCTTAACTACACCAGTGGTCTTAACGTTATGCCTAATTGGTGATTAAGGGATACTGTAAATCAACAAAATCAAGAGGCACTGTTAATTTAACTCATGTGTGACAGGAATTCAAGCTGTAACGTAGACGGCAAACAATACCGTAACTATTTCTATGTAGCAAATAGTGTATGCCATCTAAAACGCCATCGAATTTGGTACGCGTTAAGCACCTTTGTACGGCAAGACAGGCCTCCAGTAAAATGCAAGGTGAATGAATGTTCTTTTGGTTGAAGTGACTTTCACAAACACACTACCAGATGAAGGTGGTACATGACCTCTTCCTGTTTGCTTATATTCATCATGTTGGTCACTGTCCCATCTCTGGTCACACCCTCTGCCAAGTGTGTGCAAACAAGCTCAAGTAAAAGGAGGGAGAGGCTGTCAATGTGCAAGCATCAGTTCATTTGCAGCAAAGCAAAAAGCTAATTTTGTGTTTGTGAGCTCTGACAATGTTAGGAATGAAAACGATTGTTTGTCTCTGAACGGTTGTAGTTGATAATTTTGAAATGGTTAGGGATTACTGAAAGTTTTGAACTTTAGCTGTCAGTTTGTGGAAGTAGTTGTTTTTCTCCAAGACTGCTTGCCCTGCCATTCCTCAGCCTACCTCACGCTGACGTCAAGGAATCTGCAATCCAAAAAGTACAGAAAATTAGAAACTCCACAGAAACAAAAAACAGCTAAATAAAGCATACACTTACATTTGAACAGGATAACATATGTATGTTTTTGAAAGCCTTAAACATTACTAGTGTAGAAAAGTTAATTTATATCTCACATTCAAATAGTGAATCAAAGAAGAAAAACGTTTACATATTACAGTAATTTAACTGAATTGGTTAAAATAATGTATTGTGTCTCAAAACAGAACTACTTTAAATAAATTGACTTTTCAAAGCAGCTTTATGCAAATTATGTCAGCTGATTTTAACTTGCTTTTAAACTTGACTTTGGCACATGCTGAAACTATTACTTGTCAGTCACTCTACAGAGTTGCACAGCATGCATGATATCATACGCCGCTCTTACACAATGAGGGAAGGCAAAATATGCCCCCATTAATCAAATGATGTTCTTCACTTTAAAAACACCATGCTGTGCCAGTTAAATCTATCAAAGCTGTTAAGCAGAAAGAAGGGTCAAACAAAGATTTATAATGAATTTGATGAATTATAGAAAGATCAGATGTCTTTCTCAGTATGATTATGTGATAGAGGCCAAGCACACCATGCTTTCTAACTGTGCCACAATGTCTGTTCAAAGACCATGCAGTCTAGCTCATGAGCTGCTGCTTTTATCTAGGCGCAGTCTCACCGTGTAACACAGTGCACTATTGTACGTCTTTATTCCTTTACCAAAGGCCTGGAAAAAAGGACCAGAACAGCTCACAACTATCATTACCAGAAGAAAATGCAGCACGGGAAATGCAGTCTTACAAGGTATATGTCGCTCGATGTCCATGTCTAATATCTTATACCTGATCAACAAAAACTGTGCTCAAAGCTTTAACATAATACAGTCTAACGTGTATTTTACAACATGCCACAATATGAGATTTTATTCCCTCTCAATTAATCTACAAAATAACTTTCTTTTATGCTATTTTACAGCAGGTTAAAGTACATGTCTAGCTGTGTGATTGTAGAGTAGTAGCATGCATTTGTACAGGCTACAAGTGACCAAAACAAAAAAGGTTATGTTTCGATCAGTGTTATAGAATTCAAAAGTGCACATTTACTTGTTCAGAGTTTGATAATAAATTTACAGCGTGTACATTGTTTTAAGCAGAACTACTGGACTATATTTAAGATATCGAGTACCAATACAAAGCATAACTTTACATTTATACTCCAATGTTTTGATATGTTATGACTGGTTTATAAACACTCGGTGGCACTAGCAGTGACTTAGTGCCACACAAATAGCATTCAAGTACCAAAATGTATACAATAATACTGTCCAAATTGTCTTGAGGCACACAGACAAATGTTTGGTCCAATAAAGCATTGTTTCAGGCCTCGCAGTAACATTCCTGGATTGGACATGTCCCAGACAAAAAACAGACTTTAAATGTATGTCATAGCACCTTTGGCATTCGTTTCCAAAAAGACTTCAATGTAGGTTGTAGGGACATATCCTTCCTCTTCCTCGTTTCTGCGAATTCGAGTCCAGCCATCGCCTTTGTCTTGCTCGATTACATACAGGAGCTCCCCTTCAGCTATTGCGATAGTGCCCTCATTTTTACCTAAAAAACAAAATCACATTTATTGAGGTGCACAGTACAATACAGCAGGCAAGTTTGCTTGGTGGAGTGCCGATTTTCTCCAGTGTTAAAAGACCAAGCGCCGAACCTGCCAAGTTTAGTCCAAAGTAAAGCACTGCTCTCTACAAGTGTTGTAGATAATATTTGACCTAATTAGGTGTTATGTTTGGAAATTTTGAAGTAATTGACAGAATGTCTCACATTAGCTTTAACTCTAAAAATGTTAAAGCATTCTTTGATATGTGCAAAAATATTTCTCGAAATCATCAAAGGTTCTATGCTGGAGGGCCGTGTCTGGCAATATACATTACACTGATCAAACGTGTGTATGAACTGAGTAAGCAAGACAATAGCTTTAACTCACACAGGTGATTGTCCAAATATTTAATAAGTCGCTCCATGTTATTGTAAGTTATACGTCATTTGTTTTTCACATGTACCTTCAAAGGGATACAGGGCTTTACAGGTGCCAATAGTGGGTAGAGTCTCTTCATCATCAAACTCATCATCATCGTCTGGCGTGGAGGACGTGGGGTTCGGGTTGATGCTGGCTTTGACCTGAGTCTCAGAGTTCTGCTCCTCTGTGTAACTGCCATCAGGGCTGCTCGAGGTTCAACACACACACACACACACACACACACACACACACATATAGTAAAAACCACTAATCTGTTGAAGGTTCGTCAAGTGCGTACTGTCTATAACTAAACAGATGCCTGGGTAAAAATGACATACCTCTCTCTGTCTTGTGCACAGTTGTTGCTCACTGTGGTTGCGTTATTTTGTGTCTCAAAGATCACACTTCTCCTTTGTGTATCACTTTTGGAGGGCATTCTTTCTTCCACCTCTGCTAGCCACCCCTGAGACAAACAAAGATCTCAAACCTTTGGCATGATGAAGAATTTGGTTCTGTGAGTGTCACCAGATCTACCACAGTTTGTGAAACAACGACCTGGGTTACATTAAGGAGCAGCTTTCTTTCTTGTAAAATATCTGTGTCATGGTCAGTAGTTGGCCTATAGCTGACTAGCCTCTGCTGTGCTCCAGCTCAGTTAAAACAGTCTTTTCGTTGCACTGATCAATATAAACACAGAGTCAAAAAAATACACCCCCATTTAGTTACTTTGCTTATGCCTTTGTTCAGAGAGGGGCCCCTCGTCCCAGCTCCAAATGTCCAAATATGGGAGCGCAGGAGGCCTCTCTGGATCTGCCCCAACTAAAGATGTGTATCTGAGCCATTTCATTATTTACAGTCACTGCTGAACCAAACAAGACGGCCTGTCCAAGAGTATCACTTCCAAATGAGATCAGCCATGGGCACAAACCTCAAATTTCTGAACTTCAAACTGCATTTTTTCAATACTCTCTGCGATTTCCGCTAGCCGTGGGTCGACGCTGGCGGGGTCTCCCATTTGGGGGTTCTTCACATACACGTCTTTCATCTTCGTAAGTGCATCCCTGGGAGGAGAAGTTATTTATGTTAGCCCAAGGAGCAAAAACACACCGGAGTGCCTTCAGTTGCACATCATCACTTTTACACTTTCACGCTATTTTTAGAATACCTCTTGTCCATCTCTTTCTGGATGTCCTTATTTAGGTCATCTATCTTTCCTTGCAATTTCTTTCTCCTCTGCTCAGGGGGGAGATGGCTGAAGTCCTCTGGCCCGGATCCCTGAGAAAACCAAGAGTGCAGGCAAGAAAAGTATTAAAACTCTAACAGCTTCCACAGTGAATTATTCATTATATATTTTTTAATTTGGGCTGTTTTCTACTTTGTTGCAGTATCTCCTGAGCCTTCTGAACTTCAGGGATTATAGCTTTGCAAATGTTGCCAATTTTGCTTAAAATGAGGATGATACTGCAGCTTTCTATGTCTTTATCACAATCTGTGTATTAACCTTAACCTAATCAGTTCAACGCCTAATCCACTACCACTACCATGCAGTAATACACGTTATAAAGGTCTAGTTACATCCGTTGGTCAATTGCCACATGATGTTAATTGTGTTTAAGGCTGTCTTGGACAAGTGTGTGTGAGAGAATGTATCTTTTTCGCTGGTAGATCATATTTCCTGAAGAAGATGCTTCCAGCAACTGAAGCGATGAGTCATGTTGCTCGGCAGTCTGTTAAAACTTTCAGTAAACATACTGCATCACTGTCCTGGCCAGTGAAGGCATCGCACATCTGGTTGACCTAGAAAAACGCATTTCTGATGTCTGCGTGAACTGAATAGGTTATGGTCTACTATCTTACTGATTGGGTTATAGAGGCACCACGGGACACTGGTGGAGCTAATTTTGTTCAGGATTCACTGCACAGAGGCAAACAGCTGGTTACCAATGTGATCTCTTACCCTTAATCTCGGCATGCAACACTTACCAAGCATGCAACACAGTAAAAGGTGTGAGTATTCATGCAAAACATGCATCTCAATAAATATGAATGATGAGACATAGGAGAAGTGTATTGGTTTAACAATGCACTTAAAATGTTATGTTTTATTATAATAGGTTGTGTTCACGTGACATCCCAAGGTTTTAAACAGCCTGTAGTTTAACCACTTGCCACCCGACTTCACCGAGTACATTTTCTCCAGTTCGGCTTTACCCAAATCTAAAAACTTCTTGACTGGAAGTTCGCAGCCTATACGCCAGTGTCATGCCTCATTTGAAAGACCCACAAAACTGATCTAAACTGATCTTTTTCCTCACGTTGTTGCCATAACTGTTCTTCTTTCATCACATTTCTGCCACTTTTTAGTTGAGTTTCTGTCACATTTTTGTCGCCCTTTCATCGGTTCATTTTGACCCACTTTTGTTGCGTTTTCATTCTTGCTTTCTTCTTCTTTTTGTCGCTATTTTGACGCTTTTTTCAAGAAGCTTTTAGATTTGGGTAAAGCCAAACTGGAGGAAATGTGCTCGATTCCGGCGGGTTCATTAAGTGGCGGGAAGCTATGAATTCTATGAGGGTAACTATGACAACTGTGAAAATGCTGATGTTTTTGGCTTGGTTTATGGTTAATATCTCTGTAATTCCTGGGCCTATCCACATATGGTTAAATTATTTTCTCATATGGGCGTCCAATTGTAGGTATCAAAGGTATCAAATTATGGCAAATAATAATATCAGGTTGACGTCTTTCTAGAGTTGCCCTGCCATTAATACATAATACTAGCACGTGAACACAGCCTATTTTACATATTTACATGAGCCCAATTCAAATGAATGATTGTGATCTTGTGATATTAAGATGCACCTGTATTTTTAGTACTTATATTTGCACATTCCATCTTCACAAATGGGTATGCCGTCTAAAGCAATACACTCTCTATGGATTTGTGTTGTCTTCTTATGAGTTTTTATCTAGTTCATTAAAAATCTAAAAGGTCAAGAAATTACCCACTTTCCAATGAATAGTACACTGTCTGATTAAGTCCTATTAGCATGCAATGGGACATCCCCTCTATCAACAATGATAGGTATTAGTGTTCTTTGCAGAAACATAAGACTACAAATAAACTTAGAAGACAACGACATAAGACATGAAGTATGTTTGATCACCTCAATGAGATTCCGGACGTGGGAATTGAGTGTGATCTGCACCACAGAGACAGACATTGGCAGGGACATGACGAGAACGACATAAAAAAAACAAAACAAATAATAAAATGACACACACACAAAAAAAAACACATAGGTTTGGGGGTCCATCTTTGCGCTGGATAAAATGTAATTAACAAAAGCAAAACATCGTACAGGAAGTAATTGACATCGTGTTACTGGGAGGCGTGGCATGCGTGCTATGATCATGCAGCTAGAGGGGTGGGGTTTTGTTCGGTCATGCTTACCAGCTTGAGAGAAAGCTTCATGGGGAAGAGGAGAGAGAAATGGTGAGGAGGAGCAGGAGAAAAAAGACAACAGACACAGGTCAAAAACATTAAGAGAATACAAGCTCTCATGTATGTTTATAGCTACATATTGCAATGGAAGGTGATTGTTTTTATTTTATTTTTCATTTGCCAAACTTTGAAATCTATATGCAATTCAAACCGTGAATATAGACAGCAAAATCTGGCACTATGTATGATGAAATGGAAAATGGGAGATGTTGGTTAAAAAGGCCATTCTTCTGCGAAAGCATGAAGTAAAGAATGACATAAAAACTGCAGGAAAGGAAGGCGAGTATTAGAACGGTAAAACGAATCGCAGTACTTTTTTTTTTACTTTTTCACTTCCTTCCGCAGTCATTACAAGTACCTAAAGTGACAGCAGAGGGCGCCACAGCTATTAGCAAGTCTCACACTAAACTGAGACAAACGGGCTGCTGCACACATGACAAAAACAAACCCTGCAGAAAGCAATCTAGAAAAGGACAGACATCCAAAGCACCCACATTTTACGCGTACAGTGAAATGAACATAAAAACAATCATAGGGCACATATTCCATTGTAAAATTCCACAGAAATCTGATCTGTTAATGCTGGGGTTGTTGAATATGAGGTCATCAATCAGCAGCAATTGGCTGGTGAGACAGATGAGTGTAACCTTATTAGATCTCAGACTTGTGCACTGAAGAGCACTCTCCTGTTGCCAGGTACAGAGCGATTCAGATTTGTTTTAAATTCACTGTTATTCTATCAAAACTATAAATACAGTTGTACGCATGTGTAACGCATGGCACAGACAATACGACAATATAACGTAAGAGCAACAGCACAAAGGACAGGTCTTAAAAGGGTATTGTTGGCTGATTTACAGTCGTTGTGAAGCTGTGTTGACTATAGCAGTTTTACAAAATAACAAGCAAAATGGCATCACTGTTACACATAGGGCTGACATTCTGAACAGTGTAGTTTGGCTCTTGTCAGATGTTTGTGACACTTTGTGAATTGACTCCTCAGAGATGTTTTTCAGGGGAGGCTCTGAAACAGCTGCAGGACACAGTAAGCGACTGGAAACCTTAAGCAGATACATGTGATGTGGGATGAAGTCATCATCGTTTCTGATCATTGGCCTGATTTCTTCATGTGTCTGAGCCATGTGATCAATACCAAGACACTAGCCTCCTTTGTATTTATGACAAACAGGCTCTTTATAGAAATGATATGCCACGAAAAAAAAAACATTTAAATCTGCCAAAACCAATGAGGCCACTGTGTTCTTAGTACTGACACACAAAGCACTGGATACTCAGACGTAGGCATTCCACACTCACTGATCGTCGTACGCACGCACTTACAACATATTGTCTGGCCTCAAAAGCATATGTTGGTTGGCCCAGAGTCCTCTTCATTAGCTCTTTGTGATAAACAAGTGAGCGAGGAGATAGTGGCTGCAGCAGTCATCAGAAAGAATACAGCTTAATCACAACTTAGATCTACTATATATTCTTAATTTGCACCAACAACAAAGCAACTTGTACCTACTGCAACACTTACAGCTGCACATAGACAGTGGTGACTGACGGTTATAGGACAAACGAGGTAAAATGTCGCCTACTACACATGAAGAAGGTTGGGAAATAGTCTTTGAGAAGGTTTAAAGTTTAAGAAGGTTCAATAGTTCTGACAGCAGCAGTTTAGTGGCAATATCCTGAAGTAGCATTGCAGCATGCACTGATTACGAACAGAGCAATTACTGTACATGTTCTTTTTACCTCAGCAGTAGCTCTGATGTTTTAGCATGATGAATTGTCACGTAAAGCTTCACTAAGGTCAGCTTCAATTGTGTGACTAACTAGAAGAGCAATACACAAAGCATCTGATTTCACAGGTTTTCTGTTTATCTCTCCCCTCAAGAGCTGTTTCAGCACTTCCGTTTTCAGAACCATGCACTTCCTGTTTGACGTGTCCTACTCTAGAAAAAAACTCAACCTTCCCCTTTCTGTCCTTCCTCCACAATATGGTTTACAGTCTGCACTATTGCACTGTATTGTTTCTGTACTTGTTCCGATCTTTATGCGTAGCACCCATTCAAATCAAAGAGACTGCTGCTCTTTTAAATTTTGAATGTCAACATAAACTACATTGGCAAAAAGGGTCCGGAAGGAACGTGTGAGTCGCCACCTATTCCTGAGGTCAGGGGCAGCAGGAGTGTGACAGGAAGGGGGGCTACAGTCTGACCTGGCCTAGTTTTACAATAAGCTGATATAGTTTTCCTATGAATCTAGCCAATGGGTCATCAAGAGATCAAAATTGTACTGGTTAATAAAATATATATAAAACTATATTATAATATTATATTTGTGTAGGCTTTCAGTCGTAAAGGCGTTGCCCATTTTCAATGAAGGTTCTTGAGTCATCTTCTGTAATCTGTAGTTCAAGTGTAGACATACTACACTTCCACTACAGAGTACAGGAGATGACACGTTCAGGTGTCATTCACATACTTACTAGATGTTCTCTATACAAAGAGAAAGACAGTCATAGAGTGAAAAGGTTAAAACCTTCCTTTACTGAAGTAACCTACGCCACAGCTGTCTCCTTGCGAAGGACACATTTCTCTGCTTTACTCTGCACATGATGTCCTGCTTGAATTGACAGTCGATTGACACAAAACAAGGTGCACTCTAGTCTCTTGGAGTCCCGGCTAGCCATGCTAATAGTACAAAGTGGCCAGCCATGAACTAAACCTTTAGTTCTAATGCCCCAAACAAAGAATGAAGGAGTTTTTCCTATGTCACTGGCTCCAACAACACTCAGGCAGCATCCTAATTTCTTTGTATGAAAGGGGAGCAGGATGGTGATGAGAGCTCACTATAGGTTAATATGAGGAATGAAGGAACTTTGCTGGTGGTGAGTGAGATACTTTAACAATGAGTTGATATAATGTGTGCTATAGAAGCAAGCTAGAAGCATAACAGCAGAACAGTGTATGAGTGAATGCTAGTTTTTACATGTACTCCGATTATTAGCGCAATACATAACCTCAGACTATGTTGCTGCAGTGAAGGAAAAGGCAGTTAGGGGGTCATTTACAAAGCGTTTGCTTGAGAAACAAAAGTGATCTACAGCCGAGTCATTTGGTCTCAGGCTCCGTCCTCCACTCAATCAACTCAGTCCAGTTGATGATTTAAAGCTTCACCGCCACAAAAAGCTATATTCTATTTTCCTGCTTGTACTCCCTATTTAGCACCTGACTTGATAAATGACCTCCTTAATTGCTTGAAGTGATTCGCCTGTGCTTTAGACCAAGTTTTGTTCAGTGTTCGATATACTGTACTTAAGTTAACTCCCGTCTTTGCATCTGGATTAGGTTTCAGATTTATGTTAGTGTTGTTGTAGATCTGCACCACAGTTTGGGATTAAGTCTTGTTTGGTGGTGGTTTAACTTTAAAAAAATCAAACTTAGGGCTACGAACATTCGATCCTTAAACTTGAGTCAAACTATAATCAAGAAGTACATTACATTTTGTACAGCCCTAATGTGCAGCTTATTAATCAAATAAGTTCACTCATACACTGCCGCAGTTACTATGCAGCTTACACACCAGGTGAAGAGAGCCGCTGCATGGGCACAGACACTTACCCCTCGCCTCAGGCTCCGAAGGCAGTGTATTTTGGGTTTGGAGGTCATGAAGTCGTTGAGGCGATGGGACAGGGGCTCCTTGTTCTGCTTGGGAGACTGGGGGTCGTTGGGAACAGCAGAGGATGAGGGCGAGGATGTGGCTGGGGGAGCAGGTGGGGGCTGACGAGGGGATGTTAACAGGGACATAAGCTACCGATAAGAGAGGGAGCCATGGCGTATAGGACAGGAGACAGAGGAGGAGTAAGAGGGAATACATGGTAGTAAAGCAAAGGAGGTCAAACAACAAAACAGACATAGAAGGAAAGGAGGGAACACAAAACGAAATAAATAAGCCTAGTACAAATATTCAACATATAAATTAATCCCAAACATAAGACGACAATTTAAGACATTTCAAAACAAACTTTCAAAATGTTAAGAAACATAGAATGTGATAAGACAAATTAACACACATTAAAATGGTACAAAGAATAGCAGGTAGCATCAAACGAGTCAAAGCAAGCAGCTGCTACAAAGCACACATTGCACCGAAGCACATGCAGAGATCTACTGTATAATCTTTGCTTTCAGGTAAGCACATGCGAGCTTGAGTGAGAGTTTACCACAATCGCAAAGAACACCAGGGGTTCTATACTTTTGTAATTTCTATCCACCACCCTATATGCTATTTGATCCGATTTCAAAAGGAATGATAGCTGTGCATGCACATCCACGCCACTGAAAAAGCACCCAAGTCGACACACGTGTCAGTACTGCTCCACGTTAGCTTGCAACCCTAAATTAAAGAGCCGATAGCTTTTTATGTCATACCGCATCAATGTTTTCCAGCCTTTTCGCCACAACTTACTTTCACATGCTCTGAGCCAACTCAACACCAACTCTGTAATATGTGCTTCAGAAGCAAATATACCTATTAATCACCAGCATGTTAATCAAGGGGAGATGTTTAAATTCTGCCCAGATGTTAGTACAACTGCCAAGAGTCTGCTCTTTTTATTAAAAGTACATAGGAAATACAATATTAGTGCGTTGTCATTATAGGAAATGGCTCCAAAATAAATCAGAGGAACTGCAAAGTGCCAGCAGTGTCTGGCAATGGAAGTACAGTATATGGTTGCAAAAAATAACAAGGAAATAGCAAAATGTAACATATACTAAAAGGGAAATAAAAAATAGCAACTTTTAATAATTAAAAGCATGACTTGAATTATCAATATTTACAAAAGCTACAGTTATATGAAGAACTTAATAAGAAATGTAATCAATTAACAGAGCATTTAAATACAAAATGGTGAAAAAAAACCTGTTCTTATTTAGAACTACTGTGCAAATCTTACCTTGTTCTTATTCTTTATAAAAGGCCACAGTTTGCCCTTGCTTTTGCCAGTAGATTTCTCTTTGACCTCCTTGGGGTTGGACAGGCTGTTTTCTGACACCGTTCTCTTCATGTCTAGACCGTAGTCTTCGAACTCAACATCTCCTGGCGGCTCGAATCCTGATTTGTACGACTCCACCACCTGCTTCGAGTCCTGTTGAGAGATAGAGATAACAGATATTGTACCTAGCATGTTCACATGATGGGGAGAACATGCAAACTCTACTCAGAAAAAAACGACACGAGGCCCTTGACTGAACCAGAGACCCTCTTGCAATGAGGTGGGAGCCGTAACCATTGTGTCACCATGCTCCCTGTTCATTGTTGTTTATTTATGGTTACGGGAAAATACTGAGGCCAAGTCACAGAGGAAAGGTAACATTAATCACGGTCTCTGATAACAGCAGGAGCCTGGCTGGCGTTAGGATAAGAACTGGAGGATGGGCTTTGCTGTCTACAGGAGAGAAGAAAGAATCTGTATGAGTGAAAAAAGGGGGCCATGTGATACGTGATGAGGCTTTGCTGTTGTTCGTTGGGCCACTTAGTCACAGGATGGAGTCATGCTTTTGGAGCCGGGCCATACTCACAGAAAGCCTCGCTCTCCACATATGTACTATATCCCCTGGGTTAGTCTTGTTTTCTCACAAAGCAGGATTGCAGCACGTGATTTCTCAATATGTTACACTGCTGATTTTCCCAGTTTAAGATAGGAGCAAGCTTACAAGGCAACAGTCTAGTCATAAAAGTTAGTATAAGAGTATACTAACTTTGATGTAGAATTATTGGAGTTCAGCTATCAGCAAGGTAAAGAAAACAGAATATAAAGGGGAGATAGGGCATAATAAATTGCATGAAAAGATAATCATAATGTAAGCTACCAGAGAACCATGTTTTTTCTAATGGATTAGGATCCATTGCTCAATCCAGTTTATCGGATCTTCCTTTTTATTTATTTATTTGTCTATTGGTCGGGACAGTGCAAGGGAGGGTTAAGAATGAGTGAATGACGCTCCAGTGTGTGACATCTCAGTCTGTGGACTCACAGTCTTGGGCTCGACAGACTCTGCTGCTTTCGTCATGCCATCTAAACACTTATCCACGATGGGCAGCACCTGACGGTCCACATCGGCAAACGTCTTCATACACTCTCCTAACTTCTCAATCCTTTTCTCCTCCATGTCTTGAAGTTTCTAGGTGAATAAGCAGAAAATAAATCAACATGGCTAAAAAGGTAGCAAATGAGTAAATGTTAAAAACAAGACAATAGTTGCGCAAAAGCTAATCATGGTTTTGTTTTTGTAGAAAATTCTAGCTGTTTTATCAAAGATTTATTGCAGCTTTGTATTCTTTTTTGACATTATATTTAACTAGGAAATCTCACTGAACATATACAATCTCTTTTTCAGGGGAGTGTTGGCCACAAAGGCTATTGTGCTGGTTTTTTGTGTTTCGTACCTGAAATATATTGGGTATGTTGGTATAGTAATGATCATTTTGCTCCTGGTTGAACTTCTGCAGGTAGGAGGAGTACTCGCTCTTACTGTCCGCAGCCATCTGGTGTCTCATCTGAGCTTGCTGCCTCGCCTAATGGAATAAAAGGCACACACACATCACAGACAGGCTTACCCCAGTGAACCTCCAGTGTCCCCACGTTAACGCAGACATACGGTTAGTTGCACGTACACAGGGCTAGTGCTTAAACCCAATAGGAATAGACACATCTGTGAGAACCTGAGCTCAGACATGCACATATATAAAAAGCCTGTGAATGTCAATGTGAGTGCCCGTGTTGATCAGAATGCAGCAGCCATTAGTAACAGCCTACGCAGGATATAGGTCAGAACAAATGTGTCAATATGGCAAAGAACAGCCAGTTTGAGACCAGTAAGGATTTGATCGCCCGTTTAGCCTGTCCCTATGTTTTGTGCTGGGTTAGACGTTGGTTATTTTAGCAATGAGACACAGGCAGTCAGAAACGCAGCAGGAGTAGCCTATTAAAACCAAGGGCAAGCAGATGGACATGGGATTATCTCAGTGAACAACATGTGGGACTGTGTACATTCATTGTGCCAGTTATCTGCAAGTATCTGTTTCCTTTTAGCAGTTGATTCAAGGACTGCCCACTCACTAACATAAAATCTATTAGCTAGTTTTAAAGTTTTGGTCTGTGGGAGTAGTATCTAATGACTTTATAAAGATTTTTGTTGGTTTTGGTTGTTGTTGTTTTTTTGGGTTTTTTTCAATTGATATTGGGACATTTTTTGGGACTGAAGACAATAATCCAGGTTCATTTGGTCTTCTAATGTTAATATTCCTATTTTAATTCTAATTCTAATGTTAATATTCCTAATTCTAATTAGACCAGTGTGGTTTTCATACCAGACCGTTTTGACTTCACTTCCTGCAAGAAACCCTGTCGCTGGATGGAAGAGACAACTGAAATTTGGAAATGTGCCACTGGGACAGCTAACTGTGATGAGGGGGCGTTGTTGCTTTCGCATACATGGGTTGTTATACTGAAGAAGTCAGACTGCAGAGGACACTGTTCTACCTCCACTGGTAGGAAAACAGCACCAAAATCTGTGCAAATCTGCTGACAAGACACATCACAGCAACATCCTGAGACCACGCTGAGGACGACTGCAGGAAGTGAGCAGTCAAAACTGTCAATTATGAAAACCACATTAGTATGATTAAAATAATCTTACAAATATTTTCTACTGGAAACGTAGGATTGATTATTAGAAAAACTGAACTTAAACAAGATACGATTATTGCAATCTTGTGTCTGTGTATTGTGTATGGTTCAATTAAGCATTATACAGATTTTTTTATTGATGTTTCATGTTTTTCATGCTCTCAAAATGAATTTCATTGTGATTTTGCAATGATAATAAAGACCTATCCTATCCTTAACCCACTCTGTTGGGCTGGGAAGGATGGGGAATTTGTAAAGTTTAATGAATTCTTTGTATTGCAAACATATCATAAGAATATACTGTTAAAATACAGTAACAAATAACTAAAGAAATAACTACATAATAAAGCACACAAACGTATTAAAGGGAAGTCCAGCAGTTCGCAAGGGCATCCAGGAGGAGCGATCTCAATCTGGTGCATTTTTTTTTTTAACAAATAGGAGAATAGGATAAAGATACTTCTAAAATATTGAAAATAAATGGTTAAGAATATGTCCAAGTACAGCTTTGGGACTGCTGTTAGTTGAGATACTGTTAGTGCATGCAAAGCCTGTAAGTGTGCTAGATATGTGTTGAGAAATAGTCACTATGGTAACCTGAGTGGGACTGAAACCACATCACTTCCTGTTGGCTTTTTCTGCAAATAACCCTATTGTTGCTATGGTTGGCAAGACTACTCTATGTGTATTCTACACAGGAAGTGGGTCTGGCTAGCCAGGCTAGGTATACTTTATTGTACAAAAATTTAGTTGGGTACTGTACAAAATAGTTCAATACTATTTCAAATTAACCTCAGATATCTTCCTATACAGCATTGCCAAAAAGTATTGAAATATAATTGTGAAAGTGTTCAGCAGACAACAAGGCAAGCCACTGAACAGAAGCAGTCCATGTTCAAACGGGACAGTCGTGTTAACAGTGGCCTGGACAAGGCTGTGAGTTTGAGTCTGCAGGGGAGTGTGTGACACAAGGCAGACAGTATGTTCCCACAGAAAAACACTTGGTCCGGTGGACCTACCTTGTGGGAACTTCGCTTCAGTGTATGCCGTAAAATCATACAAACACATGTGATGTTATCTGTTTCCACCTCAGCACAAACTTTTCATAGATCCATTTCCTGGACTCACAATAACGTCACCACTTGAGATAGAAAAAAAGTGATACTGCCATATAAAAAACACAGATGGCACGATATTCACTAGACAGGTCTTTGCCATTACGTTTATAAATGAGGACGACTGATGGGCCATTTACATGTGATTGTCAGAACAAAAGCCTGGGCTCACTAAAAATAGCAGAGACTCCTCAAATAACAGATATATGAGAGTAAGGTTTAACTGCATCGTGTTTATTTCTGGGGCAGTAACTTTCCCAGTTAAAGGTTCACTGCACAAACTTGTAGATTGTGGCTGCATGTCCCGGCGGCAAAGGCTCTTTATTCCTTCCTGCATTTGCATAATAATCAGGACTGTGTCGAGCCCGGGCCTGAGATTTGAGCCCAATACTGATGAGGCAGAAGCATGCATTTCCGACCAGAGATGCTCTCCGGTCGTGGGAGTAGCATGAGCAAAAGACCATAATGCTGAAGCTCACTTAATTTAGTCATGGCAACAGGAAATTACATCTGCCACGGGGGTCTGCCATATGACTATGTACTATACAGTACTATTGTATGATGCAAATGTATCTGTAAATTACTTATCAAAACCATTTTTTTGAGGTTCATACAAAACTAAAAACAAATATATAAATAAAAGCACAAAACAAAAGCAAATACTCTGGGTCACGTTCTTTGCTGT
The DNA here is from genome assembly GCA_007210695.1 of Neogobius melanostomus. Taxonomy (NCBI): domain Eukaryota; kingdom Metazoa; phylum Chordata; class Actinopteri; order Gobiiformes; family Gobiidae; genus Neogobius; species Neogobius melanostomus. Next base: position 336,289 of record VHKM01000393.1, read on the forward strand.
TGCCAATGCCCAAACAGCCGCCGCCCATGTGTGGTGTCTGTTTTTCAGTGATAATGGAGCGGCTTTGACACACAGCCACATGCTACACAGCCCATTGTTAGGGTCTGTGTGAGGGGACACGAGGGTGAAATGGTGGCAGGTACAATAGGTGTGAGACAGAAACAGAGAGGTGTGACAGACAGCAGCTGAGTTTTGTGCGGTGAAAAGGCGTGGCAGTGGCCAGAAGTAAGTGAGGCGGCACATACCTTCTCTACGTCGGCTTTCGTCACGTTAATGTCAGCGTCCATCTTTTCGAAGTACTGCTGCGCCCTGTCTGCCTCTTTGCAGTCCCTCTCAAATCGTTTTTTACACTGAAAAGATAAATTAATAAAATGTAAGACACAGCATTAAACTCATAACACATGCTTCTTCTGTGAGAATGGAGTTGCTTCTCTAGAATGTGAGAAGAATTAAATAATAAACCAATATTTTGTAGTTTAAAGCAGAACTAAGTAACTCATGCCCCTAGCAAGCACCGGGTGCATACCTATGTTCCCCGGGTGCGATTTTTTTTTCCCGTAGGTAAGTTTGTACTTCAACCAATCACAAGTCATGAGAGTGAAATGTCATACATATATCAATCAGCTTAACCCTGACCCTGCCCTAGGCACTAACCTTAAGGATAGTGGGCTGGTGCCTAATCTTAATCCATAGAAGTGGGGGAACATAGGTACTGGGGAACATAGGTACCGGGGAACATAGGGCTGACCCCGCAAGCACCACTGCAGGTGTCGTAGCATGTTGCGTTTTTTACTCATTAATTGTCTGTGAGAGTAAATACTACGCTGACAGAAAAGACAAAGGGAGAGAGGGATATTGTACATCCAATTACACAATGGAAATAATTTTTTTCACTCAAACTTGGCTGTAAATACTGTTTAAGTGGCGCTAGCCCACAGTTAGCATTGCCCGTTAGCCTGTTAGCTTCTTCTTTGTGATTCCATTAGTGCATATTGTGCCTCCTACCCGGAGGCAGGGAAGTTGCAATTGTGGTTTTCTGGACAGAGACACCAGGGGGAGATGAAAGACCCCGATCATCCCATTAACACTTGTATTACCCCCAGAGGGATTACGGAAAGGATTTATTAAAGTAAACAAGTTACTTAGTTCTTCTTTAACTTTGAACCGTTTTATAACATTAATCTTATGTTCATCTGTTTCGTTGTTTATACACAAGAGTCTCCATTGACCTATTTCTTCCTGCTCAGTCACACTAACGTCACAACATTAATATATACGTCAAAAAGAGGTTTGAGACAGAAGCCAATGCAAGTCTGTGAACCCACAACAGGCACAGAGTAAGTCAGCAGCCGGTCGATTAAACAAATATTCATAGTAGGGATTTGTATACAGAAAAGACAACCATTCATCCAGCCTCGTTCGACCCTTCCAAACGAACAATCGTTTTTTGTTGGTCAAGCATGCACTCTGAACTACGCCTGTCTTCCACACAAACAATAGGATCATTGAACATGCTGCAGAGTTGAGGAGGACAAGGCAGTTATGCTTCTCTCTTGACGTCCTGCCCAGTCAAAGGGGCTTGGTGGAGATGAGAGGCGGTGGTCTATTTTTTAGTTCACAACTTGCTAACTTGCTTGTCACTTCAAATTTCAATCAAAATTAGGCCTATGCGAAATGGTAAAAAGTTCCATTATTCAAAAAAACATTGCTGAATTTTGCGATAACGATGCTATTGTTATATTTCACTGTTTCAACACACTACATTGCATTAAATCTAAAAAAAAATGTGCATATTATTTTCTGATCAAATTCTGTCAAAACAAGACTCTTACCACCTGCCTTAACAAAGTGTATTTTCTCCAGTTTGACATTACTCAAATTGAAAAGCTTCTTGGAAAAAACATGAAAAAAGCAACAAAAACCCAAAGAAAAAGTGACAAAAACATGACAAAAAAGTGTCAAAAAAGCAATGAAGAAAGCGATGAAAAAGCAACAAAAACCAACAAAAACACGACAAAAAAGCGCCAAAAATTCTTTAAAAATGTGACATAAATGCAGCGACAACATGACATAAAGTTACGATCAGTTTTGTGGGTCTTTCAAATTAGGCATTACTCTGGCCTATAGGCTGTAAACGCTCCAGTCGAGAAACGTTTAGATTTGGATAAAACCGAACTGGAGAAAATGTGCTCAGTTCAGGTGGGGGGTAAGAGGTTAAAATAAAAACTGAATATTTGATATGACCATACGTTTTTGATTGAAATTGATTTAGCAAACAGGTGGAAGACCTTAGTGATTCTTGCAGTACAGATATATTGCATCACCGAATATAGCAGTAACAATAACTTTTATATATAGTGCAGCCCTAATCCCAATATATAATATATAATACAATCACATTAGAAAGGCTTTACAGTTATATTTAGGGTTACTATCAATGCATAAACAGATATAGGTTTATGGGTCAATAAATCTCCTGTGCTTTGCGACTAATGACCTAGAATAGATAGACCTAGTAAACCTTGATTGAATGATGCTTTCGCTCTGCGGCTCCTGTGTCACTTACTGATTCCAGTTGTTTCCACGAGGTCTCGATGTGTTGTTGTGCCTTACGCCCATCATGAAAGTGCTGCAAAAAGAACAAAAACTTTATCCATCAATATTTATTTATTTTGAGCCCAGATGTAAAAACAAAATAAGCAAAACAAGTAAATGCCATTATTAAATACTTTGGGAATGTGCAATACAATGAACAACTCTGAACTTGTTTAATGTTTTTTTTTTTTCCTGAATGAATAACCACAAACAACTCGATTTCAATTTAGTCTGGCCTGGTTACACAGATTGTGGAAGCTAGAGTCAATAGCTGAGCTGCATATCAATGTCCACAGCCTATTCACACGGATTCAAACAGTTTTACAAAAGGACCATTGCTTGCACTCTTACTGGGACATTTCTGCCAGTTGGACGGCATACAAAAGTCACACAAACTCTGGATCCAGGATGTGAAATTTAGTCGTCCGGGACCATTTTACCGAAATAACAATGGATGTGAGACTATTCGGTATTAGGCTGTGGTCTAACTCAGCTATGTACTCTTCTTGTTTCCTTAAATTTCTAGAGAAGCAACAAAAAATGGGAACTATTTAAGGGAACTTTACTTACTAACATAACACAGGGCTGTATAATTCAGTGGCACTGAATTATACAGTTGTGGTTGTGTGGGGTAACTAAATTAAAATAATACTCGTAGATCTGAGGGTAAGATAATGCAAACAAGGTAAATGTTTTATACAGAAGACTGAGAAAACCCACCGCTGTTCTCTCCCTTTATTTGCTGTTCATATTTGCTTCCTAAGAACAGGCTACTTCAGAGACAGTGTTCTTACAATTGACTGCAGTGACTTCATGCATTCCAGTGTTGTTTTTGCCAACGATGACAATATGTTTTATTGACACCACTTTTTTCCACAACAATAATGTGAAGGTGAAAAAGCTTAACGTAAAACATGACGAGACATGAGTGAGTTTTCGTTGATGAGAGGAAAATGGCTGTGAGATGTCCACAATCGGTCATATGTCGACATGTGACCCTGTTTCACCTGTCATCAGTTATGTTGATTATTGGCCTGCACTTAAAAGGCCATTATTTGGTCAAATTACACTAAATTAACAATGATGACCTTTGATCTACTGACGTAATCTTTTCTTGATACAGTATATGCCTGCCGGATTACCATATAGTATACCCACTACAAATTGGCAAAGATGTGTATGAACCATTTGCGCAGTGTTATTTTCACGCTTTCTTTCATTTCTTCACAAAAGGTATTTCCCCCTCTGAACATGAAAGAAGGGACCGGCGGGCAACTCTCCCCTCGCTCTCTATCAGACTCGCTTTCTTTTTTTACTAAAACTGACTAAAACCTTGCTTTGTTGAGTTTCCGTCGACTACAACGTGGACTAAAACTAACACATGAAGAAATGGCAATATGTGACTAAAAGTAATAAGCATTTCAGTCCAAAAGACCAAGACTAAAACTAAGATGGATGCCTGTCAAAAATCTGGGTAACATAACCAAAAAGTAAAAATGGATATATTATTTAACATATCTGAAATGAATACCCACAATTTATACGTGAGTGAACATAACAGTGAGTTTGCCAGTCTCCCAAACAGGGGAAATGCAAAACATTGCTTGGGTTTCCCCGTTCTTTACAGTCCTATTTACATGAGCCTTGATGAGAGGCTCAGAGGAGAAAAACTACATTGCACACTCCCTGCTTGTTTTTTGTTGTTGTTGTTTTTTATCACCACTGCCCTGCCCAAATGTGTCATAACATAATATTACGGCTCAAAATGCCTGATAGAAATAGAAACAACATCAAGTTCAATGAGGCTGTACTGACTGTGAAAGGCCCTCCAGCATATTGGCCTCATTATAGATCCTAAGCCCAGTGATCAGACAGTCTGCTGACCAAAGACCCAAATATGATTCCTCAGCATCTCACTGGGGCAAAGGCTCTTTACCTCTTATACACACACACAAGTCTATTGGTATTCATTATTTATATACACTTTGTCAAATAAACCATTATTTGACAAAGCTACAAATGACAGAACTGAAAATGTAATCTTTCTTTTTTTTTTATTATCTCACATCAGCATGACTCATGACTTGAAGAAGATTTGGTATTGGAATAAAAGATGAAATGTTGAAAACATGATGAAACCCCATAAGATAACCTGAGCTAGACTTTTTAGTCACTCAAAGTTTAACATGTTATGAAATCAATATCTGGTGACCAAAATACAGCAGTTGTTGCAAAACCTGTATATGTTCTGTACGTTTGCACTGAATCTAAATGACTATCCCCATCATGGCCTAACTTCTTGTCTTATTTTAGCATAGAGGAAATAGCTGAGACGTGCCATAGTTTCAGCATCGACAGGGAATAGGTGCACAGTGTACCGATCTAAATGCATGTGGTTTGCAGTGTTATCTCACAAATCTCAGAGGTTTATGCAAAGAGCTCTTAGTGATGCTTAAATATTAATGTAATGTAAAGCAGCGAAAGCAGAAGTGAGAGGCAACAGTATAAGTTATGAGGCAAGACATTTGGAATGAGCGAGACAGGTGTCATAGTTTTGTCCCATAATGATTATGTATTTGATTCAATATTTGAAACCTAATTTTAGACATAGCTGTCAAGTGTCCAGTTTTGGCCGGGAAACTACCGTATTGAAGCTTGATTGGGCGGCTCGCAGCTTTTGCTGTAAAATTTCCCCTATTTTCAAATCCAAAACTTGACAGGTATGATTTTAGAACAACCTTGAACTCTCCAATTCACTCGTATACAAAGAAAATGAAGCACTTTATAGGGTTGCAAATGGTCTATATCCAAAGAAAGATCTGGGCCAGCTGTGGGTCAAAAGCATTCAACAACATCTTACCGATTTCCTTTCGCTTTTGAGTTCTTGCAGGAACCGCGACAGCTCATTGATGATTAGTTGTGTCAGGTTTTCCGATATAAGCTCGTGCTGACCTGCGTAGTCATTCAGTTCACTAAGTGTTTGTTGGAAGGCTTGACAGAAGGTGTACCTGGTAAACCAAAGGCAGCGACTTGAGAAGAATGTATTACAGTGATAAGATCCAAACAGGTGCTGAACTTACTTGCTCTCCTCCTCTTCTCGCGAGTTCTTCTTGGGTTGATACTTTTTCGATAAATTTCTGTAAGAAAAAAAAAAGAGGCACCGTCAGTGTCAAAGTTTTATCTTACAATGCACTTTGTACCGGGCAGCAGCACGATGTGAGAAAAATTGCAACGTTTGATAACTGCGTTGTGTTATAGCAATATTTGACGAAAAATCTCAACATTGATTTTTCATTTTCATTTTGTAAGCAATTCGTTTTTTTGTTTTTTTAGTGCTACAAGATCTTACAGATTAAGTGCGGCAGATATTGTGCCACCTAATACTGCAATAATGTTAAGTTGGAAACATGTTGCCTTTATCTTGTGGGTGGGGGTGGGCCATGTCGTTATCGTTATTTTAGTCGCATTGAGTTGCCTTGTGTACCAAATGCGTGTTATAAATAAAGTTGCCTTGCCTTGCCTATTTTTTAAATCGTTGTGGACACGATATAATTGATGTTACGCTCAGCTCCATCAGAGCACAGACTGTAGAACACGGGGACAGGTGAAGGATGTAAACTACTTGAGTAGATCATATTTGCAAAGAAATTAGTATGCCGTTAATAAATTAATGAAATATCACTGAATTAATCTTCTCAATAAGCGTAAGGCTGGGATTTTGAAGTATTTGTCCATTGTCAAGTAAATCGTCAACTATATCGTTATCGTGATATTTCTTTTTCATATTGTGATATAGATTTTAGACCATATCGCCCTGCCCTACTTGTGGGACACCCTTTGAACTTCATTCAGCTGACACTCCTCAATCGGATCCTCTAGAACAAGATCCAATCCCTCAGAGTGCTGTCCGCCCTCCTCGACCATTAATCAATACCATGCAGGAGCATTTGTGCAATGTCAGTCACTACGAACAACATGGATTTCTCTTGTGCTGATTTTGCCCATGTGATAAGTTTAAAGCGAATGAACGTTCAGCAAAACGATTTATATGATGAGGTTTGTGGATCCGTTCACAACCAAATAACAGGTTCAACATTGGTAGATTTTCTATTTGGAGACAAAAACTCTCTCCCATAGAGTTGTACTGTACTCTGCCCTCCATCTGAAATTATTATTACCAACCACTCACACACACAACATTCACCCAAGCTACCTGGTATGCCCATTGCCCTCCCTCATTGACTCCCATCCATATACTAACCAGGTCCAGCCCGAGTAGGTTCCGAAATCTGATGGAATCGCGCATTCTTGAGGCGGTATGACTTACCACTTACTAGAACGTGAACACAATCTTCAATAATCTGTGAATCATGAAGCCTTAGCAGTTGAAGCTGCACTGGCAATCAGAAAGCAGTGATAACCCATGCAAAAGAAATGGTGTTTACGCATAACCGAATTAAAGCCTATTTGCCTCCCCAAAGATAAGGAATAAATAATACAGAATATTCACTGATCTAACAAATAACTAAGACAATGATTACACTCAGCAGGCGGTGGTTCTCATCAGCGATGGAGACGAGAAAGCTACAGGAGCAAGGTGAGCAGCCTGGCCACGTGGTGCACACATCACATCGCTTTCTAAATGTGAGAAAGACATGGAGATTGTGTATATTCTGTACATAATATTCTATTTCGATATATCTGGTGTTTGCAACAAGGGATTGATAATAGCATAATTTTAATTCCTTGCATGCAGTGAATAAAGTTAACATTGACTTGAAGAATTGCCCATCGTGGGATTAATAAAGTTTTCTGATTATGAACTTTTGACTTTTTACAATGCATCAAAAAAAACAAGCCCTTCTGTAACATAAAGTATAAACGCGTCACCATACAACAGGAACCTCCCCCATTTCACAAGAGAGGTTACTGATCTATTTTATCAACAGGACGTGAAAGCAAAGGTGCATGCTATGTTTAAATGCTGATGAGTGAATGTTCGCCTTATCTCTTCAAAAAATAGTGTGAGATGAGAAAGCAGACATACAACTGTGTGAATTGAGTCTGTGCTCAATCCAACTCAATAAGGCCACATCCCCCACACCACCTCACAGTCCCCGGTGCTGTTTGCACTGTTGCTAGGCAGATCTGTCACTACACTGCTCGCTCGTCCTTCTCACCCTATCTCTAATTATAGTAGGTACACTCGTTCAGTCATTTATTGCAACCATACGTTATTTATCGCACTGCATTCTGTCAGTGACTCATCATTGCGGAAACAAACTGAACCAATACACACGTTTAAGGGAAAAAATTTCTATTAAGGCAAAGTGTTACATTTACATTTTTTTTTTAAATCAGGCAATGTCTATGTAAATGTCTATACCTGCTGTTGTTGGACAGGTGGAGTACAGTCTCTTTTGTTTACTGAGTTTTGCGCTTGCAGTTATGGATTATGCCAGACTAGAATTTGGGGGGGGAGGAGCTGGTATTAATGCAATGGCGAGCAGTGACTAGACTGGGGCATTGTGCATTACAGCATTGCAATTGAAGAGGATTATTCGTGGATTAAACTAGTGTGTTCATGTGTTGCGGTATGTTGAAAGAAATGGCTGTGGTTCAGTGTAGTTATGAACAAATATATGAAGTTAATACTGTGGATTTAAAGGACACTACTGTATTCTCTGCGAACAATATAGTAAAACAAACACAAAGAGATCAAATAGGGCAATCCAATGATTCAATCATCCCTGTGAGTTCCAGTAACAAAAGTAGTTACCTTGGTCCGTAGTGACCTAGAACTGTTGTGTTGCTGTGTTATTTTGGTACATTGGATATATATTATTAGCTCTACCAACCTTATGGTGCTTTGAGTTGGAGAGAGCCCAATAGATTAAGCTTGATTTGTGTGCCAAGTTGATTACACAGGATACTTAGTCTTTAGGTACAGCATAGTCACTCAACTTGGACCAAAACAAAGGGGTACAGTGTACGACAAAGCGTTTGGAAAACCTTATGACTCAAGCGATCCTGATTTCCTCACTTCTGCTTCATCTAACAAGTGTGCCAATGTGCAAATCTGAGTCTTTGAGCAGACAATCTGACACTGTGCAAGCCAGGTGATTGAAAAAGTCAAACGCCATCTGTCGCCCAGTCTAAGTGTAATCAAAAGGCAGCCTGACATTGATGCCCTACATCATCATCATCATCATCATCATCATGAATTTTGTTTATCTGGTGGTGAAAGTACACATTCTCTTATGAACAATGGGACAGAACACACTGCAAATGAACTTTTATTAGAATATCCTCACAAAAACTATACAATTCATGTTTTTCTCTTTCATTTGGCAGACGTTACCTCTGGTTTACTTTGTACAACAGGCTTCACTCTCTCAAGAAATATCCTCTTTATGAGATATTAATAGCGTTGCGTTTACAATTGTGGAATAGGGCTGGGCGATATGACGATCAAATCCCTATGACTGTCAATTTGGGAAGATCATCGTCATATTGCCCATATTGAGTGTGGAATTATCAAATTATCGACATCTTTAATATATTTTCAAGAACAGAATTCACTGAAAGGCAAAAAATAAAAATGTATGAGCGATCCAACATATTTGCCCCCATTGATACACTTTAAAGCATCAAAATAAACAGTTCAAAAGTTTTAATTTCAGCCTTGTTTGTCAGAGGATACTGCTGGTCAAAGATGAATACCAAAGGTTGAGAGGGGCAGGGGGGGAGCAAACTGTAAACACAGGGGGTGATGGGTGGTGGGAAAACCGGATTAGGTTTGGTTAGTGCTGCTTATTACTTCTATTTAATCTTTAGGTAGTCTTTTATTGATTTGAGACTATGGAGACTATGGAGCTAGCGTAGTAGTAATGCCTATTTTTTATTTCTGCAAGTATAACTCTCAGGGCACAAATCCTGGAAATTCAATATTGGAGAGAAGAATGAAATATGAATTGCTAAATGTATTTAAGCGCATTAAGTTTTAGCAGCTTTATACATATGAACAGGACAGGATGTTTTATTGTATGTTTTATTTTATGACTGCAGTCTTTGATAATTGCACCCATTAAAATAGAGATTTCAGTTTTGATAATGATAGTAATTGTGCAGCCCTACTCATTGGCTCACAGGAAACAATGCAACATTTTTCTCTGCGTGGAATAAGGTATGGAGAGAGAATAGGATGCACTAAGCCTGAGGAGATGTACACAGCACACATGCTTAGACCTCTGCCCTCGGAACGCAGTGAGAGTACCACAGCAGTCTGGAGCAAAATCTGGGTCAGACTTGGGGTTGATAAAGCCCATACCTACAAGTCTCTATGGCAACACAAGCTCCGCCTCTTCCCCCTTCAACCTGACTTCCTTTCGCCTGAAGCTCAAGCTAGCAACAACAGCAGACATCGTGCTGCATGAAAGCACTTCAGAGACAGACACAAAAGGAGTCAAGTGGGAGGGGGTGGAGCATCCTTCTCAAGTCAAACGTATGGTTGAAAATGGCACCATATTACAAGAGCAGACATTTTTCCAGCACTCTTTTGTAACAATATGCAGTTAAATATATCTCTCTCACGTGGGAATGCTCATTTTCTGCTCCAGAAAGAGGTCAAAGGTTCCAGTCAGCTTCACGTGATAGTAAGGTTTGAATCTCTTGTTTCAAGGACACTTGAGTGGGTCAACTGCTGTTGTTTCTCTCTTGAGCCATCTGGATGAATCCCGCTAATTACACCTTAGAGCAACACACGTGCATAATAAGATAGCACACTGTGGCTACTTACCTTATTTGTTTTGCATAGTTGACTTCAATCTCCGATCTCTCCTTCACGAATTTGGCGTACTTCTCAGTGAACTCGATACCCCATTGCGTGTGCTTCTCCAAGTTGTCAAACTGATCCTGTGGGGACAGAATTAAAAATCAATTACATGTTCCACATATTAGAGAATTATTGACCAGACTGCCCTACAATCATCGCATTATCAATAATTTGCTTCCAGCAATTCAAAGTTAGTTTTAATGTCTCTGTTGGAGGCAATGCTGACTATAAACGGGTGTTTGAGAAAGGTCCACAGTCCAAACCAGAGGGGCAGCCTACTGAAAACCATACAGGTATTAATTCTTAACTCATTATATGGGATTCACCAGTAGATTTAGGTAATTTCTTGAAAACAATGAAGTTACAGTGACCCAGTTACTATAACCTAAGATTTAGAACAAATTACTACAATTGCTAGTATTATAATCAAGCTAGCAAAACCACAGCTACTGCAAGTGTTTGTAAAAGAGAAAACAACCTTAGTGAAGCTCCAGCAAAGTCCCATCTTCTCCTCCATACCTCAAATCTGTCTGAACGGTTTATCTGCTTATCATCCACTCGAGATTTTGTGTCATAGATGTATGAACATGTGCTCAATCCACTTTCATAGCAAAGACACAGGAAGTGGTTGTGGTAATGAACTATAAGAACACTAGCACTCTAGCTTTTCACAGTATGATTTAGCATCATTTCTATAAAACCCCTCATTTTAAATCCCTTCAGTATTGACCGTTTCCTCTTGAAATGCAAATAGCTCTCAACCTTTTGGCTACACCCTTCTGCATCACTTAGTGAAAACAATAAAAGTAACAATGAGTGCAGCACTCCGTGAGTAGTGGGACTTTTCCACTATAGTTTCAACTACTGTAGTTTGCCAGCAAAAATGACAACAATGTAAACTAATTAAAAGTAAATTGTAACCCCCTCACCTAAAACAGGATCCTTTCATTGTCTACGAGAGGACAATTATTCTGTCACATTTACGTGAAATAAAGCATTTAAATACGTTTCCTCATGCACTCTTATTATCTCAGGAGGAAAACTCAAATTACCCTTTTTGTAGAGGAACCATTTTGTCCAATTTCTCATCTAATCTCAGCATGGACTGGGTACTCCTCAAAAACATTGCAATCCAAAAATGAATTCAAGCCAGATCGCCTTCTTCCAAAGCAGAACAACAACAAAGGCTGAGTTCAGGTTAGGGAGCATTTCCAAATAACCATCTGCTCCAATGTTAACAATGCTTTCGCACAGCCAAACAAAGAAATGTAACAAATAATATCCAAATTTTGGTCCAAACAATCCAGAAAAATGGCAAATAGCAGTGATGCAGTACTGGCTAGCTAGCAGAGACACTCCGATTGTGAGGCCACTGCTGCCCACAGCGTTGGGAGAAATGCTCCATCAGGCGTAAGGTGGAATAAGTGGGATGTGAGAGGGGAGGGAGGGGACTGGAATGGGAGAGATGATAGAAGAGGCGGGATTAGAGGACAGGATTAAATAAAAAAGGGTAGGTTCGTCACCTTTGGTAACTTCATTTAGGTCTACTAAAATGTAATCAGAAATATAAAATATATGGAAAGATATTATCAGATATTATAAAAACATTTGGTTAATTCTGCAAATTTGAACATTCATGGACAGATATTTACAAAATATAAAAAAATTACCATAATACAAATCAGTCAGCATTGGTTATTTGAACACAGAAATAGCAATAACGCTTGTACTCTACACTCTTTTGAAATGGTCTCTGAGAAAAAAAAAGTTATAAATGAGGCAATAAATAGAACACGAAGGCTTGTTGCTCAAGAAGTGCTTATACGTAATAAAGAACAAAAGAGATTCATAGGGTTATGCCAAATATACATAGCTTTCCATTGCACAGTGACAAAACAAATCGAAGCCTCCGACTTTAGACTCTTCAGACCGGTGAAGGGGATTATGAGGAGTTTTAATGTATTGGATTGTGGTTAATCTGCACTTAAACTCATTATTCAGAGACTGCCATAGATGACGCCCCACTAACCTGTATCCTTCATTGCAAATCTAGGCACTTGCTGGGTATTTGAAATCACACTCAACTCTTTGTCATAAAAAAAATTGTTGGATTCAGTTGTTGAAAGAAAAAATATAGAAATTGAGTACAATAAAGTGCACTATAAACTGTTTCAGATGGCTCACAGGCCCAGTTAAAACAATCTGAATCATTTAAATGCATAAAAAACGAAAGTGTTTGATCACTGTATGCTAAGTAGATGAAGGCTCCGAGAAGGAGCTCCCATTCTTTCAAAGGTTAGCATGATGAAATCATCTCGAGCAGAGACTTTAGTTATTGGCTCAAGGAACAAAGTGCACCAGGCCTACAAACATCAGCAGCACACAGGTTTTAGACAAAGAAAAGCGTTACTGGGGTCTACGAACTCTATCTAACTCACAAGTTTTTTTATTTAGCTGTAAACTATAATCACAGCCAAAATCAATGAGAATGCATAAATAAATAATTAGTACAAGCATTAGGCCAACAAGAGCTACAGTCTCTCTATTTTTTATGTAATGTTACTATTATGTAGTTAGTTAGTACTACTAAACTTAAGCATTTTAACAATAGGAAGGGTTCTTTTAGTAATTCTTTCATGGTTTTTCAATGCACTGGAAAATGTAGGTGTCACAATGAGCTAATCCACAGATGTCGAGGCCAGATGTTTTACTGAGCAGAGTACAATGGGATGAAGGGGCATGCTGAAACCTTTGTCATTTTGCAACTTAAGACTGATGTGTCTAAACTAAAGCAATAGTTCTGCAAGGGTTAGGGTTAGCAATGGCATCGGGACCCACAATCACCCTGGGATGACAAGCCACAACCCAAATACGACTTAGACTTGTAAAATATAATGTCAAATATTGTCTTTTCCTCAAAAAATGTTGTTGAATAAGCATTAAATAAGCCCAAATTTGAAATTCTGGTCAAAACAACCCGGCGACAGTCATTTTAACAGACTCAGATGGTGATTCTATACTTTTTCTGTACATAAATATTAGGGACGCACCGATCCAATACTGGTATTGGATATCGGAGCCGTTACAAAAACAATGCGATATGTGACCCGCCGTCGACAGACTCACTTTCTCACAAATGGAGAAACAAGCTAATTTTTTGAAAATTGGTGATTTTCGCTTTTTTGCAGAATCGTTCAGTTGAAGCCACGAAGAAGCCTCTACATGTTTAAGCTAGCAGTTATGGTATCGGCTACAAATATCCGATACTGAGACGATACCAGTTTTGGCTCTCAACGCCTTAAAAACATAACTTTTAACACCTAAATCTAAGTGAATATGCTGCATGTCATTTGAAAGCTATAGAACCAGGAGAATTCAATCGCTGAGTTAGTTTTCAACCCCTCAACGCATTTTTGATCGCCGCGCAAAATGCCGCGGTTAGCATCAGTATGCTAAAGCTAGCGTTAGCAAGGCTGGGACAGAAACTAACATATCAATATCTAAAGTCGCCTAATAACATAAAATCGACCACTGCTGAAGCCAAGTGTTTGTAGTTTAGTTTAAGAAATAACTGATCCGACATGTGAGTTGTTTATATCAGTGTAACCTAAAGCCTGTCATATACTCAAGGATATTTAGTGTAGCAAAGTAATCCTTGGTAAATGTCAAAGAGTTTATCAATAGACATAATTGATAATTGATCTGTAATATCATGACAATAAAATATGACTTTATTGGTCTTAAAATGGAGAAAAGAGTCAATAAAATGTTTCACTCAGAGAAAGCCACTTTTAAGAAAGTGGTATCGGTAAATATCGGGTATCGGCAGATACTCAAAACCTAGTATCTGTATCTGTTGCAAACAAGCTGGATCGGTGCATCTCTGATAAATATTCAAAGAAATGGTTTCTGTAAAAGGCTCGTGACCCACTGAAAACGGTTCCCCACTTTTGGGTCCCGACCCACCAGTTGAGAACCACTGGTCTAAAGTGTGGCATATGTCCAGCAAGTTATTTTCTCATCCCATTCGTACCAGTTGTCCCAATAGCTGACATGAGAGATCAAAAATACAAGATTACAATCATACACTATACCGTATGAAATAGCCATATATTCATACTAAACTTGAGATGAATCCAATAAATCAAACTTCAACAAAACTCGCAACGCTAAACCGTGCTGTAGTGTTGTTCATTGCATGCAGCTTTTGGTTTACAATAGTCACCCAGCAGCATAGACAAATATTTAAAGAACTTGCCAAACAATTTTTGAGACACACACGAGGCTTTGTAAGAGGGTGCGTGGTCGGAACAATGAGCTACAGCCCTGTGGAGCCTCAGTGCAGGGGTAGTCCCAGGAAATGGACAGCTGTCATGTGACCAGACATAGGCCTAACGTGTAATTTCCTGGGGTTACTGTATGTTTACAAGTATTAGTAATGCGTTTCGTTCTTTGTTCACCCGCAACGTAGATCTGCATGAAGCCATTTTTCTGCATCCTACTAGGTACCTTATTGAGAACAGTGAACAGAGAACTAACCAACACAAACCAAGACAAGAACCATTAAAGGGGGGTATTATGTAAAATTGACTTTTTCAAGCTTTATATCATGTTATTATGTCATTCCCTCATTAAACACATGCCTGGAGTGTTGCCTTGGCTCATTCACATATTTTTGAGTAATCAGTAAAAACTTAGACAGCAGCCATTTTAGGTGTAGCTATGCCTCAGTCCTCCTAGTAACGCCCCCACCTCCTGGAGACGCCTCTGGACCTTTTGTCACCAACCAAGCCACCAACCACTGCTCCTCAGCTCAGCAGAGCCCCCTCCCCGCACAGTGTTGTTGTTTCAATTCCACAGCAGTGTGCTGAAGGGGGCGTGTCGGAAAGCTTCTTAAAGAGACAGAGGCCTATTTCAAGACGTTCAGTACAGCCATTTTGAGAGAGCAATTTTATTCAAGGCAGTTATTTTAATTTACTGCATATACAGACCAACAGAAGGTTACGTCATCATTGTAGTATGCTATAGACTGGTGCTATGTGATTGAAAAAAGTATAATACCCCCCCTTTAAGAAATAAAACCTCGGATGTCCAATTTTGACCGACAAGAGGCCCTAACCAAGTCCCTTTCAGTAGCTAATTGAGCCATGACATTTTAAACATTTGAAACAATTTTCACAGCCACTTCTTATGTCCCTGTGTGGCAAAACAGAGGCACCACATCAACAGGCAGACATGTACTGTAGAAATATGAGTGGCTGTTTGAGGCAATGGCTGACCTTATGTGTAGAGGCACTTGTTTGCATGCCACAAGGATATTTATAGAACAACACCTCAGCTGGGCAGAAACTGGAGACCCTGTATTTTTTTGTGCACGTGCATCCCTCTGCATGATATAATGTGGTGGAAGGGACCTATGCCGCAGATCTTTCATGGCCAGCCTCTTCAGAGTATTATGGAGTGAATGAACACCCTCTCACTCTCACAATGAGGCAACGGGAAACGAGTCACTAACTGGAAGTGGTGGTCAGCTTTGTCATGGTGCCAAACCCTTTCAGTCACAACTGATTTAAATAGCAACTAAATACACCTACTCTGCCCGTTTCATACATATGTGACATTAGCCCAGATGTATCGCCACAAGAAAGAGATTTTACACCTGACATGTGCACAGTTCTTTGCTTAATGCACTCCACAACCAGAATGCATGGTAGCATAATTGCACAAATCCAGCTGTAGTTATAATTTTAGTACTTCTAATTTAGTCTTGTCTTGGTCCTGATTTACTCTTTGATTAGTTTTGATTCTGATACAGTTTGACAGTTTTTAGCTAGATTCTTTTTTCATTTTAATGTGATGTTTTGAGTATATATCGTTATCACACTATTCGAGACAATTGCTGCAGTTATTTTGTCAAATCACGCAGACAATGTAACATACTACATCATATTTTGGATAACTTACAATACTTGTCATCTTCATCTGCAGCAGCACCTGCAAATACTCCTCAAAGGGACTCAACTTCTCTTCTTTCATATCCTCCACTTCAGCCTTTTCCTTTTGCTCCTCATTGTCTGATTTCACGGAGAGGACGTTGTCGAGAAAAACAAAGAACTCACTTCTTCTTCTCAGCATGCTTTTTCACAGTATCAAAATAAACAAAAAAAACGTAAAATTATGAAATACAGTGTATGAAACGCAAATTACTGTGAAACACTGCGGTGGTTGCAAAACATAATAAATTGCCCCTAATTAATCTGATTAGGCCTTCTGGTGACCACCGCCGTCAGCCAATGGGACGCGTCCATTTGCAGGATTATTTTGTCTAGGCTCGGAAAAGACACGTTAGCCATTGTTCTTGATAATCTGTTTTTGTTCCTATCCAAGGATCAAGCTCTTTAAATCTTATATAACACATTCTCTGGGTTGAAGCCTTGGAAACTTTGGACAGAGTATGACTGCAATATACCATAGCCATAGCATATCAGTTACATCTATTGAAGTACTTGGACTGCTTCCAGTTTCCCTCTTTGATCCACCATCACGCCACTTAGGAGCATGAAAGCACTTTATGAGAAAGGACAGGTGTTGCTATATCGGCAGAACTGAATATAACTCAGTATGAGAATTTATTTAGAGGTGACTAAAATACCATTCTATGTTCTTTAAAAGGAACAGGCCACCGTTTTTGCATACTGAGATATGTTCTTACCTTAGCTTAGACGAGTTGATGTGTACCTGGTAGAAAGGGGTACTATATTGTAAGGCGTAATAATACCTTAGGAGCACGTCGACGTCCGCGCAGTAAAGTCAACGTCCTCCCAAGGTGTTATTACGCCTTACGATATAGTACCTATTTTTCTCCGCTTAGAAAACCGACATGTTTAATTTTGTGTGACTATACTGGGATCGTGTAACTACCCATGTAACCGTATTTAAATAGGGGAAACGTGGAAGAGCTTGGTCGCTTCTAACTTCACCCCCGTTTGGCCACATAGAGGAGAGGAGGAGAGGCTAAATGCTAACAACATCTTCTGTCTTTTTGTGTGACTGAGCGCACGCACAAAGAGCAGACAGGTACGCATCAACTCGTCTAAGCTCAGGTAAGAACATATCTCAGTATGGAAAAACGGTGGCCCATTCCTTTAAAGTCATTGCTTATGATCTGAGAAGTACCTCCCTCAGTGGTGTACAGTCGACATGGTATACACGTTTCAAATAACTGTCAAGCCTGAACACGACCTGAACCTTAAAGTCACATGGTTCTGTAGCAACCACAACATGATATTTTGTGTCCAAATTGTAGACTAAATTCTGTTCTTGAAAATGCAATCTTTGACACCAAGTGAGAGAAGGAAAAACATTTTTTTTTAAGAGTACCTAAACGGGCGTGCCAAAGCCTTTCCCCACCCACAAACAAAAGTCAAAAATTGCCGTGAAAGAGGCGGTCTCTGAAGTTTGGGGGTGAGTGTGTGGGCCTTTGCATTGGCACAATCACAGCAGACAGATTACGTGGGAGGGACTTGATTATATACCACAGGTACAGGGGCAGGATAATGGGAAGCACCTGATGTCGATGTGTGGAGCCGGTGCGGCTTATGACGTTCTGTGGAGGCCGTGGACACGTCTCCAGTCAATCAGGAAATTCTAATTTAGTAGCAGAGTTTACCCTGAAGGGGGCGCAACCCATTCGTTTTCAGGCCAAAGTTAGGATTTGACACATGTTTGCGCTATAATGTCAGAATAATGTCAGGGACCAGTAGACAACACTAAGAGACACCCATTGAGACAGTTTATCAATAAAAAAAAACTTGATTTGGTGTTTAGTTGCTCTTTAAACAGCAGAGGCATCTCATAATGACTGTGGGAAAGATGGTGTGGGAAAATGAAAGACTGTGTGCTTATCAGACTATTAATTAAAACATACTACATTTTTACTTCAGCTGACGTACAAATGCTGATTCAGCTAATTGACCTACTTACAAAAGAAAAATTTGAAGACAGCTTTAGTTCATTCTTAAAACTATCACTATCCCAATTAGACATTTTAAAACACAGAGCAATCTAGCATTTGAGGCTGCAGCCCCCAGACTCTGGAATGACTTGGCCATGTCCTCTCTGTGTGCTCAACTCTGTGGACTGTTTTAAAAAGCAATTGAAGACTTTGTTTTTTTAGGAAAGCTTTTGGTAGATGCTTTTTTTCAGTTATTTACAGGTGAAACTCGGAAAATTAGAATATCGTTCAAAAGTTCATTTATTTCTGTAATTCAACTTAAAGGGATATTTCAGGATTTTTGACATAGGGCCTCATTTCCTAGTTATCCAGAGTGTTCTTGATGTCTGGAGATATTTTTTTCTTAAATTCATGCAGTTCTTATATTTGAAGAGTCTAGTGACGCTAGGCTAGGGCAAGGCTAAAGCATTTCTATGGTAACAGCTAGCCTGCAGTCTGGCACACTCCACAGTGCACCTGAGGTAAATCATTTATAACGCCAGACTGCCGATATAAATGTCTGTGTTAATAGAATCATTTTTGAAATATAACTGACCTTGTATCACAAGAATTACCGCATTTTGAGGGACTATTTTCTTACACATCACTCCGCCGCTGTGTTAGCTTACAGCCACGAAGCATGATGCTGCTCAAATATGTTATTTTAAATGCAATATGGTTAAAATTATTCTATCGACACAGACATTTATATCGTTAGTCTGGCTTTATAAGTGATTTACCTCAGGTGCACTGTGGAGTGCGCCAGACTGTTTTTAATGCAGGCTAACGGATACCATAGAAATGCTTTAGCCTTGCCCTAGCCTAGTGCCACTAGACTCTTCAAATATAAGAACTGCATGAATTTAAGAAAAAAATATCTCCAGACATCAACAACACTCTGGATAACTAGGAAATGAGGCCCAATGTCAAAAATCCTGAAATATCCTTTTAAAATGTGAAACTAATATATGACATGCAAAGTGAAATATGTCAAGCCTTTATTTGTTATCATTTTGATGATTATGGCTTACAGTCCATTTTCAAAATATTCTAATTTTATGAGCTTTTTATTTTGGGGTTTTAACAAGCTGAGCCATAATAATCAAAATTATAACAAATAAAGGCTTGACATATCTCACTTTGCATGTAATGAGTTTATCATAGTTTCACAGTTTAAGTTGAAAAACAGAAATAAATGCACTTTTTAAACAATATTCTAATTTTCCGAGTTTCGCCTGTATTTCGAGATTTTTTTATGTTTTATCTCACCATACTCTGTACAGAGCTTTGTGATTTTTATCTGTGAAAAGTGTGATAAGCATATCTAATAGATATATTGCATATAGCTAGGGCTGGGCAAAATATGTATTTAAATTATAAAATCGAGTTGGTAAGTCAAATTGATTCATATAGCCCAGCTCTAATATAGGCTATGTATTTGCTGAAGCCTCATTTTTTTAATTTCTTGTATAAAACATGAAGTCATCTTTAGGGTTACTGTATATATTGAGTTACCAAATATGCTATGTTACCTTCAGTGGTACTTTAGAAAAGAAAGCTAAAAAATATATTATTATTAACTACTACTGAAGATTGAAAAATTCACTTTATTGATGGGTTTCAACTATTATACGCTTGTTGTTGCTGCCATTGTCTGATTGATAGTTACATATTTCAGGTAGCAGAAACCAGCTTGTCCCCTAGTTTTGTTGAATAATACACATTTATGGAGACATAAATTAATTACGGGAAACAATCAGCAAGTTCCTGTGAAACAGTCTCAAAACAATGCTAAAATCGATTAATAACATTGCAGACTGTCCACTCAATTTACTGCTGTTGCTGTGAACGATAACTGCCATGTTATGACATCACACGTATGACCTACTGTATATGGTTTGAAAAGTAATTTTGTGAATAATCATGATTAACTGTGATTTATTACTGGCTGAAATTAATTGAGATTAATCTCGATTAATTTCTGTCAGATTTGCGATAAATTATTTTCTTGTTTTTTTCCCCTCCCGCCTAATTAAAAAAATAATAATAATAAACACTATAAATACAAAAACAACAGCACATCTTATTTGGCTGAGTTACATCCACAGTTCAAAGACGGCCGATGCCAATATGCAGATGTGACCTTCCACATCCTCAACCTTTAAAAGGCTTTAACAGCACTACTCCATTAGCCAGAGGAACAGTATATCTGTCACAACAAACAGAACAAGCAGCACTAACAGTGTGTAGTACAACACGCAGTAATTAGACCAGGACTCAGTGACAATAAGTCAGACAGACTGCCTTGAGCTGCAGTCAAATTTCCCATGCCATGGCGGCGATTAAAAACAACAGAATAGGCCTAGAGGCTAGAGATTAGAAATTGGTGTGGAAATACTGAGTCACCTTATAAAGGACAGGAATTCAGGCAATGTGTATATCATATTGAAGAAGGAACCAGACAGTAGTCCCACTTATCCGCATAGATCCCTTCAATCTTCTGAGATAGTTCACATAATTTATCTGTTTCACTTTTCCTCATATACCAGACAACAATTATTTCAACTAATGTATTGAGCATAAATGGAACTAATGCACCACATACTGGCGCGAGGTGTTCTTAGGTTTCGGTCCTAGAAGTACTATTGAACATCCCGGAGTTGAGTGAGCTTCTGGGTAAACGGCTACTCCCTGGGAACAGTCTGGGGAGGAAATTCAGCCATCATTCTGCCGAAAGCTTAGCGTGCATACATGTATGTTCCTAAATCTCACTACCCTCAAGGTGTGAAAGGAATCCACACAGGCAACAACACTTGACTTGTCACAGGAGCCAAGTCCATGCCTCATATTATGACACAGAGAGTGTTTGCACAAAACACAAAAAATAATAGTAAATAAATACAACATTATGAAGATACACGGCTGAGGCTCTGGTCTCACTATGGCTTTATCAAAACCATGGCTTAGGGCTCAAATATTACATATAATGAATCTATATGTACTTAAACTGACTCAATGTTGCTGTTCTAGACAGAGCCATATGCAAATATACAACATTTACACAGCAAATCTTACCACACAATGAATGCACTGTACAAAAAGGACAAACACAGACACCCAAAAGACAAATTAAAAATACATAAACTCCACATAATTTGAATGCAATGCATTTAACCTGGCTTAGTGGAGATCTATTACAGTATACAGGGCTAAAACTCATTATTGAACAGTAATAAAGCATAAGAAATAAGGTAACATAAAGTTACAATGAGATTTTACTTTTATTTTTGAAATATTATCCTATAAAGAACAACTTTACCTATCAATCTATTAAATCTTTTGATGCCATTTAGTGAGGAGGAAATAAAAGCTTCTACCTTCAGCTGCTGCTCTTTTACTAGGGTTTCCATTTTCTCCATATCTCAGAGTGTGCTATCCACAAATCCACTTTGAGTGACTATGCAAACTAACATGCATTGCTCACCTATAGGCAGCACAGCAGAGAACTGAAAGATGTTGTGTCAAACCAAAAAGTGATATAGCTCCTTTCCTGACGTAGTTGTGCATGTGTGAGGCCCATCAAAGCAGTTGTTCAACGTCTATTGCACTGGCTCTCATAATGGCATCTCTGCTCTCAAACTGTAATTCTTATAATTGAAACCAGAGCCTCAATAGAAATAACGTGAAGATGAGCAGTTGCAGACTTTCTGCATGGGTTCAAGCACAGCTAATTTGATTTTACACTGTTTTATTTGATAGTTGATGTCACTTTTGGACTCTTTATAATTAAAAAAAAATTCTGACCCTAGTTCCTCTGAGAAACAGTCACATGTTTCATCATCATAATGTGACTTCCCATAACTGCATACACATTGCAGTACAGCTGAAAAGCTGTAATGATAAAAAAAATTCAAGCAAAGATTTAGATATTGTCGACAGTATCCTCCTGTGCAGTATAGTGAAAATGTGTGCCGCACAGAAGAACATAATATTCAAATCTTGAAACTGTCTGTGACTTCATTTCCTGCGCACTGCACTGGATGACTTGATATGACATTTTTATAACGGTGTTACAATAAAACCAACAGCTTTGTGTGTGGAAAAATGACATTAAAAAAAACGTTAAAATTTCAGTGACAATAAAATGTTGCAAACAAAGCATGCAACATCCTGCACTTGCGTCATAACATTGTTTGGTTACTGCCAATATATTGTATCAGTAACTTTTGGTAACTTTCACAGTTTGGCCTGGTTTGCAAGCGAGATAAACTCCTTAATTGTACATTACTCGCTGCTTCTTTGTTGCGGGAAAAGTAGCACCTAGCTGGATCAAGCATCTTAAATACATTACTTAAGAGCAAAAGCTGAGTCTTTCTAGCCAACATGGCAAAACAAGAAACAAAACAAAAAATCCAGAGGTATTTGCGGGCTGAGTATAGGTTTTGTGCGACTAATTAGGCATCAGACAAGAAGTGATGACGATGCGATTGAAGTAACTGCAAATTCTATAACCTCAGGAGTAATGCCATTGAGCAATGTCAATTTTGGGACCAGGTTATGGACTATAACTTATATCTAAAAGCCAAACTAGTTTTACCAGACTTTTATAATTTTCCATTAAGACAAACCAACACTCTGAAACTATGTTATCTACTGGCCGTGTGTTAAAAAAGAAAATGTCAAATCTTGCTTCACAATGTCTTCAGAATAATTAGAAAATCATGAGAGTCACAATAAAACTCAGTGGATCAAAGAAGTTTTGTGGTGCGTCACACGCATATTTTGCCAGAATATGTCAATTCAAAATTTGCTCTTTTGTCAACTGTGCCATGATTATCCAGAGGGTCACAAACTGCTCTTTATCAGGTTGTACACATAGTTTGGCACTGACCTGTAATCCCCATTTTCCACTGCAGGTTTTTTGCAGAGCATGTAAATGTGTGACTGCAACCAACTATCGTATGCCTGTACCTCTACCAGGTTGTAATAAAAAACAATCCAGAAAGATGACATCATAGTGGAGGAATCTATCATTTGTAGTGAGTCTTTGTTTTTAGCCAGACTCAATACCCTGAGCTGATACCCACTATTTCCTTTTGTAAGCATAATCTACAATTCCGTGCAGCAGTACATCTAATGGACATGTGTTGTTGTTGTTGTTGTTGTTGTTATTATTACAGAAAACAAGTATGAGGGCTTGCTGCAAGTTGCAACTCAAACCTGCAGTTGTGGGTCCATGGTTTTGAGGGGGTGTGTACGTGTGCTCAAACTAACATGGGATGGTTGCAGTCCATTGTAATAAAGCGTTACCTCCAATCAGAGGAACACGACGAGCGAGTCTCCAATCATTTCAGCCAATACAACGAGGCGTTTAGTAGGCTTATTAAGTCTTACCCTGGTAAATTAGTCCCTGGGTTGTAATACGACGTTACAAGCAGAATCAGCGGACGTCGTTTAAGCTGTCACACCAATGCACCCTTCGTTCTGATTTTACGTGAGAACCGATCGAGTCCATCGCAGCACATACACATTATTATGATGTAATGATACAAGAATAGCAATACTCACCCATAGCTCTGTCCCCCAGCTCATGGTTTCAGTCTGGTGTCCACGGAATAATCCACCACTCGTGAGACTCTTTTCCAAACCCACCAGAGCGGATATGAATTATTTCCTTCAATGCTCTTCGCCTGTCAGCCACTGAGAATAGGCAAGGCAACTTTATTTAAGAATAGTCCAGTCCCCGTTGTTTTCTACTGTTTCATCTCATCATCTTGTCTGATAGCTACAAGATGGCTATGTGCTGCATTATCTTCAAACTGGATAGCCTTGCGCGCACCCGTTCCGAACCAATGACAGCTGCTCACGCGCGCTCGCAGCCGTCCAGCTAGGCAACAGAAGAAAAGCTTGGCAGGGGGTGTCACAGACACTGCAGGCCCGTCCAATAAAGCTTTAACTTGCACTGGCTACACTCGGAGAATTTGAACTGGCGCGAGAGCGGGGCCCTTTTCTGTTTGAATTGTTGCTTGAATGTCGGAGTAACATGGGGGTGGCGGTGGGAGGTTCGAAAAGGTCACCACCCCATGGCAGATGTTTCTGAATGCCCCCACGCGGTATTCTGCCAAACCTCTGAGCAGAAACAGGCCATGTACCGGTCTTCCACTTGCTTTCGCTCTGTGCCGTGTCTTTTTTTCTTTTCATTTTTTTATTTGTGGGGGTGCTACATTTGTAGTCTGAAGATACAAATGAAGCTTAAATGTCTAAACTGGAAAATATATGCAACAAAATCCCAGTGTGTGTGGTGTTGCTTATAATAGACTATGTGTGCTTATGACAATACTGCCATCTTGTGGAAAGAAAGAAAGAAAGAAAGAAAGAAAGAAAGAAAGAAAGAAAGAAAGAAAGAAAGAAAGAAAGAAAGAAAGAAAGAAAGAAAGAAAGAAAGAAAGAAGAAAGAAAGAAAGAAAACGTGGTCAACAGTGACAAAAACACGAGGAAAAAGATACTTTGGCATCTAATTTTCTTGGTCTTAGCTTTCAAATGAGGCATTGCACTGGCCTCTATGCTGTAAACTCTCCAGTCAAGAAGCTTCTAGATTTGGGTAAAGCCGAACTGGAGAAAATGGACTCGGTTAAGGTGGGGGGTAAGAGGTTAATAAACACAAATGAACAATATTGACACACCACTATGAATTAAAATACATGGTAAAATAACCTTCAATAAAAACGGACGATGGCAGTATATAGCGGCAACTCAGTCACTGATTACTATGACAACGGACAGCGCCATTTTAGCGTGTTTCCCGTTGCCAGACATCGCAATGGATAAATCAAGAATTACCCTACATTTGGCATGGAAAACAACATGACAAATGGCCGAAATCAGGTATGACATTGTGCAGTCTGACATAGCAACCAGTTAAGCGTGGTTTTGGCACAACAGAAAGCAACAGGCCGCAGCAGCGTCACTTGTAACTTCATGTTTTGAGAGGAATTTCCATTTAAGCAGTGATTAAAACGAGAGAAATGACAGCATTACCTCCTGAACGGCAGGGACAGATCAGATCCACATCATGACACCGTTTTCTTTCAGCCACAAGCTAAACTTTTCTAAACACACTGTGCTCTGACAAAGCAAAAGCACTTCACATGTCAAAGATCTTTACACAGTACAAGCACTCACTATGTCACTAATAAATTACCGAAACTTTACCAAAAATGTCTAATATAGAGTGAGCACTCAATCTTCCACAAACAAATCTTTGATTTCTTCCGGTGCAGCTGGAGTAAACTTAATAACAACAGTACGTGAGCTCAGGCTCTGGGTCTGTCGCCAAAGGTAAATAGCCTATATCTTTCTTGTTGTCACTGCTGTGTTGTGCTTCTCTCTTGGTCTAAAAGCGCTAGTTTCCTATTCAGTCATGGTTCAGTCCTGATTTGTAACCGGTGTAGTCTATGTCCCGGTTTAGTTCTCAGACCTGCCACAGACCGCGGCTGTGCCTAAGTTTATCTAGTTATAGCTTTGCTTCGTTTAGTAGCTAAAATTGGCACCGCTTTCCCTGCCAGATGTAGGGTATTTCATGATTGATCCATGGCTATGTCAGGCAACTGGAAACCACGCTAAAATGGCGCTGCCGTTGTCATAGTAATCAGTGACTGTGAGGTCTTCGAGAATTAAGTAAATAGACGTATTGGGTACAAATAGCATTACTAGTTAGCTATATGTCAAACTTACACATTTAATCCATTCGTCACGACGTTCTGGATCTTTTCTTTTAGTAAGAAATGTGATGAGTGCGTATGGCGGCTCGCATAAAACGCTGTGAGGTTCCTTTATTGTACTGCAAAACTCTTCCATACACTGATTAAGGACAGTCGCACTGCAATGGAGAATGAATGCGAACCTGGCATATCGCCGTAAAACCACTTTAAGCGCCATAATAGTCACTATGATAGTATGGTTTTAATGGGCTTTATTGACACCGTGGGTAGTTGTGAACTTTGACCGGAACATTACCACGCATGCGTACTGATAATGCTTATTCCAGCCAGGTGACAATGAACATGAAGACAATTAATAGCCTAACATTTACACAAAAATAAAATAGGCTACAAGGACTTGGTTCGCCTACTCTGCCAAACGAGGGCGCTGTACGGTCTGCCACTTTATCAGGATTTAACCAGGCCATTATAACTAGCTACACATATTCTTCTTCTAATATTAAAATTAGGTGAAATTTAAATTAGACTATTTGTTTGTACTCGGGACACACGAGGGGAACAGGTGGGCCACTGTGCATTTTACAAAGAGTGATTGGATGTTTTTTGTTGCTGAGTGGACCTTTTATATATCTACAAGCACACAAACATGATAACATACTGAAGTTTATTGGAATAATTAACATGAGGAAACACCAAGAAAGAGTTCAATCTCTGTCTTTCTGATAAAATAAAATTACCTTGCGAACAATCCTGGACCTCCAATGTATAAACGAATAGGCTAATTAGTAGCCAGCCTAGAGCAGTGGCTCCCACAGGCAAAGGTCTACAAGAGAAGTAGCCTACTGAGAAAAAAAAATGTTTAAAGAAAATTTGTGTGGAGTTTGAAAAAAATTACAAGTTTAAACCAGTAATTAGCCAACTGTCATTGCTAGATGCTGCTTTTTATGTAATTTTAGCTGTAAAATATAAACACATTTCATTGGAATTAGTAAATTATTATTATTGGGGGCCCGAGAAATCTTCAAATTGATAAGGGGGCCACAATGTCCTGGACTTTGGGAATGGCTGGCCTAGAGCAGAAAAAAAAAACACTTAAAATGTATTTGCTTTATAATAATGTGAATTTATGTATTTGTTTACTTTGTTAAGGTTATTTGAACTCAATTTCCAAATCTATGCTGTTTTATACAGCATAGATTTGGAATTATACACTGTTATTAACTTCCTTGTTTATATCTTATATAGGACCCTCCAGTGCTTGCGACCCCCACTTTGGGAACCATTGTTTTGTTTTGTTTTTGTTTTTTTCAAACATCGGAAGGGGAAAGCACTAAATTCAAATGTTAGTTGAAGTCCAAACACCTGATTATTCTAATATTTGTAGCAGGGTCACTTTTACAAAAATGCAGGAAAACTCACCCTGTAAGTTGAATCAATGAAATTGATACAATGTTTTATAATTAGATGCACAGTGTTTCCCCCACAAACGTCTGAGTTTACAATTAACTTAAGAGCTCGTGAACACATTTTATTCCATAGCTAGAAAAATCCGGTAGCCTATCCTTTTAGTGCTTGTAAGGCTTTATTTTTAACAATAGAGGGCAGTAGGAGATATTCTTCCATTCTACGAAACAAATTAGCCAATTGCTGGGTTTCAGGTGACATCACAGCGTTCTAAAGGCCTATTATATAGAGGTAAAATTATTTTGTTTTTGAGGACATTTTTGGTGTTGATCATGGACCCAGTGACTGATATTAATGATCATTTTTGTAATTCATACATTTTCTTTTTAGATACAACTTGTGAAAGTGTAATGCAGTTAATAGGATAAACTGGGTCCTGCCCCCCACTGGGTCCTGTCTGTGACATCATCACAGAACCTGCAACCCATCAATAAATTGATTGTTTTCGGATTATCACAGAGCGCCTGGCCTTGTGGGCTCATGGACCCATTGTGAATCAGCCAAACTTAAACTTCACTTCACTTTATTTCTTTATTTCTTTATTTCTTTAAACAGAATCAGTTTATCCAAATGTCAAGATCAACGTCAAGAAGAGCTGTTGTTCAATGTGTAAAATGGTAAGACGGATATGGAAAAGTTCCATGAGTTCAAGGATCAAAGTTTGCATAGTTTCAGAAGGATATGACTTGGACTGTCACCATAAATCCAATTAGACCTGTAGCAAGTAATAGGCCTAGCAGGCTAATCGGCTGTGTGGTTTATGGCTTATAATAAACTGGATAAAAGAAAATAGTCTAGAATACTGAAAAAAAGTGCCTGCAGCCTCATTTTTTTTGTGTCCAGAATCTAACCGGAAATTAAAAAAAAAAAAAAAACTGATGACGACATGACTCCACCTCATGCCATTTAGCAACAGATGAGAAGCTGGAGGTACATGCTCGTTTCCGATCGCCTTGTATAACAGCTACCTTATCTGAAGCGGTACATGCAACCGTGTAATGCTCGTGTTGATAGGTTTTCTTTGCACTGTAGCCGGGGTCGGTGGCTTGGCAGTCTGCGGGTGATCACAGCCTCAGTTTGTGTGCAGCCGCCGCTGCACTGACTTTCACTGGAGCGCTATGGATGTGCTATGGATGGTGCCCCTGCTGCTGATCCCACTCCTGATGTGGACCAGCGGCGCGTTTGTTTTTTATTTTAAAAAGTTCTTCTACGTCGCATGGATGATGTGTTTGGCTCTTCTCGCTATCCCCCTGTGCATACTGAAAAGTGGGGGAAGAGACGTTGAAAATATGAGGTTAGTTTGCGTGCATAACATAAATGTAGCTCATAGCGCCATCTGAACACTAGCCGCCACAACAGCTAGCAAGCTAACATACCATTAATACAAAGTCATGTTTTTGCCAACATTGTAATGGCTGCAAATTGTATCATGCTGCAGGTATAATGTCACAAGCTTTCTTATTTATTGGACAGCAAATGTTAAAGTGTATTGCCTATATGATAACATTAGCCCCTTTACTCTCGCATAACTAACACGAGTTCAGTGGGTCTGTAATTTAACACATGGGTCATATCTGGTAAGTGAAGTCACGACGTCAGTCATGCCAGTTGTAAGATAAGGCAATTTCATTTATAAAGCTGTAATCTAATTTTTGGTTTCTAAAGAATGCCTCCATGAGGATCACATGTGCTTGAAGTTGGTAAACATGAAGTGAACCGTACTATCCTATGTCTAGAATTTAGCTGGATGGAGTAAAAACACATACCGGTACTTACTATTTGGGATCATCGTTGTTCCTCTTTTATTTCCGGTTTTGATGAATAGTGGGCAAACAGCTGATTTTTCTAAGAGCACTGCTCTTTCACAGGGCAGATCTTTAGAAGAAGCAATGCTCTGTTTGTGAACATTGTTTTGACCCACCATACTATTATTATCTATTTAATATATTTGTGTTTCCCACCAGAGCCTCGAACGTGACGACACGGCGATCACCCTAGTATATAGTCCTACCGTCTAAATATATTCAGAACTTCAATAAATACATTTCTGTGTGTTTTCAAAGTTTTCCCTTCTACACTACCTTATTTGATGATAGTAGTAGTAGTAGTAGATCCCCCCCATTAACATTTGTTTATACGTTGCTGGCTTAAGTCCAGTCAGACAAAACACTTCTTTGAACTTTATCTGTAAGTATGATGGTTGTGGCTGCATTTGCGATTCATGTTTTATAATACAGATTCAATTCCCTGTGCCCATTTTGAATACCTTCAGAAGCATTAACACTTCGGTGAAATCTGAACTGCTAATCTAGTACAAACTATGCGAGTACCTCTGTCTGGATATATGAATTACATCGATGTGCTACCCTTTACATTTTTTCTAAAATTTTTACTTTTTTTTGGGTTTAGCACTCAGAACATTTGAAGACGCGCACCTCCCCTTCCTGGATACAAACTAGTACAAGCATGCTCTGCATTTCAGAACACCAAAATGCATGACATTTGTGGAGGTCTTAACTAGAGGGTTAGCAGGTTATATACATTTACAGTGCCTTGCGAAAGTACCTTGAACTTTTGCACATTTTGTCATGTTTCTTCTTGACACTCGTCTATGAAGGCCAGATTTGTGCAGAGTACGACTTATAGTTGTCCCATGTACAGATTCCCCCAGCTCAGCGGCAGTACGTCGCAGATCCTCCAGAGTTATCTTGGGGCACTCGGTTGCATTTCTGACCAGTGCTCTCCTTGTTCAGTCTGTTAGTTTAGGTGGACGTGTCTTGGTAAGTTCGCAGTGGTGCTATACTCTTTCCATTTCCGAATGATGGATTGAACAGTGCTCCGGGAGATGTTCAAACCTTGGGAAAACTTTGTATAACTTAACGCTGCTTTAAACTTCTCCACAACTTTATCCCTGACCTCTGGTGTGCTCCTTTGCCTTCATGATGTTGCTTAGTGACCAATACACTCTGACCATAGCTCTGAGGCCCTCACAGAACAGCTGTAATTATACTGAGAGTAGATTACGTACAGGTGGCCTCTATTTAATGGTTAGGGCAAGGTGTGAACATTCTGCAGTCATTAGGAATGTTATAAAGGCAATTTAATGCACTCAGAAAAATAATGAATACTTATGCACGCCCCACTTTTCACTTCTCTATTTTTTGTAATATAACAGAATCATGTATCATTTTCACAGTTGTCTATTACTTGTGTGGGAACTTTCAGTAAAAAATTCAAAATAGAATCTTTACGTTTAGGGTTGTAAACATGACAAAATGTGAAAAAGTTCAAGGTGTATTAGTACTTTCGCAAGGCACTGTATAACATAGATACAGATCTTTTATATTTTGTCATTTTCAAAAGTTGTTATATTACCTAAGTAATTGCAGTCTTTGTGTTTTGCTCTTTGAAACCATTAAAATTTAGCTTTTTGTTAAATTGTGATTAATAATTCAACCTTAAGCTATTGCAACAATTTCCAGTTACAATTTGTGTCAATTGCACTGCAAAACCTTGACTGTACTAATGGTCCCATTGGTCACCTTAACCTGTGTGGAAGGGTCATGTTGCACCTGTGGATCTGTTGGTGCAAAGGTGAACTGGAGCTGCTGACACTACAAAAAAGCTTGAATTGGGGTCGCTTCTTTTCACCCTTATAGTATATTGAACATGTTAACACAATGAGTAAAAAACTTGCCTTAAATGGTGGGGTGCGTGTGGCAAAAAATCCGAGGCACTCTGATAAAGATAAAAGTCCTTTTATTAAGCGGGACAGAGCAATTGATTGCTCTGAAGAAAACCAGTGTGTTGGTCGAAACACGTTGTCGTGTCCCTCTTAATAAAGGACTTTTATCTTTATTAGAGTGCCTCGGATTTTTTTGCCACACGCACCCCACCATTTAAGGCAAGTTTTTTACTCATTTTGTTTTTCATTCTGAAAGGGCACCTGATTTTAGCAAAAGTTTTAAAGAACGTTTCTTGGTCCCAGTGCAGCTCTCCCGACCACCTTCCTTTCAATGGTAACACAATGTTCCGCTCATCACCTAAACAAAAGGAATATTAGTTCTTGGCTTATTTATTTAAGAAAGCAACAGCACAGTTTTAGCTTCAGATTATAGTTTTCTTTGTCTGGAATGGAAAAAGGGAAAACATAACTGTCAATGGCTTTGAGTTGTTTAAATCCTTCACCAATGATGCTAGAACTGCTGCAACACTGTTGTGTTATATATGTTGCGTAACCAATGGCTTTTGTACAACATTGAATATGTTATCATTACACCGTTGTGTATAAAGATAACGGAAAGGTTTTCTGTGTTACGGTTATTGTTGGATGAACTCTGCTTTATCAGTTAAAGCATGTGTGCTATTGAAAAAATGTCAATTTTGGACATGAGTCATAAAGTGTCTTTCGCAAGATTTCAATGTGTCCTCACCTACTGTTGTAACAGCATTAAAGCTTGAGGTTTAAATTACAGAACAAAGGTGCATAAAGGGTGTCTCAAATAGTCATGTCAGCTTGTTCATGCTAAATATGCGTTATCTTTGTAACTCCAAAGATAAACCTATTTTCTATTTAATGATCCTAATCATTTGAAATAATCTATACTCGTATGATTGTCCTTCCACCCATTTTGAAATCAATAATTTACATGACCTTGTAGAAAACATAACTTAAAGTTTTTTGTTTTATTTTTTTTACTTTTTTTTCTAAACTGTTGTATCCCCCTCTCCCCCAGGCTCATTCGCTCCCTGGTCCGACATGTAAAATACTTACTTGGTTTGCGTTTCGAAGTGAGTGGCTGGGAACATCTACAGACAGAGGGACCTTACGTCATCATTTCCAATCACCAGAGCTCCTTGGATGTTTTGGGTAGTTCTTTTTTTACATCATTGAATATAATATTGTGAATTTATTTTGTTTATGGGTTGAAGAATTATTACTACCTCTCAGCTTTTTGGTCATTATATTATGATTGAAGATTGATATGGAAAATATATGTTTATGCAAAAAGGTGTCTATTTTTAAGAATGAAGGGCAATTAATGGATGGAAGCACTCTCTTAAAGTTTTAGGAATGTTCAAAAATGTGCACGATTGAGATCTATGGAGGCAAGGCAACTCAATGCGCCTTACAAAAGATAATGTGAAATTACAATCAGGTTAAGTTAAGGCAAAGCACATATATAGAAACATGGGAAGAGACATGGGAAATACACGATGACCGTCCATTGACTGGGGGCGGGGCTGAAGAAACGTGTTGAGGCAGACGCAGAATGACAGGGGTGTGGTTAGGGAGGGGTATGTGTGACCCAGAGAGCTGGAGGGGTTGGCAGGTTATATTGGGGCTGGATGATATGCCAAAAAAAATCACAATTTTCTTTCACATATTGACCCATCTTGATTTTCTTTTGTTTCAATTTCATTTTTTTTCATAATGAAAACAAATAAATACATGTAGCTGATTCATGAAGACATATCTTTTATACAAAGCTCAGCTCAAACAAAAACAAATGTTTTCCTCCACTATAATTTAACACACAAATCTTTCATTGTCTCCTGTAAACTCCAAAATATGGAGCTGTTTCTGCCAAAGAAATGTCTAAACTTATCGATTATAAAGACCCATGATGATTGAGATTGACCCAAGTAGAGATTGCGATTTTGATTACATTTTGATTAATTGCTCAGCCCTAAGTTATATGTTACACAGTAACAGCTAGATATTGCTCCTGTGGTAACGCTGGGTTGGGGATAAATTTAAATAAAGAAACCAGACGCGATTTCGTATTATTGTATATTAATGAGGGCCTGACTTTGATCGACATGCCATTAGCATTAGAGCTCTTGGCTCGGTTACGACCGAACCACACGTCCCGCGAGGGCCGAGTCTACAATGAAGATTCCGCCCATTTGCCCTTTTTAGGGAAATGCTTAATCGGAGCAGGGTAGGAGGACTCCCGCTCGAACGATTGGCATTACCATAAATGGGGAAGAGTGAGCAGAAGACGTCTACTATTTATTATGTCTATGGTATTAACCTAAATGGTTATAAACCTCACCTTCCATGTGCCACCTGTACCACTATTTTGGTTCTAATTTAGCTCCATAAATGCTATATTTTTGACACTGACATTCTATACATTTGCCTGCCTTGCTCTGTGTTTATACGGATGTCACTCATTTTGAAGATGAAAAAGTTTAGTTTTATGGGAAAAAATTCCCCCAAACCCCTTTTAATGTTGCACTTTTGTTGATTTCTTGGTAAAGAATGGGACCGCTAAAGCAGTAGAGGTGCATTTCTCAGTGAGTGATGATGAGAGCAGGCCCAAGGCCAGAGCACCAACAGCAGGAGAAGAGACGGGCATCTAATTATCTGGAGAAAACTCTGCATGAGTCTGATTTTGTGTTGGAAGTTAAGAAGCTGCTCATCCTGCGGCGGCTGTAATAATGGCTCGGCTGGGTGGCAAAAATTGTTTTTTTTTGCACTGACTGTACTCATATTTAAGTTTAGAATATTTAAAGCCTTATATTACATTCCACTTTCACAAGTTGAAAAAACTAGGGACGCACAGTCTGTTCATTTTCTTTAATTCATAATATATCGCTTTATTAAACAATTATCAATTTTATCTCATTGATGACATTATTGCACTAGGTTTTATGTAAACTACTGTATACTTTTTTTTCTGTAAAGTTATGACTCATCATCAAAACTACAGGATTATTGTCCAACACATTGTAGCTGGTATGTAGCCTAGCTATCGCCAGACTAAATATCACAAGTTATAATTGGTCTGGGGACCACCAAACCACACCTCTCCTACGGCCTGGGGACCATGGCCGAAATCTTCGCATGGATTTGGGGACCAGTCACAGAACAAGGAGGGACGGCAAGACGATGACGCACTATTCGACTCACAGAAACTTGTAGTTTGTTTAGGGATAAAAAATAATACAAGTTTATGACAGCAGCAGACGCGACGCCATCTTTTGATCAAGCTTTAGATCGTGTTCTAAATAGTTTAGCTCGAAAGTTTACAGCGGGTACGACGTCATCTGATACGATTGGCTATCAGATGACGTGCAGACACATATGATAGACATTCGTAGTGCCCAATAAGCGGCTATGGACAATCATTTCTTAAAGGCACACCGTGTAACATTTTACTCAATTAGAAAAAAATACAAGAATTTTATTACAGATATTTTTAAAGTCCTAAAAAATGAGCAAACAAATGTGTGTTTTCTGTGAGCGGCTCAGCTCTCCTCAGATCTGACTGTAACTTTACTGGGAGCGGGACGTCTCCAGCTCGTCTCGATGGAGATGTTGACTAAAGGCCGCCAAATATGAGATTTAAATAGATTTGGTCCTCATCCAAATACATTCTTTGATTACCAACTGCAAATTAGGGCTAGGCAATAAATCTAATGAATTCGATTAATTCATGCTTTTGATAACGACGATGTGGAAAATGGCTAAATCGTAAAATTGCATCAGTCATTTAGCTGCGTTTCAGACCGCTCCGCAGCAACTGTTCAGAAGTGACACCAGAGGAGAACTCAGCGACTTTCTGACAATCTCTGGCGCTTTACAAAGGCCACATGTTGAGTTTCAAGAGTGCGCGATGGAGTTTTCTTCCACTAAAAGGATTAAGTCAATGTTTTCCCCCAGTCCGCTCTCCTTTCACTTGGAATCGGAGACACAGCACTACACCTAACTCCGCCCCTTTTTATTAATAAATAATAAATATTAAGGGTCTGGACTCTTAAGTTTATTTCCAGTTTATTTTTTTTATTTTGTGGGGAAAAAATTGAGATTTGATTTTTTTTGGCTAAATCGCCCAGCCCTACTGCAAATATTTTAGGTGTCTACCTGGTCATTAGGATTGTGTTTTGTGTAAACCAAAATATCACGCAGTGTGCCTTTTAACATTGAGTTTTCAAAATGTATGCTTATTTGCCCTCATATAACTCGCAAAGGGTACTCTTTCATTTCCCTTTCATTCAGCATTGCGATTAATTGTTAATTTTCATTGAATCGATTAAGCCCATGATGGAAATGCAGCGATTTACCATGAATACCCCTAACAAGAGACAGTCATCTACCCTCAAGTAACACTGATTGGATTAGTTTGTTTGTCTTGTGTGATATTAAAGTGTTTATTTTATACTATGCTCTCCTAGGCCTAATGGAGATCTTACCGGACCGCTGCACAATGATTGCCAAGAAGGAACTAATCTATGCTGGAACAGTGGGACTGATCTGTTGGCTTGGTGGCATTGTATTCATCAACCGCAAGAAGACG
Source organism: Neogobius melanostomus (assembly GCA_007210695.1). Classification (NCBI taxonomy): domain Eukaryota; kingdom Metazoa; phylum Chordata; class Actinopteri; order Gobiiformes; family Gobiidae; genus Neogobius; species Neogobius melanostomus. Next base: position 372,202 of record VHKM01000393.1, read on the forward strand.
AGTGATGCCAAAAGTGTCATGGCAGATGCTGCCGAGACAATGTTGAAAGATCAAGTATGTTCGTCTTATGTCTAGATTGTGTCCAATGTTTGACAATAAAGATTTATGTTCTTTTATATTCTTTTTCTCTGTCCTACAGATTCGTCTATGGGTGTTTCCAGAAGGTACAAGAAACCAGAACGGTGATCTTTTGCCATTCAAAAAAGGAGCCTTCCACCTAGCAGTTCAGGCACAGGCAAGTCATCTCATCCGATACTGCAGTGGTTCCCAACCCCTGGAACTGCATGAGGGTTTAGAGCTTTGTCTGCTCGGAGGATCAGGTTTAGAGAGATATTAGAGCAAATTAAATGTAAAAATCATCCCATATGACAAAGAGAGGACTTCATGTGCAGAAAATACTCCAAATTCAGTTTACTTATTGGGGAGGTCCCGGTCTCTCTCAAGCATGAGCATAGGGGACACCTAAGAAAAAAGGTTGGGAACCACTGCGTATGATTCAATCAAAATGTAATTTGATTGTATGTACAGTAATGTGTGTTCTTTGCAAAAAATTTACATTTTGATTTGATATGAGCTTGGCAGTTTCTCTCGGATGCACACTATGGAGCTAGACCATAGATATAATAATTAGAGATAGATTAATACCTATTCAGCCCCATTCATAGAAAAGGTCCTGAGTCATCTGTGAAACTTGGGCCCCTTCCGAAACGAGCAGGGGGTCTAACGCCAAACCAGATGTGCGTCAGCGTCCGCCATGACAAGAAGCCTCCGAATTGGTCTGTCTGTTAGGAAGGAGTTAGGGAAAGGAGCCTCAATGCTAACTATCATAGCCACTTTAGCATAGGGATCTCTGATGCTAACTCACCGCCGATTAGGAGCCATGTGCCATCCCATAAGCCACCGCGCTGCATGCCCGCCCTCCTCGCCCCCACCCTCGAGTGATTCTTCATGTGCAACCACTGTTGATTAACAGGCACACATTTAATTAAAACAAATATATAAAAGATTCTGCACAAGCCAAACTTTATAAAAGTGACGAAATACATGTTCGAGTCATCACAGCACAGTCACTGTCAGGGTTTTAAAGAGCTGCCTCAGTAAATGGCTTAAATGAAGGCAGTTTGTGCTTTTGCTTTCATTTAGTAGAAACTTAAGCCACATGGGTAATTTGCATACTGTAGCTTTATGAAACAGCTGTTGAGATAAAATAAGGCTAAAGGGAAATGTGATGGCTCATTTGGATTTTTCTTCTTTTTTTTTTCTCTCTCTCCTTAAATGTCTTTATTTGGACACTATGTTGTTCCATATGCAATACAGTAGGTGGCGGCATGCGCTTTTGTTTGCCTGCCAATATCCTTAAAGAAGAAGAAGAACAGCTGTTGGGGATGTCACTTCCCCTTCCCCTGGGTAAGGACAGTCGAATTGGGCAAATGCTGCTGAAGCAGAAGTTCAGTAACTGCATAGAGATCTAACAGTTGACCCCATGAAAGGTTAAGGATTAGTTGCTAGTGTTAGTACTTAGAGGCTACAATTTAATGGTTTCGGATGCAGCCTTACATGGCCACTCAGACTCCTCCTACGCAGCCTGTTCCTTAAAAGGGCAAAAAGGTGAGAAGCCCTGGGCCGTTTCTCAATCTGCGGACTTGTGGACTTGTGAAATGTCATCACGGGCGGCCCAAGTCCTGTTCCAATTCAAAGTTCGCTTCTCAGCAAGTCCGCTGTAAATCCCCGGATGAGAACTTGCTCCGCCCGTTTTATCGAGGATGCATCAGAGGAGACTTGTGCATTCTCCGCCAGCTATATTTCCCACAATCCATTTCGCTTTGCGCACATGGATCACCGCGAGCCTCCGCCTGCGGCGGCCCCTCCTCCGTGCACACCGAGCCGCGCTCCAGCTGAACAACAGCTGATCGTGCGCATGTAAATAAATGCGGAGATGTGACCGGTTTCTTGACGGAGTCTTTAGAAGTGTCTCCTGCTCAACATGGTTGAGCAGTCTGAGCAGATGTGTTGAAATAACTTGGTCATGCTTTTATTTTCTCATAATAATCAGCAATACTAAGTCGTATCGTCATAGACAGGTTATTGAGGACAAATGCATTTTATTTTTACATTGTTTTATTAAGGGGGCACTGCAGACAAATCTTTTATATGGGAACTTCTAAAACCGTTTCATATTTTAAAGTAAATTTGCAACCCCCAAACAAATTAATAAATAATATTTGACCTATTTTTTTATTATTGTTTCAGTTTGCACATCAGATATTTTTCATTACTTTACACATAACGTCTTATTTATGTAGGCTATAATTGTATAAATACTGTGAAAATGACTAAAATGTTAAATTTTATTTTCGTTTACTGCAAAAGTTTGTAATTGATGTCTTTTTAAAAACATCTTTCCACTTCGCCTGCAGTGTTTTAATTTAATATGAGGTTATTTAATGTTATAAAAGCTCTCAGCCCCATGTTCATGAGCTACTTCCTGTGATGTCATCGAGTCCACTCGTTCCAAACGCAGAAATAGCCGAGTCCACACTCGTGAGCTCCTCAAGTCCGTTCTCCGAGTCTGCACCCGCAAGTCCGTACCCAGGAGATCATAAGTATGGAATCTACACTCAGAATTGAGAAACGGCCCTGCTCTCACAGGGCAGGCGGAGCCTCTACAGAGCTCCAGAACTTGATTGACAGGCTCTTGAGCCAGTCAATGCACTGAAAAGGCTTCCTCTTTTTCGGGCTGATAAAAAAAAAACAGTGTTGTCACATGGGTCATACCATATTTTAGAGAAAGAAAAACTCTTTGGAGCCAGGCTTTTCAGCCGTTCTTGGGAGGTCGGAAGTCTGATTAGAATCAGTGCTCCCAAGAGTCTCTTGGAGTCGCCCCTGGCCACAAGGGGGTGGTATTACAGCATTGTCAGCACCCCACCATAAGGACCATTGAGAAGCGCGTTCCTCGCCTATTGAGCTAGACCCATGCTTGTACAAATTACATACACACACAGTCATACAACAATTTAAAAAAAAAATATGTAATTTAATGCCTCATTGTAGAAATGAAAGCATAGAAAAACACACAACTATTACAAAATAAATCAAATGATAAACTAAAATATATTTAAACTTTCTGTATTATAACTGTATATAAACCTTTAACGCATCAGAGGAGCCACCTTTAGTAGATGGCAACTGAAGACATTTCATTGTATAATGGGGTATTAAAGAATCTTCTATAAGCAAGCCGTCTGTGTAAGCATGTTAATTCTGGGGTGTGCGTCTGCCGAGTTATATATAGATCTACTACTTTCCCAGCCAGATTGATTTGGCCAGTCAGTTTTGAGCCACTCGGGGCCACAGCATAAAAAGAGATTAAAATTCTTTCAGTTTCAAGGATTTGACCCTCTTTCTTGAGGATTATATTCAGTGTCCTGTATTATAAAAACCCATAAGGTCTCTCAACATAAAAAGGATTATTTGTATTTCCCTGTTCGGTTCACATACTGTACATATGATTAAATTCAGCATTTACAGTCCTATTGACACTCACTCATGTTGTACGTTAAAGAGAACAATATCATAATGTTTTTTTTCTCCAGGTACCGATCATACCCGTGGTGTTCTCTTCCTACCGCAGCTTTTATCTACGGAAAGAGAAGCAGTTCAAATCAGGTGACTGGTGCCAAACCCTAACCTTTTAGTCTTCCTCAAATTGAGCTGAAACAGAAGTGATTGAATTTTTTTTCCCAACAGGAACCATTAGATTGAAGATTCTTCCTAAGATCGAGACAAAGGGCCTGACATCAGATGATGTGTCAGACCTCTGTGACAAATCCTTCAATGTGATGCACTCCGCGTTTTTGGAAACATCTTCTTCTGTACCACAGAGCAACGGGCCTGTGAGCCACTGAACACCATACTCGCCTCCTTGTCCCACTGATGCCCCTGCAGCCCTCAGGTTGTCCTTATACTTGAGCGGGACACATGATGGTGATGTCCTGTCATGAATCTGTTCTTGTCGAGTTGACACCTGGTCTAGTGCGCCTTTGGCCTGACCACAGCACAGTCGGTCCTGACCCTCACATATTCAGCAGCATTGCTCTGTGCGCTGTGAGAGGAGTGACGGACAGAAAGCCCATACAGAGATGTGTTTTCATAATGCATGCCTTTTGGATGGCTTTGTCCACCCTTTATCTTTGCTTTCTTTCTTTTTTTCTTTTTTTTACTGTCCTGAGCTTTTTCTTTAATCTCTTTGTGGCATTTCTGTCTTTTGTATTAATTTGTATTTTTTTCAATTGAGTATTTATCTATGCTGACTGACTTATGTTTGATGCCGATATGTACAAATGCACTGTATAACACCCAGCCTTACCATAGTGTTTTTCTGCCTGCTCTTTTCTATTTTCATTCCTATTCTTTGCTGAATGCTTTAGGCAATCAGCAGAGTGTTAAAACTACACATTTATTTGCTAATATCTGCTTTATTTTATGTTTTATTTTGTATACCATTTAGAAATAGTTTCACAATTCACAGAGTGAATTTCATTGTTAAAGAATTGGGTTAATCTGCCTGTACTGAATTCACGAAGGACACAATTCTTTAGTGTCTTGTAATGTTGTGCATCATTGTGCAGTCAGTCATACTGTCATTTCAAAACCTTACACAGATATACTTGCTTGTATTTACGTGAAACGGCAATGTGTTCTGTATATTTGCTCTATTTATTTTTGCCATTTTTGGTGGATTTGTGTTTTGTTTTTTAGAAAAATACTTATTTTGGCCACGGCTATGTAGGGAATTCTACATTAACTCAATCTAAATGTGTCAAAAAGCTAATCTAAGTGCAATGTTTAATTAAGTATTAATTTTCCAAAGTGCAAGCTTCCTGCTGTGCGATGGTAGTGTTTTGGGGACATGACATGTTCACTTATCCCATCTTTCTATGTTATGTTTAAGAAACTTATCGACTGACTTGTGACCACACATGGTAAATCCCTGCTTCAGGGCAGGGTTATCCTTGTTAGATGTCCATCATAATACTTTTTGTACTGCATTATCTAAATACCTACAAAGAACCATTACACGTGTATTTTAGCGAAATGTGAATTGTCTTATCTGTACAAATTGGTGCGGAAATTTTGGGCCTTAAGACTGATTGGGTTTTTGTAGCACTTTGATGTTTTTTCTTTACTAACAAATCATTTCAAGCAGTTTTATGTTTCATTGGACTGCCTTCATTTGTTTGCATAGTCACTTGCCTCACCATTTTGCCCATAATGATTCTTACAAGAATGTATTTAAACATGAGATACTACTTTACGAGTAGATACATCTTACTGACCTTAAGGTGTAAAATTACCATGTGTCCTGCTGATTTCCTAATTTAGAAAATATAATTATTTACCCAATTAGAATTTTAATTATTAGTGGTTTTCTGGACACATTCACTATAAAACTGTCAGCTATATATTTACATGAACCTGATGTATTTACATTTCAGCAGCATCGAGTGCGACTATAGTCCTAAAGTGTGAATAGGGCCATTATACATTTATCATGACTGAAGCAGTTTTAAGCTGATTTTACTATGTATATTTATTTAGCTATTGTCTGGCTCTTTATGCCATTAAATTTAATGGTTTGAATGTTAACACAACCAAATTCTTGGTAAATTTAGGACTTAGGTACATTTAACCATATAGCGTAATGTTTTCTGATTGGTGTGTAAATGGCTATATTTTCTTATCTTTTTCAGTTAATTTGTAATACATGTGTGATTATTTGTGTCGGTTCAAACTGGTGACTCTGGTTGGTCCTGCTGGTTTGGACACGTTTATATATTTAAAAAGAAACTATGGAAGAATGGATTTTAAATTATTCAGCAGTTCAATAACAAACTTTCACTGCTCAGCGCGTGTGAAATGTTTCCACCAAAGCTATAAAAGCCCAACAGGTGATAGCTTTACAGGAATATTATAAACATCATGCTGTATGTGTGTGGTCCCATAGGTGCACACATGATCTGTGCCCATTGCATATAGTATCCGATTCATATTGATGTTCGTAGGTTCGCCTATACTAGGTTAACATGAATGCCTTGCTAAGGAGTATGTAACAATAAAATGAATTTTTACATATTATGTTTTGCTTTCTTCCAGGTTGGTAATAAAGTACCTATCCAATGTGCATCCCTGTGGTTCTTCTTTCACAAGCCTCTTTCTTTTCTTTTTTTTAGCAGATGTGAAAGAAATGTTCAAATACTAGAGAAAAAGTTAAAAGTGACATGCAAGTAAAAAGGATGCTTTTGTAGAACACTGATATTGTAAATTTACATTTTGAGTATTAGCACTGCACTAAATGTGTCACTTCTAATGCTGTCACTATGCCACTTGACTCAGTTCTACAATCCTCACCAGGCAATGCAGCACTTTGCAACCAACATCCAAACATTTATGGGGGAAAACCCCCCGCAAAAGCTTAGATAAAATGTTAAATGCTTTCTATTCTATTTCTAGATAAATAATAAGGTGTGGGCCATTACACTCTGTAAATAGGAATAAGAAGAATCTATCTGAAAACTACCAAGCGCAAAGTATTCAATAAAATATAATTATTGCATTTTATCCATTTATCTTTTTACTTCTTAGTATAGTAATTTGGCACAAATCTGATTTGGTATTTTATTACAAAATGTATTACAAAAGTAATTTTAAGTAACCACATGTACTCTTAATTTAAATAGATAAAAACAGGTGTCTTTGTCTCCCCAGGACAAGAGCTTAAACTGCGGACAGAGCTGCAGTGGTGAAAAACACACAATGAAAACACTGGTTTGTGTGACCTTCGACCATCAGCGGTGTTTAAAAATGCACAGATTGTGATGTTTTATTCACTTGATAGGAGAGGCTTGTTGGTTTTCCTGGCAAGAACCTAAAGGAAAAAAAAATCTATTAATGTAGACACCCACAAGAAACACCGAACATATTACTGGCTTAATTCACCATTTAATTATTGAAAGGCTCTAATAATAAAAGATGTTCTATTATTATGTTGAACTTAATTTTTTACTATGCAGACTAAGTTTGGGGATGTGGTGAGCTGTTGGGGTTCGGTAATGAGCATCATGATTTGTTTTGTTGTGGTCTATTTGTACGTAAGAAATGTCAAAGTATGGATGGAATGAACCCTGTTTAAAAAGAGGTGATGCATCTCAAGCGATCCAGAGTAAAGAATATGTATTTATGGATTTATGTCATTTTCTGGATGCTCTGAGAAGTAAAAGCAGGTGGCTTACATGTACCGAGTCTTTCCTCCAGAAATCCAATCTGCTCACTCAAGGAGTCAATGCGGTCAAGCTGCTGAAATGAGTAGGACAATAAAGTGGTTTTCTCTGACATGCTCTCGTCTGCAGCTGACAGTGAGAAGATGCTGCTGAAAGGTGTCAATGCCATCTGTAAAGTCTGCAAAAAATGTAATGCAGTTAGACATTTTATTAAACATTTATAAGTGATTTAAAATGTAACTGCTTTACCTTTTCCAAAAGTTCCACTCTGTTTCTAAGATTTTGTACTTCTTCTGTCACATTCTCCGCCAGGTTAAGTCTTTCATCTGGGGAAAAAAAACAATGTGGAGAAACAAACCCCAAATCCAATTGAACAAATTATTGACTTAAAAAAAAAAAGCTTGTAAAAAGCCTTTTTATATTTCTAAAATAATCCCAGATGTGATTTACTCCATAGTTGAGAAAGGTGAAATGGGAGGAGGAACAGGGGGAGAGCTGTAGATGAGTTGATAGAGTAGGAATGAGGACACTTATTAAGCAGCCAAGAAAAGAAAGAAAAATGTAAGACAAAAATGTAGTCTATGACAGTTCCGAGTGGTCAAACAGACAGTGCAGTTCTTGGGCCATCTCGAGCCTGTGTTTGTTTGCAGTCTCTGATGTCTGCATATGTAACAGATACTGGAATGTAGTCGAAAGCAAAACACTCTCCCAAGTATTGAGAAATGCTGATTCCAAGGCTTTCTTGAATACAGTCTGAAATATGCAGAGATGCTTGTTTTTTTAACTAGCAAATTCAAGCTGATTTAATCTTTCATATCAATAATATTAACAATCGTATAGTAATAAAAAGGAGGAACAGTCACTACACTGAAATATGCTGTGAATGTATGGCCTTGCGCACAAAGTCAGAACATTTCCCTGAGGGTTGTCTCTCTGTGCATACAATTTTTTTTTTTTTTAGTGTTATGTTTCTTGGACACAATTCAAAGCTTGTTTTATGTAAAAATAAATAAATAACATGAAGCATATTAAGCTGTCATCAAGAATGAATCAAGTCATTTACACTCATGTTGCTTTGCACCAGTCGCAGTGCATTATTACTCACGGTACGAGTTGAGAGCGGCATAGCGCGTACCAAAAGTAATAATGGGCCGCAAACCTGGTCATTTTTCTGTCTTCTTTGCTGAAAAGTCTCAAACAACGCAAAAAACATATATTTTTGGTATCTTTGGTATCTACCAGTATGAGACTGACCCCCCTCTGCAGGCCCAGCGGTAGGAGGAGGAGGTAGAGGAGGAAGGCTTTGGCACGAATGGCCGTCTCCTATCAGTCTGAAGCCGTCTCTGCACTCACACCGATAGCTGCCTGCGGTGTTGACGCACTTGTGAGCACAGGGCCGCTGCTCACTGCACTCATTCACATCTGCAACACGAGAAACAAAAACACTAAGCGTTATACTGTTGACCAAGACTTTCAGTACCCCAGCAACCTTTTCGACTGATTAACACTTAATATGATGTGACTTATACAAACACCGATCAGGCTTAATATAACCACAGACTGTGAATAACACAAAACCTGTGAGTGGGTGGGTATAGCCAATGAAAATGTGCGATTGCACTGTTGTGGGGTGTTCTCAGTCTGCACAGGATTCTGCAGTGCTTTAAAAAGGGTAAAAACATGATGCCCAATTGGAATGATGGCCTGTCTATAGAATCAAGCAGAAGTCATACCTCACATGACCAATATTAGGCTGGTGGTTATTGTAAATCAGTGTACATAGTTCTTGCGTTTTCTAATGCTATTTTGGCAATAATTGAGGGCACTTGAATAAACAAGGTCACATTTTATTTACTCTCTAGTTAAAGTCGCTTTGAGTTCATTACATTTACACAACACGTTTGTACAACTTTTTACCTTTCTGACATTGGTGGCCTCTCCAGCCTAATAGACAGGCACATTGGTTGGGTTTATAACAAGTACCACCATTCATGCAAGTTTGCGTGCACACAGCTGTCAAAACAAAACACAGAGGTATATGAAAATGTGAAAATATGATAGGTGAAAATGGAACAGTTCTAATTGAAATTACCTTGGTTACAGTTGTAAGAATGAAACCTCCTCCAACCAGGACAGCACTCTGGATAAAGACTCGAGTGCAGTGATGCTCTGCTCACCTGCTTGTATGCTACAGAGTACACAGTTCTGTTAAAAACAAAGAAGTGGCAAAATTATTGAAAATTGCTTTTAAATTCAGCAAAAAGCTGAGCCAACAAAAAATGAGTGATGATTTTTATTGTATTGTATTTATTTAATTAGGACAATGCGTGTGCATGAACTCGCACACACACTCAGAGGGGGCCCTCTTGTACATGTTTTATACTGTGAGGGAAACCGAAGCACCAGGAGGAAACCAACCCACCATAAAGCGCTCTTGGCAAGAGTGCTAACCGCTGCACCACTCTGACATACTATATATAGTATCAATCACAGATGTCTGCATGCTATGACAATAAGAGCACTAGTATACATTTCAGAAATTATGTATATGTTCTATATGACCATAAAGTTACAGTTCAGAGGAATAATTTGTGTTAGTGATGAGAGACTGAAACCAAGCCAATGCAAACTTAGATCTGGCTGAACTACTAACGCAGCGCAATCGGATGAAATGTATCGAACATAAAGAACGACTACAAGACTGCACAACTAAAAATCATGCTCATAAAAACAGAGTGCATCCTTTAAATCTTAAGCCTTGAGTTGAATTGCGAAACAATGATACTGCGATGTTTTATGGTTTTGGCAAGAGTTGAAAAAACTGTCCGAGAATGCTTCGGGGGGGTCAGACCTGAGAACATGTAAAGTGTGGAGGGAGACGTCGTCCAAAATAAACACAACAGCGGTCTCTGTGGGCAGGCCGTTCATTTCCCGTAGTTACACAAAGTGCTTGAGATCTGCAGTAGATTCGACTCAAAAATGTGGCACCATGACCCGGTTCTGTGCTAGCGGTTTATTTATGACTGCTTTTCTAATCCTTCCTAAACCATCATTTACATTCTAATAAAACAAATACCCCAGCCTGATTGGTTAATAAAGGTAATCACTTCTTTGTTGCTATACTTTGGACTCACTTGTATGTACTGCACAGACGATGCCCCCGACACAAGGTGATGTAGGGCTTGTGTGCCGCCTGGACATAAGACTTTGTTGCCATGACGATGCTGTGGCCGTGATGAATGGCTTGGCCACACACCCTTCTCCTGGAAGAGAAAGAAAGAATAAAGTCAAATTGTTAGTGGTCAACTCTGTATGGTAACTTGAGTGTAAAGTAGGGGCCGAGATAGAGGGGGGCCCTGGGGTGGTACTTGCCCCGCCTGGAATTTGACTGGCCACCCTACTTCAGGTAGTGCCCTCCCCCCCTTGTCCAATCTAGAGGAAAAAATCAGGATATGCCACTGGCATAAAGTCTATGGTCGGTCTATAAAGGTTGGGATTCACTCAGTCATCAAAGGAGCTAATATTTCTGGAATTCCTAGCACATAAACTAATGGAGATTTTAAAATGTAAAATACTGGAGTAATCGTGTGTTGGATGTGTTTACCATTAGTGACCTGGCACTAATGGGTTTTTCCACAGCTCTTTTCTACACTTTTTTTATATTGTTTTAGAGAATAACTAAAGCTACACTTCCGCTTGTTTTTTCAACTCCTTTTACTGATAATACTCTTTCTTTTTCTACTAAGATAAAAAAAACGACTGAAATTGCAAATGCTTTCGCACATACCGATCTATTGCCTGTCTGGCTCCACAAAATTGAAAGGAATTGTTGCTGACCAGGTGTTTTGTGTCCAATAAAGTGACAGCCAGAGGAAAGGTTAAGAGAGACATAGGCCAAAATGTTCTTATGTCTTAAGATGTCAATAAAACAAAGTGATCTGACCAAATAAGGGGACTAATACAAACAGGAAGTACTGTGTATTAGCATACCCGTAGTGAGCGTAGAACTGGGGAGCGCCCATCACATGAAAGATGAAAAGGGAGGCGTGGAGGAGCAGCATTTGGTTCATGGTCTATTTCTTTTCCCACGTTCTTGAACCCTTCAAATCTAGGTGCAGGCCGGGAGGACAGCAGGATTAGAGTGGAAGGCCGTGGACTGTGGCCAAAGTCCCTCTGAATGTGTCGGCCAAGAGGACAGCTACAGCTACCTGTAAAACAGATCAGAAATACCCGTATTATAATGACAATTACTGTGGAGAAGTGGTTACAAATGCATTCAATAAAAATAATCAGCCTTCCTTTGTCATAGGTCAAGCTTTTCGACTGAAACAAGGAGTCTTTATTTATTTTTTATGTCTGTCACAAATGAGGAAGATCAACACCGTAGAGGAGATTTATTGGTTTATTTGGTTGGGACAGTGCATACTATACTGTGGCAGTTTGGTGCTGTTTACCCTTGAGCCACAAATAAACTAACAATCAATAATTAGCAAAGCCTGTTTGGCAATTAGGCCACACACATTTAGAAAAACAAACAAACAAAAAAACAATAAACAATAAACAGAGAGAGATAAGATAGACTTTATTGGTCTCACAATGGAGAAAATCTCTTGGAGAATGTAGAAGTAATATCAGTAATAGTAATAGTAAATAATGATCCATTACTTACATGAATAAATTGATAAACTGCATAAAATCTCACACGAGAGCAAACCAGTTGGCAGTTTTTTGAGACCTGAAATAACTTGCACATAAATTCCAATATTTAAAAGGAATAAACATTAAATGTATAACGCCTCGTTGTTGTTGTTGTTTCTATTTATTGCAGTGTATAAGACATTGTAGTACGAGTATGTCTGGTGAAATGTCTGAGCCACATTACATTCTGGTATAACATGTTTCCTGGAGAGGCCAGGAGAGGGTGCTGTTTTGTGGAACACATTTATAGCCTATATCTGCGGAAGCATTATTATCACATCGGAGTTACATCCATGTCAATGAAGAGTTCTTTTCTAGTGCATGCAGGAGATATGTGATCCTAAACAAAACAACAAACCGTGTCATCCCCGCACCTATGAGCGTGCATAGCCTATTCCCACCGCACCGAGCGCAGTGCGGGAGCCTACATACAAAAAGCCATATCACAAACCGTACAACTGAAGTTCAGCCTAGCGTCGCATGTAGTCCTACTATCGACTACGCGGGGAGTGGAGATACTCGTAAAAGTCTCTTTAAGTTTGGCCAGAAACACCAAGTCTTGAGAGTAGCCGCGGTCTTGGTGCTCACACTGACAGAGAGCATGGGGGGTGATGAAGGACCTCCTCCCTCTCGAGCATCTGGGGGTCCCGCTGCACTCTGCTTGATGGGGGACCCTCCGTGACGTCATATCAGGTCTATACCGCAGGGGCTTTGGTTTCATTAACATAACTACACACGCACACTGAAAGACCTAAATGGCTACACAAGGTTTGTTTTAAGGTTTGTAGACCTGTCATTTTAAAGTTGAAACGAATGTTTTCTGTTAATAACCAGTGTATCAAATAACGAAAAATAACGCAAATTCGTCTTACCGTTTAAATAAGTGCGCGTCAGGTGCGTGTGCGCACTGGGGGTCAGCGGCAGCCATGAGCGCGGACCGCTGTGGCAATCTTGTGGAAGACTCCAACATGATGCAAAATTATTTTAAAGGTGGCCTCAGTGGTTTCAATACAACCTTGCCGTTATTTCAAGGTGCTCCTGTGAGTCGAGTGGCGACAAATGAAATGTCTTTGGGCGTTTTTCAGTTGCTTTTTATGCAGGGTTTCCTGTGGAACGCAGGAATTGGACGGACAATCCCAGAACCGGATATCCTGTGAGTGTTCGATGCTGATAAAACCATTCTCCTGTACAAACACTCTCCATCCTGCTTAGACCACGCTACAAGTTTGATTTTAGAGCATTTTTCTACCCAAGTTGTACATTTAACTGTCTTGGAGAACCTTGGCCTTCTCCCTTCATGACCTGTTGCTGCCATGGCTGGTCAGAGGGAAGCTGTGATGATTTGTAAGTGAGTCATATCACCACGGTAGCACACTATTCTTGCAGTTTTTGTCAAGTATGAGCCTAGACAAGGGGCAGAAAAAATGACACTATTTGAAATACAATCTTGTCAGGCTTTTAGTGAACTTACCTCGAACCAGTCATCCATAGCATGACCATCTATCAGCTTGCTGTTTAGCTCACAGCTCATCAGGTGAGTTGCACCATGTCCTAGAGCCTATGGTGTTTGATATATGAAATTTCTTTTAAACCATTGGTTGTCCCTATTTTACAAAATAAAGATGACTATTGTGGAAGATGAACAACGGTGGTGTTTTTTTATTTTATTTTTTTATCATAATAGTGTATTACTGTTATTTGCTGCTACTGTCGGCACAGTGTATGGTTAGTGCTTTTGCCTCAAAGCAAGAAGATCCCGGGTTCAATCCCCGGACTGTGCGGTCCTTTCTGTGTGGCGTTTACATGTTTCTCTTCCCGAGTTTGAATGGTTTTCCTCTTGTTGATCCAGTTTCCCCTATTAACTCAAAACATGCACAACAGGTTAATCCTCCAACCAGGGGACGTTGACCATTAGCCTGGCTCAACATCTGGAGATGCAGTCGCCCTCTGCTCGGCATCAAAAGATGGGTCAAATGCAGTATACACGTTTTGGAGACGAGAAGTAGGCTACACCTTAACCACCGAAACCTTAACCTGACCCTGCACATAAAATCCCAGTAAAAGAGGCTATGGCAAGGCAAGGCAACTTTATTTATACCGCGCATTTCGTACACAAGGCAACTCAATGCGCTTATTTACTCATTTGGGGATGCAGCTGTTCATAGGTAGATTAAAAATGTAGCATTCAGTTTTGAAGTTGTTTGTGAATGTTCCATTATGCATGTTGTACTAATGGAAGAGGGAGGGTATGTCTTAAAAGGAACTCATTCATTCTTTGAAATCAGGACTTGGCCGACATAACTTGTGCATATCTGAGTGTCCATGGTCCAGATTTGTCCAGCGAAGTTGTGGGAGGGAAAAGTGAAGCAGATCAGCACTTCCTCTTCAGGAGGAAACAGGAAAAACCTGGAAGAGTAAGATTTTGGAGCAAGCAAACCGAACAATAAAAATCTCACTCTGACAGGAAACGGACCTGCGTCAAAGGGCCTGACAGATTTTGGTAAAGGGCAGCAGTAGTGACCCATTGGGGCATTAAAGAAGGATGCCTGTGTGCCACAACACTTCAAATGTTAGAACTTATTGATTCATGAACCCTTAAAAAGATACAAAGTTTCCCTTTGTGTAGGTGGGAAAGCTAATTGGAAATGCCATCCATTTGTGTGTGAGTTTGTGTGTGTGTGTGTGTGTGTGTGTGTGTGCGTGCGTGCGTGCGTGCGTGCGTGTGTGTGTGTGTGTGTGTGTGTGTGTGTGTGTGTGCGCGTGTGTGTGTGCGTGCGTGCGTGCGTGTGTGTGTGTGTGTATGTGTGTGTTTACCATAAGCAAAGTATTTGTAATTCAAGAAAGCATGTCATTACTCTGATTTAAACTGCGATAATATTATGGCTCATGTGAAGTTGTGTGAAGACAGTGGACTCTTCGCTGTTAATAATTGTGATGCGCAGCATTACCACAGAGTGATAGACATCCTGTTGTTCACTCTTCCCTGTCTGCCCTTTGTTGTAAAAGGTGAACTTTTCTCATATCAGCCAACATGTATATTGTCAAAAACATATTTAGACTGCATCAAAACCAGATTGAAATTGATTTTACAGTTACATTTGGCGTGATGTTTAGCCATCTTTCACTATCAAGGACCACGCCACAACAAAGTGCAATTAAGATTTATTCACAAGAATATAGTGTGGAATGAAACCGGTTGAGTCTGTGGGTAGGCAACTCACTGTTGCCAGAGTGACTGAAACATTTTGGCTGCGCTGTCTCGTTCGAACATATCAACTAATTTTAACGTGTTGTCAATGTCGTTTTAACAAGTTCCCAAAAGCCTTTTCTCAAACCATGTGGTGCTTTAAACACGTGGTTTATACATTTATCATGAATAAAATAAGACATGTATGTCTGTTGCGAGAGAGAGAGAAAACGTGGCTCTATTTTGCAGGTTAATAGCGAGTTGGTGACAGACTCGAGTGTATGCTCCACCTGAGCCCTGATAATGGTTCTGTCTATCTTCCCCTTAAACAAAGTGTACGGCGGCCGCGGTCTCCCTGTCTGTCACAGCCGAGACCCGTCTGTGCCTCTGCAGGATGGTTAAAAGCGTAGGCCTATGTGTTTTCCCCCACGGCTGGATCACAAGAGGCGGCTCTTTTGCCGCACCGTCAAGCGTCTGCGTTGGGCTTAAGAAGTCGTTAAAACGACATTGGCAACTCTTTAGAACGAGATGGTATTACGTTCGAACGAGAAAGCGCAGTCAAAAATGTTTCAGTCACTCTGGCAGCAGTGAGTTTCCGTATATGGGTGAGGGCTCCGTCTCAGATGTGCCCAGCCCTTTGGGACCCCCCTCCAAACAGAAGAATTAGTGCTGAAAAATAAAACAGACACGGGGTCGACAGTTTCAAACAAACTGAGATGACGAGGCTCGGCTTGGTATACATGGCTCATGGGTGATTAGAGGCGTGGTTAGGTGAAAGCAAGTGTGGTTGGTTTACAAAGTGTGATTGGTTGAGGCGTGGTCCTGCTCCTGAACCTAGTCAATAAATATTAACTCCATTTATTGTTGTGTTGTTGGTATCTCACCGCCATCAGGTAACTCAGTGCAGATGTTGTACTGTTAAGACTGGAAAATAAAAATAAAAAAATTAATAAAACCTCTGGAAGACGTTTATATTCAACCACAACTCTAGAAACTGTACAGCAAAGTGAACATTACAGCCATCTTCTGTCTGTCCTCGGTTTGACATGATATCTAAGACTTCACCGTCCTTGACTTTAAGCTCTTTGTGGTTATTCATAAAGAGTGAATATAAGCATCTTTGGCATTTCACAGCTAAAAACCTTTAATACACTAAGACTGACAAGAAACACCTTTCTCTTCTCGCATTATCGGTGACAGAGTTTGGGAATCCTGACTTCTCAGCCTCAGATGAGCACAGCATGCACACCAGCCAATGTGCCAGTAAACATGCTGTTTGACGGGGCCCCGCGCTCCGGCACACTGCTGTACAGGGCTTTATGGGCAGGCACACTCTCATAACTAAGTCTTAGCGAGGCCCTAATGGGTCTAAAAAAAAGAGGGTTAGTGCTTATGCAGTAGTGCATTTTCTAGTAGTATTCAACCATTAGATTTAGATTTGTTCGCATCTTGTGTAGCCCAGAAGAATTTGTGCAATATATAGATTTGAATAAGATCATTTATGTCCCAACATTTGAGCCAGATGATGTATTTGTGAGAGCTGATGCTTTGGTGAATCAATGCAGAGGTGGTGATGGTCTTTCTATGTTTGTTCTCAGATCCTGAGATGGTTCATAATATGATATGTCAGAGATGTCACTAGAGTCTAATGCATCTCTAGTGACTAGACCATGATAAGACATGTAAACAAGCAGAGTTGTTTTAATGTCTATTCACTGAGTGACAGGAAGCCAGTGCAGGGACCTGAGCACTGGACTAATATGGACTAGAACTATTTTCTCGTTGTAGTCAGAATTTGAGCAGCAGCGGACAGGCCAGTGACCAGGCCATTACAGTAGACTAAAGGCTCATTCATACTTCACAAGACGCAAGAACTTCTTGTTCTTCCACCCTGAGCTGCAGAACAAAATGAAGTCACTTTTGCCTTGTCACCATGGAAACGTTTTGTAACCGACGACAGTTCCATGGCGACGAGGCAAAATTGACTTCATTTTGTTCTGCAGCTCAGGGTGCAAGAACAAGAAGTTCTTGCGTCTTGTGAAGTATCAATGAGCCTTAACCTGCTGGAGACAAATGCAAAGCGTAAAGCATTGCTATACATTTTACTACATGAAGTTTTTGCAAAGTGAACTGTTTTTTCGCAGTATTCAGTTTGTCATTGTTCAAAGATGGATTCATAGACTTCTGTTTTTATGCTTTGTAGGATCTGTTTTACCGCTGTGGCTGGACACGGGGACGGTGCAGGCACAGGATGTGAGGAGGGTGTGGTGCTACTTCTCACTCACAAATGCTATACTCACAGACAAACGACACACACACATGAATGGGCACTAAGAATAGATTTGACATTATAAACACCTATTTCATTTGAGGTAATTTCATGTTACGAGCACAGTTTAAATTCTTATTCTGCTCAGGTTAATGGGCTTGTTTTGAATTCCTTCAGCTCCTGACAGGAACCACATTCCATGCCTTGAAAATAGCGGCTAACACAAAGACAGGAAATGATGTGAGAACACTTCCTCTCCGTTCCCCTCAGAATTATCTCAATGCTGCAGACTGGCCCTGCATGTGCTCCTCCCGCTCAGCTACTACCTCAGCGCTCTTTGAAGAAATGTGTAGGGCAATGGCAACTTCTTATGCACATATCATTTCACTTAACCTTTAACAGCAAACATCAAGCAAGAAACATATCCGAAGTCAAGTGTATACTCTGGCTGTGATTAGTTTCCCCAACTGGATCCACCTCAAGTGACATACATGTAGACGTATTGTTGGTGAAAAGTGGTAGATACAGCTAAAACATTTGTCAGTGTATTTTGTGCTGGGATTTAATCCAAACCTGGCGTGCCTTTTGACCTCGGCTTCATGGAATAGGACTGCTGCAGGGAATAAATTTGGGGAGGAAAAAAAAATCAAACTCAAACTCACTGAATTGTTCATGCTTTGTTTACTTCTTGCAACACTTTACTTTTCCACAGATGTTTATTCTGTCATGTTTTATTTCAATATAACAGATTAAGGAATCATTTTAGTAAAGAATTTGTACAAAGCTCAGTAGTTTCCAAAGTGGAAAATAAAATCTCTTCCATCCCAACCGCTATGCATATGCAGTTTATCATTGCCTCTTGTATATCTACATAATATCCTTGTGTATTTTAATATACAGTATTTATTTATTTTATGCTCTTTAGAGGACTGGTATCATTAAACACTAACATGGTGGTGGCAATCACATTTACAGGGGAATCAAGGGGCAGGAAGGTTCATTCAGCTAAATCTCCAAAAACAGATCTTCCGCTTTGACTGTTGCTTCCCTGTGTTGACGCTGGAATAATATATGACTCACAACACAGGCCGATAAAACTGTGGATGAACAGAATTGGGAAGAGCTAAGCCATGGTGAAAAACCAGTCAATGATTTGTTGAAGTAAGTTGGTCCAAGAGAGTGGTCTGTTTGGATTGTGGATATTATGCTTTGTTGTTAGTTCTCCATGAGTCAAAGTTGCAAATTTGATGCTCATAATATTAGGGGGAAATCTTTGCTCCAGTTGCTTCAAGACCCCTGTAGGTGTCTCCACAGTAGGGGCATGTGAATGAATTCTGCTTATATTTTTGAATCACTGAAGAATAATAAACTCTCCGGAGCCCCCTGAAATCTTCTTCTTGAACATATGGTTGAAGCCCACCATCACAGCTGCTTTATGTCTGGGACGCTATAGTTTTCTTTTGTAGGGGAAAGAAACTATCTGTTGCACAGGTACAGTGCCTTGCGAAAGTATTTTTGCACATGTTTACAACCCTAAACGTAAAGATTTTATTTTGAAGTTTTTACTGAAAGTTCACACACAAGTAACAGACAACTGTGAAGTGAAAGCAAAATGATACATGATTTATTTTTCAAAAAACATAAAAGTAAAAAGTGGGGCGTGCACAAGTATTCATACAGCATGACATAATACTTTGTTGAACCCCCTTTTGCTGCAATAACAGCAGCAAGTTTTCTGGGGTATGACTACAAGGTTTGCACATCTAGAGACTGACATTTTAGCCCATTCCTCTTTACAAAACAACTCAAGCTCTGTCAAATTAGAAGGAGAGCGTTTGTGAACAGCAGTTTTCAGGTCTTTCCACAGATTTTCAATAGGATTTAGGTCATGACTTTGACTGGGCCATTCTAACACATTAATATGTTTGTTTTTAAACCATTCCATTGTAGATTTAGCTTTGTGTTTAGGGTCATTGTCCTGCTGGAAGGTGAATCTCCGCCCCAGCCTCAATTCTCTTGCTGACTCCAGCAGGTTTTACTCCAAAATGTCTCTGTATTTGGCTCCATCCATCTTCCCAACTATTCTTACAATCTTCACAGTCCCCGCTGAGGAAAAGCAGCCCCATAGCATGATGCTCCCCCCACCATATTTGACACTGGGGATGGTGCACTCAGGACGATGAGCAGTGTTAGGTTTGTGCCATACATAACGTTTTGCATTTGGGCCAAAAAGTTACATTTTTGTCTCATCTGACCAAAGCACCTTCTTCCACATGGTCGCTGTGTCCTCCATATGACTTCTAGCAAACTTCAAACGGGATTTCTTATGACCTCCTTTCAATAATGGCTTTCTTCTTGCCTCTCGTCCATGAAGGCCAGATTTGTGTAGAGTACGACTTATAGTTGTCCCATGTACAGATTCCCCCAGCTCAGCGGCAGTACGTCGCAGCTCCTCCAGAGTTATCTTGGGGCACTTGGTTACATTTCTTACCAGTGCTCTCCTTGTTCGGTCTGTTAGTTTAGGTGGACGGCTGTGTCTTGGTGAGTTCGCAGTGGTGCTATACTCTTTCCATTTCCGAATGATGGATTGAACAGTGCTCCGTGAGATGTTCAAATCTTGGGAAATCTTTGTATAACTTAACGCTGCTTTAAACTTCTCCACAGCTTTATCCCTGACCTCTCTGGTGTGCTCCTTGGCCTTCATGATGTTGTTTAGTGACCAATACACTCTGACCATAGCTCTGAGGCCCTCACAGAACAGCTGTAATTATACTGAGAGTAGATTACACACAGGTGGCCTCTATTTAATGGTTAGGGCAAGGTGTGAACATTCTGCAGTCATTAGGAATGTTATAAAGGCAGTTTAATGCACTCTGAAAATGCTGTATGAATACTTGTGCACAGCCCACTTTTCACTTTTCTATTTTTTGAAAAATAACAGAATCATGTATAATTTTGCTTTCACTTCACAGTTGTCTGTTACTTGTGTGTGAACTTTCAGTAAACAATTCAAAATAAAATCTTTACGTTTAGGGTTGTAAACATGACAAAATGTGCAAAAGTTCAAAGTGTATTAGTACTTTCGCAAGGCACTGTATATGCCTAACAAAATACTGTAATCCTCAAACTGTAACTTGCAAGAGTGAAAATGTCTGTTCCAATCATAGCTCTGGTGGTACTTGGAACTAAGGTCAATTATTTTATGAGGTGGTACTGTGTTTGAAAAGTCTGATAACCACTGTAGATCATTGCCACTCTCATTCCATTTCATAAGGAAAGCATTGGAAAACAATGTCAAGAAACGTTTTTTTTCACTTAATGCGACTGGACTGTTGATGTGCAGGTTAATGTATGAGACTTTAGACACCTAAACTGTGCAACCCCAGAGAAGCCTGGTAAGGTTCCTTTCAAACAAGTCACCACTGGCTCATTTGTCAGTCCATGCACAGTGATTCATCAGCCGGAAAAATGAAAAGGCATAAGCCACATTGTGAGACTGCTGACCACAATAAAGCTTAACAAGACCTATCAACACATACAGCAGCGGTTTATACAGTACTCAAATTGGATGTTCAGGGTATTCAGAGGCGCTAGTACTCGAGTAACTTTTTGGGAGTAAGTTTCAAGTTTATTTCATAAGATCATGCTTGAAGTCAAAGACTGAATATCAGCAAGAAATTACAAAAAAAAAAACATTATTAGTAAAAAACATTCATAAGATCACCCGTTCAAGTCCTGTACAGCCTCACCCCTGTTGGCAGCACAGATTGTCCAAATCTTCCAGTGCGGTACTTGTAAGTGTACTTCTTAGAGTAGTTTCCAACAGTAGTGTTTACTTCTACTTTACTAATAATAATTTGAAGTAACTTGCGTGAGTAAACAGTTACTCCACCGTGATTAAATCTGTAAGTTACAAAGATTATTATTATTTTTTTTACTTTTACTTGTGTCGCTTTTTGCGTCACAACCTCTTACTTCTATTTGATGATGAAGACTCACACATATACAGTACATATATACATAAGTAAGTGCACTTTCTGATCAAAAGATCGAAGAAGCTTCAGTAGATAGAAGCGAAACGTCTTCAACCAAAATCAGTCCAGTCGAAGATTTAAAGCTTCACAACTTGTGAGGGATATTGACCATCTGAAAAAGAAAGACCGCAACGGATGTGGCAGTATGAAATCACTTCCTGCAAGGGAAGTGATTTCTAAAGTCTGAATATAGAAGTGATTAGGTACAGAGGGATGTTTAGCCAACTACAGGGCCTCTGAACACAATAGGGAAGCTCCCTGTGCATGTTTATGAGATGATGATAGGCAATGCACTCCACTTTTTTGGCCTGCCTGTGCGCGACAATAAAAAAAATAAAAATGTAAAGTCCATATTATAAGAAATCAGAGTTTACAAACATTTGCATTTTGTAAACATGTTCAACCTAAACAAACAAATAAACAAACAAAGGCTATGCATTTGTGCATTTGTGATAGGCCATCAATTCATCCTATGCTGTAACCTCATCTCAAACGTTATGAAACTTACTCATATAATGTCCAAAAGTCCAAAGCGCAGGGTTTTATGTGCTTGTAAAATATATAGTTACATAGCAAATAACTGTGGGAAATAAGAATAAAACATGTTACAATTCCCAGTGCTTAGAACCCCATCTACTGGCCATAGAAAGCAAGACAATTATACACTGACATGCACAACAGACAAGGACCCATAATAAACTAAATTGCCTAAACATATGCTTATATAAGAGAAGAAGAAGAAATATAAGAGATTTTAAAATACAAAACACTTAATTGTTAAAACTGTCTGAACATTTGAATGGACATATATGATAAACAAAAGTGCAGATATATCACCTACAGGTATGCAAGTGAACATGAAAAAGGGAAAAAAACCTGCACATTAGGCTACTCTAATTAAATGCTTTAAATCAGTATGTTCAATTCAAACCAGATTTTATAAGTTATGCTACTGCTGCGCCTGGTGCCGAAAGTAAAAATCCCACTCATAACCTCCATAGACTCTCAAAACTCGATAATTCTTGGAAATATAGATATAATTATAGTAGTACTGATGAAAGCATATATAAATAAATAAATACTACCATCAGACAGTTTAATAGCTGATTACATAAACATTCCTTAAAAATATTAAACAAGCTCCACAAGTTATTAAAACATTAAATTAAGAATTACAATATTTCCAATATTTCAGATGACCGGACTTCAGTATCAAAGTCTTCAGCCCTATCCTCCGCAGAGGAATCCCTATCCAACTGGGACTGGACAAGATGAACTGAAGCTCCAACAATGTTCTTCCACTGTCCTAGCCCTGTCTGCAGAGGGAATCCCATCAGCCCTGGATTTATCTGCCAGTCCGTCCATTGGAGTGGTTCTCTCCTTCTGCAGTTCTCCCCAAGGTTATTCTTTACTCCCACTGGGTTTTTGAGTTTTTCCTTGCCGTGTAGGAGGAGCTAAGGACGGGGGATGCATTACATCGGTTGGACATTATGTTTGACCAGTGTTGGGCGAGTTACTTTAAAATAGTAATATATTATATTTTAGTGATTACAGCTTTAAAAATGTAATATGTTTGTATTACATGTTTCTGTCTCAAAAATTTAGCTGAGTTACTTTGAGTTACTTTTGAGTTACTGTTGGCAAAATATAAACTGAAAATAGTAATAATGCCATCGAGCAAAAGTACAGGGAAAGATTTCCTTTTCATTCTCTTTCCCCCATTCTCTGTGTTTTGTTTTGAGGATGTTAGCTACGACTGCAGATCTTATACTTCAGTGTCCAACATGATTTGGCAGGCTATCCTACATTTAAATGCACTTGTAACTCGAGTTACTTCAATCAATGACATAAATATTCCCATATTTTGTTTAATAAAAGTAATATATTTTTGTAACTCGTTACTTTTGTAATACGTTACCCTCAACATTGTGTTTGACGCTATATTTGCTTGGACATTGTATTGTTTGTTTTGTTTCATTATGTTATGAAGCCGTGGTAGAAACTGGCAAAGCAAATTTAAAGATATAGATGTTATTTGTTAATCATAGGAGATTATTTCCTTGCAACATTCACTGTATCATAGACATCAAAAACCTGAATTAGTGAACACCGGTATATAGCGGGCAAACTCGCAAAGCCAAACACCATCTTCACTGCAAGCTTTAGTTATTTCGAACAACACCACAATTCAATCCACACAGCAAAAATTGAGGTTGGGTCAATGTACTATGTAGCGCGGCAATAATCAGTACAGAGTACAGGGAAGTGACCAAAGACACGTAAGCCAAAAACATAAATAAAAAGGATAAAGAAATAAGATGAGTTAGTCCATCCTTACAACTCCCAGGCTAAAACATAGGCCACTAACTGAACGGGCTAACTCAAAACTAAACTCAAAACCAAAACATAGAGAGCAGTAAACAATGTTGGTCACTGAAAAAACAAAAATACAAAAATTACGAAGCCATTGATGAACTTATTAATTTATCACTAAGGTCACTCCATAATTTGACTCCGACAACTGAAACATGTTTGTTTGGCACTAGTTCTTATTATTCCAGGTTCAAACCGAAGCAAACCTCTGAAATTATAATGTCCTCTTCTTAAACTGAAGAAGGATTGAATGCCAGTGGGGAGGCATGTGTTCTCAACACGAAAATCCATAGCCTACATTTTAATTGTTTGGATTTTATAAAAAGTCGATTAGTTGATTCCCAGAATCCAGCGGGATTGGTGAGGTCAATCATTCTGTGGAAAAACAGGTTTGAATCAGGTTCCCCTTATTTTAGGAAGTCAGAACATGTTATGCATTTCACTTTGAAATCCTGAAGAAAAATTAGTCGTTCAAGACATCGTTCAGAAGTACTGTGTTCTTTTGTTAAAAGGTTGATTGGAGGGGTTAAAACTGCTCAAATGATCTCCAACGCGTTAAAATGGAAAGTAAAAACACAGACGCAGAAGAAAAATGGAAGACTACCATTCGAATGGATTGGACAATAGTTCAATGACAGTTAGAGGACGCCTGTGTGAAGCTAATCTACTTGCAAGAAGCCCCCGCAAAGTCCCACTGTTACAAAAAGACATGTGCTGAAGAGGATACAATTTTCAAAAGAACACATCATCTGGCCGAAAGAGAAATGGAGAAACATTTTGTGGACTGATGAAAGTAAGATTGCTCTTTTTGGGTCCAAGGGCTGCAGACAGTTTGTCAGACGACCCCCAAACTCTGAATTCAAGCCACAGTACACTCTGAAGACAGTGAAGCATAGTGGGGCAAGCATCATGATACGGGCATGTTTCTCTAACTATGGTGTGGGGCCTATTTATGG
Organism: Neogobius melanostomus; assembly: GCA_007210695.1. Classification (NCBI taxonomy): domain Eukaryota; kingdom Metazoa; phylum Chordata; class Actinopteri; order Gobiiformes; family Gobiidae; genus Neogobius; species Neogobius melanostomus. The sequence goes on from VHKM01000393.1 coordinate 396,996, forward strand.
AATACCAGGGATCATGGGTTAGTTTGGATATATCATAATACTTGAAGAGGTCATGTTGCCATATGCTATAAGAGGAAATGCCCTTGAAATGGGTGTTTCAACAAGACAATGACCCCAAACACACCAGTAAGCAAGCTAAATCTTTGTTCCAGACCAAGAAAATTAATTTTATGGAGTGGCCTGCCCAATACCTTAATCCCATAGAAAACTTGTGGGGTGACATCAAAAATGCAGTTTCTGATACAAAACCAAGGAATTGTGTAATGTTGTCAAAGCATCTTGGGCTGGAATACTGTACCTGCTGATAGGTGCCAGAAGTTGGTTGACTCTATGCAACACTGATGTGAAGCAGTTCTAATAAACTGTGGTCATAAAACTAAATATTAGTTTATTGATTCACAGGAAAGCTAAATCCTATGGGGAATTTCCTTTTTATGTAGTACATATTGAGCTTGTGAAGACAAATGCAGACACTGCTATTTTTTTGAACAGCCCAATGTTCTTTTTTTTTTTAAATGTTCTACAAAGTACTAGAAGAAATTATAAATGTCTCCATGTTTTGATTTAGAAAACCATGGGCAATGCTTCCAATGCATCGAAATAAATCTATTATGAAGATTTTGTGCTTAACTAACGTTTTTAAAGAGCAACTAAACACCAAATCAAGTTTTTTTTTTACTGATAAAGTGTCTCAATGGGTGTCTCATAGTGTTGTCTACTGGTCCCTGACATTATTCTGACATTATAGCGCAAACAAGTGTTAAATCCTAACTTTGACCTGAAAACGAGTGGGTTGCGCCCCCTTCAGGGTAAACTCTGCTACTAAATTAGAATTTCCTGATTGACTGGAGAGTGTCCACGGCCTCCACAAAACGTCATAAGCCGCACCAGCTCCACACATCGTCATCAGGTGCTGCCAATTATCCTGCCCATTGTCCTGCCCCTGCACCTGTGGTATATAACCAAGTCCCTCCCACGTAATCTGTCTGCTGTGATTAGCCAATGCAAATGTCGAGGTCAATCAAGGCCCACACACCGCCCATACACCCACCCCCCGCATGTCACCACCAAACCTCAGAGACCGCCTCTTTTGTGGCAATTTTTGACTTTTGTTTGTGGGTGGGGAAAGGCTTTGGCACGCCCGTTTAGGTATCTTCAGGCCGGAGCGCCAAGCAGCATAGGGAATGAATGGAAGCTCGCCGCTGTCTTCTTTTCCGCCGCTCTAGGTGTGAGTCCGGCCTAAGAGCCTCAGTCCATATGAGGCGATATGGCCAAAATATAAAATCTTTTTTCAATTTTTTTGACTCAATTTGGACGATTACGATTTTAATCCAGCCCATTATATATATATTTATAATATAGTCAACAATTTGGCCCGTTTTTTTTCCTGTTTTAAATATTCCATGTCTACTCTCAAAAGAAAAACTTCTTAATAAGCCATGGAGTTTTCAAAAGCGTTTTAGTTTTATAATTCTCATGACTCGAGCTCGGCTGTGATTGACAACCGTCTCCGTGGAGACTCAAGGGGAAAGGGGTGGAGTTAAGCATTTATGTTTTTGTGTATACAGTGGCTTTTGTAATATGCCCCTCTATTATTTCACTGATGCCCTTATTGGAGTACTAGACATTTCCAGCAGAGGGCAGTCATGAATTGGAAAAAAGATATTCTTACTGAAATTCAGTTGTAAATAGGGTTGCAAAGGAGTGGAAAATTCCCGGAAATTCCCAGAAATTTTCCAGAAACCTTCAATGGGAACTTAAGCTTTTTCCTGAACCTACATTCCGATTAATCCTCTTTCTACACATTTCTAACATCCCATTTCTTAACATGGATGAGTTCATACGTGTGTTTCAAAACTTGCAGTGTCACTTTTCAGGGTCACAATCACAGAAATGACATGCTTTATAAGTTGCACATTTTTCTGAGTTTATAATGTACTGGAGGAGGACAAAACTAATATTGTTACACAACGAGAAAGAAAATCAGGTATCGTTCCCTAAAAAGTAGATAACTTTAGTGGTAGTTTTGTGATAGTTACACAAATGTCCTTAAAATATTATGGGGTATGCAAAACCAAATTGATTTGGAATTTTCCAAATATTTTTAAGCCATTTAACTCTAAATACATGGTTCATTAAATTGAATTCAAGACCTCCTTCACTTTTGTTGCAACTTACTTCTTTTTTAAATGTTTCATGTTTGTCTGCACCCAAAGCATTGTAAGCCTGCAAAATAAATTGGTGTTCTATGGTGTCAAATGCTCAACAGTCAAATACTACTAAAATTGCACCAGGATCAATGTATTTAGGGAAATATACTATATATTTTGTCTCACTTCATTTTCATTTGTATCACATGGTTGCATGCTGGCAATAGTTTAAAATTGTTTACCTCTATGTCATTTATGTCACTTCCGTCAGTCACAAAAAGAAAAATCACAAAAAACATGTAAAACTTACAAAAACTGTTTTTTTATCATCATCGCCAGTAGGCTATAAATTAGTTAATTATGTTTTAGCGAACATTTTGTCATCATATGCACTTTAAGGTGCTCCAAAGGATAAAATAAGACTGAGCAGAAGAAGCCTACTGCAGCGTAAACAGTATGCAATTTGGAGACTTACTTTAATTTCACTTTCTCATGTTTTATATTTAGGCCCGAGCGCCATCAGGGCTGGCGAAGGGGCTCTTGTAATCGTATAGACTCCCCCAAAGTGCGCGCAGCGCACAAAACGAGCGCGAAGCGCTCGCCTCCTCTCGAACATGTGTGACCTATGCTGTAAAAAATGTTCCTACCCCTCTTTCTCTTAATGGAAGTTACATAACCTCCCTAACACAAAACTAATGGGAACTGGTGAGCCTTCCCTTGCGTGAACATACTATTTACAAAAGAGATAACGAATCTCACAGGCATTGAGGGTCCCCCTAACTCTACACTTTGTCCTTTCATTTCACAAATTAACCGAGCGGGGGGGTCAACCAATCTGCCCGCTCCTGTACGCACAGGCAACAGTTGCGCGTCAGCCACTGCGTCACACGCCACCACGTCCGCGGAGACCAGTTCTGACCGATCCCCAGGCAACAGTTGCGCGTCAGCCACTGCGTCACACGCCACCATGTCCGCGGAGACCAGTTCTGACCGATCCCCAGGTAGGGTGTGGTCGCCCACGCCAAGCGGCAGTTGAGAGAGCGCGCCATCAGATCCAATACAGACAGAAGCGCCATCACACGGACCCAACGCCACAGAATCCACATCAGACTCAGCAAACGGATCAGACACGGTCTCTTCGTCGACTAGACTCGCTTCTACACTCTGGTAAGAACCATTTTCAGTGTTCAAAAGCCAATTAATCGTCCTAGTCTCACTGTCCCGATGCCTCAACAGGAATTTCTGGTTCGTCGTTCGCTAATGAGGAGCAATTAGACGCACATGGGCCCTCTACATTCGACGAAAGGAAACTGACAGGGAGTAGAAGATTTCTATGTACCGTTTTGACTTTCTGAGTGTCAGAGTCTTTGATGGAATAGACATTTACGCCCGGTGTCACGGAAATAACTTCAAACACCGTCGAAACCCATTTGTCCGCAACCTTCCGCTTCCCTCTCTCTCCTCGATTTGCGAGTAAAACTTGATCACCCACGACGAGGGCCGCGCCCTTAGCCTTATGATTGTAGTTTTCTGTCTGACGGGTCTGAGCTATCCTACTGCTTTGGAGAGCAATGCGCGATGCCTCAGCTAAATCCCGCCTCAAAGCTGCAATAAACTCATGGTGGTCAACGACAGGTGTACCCTCGAGCACATGCTGGAAAACGACATCGACTGGCAAGCGTGGAACTCTCCCAAACATGAGGTAGAAGGGCGCAAATCCTGTAGTCTCATGTTCTGTGCAGTTGTAACAGAAAGTCAGCATTTGCAACATCTGGGGCCATCTTGCTTTCGACTGCGGGGGCAAGGCACGGATCATGTTCCCCAGAGTCCTGTTGAACCGTTCTGTAATGCCATTCCCCATAGGATGGTATGGCGTCGTGTGCGATTTCTGGATCCCAGACAGCGTCAAAAGCTCTTTCATAAGACTGCTCTCGAAATTTGCACCTTGGTCTGAATGGATGCGCTTTGGGAAGCCATACACGCAGAAAAAGTCATTCCACAATCGGCGGGCGACTTGTTTAGCCGACTGATTCTTGCAGGGAAATGCATGTGCCAATTTCGAAAAGTGGTCAGTGACGACCAAAACATCGACGCATTTCTTGTCCGTTTGTTCAGCAGTCCAGAAGTCGATGCAAACCAACTCCATCGGTTCTGAGGTTTGGATACTTTCCAAGGGAGCACGTCCATGTGGTTCAGGCGTTTTACCGACGATGCATCTGAAGCATTTCCTGACGTGATTGATGACGTCCCTTTCCATCCCTATCCAGAAAAACCTTTGCCTGGCCAGAGATGGCGTCCGCGCTTGGCCCTGGTGGCCCGCTGAGTCGTGGAGGCCAGTGAGGACTTGTTGTTTCAAGGCGCTCGGTACAACGAACTGATGGAGCGTCACGTTCATTTTATTGTCTCTTTTCGACCGGAACAACAACCCATCCCTGACAGACAACTTCGCCCAGTGTTTGAGAAGGTTCTTCACACCACCTGGTTCACGTGCGCGCTCACGCTTGGTGGGTCTTCTCCGCCTTTGCATGTAATAGAAGACTCTATTCAGGGTGCCGTCCTGTTCTTGCATGGACACAAGCTGGCTCAGCGGAAGTGAAGCACTGTCGGTGATACACGCTAGTTGAGGGACATCAGCACAAGTGACACGCAACGGACTGGCGTTCCCTTCACTCTGGGCGCTTAACACCGCTTGGACTTCGTCGAGTGACAGAGATGGCTGTGGGGAAAGCAAATTGGCGGAATCCCCAGACTCGTCTACGCGTTGACAGTTGTTAGTGCACCTAAACGCGTCTTGGACTTTCTGGTCCGCTAACTCACTAACTTGGGCGAGCAGATGAGAGTACGGTTCAGACACCAGACGGTGGGTCACGCAAGACTTAACAAAAGGCTCCCTACTAAGTGCGTCAGCAACTACGTTCTTAGGGCCCGGGACATAGTTAAGATCGAAGCTATACGCCGCTAACTTCGCCACCCACCTCTGTTCGCAAGCGTCAAGTTTGGGCTTAGTCAATATATAAGTCAGTTGATTATTGTCAGTCCAAACAGAGAAGGTCCGTCCCTTTAACCAATGGCCAAATTTGTCGCATACAGCCCACTTAAGAGCTAAAAACTCCAGGCGGTGAGCTGGATAATTCAACTGGGCTTGAGACAAAGTTTTACTGGCAAAAGCCACTGGTCTTGCGATCTTACTACCAGGTGGCAATTGCGAAAGAACAGCGCCTATCCCGTCGAAAGAAGCGTCAACAGCTAGGATAAAAGGGGCGTCAAAATCTGGATGAGCCAACGTCACACTGTGTATCAAATCATGTTTGAGGGTCTCGAAAGCTTCCCTACAGTCGTCAGTCCAGTCAGTGGGGATCAATCTCACTAAACCTTTCTTGAACTTAGGCTTGGGAGGTCTACCCTTTTTCTTGGGAGTGGAGGGTTCTGACACGAGGTTAAACAGGGGCCTAGTCTTGGCTGAACAACCTTCAATAAAGTGGTGGTAATACAAGGCCATGCCTAAAAAGGACCTAATCTTTTTAGCGCTGGGGTTTTACCGTCTGCCTCCATGAGGTCCGTTTCCCTAATATCCCCGATGGCCTGGACTTTACTGGGGTCGGTTTTCATGCCCTCTTCGCAGACGATGTGGCCCAAAAACTTTACAGAACGCCGAAGGAAATGACATTTCTTGGGGGAAAGCTTAAGATTGTTTGTAGCTAACCGCGAAAATACCATCTCCAAACGCTCTAGCGCAATCTGTTCGGACGGCGCAAACACCATCAGGTCGTCCAGGTAACACAACAGGCTGGTAAAGTTTTGTCACCGAAGATCGACATCATCATGCGCATGAACGTCGCAGGGCTGTTGGTCAGTCCTTGAGGCATCCTGTTATACTCGTGCAGCCCGAACGGGGAGGAGAAGGCGGTGTACCGTTTGTCATCCTCGTGCAGCGGGACGTTGTAAAACCCCGAGGTGAGATCCATGGTGGAGAAGAACACATTGCCCCCAAGCGCAGCGAGCGCATCAGTCTGGTGGGGCAAGGGGTGTGCATCTTTAATAGTTCTTGCATTAAGCCACCGAAAGTCATTACAGATGCGTAAATCACCATTGGGTTTCACGACGAGAACCAGAGGAGACGCATACTCGCTCTGTGAATTCTTGATGATCCCGACGTCCTCCATCTCGTTCAAAGCTGTCCTCAATTTTTCATAATGGCAAGGAGGGACACGCCGGTATGGAAGTCTGAACGGCTTGTCATCCATCAACCGTATTCTGTGCACAAAGTCTTTTGCCTCTCCACAATCCATCTTGTGCCTTGAGAATGTGGAGTCGTATCGTTCGATCAGATTGAGTAGCTTGTTCTTCCACTCCAGGGACACTTCACAAGACGTGATGTCAACTTCCGAGAGTCCCATGTCGATGAGAGTCTTGTTTATCTCTTCCTCAGTTTTCAAAACTGGAATCTCCGTTGTGCGCTGGGTGTTTGACTGAACTCGTTGTGGCTCCGGTAGATCTTGTACCGACAAACTAGGCGAAACATCCACGAGTTTGGCATTCTTCTTCAGGGTGAGTGCTTTCTCCGTGGGATTAACTATTTTAACGGGAACCCACCCATCCCCATACAGAGTGGTGACAACTCTCCCCACCAAGATCTGCGCTGGTCTCGTTTTAGATCTAGTGGGTTCTACGATGACAGAGCTCCCCACCGCCGAAGCGTCTACAGATGGTAATTTAGCCCACACCAAATGTTCAGTCAAAGGCTTTAACGTGACACATCTTTTTAATTTTGCAGTCGCAAAATCCAGTGACGAGGTGTCAGTACGGTGCACTGTATGGGACAACAGTGACAGCAGCTGGGGTAGCTCTTTGCCAAAAGCGCCCATTTTACTCGAGTCTATTTCTCCAACTTCGATCCGCCTCATGAGCCATTTCAAGACGTTGCTCCCCAAGATCATGCTGTCGGACTGGCCTGGTACCACTAGGACTGGGATGATGACTTTGATACCGTACACTAAAACAGAGAGGTCGTACAGAGCGGTAGGCATTACCGGTTGACCGCACTGTCCATTGTGGGTGGTGAAGAATCCCCATCTACGCTGTCCTCCCCTACACGCAGACTGACGAGTTTCCCTGAGGCCCTGAGGGAGAAGTGTTAACGCCCTGGGGACACGCATTGCTGGAGTGGCCCTGCGCGTGGCACCGAAAACACAGTTTATGCTTCCTACAATGTGTGTACGTGGTGTGGGACACATCTCTACAGACCGCACACGGCATGCTGTTTAAACCGCCTACTCTGGGAAACCGTGCGTCACGACGCGGCCTCTGGGCAACCTGTGTGCCATCTTGGGACTGCGACAAAACCTTTTCCAACATGGCGGTTAGCTTCTCGAGTACTGAGTGATCAGATACGTTAGCGGTGGGGCTACATCAGCGGCAATATCACCTTTATTCACAGTAACCGTATTCATTACACTGGCTCTTCTAGAACTATTTTCTAAATGGTACTCGTCCAGCACCTCCTGGACCTCGCGAGCCGACCACTTATCAATAGTCTTAGACCGGAATGTGTCAGAAAGCTCTTTGTTCGGGCAGTGTCTTATGAATAAACGGGTGACGTCCTCCCCCGGAATATCGGAGAATTTCCTCAGCCCCGCAAGGCAGCTAATGGCAGTGTCCGCAGCATTGTTTAACCGTAACCAAATATCATACGGGTCCTCATTAACTGTGGGGCGGATGGAGTAAAAATCAGCGAGAGGAACCGAGGAGCACAGACCGGCGCCAAAATGTTTACGCAAAAGACCGTAAATGGCCTCGGGCCCTTGTGTGGAATTCAGACCCCCGTTTTTAATACCCAGCTTCACGACATTTCTAGCTTTGCCTTTAAATGGATAAGGATTTCCTCCGTTCTGCATTCAACGGGAACATTACTTTTGCGGAGATAAACCTTCATCAAATCCTCCCATACATCTATACACCGGTGGCTCTTTGGCACCCTTTTCAATAAACGTGACATTTGAAAGGTTTAAACTATGACCATTCGTGGAATCATTTGCCTGTGGAGGCGAATCAGGAGCCCTGGGAGACTCGGCGGATGAGCTAGACGTGTTCAACCTAGACACAATATTATCAGCTAACATGTGACCCATTTGTTGCATCATTTCACTCATCTGGTTCATTCCCCCCACAGTTTCATCAACAGATACATGCTGCACTTAGGCAGACCAAAACTCACGTTATTCATATTACGAGGCACAGCTCTGCCCCGAGCTACATTAACACCCACATCACCCACAAGGAAACGGGAGAGGAGACACCAAAGCTCCGCGCCCCCTGCCGGCCATGGGAGGCGTGTGCAGCTCCTCCGAGTCCATCTCAGCGACACGAAGAAGGCGTTGATGTGGACGAGGTATGGTCCCGCCCCGTTGGTACGAGCGCTAACGTAACCCTACGTATGGCGATGGCGGCTCCCAGCGGCGATGGCACAGGAGAACCGTCCTGTAGCCCAATTACGAGAACCCGTGGACCCAGCAACGTCTGGTCCAGTTCGAAACAGAGTCACGGCACCAATGTGACCTATGCTGTATCGCTCTGCGTTGTGTTGTGCTTTGTGGTGCTCTGACCCATTGAAGAGAGGCAATGCTGCAATTGGGAAGAGCAACGCTCGAACCCCATTTATTTGACCCTGGCAGAGGGAAATAAAATACTGGCGTTAGCCCAATAACATGTGCCCAACGAGGCCTTTCTCTTCAGATGTTCGGGAACAGAGAGAATACAAATGTACAATAAACGTACCTGGCAGAGGGAAATAAAATACTGGCGTTAGCCCAATAACATGTGCCCAACGAGGCCTAAAAACATAAAGGGGACAAAACCACGTAAGTACGAAATAATAACATAGATGATACGAAAACAACATATTAACATAAAAGACGAGATAAAACTACATGAATGTTAATATAAATAACACGATGCCTCCAGATACTACATTAGCTGACCTTTCTCTTCAGATGTTCGGGAACAGAGAAAGGGGAAGAGGCGGAGTCTACCCTATATACCGGCAAACCGGACGTGCCAACCATTGGGACGGACAACCAAAATAAAAGACGTACATGGGCTACACACACTGCCAGGTACACTAAACATCACAATAAGACAACAAATAGGGACAACACACACACAGTCCCGACTGTTGTCATACTCTGCGTGCTATCTCACGCTGCACCACGCAATGGCGCTCTAATCCTATTACCAGAATTTAACCTAACCTTTACACTCTGTTACACATGCACTAACGCACTCCTCTCGTCGTGCACGTTCCGTGCACGTGCACATGTATCAGAAAACGAACATTGTAATTGGACAGCACTCCCCCAAAGTGCGAACAAAACACACAAAACGAGCGCGAAACGCTCCCCTCCTCTCAAATACTCACTAACACACTCCTCTTGTTGTGCACGTCCCTTGTTTTAGGCAGGGCGGTCGGCGAGGGCCGATAATCGCCGCTTTGCGGCTATATTTAACTATGTTTTCTCATAAGCTAAAGAAAATTAGGCCATGTGTCATGAACTGATACTGGGATAAGATGACATACAGTGGGAGGAAAAAGTGAGTACACCCTTTTGTATTTCTTACATTTCTGCCTAAATTGGTCATAAACTGTGGTCCAATTTTTATTAAAATCACAAGAATGAGTAAACAGTGTCCTCTTAAACTAATACTACGCAAACAATTACATGTTGTCATGTTTTAATGGCCATAACATGTAAACATTCACAGGACAGGGAGGAATAAGTGAGTACACCCTCTGGCTAAGAATCCTCCAAGAGCTAATTAGACGTAATGTATGCAGACAGAGTCAGGTGTGAGCCAACCTGAAGTGGCTTAAAGCTGCCTTTGCTACTGAAAAACACACGCTGGTTAAGGATTGTCTCTTATTGAGAAGCATTGTCTGATGTGCACCATGCCTCGCTCAAAAAAGGTTTCTGAAGATCTACGATCAATAATTTTGTATGTGTATAAAGCTGGGAGAGGTCACAAAACCATTTCTAAAAGTCTTGATTTTCATAAATCCATGGTAAGACAAATCGTCTATAAATGGAGACTGTTTTGTCATGGTGTGATGGTGGAATGAGGAAAATAAAACCCAAAATGCAGGACTGCAACAAAACTGGTGATGTTTAATAAAGACGAAATCCTACGGATGGTCGTTTTGAACCGCGGGATTCGACACTGTGTCCAAGTCTTATGGTGCATGCGTGTCAAAACACTGCTTCAAAACAAGGTTCAAACCGCGCATGTCACGTGACTGGATCTGAGAAACGTTTCATGAAACCCCGCTGTTTTGCAAGTGTTTCACTGGGGGCACCCGTGCCGAACACGCATTTGATTGACAGGAGTTTCAACGAACTACAGAACAGCGCACCTGTCTCAACCTATCTCCCATAAAGTTTAAAAGACGTTAGCACATCTGTCCCTTGTGGGTTTTGTGAGAGGCGAGAGAGATTCCCACATTTGTTTATTCTCTCAAAAAATACTTGTGTATGCCAGCGACAAGTATACCTTGTGAGAGAGTGTTTTCTAAAGCAGGAGAAGTTATTAGTAAGAAAAGAAATAGACTAAGTCCTTCCACAGCAGAGAAGATTTTTATTATTTCTGAATAAAAATCTTGAAATGTGAAACTAAAAACGTCTTTATTTATGAGAATATAACACATACAGACACACACACCAAAGAATAGCCTCATGAAAAGTGCATTTATTTCAAACACATTTAGATTTAATCAGAAGCATTGCATTCAAAATTATGGCACATATGTACTTGTGGCCGTTTTAATATGTGCAAATAAAAGCTTGACTGAATAGGTGTTGAAATTTAAAATACTATGATCATTATTATTGTTATTATTATTAGTAGTAGGAGTAGTAGTAGTATTGGCTGACCTTATGTGAGACGTAGGTCTAATCAAATTTGATCAGCGACATTACTGAATAAGATGGTCATAGGTGCCGATTTATGTTTGAAATCAAACGACCGAACCAAAGAAAATAGACGTGTCTTGAGCTTACAAACCCCATTATTAAGTCAATATGGGCCGACCATGCTCACATGTGAGAGGAGAATCAAAAAACACTTGTGATTTACGGGTTATATCTATTGAATCATATTGTTGACAAGGCAACTTCGCCCAAAGACGTGGGTGTCTTTTTTTCTTTTCTTTTCTTTTCTTTTTTATGTTTTACGTTGATTTAAAGCATACACTGAATGAAGGATAACTGAAATAGCCAAAGGGCACAGGGCAACAACATTAAATGCATGAGTCCCATGTATATTCATTAACATGCACTGTCCCAACCAAATAAACAATAAAGAAACTTTATGTTGTTTTTGCAGCTCAAGGTGTCTTGTAAAGTCTGAATGATCCTTTATTAAAGCCATATGAACCATCTCGGGCCCTGAGAACTTCAGGGAGGGGTCTCCTGATGGTTCCCAGAGTAAATAATAAACACGGTGGGGCTGCGTTTCAGTTTCATGCAGCTAAAATCTGGAACAGTCTTCATGAGGATGTGAAACAGGCCTCAACTTTGACAATGTTCAAATCCAGGATGAAAACAGTTCTTTTTACCCATGAATATGAAAACTGAAAGTATTTTATCTGCACTCTTGCCTTTTACTGTAATTAATTAAATTGTGTATGTTGATGTTTTATTCCTTCCTTGTAATTGTATGCAACTGTGAAGCACTTTGAATTGCCTTGTGTATGAATTGTGCTCTACAAATAAAATTGCTTTGCATTGCTGTCATCAATAAATCTGGCTTTAGACCGATCTACTGCTTGCTCTTTGGATTTTCAACTTCCACAACAGTTAAGGTTGGACATGTTATTGCCAGTCCCAGACTGTAAGTTAAGTTGCTTGCTTTATGTAATTGTTGCTTATAAGCCTTTGGCTTCGGCCCCTCAAATAAATAAATAAATTGTAGACAGGTAACCGAAGTTTTACCAAATTATCTTTAGAAACAATCTAACGTACATACCTAAAAATCATACATACCGTAAATGTTTTTTTGCGTTTTGTTTGTTTGTTTAACAAACAGGTGGCAAAAAAGTTGAAGCGCCACCTTTGGACGTTAACTAGCCTACGTCATCGGGAACGGCTCTTCAGCTAACTCTCGATACCGAAGTGTTGTAAGCTAGGATGTGCATTGCAACTACATAACCTAGCCCAAACAATTTGCCTTGTCCTGGTTGACACCGGCCGAACGCCACTAAACAGATAATGAAGCATAGAAGGAAACACGCAGTGTTGCTGTGGATGCTTATTTGTTCAGGCCTGGCCGAAGCTATTGAGCCCATCAGTACCAGCATAGCCGTGGGAATGGCAGCGGCTCTTACCGGCTTTTTAGCCAGCTATCCAAATATTCTCTACTATTTCCACGAGTGTTGTCGGCCAGAGTGGATTTCTTTCAACAAAACAGGTTTGTTTTCACAACCAATTTGCATTGGCCGCAAGTGTTGTATCACGCATTAACTCGTTACATACAAGCAATGCCAAAAGCATAAAATAAAGTCGCGTAAGCATATTTATGAGAGAAATAGCCGCGGACACTCTAAAAGTAGCTAATTGCCAATTCTTCATTTTATTATTATTAATAATATTTTTAGCACGTTCATATCGTGTTTGGAAATCCTGTCACGTGACAGTCACATCAACGTTGATGCGGAAGTCGTGCTTTGTGGTTGACGGTTAGCAGCTAGCCACAGTAGCAGTAATTATAATTTTAATGCAGGCCATAGAACATTTTTATCTTATGTTACATCATTACGACGATGAAAGCAGAACGCATATATCTGTTCTTTTATAGTATTTCACTAATCAGCGCAAATGCAAACGCGTTTGATCCAGTTACAACTACTGTGGTAGTGGGGATCGGTGCTACACTTGGCTCTATCTACAAATATTTCCAGGAAAGTTGCAGTCCTAAATGGATTGTTTTCAATGCTACGGGTGAGGAATAACATCTCTAGTAAATGTTGTGCATAATTTGACACAAGACCTACATCAAGGATCAACGTTAAAATAAATTAATGCCAATAATTGTTGAATTAACTGAGGGTATGATAGCTCCTTCAGTCAGCCAAGACCGGGTACAATAATACTATATTGTGGCTTTTTTCTCTTCTTGTTTTCTTGTTTTTTATTTTTTACAACTGGTGGATATTTCTGACGTTAATTTAACCTTACTTTTAGATCTTAACGTGGACCTACAACGGAAACTGTTTGGGCAACATATTGCATCACGAATCATCTTGAAAGCTGTAAATGGGTTTATGAATAATGACAACCCAAAGAAGCCCCTAGTTCTCTCTCTACATGGATGGACCGGAACAGGAAAGAACTTTGTTAGTAAAATGATTGCAGAAAGTCTTTACAAAGAGGGGATGAACAGCAATTTTGTGCATGTTTTCACATCTGAACTCCATTTCCCACATGCACACCAAATTGATACTTATAAGGTATGCAAAATTGCTGTTTTATTATTTGTTTGATTAGACAATTTAACTCTCATTTGTTTCACTCTAGTCTCAACTGCAGCAATGGATCAAAGGCAATGTGACCAATTGCCCACAGTCCATGTTTATTTTTGATGAGATGGACAAGATGCACCCCGGATTGATTGACAGCATTAAACCTTATCTGGATTATTACGACAAACTGGATGGCGTGTCCTATCGAAAAGCCATCTTTATCTTTCTCAGGTGTGTAGGCTATTTCAATTTCATTTTGGTAATTTCTGTGCCTCACTGGCTTTTTTCTTTGATGTGAATGGACCCAACTGCACCCCTCCTCGACCCCAAAAATCAGTCTAAACCAATAACCAAAAAAACTTAAAGTGACTAGAAATGTAGTAGTTATACTAAAAGAGCTATCGTAATTTTATTTTAATATTTTTTCCTGTTGTTTCATAGCAATGCTGGAGGGGAGAGTATTATACAGACGGCACTAGATTTTTGGAAAGCTGGGCGTGGCAGGGAAGAGATTGAGCTTAGTGATCTGGAAACGGCGCTCTCCCTGTCAGTGTTTAATAACAAGAAAAGTAAGCACTCTGGTCTATATTCTTTTAATATACAAAATTGCAATGTAATTAATACTACATTTTATAAATCTAATTTTATGTTTTCTTCTCAATCAACCAGGTGGCCTATGGCACACAAGTTTGATTGACAAGAACTTGGTGGACTTCTTTGTTCCTTTTCTTCCCTTGGAGTACAAACATGTTGTTCAATGCGCCTTGGCAGAGATGGAGGCCAGAGACCTAGAACCAGACACTTCTATAGCAGACCAGGTGGCCAGAGATTTGATTTACTTTCCGAAGTCTGAGAGAGTATTCTCAGTCACAGGCTGCAAGACAATTGTGAGCAAACTGGACTACTACGTGTAGCTCTGGAAGATGCCCAGTCACTACATGCACTTTTTTAAATGTGAGAGGCTATCTGCTGAATGACAGGAGCTAATGACTGCCTGTGGACTTGTATGGAAAACAAGTAATTAATTGTAAAAATGTGATTCAGAATTTTTGTTGAGTCCTTGACCATCTTCTGTATGAGAGAGAATACGTTAAAGTCTTTTGGAATGCCTTACTACAATGTAACACCTTTTTGGTTTACAGGGCAACTGGCCTTAAGTCATTTTACGCTGTTTAGTTTTTAGATCTATTGGACTTTTTTTCTTTTTTTTTACACAGATTTGACAACCTCTCGCTAAAAATGTTATTGCTCAATGGCCATCAATTTTGTTATTTAAATCGCAGGTCACCTTCTGTAGAGCTATAGATATGTTTTGTGATCCATTTCATTGTGCTAAGAATTTAAGCCCTCTGCTTTTTTTACTTCACTTTATGACTTAGCTGTTTGGAAGTAAAATATTAAGGCCATTTTAACCTATTTTATAAAAAGGAGGGTGGTGGTTTTGAATATAAAACATTTTGTGGACGTTGATAAGAAAAACTGTAAAGACAAATACAATGTTTTAAAATGATAGAAGTGTGCTGGTCATTTTTGAGCTTGCTAGAGTTAATGAGTCCAGCATAAAATGTATAAAATGGTTAATGAATGTAGATGACATCTTACCACACTGGATCAAAGGTTTAGTTGAGTTGGGTAATATAAATCAATCCACTTCTGATAGTTTTGGCACACACACTGAACACAACCCAAATAAAAACATTTCAACTTATAACTGTTTCACAATTTCACCCTGAAATTCATGAAATATTTTATTCTTATGGTTCTGGTTCAGTTTATTGTGGTGTTAGTCTTGGACAGACATGCTAAATATCTAGGCAAAAAACTGAGTTTTTCTTCCATGTGGTGGTCCTTGTCATGGAGGGTCATCCACATCACACTTGTTTGTCTTTCGCGGTCATTTCTGGTTTCCAAACTGTTTTGTTTGTAAATCTGTAACATATTTGTGCAGCCGAAAAGCAATTTGAATTTGTACAAATCTGCTTATATTCTGAAAAAAATAATTATATATATATATATATATATATATATACTGTATATATATATATATATATATATATATATATATGGGAGACCAGGTATGGTTGTAACATGGGGAGAGTTGTAACACCACCAATTCCACCATTCAGGGATAAGATAGGCGTCAAATGATCATATCAGCATTTACCCATTTCCTCCCTGATCCCACATGGTGGTTGTCAAGGTTATAAATAGGTGCACGCACATTCTATAGAGAAAAAAATATATATTTTGAGGTAAGAAAGTACATTTTCTGACCAAGACTATATTTTGTTTAGTGCTTCAACTATTGCACATAAAACCATATGACTTAAATTGTAGTTTCTCAGGCAAAATGTGATGCACGTTTCCCCTGCTTATTGCAAACCTTTATGCTTATAGAGCTAGTTAAACAATGGCTGACAGGGGTGGGGATGGTTGTAACACAATCATCCCCTTACATACAACTAATGACACTTTCTTCATTTGAATACTTTTACAGAATGCATAGTCAGTGGAAAAGAAAGACTGACAGATTTGTGCCAGCTTATGTTTTTTATTTTTTAAGCATCTGATGTGGTCAGAAAGAATGGCAAGTCAGATCAGTTGCAAAGGCACATGTGATCTGCCATGTAAAACTGAGTATATACTGCAAAAACACTGCAGAAGCTGAGAGACTGGGGTCCAGTGATCTTCCCAGTGTAGATTACTGAAGCATCAACAGAGTTTTCTCTGAGGTGCAGGAGGAAGTGTTGGCTGATTATTTGACTCAGACAGCAGACCTGTATTATGGACTGACTCCACGTGAGGTTAAGCATATGACAGGTTAGAGAGAGAGAGAGAGACATTGTTCTGGATTGTTTTTATTTAAATAAACCTCTATTTGAAGCATATCATATGGCGTGGCCTCTGTTTTTGCTTCTTTGTTTAACTGTTACAACCTACCCCGGTAGTGGGGTAAGTTGTAACAAAGGACCACCATGTATTTGACATCAACTCACGAGGTCTGTGATTTTCTTGCAGAGGTTTGAATTGGTGCCATTTGTAGTTAACAAATGTGGGTAATTCGTATAAAAGTGTGAGAATTCTAGCTAAAAAAAATTTGTGAGTTACACGTGCTGAAGCAAAAAGTGTTACAACCATACACGGTCTCCCATATATATATATAATATATATATATATATATATATATATATATATATATATAAAAAATATGCGAATATGGTGGACATTGTGAACTCTATGAACAATTTTGTAAAGGATTTCTGAAGTTTTTAATGTCTCAATCTTCATGACCAGTTCAGTGCCATACAGTGATATGGGGCTGCTTGGTCATTTCTAATTAATGTCAATAGAAAGGAAGATGGCTGTGCATTAAAACGATGTATTTAACCAAGTCATGGGAACTGGAGCAGACTGTGTCAGAGAAATATGAATAGAATACAGAATAACTTAAAAAGTGTCCACAACCGTGGACAACTGTTTTCTGAAGGATAGTCAGGAAGTGACTATAGTCTGTTAATGTGAGGAAAAACATTTCCTTTTGGGCATCAATGAAGTAATTCAGAATCTGAGTACAATATATTATAATTAAAATAGCAATTTCTCTGTGTTCTGTTCATTCAAGAATTTATCAAAAGGCAAATTATCAGAACAAATTAACTGATTTTGGGTTGGCAAAAGCCTGCGACCCACAACAATGGTATTGCGAACCCCTTTTGGGTCCCAACCCACCAGTTAAGAAGCATTTTTGATGACTAGAATACCTGAACACATTAGATTGCAGTGGCTGAGTAAATACTCAACTTCGAATACAGAAAAAAAAATCGAGTTGAAGATGTTTTGTTAATTTAAGTGACTTAATGGTCTTGGTGGTCCCTTTTCTAGAACTGCTTCAACCCAATGAACCCTCGCGGCCCCTGCGCTCCTCCTATTCCCAAAGTCACTACACACACTCAATGTCAGTCAGTACTAAGGCCTTTGCCTCTGGAACGGCCTGTTTTTAAGAACAGGCTCAACACCAGACCCACCTTTTTTAGCTCAGCTTATTCGCTGATATCCATTTAATTTAGTTGTATTTATCTATTCAGTGATTTTATAATTAGCTTATTTTATAGATTTTTCTTATTTTATTAAATTATTTTGTGTTTCCTGCACACTGTCGTTGTGTCCTTGGGCAAGACACTTCACCCTACTTGCCTCCAGTGTCTGCGTACATTGGTGTATAAATGAGAGTGTGCATGGGTGATTGGTTCCTTACTGTAAAGCGCTTTGGGCCTGATAAAGGTAGAAAAGCGCTAAATAAGTTGAGTCCATTTACCATTTCCTCTGAAGAAGCCCTCTGCCTCAGGAGCGGTGGTTGGCTGTGGCTCCCTTGCTGCTGTGTGGTGGATTCCTGGATAGAGGTGTGGCGTCTCGGCCACCCGGTGAAAGTGTCCTGGTGGCTGTGGCTGATGGCGTTTCCTTACCTGGCTCATCTTTACCTAGACTCAGCCTTATGTCCATTATCTCAACATTGTGAGTGGGTGCGTGCGTGCCTATGGGAGTGATCATGAGTGTGATCATATGCTTCTATATGCAAGGGTGGGTGTGTGGGAAATTTGTTCATCTATAAAGCAGTTTCTACTACAATTTTGTATGCAAAGCACTCTATAAAGATTTGATTGATTGAAAAAAATACTTGAGAAAAGTAAAAAATTATTAGATTGGCCAGACGGAAGCCTCTCCTTAGTTAAAGGCACATTCACTGTAATGGTCCCGAATCGTCTGTGAAACTTACATGGCTGCTCAATCTCCGCTAGGGCTGCAACTAACGATTATTTTGTAATTGATTAATCTATCGATTATTTTTATGATTAATCGATTGCCGGTGAATGGTGTATGAACATTTTATTTTTTTCAATTTTTTTCATCACATGACGCTAAAATGGCGCCGCTTGACGACATGTTGATGGAGTAAACTTAGACTAAACTTAAAGTAAATGTTTGTTGGAGACTCTTAGCGCTAATTCTGCTTCTGATTGGATAAGACACAGACAGATATTAATGAAATTTACAATGTACAAATCACTACAGACCCTAACTATAAAAACAAAGTAGGTTTTCATCAAAAATACATGTTCATGTAATTTTGGCTCTATTTGAGTCTGTGTGAACCAAAAAACGATTAATCG
The DNA here is from genome assembly GCA_007210695.1 of Neogobius melanostomus. NCBI lineage: Eukaryota > Metazoa > Chordata > Actinopteri > Gobiiformes > Gobiidae > Neogobius > Neogobius melanostomus. The sequence goes on from VHKM01000393.1 coordinate 415,820, forward strand.
ATTACTAAAATAGTTGTCGACTATTTCAATAATCGATTAGTCGTCGATTAATCGATTAGTTGTTTCAGCCCTAATCTCCGCCTACGAAGCCTGTTCCTTATAAGGGCAAAAAGGCGGGGCGGAGCCTCCAAAGAGCTCCAAAGCTTGATTGACAGGCTCTGGAGCATTGTCACATGGGTCATATTGACTTTTATAAAAAAATAAAACTCTTTGGAGCCAGGCTTTTAAGCCCGTCTAGGGAGGTCCAAAGTCCAATTAGAATCCTGTCTACCATGTGTCTTTTGGAGTCGCCCCGGCCATCAGGGGGTGGTATTACAGCAATGTTAGCTTCCCGCCATGAGGACCATAAAGAAGCTTGTTCCTTGCCCATTGGGTGACACACTGGACTGAGAATGTTCTTGAGTGGCTAAACCAGAACCCAGACTTTAACATCTCTGGATAAACCTGAAAATGGTTGTGCATTGACACTCCTAACCTGACTGTGCTTGAGAGGATCAACAGTGAAGAATGGGAAAAATATCCCAAATGCAGGTGCACCAAGCTTTAGCATCATACCAAAGAGAAACTTGAGGCTGTAATTACAACCAAAGGTGCCTCAACAAAGTAATGAATAAAGGGAGTGAACTCATATTTGTGACCATTTATTTTTTTAAATCTTTAATACATTTGCAAAAATGTCTAAAAATAAACATTTATTAATCAAGTATTGTGTGTAGACTGATGACACAAAAATAATTTAATTAATTTTGGAATTAGGCTGTAACCTAAACAAAAAAGGAGTAAGTGAGGCGGATTAAATACTTTAAATTTTACTTTTTACTTAACTACCAGAGCCAGATTGTAGCGATATGCTAATTTTCTTCAGTTGTTCACCATACACTACCGCATCAAGACACTTAGTGGGTAGTGTCTTGCTTGAAGACACAAGATCGATCCACCAATCTTCATATTTGCTCAGAACTGCTGTGCCATTGAAAAACTGCCAACTCACATGGAAAGTATGTTTTGTTTTGATTAAACTTCCATCATTTCATCGAATCCCATTCATGTAATTTCATTCATCATAGTTTCTCCCTCTATAAAGTCCACGGCTTCTGCCTTACCAGTTATTGTAAGTTGAAAGTTAGTCTTTGAACAAGAGACCTACACCAGCAGAACTGCATTAATGCAACCATCGTTCTCAGGGTTATTCGTCACCTGGGCATATTTTCCTAGAACATAGAAAGAAGGATTCAATTAGAAAAACCAATATAAATAAAATAGATTCAAAAACATACCACTACGTATCAGTGCCTCTAGGATTTGCAGGCAATTTTTCCAAAGTTGCCATGAAAAATTGCAATTTTTTTAAATGCTTAAAACTATCTTTCTACATCAAAATCTAACTTTTCTTTGCATTTTACAGACATTTTAACCAAAGAGATTCTGGGGAATAATAAAAAGACTAAAATAGGCGCTGTTTAATTAGCTGTATCATCTATAACAGAACACATCCCTGTCCACAGATGTGGACAATGAGAGGAGCAAACAGGACAGTGTTTCCCACAGGTTTGAAGTCAATGTGTGGTGGTCAGACGGGGTGGAGGTGGGTCTTAGGAAATGGCCTAGATCAGTGGTTCCCAAAGTGGGGTCCGGGGCCCCCTGGGGGGCCTTGGAGACACTATAGGGGGGCCCCAAAAAGCTTGTCTAGAAAACAAGTACATTGAAAAAATATATATTTTAGAAGGAAAAATACATTTATTCGCTAAAATGTATTACTTGAAACCATTTTTAAACTCCACTCATTGCTAGATGTTTCTTTTTATGTAATTTTAGCTGTAAAACAATAAGAAAATTCCAATGAATAGGATAAATTATTTTCTATTGGGGGGCCCCGAGAGAATTTTGGATCGACAAGGGGGCCGCGATGTTCCGGACTTTGGGAATGGCTGGCCTAGATGATATGGGGCGCTGTCCCTTGCGCGCCGACTATGACTAATATATATATTATTTTTTTATTTTTTTATTCTCTCTATCGTATTGGAGCTAGTGATGGGACTTATGGCTCTTTGATGCTTTTTTTTTAAGAAAGTAAATACCCTCTGAATTGACTTTATTTTAACGAAAATGTCACTATTTCACACAATATAACATCGATATTTCCCTCTATGGAGTTTGTTATCACAAAAAAACAATCACGGCCCGATTAAGTTACTCTCATTCACATAACTTTTCCTCTGCCCCTCTCTCTCCCTCGCGCAAAAGGGGAGAAAAAACCGCAAGTGAAAGGTGTTTTGCTTCAACGTGATCTCCTCTGTAACCGTGTTTATTATTTCATTAGGACTTTCATTTCTCAAACGTGTTGCCTTATGCTGACTTTGAGCTCCTCGTGGGGCTGCAGCAGCGGTGGAGATGACTGAGGAGGAGACAGTGTGCGGTGATGTCGCTGCCGTTTGGAGGTGGCCAAGAGCGGACTGGAGCTGAGTGAACAGGTGGAAGATGTGAGTGACGGGGCTCCTGTAGCCGCCTCATCACTCACGGACCCACCGCGCCTTTTTCTCTCCAATGGCCCAGGAGAGTGCTGGCGCTGGGAGCGTTCGGGCGCGCAGTTTCCCCAGAGCTGCGTTCTGAAACAGTTTCCCGCAGGCCGCGCTCACGTCCATTCATAAACTGTCCCTCTGCCAATCCTACACTCCTCTCTCCACCCCACTCCAGCAGTGACTTTTGTTTCGTAAAATAAGCATGCACAACTAAAGTGACGCCCCTCCCCCAAAGAGGAATAAAACATTTTAAAAAAACTTCACGAACCCGTTCATATCGTTCACTGTAAAGACTCGTTCAAAAGAGCCGGATCGTTCGCACGTTAGATGCACTCTGGTGTTGCTGGAGTGGCCGTGACTACCCGCTTAATGCTGGATAAATGCCGAGTAAGAAGAACTTATCCAAGAGAAGTTCAACCAGCTTCATCGTATAGGACCAGGACTCAAATACACGACGCTGAGGCTGGATGGGTGTGCGGGGCACATGTGCAACAGCATTGCCAACTAAGCTGTTGGGGCACTCTTCATTTCTCAAGATTTCTAAATTTAAATTAATTTGGATATGAAGTTTACAGAATAAACTCACCCCAGACAACTTTTCCGCCTTGTGTTACTAATCCCAGCTCACTGACATTGACCTCTACGACTGTTCCTTTTGTGATGACTCCCAGGGACGTGTAGAGAGGAGATGAGGGGTTCTTCTTTACACCAAGGATGGGAAGGCAGAAGGTGGCTTTAAGCTCCGGGTGTGTGACATGAGCCTTTTTAAAACGCAGACCCTAAAATGAAGAGGAAAATGAGGATGATGAGACGCTCAAAATCAGTGGATTTTTTAAGTTGCATACAGTGTATCAATTAATCTTACCATAGGTCTAATGAAGCGTTCATATTTGGGTGGTTTGCGTGTGAATCCATCACCAACAAAGCAGACTTTGGTGACCATTCTCTTCCATGCCTTTTTCTGTCTTTTCCCAGTTCGAATCACTTTGAGAACCTCTGTTTCTCCCTGGGCTCGCACTTTGGGTAAAGGCACTTCCCATTTGCCCTAAAGTGTTTTTACAACAATGCAAAATCTTAATAAATAATCATCAAGACGTTGTTAACCATATTGGCCAAACTCACAGCCTTTTCTTTTCTTTTCTGTTTGATCATGTTGGAAAGAACTTTGGCACGAGACTGTCCTTCTCTGTCCAGCAGGTAGGCTGGTACAGCTCCTTCTGGTGTTTTGTCATCATTTTTCTGCTTCGTCTTCCTCTGTTCGTGCATTTTAATGCTACATGAAATAAAATAAAAATACAATTAAATAAAATATGTCTATTTAAGCAAAGCTAAGGTAAATGAGTTACAAGTTTGGGCTTCATAATACTGATTTATACATACGTTTTCTTCATCTGTATCTTCTCTGCATGTCTCTGCTTATGGTAAAGTTTGGCCTTTAAACCAATAAGTGTCCTGGCTTTATGGGACCTTTCATGTGCCTCGCGGCTTTCCTTCTTTCTTTTTTCTCATGATGATCAAGACGGTATCCATGCCGTTTACGGTGCAACTCAATGTGTTCATTCTGGGGCTGTAAAAATGACATAAATGCCACATTTCAAAACAGAACAGTAGCTAATCACTAGCTAACAGTACAGAAAAAATGCAAAGCAAAGGATAAACATCACGTTGAAATCAATCAACACTCAAGCTCTTATAAGATAATGATATGGCACTATAGATGTAAATAATCGGCCTGGGTCTCTATAGCCTGTCCGTCCATGGGAGTGGATCTTTCCAGCCTCTGTGGTTCCCTCCGAGGTTTCTCGTTTCTCCCACCGGGTTTTTGAGTTTTTCCTTGCCGTGCTGGAGAGTCTAAGGACAGGGGACACCCGCGCCGCTCGTCGCCACCTACTGCTGACGCTTATTTGGACATTATGTTTGCCTGGATACTTGATTTAAATGTTGTAATCTGTAAAGCACTTTGTGATGCCTTCGGTATGAAAAGCGCTTTATAAATAAAGTTTGATTGATTAAAAACAAGGATTATAAGCCATCAATTGTTTGGGTGAACACAATGTGAAACACAAACATATATATATTTAAAAAAAAGTGGAACAGAACTTGTTGGCCTCTGGAGAAGTTGTTGAGACAGACTCAATCATGTGCATGACTACTGCATAAGCCTTCGTGGATGAATTAAACTATGTAACATTAAGATTTCTATTTTTTTTAAATGGCACAACGTGGGTGGCCCTTCATTATCTGTTTTAGTCATTTGTTTGGCAAATAGAATCGGGTTTAAGAATACACGTCTTCCTCCATTGTCAACGCAGAAGCACATGTGGGACATGCTAACGCGACCTGCTAACAACTGACAACATTTCGATTGATAAACTAATAAGGAAGACCTGTTAAACTCTCACCATTTTGTCTTCAGGTTGGCCTTAAACCTTTTCTTGTTTGACTTCTGGCAATACCAGAGGAAAAATACGTAGTTTGATGATGTATTGTTGGGCTTGGGCGATTCAGATGTTGTTTTCCCGAAGCCCCCACAGTGTAGAGGAAGTACGTACGTACGTACGTAACAAAATAAAATAAAATAAAATAAAATAAAATAAAATAAAATAAAATAAAATAAAGAAACAATTACCTACATAACTAAAGTAATGTCTCTAAATTACTTTGGACAATATACATTTATGTATTTTACAATAAATAATAAATCCATTTATCTTACCATATGTTTTGTAGATGGTGGAACCAAAAGCATTAATTTTGTTGGGGAAGTGTTTTGAAACAGGACCAAACGTCACATAAGACGTACCATGGATATTTTAAAATCATGTTTTAAGTAGTTAATTTCCAGTATTCATAATAATTAGATAAACGGTCATGGGTATAGTATGACTCTTAAGTTTCGCTTGCAATTGTGTTCTTGAAAGCGGTATTTTTCTTTCTTCTTTATTTTCATGTACACAGCAGAGCAACATGATCAAGATGATTTTGGTAACCATCGCTCTAAATAGCTATTATCTCTGAAATAATTATATGCATCATCAGCATTGTATGAATATTATGTATCGTAGGTAAAGTGTCTATATACGGGTCTACCTCAGCCTAGAGTCAGGGTGATCAGGCTCATACAAAGAAACTTTAACTTCCTTCCAGGTGGGTATCGAACTATGTTTTATTATGATGATGTATTAAATCCTGCGTGTTATCTCAGTCTACTCTCTGTTGTATTTCATTCTGTAGATGATGTCAAATCTGTGCGAACTGTTGTCTCTCCTGACATATCCAAGTAAGACCATCTCATTGTAATTATGATGATTGTTATAGTATTCATTCTACATATTATTAATTACATTGGTAGGATCAGAAACATTGGCATTATGGCTCATATTGATGCAGGCAAGACCACCACTACTGAGAGAATGCTGTTTTACTCGGGATATATAAGGGCATTAGGAGGTGAGGTCATATAACTTACAAAAATGTATTTATTTTATATTTACAAGTCGCTGTTGTTGATGCTTTCAGATGTCGATGATGGAGATACTGTCACTGATTTCTTGGCTCAGGAACGAGAGCGGGGCATCACTATACAGTCCGCAGCTGTCACATTTGACTGGAAAAATCATAGAATAAATCTCATAGATACACCAGGTAGGTTTATTATGCAAGTATATATATATATATATATATATATATATATATATATATATATATATATATGTGTATGTGTGTGTGTATGTTCAAGTGTTATTCTGTTGTTACAGGACATGTTGATTTCACTCTGGAAGTAGAAAGGTCCCTTCGTGTTCTGGATGGTGCAGTTGCGGTGTTTGATGCATCTGCTGGTGTTGAGGTTTGCATGTTGTTTCTGACCATTTAGAATGTCTTCTATTGATTAAATGTGTAGTCTGTGTTGATACTATGTTTAATATCCACAGGCCCAGACGATGACTGTGTGGAGACAAGCAGAGAAACATCATGTCCCCTGTATAGGTTTTCTGAATAAGATGGATAAACCTACAGCAAAGTAAGTGAAGACAACAAGAATTTGTGTAACTAACGTTTTACGTCGCACTTCAATGGACTATCTTCTGTATTCTATTTTAGCTTAGATTTTTGCATTGAAAGCATTAAAGAAAAAATGAAAACTACTCCAATCCTGCTACAGGTAAACTCTATTAACTCTTTATTTCTAAATGGTCACATTTATATAGCGCTTTTCTACGTTCGGCACTCAAATCACTTTACATACTGAATGTACTTCTTCTACATCTCTGTTATAGATCCCAGTTGGCTGTGGGAAGAACTTTTCAGGCATTGTTGACTTATTAACTAACCAGAAAGTAATATGGAAAATGAAATGAAGATGATGGAAGTTGTTATGAAGTCAGGCCCCTGGATCAGACCGATGAGTCAGCACTTCTACAGGCTGCCAGAAAGGCCAGAGCCACTTTAATTGAACAGGTAGGACATTAGATTTGACTATAATGTACAATACGGACTGTAAACTTCATCTAACATTAGAATAATCACTAATTAAATATGGCTTCTGTTTTCAATTAAAGGTTGCTGATTTAGATGATGAATTTGCTGAACTGTTGTTAACAGACTTCAGTGAAAATTTTGATGAAGTTCCCTCCAATAAAGTATGTTTTGGGTGAAATTACAAAGAAGATCAAATGTGTAGCTAATTTGTGTTTTGGTTTTTACCATTTTGTGTGATTTCCTAGATTCAAGAAGCTTTGAGACGAGTGACACTGGCGCGTAAGGGTGTTCCCATCCTCTGTGGAAGCTCTCTGAAAAATAAAGGAGTTCAGCCGCTCCTAGATGCCATCATTGCTTACTTGCCAAACCCAAGTCAGCGTCACCATGATATCATGTGAGTATGCCTTATTTTCTATGACTCTTTTAATGATAATAATTTTCCTCTCTGGGCTCTATTTTCTTCCTGCAGACAATGGTATAAAGATGACTTATGTGCATTGGCCTTTAAGGTTATACATGACAAGCAACGAGGTCCTTTGGTGTTCGTCAGAATATACTCTGGGACTCTGAAAGCACAGTCAGCAATCCATAACATAAACAGAAACTGCATGTATGCACTTTATGTCCGAGATTAATATGACATACCAAATTATATAATGATTAAACATGTTAAACAAATAAAAATGTCTTCACAGTGAGAGGATGAGCAGACTTCTAGTACCATTTGCTGATCAATTTGTGGAGATTCCTTCAATGACAGCTGGAAACATTGCTTTGACTGTTGGCCTGAAGCAGGTACATTGCACTAATGTTCTTCTGCCAGTATTTTAAATGAACCACTCTAAAAGCAAATGTATTTATACAGTTATTCATGTTTGTCATTTAAGACGGTCACAGGAGACACTATTGTAGCATCTAAGGCCTCTGCAGCAGCCGCACTACGTAGAGTTCAAACCAAAATGGGTAGGAAAGGAGATGCTGTTGATGTTATCCTGACAGGTGTAGAAGTGCCGGATCCAGTGTTTTTTTGCACAATAGAGCCCCCTTCCATGGCCAAACAGTCTGGTTTGTGTTATTGATCCATGTTGTGCAATGTGCAGTTTTCTGGTGTAAAGGTATTTAAATAAAATGTAATGTTTCCCCATTGAAAGATTTGGAGAATGCCCTGTATTGCCTTCAGCGAGAGGACCCCAGTCTGAAAGTACGGGTTGACCCGGACTCTGGACAGGTAAAACCATCATTGGATTAACTTGAGCTTTTCTTAGTCTGTGTATCTGCTGCAGTCGCTCAACTAATTATCTGCTTTCCATCCACAGACCATTTTATGTGGGATGGGAGAGTTACACATTGAGATAGTCCATGACAGAATAAAAAAGGAGTATGGCATTGAAACTCATCTTGGCCCTTTACAAGTGTCTTACAGAGAGACCATTACCCAAGAGACCAAAACAAATGGTGGAATAGAAATAATGATGCTTTTCCATCTTCAAAAGGATGTATTTTTAATTTGTCTTAACTGTCAATGCTTATGGCGTAGATACCCTTGACAGGACCATAGGAGGTCGAAGACATGTTGTGTCAGTGGAGCTCACTGTTGGACCTACAAATGATGGTGGCCCGAGCATATTTACAATTGAAAGGGAATTACAAAAGCAACTTTCTCCCGATTTAAACAATGCTGTTGAAAATGGAGTTCACAGCTCATATCTTCAAGGTCATCAGTTTGTTTTGTTTTTTTTAACGAATAAACTGGTATAATATACAATGTTTTACATTTTTAGGTCCCCTTCTGGGTTATCCAGTGCAAGGCGTGTCTACTCTAATTCAAAGAGTCAACATAGAACCAGGAACATCTCCAGCCATGGTGTCAGCATGTGTGTCACGTTGCATGCAAAAGGTGAAGCATTTACCTTACTTGCATAAAGCCTAAAGTTGTCCTACATCTAGTCTTACTGTATTTTTCTTTTTTATTCACAGGCAATGAAAATTGCAGGGGCCCGGGTGCTTGAGCCGGTCATGTCGCTGGAGGTCATAGTTGGAGAGCATTACCTGGGCTCTGTGCTTGGAGACCTTGCCCAAAGAAGAGGAACTGTACGGGACATTCAAAGCCGTTATGACAACAAAGTGCTGCTGGCTACTGTTCCTCTGGCTGAAATGATGGTGAGTTAAATACTGAATCTCATACATTAAAATGTAAACAGAAGTAACTTTTTTCCCTTTTCTTAGGGTTACTCAACAATTTTGCGCACCCTAACGTCAGGCACAGCCACCTTTTCTCTTGAGCTGGACACATATGAAGGCATGAACCCGCAGGATCAAAATGTTTTACTGAAAAGACTGACTGGGCTGCTCTGATTTAAAGAATAAATCCAAGAAAACAAACACTGGGTAATAATATTAATGTGAGGATAGTGTGCGATCACATTTTATTTGGAATATGAAAATAATTTAGTAAAATCACCCAAATATTGATCAAAAATACACAGTGCAATACAGAAATTCAAGACATTCAAAAGCAGTATGATCAACATTTTAAAAAGCTAACTTAAAGGGCAGCAAAGTATTCAAAATATACACATCAGTTTAAAAGAAAAAAGCAATTATTTCCCTTTCAGCCACATCCTAATTTTATTTTCTTAGATCCCCTTGTACTCATGGGGACAGTAACCGTAAAATAATGGTTCTGCTGGAATCCCACGCCTTAAGACAAAATAAATGAATAAATAAATACTTGTATGCATAGGTGAAAATATTATGAATTAGTAGAGATTTGACTTACTCCACCATTCGGCATCGATGGATTGACAGCCTGTTATAAGCATCATTGAGGTCTGTAACTTCCTTGGCGCTCCACAAGCGCTCAGCCACAGCACTTGCACGAGGCCTACACCCAATAAAAAATTAAAGCTTAAGAAATGGGCAACAAAATGGAAAAGGAAATACTATTTAAAAACATACCAGAGTCTCGGCGTCAGGTTGGTGCCATCTACATACTCCCCCCACAGACATGCCTCGCCACCGATCACAAGCGCCTTTTGCTCTTCAGTTCCTGTTTTGGGATGAAAAAAATAGTCAGTATTTGGTACAACGCTACTAATAATTTTCTCATAATACAAAGTTGAAATGCACAAAAAAGGTTCAACAGGCTTACTCATATTTGCGCAGACATAAGACTGAGGGTTGAGGGGATAAGCAAACAGAAATAAAAAAACTATAGCAAGGATGGATGGGAAAAAAGGTATAGCATCCAAATATGAGTGTAGAAATAGATACATTATGCATCAGCAATCAACAAACCCTGAAAATCTTGGGGGTCAGCTTTGTAATAGCCGTACCAGTCCTGGCCATAGGAGATACGGTTCAGGTACCAGGGAGTTGACAGCAAGGTGTGGTAACCTGCTGAGGTAATCTCTGCCATTTCATTCTGGTATTGCTGTTGGTTCCCTTTCCAAACGTGGATAATTGTGTCGGGTTTCAGCTATACAGTACATACATAATACAATTATTGGCATTTATTTTAAAAGAAAAATGGATGTCAGTGTTAAAAACACCCTTGTTCTCTCCCGACATTCAGAATGGATTAATGAAAGTTACAATTTAACAAATTGCAAGGTCAATGTACAACTGCACCAGACGCCCCATGTTGCCACTCATTTGGTCAAACTATGCAATCATGAGAAAGCCTGCGGAGCACAACATTTGTGCTCCAAATTTCACCAGTGTACTGCAAATTTGTTAAACTGACCGTCAAAGTTTAGTGGCTCAACCTTGTAGTACTTCTGCCAGTCCTGGCCGTAGCTAATGTAATCTAAGTACCATGGGGCGGAGAGGACTGTGGTGTATCCAGCTGCTGTCACTTTGTGCATCTCATTCTGCTGCCCGTCGCCCATCCAAACGTGAACTACAGTGCTTGGATTAATCTAAACAGTTACAGTTCATGCAAGTGTTGCCATGTACAAAGTACATTGTGCTATGTGTATAAATCACAAGACACAATGAATTATTAATAATAACAGAAATACAATGAGTCGCTAAAATATTACCTTCACACCATTGTCAAAGACCTCCTGCCAGATCATATAGCCCTTATTGGTCTGGCCAACAATATCCAATAGCCTATAAAATGCATTTGATTTTACTTTCTTTGTTGCATTAATATAAAATATATTTTACACGGAAGCAACCAACCTTTGAATGTAAAAAGACTCCAACTTTGTAAAGTCTTCACCAAAACCTTGCTGCTTCATGAAAGCCTGAATGTCTGGGTTGGACTTCCTGTTATGCAAGTAATATAGTGCACAATACTAGTATTTACTGCACAAAAATGTATTGCTTCAGTTCCAGTAGATTTGTCTTACCAGCAGGTAAAATCCACCTCATCACCACCCAGATGCACATAGGCATCAGGAAACACAGAGCTAATTTCTTTGAAGAACTGGGTCATAAAATCATAAGTGGTGTTCAAAATGGGATTGACAGGTCCAAAGGTGCCGGACGGTGACGATCCTGAGTAACAGGGTGTAAGAAGATCTGGCTGACCTTAAAACAAATAATAGTTTTTACTTTGAAGTTATAAGAAATTGTATGATTTATATTAAAACAAGTAAATACTACCTCCTCCCCATGAAAGTGTGTGCCCTGGGGTGTCAAACTCTGGGATGACTCTAATGCCCCTGAGCCGTGCAAACTCAATGATCATCTTCACATCAGCTGGTGTGTAAACATGAGTGTAAGGATGGTAAGCTCCCTGAAAGAGACAAAGTTAGTTATTTTGAGGCTAATGTAATAAAAACATTATATCATTCCAAAAATGGATGCAACAAACCTTCTGGCTTAGTTGAGGGAAAGTCTTGCTTAGATAAGGGAAGGATGGGTCATCCACAATATGCCAATGAAACACATTGAATTTGTTCATTGCCATCGTTTCCTAACAAAGGAGATAATAATGTTTGTGACGTGCATATGCCCTGTAACCGAGAAAGTAAAACCTCTGATGTACCAGGTTAGCCAGGATAACTTTAGTTGGCAGAAAGTGTCTTGAAGTATCCAGCAAGATACCTCTGTGTGCAAATCTGGGGAAATCGCTGATTGTAGTTGCATTAATATTTCTCTACAGAGAGGATGACACATGAAAAACAACACACCAACACACAGAAAATTGACCTTGAATATTCACTTACAGTTCCAAACTCATCTTTAAAAACCAACTGGCTGAACGTTTCCAAACCTGCAAAGTATAAAAACATCAGCACTGTCAATGTTAACACTACAGGATCTTGAAAGGTCAACATTTTAGCAGCTTGGTATTTACAGGTGAAACTCGGGAAAATTATACCATCGTTCAAAATTTCCTTTATTTCTGCAATTCAACTTAAAATGTGAAACTAATATACGATATAGACTCATTACATGCAAAGTGACAAAATGTCAGGCCTTTATTTGTTCTATTTTCGATGATTATGGCTTATAGTCCATTATCAAAATATTCTAATTTTATGAGATTTTTTATTTGGGGTTTTTACAAGCTGAGCCATAATCATCAAAATTATAACAAAAAAGGCTATACATATCTCACTTTGCATGTAATGAGTCTATCATATATTAGTTTCACAGTTTAAGTTGAATAACAGAAATAAATGCACTTACTTAACAATATTCAAATTTTCCGAGTTTCACCTTTATGTAAAAGACTGACAATGTACATTATTAGTTTCACAAGTGTGATCTATGTCAAAAGTCCTACCATGCAAGGCTCCCCAGACCTTTGGTGCCTTTAGAACTGCAAAGAGCTGATTGACAGTCAGCTCATCTGTAGGCACAATCATTTTTCATTAATTCAAGATGTTGATTTAAGACAACATTTTTGCAGGGTGTTCTTGACACATTTTACCAGTGTTGGGGAAAATACTTTGAAATTGTATAGAATACTTACCTTAAAATGTATTTAGTAATGTATTCCGTTACTTTGTCCAATCACTGTATTCTGAATACTTAGGTTACTTAGAATTAGGGGTGTGACCAAGTAACCGGTTAACCGGTTAGTAAATCATAACCGGTTAGGAAAAATCAGTAACCGATAACCGAAAAAAAGTCAAAATGAACACGTATTATTTATTTAGAAATTAAGGCGAGACACGGCAGGTGAAAATATTGATTTTTCACGCAGTGGTCGAAGTGGAGATTTTTATCTATTTTCCTCCCTTTACATCTTTCATGTCAGAGTATAAAAATAACAAAACTCACCCCGCATGATGCTTATTTTATGATGATTTGTCCGCTTGCGAGCCAGGCGGAACCCGGAAGTAAGAAAACCGGCGTCGAAACGGTTACAATTTTTTAGGTTAACCGGTTACCATTTTGTAACCGTTCACACCCCTACTTAGAATACTCACGCATAATATTCATGATAAAAAACATGTAGCTACACTTGTTTCACCGCCTGTTACAAACCAATCTGCCACCAATTCAGAATCCATGAAAGCACCTTGCAAATGCCCACAGCCCCATTTAACATAGAGCTATACTTATAAATATGCAACTGAAATGTAATTATTAACAGCAATGTATCCCTTTGATACTAAGAAAGTAATTGTATTCTAAATACTCTCAAAGGAGAGAGTAACCTTACCATAATACAGTTACTCAAAATGAGTATTCAAAATACTCTAATACATGTATTCAGTTGGTTACTTCCAAACACTGCATTTGACTTATACGTTCTTGAATGAATGCTGTAGGTTGACCGTGTTAATGTTGCTTATTTGTACAGTTAATTCACTACTTGCACTGGCATCTGAACAGCATAGGCCTATATGCTGGTGATTTGAGTAGGCAATTATCGACTTGTCATCACTGTCAAGCTGCAGTAAACGAGACACCAGGGCACAGGGCAGATGATAAGAATGAGGAAAGACAGGAATGATACTCACATGACTCGTCCGCGGACACACTGGGGTAAGCGTCGCAGTCAGTGTCAGGTGATGTGATCCACACCTGCAGCTCCCCCAGCTCAGCGCCCTCTGTGCGCCTGCTTTTACCGGACCACTGCTTTTTAGACCCGTCAAACATGTAGTTGTAATATCTGAGAAATTAACCGCAGGACAAAAATTACCCGGAAACATATGCACTTTTTTCAACAAAGTGAATAGAAAAATCTCTACGCACCTTCTGTATGCATTTTGCAGAAGACTACAGCTTGGTCCAGCAGATGATTCTTTGGCGTCGACAATCCTGAAGCTGGCACTGCTCAACTTGAATGAAGTGCCGGAGAGATTCACTTTTTGCGGAAGAGGCCACAGAGAGCCATATTTTGAGTTCGCATTAAGAAATCCGGCTTTTTCATTAATATCATTGAATTGAAGTCCCTGACAGGAATAAATTGACAACAGGAGAGCGATCAACAGGAGAGGGGCGCGCATGTTGGAGGAAATCATCCGAGTCACAAGATCAAGCGCTGCGCTCACGCAGGATGCTAATATAGGGGGGCGGGACTTCCCATGCGGAAGTCACTAAGCACACAGATTTAAAGGGGCAGATCATGACACAGTGGGAACTCTTAACTCCCGCCTTAACTGAGCTAATGTTCTCCAGTTCGGCTTTACCCAAATCTAAAAAACTTCTCGAGTGGAGAGCAACAGGGTAACGCCTCATTTGAAAGCTGATATCCCAACATTTTTGTCACGTTTTCGTCGCTCTTTTGTTGCCTTCTTGTTGTATCATTGTTGCTTTTCTGGCACGTTTTGTCGCTTTTCTGTGGCCTTTTCGCATTGCGTTCCCCCCCCCCCGCTTTTTGTCGTGTTTCGCCACATTTTTGTTACTTTTTGTTGTATTATTGTCACGTTTTCGTCGCTATTTTGATGCTTTTTTTCCAAGAAGCTTTTAGATTTGGGTAAAGCTGAACTGGGGGAAATGCGCTCTGTTTCAAGTTTAAATGGCACTAGAATTACTTTTTAAAAAAAAATATTTGATTTGCACATGTTAACTTCAAATCCGGTATGTTTGTTATGTTAACAGAAATATAGAAAATATAGGCCTACAGAACATATCCTACTTTCCCTACCAAGGGTGTGTCTGTATGCCAAATATTTCATTTTTTGTTTTGATGTTAAAATTAAATGAGAAAAGAAAAGCAATGCACACCAGAAGTAGTCTCCGAGGTGCAGATGTAGGGGAAAATCTTCATGAATCAAAAAACATCGCCCACTCATAAGCCGATGTCCAAATTTTAATGATTACGTTTCGGCATTCGGAAAAAAGAAAGATCTGATGAAGGCTAATGCCGAAACGTAATCATTAAAATTTGGACATTGGCTTATGAGTGTGCGATGTTGTTTTTTGATTCTTGATGTTAAAATTCATATGTTATGAAACGAAATCACTCAAAATGGCTTGCATTTTGATTCTTCTTCTTTGATGTTTAAATACAAAAACATGTTAAAAGCGAGAACGTTTTTCTATGCCTTTAATTGCCATCACATCATGACAGTGTGAATACCTGACAGAAAATGACACTGAATCCATATTTTTGCACAGATTTTCACTTTTAAAGACAAGAGCCAGATTGATATTACAGTGCCAATAACATTTGCACTGACATCAATCTGGGAGTGCGCCGGCTTGAATTGCTCGGGGAGAGGTCGCATTTTGGAGAAGCATTTACTGCAGATTGGATCAAGAACACTGCAATTTCATTTAATGTTTAGTTTTGAAAAAGTTATGTGTGTTTGTGTTATGTGTTGCAGCATACCTCGTGTTTTTTGTGATCGCTGCGTTGTTAATGAGTGTCTTTTTTGCCAGAACCAATTTTGGTTCTGTTCCGAACAGTGAAGGCGGGAGTGGTTCAAGATAGATTCTTTTTTCTCACTACCTTTTCTTCTTTTTTGCATATTTAAGTTCTACT
Source organism: Neogobius melanostomus (assembly GCA_007210695.1). NCBI lineage: Eukaryota > Metazoa > Chordata > Actinopteri > Gobiiformes > Gobiidae > Neogobius > Neogobius melanostomus. The sequence goes on from VHKM01000393.1 coordinate 431,717, forward strand.
TGGAACCTTGATAAGATCCATCCATGCAAAATGTGAATGTTTACCATTCAACAGGTCTTAAACTTTGATCAGGACTGTATTTGGGAAAAGTTAAGTCTAACGCAGTGCTTTCTTGTGGTTTCATAACAGTAGCCTAAAGTGTTTTATTTCTGTGGCTACCATCTACTTGGATGGTAGTTTACCTACTACTTTGTTTGTGGCCTCCAGATGTGGAACCCCATGTGCATTAGGCAACTTTTTATTTGAAAAAAGAAAGTTGATCATTGTGTGTATTTGACCTTGTAGTCACCCAGCGGCTGTATGAGTGGTCAGCATGGCACCTTTACTTTCCATCACAGTGGTCTCTAGGACACGGATTACTTGTTTGGAAGGTTTTCGCTGCTGACGGTCCGGAACCTCTCCACAGAAAACCTACAACACAATTGATCCCGAAACATTGTAGAGACCACTGTGATGGAAAGTAAAGACGCCATGCTGACGACCCGTAGCATACAGCTGCCGGGTCACTACATAAATACGCACCAATATCAACTTTTTTTTCCGCATAAAAAGTTGCATAATGCACCTTTAATCATTGTTTATATCCACTAGATGTCTCTCTTGTCCAGCATTTATAGCGACCAAGCCCATGCATGCAACAAAAACAATCAAGATACGGGAAACGATTGTTTTTGAGTTAGAGCATCAGCAGTGACAAAGTCTATGCTTAGAAATGCTTTAGTAGCCTAAAGCTCAGTTTACTTAGTGGGTTAACCTTGTGTTTTGCGAAAACAAACAATCAGACTTTGACATTGCATTGTCTCTGTCTCTGTCTCTGTCTCTGTCTCTGTCTCTCTCTCTCTCTCTCTCTCTCTCTCTCTCTCTCTCTCTCTCTCTATATATATATATATATATATATATATATATATATATTTTGCCATTGTTAGTGAACAGGTACACTAAAAAACTTAAAACTATTAGGGCATGCATAAAAATAGAGTAAGATAAAGCAGCAGATACTGACATCTGACATCTCCTCTCTCTCTCTCTCTCTCTTTCTCTCCAGCCTCTCTCTCTTTCTCTCTAGCCTCTCACCCTCTCTCTCTCTCTCTCTCTCTCTCTCTCTCTCTCTCTCTCTCTCTCTCTCTCTCTCTCTCTCTCTCTCTCTCTCTCTCTCTCTCTCTCTCTATTATATATATATATATATATATATATATATATATATATATATATATATACAGTATATTGCCATTGTTAGTGAACAGGTACACTAAAAAACTTAAAACTATTAGGGCATGCATAAAAATAGAGTAAGATAAAGCAGCAGATACTGACATCTGACATCTCTCTCTCTCTCTTTCTCTCCAGCCTCTCTCTCTTTCTCTCCAGCCTCTGTTTGCCTCCAGCCTCTCTCTCTCTCTCTCTCTCTCTCTCTCTCTCTCTTTCTCTCCAGCCTCTCTCTCTTTCTCTCTAGCCTCTCACCCTCTCTCTCTCTCTCTCTCTCCAGCCTCTCTCCCTCTCTCTCTCTCTCTCCCTCCCTCTCCAGCCTCTCACCCTCTCTCTCTCTCTAGCCTCTCTCTCTCTTCAGCCTCTCTCTTGCTCTCTCTTTCGCTCTCTCTCTCGATCCAGTTCCTCCTCGCAGTAAACACACCCGCTTGCTCTCTCGCAAGTAGGACTCAGTGCACAGCGTAAGCACACCCAGTCAGTCAGCCTCTCACCGAGAAGCATCAACAGCAAGAAGACACGACGCACGGGCTACAACATCTTACTCTCTGTTTGTATTGAAACTATTTGTGCGCTGAGAATTTAAGATCGACAATCCGACTCCTCAAATTAGACGCCGAGCAGTTGCAGTGTTTGACCTGGAGAAAACTTATAGGAACCTACTCCCACAGCCACTACGTTTGCATCGTGGCTCTTTCACAACTGGCATGTTCGAGGGGGACTAAGGACAGAGCTGAACTGTTCGGTTCACGCAAAGAGGTAACTTTCAAATTATAGCATAGGCTACAACAACAACAACTACTAATCTGCTTTCAGGTGTAGGCTGTTCAGCAGGCAGCCTTTGTGCTTTTCTGATAAGGAAACCATTAGGTACTGCAATTATTTGTTTATAAAAAGACAGGAGCTACAGGCTATTGACTTGTAGCCTAATTAACATGACATTATTTTCTCACTCCCTTCTCCGCTTGCGCGTTGATGCTTAGGATTCTTTAAATGGTTTACATCAGGTGTGACCAACTCGGCTTATACAGTAGATGTGGCTACAACATGAGAGGAGTATAGGCCTATACATTTAACGCGATGATTTTAAGACTGATGTAAGTGTTGATAAAGATAGCGGCTCTCATATCGTCTCTTGTTTCCATGCAGAGTACCTTATGATGAGTGTGGATTGGAGGCTGTAGAAATGATGCGTAGTGGCGGTGTTTACTTTTGGACAACCTCCCATCTTTTTTCCTGACTCCATGGTTGACTGTGAACACCTGGCAATGATTTTGAACAGACTGCATCCAGACCTCGCTCAGATCCAATGCTTTAGATGTTTTTTTGTTTTGTTTTTTGTATGTTGTCTGAAGTGAACGAGTAGCTTTTATAAGAAGAAAATAGGCTAATCATTATTGGATGTTTTCTTTTGGAATACTGGTCAACTTTGCTTTGATACTTTCACATCTTTTGCAGTAGCTTTGTGTAAAGGAAAAAAATACTTTACTGCTGTTTTCAATAACCCCAAAAGACTACTACCTATTTGTTTGACAGTCCATATTTTGTTACATGCAAACAGAAAGGATAAAGGTCCTTTCATACAATTCTGGCCAACCCCAAAACATGTAATTGTCACAATCCTTTCAAGTTCATGAAGTTTAGAAACTCCAGACTCAAGTATTGCCTGATGGTCTGAGGACACATCAACCAGAAAACATCACTGCAGATGCTGATGACTTCATGGATGTGGTTTTATGTACAGCATTAACTAGGGCTCTCACAATAATCACTATTACTTTTTTACCTTAAGTAGGTCATGTTACATTGTACGTCATGTTTATAGTGGGATATTTTGGTACTTTTCAAACAAAAGCTTTACTGTAATTTTTAAGCTTTAGAGTTAGTTGGTAACTTCAAATTCTGTTATCGTGACAGGCCTGATTTGTGTTAGTTACTGCAAAGTATCCAGGCTTGTAGTAGGAGTTTGAAGAAAACGTTCATGGATTAGTTATGATTTGGAGTGGACTTCTGATCATCATTACATAGTTAACAAAGCTGACTGTAAATTTGACACTTGGAAGTCATGCCCATTTTCGTGATAACGCAAAGACTCATTTTATTCTGATCACATCCGTAGACCTATTGTATTTTTTATAAATTTCAGTTATTTTTATCTAACATAGCATTTAAATTATTTTTATACTGCATATCAAGGTGAAAAGTATAACTTCTGCTGAGCCTTTTACATGTTCAAAATGGGATAGAAATTAGTGGAGCAGCTTTTAAACTCCGCATAAATATCCATTGAGTCAACTCTAATGCTTTTACAAACACCTTTTCAAGTTTGTTTTATTTTTTGTAACTGCTGTGACTCATTCTTAAGTGCGCGAGGTGTACATGTGAGAAGTGGGTTTGTCATTTCTCATTATAGCAGAGCCAGAGGCCACGCACTGATGAGTTGTCAGTTTTGTTGTTGCTGGAATGCACCAAATCAGGTAATACCAGTGTTGCCACTGTTGGTCTTGGTTCTCATCATATTCTACTGAATAACAGTAGAAACTTAGTAAATTACTGAAAAGTCAATTGATTTAGGGATGTGAATCTAATAGAGAAGTCATAATTTTATTATTATTCATTTAGTGTAGTTAATTAGTTGATTTGTCAGGGACCATGTGCAAAATATATTAATCATGAATAAAAGATGCTTTGTTCTGGATTTGTTTATTGCTAAATTCCATCTGCATTAACAACTAATTTAATAATTTCTTCAATGGAAAATACATCTCTTTCCCCCCCCACCAGTGCAGAGCACGAACTAAGTCCAAACAGTGCAAGAATAATCACTAATTTTTATATTTTTTTGGCAACATCTAGGGCCTTCTTTATGTGAAAATTAATATACTTCATCAAAACTTGCATGGCATTAAAAATGTACACAGTAGAAGAAAACAACTAACAAACATACAAAAAAGTCATATTCACAAACATGATCAGTAAATCACAAAAAATTAGCTGAGCACTCTTTATTATCAATGACACTGTTAGCTGCTAACCTACTATTTAGGACACTGCGAAACATAAGTGCAAATTCATTTTTTACAAATATTGTCTTGTAAATAACTTGACTCAACTCAATCAAGGGCCAACACCTTGTAGCTAAAGATGCAAAGAATCACAGCATTATAGATTCTTCACAGTTATGGTTTCAGTTTAGAATGCACTGCAGGCAAACTTTGAATACATTATGCAAAAGTAAACGCATGCTGAAAGTTGTGTCACCCAGTCTGACGTCCCTGCAGTGTCTTCTATAAACATGCGCCGCATAAGCACAGCCCAGAATTTTGACACTTCTAATCTGTCATCATTACTGTAGTAATGTTGCTGGACTGAAAGAATAAACATCAAACCTGTAAACCAGTGGTTCACAACCTGGGAGTTGTAGGATAACTTCAGGGGGTTGCTAGATCATATTGTACTATTTCGTGTAGAAATTATGTCTTCCACATGGCGGGGGGGTCACGCACTGTCATAATGGGAGTCCAGAACTAGTGCCACCTTGTAGGAAACGATAACATAATAACAATCAAATTGGATTCCTTTCTAGAAGAAAAAAACATATTATTTGATTATCAATATGGGTTTAGATCCAACAGATCCACCTCTGCTGCACTGATACATTTTACTGAAGAAGTCCTCGCTGCTATTGACCACTCACAGTACATGGTGAGTGTCTTTCTGGATTTAAAGAAAGCATTCGACTCAGTGAACCATGAACTTCTGTTGTCTAAGTTGCAGGATTATGGCATAAGAGGGCATGTGTTTAAATGGCTGGAAAGCTACCTGCTAAACAGACAACAGTATGTTCAATTCGATCAACTAAACTCAAAACATGAAACTGTGGTATGTGGAATCCCACAGGGCTCCATAATCGGCCCAAAACTTTTTATTTTATTCATAAATGACATCTACGAAGCAACAAAGAGAATGGGCTTTCTATTGTTTGCAGATGACACAACCGTTTATAAATCAGGAAGTGACCTCGATACATTATTATCTTGTGTAAGCACTGAAATGGCCAATTTAAAAAAAATGGTTCGACCAAAACAAGTTATTATTAAATTGGGAAAAAAACAAATATATGATCTTTGGGACAAGGAAAATTGAGGGGAATATTAACATCACTATTGACAATTCAAGGATTGAAAGAGTTACCAAGATTACATTTCTGGGAGTTATGTTGGATACTAAATTCAGCTGGAAGCCACATATTGAGTATATTCGAACAAAAGTGAGTAAATGTATAGGTATTTTGCATAAAGTAAAATATGTTCTTGATAAGGCTTCCTTATTTCTTTTATATTCTTCATTAATTGTCCCTTACTTTACATATTGTATCGAGGTCTGGGGAAACGCATGCAAAAGTGTAATAGATGGAATGTTTTTGCTACAAAAAAAGGCTGTGAGAATTATAAGTCATAAAGGATCTAGAGAACATACAGTACTAACGACCTTTTTGTGAAGCTGAGACTATTAAAATTTAAAGATCTTGCCAATTTAAAAATTTTACAGACCATGTGGAAAATTAAGCACAAGTTGGTACCAGAACATATTTACAAGAAATTGACCTTGATCACAGACGACACAAGGCGAAGGGGAAACTTTTGTGTACCGTTCTCCCGAATCTCATTAAGACAGAGGGTTTTCTTGGTTGCTGGGGTAAGATTATGGAATGCATTAAAGGACACATTAAAATGTTCTCAAACAATAGATACATTTAAAAATATGTTTAAGGAGATGCAGATGGAGGAATATAAAAAAACATAACTTGTATGTTGAAAATTGTTACAATGATTGATTTTTGTAATACATGAGTGTTACAAATTTGTTGAACGGATCACCCGCCAATTTGGTCATCGATTTTTTGTTGTTGTTGTAATTATTACAAAGGGGCATGGACAATAAGACAATGTCTTCATCATGCTCCTTTTCACCATGTACTGTTCATATTAATGTATGACCTTGTAAAGAAAAACATGAACATGGATGAATAAATAAATAAATGATAATAGCAGCCAATAACTTAATCAATTTGGCCAGTTTCAAAATGTAATAAGCCGATAACGTAATAATGTAATAATTATTACGTTATTGGCAGGTTATTACTTCTTCCACCGCTGACTAAAATACAGCTTGGCACAATGATAATAGGATAATGATTTTTAAAAAACATGATAATGTTAGTTCTCTAGACAATATCTTTTCCTGTCTGTGACAGACTACTATTGCCACAGCTGCCCTGGGCAGGCTGCCAAACTGTATCACTGGTCTCTCCAACCACTACCATGAGTCGTGCACTTGTTGGAGGAGGGACTCGCCATAAGATATCCCACTTTACACTCGTAGGAAAAGGCATGTGAGATGCGACAAGTTACCGGAAGTGAAAAAATACAAAAGTAAAATACAAAAGCAGATGAAAAATACTTTTTTTTTTTTTACTTTTACTCTTTTCACCATATTGTGATATGACGTCCACTGTCTTTTCCATAGAGTAGATGCATTGTAACCAAGTGGCAGCTTCAGCCACCCGCAACAGCAGAAATAATATTTAATATTTGAAAACTGCAGGGAAGAGAGAGGGATTGTAGGGCTGTCTGACTTTTATTGATCCTATATTTGTGGTGTGTAAACTAAACTTAGGGAAAAGGTAAGGTTACGTCTTTGTCGCAGAGATTTTTAAGACATAGTTGTACAGCAAGGGTTCTTTATAGGCCAGATAAAGGTCTGAATATTGAGTGCAGGGTGTACTTTACATCTTGACAATTGCGTAAAATGAAAGTCAGTTCTCAGTGAACACAAAACAAGGACAGTTCAAACTTTCTGAAGGCTTGAATATATTTTGTGTTTTTACAAAGTGGTGATGAGTTTCTCTTGTCTGTCATTTTTCTCTGCAAGCGACTTTCACTTGCAAATTAGGCTCCCAAGTTTCTAGGGGACTTTTCTGAGATGAAAGTGGAAAAGTTTCCGGTTCTCAGAACAGAGACAGTCATTATTAGCTCCCTGCCCCCGCACCATGTAAACACAAACACGTTCAGGGATCACAAAATAAGTGGAAATGTTTGAAGCGGCAGAACCAGCACCAGTTAGCGCGCTAACACAGTCAGAGTTTCTGCTGATAAATGTGTGTTGCACACACGCAGTGGGTGAGGGCAGAAAGCCAGGACAAAAGAAAAAGCCTACAGAATAGCTTAAGGGAGCTTCAAGCTGTTTTGAAACCTGTAATTAGTTACTAAATTCATTCAGTTATGTTAAACTTTTACTTGGTTTGTACTCCTTAATGTGCACCCACTGAGCCAGGGTGTAACACTAAACAGTGGTGACTGAGTAATCAAAAATACTGTCTCAATTTAGAGTCACTCCAGACCTTTGACTTATGCCTACTGTGATAATAAAAATTGTAAAATTATTCACAGATGTTCGTCACATGTTGAAATTGTTGTGTTGTGGCCAGAGGGATTTTTTTGGCGGGACACTTTGGCCAGCTGGGTCCTAAAATTTGGAATTACAGGACATAAAATAAAAGACATTTAAAAGTATGAATTTTGTCATATTATAAATAACAATGCACCAACTAAACATAGGTGCATTGTTATTGATTCATAGATAAAGCGAGTGCTTTAATACGAGTGAATGGGTCTAAAAAAGACTCTAATGAAACGAACTCCGATGTCTGCCTTTTTGGCCGATGGAAACTATATTTACCGGTCATTTGCTAAAATCCGGCAGAAAGAAATAAACAGAAAGATATAGATAATTTATTTTATAGGCAATCCATTCATAAACTAATTGAAGAAAATGCATGTCTTTTTCCATTGTATGTAATTTTCTATTGATCACTCTGTTTCTTTCTGTCCCCAGGATTCAATGAAAATGTCCGTGTGCGTCCATGAGAACCGCAAATCCCGAGTCAGCACTGGCTCCATGAATATCTACCTGTTCCACAAGTCGTCCTACGCTGACAGTGTCTTGATGCACCTCAACGCCCTCCGGCAGCAGCGCCGCTTCACAGATGTCCTGCTCCATGCCGGGAGCCGCTCGTTCCCCTGCCATAGGGCCGTGTTAGCCGCCTGTAGCCGCTACTTTGAGGCTATGTTCAGCGGGGGTCTTCGGGAGAGCCAGGCCAGCGAGGTGGACTTCCATGACTCCATCCACCCTGAGGTACTGGAGCTTTTACTGGATTATGCCTACTCGTCTCGGGTGGTTATTAATGAAGAGAACGCGGAGTCCTTGCTTGAGGCGGGGGACATGTTGGAATTTCAAGACATTCGCGACGCGTGCGCAGAGTTCCTAGAAAGAAACCTTCATCCATCTAATTGTTTAGGCATGCTGCTGCTGTCAGATGCCCATCAGTGCACCAAGCTGTCCGAACTCTCCTGGGGCATGTGTCTCAGCAACTTCCCTGCCATCTGCAAAACCGAGGACTTCCTCCAACTGCCCAAAGACTTAGTTGTCCAGCTTTTATCTCATGAGGAGCTAGAGACTGAGGACGAGAGGCTAGTTTACGAAGCTGCCCTCAACTGGGTCAACTATGACTTGGAAAAAAGGCACTGTCACCTCCCAGAGCTCCTCGGAACAGTGAGACTTGCTTTGCTGCCAGCTATATATCTGATGGAGAATGTTTCCATGGAGGATCTGATCAATGCCCAAACAAAGAGCAAGGAATTGGTGGATGAGGCTATACGCTGCAAGCTGAAGATCTTACAAAATGACGGAGTGGTCAATAGCCCATGTGCACGTCCCAGAAAAACTAGCCATGCGTTGTTCCTTTTAGGAGGGCAGACTTTTATGTGTGATAAGTTGTACCTGGTAGATCAAAAGGCCAAAGAGATTATCCCGAAGGCAGACATACCAAGTCCGAGAAAAGAGTTCAGTGCATGCGCCATTGGTTGTAAGGTGTATATCACAGGTGGAAGAGGCTCGGAGAATGGCGTATCCAAAGATGTGTGGGTCTATGATACAGTTCATGAAGAATGGTCAAAAGCAGCACCCATGCTCATCGCCAGGTTCGGCCACGGTTCTGCAGAGCTCAAACACTGCCTCTATGTGGTCGGAGGTCACACTGCAGCAACTGGCTGCCTCCCCGCCTCTCCATCTGTGTCTCTCAAGCAAGTGGAACAATATGACCCAGTAGCTAACAAGTGGACCATGGTGGCTCCCCTCAGAGAAGGTGTTAGCAACGCAGCAGTGGTCAGTGTTAAACTCAGGCTGTTTGCCTTTGGAGGCACGAGTGTTACCCATGACAAGCTCCCTAAGGTACAATGCTATGACCCCCAGGAGAACCGATGGACTGTCCCTGCCTCTTGCCCTCAGCCGTGGCGATACACAGCTGCAGCAGTGTTAGGAAACCAGATTTTTGTAATGGGTGGAGACACCGAGTTCTCTGCATGTTCAGCATACAAGTTTAGCAGCGAGAGCTACCAGTGGACCAAAGTGGGCGATGTGACAGCCAAGCGCATGAGCTGCCAGGCTGTAGCATCAGGAAACAAACTGTATGTAGTGGGTGGTTACTTCGGGACACAGCGGTGTAAAACCTTAGACTGTTACGACCCAACACTGGATGCATGGAACAGCATAACAACAGTGCCATACTCGCTCATTCCAACAGCGTTTGTTAGCACCTGGAAACATCTCCCCGCCTAAGATCCTGTTCAATGAGGTGCGTACGTTTTTCACTATTAAATATAATGTTTTTGATGGCCACAAATACATAATTACACTGACAATTGAAGTGAATTGTCCAATGCCTTGAAAATCCTTTCATATAAGTCTGATTGAGTGTGTGTGGTTTGTTTGTTTTCTAAAAAGTGAAAACGTGTCTCCAAAAACACACAAAGGACACTGATTTATACAAACACTCTTGGCTGTCCTGGTGTAAGCATTAGCCAACAGAATATCTACTACAGGACAGAGGGGGTTTGGTGGGATTGATGGGGTTCCGTGCCTTAGTTAAGTGAGTTATGAGGCTGTGGGGATGGGCCGAAGGACAATGAGGCTAATTGAAAGAGAATAGGATACTTTTATTACTCCTGTGGGGGAAATCTCTCTAAGAAGGGTGAGGGGCTCTGCCAATTAGACAAGCCACACAGCAGCAGGCTGTAACGTCCAGGCGCAGCTAATCCACTCTGTGTCGCCTCACTTTGATGAGGTTATGGTCTTTTAGGCAGGGGTGAGAGCAAGCAGCTCAGAGACTCATGTGGTGTCGGAAACTATTCATCTCGAGTCTCTGGAGGTGACAGCGCGATGCAGGGGAGGGGATTGTGCTATGTCCTTCGTGCCCTGTTCAGACATGATCCTTGAAGAAATAGCAAGAAAGCTGAGGATTTACAGCTGAACTAAATGAGTTGGAAAACAGCCCATAATAGACATACTAGCAAATTACCTGTATTATTATGTATACAGTGCCTCTCGAAAGTACTAATACACCTTGAACTTTTGCACATTTTGTCATGTTTACAACCATAAACATAAAGATTTTATTTTTGAATTTTTGACTGAAAGTTCACACACAAGTAACAGACAACTGTGAAGTGAAAGCAAAATGATACGTGATTCTGTTATTTTTCAAAAAACAGAAAACCGAAAAGTCGGGAGTGCATAAGTATTCATACAGCATGACTTAATACTTTGTGGAACCCCCTTTTGCTGCAATAACAGCAGCAAGTCTTCTGGGGTATGACTCTACAAGGTTTGCACATCTAGAGACGGACATTTTAGCCCATTCCTCTTTACAAAACAACTCAAGCTTTGTCAAATTAGAAGGAGATCGTTTGTGAACAGCAGTTTTCAGGTCTTTCCACAGATTTTCAATAAGATTTAGGTCAGGACTTTGACTGGGCCATTCTAACACATTAATATGTTTGTTTTTAAACCATTCCATTGTAGATTTAGCTTTGTGTTTAGGGTCATTGTCCTGCTAGAAGGTGAATCTCCGCCGAAGTCTCAATTCTCTTGCTGACTCCAACAGGTTTTTCTCCAAAATGTCCCTTTATTTGGCTCCATCCATCTTCCCAACTATTCTTATAATCTTCCTAGTCCCCGCTGAGGAAAAGCAGCCCCATAGCATGATGCTCCCCCACCATATTTGACACTGGGGATGGTGCACTCAGGACGATGAGCAGTGTTAGGTTTGTGCCATACATAACGTTTTGCATTTGGGCCAAAAATGTTAAATTTTTGTCTCATCTGACCAAAGCACCTTCTTCCACATGGTAGCTGTGTCCTCCATATGACTTCTAGCAAACTTCAAACGGGATTTCTTATGGCCTCCTTTCAATAATGGCTTTCTTCTTGCCACTCGTCCATGAAGGCCAGATTTGTGTAGAGTACGACTTATAGTTGTCCCATGTACAGATTCCCCCAGCTCAGCGGCAGTACGTCGCAGCTCCTCCAGAGTTATCTTGGGGCACTTGGTTGCATTTCTGACCAGTGCTCTCCTTGTTCGGTCTGTTAGTTTAGGTGGACGGCCATGTCTTGGTAAGTTCGCAGTGGTGCTATACTCTTTCCATTTCCGGATGATGGATTTTTTGTATAACTTAACGCTGCTTTAAACTTCTCCACAGCTTTATCCCTGACCTCTCTGGTGTGCTCCTTGGCCTTCATGATGTTGTTTAGTGACCAATACACTCTGACCATAGCTCTGAGGCCCTCACAGAACAGCTGGAATTATACTGAGAGTAGATTACATACAGGTGACCTCTATTTAATGGTTAGGGCAAGGTGTGAACATTCTGCAGTCATTAGGAATGTTATAAAGGCAATTTAATGCACTCAGAAAATGCTGTATGAATACTTATGCACGCCCCACTTTTCACTTTTCTATTTTTTGAAAAATATATTTATCATTTTGCTTTCACTTCACAGTTGTCTGTTACTTGTGTGTGAACTTTCAGTAAAAATTCAAAATAAAATCTTTATGTTTATGGTTGTAAACATGACAAAATGTGCAAAAGTTCAAGGTGTATTAGTACTTTCGAGAGGCACTGTACATTGGAGGCCATCTCAGTATAAAGAGACATTCCTTTTAAACATTTCCTGACTCTGAATAAAAGGTGCACATCAATAAATCGAATTATTTCTGAGTCTATTTGATAATGTGTCCGTAGCTCTTTAGTCACAGATGGTGTACTCTGTGGAATGACTGCTGGACTGAATGGGAAACAGGGTGACTGTTGTACTGTGTAGTAAGTTAGACATCACTGAGTTGGAGAAAAATAACTTTCCCAGGGGAACAATTCCAACTTAAGGAGCCTTCCGTTGGATGTTTTTTATTCAAGGCGGACTTTCAGTGAGCAAGAAAGCCACTATCAAATAACTCTGTTTATTACAATTATTACCGTTGTTTTATCAAGTGCTACTATACTGCGCTTTATAAATAAAGTTTGATTGATTGAATGATTGATATACGCAAAACCTCTCCACTCTGAACAGATGAACTCAAAAATAAAATAAATTGGCAACTTCACTAAAATAAGGCTTTTCTTTTGGTAAAACCAAACTAAAAAATTTTAATTTTCCTTGTTCTTCCCACAGATTGCTTTTGCATCATCCACTGAGCTCCAACGGTGAAGAGAGACATGATTTATTCCTGAGCGGCGATGTGCTGTACAGACGTCTGTGCTGGTTGTCGTCATGTTGTGACAATGCACAAACAATGCACAAACTCGAATTGTGTACGACTGAATGAACACTTTGCTGACAATATTTTCCATTATCTCTGACGCGGACTCTACATGCCCACACAAACTGTGTACAGAGCTGGCTACATACCTTTAAAATGGTATTATGCTTTTGTTGCTAAAGTTAGAATAAAGACTCAATTCTTTGTGTTGAAAATAATGGAGTATATTCTTTAGTGAGAGAGCTATTTACTGCATGAAGCACTTGCATAATGGGAGGGTGATTGGGTTGATTGCGTGCTTCAGTTCTGCAGATGTTCAGCTGCTTCAAAAGCACTGTGAAGGATCGGGTCTACCCTCTACTCCGAAGCTTCTAATAAGTTCCCATGTATACTTTTTAGGGGTCCTGCACTGGGAAAGGCCTTTGAGTATTCCTCCCATGATGCTTTGGTGTTGATTCTGCGCACCAGCTGAAGGGAGGAGTGTGATGCTGGCCTCCAGGTCGAGTTGGTACAGGATCATGACTTGTCACATGTTTGCTGCTTAGTGGCTTGGTTTAAATGCCTGGAGACACAATGATATCACACAAAGTGATGTGTTTGGATTTAATACACGGCAGTAAAAGAGGACTACATCTTGACTATTGTTTGTAAAAAGAAAAAAAACGTCATGCCTGGACTCCACATTGTGCAATGAAGCATGTCCACGCAATGTGATTGAGAAAAATGGCATGATCTCTACTTTGTGGTCACTGGTCACTAGAATGTCTTATCTTATTCTGAACTGAAAATGAATCAGTGAGGTTTTCCTGCTGTGCACATTTATTCATTTAAATGACATATTCTCTTGTTCTTATTTATTTCTTCTTTACCTGCATTCATATGGAAATGAATGTGCTTTTGGAAGGCATGTCATGCATGGCAAGGTACTAAATACTTTTCTTTCAGTTGATTTGCATTTTGCACAGCTCAGTATTTCCTGTCTGAAGTAACATTAACAACATTACAAATTATGTAAAGATGTTTGACTCATGATGCCACTGCACTAAAAAGTGTGTTAGGCCATAAAATAACAAGTCTGTATAGCAAAGCTGTCTAACACAGACTCCCAGAGTAAACCCTTACCATTAAAAATTAATGTAAACAGAGGTGTGAGCACAAGGACAGCTATTCTCTGACAGAAGCTCTATCTGCAGTCGTCTTTTACTTTATACTTTGAGAGGAAGCAAATCCAGTTGATTAGGGCAGACACCGCAGTGCTTTTCATCTTGACGTCTGTAAATATTTGTATAAGGACAAACAAGTTTCTTGTGACCAAAAATGAAAGAATGTTTTAAACATGTTTTTACTTAAGTGCTCGTCTGTCTCTATCCTGTTTATTGAACTTTAAGGAGTTGCATAATTCTAAAAAAAAACAAAGGATATAAAATTGTTTTGATAACATGTATTGTCTTATTAAAAAGCATTTATGATAATAGTCAAATGCATTTGGAAAACTCCACACCCTAAATTAATGAGGCAGGCCTTTTCCTCCATAATGACCTCTTCAGTTCCTGCGCCCTGAAAAGAGCCCCACAAATCACATACGAGCATTTTTCCCCTTAGAATACATGTTTCCTTGGCAACAGAGAAGTGAATGCTCCTCAGTTTGGTCCTAATTGCTGTGTGGTATTTCCCAATTTCGATCCAGCCTCCCTCTTTTCCGTTCATTGGTATTTCAAGTGCTTTATATCACTGTAAATGTAAACATTTTCTATTTGCATTGTTTTATTATTTTGTCACAAAAAAGTAATTTTCTATTTTTATGGCATTTTTATACATATATTCTTTTCACAATGTGAAATTCATGGCTAATAAACATAAGAGTTTTTTTTCTCTTGACTGTAAATCATTACTTCAGTGTTATTTGATAGAGAGACATTTGTGCACAATCGAACAGGTTTTAAGAGAGGGATAGAAGCCTATTGCTTTCTCATTGTAAAATTATTATAAAATAATTAATTATTATTTTAAGTTAATGAATAAATGATTGTGTTTCTCACATATTTAGAATGCCTAGGAAAGAACAGAGCTGCCTGAAGTGTCCGGAGGTATCTTAGGCAGCATGTCATGCGTAGAGCTTTTGTTCTGTGGAGGAACTGAAATAATCTGCCTCTGGCTTCTGAAGCCTCCTAAACTAGAACAAGACACAGCCAGATACCTCTCCATTCTCTGTCAAGTTACCTTGGCAACAGCAACCTTTATCTGCAAACTGTGGGGGCTGGAGCGGGACATAAAATCTTAAAAAGCATGCACATGCACTATTCTGCAGTTTGCCCCCTCCCCTCTCACTCCCTATACCACCAGCACACAACCTCACACACTTCATCATTGGAACACACCCTAGACGCGGGACCCCTCCTGCGCACACCACTGCCTGCTCTGTCACAGGTCCACGTCTCATTAGTGAGCAACAGCAGAGCTGCTGTCACACACTGCATTCCTGAGCACTCACCAGTGCATTATACAGGCTTGTGCACTCAGACGTCTCCTGGAGGGCGAGGCAGGCTGGGAAACACCACTTTTTGAGTGAGGTGCAGGTGACAAATTCTGCTAAATTAACAGCTATTACTGAAGTAACAATTGATTACAATAGATTGTTTGTTTAGGATGTTCGGTTTTAGTGGCTATGACAAAATCAAGAAGTTTAAGCCCAGATCTCAGCAGTAGGAAGTCCTTATAATAAGTGCAATGTCAGATGCTTTTCAGATTTAAACATTGAAGCTATGTTTGTTGTTGGATACCTTTCTTTACAGCAACGATCAGTCTCTTTGCTATAAATGTATTTCCCCGGAGCCCATTTTGTATAGAAACCGATAAATAAGCTCTGTGTCTAAGGCCCCTACAGTTCCCCTGTGACAGCCCCCATTAATCAAGACAGGAAGTTGAATTTCCTGTCAGGCAGGAAGTAGTCTTATCCCCCCACACACTCAATACCAGAGCAGTAGCGTGGCTTGACCCTTCTGCGCTGTGAATCCTGTGGGTGCTGTGAGCTTATGCAGAGCTGGGCTTACGGGACTTTAGCTGAGCATTATGTGTGGGCAGTGCAGTCTCCATGTGTGGCCAAATGTGATAAAAACAATGTACTTACATGTCACAGTCGCCTAGCAACCAAGGCTTTGTCCACACTTCAGCATGAGCACACATACAGGTGGACAGCGGACAACTGCAAGCTAACACAGGACTCTGGTGTTTCATTCACACCTCAGACTCCGTTAAAGAACGCTCTTTTTGTGCCACTTACTGTAAACTGCCTTGCCCTAAAAAGCATTACAATCTCTACACTGTGACAAAATATCATTGGATAATGGATATGTTAGACATGGTGCTTGGCCTTGATTCATTTTTTCTATTTCTAACATCTATGCTGCATTAATCAGTAACTGGCATAAAACATGATGACTCAATAAAATAAATGTTCCCGTTTACATTTAGTTCATTTATACTGCAGCAACTTTAGTAACTTTCTTTCATACTGCTACAGGGCCCGTAGACATCAAAACTTTGTAACAAAAATAATATATATATATATATATATATATATATATATTCAATCTTTTGCAGTTAATCGGTACTGCACATTAATAGCATGGTCAGAAGATGGAAATGGTATGTCACCTAAAAGTGTAATAACATGCTAACTATAGTAACTATACGGAAACACACACCTTATCTATTTCATGCTATTATTAATGTTAAGCTTTACCCGATGTCAGACCAAGTATAAAGACCTTAAACTACCAGGACTACATTAGTACTTCCTCAGTGACAAAATGGGTTATAAAAATGTAAGTTATCCCTTGTAATCCCTTTAGTTGCCTTTGCTATTACCATGTTATTACTTTGCTGTAAAGGACAATGTGGTCCTTTTATATGAAATAATTATTTTTACAAAACCACACTCATATTTAGTCATATTATGCAGCAATAGGAGTCTTTTATAAACACATATCAAATCACATTAAAGGAAGGCAAATCCCATACAAACCAATAATTTCACTGATTATTTTGCATAACACACTATTGTTTGTATATGGTTTGTTTGTAACATTTGTTTGTAGAATTTACATTGTCTTCACACAAATGAAAATGTCTTTGTAAAATAAATTTGCTTTAGACCGAGCAAAATGAGTAGACAACTGCTTTAGCATTTCTGTTCATTATAATCCAAAATTTACATCCAGCAACCCACATGTGAACTGTTCCCTGGGAGTTTCACAGAATTTCATCAGCTGGAGGTGAGTCGGTGGCTTTGTTAATGTTACGTAGTCTCCCTGGTTAGGGTGGAGCTGCCCTAAATGCTCCCAGACGAGTACACACTCGCTAAGCTTGAAGGAAACACTGGACTTTTATTAAATCACACATGAAAAATCCAATTAAAACTCAGAAACAGGAAATCAAGAACAACAGTGATTGCACTTGCAGCAAATAAAATCAAGTGTCAACTGCCAGACGTATCAGGACAGTCCTTCAAACAGGCAGATAAATACCCCGAAAGAACACTTCATTATATTTTACTTATTGTATTTTGGATCTGCACTGACTTCACCCAACATAAAGCAAATGGTTTTACTGCATGTGTCACTTATGACCCACTTACCAACTGAACTAAACTCTCTAAACAGCAGGTACAAAACTCTGTGGCGAGGTTACTGACTCGCACAAACAGAAGGGCTCATATTACTCCCCTTCTAAAAGCCCTTCATTGGCTCCCAGTCACTTTTCGTTTCAATTTTAAAATTCTGGTGCTGACCTTCAGTGCCTTGCATGGTCAGGCTCCCTCCTACATTAGAGACTTGTTGTGTCCTTATACCCGCTCTCGGAGGCTGAGGTCTCAGGATCAGAACCTGCTCATGGTCCCTCGCACTCGTTTCAAGACCAGAGGAGATCGCTCCTTCCAGGCCATCGCGCCAACGCTCTGGAACGATCTTCCACTTTCCTTACGTTTGCTTGATTCTGTTGATGCTTTTAAGAGCCAACTGAAAACCTATTTGTTTCAGAAAGCATTTTAAATTCCAATGATAAAGGGTTGTTTCTGTGACTGTAACTGTAATTTGTATTGTATTGTATGTATTTTGGTGAAGCACTTTGTGACTTCTGTCTGTGAAAGGTGCTCTATAAATAAATATTACTTACTTACTTACTTGTTACAATGACTTCTGGACACTATTACATTGGATCACCCAGTTCTCATGTATAATACAGTATCAAATGTACACATACACTTTTGCAATGTTGCGTTGTTCTGGTGCCCAATATTTGGAAAGAGACGTCGTAAACTTTAAAAAGAGACATGAGTAAATGTTTGGCTTTGTTCAGATTGATATTGCTCTACAGTGACATGTACCCTGAAAAATAGGGATGCATCAGAAGAAATCTACGCAAGAACAATTTTTATCACTGCAGTTGCATTTTGTCAGCCTCATATGTCAATTCTGTCTAGCCTTATGACACACCTTAGATTTTTTTCACAATAAAAGTCTTCCTAAAGCCCCTTTCTCCGGGCAAACAAAGTGTTTAACTAATGAAGCTCTTATATTATTAGCCATTTCATTTTGTCCCTCAGTCACACCTTCATTTGTCCTGTTCATCCTCATTGTCCCCAGGCAGCATAAGAATAGATGAGGTAATTAAGCCTGAGAGGAGTCCACTTTAAGCACTTTATAAAGCACCTTTCACAGACTTTAACTGCGCAATACGCAGTCTCCTTTTCCTCCTTACTTCATTTGCTTTTGCCTCGCCAAGCTCGGTCTTTGTGCATAATCCCTATGTCTTCATCTTTACATTTTATCAGACACCCAATGCCAGTTTAGAGGTTTTTATGTAGGGTCCCCCAAGGCCACCAACTAATTTCCTGTTCAAGTATCTAAAGTGATTTTCTATGACAACAAGGTCATTTGATGATGTGTAATAAAATATAATTATGTGAGTCACCTTCACTACCTGCCCAGGCTACACTGATGATGTTGGTTTACCACTAAATGTATGCAATACCTATATTGTACAATTGCTTGTCGTTTGCTGTCAAAAATACTTACTACTTTAGAAATACTATTGCTAAATACTATTAATATTATCATTAGGCTCGAACACCATCAGGGCTGGCGAAGAAAAAAATTACAATTTCCACTCATAGTATCAAGGCCACATGCCAGAAGCTTTATATTTTATACAGCATCTTTGTTTTATGACTTTGTTCTTACTCAAACACTGTTGATGTGTACCGATACCAATAGGAAAAAATACTCCGCGTACATGGACTCTCCTGGTGATAAGCTCTGACATGGGGTCATTAGTATATGTACTCATTAACTGCTCAGGGATGCTTTTAAAGACCACTTAGCTTACCTCAGCAATCTCAGGCTTTTCTCACTGCTGAAAACCACCAGAAGATGAATCGCCGCATGGCCTCATAAGGTAGATAACAGTTTGTGGTTGAGCCACTACAGGCGCTTGGCTCATAACATTGTTTACACTCCCTTTGAAAAGAGGCCAGCGGGTCTTTTAATCAGTGAAGCTCAGACGCATTTACCCAGTAATTTCTGCTCTTATATGGATTATAACTACTGTAGGTGTGGTTTGAGGATAGCATGATGGGGTAAGGCCTCTTCACTTGAAACAAAACATGTTGTTGCTAGGTCAGGCACAGGGTAAATACTGAGACAAAGTGAAATACAAAAATAAAGAAATCAATGAAGGCAAAGCTTAAAAAAAATTAAAAATTGACAGTTGTGCAACGCCATTATGGACTTTTGGAGCAGAATGTTTCCCCTTTTCTCTCCTCATCTTTATATTAACATCACGTGCGGTCTCATGCACTTCCTTCAGCCTTTAGACTACATTTTCAAAGTCTTACAGGACAAACTACAAACTTTATTCCACTGTGAGTTAAACATTGAGTCAGACTCAGCAACGGCACCATATTAGACTAGGTGAAAGAGAAACAGAGCTCCATTCACTGCAATACAAAAGTCTCCAATCTAAGGACACCTAAAAAATAAAAAGGACAAATGGGGTACACCCTCTGGACACAGTTAGCAAGCCGGGTACTCCGGGAAACTTGTAAGAATTCTGTCGTTTTGTCATGGTTGGAGGTGGAGTGAAGCAAATAAAACCCAAAATGCAGGACTGCAACAAAACCGGTGATGTTTAATAAATTAACGAAAACCAAAATCCAGAGATGACAAAACTCAAACAAACCGGGGCTGACGTAGACAATGACACGACAAACAACAAGGGAAACACAGGGGTATAAATACATGAGGAAACGGGGCACAGGTGAAACACATCAGGGCGGGGCAGGAAATTAACACAAGGGAAGCAAAACAAACTCACAAGGACAGAGCGCATGTCAAAATAAAACACAGGACTAGACCAAAGACAACATACAAAAACAGGGGAACAAAAGACGAATCATGACAAGTTTGGTCAATGTACTTTCCTATTGCTAGGGGCTACGTTACAAATACCCGGATTCCCGTCTAACTCAATTGGCCGTGTCCAGAGAGAGAGAACATACCTTTGGCTCTGGTATTGAAAAGTGCCGTGCGGGGCTCTACGTATATGCCGCAGAAACGTGATCCAAACACCAGCACTTGACCCCCCACACCCCCACACCCCCACACCTCATCGCCACCCCCGCTCCGTAGAAAACATTGGTCTGAAAGAAAAAGAAAAAGAAAAAGGGGAGGGACCACGGTTGTACAAAACATCGCTATTGGCCATGGGAGTCTGTCCAGTCCATGTACAGCCCCCGTTCAACGCACTTAGCACGAAAGTGTAGTCTAAAGCCTGCGTTTAGAAACACGAGATCAGGCCCTGAGAGTCATAGTTCAAAAGCTCATTGAGTTACAGGCACTTCTTTTTCTTTATTCTTTATAATAGCACATCAATTGCAAACCCACAAGTGAATGCATCATGGGACTTGTCTGTGTCATTGTACATTTATTCACTTGAAGAATTGCCCATTGACCTAGAAATCAGGCACATGGAGTTTTAGAATATTCATTCCTTTGCTATTTGCATACTAACAGTTACTATATTAAAAGGAATCAGATTAACACACACTAAAAACAGTGAATCAGCTTTAAATACTGTGCGTTAAAGAGCAGAAAAGAGCGTGCTTGACCACTTCAATCCCCCACCGGCATGAAGCCTGACTCCAATATTTTCATTAGCCTAGTTCTAAACATACTGACCTTTGCTTCCCTGGAAATGGCTGTTTGATAAAAGTTATTCGGGATCACTCTGAAAGGCATGTCTGTACAAACTAGCAGAGGTTAAGACCTCAACCCGCCAAGCAAAACAACCTGGTTCAGGGAGGAAAACAAGCAAACAAAACATTTAAACATACTGAATGGAAGGGAAAGCTTGCGTTCACTAAGAGACACTCACAATTACTGGATTCATGCTTAATCAGCCCCGTGTAACTGTGCATAAAACACCAAATTCTAGGGCATTTTCATAAGGAGTCAGTCAGCGGTTTTTGAGTTTTTTGTGTTTTGTAAATTAGGAAAGCCTGTGTAAGTACACTCACATGGAGCAGAGGTGTGACTGCAGTGATGGATGTTTTGTTGCAGAGTTATGACATCTGCCAGCTGTTGAGGATCTGTTCTATCCTGTATTTCCCTCAGGTAGGGAGATCTGTATCTGAAAGGCCCGATGACCCCTTCTTATAGGCTCTGTAGTCACATCCCACAACAGAGGGTCGTGAGGGACCCCTAAACTTTTCATATGAATCACACAGAAGGATTCCTCCAGGACTCAAGCGTGTTTAAAAAGATGAAAGGGTGCCCGCCCGTGTTTAGTGCAGACTGGAGGACCACACACACATACGCCATCCATAAACACACGTGGGTTTAACCACAGACACTCTAATGTGCTGTGAAGCTTCTCCAAAGGCCAAGGCTCTCTGTCAACAATGGTGAAAAGCGGTATAGATCACACATGCTTCCATACACATACTGAGGATCTTGACCACAGTTGACCTGTAACCTTTACCAGTGTTTTCTCTCACCATATGCACTGATTAATACCCTTGTAAGGAGTATACCTATACAATGATTACCCTTTTTTGTTTGTTTACGGTATAAAAAGTTTTGTAGTTGCTTTAAGTTTAAAGTTATTGTTATGTTATGTATCAATTGATTTGCCTTTAATGCTATTGAAAATTACAGCAGGAACCATATGTTTACATACACTTCATGCATTTTTTTCTCACTGTCTGACATGAAACCAGAATTAACTTCTTTTTTTCTTTTTAGGTCAATTAGAATTTTAAAAAAATATTTATATTTGTCAAATGCCAGAAGAATGAGAGATTTTCGACACCATTTTGTATTACTTTTTACAAAACTAAAAGTTTACATATACTGAGATTACTATACCTTAAACAATTTGGGAAAGGCCAGATGACGATGTCATGACCTTAGAAGCACAAGTCTGGTTCATCCTTGGGTGCAATTTCACTTGAAGGTGCCACGTTCATTGGTTAAAACAATGATAGTATATAATGTGTATGTAGTTGTATGTCATTTGTAAGTCCTTTACTGCCTATTGGCCAGGACTTTAATCTTAATGGGACTTTCCTGGTTAAATAAAAGGTTAAATAAAAAATAAAAATAAAAGATGGAAATGTCCATGTCATACAGATCAAAAAGAAGGCGGGTTCTGTGTCCCAGAGATGAACGTGCTGTGGTCTGAAATGTGAATATCAACCCAAGAACAAATGCAAAAGACCTGGTAAAGATGCTGAACCTGGTAAGAGTTTGCCATCATCCAGAGTGAAACAAGTACTGCACAGACATGGGCTGAGAGGGTACTTTGCCAGGAAGAAGCCCTAACAAGAAACAGAAAAAAAGCCAGTTTGGAGTTTGCAAATAAAAATAGGATAAAGACTTTAATTTTTGGAGCCATATCCTTTTGCCTGATGGAACAAAACATATATACAGTATATATGTTTTGGCCATAATGACCATCGTCACGTTTGGAGGAAGAGGGGGAATCTTGCAAGCCTGAGAACACTTTGAAATATGTTGGTGGCAGCATCAAGCTGTGGGGTTGTTTTGCTGTGGGAGAAACTGGTGCACTTCACAAAATAGATGACATCATGAAGAAAGAACACTATGTGGAAATATTGGAGCAACATCTCAAGACATCAGCCAGGAAGTTCAAGCTTGGGCGCAGATGGATCTTCCAAATGGACAATGACAAAGCAAACTGCCAAACAAGTTAAGCTATGGTCACAACCGGTCATACAGGCTCCTACGGCCGGTCTACGTGCAAAAACGCAAGAAAACGCATGGAGAGCACGCGTGTGACGCGCTTATTTTTGAGCCGTAGACTGGCCTTAGACCCGCCGTAGAGGTTCTTTGACATGTCAAACAAACTCTGCGGGCGCTTACTTTTTTTTCAGGTTGCAAGAACGCTGTACGTCTGCCTGCGTCGTCTGTACGGCCAACACATGTCTTTCGTACATTTTGTATGAAACTTTTTTCGGAGGTTGCACTTGAGGACTTCGTATATGTGTCGCGCACCATTAGTGCGGCCAACGCGCGTTCATATATCTCCTATGTCCTCTATACATTTCGTGTAAGTCGTTCGTGAGTTGCCCGTTCGGCGAGAGTGCATCAACCGCACGAAAACTCCGATGTATAAAGCTTCAGTGGTGCCATTTAAACTACGTTTTTGCAATATGCCGAGGGGGAGAGGGAAGGGAGGGCGAGGAGAGAACAGGTGTCAGAGAGGGAGGAGAGAGTAAAGGGTGGCAGACAGCGCGCACTCACCGCGGCTTTCTCTCTCCAACTCCTGGAAAAGTGTTGGAGACCCAAATGTGTTGGAGGCCCAAACATACGCCTTCTGTGTATCAAAAGACGAAACATATAGACTATACCTCTAATCGGTCATCTCCAATGGCCGCTGGCTGCTCTGCTTTGTGACCGCAAACACTGGAGGCCGCCATTGCTCTTCCATTGCTGTAGTACCTCCATTTGGCCGCTAGGCCCCCATTGAAAAGCATTGGACTTTAGACACGTTAAAAACAACTTTAATGCCTGGTTTCAATTTTTTCAACACTTAATATGGCTACATATTCCTCCTGAGATAACGCTGGGTTAGTCAAAAAAATTGAAACCAGGCTGGTTTTCGAAATATATTTTTTTAATCTCCTACTTAACGGAGGTCGGACTGTTGGCATTGGAGCTGCGCGAGCTACACGTCACGCAAGGGCCGAGTTTACAGTGAGACCGCCCTTTTGCCCTTATTAGGAACATGCTTCGTCAGAGCTGGGGAGGAGGAGTCTGTAAATCCGCCATGATTTCCCCCTCGAAAGTGGTCATTATGGTAAACGGGGAGGAGTGAGGAGGAGCTGTCTATTCTTTTTAACAGTCTATGGTCATCTCTGAGACAAACGCACGGCGTTGGTGCACACAACGT
Source organism: Neogobius melanostomus (assembly GCA_007210695.1). Lineage (NCBI taxonomy): Eukaryota > Metazoa > Chordata > Actinopteri > Gobiiformes > Gobiidae > Neogobius > Neogobius melanostomus. The sequence goes on from VHKM01000393.1 coordinate 456,045, forward strand.
ACAGATCATGTGCAGTTCTTGCAAACTTCATACGATGCCCGCATGGCGCCCACGGTCAGTAGGTTTAATTGTAGGTTGGTCATACGTTTGCTGCACGAATGAAGTGACAGCTGCACGTCCGAGCAGCCTGCGTGTGACGCACGTTGGGTGCGCGGTGATCTGAACTCCACAGCTACAAAAAATAAACGCAGCGATTTGGGAAACGCCAGAAAACACACGACCAAAAAGTCGTACATCCGGCACGTTTGCACCAAGAAAAATTCCTAGTTTGTGAACCTGTTCTCAAACCATGGCAATAAAAACTATTCTGATTCTGATTCAAAGTCAGTGTTTTGAAGTGGAAAATGTATGGGCAGAGCTGAAAAGGCATGTGCATGTGTGTGGCCTTTTTCTTTCTTTTTTTTTGAGCATACAACATTTTTTCTCCCTTTAGGGAACATAGGGGCTCCGTAGTTTTCTGATTGGAAACACACCTCTGTGAGTATAATTATAATTATAATTATAATATTTATTAAATGTTATAAACAGCATAAGTATGTGTGCTGATCTGTTTGTCAACAATGAATTGTGTGTAAGCCATCTCGGGTTTGCTACCAAATATTAATGAAATGTATGTAAACTTTTGGTTAGACAAATAGAAATAATTTAGAAAATTCTAATTAAGCTAAAAAATTAAAAGTTAATTCTGGTTTAATGCCAGACAGTGAGAAAAAAAATGCAAATGTGTCTTTTTATAAAGTGTATGCAATATGGTTCCCGCTGTATATGGAAAAAATGTTGTCCTTGCAATCAGATACAGTATTGGTGACTGTGACTAGAGCAATAGTATGTGACTTACCAATGGGCAAATGGGAAGAAAACCACCAATCCACCATATCATTTAGAAGTGACCAAAAGGATTTAAGTCTACGTGAAACTTGTCAAACAGGGAAATCCACAGCACTGGGTAAAGTATATTTCATGCAATATTTTTTGTAAAATATTGCCTGCAAATGTATGAGTAAATTATACACTGTGTGGTGAAAGAATTAAGCTCTACTAAAGACAGCACTGCTGATTCAAACACCAGCCCACACTGACGGGATTAGCAGTCCACTTTGTGCTGGGCCAGTAATTATAATTGGCCTATGCCAGCTACTTCCCAATCCTCGGACCTTGTCATCTTAATCTCTGCTAATCCTCTTTTGTGTGAGTAAAAATTAGTTCGTGAAGGGGGCTCAATCTAGGTCAATCCTCACAGTATTTTGAGTCTGACAGTCTTTGTGTTTGTATGTGTGCCCCTGCGTGACAAGTTTGATGGAGGTAGTTGAGAGAGCAGGACGGCAAAAGTGGAATGAGTCACACAAACGTCAATTATTACATGCTTTAATAGTATAGTGCTGATTCGATTTAATGTAATTTCAAAACAATGCTGACACATGGAGAATGAAGATTTGTGTGGCCTACCTGTTCATTTACTTCTGGACAAGAGACAGCTGTAGATTACCATTATGGAGGACTAAAACTGCCAATTAAATCAATAAACCGAATGGCTGTATTGGTAAAAATGTAATAAAATATCACTGCAAATGCTTTCAATCATAAAATATAGGTTACATTCACATTGAATCACAGCTTTCTAAAGAGTAAATAGTTTAAAAGTGAAATGCTGGGCATCTAAGAATACTGTGGCAGTAACCAACTGTGAAAATGCTGATGTTTCAACCTGGTTTATGGTTCATTCATTCAAGCTGTATTAAGGGCACAGAATCCTGGTCCGTAATATGAAAAGAAAACACAAACATTTTAGTAATAGAAGTAAGAAAAATGTAATACCTGTTTTTTTTCTATTTGTTCAAAAGCAGAACACAGGTCTATATGTAAAGAATAGGAAAAGCAAGTATCCTGACTGGCCAGGCTATAGGTTAATACTGAATCTCTGTAAGTCCGGGGCCTATACAAATAATAATAAAAAAAAGTTTAGCATTGCTACTGTGTTACTTCATCATTGCAGCACTTTCTGGCTAAAAGCAGAAGGGCAGAGGGGATTCGAAGTGATACTAATACTTATCAGAGGTAATGTGCTTGAAAAAGTGCTCTTATATCTCGCTACATTTTGCTCTTTTTTTCCGTTGGTTTGACTCAAAAGGTTTCCCACCTCTTAGATCCCCATTACTCACTGTCCATCCACATACAGTGGGAGGAAAAAGTAAGTGCACTGTTTGGAATTTCTTACATTTCTGCCTAAATTGGTCATAAAATGTGGTCTGATCTTTATTAAAATCACAAGAATGAGTAAACAGTGTCTTCTTCAACTAATACCACCCAAACATTTACAACATGTAAACATTCACAGGACAGGGAGGAATAAGTGAAGACACGTCCTGGCTAAGGATGCTCCTAATTGCAGACATTTAGCGTCAGGTGTGAGCCTACCTGAAATCCAATCACTGAGGGGTGGCCTACAGCTGCCCTGGGCACTGAAAACACACACTAGTTAAAGAGTAACTAAACGGGCGTGCAAAAGCCTTTCCCCACCCACAAACAAAAGTCAAAAAGTGCTGTGAAAGAGGCGGTCTCTGAAGTTTGGGGGTGACATGCGGGGGGTGACATGCGGGGGGTGAGTGTGTGGGCCTTTGCATTGGCACAATCACAGCAGACAGATTACGTGGGAGGGACTTGGTTATAAACCACAGGTGCATGGGCAGGACACTTGGCAGCACCTGATGACGATGTGTGGAGCTGGTGCGGCTTATGACGTTCTGTGGAGGCCGTGGACACTCTCCAGCCAATCAGGAAATTCTAATTTAGCAGCAGAGTTTACCCTGAAGGGGGCGCAACCCATTCGTTTTCAGGCCAAAGTTAGGATTTAACACATGTTTGCGCTATAATGTCAGAATAATGTCAGGGACCAGTGGACAACACTATGAGACACCCATTGAGACAGTTTATCAGTAAAAAAAACTTGATTTGGTGTTTAGTTACTCTTTAAGAATTGTCTCTTGATGAGAAGCACTGTTTGATGTGCACCATGCCTCGCTCAAAAGAGCTGTCTGAAGACTTACAATTAAGAATTGTTGATTTGTATAAAGCTGGAAAAGGTTACAAAACCATCTCAAAAAGTCATGATGTTCATAATGGTCTATAAATGGAGACAGTTTGGCACTGTTGCTTCACTTCCAAGCTGTGGCCGCCCTGTAAAGATGACTCCATGGGCACAGTACAGAATACTCAGTGAGGTAACAAAGAACCCTAGAGTGTCAGCTAAAGACTTACAGAAATCACTGGCACTTGCCAACATCTCTGTTGACACATCTACAATATGTAAAACATTGAAGTAGAATGGGGTTTGTGGGAGAACGCCATGGAGGTAGCCATTGCTGTCTAAAAAAAACATTACTTCACGTTTGAAGTTTGCGAAAGAGCACTTGGGCTGATTCCGAAATGGTTAAATTGTAGCCTCTAAGTACTAACACTAGCGACTAATCCTTAACCTTTGGTCAACTGTTAGATCCCTATGCAGTTAGTGAACTTCTGCTTCAGCAGCATTTGCCCAATTCGATCGTCCCTACCCAGTGGAAGGGGAAGTGACATCACCAACAGCTGTTCTTTTTCTCTAAGATTATTGGCAGGAAAACAAAAGCAAATGCCGCCACCTTCTGAATTGCATATGCAGTACATAGTGTCCAAATAAAGCTAAATAAGTGGAGGAAACCTACACAGACACGGGGAGAACATGCAAACTCCACACAGAAAGGGCCCGTCCAAGTGGGAATAGAACCCGGACCTTCTAGCTGTGAAGCACGAGCTCTAACCTGTACTACCGTGCCGCCAATTAATTGTGCACCTGTCAATCAACAGTGGTTGCGCATGAAGAATCACTCGAGGGTGGGGGCGAGGGGGGCGGGCATGCGGCGCGGTAGCTTATGGGATGGCACATAGCTGCTAATCGCCAGTGAGGTAGCATCAGAGATCCCTATGCTAAAGTGGCTATGATAGTTAGCATTGAGGCTCCTTTTCCTAACTCCTTCCTACCTGACAGCCCAATTCGGACGCTTCTTATCATGGCGGACGCTGACGCACATCCGGTTTGGCGTTAGACCTCTTATCAATTTAACGGTTTCGGAATCAGCCCTGGATGCTCCACAGCATTACTGGCAAAATATTCTGTGGACTGATGAAGTTGAATTGTTTAGGCGGAACACACGACATGTGTGGAGGAAAATGGAACAGCACACCAACATCAAAACCATATCCCCACTGTGAAGTATGGTGCAGGGAGCATCATGGTGTGGGTGCATTGCTGCCTCAGGGCCTGGACAACGTGCTATCATCAATGGAAAAATTAATTCACAAGTTTATCAAGATATTTTGAAGAAAAGAAGAAAAAGAAAATTAACTTCAGAATGGTTTCAGAAAAATAAAATGCGCATTCTGGAATGGCCCAGTCAAAGTCCTGACCTAAACCCGATTGAGATCCTGTGGCATGACCAAGAAAGCTTTTCACACCAGACATCCCAGGAATCTTGCTGAACTGCAGCAGTTTTGTAAAGAGCAATGGTCCAAGATTCATCCTGATCGTTGTACATGTCTAATTTGCAACTACAGGAAATGTCTGGATTAAGTTATCGCTGCCAAAGGAGGGTCAACCAGCAATTGAATCTAAGGGTGTATTCCTCCCTGCCCTGTGCATGTTTACATGTTATGGCAATTAAAAATATGATAAAATGTAAACGTTTGGGTGGTATTAGTTTAAGCAGACACTGTTTACTCATTCTTGTGATTTTGATAAAGATCAGACCATATTTTATGACCAATTTAGGCACAAATATTCCAAACAGTGCACTCACTTTTTACTCCCACTGTAAGCCATTTCACATGTAACATTTTTTCCTCATGTTTGGGGAACAAGCATCTACATTATAGAACTATTGATAATTTCAAACTGGTGCATATGAATAGATGATAGTGTGAAAAGGACATTACTTTCAAACCGCATTTAAATAAATGCATTTAAATATTATTATCATTCATCATAATGAATTGTGATTGTGCATATCTGTAGTTTTCATTCACAGAGCATTTGCATCTGAAGGGATGGTGTTTAGTGAGGATGGAAATACATTCCTTTTCTGTAGTGCCTACAACTATTACTAAGACTAAATATTGCTAAAGCTAATTTAAATGCCTCACAAAGCATATAGTGTTTGTGACTGAGTGATTCCTGGATGTACAAATTACCAAATGGAAATGGTCATTCTTCTTCTCCACCAGACTGTCTCCCTGTGTTTACTTGATCTACTTTCCAACTCTTAGGCTGTCAACTTCTACAGCAACAGACCTTCTCCGTGTCAGATTGCACACTGGGAGACGAAACCCGATCAGTCCTCCCTCATGACTAATCAGCTGCAATGTGCACCCTCGTTTCTCCCACAGAGATCTCCTCTGTTAACTTAACTCTGAAATATGCTGCAAACAAGAGATATGAGTCAATGATGATGAACTTTAATGTCCCTCTAAGGGAAATTTGTGCTGGTTTGAAGCCCCAATAAATGAATATTGTTTGTCAGAAGGGACATCCAATGTTAAAACTGTAGTGTCCTATGACAAAGGCCACAGAGATTCTGCCACAGAGACAACAAGAGGGAAATCCAAAAGAAGAGCATGGTTCTCAGACTTGAGTATTTGGATTTTTGTCACACACTCTTCAAAAGAATGCGTACCTGATAGCATACATATATGCCACTTTGAGAGTGACTTATAATGTATTTCTTCAGAGGAATTGTTGTAACTAATATCATTCTTAAACATGTCCAGAGTGAACAAAGACATAGTTTCAAATGAACCTGACTAAGTTATGAGTCATTCATCCCAGATAATAAATACCTGTAAATCATTATGGTGTGAATACCTGTCAGCCGCAGCCAAATATTCATCACTTCTCGATCTGGATGCAAATAAGCTGGTTATGTAGGGCAGAGTCGGGTGATACTCAGTTACATTTACTCAAGTACATGTACTTGGATAACTTTTAAAAGTAACTGTACTTCTTAGATTTGACATATAAAATATAGTTTGATTGTTATTTTTTTATGTATTTACGTATTCTAATTTTCTATGGAATTTGCCGGGAAACATTGGGATTTTAAAGTTTTTTTTAATTTTATGTTCTGTTTCTTATCATTTACAGTACAGGCCAAAAGTTTGGACACACTTTTTTAAAATATTTTTTTCCTTTCATTTCAAAACTGTTTCCATGGTAGATTCTCAACGAAGTTGTTCATTTATGAGTGAACACATACGGAATGGTGTTTTAAACAAAACAAAAAAAAGTTGACATAAATTCTTCCAAATGGCCGCCTCTCGCTTTGATTACTGCTTTACACTTTTGACATTTTCTCAGTGAGCTTCACGATGTCGTCCCAGAAATGGTTTTGACTTCTCAAACATGTTGAAAACTTATTTCAAAAGACGACCTTATTCATAAGGTCGTCTTTTGAAATAAGTTTGGAGAAAGCCAAGAATAAAGGGCGGCAATTTTGAAGAATTTAGAATATAAAACATATTTGGAGTTATTTTTGTTTCCTTCATAATCCCATGTGTTCATTCATAGTTTAACACCTTCAATGAGAATCGTGTTAATAATGTTGAAAATAAAGAAAAGCCAATACATAAAAAGTGTGTCCAAACTTTTGGCCTGTACTGCATGTCGCTACTGAAATCCAAATGTTACTTTATTGCTCATTTACCCATTACTCACAGCACTCAAGTAACATTTTCAAGAACTAGCTTGCTCTTACTTGAGTAATTATTTGTCTCGCTACATTTTACTTTTACTTAAAATCGTTTAAAAGTAAACATTTTCTTACTTGAGTAAATATTTTGGCTACTCTACCTCTGTGTAAGGTCACAACATACCACAGGTTACAGTTCAGGCAAAGCTGTTTGCAGCCGCTCACTGTGCTACATTTCCACACTAAAATCCTAACAAGCCCATTGCCATTCAGGAAAAGGCGTTTAATTTGCCCCTGAGGCAAAAATCTTTCCAGCCTGTGTACACTATAATGAGATTTCCACTGCATTTCTACAAAGTCTGAAACCACCCTAACCACATTTAAATAAAAAGTAAACTTTACGGTGAATAACAATAGGCTCTGTTGGTTTGGCATCACCCAGCCAATATTTCGCTCCCAGGACCAAGCCTGGGTAGCACAGTCTTGTTTACTCATTACTTGAATCCTCTGCTGAGCAGAAGTAATGCAATTCAGTAAGACACACCGAGACTGTGTGGGCTGAGCTGCTTATTGTCAGAGCCTGTTTATTGTCCTTGTTTTCTTTTTAGATAGTGATAAATCCTTTTCACAGTTAGAAGAGGGTATTGGACAACTCAATCAAGTTTTCTCAAAAGAATAAAAACAAAGACAACATTTACATAACTATACATAAATGGAAAAAAAAAGGATTTGTTAGACCTTCTATGGCTTGTTTCTTTTATTTAATTCATAAAAGTGTATTAGTTTATTTCTTTCCATCAACTAAAGACACCACTACCATGCTCCATTTTGGAGAATGGAAGAATGATGGTTATATTTTTCAATGTGTGAAAGTAGAAATGGTCAAACGGTCAAATACATTTTCAGCAGGTTCTGCAGAGCAGAAACCTGCTGAAAATCAGTTTGTACTGAGCTAGACCCGATTTTGTTTTTAAAATCTTTCCTCGCTAAGAAATAAAATGAATGAATGAACATATCAGTTATGATGATGTGCGTGGTTCCTACAAACCTCATTCCAACATTTGATGCCTTGATGTGCAATGAAGTAGCCTGGCCTTAGCCATCCGTAAACTCCGGTCAACTATAATTTCCCTCCATGTACGTCTGGGTCTGATCTCAGTGGCTGCGTTTCATCGGATGAATTTCAACCTACAATAAGCGAGTGGGGGAGGCGGGTGTTGTAGGTGACGTCAAGCATTTGCGCCGCATTTGCTGGTTGTAGTTCGGCAATGGTGGCGGAAACAAAAGTAATGGAAGCTCTTCAATGCGTTCTGGCTGGGATCCCAAATATCCAGAAATTTAAATTGAAGCCTTCGAATGCGCAAGAGTTATGATAGAGTTATGACAGAGTTATGACAGCTGCTTCACTCACTCGGGTGCATTACATACATCACGACCAACTAAAACACCCCCCCTAAAAACATATGTACAGCTTCGCTCACAGCTAACCAACAGAGCATTAAGATCTGTGTCCAGGGGAGACTGCAATGTTCCTAAGAGAAAGTCTGCCTTCTCTCAATCAGCCTTTTCCTACAAAGCCACTAAAGAATGGAATGGGCTCCCAGACAATCTAAAGAACAATGCAGATTTCCACAGTTTTTCACGGGCAGTTAAAGACTGGCTTTTAGATCAACAGTCCTGCTCGCACTAAAAGTACCAGATGGGTACTTGGCCATCAGGTGTTACCCTCGCGGGTATCGTCTGATGGCCACCACACTATTAGTGTTAAAAACTATTGTATCTATGTGCTAATTATGTATAGCTACAAAATAATTATGAAAACTGTTGCATTTTGTCATTCTGCACTTTATGAATGCAACTGGCACTTTTTATCGGCACTTTTTATCTGCACTTTTCATCTGCACTTTTACTATATATTGCACAAATGTATATTGTCTATGTTTTGTATTTTAATTAACTCTGTTATGTATTTTAATTGTATTTTTGATTGTATAAGGACTACAGATGGAAATTAGCATTGTGCTAAATCTGGGGCAGCCATCTTTTTAATGTACCTGTCCGTTGTCCTTTAAATAAATAAATAACTAACTAACTAAACGCTAGCGAAAATCAGATCCAATCGTTTCAAAGAAGTTCACCCCTCCCACCTGATAACGGAGCTCAATTGTGAACATCCAGACCCTTGTACAAAACAAAATGAGTACGAGGGTATGGTGAAACCAGGCTATCAATGAAGGTTCATTCATGGTGACCTGTTTGGACAGATGATTGCAGTAAATGTGCTTCCAGCGGGAGAGCAAGGAGAAACACTGCATTCTTGTCACTCATTACGTTTATATGTACAGAATAAGATATGATTTCTGGTCTAAATACAACCAAAAAGTACACCCAGACCTGTGTTATCTTGTTGTTCTTTACAGAGCAACTGCACAAAGAGTCCGGCTTTCAGCTAGCATTCAGCTGCACAGGGTAACAGCCAGGAAAGTATTAGACAGGTGTTTAGAGGCGTACTCACACGTCTAGTCCAGCCAAGACATTATGGTCCCTGCAGCGCTGAGTAGCCTTGATTTAAAGTTATTTTGTTGAATCGCAGTTGTTGACGTGCCATTGAGCTGCTTTGTAAGAGCTATTGCTGTTTAATGGGTAACATGGCCCCAGAGCCGTTTTTCTTATACGCAGACTATGTGTGATGAGGCGAGTAATTTGGGGTAGTGTTGTTCCCATGCGGCCGCTGGGGGCGCACTATAAAAGGCCCCGGTTTAGTGTTTGCCCTCTGACCTTGTGTATCTCCTGCTGCCTGTTGTACCCGGTGCTGGCGCTGGGGTGCTCTGTCCGACAGGTAGCTATCTTTGTAACGTTGTTTTAAATTCATCCTTTATGTCCGCCTTAATTAGAACGTATATTCGTAATAGTGATGCTGTGGGTCCCTTCACGGGAGCGCGTCATGGCGCAGCGCTGTAGCTTCGCAGTGGATTGGGTTTGCGGTTCCCCCATGGTCCTGTGATGAGCGTTGTCCCTCAATACAGCACACGTATGGTGGCTCTTACGGTACGTTTTCCAGCTGTGATGGCAGGTAGCTTAGGTCACTTAAGCATATATCTGTTATGGTAAATGTATTTATTTTATAGGCTCTACGGCAGTAGCACCAGCGCTGCCCATCGCTGTCTTGTCTTGTCCTGTCTTCATGTGTCCGTGACTTGGGTCTGTCCAGCGGTTGGCGGGGACTTGTTGGAGGACTCTTGCCTAAAATATGAACTATGTATCTCATGGATTAAACGTACGTCTGTTCTAATCGTTTTAAATTAAGCATACTTATGAAATGAAATGAAAGAAACATTTTGTAACAAATAAATTCTGTTTAACCAATGGAACACTTGTGCCCTTCGTCAATGGAACTTACCTGTGTGTCCTAAAGCTAAGGTTAAGAACCTCGCTCTGCTACATATGCAAGTTGCATAGGGCCCCCGCAGCCGCGGTGTTGTCTCGCTTTTTAATCAACTCGGCTCTCTGAATGCGCTCACACACTCTCCACCTATTTTGCCAAATATTACAGCAAAACGGAGTAGTCTGCTGAAGTGAAGGAGCAGGAGAGACCTTCCGCCTTCCCCCTGTCACCCCCAGGGCGCGAGGGCTTCTTCACTCGCGTCCTCGCTCGGTCTGTCTCCCGGTGCTCGCCTCGCCTCATGCCGATCGCCTCCCGTGTACCGGGCGCTGCTCGCCACAGTTCATCTGGTTTGATTACAGACAATCAGCGCAGCCTCATGCAGTTCAATGTGTTAAAGGTCCTATATCATGCAAAATCGACTTTTTTGAGCTTTTAGCCATGTTGTTATGCTATTTCCTTATCAAAAACACCCCCAGAGCGGTTTTTGGCTTCATTCACGCAGTTCTAAGTAATCCTCTTGAATCCTGCTCTCTGAGCAGCTGCTCCACCCTCTCCTGGTAAACGACTGAGCTGTTCAGTTGTGTCGTCACAAAGGAACGGAAGTGCTCTACGTCTGTAATGTAATGCCTTATGGCCTGATTTTAATTTATAAAACAGCTTTTTCATTATTTTTGTTGTAAGAGAGAAATAAAAAAATTTAAAAAAAAGGAACTCTCCGACGCATCTGTTCTGTCCCAGGAGGGTAAACAAACGCACCCCCAGCCGGAGGATCCATGGATCCGAGCATAAGTGTTGTTTTTGAAGACTGAGCTCTTTCTAACCTACTCTGGACACCGCCTGTTCTTTTTTCTTACCGAACGATAATGTCACGGATGCGCGTTTGGCTACGAGAGAAACAGGACTATTCAACCTTCCTAAAGAAGAGTGCACTCGCCAGAAGTTGGAATTTCTTTACGGGATTCAGCGACTATATCAACCAACCTGATGGATGCTTGGTGAACCTTGGCCAGAATCAAAGTGGATTAACTTTTATAACCAACGCGATCCCATGGGGAGTCCAGACTGAGCGGTGAGTCAATCAAAACGCGTGTTAGCGTGTGTGTTAGCATGTGTGTTAGCGTGTGTGTGAGCCATTTATGAAACTGTGTTGCACATGTCAACTCCTTATAACTGCATTATGTGAAGTAACTTCACTTTTTGCAGCGATATTTATATTTATAATACTGCAAATGTGGAATGAGCGGAGAGAGGGTTGGAGTTAACTGAATCGAAGCGTCTTGTCTTCCGGGTAGGGAAAATACCCCCCAAAAATACTTATATTTCTCTCAAAAATGAGTACTCCATAGTGATAGAGGTACAATATATCATATAAATGCCTATACTTTACTTTGGAATGGCTAAAATAGCATGATACAGGCCCTTTAAGTGCAGTTCCTACGTCGTTCTGTCACCAGCACCGCAGCACCTGCTCTCTCCCTTTCGCATTGCCCCTCAGCTTGTGCTATTTTATCCAACATTTTACTGCAGCCTCACAACAAGTCCTGTACAGGTCTCTAGCAGGAAAAAGATTTAAACAATCTTCTTGTCTCCAGAAGAGTATCAGGACAGTATCAGGACAGTAGTTTGGCGAATAGATGAGAGTAAAGCCGTTGTCCGTGGCCTGTTTGCCTCAAAGGGGAGTTGAATCCACACGATTCTCATGAGCGCAGTTACTTTTAGTAACTCTGTTTCTCTGAATATGCATGGTTCGCTCTGCGTGGCCCTGCATTTAACCAATCTGATGTAGGTGGCATGGTATATAAAGAACCTGTTTGCCTTACCAGTCAATATTAACCTACTTAATTGCAATTGACATTCTCTAAAAAAAAAAAAAAACTCCTTCAAGGCATTAAACATATGTTGTGTAGTTTATGTTTTATGTTTATTGAAAGGATCCCCATTAGCGCAGCCAAACTGTCGCTATTCTTCCTGGGGTCCAACATTTAGTTAAAACGACAATATACACATACTGTTAAACGTATAAAAACATAGTACAAACATTTTTACAACACATTCACATCACATCACAGAATTTCCACACTCAGTTTTCATTTCAAGATCTACACAACATTAATCTTATCCTAATCCATTAACTGTTTTGCCTTTTCATGCAATTTGCATACACAGTTACAGTGCACCAAAGACTACAGTCCACCACAATCATAAATCTATTTAGCTTTTTCAAACTAACTTTTACTATTTTCATGATTTTAAATTTAGTGCTGGCCATTTAATAAAAAATGTTTTATTCTTAGTTTAAATGTATTTGTTTTACCTTCCAAGGTTATTGTTTCTGGTAATTTATTCCAAGCACACATCGCTCTATAAGAGAATGTTCTTTTCATGCTGTTTGATTGCACTTTTGGAGTAATAAATTTGTTCGCAGTGGCATGTCTGGTGTTAAAATTATGTGTATCAGAACTGAAAGACAGATTATTCAATAGTATTTGAGGGCGTTTATTAGTTATAATGTTTTTCAGGAGGGATAATAGTGAATAGAGTATTCTGTCCTGGACTGATAACCAGTTTAGTTTATCAAGCATGACTCTAGAGCTGGTTTCATACTCGCAGCCTAAAACCATACGAGCTGCTCGATTCTGTAGGATTTGCAGCCTCTTTAAAACGTCTTTCGTAGCGTTAGACCAAACTGTAGGGCAGTAGTCCACACATGAAAGGACCAGAGCTTGTGTAATTTGTTTAATTGCTTTCAATGTCAAAGCGTATTTGTGCCTTTTTATCATTGAAATTGCTCGAGCCATTTTGGTACACATCATTTCTACATGTTTAGCCCACGTTAGTTTACAGTCAACAATAACTCCCAACAGCTTTGTCTCATATACTTGTTTAATTTGCACTCCATCTATAAATATTTGTAATTCTGGATTAAGTTTAATATTTTTATTTGATCCCACTACCATTACCACAGTTTTAGCTGTATTTAATACCAACTGGTTATTATTTATCCAATTTTTAACCTCATTGAGGTCCTCATCCAGAATCATTTTTAATTCTTGGATCGTGTGTGCTGATGAGTAAAGTGTTGAATCATCAGCGTACATAACGACTTTAGCTTTATTAAGAACCAATGGCATCTCATTAGTGTAAATATTATAGAGCAGGGGTCCAAGGCAGCTGCCCTGAGGGACACCACATTTTACAGATTTTGCTGTTGAGTAGTAACCGTTAAAAAATACAGATTGGAATCTATTGTTTAAATAACTTTTAAACCATGTTACGGATGACTTCTCAAAACCATAACTCTCCAGCTTTTCCAAGAGTAGTTTATGGTTGAGTACATCAAATGCCGCAGAGTAATCTAGCATTATTGTTCCCACAGTTTTCTTATTTTCTATTTCCTTTAACCAGTCGTCAGTAATTTGGGTTAGAGCTGTACCAGTGGAGTGCCCTTGTTTGTAGGCATGTTGATAATTGGTCAACAGATTATTTTTATGGAAGTAGTCATACACTTGATCATAAACAACTTGTTCCATTACTTTAGCTAATACAGGCAGTAAGCTTATGGGGCGACTGTTCTGCCCTGAAAATGGAAGTCTTTTATCTTTTGGTAATGGAATTACTTTTACATTCTTCCACTCTTGTGGACAGCTGTCATTGGTGAAACTTAGATTTATTATATGAGATACTGCAGGAGCTATAGTATCAGCAACCATCCTTAGGAGGCAGGCATCTAAACTATCCACACCAGCTGGTTTATTCTTAAGATTTTTTAATATTCTCTCCACTTCACACGTTGATATATTTCTTAAATGAAATTTACACTTTTTATTCCTCATAATATTACCTCTTATTAACATATTTGATCTTGCATTGTCGGTCTTTGACAATGAAGCCTTAAGCTTGTCCACCTTACCTATAAAATAGCTATTGAAATATTCTGTTATCTCTTTTGGGTTTGTTATAAAATTTCCATCAACTTCCACGAAAGCAGCTGCTGATTTCCTATTCCTTCCTGTTAAGTCATTATGTTCCATAATTTCTTACTGTCATTTTTGACATCATTAATTTTATTCTCAAAGTAGAATTTCTTTTTGTTTCTATTTAATTTTGTTATTTGATTTCTTAATTTACGATATTCTAACCAGTCCACCTCATTTCTTGTAAAAATGGCAGTTTTCTTAGCCTGCTCTCTCTCTTTGATTAACTTTTTTAATTCCTGATCTAACCATGGTGTTTTAATGTTCTTGACACAAAACCTCCTTAGGGGAGCGTGCTTGTTTACTATTGACAATAATATATAATTAAATATTTTTATTGCTTCATCTTCATCCTTTTGGATTGTTACCTCTGACCAGTTAGCCTTTTTAACTTCCTCTATAAAATCATCTTGTCTAAACCTTTTGTAGGATCTTTTGTAAATTATATTTTGTCCAGGTTTATCCATTTTAGTTCTCCTGACTGTGATTATTAAGTTGTGGTCAGTACATCCTACAGGAATTGATTGAGAGCTTGTACATAGTTCAGGTGTATTTGTAAAAATGTGGTCTATGCATGTGGCGGTTACTGCACCATCATTTCTGTAACATACTCTTGTGGGTTTATTAATGAGCTGCACTAAACCACTTACAGTGGTTGCATCTGAAAGTTTGACTCTTAAAGGGCATCTGTTTGCCAACCAATCCACATTTAGATCACCCATGAAGTATGTTTCAAAACCCAGATTACTGGTTTTATCTAACATTACTCCAATCATATTCATATACTCACTGTTTGCGTTTGGTGGGCGATAACAACATCCAATTAGTAGTGGCTTTATGTAAGGTAGGTGTACTTGTAACCAAATAGCTTCCAGATAGCAATCAAAATCTCTCTTTTCTTTTACAGGTATATTATTTTGAATATAAAATGCTACTCCACCACCATATCTGTTTCTGTCCTTTCTAAAAATGCTGTAACCTTGAATTGGCAACTCATCATTATCAAATGTGTCATCTAGATGTGTTTCAGAGATAGCTAAAACATTCAATTTATAAACAAACAATATTTCTTTTATCTCAGTTAGTTATTCCTTATACTGTTAATATTCAGATGTGCTATTCTCAAACCCTTCCTTATTCGTGTCATAAGGAAGACTTAAAATTAAATTAAATTAAATCAATAAAATATAAAAGATAGCTTTACTCAGACATTCATCTTCACTTTGGCGCTATTGGTGTACTAGTACGAGGATATATTATTAGTTTGTCATGGCTCAGAAATGCAATGTTTCCCTTTTCACGTGCTTCTCTCATTTTTGGTAGCAGTTCTTTTCTCTTCCTCATAACCTCTTCGGTATAGTCCTCATTTATATAAATTTTGGTCCCTTTTAAATTGTTGGCTTTCTGCAAGACCATTAGTTTGTCTTTGTGCTGTAGTGATGGCAATAGATAGGGCCTTCCACATGTAAAAGAGCAGCCGTATAGTTTACCCTACAATAGAGTGTACTTGTCTTACAAACTTTATTGCCCATATCCAGGGAGGGGAAATCTGCATACCTTTGTTACTCTTTCTTGAATTCTTGAATTTTAGAACCATACACAGTTCATGAATAACATGTCTAAAGTCATTAGAGAGAACAGCTCTTCTCAATTAGCGCATGCTCGTGATTGTGCATGTGTTGCTTAGGAGTGTAATAAAGAGAGCTATTTCTTCTCCACACTTCATTAAGATTTAACTTGTGTTTACTCTAATTTGAGAAGCCCAGAGAGATAACAGTCTCTAATTTAGCGTCACCAATTCATCATTTAGGACATAACGCCCACAGAATAAAAAAGTGGGAATTTATTTTCAGTCTCAGCTTGGTTGTCCTCTTCATTGCACTTTGCAAATTTGTAAGTTGAACATTTATTTGTGTAACGCCTTTCAACGGAGCACAAGCTGCTTCTCAGAACAAAATAATGACAGGGCAATAAAACAAACAGCAAACAACAGTATGTGTCAAATAGACTAAATAAATAGTTCAGTTGTGGTCAGCAGGTCAGGGGGAGCTCGGGTCCAAACACACAGATCGATCGCCCCACCGCCCCACTTCTTGTACTTGGACCAGTGGACCTGGGCACTACCAGAGATTTTCTATCAGAAGATTGCAGCGCATTGACAGGATGGTGCACAC
Organism: Neogobius melanostomus; assembly: GCA_007210695.1. Lineage (NCBI taxonomy): Eukaryota > Metazoa > Chordata > Actinopteri > Gobiiformes > Gobiidae > Neogobius > Neogobius melanostomus. Next base: position 472,291 of record VHKM01000393.1, read on the forward strand.
AGTCAGTAGGTCAGGGAGGCAACTAGGAACAATACCATTAATGGCCTTAAACAACATGAGGACTTTGAACTCTGTCCTGAACTCAACAGGGAGCCAGTGCAGAGCCTGGAGAACAGGTGTAATATGGCCATGCCTTGGGAGTGTTGGAGAGAAGCTGCTGCATTCTGTACCTGCCATAACCTACGAAATGTATTAAGTCCCTGGAAGAGAGCATTACATTAGTCCACTCTGGAGCTGATGAATGCATGAATTGCCTTCTCAAGGTCTGCTCTGGTTACAAAGTGGTTTGGAAAAAAGATTGCTCTCACTACCGCACCAAACCTGCTTATCAAATTGGAGAAGTCAGTACAAGACAACCCCCAGGTTCCTCACCATTGGAGAGAACTGAGGTGTTGAGTCTCTACCGTGAGGTGAGATGGATCAGGGCTGAAACAGACGTACTCAGACTTTCCCTCATTGAGATGGAGAAAGTTCTGAGCAAGCCACTTTTTATTGTCCAGGTCCAGGAAGCAGGAAAATTCAGTGAAGATGCAATGTGAATGTGGATGCTGTTGGCATACAGGTGAAAACTGACATGGTGAGTGGAGATGGTCTGACTCAGAGGCAGCATGTACAACGAAAAAACAATGGCTGCTGGAATGGAGCCTTGTGGGGCCACCATAGAGGTGAGAATGTTGAGCACAACATTTAGTCCCTTTTTCACTGGCAATTCTTGCCCAGTTCAGTGCCAGGTCTACCTGTGTAGTTGAGTGTTTCCACAGGCCAGACCAGCTCAAGACAGAAAATGAAGACAGCGTGATCCACGGTGCCAAAGGCATGAGGTCCAATAACACCAGCACAGCTGAATTCTTCACATCGAGGGCGGAAAGGGTGGCATTTTGCACCCTCAACAGTGCAGATTCGGGGCTGTGCATGGCCCAGAAACAGGACTGGAACTTTTGTGTGATCATGTGCAGCTGGAGGTGACACTGAAGTTATGACAGGACAAGTTGATGCTGGCAGATTAGACCTTTGTGCATACTAACATTGTACAGTTTTTAATTTTTTTTTAGCCAGGAATGTACCACTGAGATTAGGAATTTCTTTTTCAGGGGAGACCTGGTGCCAGATGAGAACCTATTGTACATATTTTTTGTAAATACAATACACACAGTACAGTACATTTACATACAGTAAATTAGTGAGGAGGGTCTAACAGCAGACCTCAGGTTTCAGACATGATCAAGTCCCCACTTGACTCACCTCCACGTGGCTCAGGCCCCAAACAAACAGTGAACAATTCCATGAGAACAAGATGTCTGGGACACCCTACTGGGTAATCAGGAGCATGTACAATATTTTACAGGAGTCAGGAGCATGTACAATATTTTGGTTGCTAAACTGCCAGCCTTTTACTGACGTTATGTACTAATATTCTTTCTCAAGTGGTCTATCAAGCAGACCATCAGCCCAGTGGTCTATGAGAATGACCCAGAAAAATAGAAATGTTACAGGAGAAACACTCTCTCTTCACAGTTTATGATTTCCAACAGGGATGCTAAAGACAGAAATACAAATCACATTATTCACAAATCCTTAATCTCAGAACTGACAGCCATATATTATAGACGGCAATTTTATGACCTTCATAAAACATTTTAATCAGGTACTTAATTCAGTCAAGATCCATTTTACATTCTTCATAAATCTTTATTCATTATTATTATTATTATTATTATTATTGTGGGACAAGCATTAACTGTGCGCCAAAAACAAGTCCTTTTTCCATCTTTATTTCTAACAGCAACATCTGATGAGAGTGTAGCAAGTCCCAGAGTCAAGTGGGCGACATTGCAACTGATGGCCCGCTGTCAGAAGTCTTTAGTTGGGGGACAGAGCCAGCCAGGTGATTAAGTGGACGGTGGTGCTTCATGAGCTTTAGGAAATTGCTTGGAGGGTTTGAGGCCGGCGGGTGACACTTCATATATCAACCACATCCCTGTAGCAGCAACTCAGATGGGCTTAGCTCTGCAGACAAAGCTTAAAGCACGATCAACATTATAGCGTCAACTCAAACCTAAAACTATATAAAAGAAAGCATTCCTTACAATAAATGAATAAATAAGAATCATCTTTTGGACAATCTATGAATACCACAAAATAAACCAACACAAATTTATTTCATTTTATTCAATAGTGCGATGTTTAATACCATGTGGGTCATTTATCAAGGCGTTTGAAATTGCCTGTATAACAGTATTAGGGCCCCCAATCTGATAGAGGTAGTGCTGCGTGAGTAAAAAATGCCTAAATGGAGACATGGTCGAGGCGATCCTGCACAAACACACCGGTGTGCTAGTGCCTTCGCCAAGTGCTTGCTGCATTCCCTTCGCTCGATCTTCTCTAAGGTGCACTCACACTTGTCCATATGAACTGTGCCCAAGCGCGGGAAGCCCTTTTAGCACGGTTTGTTTGTGCCAGAATCAGGCCCATGGAGTCCGAGTGGACCATGTTCATTGTCCTTGACCCCAGGAGGTGTTCCAGGCATGACCCAGGGACACTATAGAGACGATGAGCTCTCTTAAAAGCTGGAGGAAGTGTGCGGCGTGTGTGGATAGGGAAGTCTGGACATCTCAGATTGCTGCATCCACGATGGATGGATACGTCTTGTGTTATTGTTTATTTATTAATAATAATAATAATAATAATAATAACCAATTTTGGTTTTGCAATTTTTGGTGGAAATCTACGTTATTCAGGCTCTCCCACCCCATTGTTAAAACACAAACCTTTGGTAATGCTCTAACGGTGCTGTCCTAGTGTAATTCAAGTGAATCCATCACTGCTCTATACCTTCAAGAATGTTCATGCCATAAAAATGAAACAGGGCTGGAACAGAGGCCATGGTCAGGCAGAAATAAAATTAAATATACAAGAGCCAGCTTCATTAAACCTCAGAGCCTTTTTATTGCATCTATATCTCAGGGAAAGAATTCATTAGAGATTCAGGTGTGACAAGTGTGCTGAGCTTAACTTTATGGAAAACAGAGATAATAGCAATGTCTAAGTCAGCTGTAAGGCCATGAGTACTCTTCTTTGGACAGTTTCATTTTCACACACCACTTTCTCATTCTGCTCTTGTTTTTTCAGCACACGATGGAAAGGTAAAAGAATACTCGCCTGTGCAGTGTTGCAGTGCTTCCTGATAACAATTTGAACTATATGCACTTTGTGACAATCCACTGCCTTATTGTTGGGGAACCGATGTGCAGATTTATCAAATAATAATTGTGTTTTGTTGGGATGACTTGAAGTGCATAAGGGCACCTGTGCCTCCCGCCGCTGATATAAGAAGTGCTTTTTCCAGGCCCCTTGTGCTGCTCCTCTCTGGCTCACTGCACCACCTGGCATTGGTTCAGCTTACACAATTATCTGTCAACCTGCTTAAAACCGGTATTGTGTCCTGTCTTCTCCTTTGTTATCAGAAGTCTGTAAGGTATACTGTGTATAAACCTGTCAGATCAAATGCTGTGGCAATTTCCACATGAACTAAAGTGTGGGAAATTACTTTGAATTTTTAGTCTTGAAATGAGTGAATTGAATTGAAAAAGAAAAAAATATATATAATTGCTTATTCATATAGAAAATTAACAATGCAGCCCTCTGCAAAATTATTTACTTTTTATTTATTTATTTTGAATGTGTATTGCCAAGGAAAATTATTAGTATTATTTATAATAATAACTATTACATTCTCAATATATCTCAGTACACTCACATGGCTCTGGATTCGGAAACAATAGCCATATTTAGGAGGGGATCTAAACTGTTTCAAACCCAGACCACTTCATTCCTGGGGTCTGCCACGTTTTGCCGGCTAGACTGGTTTGGGGAGAGGAGGGGGGCACATCACCATGTTTGAGAGTCATATCAGCGCGACAGATAAACAGATATAGAGCCAAGTCCAGGACTGTCACGAATGAATGGATGAATGGCTCGTTTTTTTGTTCTGATCTTTCAGGCCAAATCAAACTCACAGCCAGTTGTAAAAATGCTATAAAACTAATGCTTAATGTAAAAAATATCCGATTAACGCAAAGCTATAATCTGTAAATATAGTATAACTATTGTGTTATTGTTGGCAAACAACATTTAGGCTCATTTATTGTTTATCACAGATTTATTAAGCAGTTTACTTTGTGTGTTCAGATGAGGCCTGAAGTAGATTATTGCATGAAAAGGCTATACTTTTTTTTTCTATTTATGGATGTGTTTTGATATATATTGTAAAAGCAGACGTGTGAAAAAAGACCATTGTGCACTGTGCATCTAATTTTTTTTATTTTTTTTTATTTTATCTATCAACTAGCAGCCTAGTTGATTTTGCACTATAGCGGCGACATTGTTCTCTGAAAGTTGTGAAACATGCTTATAAACTCTTGGGAACTTAGAAATAAGTAAAGCTACGACAGATTACAATTTACATTATCCTTTTCTCATAGATTGTAAAAAAATAAAATAAATTTAAAAAAGGAATGGGGCCTTTCAGTGAACACAGTGTCTGAGAAGGCAGTGCTAATGCCAGCTATAGCGTGTGGGAGAAAAAATAGAGCATTTTGGAAGTAAGTTTAGACGTTGGAGCAGCTGACAGACAAATTTGGTCCAGACATTATTATGGCAGTTTGGCCCTAGGATTAGGGCAAGATTGGGAAGCCGATAAAAATAGGTATAGAGTAAATGTGTACAAACATTAATATGGCATCCTGTAGAAGTGCATGAACTGCTACAGTACACATGTTTAGAAGAAAGTTGTCAGACACACTTAAATGGAGCACAGCCTCTCAGTGATTGTTATCACGGGACATACTGCACACTGCAGTCTCTAGCTAGATGTGGAGGAGCCGTGCAGTGTTTCCATTGGCAGAGAGCCCTGGATGACCTCTGTGGGCGTGCAGTTAGAGCAGACAGACTCGGCTTAATCCAACATGATGAGGTCTTGAGGATTCTCATTCCCAGTTTGGACCCACAGAAACAGGGAGGGTTGAGACTCAGCAGAACTGAAGTCATCCTGAACAGTGACGTGTTCCTCGGCAGGCCTCTGAGGTCACACTATTACGGGACAACAGAGGTTCAACAAAACCCTAACATTTTGTTACTATAAAAGTACTATCAGACTATTTTATGAAGCTTCCTGAATTAATGGGATTGCATTGCAGAATCGTGGCACCATGCTGCATGGACAGTCTATCTTGTATGTAGAAAATGCTCTTTAGTTACTCTCAACAAAAAAAAAAACACAAACACTTTTTGATGAAAATCTTCAAATCTAAGGCCATCAGAGCTGAGCTCTATCAGTGAGAAGGATAGAACAGGGCGGGTCTGCATTATCAGTGCAGAGGCTTTGTATCCTTCAAAATACATAGGAAATTACGATCACACCGTGTGTCCACGGTTTTTGGACAGAGAATTTTGGCAGGTTTGCCAGCCGGGACCTGACTGCTCTGCAAGGCTAATTGCAACAGGAACAGACATCTTTACGGTCTGTCTTTATTACTGAAGAGAAAAGTCAAGCTTGGTGAGATCTACCATGAAGTGCAGAAGGAACTATCACTGAAGATTCGGTTCACCATGTGTCACATCTGTGTAGTATCACATCCAAGTGCCCAAAAATCAGGAACTTGCTATATCAAGCTCAAATTGAGGGTAATAATAATAATGCATCGGTTTTATATAGCGCTTTTCTGGACACTCAAAGACGCTTTACATTGCATTATTCATTCACTCCATACTTGGTGGTAGTAAGCTACTATTGTAGCCACAGCTGCCCTGGGGTAGACTGACGGAAGCAAGGCAACCAGTCTGCGCCATCGGCCCCTCCGACCACCACCAATCACTCACTCTCTAAATTCGCCAGGCTTCTTGGTGTTCCCAAACGGTATCCCATCCAAGTACCAACAAGGCCCTTCCCTGCTTAGCTTCCAAGGTCTGACGGGATTGGGCATAGCAAAGGCGGTATGGCAGGTAAAGCAGTACAACATGGATTAAGCTACACAAATTACAATTAGTGCCTAACAATGATAAATACGTGTTGACAAAGCTACAGGCAGAAGTACAAACACAGTGAAAAAATGGCTATTGTGCAACGTTAGATCAGCTGCAAACACAGTTTATCAACGCGGTGCCATGCCATTAGTCCGACATCTCATTAGTCCGAAAATGTACTGTGACCGTGTGGAGTGCATCTGCCCTCCCCTCACCTGTTTCTTGGAGCGCTCCTCTTTGCGCACCTGGTTTGGCACTGATTGTGGGGTGGAGCCCCGAAGGGATTTATGCTCATGTCTGTTGTGGCTCAGATCCTCTTGCTGCTTCCACGCACGGATCTCTCCTCTTCTGTGGGTCTACGGAGTTGTTTGTTGGAAGTGTGTGCGGTGGCTTTACACGCTGTGATCACCGTGCGTTACAGCTTTCACTCAACATTGTGTTCTGGCGCATGTTGACGCCTGGTCGGCTGTTATACTCTACAGCTGCAGCTTTGGATCACTGCTTACTCCTCTCGGGTGAGTTTGGCGCATGGTTGCTCCTTACGCTGCTGTACGGTGCACGGCGGGCACTCATGTATGTACTTCCTCCTTCCCCAGTGTCACCGGGGCTTGTAGCGGCCGCCGACAGTGGCTTGTTTGGGCCATCAGCGTAGGATGTTTGGGTAAGCAGCATGCCTCACCCTTTTGATCCATCTGGCTGTGCCTCATCCGTCCTAATGCCTTCCTTGTATAGTGTGGTGCTTCAGTAAGTGCGTTCTGCGCACGTTGTATGCGGAGGCTGGGAGCGCGCTTCCGTCGGGGTCTGGAGACCGGTGCTTCTCCTGATTGGTAAGTTGCCGTTTTCTGCCTGACCCCTTTTTCAAATTCTAATCTTTGTCCCCTATTTGGTGCATTTACACCATAGCGGGACCAACTGCACCTCCCGTGTCCAACTGGGGATACAGTCTTGGCTCACACCATTCACCACGCTGCTTCGGTGGCGCAACTCCTCTCATCCTGCTGTTCTGGATGCCACCAAACGAGCTTGGTAAACCTTTCCAATTTGTTTTTGGTGTTACGAACTCTCCAGTTCCCCCAGTGTAATTGGGATACGCACATGCACATTTTGTACATTTTTAACTGTAAATAGCCGGTGTTTGATTTATTTATTTTTAATATTGTCTTGTGCACGTTTTGCATTTTGGTTGTGTTTTGAGTTTGTTATTCCACTCATACTGTTTTAAAGAAATTATTGCGATTTTAAAGAACTGTGAAATAAAAGTGCTGTTTTGATATATAAAGGTCCTGTCTCTGCCCGGTAATTGACTAAAAGGTAAAACGAACCTGTGTCTGCCTTTGTGCAGGGTCCTAGGCCTATCCTAGGTGGCGTTGTTGACAACCTTTAGCTACCTGCATTTCTCATCATGCCACATTTTGGCGTTGTTGGCAGGATACCACAGAGTTAAAGGGGCAGAGACATTTTTACTTTTTGTAATTTTTATATTTTCAAAAACAAAAATCCAGAACAGCAGTGGTGGTGTTAGGACTCAAATTCTTTTTTTCTTTTTTTTTTTGGAGCCTCTTGGCAGTTTTCCTCAGTTGACATGGAAGAGGAGATGCAGCAGCTAAAAGACCTTGTTTCACAGCTTCAGGCAGATAACGAGCGGCTCCGTCGGGGGAGCGCTGGTTCTTTGGACCCTGGCGAGGGTGCCTCTCAGTCCTCTGCTTCATCTGCTAATACACTGTCCCCTGCCCCCGCTGTAATGGAGCGGTTGGTGGTTGTACCTCGGGACCGCAGGTGCCCTATCTTTAGTGGAAGGACTGGGCTTGGGATCGCTGAATGGGTCGAGGAGGTTGAGGCATGTATGCGTGCTCGACATCTCACTGCTGCTGACCGCGCTTTGTTCATTTTTGACCACTTGGAAGGAGAGGCTAAACAGGAAATCAAGTTCCGGCCTGTCGCTGAGCGTGGGGACGCTGTTAAGATTCTTTCAATTCTAAAGGAGCTTTATGGCTGCCATCAGTCTTACATTACCTTACAGCAAGACTTCTTTGCCCGGCATCAAATGGAGGGTGAGAGCCTTCAAGAATTTTCATTAGCTTTAATGTCATTGATGGCACGGGTTAAGCAGCAGGCACCAGATGGGATGCCTAATGCGGAAGTGTTGCTTCGAGACCAGTTTACAGAATATGTTCTTGATTGTGCCTTGCGCCGCGAGCTTAAACAACTTGTTCGTAGGCAACCAACAATCACCTTGATGGAGCTTCGTGCTGAGGCGATCAGGTGGGAGCGCGAGGGTCTGCCAGGGGTGCTAGGGCCGTAGCTATTCTGTTCCTTCGGCCTTGGGCCTCCAGTGTGGGGTGCAGGGTCGTGTTCAGTCCAATCCTCAGGTTGATCCAGCCGGGCCTAGTTTAAGAGAACTTATGGACCTTTTGAAGCAGCAACAGGAACAGTTGAATAAACTTACTCAAACCGTTGTGTCATTGCAGGCCCCTCGTCAAGAGAATTTGGATCCATTTCCACCCATTTGTCACAGGTGTCAGCAGCCAGGACATTATGCTAGGGACTGTATCGGTCCTCGGGTCTTCAATCAGCAGCGACCAAGTAGACATGATGGTCAGGGGTCAAGGAATTCTAGGCCAACAAATTCCAACTGGCAGTCGGAAAACTAGAACCCACTGAGCTGTTGAGCCACAGTTCAGGTGGGGAGCCCTTAGGCTCACGGTTAGACACAGCTTGTGGATTGGTTGCGCCCTGTCCGACTATAGATGTTTCAATTGGGGGGTTTCGGTCTCGTGCTTGGTGGACACTGGTTCCATGGTTTCTACCCTCACGGAGAGTCTGTTTATGGAGCAGTTTGCGCAGTGGGGTCAGGATCGCCTTCGCTCCTGCAATTGGCTTCAGCTTAAGGCGGCAAATGGACTAGCCATCCCCTATGTCGGCTATCTGGAACTGGATGTTGAGTTGTGTGATAAGGTCATTCCGCGCTGTGGGATTCTCGTGGTAAGGGACCCCCTGGTGCTAGTTCGTCAGTCCCTGGTATCTTGGGGATGAACGTCATTCGACGGTGTTATGGTGAGCTTTTTAGTGCACTCGGCGCTTCCCTTTTTGATGCACCGGCTGTATCCAAGGCTCCTCAACCGGTTGTCGTTGCGCTACAACAATGCCACAAGGAGTGTCCCGACAAGGAGTTGGTGGCTAGTACAGTGAAGGTTCGGGGCAGACGGGCAGTGCACGTGCCTGGAGGTACTATGAGATTGGTAGCTAGCACTTGTTCTGGGGAGTTTGCTGACGGAAATGTTTTGCTAGAACCACCAGAGACTGGGTTACCTGCTGGATTGCTTGTTTCCTCATGCCTGGTGAGAGTGGTTCGAGGGACAGCGTACGTTCCTGTAGTCAATGTGGGAACTAAGGACGTTCTCCTTTATCCACGGACCACGCTGGGTAGTCTTAGCGAGGCACAGATTGTGAGCTTGCCGGTCGGTGTCACTGAGGATCGAACTACGTTGGCATTTACAAACTCTCAGATTGTGTCGCCCTCCATGCCAGATAGGATAGCTTCGCTGGAATTGCCCGCTCTTTCAGATCAGGATAAGGAGAAGGTGAGGGTGTTATTGCACGGGTACGAGTCAGTCTTTGCCACGCACGAAAATGACCTAGGATGCACGACTCTTCTTTCACATGACATACCGTTGGTCGATGAAGTCCCGGTTCGCCAAAGGTATCGTCGCATCCCGCCTTCAGAGTACGAGGCTGTCAAGGCGCATATAAATCAGCTGCTTGAGTCTCAAGTAATTCGGGAGAGCAGCAGCCCGTACGCTTCACCAATCGTATTGGTGCGAAAGAAAGATGGTAGTCTGCGCCTCTGCGTGGATTACCGCCTGCTCAATGGTAAAACGCGAAAAGACGCTTTCCCTTTGCCTCGGATCGAGGAAACGCTGGACTCTTTGTCCGGGGCCATTTGGTTTTCTACTCTCGACCTAGCCAGTGGCTATAACCAGGTCCCTGTGACTGAGGCGGACAGGCCCAAAACGGCCTTTTGTACCCCTTCGGCCTTTTCGAGTTTAACCGCATGCCATTTGGTCTGTGTAACGCCCCGAGCACCTTCCAGCGGCTGATGCAGAGGATGTTTGGCGACCAGCAAGGTCAGTCTCTTTTGCTCTACCTTGATGACATCGTCGTCTATTCATCCTCTGTTGAACAACATCTCCTGCGGTTGGAAATGGTGCTCGGTCGGCTTAAAACAGAGGGCCTGAAGGCGCGGCTCGAAAAGTGCTCGTTTTTCCAGCGTCAGGTGGGGTATTTAGGCCATGTCATCTCGGACCAGGGCGTGTCAACAGACCCCAAAAAGATCGAGGCTGTGTCCCAATGGGAGCGTCCCACCAATGCCTCTGAGCTGCGTTCATTCTTGGGCTTCGCCAGCTACTATCGCCGGTTTGTAGAGGGATTTGCCAAGTTGGCTACCCCTCTGCACCGGACGGTGGCCGAGCTGGCGGGCACAAGGTCTAAGAAGGGCTCGGGCAAAGCTCTAGGGGCCGCGTGGACTCCGCAGTGTGAGCAGGCGTTTGAGGCGTTGAAGGCTAAGCTAGTGTCGGCACCCGTTCTAGCATTTGCAGACTTTTCAAAGCCGTTCATTCTAGAGGTGGATGCTAGTTATAGTGGGCTGGGAGCTGTCCTCTCCCAAGAGACAGATGGTGGGGTGAGACCGGTGGCCTACGCGAGCAGGGGGTTGCGGCCCACTGAGCGCAACATGGTAACTTACAGCTCCATGAAGTTGGAATTCTTAGCGCTCAAGTGGGCCATGACGGAGAAGTTCCGCGAATATTTGTTGGGTCACAAGTGCACAGTGTACACTGACAATAATCCGCTGAGTCATCTCCAGACTGCGAAATTGGGTGCAACAGAGCATAGATGGGCTGCACAGCTTGCTGCCTTCGACTTTGAAATAAGGTACCGTTCAGGTCGCAGTAACAGGAACGCTGACGCCCTATCCAGGCAGTATTCGGGCTCCGAGGCCTTGGCCCAATATCTGCCTGGTACTCCAGCCCCTATCGCATTGCAGCATGGTCCGCTGCGAGACCCTGTGGGGGTGGCCACCCAGTCTTTGGTCTCAGCACTCCCAGGCCACTCCGTTTCTGACCTCAGGTCTTTACAAGAGAACGATCCTCTGTTAAAGGAGGTCCTTGTGTTTTTGCGGCAGAAAACCCAACCTTCCGTTTCTGATAGACGCAGTCTTTCCAAGCGTGCCCTTGCATTGCTTCGCCAACGTAAGCGCTTTGTGGAGCACGATGGGGTTCTTTTTCGTAGGGCTTACCGTTCCGACGGTGAGGAGGACATTTTCCAGCTTCTTCTTCCAGCCTCCCTGCGGGAGGAAACTTTGCACCTTCTTCATCAGCAACATGGTCATCAGGGCATGGAAAGGACCACGGAGTTGGTCCGTCAGCGGTGCTATTGGCCGGGAATGTCTAATGACATCCGGGATTGGGTCCAGGAGTGTCAGCGGTGCCAGGTGGCAAAGGATGCAAGTCAAGTATCACACAGCTACATGGGGCATCTACTTGCCTCCCGGCCCAATGAGATCCTCGCCATGGATTTCACGTTGCTTGAGCCCTCACGTAATGGGTATGAAAACGTTTTGGTCATGACCGACGTGTTCAGTAAATTCACCGTCGCAGTTCCAACACGTGACCAAACGGCTTCTACTGTGGCCCACGTGCTGATTTCAGAGTGGTTCTATAAGTTCGGCGTCCCCGGTCGCTTGCATTCTGACCAAGGAAGGAGTTTTGAGAGTGCTTTGATTGCGCAACTTTGCTCATTGTATGGTGTAACAAAATCTCGCACAACGCCGTACCATCCTGCTGGCAATGGACAATGTGAGCGATTCAATCGCACTCTTCACAATCTTCTTCGGACATTGCCATTGCCACAGAAGCGGGATTGGGCTTCTTCTCTACCTCAAGTCCTCTTCTGTTATAACACAACACCACATCAGGGCACAGGAGAGTCTCCATACTACTTGATGTTCGGCCAAGAGCCGAGGCTTCCAATCGACTTCCTCCTTGGGAGGATTGAAGAACCACGGTCGGGTGAGGTGCAAGGCTGGGTGGCTGAGCACCAAGAGCGGCTCAGGCTTGCATTTGGTTGTGCTCGTGAGAGGCTTCTTGCAGCTGCGAATCGTAGGAAAGAGCGTTATGATCAATGGGTGCGGCATGCACCACTGTTCGTGGGTCAGCGGGTGTATTTGAGGGATCATAGTTTCCGAGGGCGCCATAAAATTCAAGATCTTTGGAGCTCGGTTGTCCATCAGGTAGTGGGTGCTCCATCGGGAGAGGGCACGGTTTACACTGTGGCCCCTGTTCACGACTTGCATAGGGTCCGGAATGTACATCGCAACATGTTGAAAGCTGTTGTGGAACCTATGGAGGTTGTTGATCAGCCCCCCTGCTCGCCCCTTTACCAGAAGCGGCCCCACTTGAGGATTCTTATTCTTCAGACAGTGATGTGTGGCTTTTGGTCTCCGAATCTAGTCAGCCCGTGGATGCTCCGAGCGCCCCTTTTCGGGTTCCAGTGGGGACCTCTGTCTTGAGTGTGCCTGGTCGTGGTCAGGCTAGCGCACCAGCTGCAACACCTTTCCAGGAACCATCTTCAGCTGACCTTAACCAACCAAGCACCAGTGCTCAAGCATTACGCCGGACCACTCGGTCTGGGGCTGGTCAACATTCAAACATACATCGGCTTCCCCAGGCTCCTAGTAGTCCGACTACTGAGCGGGTTGGTAGGGCTCTTGATCCTACTTCCAATCTTCAGGCGGCCATCTTTAGGCCTTGGTCTTGATCTATCGTCGGGGCGACGATACAAAAAAAGGGGGTAGATGTGACCGTGTGGAGTGCATCTGCCCTCCCTCACCTGTTTCTTGGAGCGCTCCTCTTTGCGCACCTGGTTTGGCACTGATTGTGGGGTGGAGCCCCGAAGGGATTTATGCTCATGTCTGTTGTGGCTCAGATCCTCTTGCTGCTTCCACGCACGGATCTCTCCTCTTCTGTGGGTCTACGGAGTTGTTTGTTGGAAGTGTGTGCGGTGGCTTTACACGCTGTGATCACCGTGCGTTACAGCTTTCACTCAACATTGTGTTCTGGCGCATGTTGACGCCTGGTCGGCTGTTATACTCTACAGCTGCAGCTTTGGATCACTGCTTACTCCTCTCGGGTGAGTTTGGCGCATGGTTGCTCCTTACGCTGCTGTACGGTGCACGGCGGGCACTCATGTATGTACTTCCTCCTTCCCCAGTGTCACCGGGGCTTGTAGCGGCCGCCGACAGTGGCTTGTTTGGGCCATCAGCGTAGGATGTTTGGGTAAGCAGCATGCCTCACCCTTTTGATCCATCTGGCTGTGCCTCATCCGTCCTAATGCCTTCCTTGTATAGTGTGGTGCTTCAGTAAGTGCGTTCTGCGCACGTTGTATGCGGAGGCTGGGAGCGCGCTTCCGTCGGGGTCTGGAGACCGGTGCTTCTCCTGATTGGTAAGTTGCCGTTTTCTGCCTGACCCCTTTTTCAAATTCTAATCTTTGTCCCCTATTTGGTGCATTTACACCATAGCGGGACCAACTGCACCTCCCGTGTCCAACTGGGATACAGTCTTGGCTCACACCATTCACCACGCTGCTTCGGTGGCGCAACTCCTCTCATCCTGCTGTTCTGGATGCCACCAAACGAGCTTGGTAAACCTTTCCAATTTGTTTTGGTGTTACGAACTCTCCAGTTCCCCCAGTGTAATTGGGATACGCACATGCACATTTTGTACATTTTTAACTGTAAATAGCCGGTGTTTGATTTATTTATTTTTAATATTGTCTTGTGCACGTTTTGCATTTTGGTTGTGTTTTGAGTTTGTTATTCCACTCATACTGTTTTAAAGAAATTATTGCGATTTTAAAGAACTGTGAAATAAAAGTGCTGTTTTGATATATAAAGGTCCTGTCTCTGCCCGGTAATTGACTAAAAGGTAAAACGAACCTGTGTCTGCCTTTGTGCAGGGTCCTAGGCCTATCCTAGGTGGCGTTGTTGACAACCTTTAGCTACCTGCATTTCTCATCATGCCACAGTACCATTGAGCAGAGGTGCCATTGGTCCGAAATCTCTAACGCAGTTGTGTTGTGGATTAGAGAGCCATATACAGTCAGTGGACTCCTGCCTAAACCTAATTTTATTTTACAACCCCTATTCAATGGGACATTTTCTGACTAATGAGACGTTGGATTAATGGGGCGTCGGACTAATGAGCCGACCCCTATCAACGCACACTTTTAAAAGTAAAAAACTTGAATCATTTTCTTTAGTTAGGCTTGCTTTTCCAACATTTAACAACAACTGAAGCTTATTGAACATTTCTCATGCTGCTCATTTAAGACGTGTTTACACAAAACTGTTAATTAGACCTGGTGAATGTTTTGCCACTCTGTGTGAACCCAGCAGTGGGCAACACACATACTGTAGGCCTTTCTAACACCTGGGGTCACCTTTACTTCAACTTGTGTGTCATTGCATGCAATGATCAGTTACCAGTAGACTAAATGTAATACTATACCAATAAACAGCAGCATAACAACGTTTATACAGTCTTAAGGTTCATTAAATGGATGTTATACATCATTTACGTGAAGAAATTCCTTTGCTGTCTCACCCATGGGCCACACGAGGACTGTCACCGCTGGAGCTTAAGAGTGTAAGCATGCTGTGATTTATGACTTGTGAGCGAGACACTTCTCTGCGGGGTAATGCATTAAGCTCTTATCTGACTCCTGAAGGAGGCAAGCTATATCATTCAGGAGGCGCTAGATCCCCCCGAGGCAAGATCAAGAATGGCTTTAAAACTGAAGAGGTATAAAAGGTTGCTGAATGGTACAAAATAAAGGTAAAATGGGAACACTCCCTTTAGAGTCTAAAGGTAGGTTGCAAAGTGTGCCTTAACCAGTGTTGGGAACGTTACTTTAAAAAAGTAATTAGTTATAGTTACTCACTACTTGTTCCAAAAAGTAACTGAATTAGTAACTGTTAGTAACTGAATTACTCTATAATGAAAGTAACTTGTTACCAGGGAAAGTAAGTATTTGCACTACTGTTTAAAAAAAAGTTGCTAAATATCAAATAATTTTTCTTTTTTTTAGCAGTTTTCAAAAGTCAGTTGAAATGAGTAGAACAGACAGAGGTGTTGTATTTATGTACTATCATGTAGAAGATGTTCATAGTAACTGAATGAACTGAATGGGGTTAGAGTGCGGTGGGGCCTGTGACTGAATGGTATTGACCAGTATGTGCGCGCGGTTTTATTAATGTAGGAATACGGCCGTATTCAAAGAGAATGGGGAGGAACAGGAGTAAAAGAAGCATGTGTCAACGCAGCCAACGATTAGGGCAGACTTAACGCACAGGCATTGTGCAAGTTTCTCCGTTCACTCATCAGGTAAAACGGAAAACAATCATCAGCAAATATAAGGTTAAATGCCCTAACAGAAAGTTAGCGGCCTGCAGTGTCTCTGGAGCAGGGAGAGAGGAAGAAGAAAAGGCGAGAGAGGGAGAGGGGGAAAGACGCGTCTCCACCGATTCTGCGTCTTTGGGTTAAAAATAAGTTCCAACACTACTGATCAATGATCACCAACTCGATTCTGTCCCGGTCGGGGACACACGTAGATTTTTGAGCAGAGAGCACGATGCAACACTCTGCACAGGCAACGCGAGTCCTCCGTGAGACTCTGCCCACCCTCTCCGCTGCTCTCCCCTGCTCCTGCTGCGTGAGCTGACACCGCGGCGCTCATTCTGTCGAATTGTAACCTGCCACTTTGTTTACCCAGTAACGATAACGGCGTTGGAACGACGGGACGAGTAATAAATTAGATTACTCCGTTACTGAAAAAATAACGTTGTTACCTAATGCCGTTCTTTTAAATATCGTTATTCCAAACACTGGCTTTAACAAATTTAAAAAAACACAAGGATCTGCAGAATATACTGTAAGTGAAGCATATTAGCACCAGTGCTGGTGGATAAATAGTGTTGATAATACAAAGCACCACTATGTACAGTTTTCATGCTTGCTAAGTCAAATCTGGAGAAATGACAAGTAATAGTGCAGGTCTGATGCAAGTGTTAAACATTCTACATCCATTAATCATTTCAGTACAATGTGAATAACCAACAGTCTGATCACATGTGGCCTATGTTGATAGGGTTTTGTAACAGTGCACAGCCACAGACACTACTAACCTTGCCTGCAAGCTGACACACAAACACACAAGAATCCATCTTGTGTTGCTCCCGCTGATCTGACTCCGAACCAAAAGAGGTTTGGACTAAATGGATACTAATTAACGCTGTGACAATGGAAAAACATGAGGTATGCTGCAACAAACACATATAACATTTTTTATTTTTTTTAGGACTTGGCAATTAATCGAAATTTAATCGAAATCGCAATCTCTACTTTGGTCAATCTCAATAATAGTCATGAGACTTTACAATCGACAAGTTTACAGCCATTTCTTTGAAACAAACAGTACCTAGTTTGGGAGTTTGGACGAGACAATTGAAGACTTTTGTGCGTTAAATGAAACTTGATGAAAGCATTTGTTTTTGTTTGAACCGAGGTTTGAATAAAAGATGTATCTAATTTTCTGAATCAGCACAATGTATTTAATTTATTATGAATAAATAAAATACATTTGAAAATCGAGATTGATCAATATGGGGAAAATAATCGTGATTATTTTTATCCAAAATCGGCCACCCCACTTTTTTTTTTAATTACAGAGTTATTTGGAGGCTGTCCTTAGCATCGCGTGGATACCAAACACGTCAGTATTTGTGAATGGATACATGTCATACACATACAATATAATCATAAAGGTACATTTGGTAAATTTTTCACGTTGGCATTAAAGCCCCAATAAACAAAATCATTTGCCTACTCAGCCAGATGTGGCACCTTTGAAACTGAGCTCTCTCTTGCCTCATAGTGCACCACACACCCTTCACCTGCTCCTGCGCCAAGTGAACGCATAATCAGTGCAAATGTTTGCAGCAGAAGCAGTAACAGTGAGTGCACTAGCCTGGTCTTACCATACCCTCCTACTCATTTCGTACAGAGGGTCTGGATCTTCACAATTGAGCTCAATTTTCAGGTGCGAGGGGTGAACTCCTTTTAAAGTTTGAAACGATCTGATTTTCGCTAGCGTTTGGTCGTGCATGTAGGGAAATGATAATAGACTGGAGTTTACGGATGGCTAAGGCTAGGCTATGAGTGCACTAAAACAACCAGGATTTAGCGTTATGAAGAAGTTCCCAAGAGAAAAATCATCTGACCTACCATTTCTGCTGCAATGGAAATTAATGTTTATGTCCATTTGTGTAGAAAATGTCTATGGAGCAGTTCACAGGCTCCATCTGCTAAAACGGGAGGCTATGAGTTGTTCAAGGCATTTGAGATATAAAACTTCAGCAAATAAATATATCATCAAGGTCTGACTTACTGCCGGCAATGCGAACCAAGCTCCTGCTACGGTCATACTGAGAACAGACAGCCCTTAGTAGAGGGCCCGGGACCGCATACTCCCGGAGCACCCCCCACAGGGCACCATGAGGAACACGGTCGAACACTTTCTCCAGATCCACAAACCACATGTGGACTGGTTGGGCGAACTCCCATGAACCCTCGAGCACCCGATGAAGGGTATAGAGCTGGTCCAGTGTGCCACGACCGGAACGAAAACCGCATTGTTCCTCCTGGATCCGAGGTTCAACTATCGGCCGGATCCTCCTCTCCAGCACCCTGGAATAGACCTTGCCGGGGAGGCTGAGGAGTGTGATCCCTCTGTAATTGGAGCACACCCTCCGATCCCCCTTCTTAAAGAGAGGGACCACCATCCCGGTCTGCCAATCCAGGGGCACTGTCCCCGACCGCCACGCAATGTTGCAGAGACGTGTCAGCCAAGACAGCCCTACAACATCCAGAGACTTAAGGTACTCAGAGCGAATCTCATCCACCCCCGGGGCCTTGCCACCGAGGAGCTTTCTAACCACCTTGGTGACTTCAGCCTGGGTGATGGACGAACCCCCCTCCGAGTCTCCAGCCTCTGCTTCCTCATCGGAAGACGTGACGGTGGGATTGAGGAGATCCTCGAAGTACTCCTTCCACCGCCCAGCAACATCCCAAGTCGAGGTCAGCAGCTCCCCACCCGTACTGTAAACAGTGTTGGTGAAGCACTGCTTCCCCCTCCTGAGGCGCCGGATGGTTTGCCAGAATCTCTTCGAGGCCGACCTACAGTCCTCCTCCATGGCGTCTCCGAACTCCTCCCAGACCGTTTTTGCCTCTGCAACCGCACGAGCTGCAGCACGTTTGGCCTGCCGGTACCTCTCAGCTGCCTCCAGACTCCCACAAGCCAACAAGGCCAGGTCTCCTTCTTCAGCTTGACGGCATCCCTTACTTCCGGGCGCCACCACTGGGTTCGGGGATTGCCGCCGCGACAGGCACCAGAGACCTTACGGCCACAGCTGCGAGCAGCCGCATCGACAATGGAGGAGGAGAACATGGTCCACTCGGACTCCATGTCTCCAACCTCCCTCGGAATCTGGGTGAAGCTCTTCCGGAGGTGGGAGTTGAAGACCCTACTGACAGAGGGATCCACCAGACGTTAGAACAGACCCTCACAACACGTTTGGGCCTGCCAGGTCTGACCGGCTTCCTCCCCTGCCAGCGGATCCAGCTCACCACCAGGTGGTGATCAGTTGACAGCTCAGCCCCTCTCTTTACCTGAGTGTCCGAGACACGCGACCGGAGATCAGATGACACAACTACAAAGTCGATCATCGACCTCCTGCCTAGGGTGTCCTGGTGCCACGTGCACTTATGGACACCCTTGTGTTCAAACATGGTGTTCGTTATGGACAAACTGTAACTAGCACAGTCCAATAACAGAACACCACTCGGGTTCAAATGGGAGGCCGTTCTTCCCAATCACCCCTGACCAGGTCTCACTGTCATTACCCATGTGGGCGTTGAAGTCCCCCAGTAGAACAACGGAGTCCCCAGTCGGAGCACCATCTAGTACCCGTCCCAGGGACTCCAAGAAGGCCAGGTACTCTGCACCGATGTTGGGCCCGTAGGCCGAGACAACGGTGAGAGACCTGTCCCCAACCCGAAGGCGTAGGGACGCGACCCTCTCGTTCACGGGGGTGAACTCCAGCACGTGGCGGCTGAGCTGGGGGGCTATAAGCAAACCCACCCCAGCCCGCCGTCTCTCCCCGCGGGCAACTCCAGAGAAATGGAGTGTCCAGCCCCTCTCCAGGAGTTGGGATCCGGAACCCAGGCTGTGCGTGGAGGTGAGCCCGACTATATCTAGCCGGTATCTCTCAACCTCCCGCACAAGCTCAGGTTCTTTCCCCCCAGTGAGGTGACATTCCATGTCCCAAACGCCAGAAGCTGCGCACGCGGACCAGGTCGTCGAGGCACCTGCCTTCGACTGCCACCTAGTCCTCTCTGCACCTGACCCCTACGGATCCCTCTGTGGGTGGTGGGTCCACAGGAGGGCGGGCCCACGTCGTCCCTTCGGGCTGTGCCTGGCCGGGCCCCGTGGGCCAAGGCCCGACCACCAGGCGCTCGCATTCGAGCCCCAACCCCAACTGATCACAGTATGAAAAATGTATGTTTTCACATAACATAACAGTTTCATCAATTGGCTTTGGACAAACCTTTAGTGAAATTTTCTATCAAAATTAAATTCAAGCATTACTGCAAACAAAGCACCTTAAAAACATTCCAATCAAAAACACAAATACTGATAATTATGATAAAGGATCTGGGATATAGAAGCTACATGTTGCGTGACCACACTCACACTTATTCTTTGTGTTGAGGTTCCATCATTTTACATCAACCTGTGCATTCGTCAGGTGCACAGCGCGCTGGAGAAGCTGGAGATTGCTGACATGGTTTATGTTTCCTCAAAGTGGAGCAGTTGTGTCCAACTGTACCTTGCTACCACTGATTCTGGGTAAATACAGATACAGCAGATGCACACGGGACTGCAAGGAAATCTAGTCAGACGTGATCTCATCTCAGCAGAACAAAGCGTGGGAGTAGCTGAGGTGGTCACGCACTCGACGCTGCTGTTTAATATGGAGGTCATTTCTGACTAAGAATCTTTTCATAAAGCACAGAAAGTGGGATGTTTAAATAGAGTTCAGAGTGATGCAGGTGAAAACAGCAACACAGTGGTCTATTTGGGGATTTTAGGCTAGTTTTCTCCCTTAACATCTGAGTAAAGTAAAAAAAAAAAAAAAAAAAAAACGTAAAAAATAAATGAATAGTAAGCCAACACCCAAAATGTATGGCGTTTATCTGGTATTTTGTGAATTTGTCTCATTCATGAAAATGTATTCTTGCAACACACTCAGCCTTCAAAGCATCACTATTTAAAACAAAATCCTAATTTCCTTTGTGGAAGATACAAACCACAAAAGTCTCCAGGGGTATTTCAGCCTTTAGCGCTTAACAAAACAAAACAAAATTAGTTTTCCTCAAAAAGACTCCCAGAAATATAATATATACAGTATACAAATACAGTAGGTGTTAAGGGAGCATGGGATGGGGTCTGGTGGGTGGGGGGGGAAGTGTAATCAAAAGTTATTCAGGTTGCGTTCTTTATTGTTTCAGTTCTGCCTTGGTTTGTTGAGTTTCTGTACGAGCATGTATGCAATGCAGGGGTGCATGGGTGCTATGTCGGAGTAGTACAATTGGTATATACTGTATATGTAAGTGTAATGTATTAAACATAACATTTATTTAAAAAGATAGATAAATAAAATAAAATAATACAATAAAATAATAATAGTAATAATAAATAAACAAAGTAAAATAGGCTACAATGTCATAAATAACGAGGGTGAAAAAAAAGAAGAAAAACAGTAGATATACCTTATTATGCATGATCATTATGAATTAATAATATTATCATCATCATTATCATTATCATCATCATTATTGCTACAATTATTACCAATTACTAATTTAGTAATTAATTTTTATTTGGTTGAGTGTTGGTGCATTAAAAAAAAAAGCAGAGCGTGTTGCGAGACGGGCTCTCTCAACAGGCCCTGCTTGTCCTTGTGTCAGTCCTATACAGTGAAGTGCATTAAAAAAAACAAGATATTTGTGGAGCCGATGAGGAAGGAGATACCCCGCATTGGGTCCACTTCTTGTCTGCCCTGTCGCTCTCTTGGTTGTGTGTATTTGTTTAATTTGATTTAAATTTACACAAACAGCTGTCCATCATTTGTAAGAAAAGACAGGCTAAAAATAAACCAACAATATCCTGTGTGACAAGTTGCATTACTTGAATGATACAGTCCTTTCTATAGAGTATTTGTGTGCATTCGTGTGCGTGCGTTTGTGTGTGTGCTTGTGTATGTAGGTGAATTCTTCAACAAAGTCACAGGGCTCAAGAGATTATACTAAAAAAGCAAGCGACTTCAAGGTGCTTGCATATTTCAGAAGGGCCGCAAACCAACTTGGTCTTCTGTTATATTTTAATAATAAACACAATAAAACATAAACATTTTTGATGAAACAGAAGTGTCTCTTTTTTTTGCATGTCAACACAGATTTTCTCACATACAGATACTATTAACAATGACCATAATTTCCGGCCTACACACCGCTACTTTCACAACGCTTTGAACCCTGCGGCCAACATGACGGTGCGGCCAATATATAGCCACCAACATGGCTCTAGAGGCGTCTCTAGCAGTTAATGCAAAAGTGAGACGGGACTTCTAATCTGCTCTTGGCTGAGGAATGGTAGATGAGTAACTTTTAAAATGATGAAGGCTCACTTTAGCCTAAATGTCGAAGGGCTTTGCTCGCCCCATCGCACACCGAAACGCCTTGACGCGCGGCAAAAGAGCCGCCTCCTTTATTTTCTATGAGAGAACGCACACCGAGGTTGCAGTGACGTGATGGACCCCGCGCCATGATTCAGACCTGCTGAATCCAGACGCGGTGCGGCGGCGGAAAACACAGGCTATTAACCATCCTGCAGAGGCACAGAGGCGGGTCTGGCCATGACAGACAGGGAGACTGCAGTGAACTTTGTTTGGAGAGAAGCCGCGGAGACAGAGAAACCATCGTCAGAGCTCATGCATCAGGGGAAGCATGTTAAACTCGTGTCTGTCGCCAACTCGCTATTAACCTACAAAAAAGAGCCAGGTTTGCTCTCTCTCTTACAACACGGACATACGTGTCTTCTTTTATTTATGATGAATGTATAAATCATGTGTGAAAAGCCCCACACGGTTTGAGAAAAGCCTCTGAAATGCCATGACGCAGCGCTCTGTGTTCTGGTGTGCTTGGCCTCCACACTTCCACATTGAGGTCGGCTACACTGGCCATTTCTGCGGGTCTTTTTTACGCGTTTATCACTGCCGTGCCTGCCGCCCTCCCTCTGCCCACAACTGCACCTTTCTCCAGGATGAGGTGTCCCTTCCTCCTCATCTGCGCCATGGGCCGCACTGAGCGGATGCACAGCACTATGAAAACCAGCGGCTTATTTTGGAGTGCGGTCTGCATGTGTACAATGCTGCACATTTAGCTGCCGCGGCTTTTAGTAAGGTGCGCTTAATTGCCCAAAATTTACGGTAGTTAGTTTTACTTAGTTTTACAGCTTAGAGACACACCGTTGAAGAAACTCATTCAGACAGACAGATAATCTCCCACTCAACTCTACGCTGATCATTGTTGTGTCTGAGGAATGTGTGTGTGAAACTCAGATGGTTTATGTTTACAATGGCATGCCGGGATTTAACTGTAGGCTTTAAAGTGTATTCAGCCATTGTGGTGAGTCACAATCACATGACTCAGCTATGCCTGGAATTTCTTTTTGTTTTTGTTTAGAGCCTCTTATTCCCAGGGCCACCTTATTCACAGCTTGAGCGATTAAAGACACACGGCTCCCCATTCAAACGAGGCCACCCATTACCCACAAAGCACTCCTCTTAAACCTTTACTTCTCAACTTCTCAACAAGTTTGACAGGCCAAGATTACGCTGACATATTTTTCACAATAATGAAATGAGCGGAGTTCATGCAGCCTCACTGGCAGTGTATATGAGATCCTTCAAAACTCTAGGGACCGGCGGCATGTGATATTTGTGGAATACTAGAAGCTAATGAAGTAAACATGAAGGGCTGCCACAGGACACTCACCCAGTCTGCAGCCAAGGCATCTGTTGAGCCGCTAAATATATGGGATGTATAGGATCTCGAACGTGACTGTGTAAGTTACTTTTCTATTCGAGAGTTTTTGCAATTGTCAATTCAGTATCTAGGGTGATTGGCGTTCTTGTTTTAATGGGTTATTTGGCATGAGTTGCTTCTGCTCATGCTCTAATTTCAGCCACAAGAAAATATGTAAAGCACAATATGGCTGACAATTGTATGGGTTGAATTGTGCCTTACAACTGAGTAAATGTGCCCATTTGTAGAAGTCATTTGCTTTGTAACTTCAGCTTTTTCACACATGGTTCCTTCAGAATTGGTAGGAAATTAATTTAATCCATTCTTCGTTCAACCTTAAAATTGTTCTCTTTGCCGCTGGCTGTAATGATCGTAAATACAGCTCAAAAGATTAGAGTAAAAAGTAAATAAATAAATAAAAACATTATAAAACTACTATAAAAACGGCCTACTTCTAGTGTTTGAAAAGCGAGTTGTTACTCAGGGAGTTGGCAGTCCTCCTGCATAACTTTTGTGTGTGTGTGTGGAATATTGATGAGGAGCGATAACACTCCTCTCATATTGTAGCTGTGCTGTTTGTTGTGTCTGAGTTTATTGTTACTGTGTGTGTAATGGGTCCCACAGGGAAACCGGAGACACTGATGCGATCACCTTACCTCTGTTATATACACTGGAGTATGGTTTCAGACAAGTGCCGGAGTCAGACCAGGACAATAGTGTGTATATGGGCTGCAATTAATACTGTAACACTGGAAAAAAAAGTGCAAATATATGAGGAGAAGTGTTGCAAGTGGCATTTGCAACATTGTTCCTCATTTTGCTATTCAATGATAGAGGATAACTACAGCTTACAATCTGACATGTACTAATTGATTGGTTTATTTAGTCGGGACAATGCATGTTAATGAACACACATGGCCACTCCCTGGCCATGTACGTTCATCAGCGCCGTTTGGCTCTAGCTCTGGTTTGGTCGATCTAAAGGTGCTCTCGACCTGAGAGCGACAGTTTTGGGTCAGTGTGAATTCAACCTCAGCACTTTGGGCCAAACCAAACAGCCACTCCAAGGCGCTCATACTCTGGGGGGCAGCAGGTGGTGTGAAGGCACCTTGAGCCGAACTAGTTTTGCTTTCATTCCTCTTGTTTGAGCAAAGAAAGGACTTATTTTAATGAATATGCAGTGCATGACATTACATTTGGATTACTACTCTGACGAGGCAAAATGTATCAATTTTTTATCAGGTAATTGTCTCCTCTCCCCCCTCTCTCATGCCTGCTGTGCAGTACAGCTTTCCTCTCCATGTGCCGATTTAAGTGCATTTCTCCTCAAGACATGGCTCTGATCGCTTGATGCCCATTGTCATGGGAATAAATTAGACGAAGAGCTGATTGTTGTTAGGTGGCTGATGGTGTGGCTTTTGGAGAACATCTGAATGTAGACTAAACTAACTTTGCTCCAACATGTGTGAAAACGTCCTAAAAAACAACCATAGCTATGTTTCTGCCCGTCATGCTGACCCCCTGCATTCAAATATTTAAGCCCTTTCAAAGGTCACAGTTCTCTGAACCCCTATGTGCATATTGCTTGTACCAAAGGTTTGAGAGAAACACACTTTCATCTTCCCGTCCTGAGAATTAATTTATGTACAATCACAAAGCTCTCGATTTACCGATCGATCTATGTTCCTCACCTATGGTCATGAGATCTGGGTAATGACCGAAAGGACAAGATCGTGGATACAAGCGGCCGAAATGAGTTTCCTTCGCAGGGTGGCTGGGCGCACCCTTCGAGATCGGGTGAGGAGCTCAGTTACCCGGGAGGAGCTCGGAGTAGAGTCGCTGCTCCTTCACGTCGAAAGGAGCCAGCTGAGGTGGCTAGGGCATCTGTTCCGGATGCCTCCTGGTCGCCTCCCTCGGGAGGTGCTCCAGGCATGTCCTATTGGGAGGAGGCCTCGTGGAAGGCCCAGGACTCGCTGGTGGGACTATGTCTCCGAGCTGGCCTGGTGTCGCCTCGGGGTCCCCCAGAACAGCTGGAGGAGGTGTGCGCGGATCGGGAAGTCTGGGCATCTCTGCTGAGACTGCTGCCTCCACGACCCGGCCCCGGATAAAGCGGAAGAAAATGGATGGATGGACAATCACAACATTTGAACCGTCTGACTTCCATTTTGCATCAACAAAATAATAATTAATAATAATTTAACCACATTCATTTTGTTCTTTTGAAAGAGTTTTACCTTAGGTGTCATAATGGTATATTAATTCAGTGCTGACTCATTTTTCCTTGCTAATACTGTGTGCAGCTGTTCACAGAAGAGTCTCTCTGAACCCAGGTGCTTTCTGATCACTGCACAGTCCTGCATTTACAACAACTCATGCAGCAAAGGAGAAATTGCCTTAAAACCACACCAACTTAGATATGGTCGTGGTACTCTCATGAATGTATGCATAATCATTTACTTAGAATTAATTGAAAAATGGTGGAAACTGCATTGTTGTCACAGGTTTTTAAGGTCTTATGGGAAAGTTTGATGTGAATGGGTGGCCAGAAGTAGGACAAGAAATAATATTGACAAATAAAAATGAAGTGAAAGCTGGGAAAGGTACCAATGAAAACAAGAGATGATTGCATTTATTTGAACAAAATCAAACCTCTGGGCCCATGACTTAGAAGTCTCCACATCCTTGTCTCTACATGATTGCCCCAGCACCCCTGATCTCCGTCCCCCCCTCAAACTCAAAATTAAATTACAACTATCCAATTTCACACCAAAAATGTATAAGATAATGTTATGCCTACAAAATTAAAATTGTATTATTTGGCAAGATTAAATTACAGTGCATCAGACCTCAGTACACTTCATGTGATGCTTATAATATAGGCAGTGTACATGACATATCAGGCTGAAGAATGCAACCCACAAATGAATCACCCCTGACAGCAGATGTGGCACCATCTCCGCTCCTCTCTCTGAACCACTGAGCATCACGTGTGGGCACTGAGCTGGAAAAAACTATAGGACAAGACAAGGTCAGCGGTTCAAATGGGAGCCGAGCTGCAGGCATTTGCACGCTCAAGTTCACTGGGGAAAAGGTTACGGAAAAAGATACGATTCTCTGTATTAGAAAAATGGTTTGACATACAGGCAATGGAATAAATAGTCAGTGTCTTCAATGTCAGCTAAAATTTGTGACAAGAGAACATTGAAGTTGATAGGACAGTATGGCTGAGCAGCTAGCATTTTGGCCTTACAGCATAAAGGTCACCGATTAAATTCCCAGACCATGTGGGGGCTTTCTGTGTGAAGTTTGCATGTTCTCCGTGTGTCTGGATGGGTTTTTCCTTGGCACTCTGGTTACTTATTTACTCAAAACATGCACAGGATATTCCTTCAATTTAGCAGTCCAAACCAAGCTCACACATTCAAGATGGTTCCATGGGAGCTGCACTGCACAAGTTGCCCCAGCCGTGCGTGTGGGCCAAATGCAGGAAATGTTCCTTCATTCACAATGACGTATGCCTAACCTTACAAGTAGAGAAGCTTCAACATTTTTTTATTATTGGTTTTGTCCACTTTCATAGCAATTGGAGGCCTTTGATTAAAAAAGGCAAATCACTTTTTGATAACTGAACAGATTAAGGGGTGTCTTTGTACACCTACAGTATTTGATCTTGGCACAATAATCTCGCCTTCCTCGTCTTACATCCTGTGATGAATACTGTTGGGCTCTCAGTTTACTTTGTGTCAGCTCGGTCTTTCATCTTTAGAGGTGGATTAGACTGTGTTTGAACATAACTTAGCCCTCGGGAAAGCAGCAGTGAAGTGGATTAATTTAATGGGAATCTGTCTATCACCGTATTTCACTCACTGTACATTCAATTACAGCACTGCCTGCCTGGCTGCCAGCAATTATTTACTGATCTGGCCTATAGAGCTGTAATGTACGAATTTATGTGTTAGAGAGGCGTTTAAGAACAAGGGTGTTTTATCATATATCCTTATATTAACCAGGGCCGGCCGTGGGCATCGGCGACCAAGGTACCCAAATTATAGCGCCTGCCCTGATATTAATAACATATCAAAAATCAACTACCTGGATGACTGAGAATCTACATTGTAAATATTGGAAATTGAAAATAAAATAGCGATGCCCTATAAAGCCTTTGATTGGGGGGTTTTTCGCACAGAAACCATGGATACAGTATATCTTCCAAATGGTGATAACATGCCAAGAGATAGACCCAGTCCAACGTAATCATTGACAGAGAATGCAAGTGTGTATGTCACACTTCAGTGTGTCAGGAAAACATTTAATTCCACCAGCAACACCCAACATGGAAACCGCACCGGCAACTGCGGTTTAACAAATACCGCTGTTATTTCCTGGGCCTATCCACATGAATCAATTACTAACACAAAGTTCTTCTCTGTCAGCAGAAATATATCAAGGTCCAAATAGTTGCTCATAAAGGTGTCCTAAAGTGATGACAATATTCAAAACATGGGCTTGAGTGTATATATTGTGCATGTGATCAGGTCTTTGACTTGGTTTGGATCCCTGCCTGTCTTTGTTAAGATGTCTGGCCTTACACTGGTATTGGCTAGTGCAGTTTCTACAAAACCAGTAAATATGAAGAATAACTCCAAACTGTTTTGTGTTTGGATCTTTTGGCAGCAGGAGCTGGATTTTGAGGCTGAAGCTGCTCAAATGTAGACAGACACTTTTGACCACACAGTCACCACCCTCTGGTCAGCCTGTCAGCATCAATCAGTCTGTGTAATATTTTAATAGACCAGAGTAATGTATAGCCACTAATCTGGAGACCGCTGACATCTTTCTGGAACAGAGCCAAGTTGAGTTTCCCCTCAAACACAAGACTTGCCCTCATGGTTTGTTTCTCTCTCTCTTGGCATTTTTTCCTGTAGACTTTCCTCTGCTCCTTTTTCTATTGTCGCTCTGGGCTCTCATTACACCTTAATCACAACTGTTAATCTGGCACAAGTACTTCACTCAGCAGGTCTTATTGTGAGAGCCACCTGCCCAGCACAGGGTAACGAATACGACCCTGTCTCCTCTCATATTATCACTTAAGATGATTCATGCCGTGTTTCATGATCATTTTCCAGAAGCTAACCCTAAACTTGAGAGTTGGCGCCACAGAGACATGACATCACTGCAGTTTCAATACAGACTTTAGAGTTTGTGAAGGTAATGCAATGCCACTGATGGTTTTGTCATAGGTAGAAGGAGGGATGGGAGTTTGAAATCATTAATTTTCTGAAAATGGTCAGTGTAGATGTGTCCTTAAGGTGCCATGGTTATCCACCTTGATGTGGAAGTTCAGTCTGACTTTGGTAGATGAAAACAATCAGGGACATGCTAACAGTGTGACCAATAAGAGGGGATAAAGCCTGACAGATCTCTTTCATGGTGTTTGTACATTATTTCAAGTGGAAAAGTCTTATTACATTGAGTACCCTGTGCCAAATATCATGCAACGGACGGGACAAGCTCTCAGCGCATGTCCGGGCTGCAGCTTCCCAGTTGAAAAACGCAAACGTTGGAACACACACGTTTGCATCCAGTTGTCCCATGTAAGCACGGAGTCACATGCGACATTATAAACATTTGTATTTAAATACAACCTTGTCCTCATTCTTGTATTGTGTTACATGGGGCCTTTAGAAGTGCTCCACAAACAGTCAAGACCAGATATATGTGCACAGGACATAAACAAGCCTGCCTGCAGGTACAAGTAAATCTTTGTGAAAGGGAATAAAATGTAGCCTGGTGAGACCAGAGGGGGATCAGTCTGGTACCCCCACGGCAGAGAGAGAGAAAGAGCGCGTCTCCAATCGGCGGTAAATGATCAAAAACAAATCGACAGTAGGTGAGTTTCGTGATTCATAATCCGGTGAGGATATTGACGCAAAACTACTAATAACAACGCAACAACGACAGACGCCCGCGCTTCGCTGATTGGTTTACTCCGCTTCCTGTTTGCTTGCGTATGTACCACTGTGGGAAATGGAATTAGGCATGAATGACCTACCAGAGCACACCATTTCTGGCACTTAACGTAGGTTTCTGTGTCTGCCGGTCACACGCACCGCGGTCGCATGGAAGCTACAAACATTAGCTACGTTGGCATTAGCACTCGGCACTAACAGGGCTACAGAGATGTACACGGCTACTTACCGATAAACATGAATCTTCGCACATTAGTCACCGGGGCTTGACGCCTTTGAGCGATGACTAGACTTGACGACTTTTAGCTTAACTCATGCTTCTCGTACCGGGTGCCGCCATTGCTCTGGCATCTAAGATGTTTTTAGTACTTTAGCCACGATAGGAATTTCACCTAAAGAATAAAGGGCACTTGATTCAATAAAACTAGAGCTCAAGGCGCACAGGTAAGAACATGATGGGAAATGACAGACAATGTTCCATTTAGAAATGTAACAAGTTTTATTTGCACTATTTAGCAATTCATATTTCAGTTGTATTTTAGTTTCATCAGTTAAAACAACCTTATTCCGGTAAACCACATGTGTGCAGCTTAGTTGCGCCACAGTCCATAGGTTAATTCTCTAGAGAATCCATAGAGGTCGTTCAGAACACAAAAGGAACCTAAAAGACAGGGCAGCAGATGAAAAGTCCCAGTTACCAGCACCGGGAGCTAGCAGCCTAAATATAGATGGATGTTAGAACTACATTGAGAACTGAGCCATTCTAATAACGCAAGTTATTTTACCTGCTAAAGAAGCAGGGGGGACAGAGACCTTAGGTCGATGGACATGCGACACAAAAGGGGCACAGACTCTGTGACAAGACGAAATATAAGTAACTGTTTGTTTTGGGTAAACTAGTGTAGTGATACGGGTGTCGCGCCCTCCTTCCATACCCTATAAAAGGTGCTCCCTCTCTCTTGCTCGGCCCTCCTGACCTCTCCCCTCTGACGTCACACGCCGGCAAGAGCAGAGTGATGGCCGCTGTGAGCCCAGCGTAGCATGTTGTGGTTATTGAAGAAGTAAACGCGTTGTCATCGTTCTCCAGCGTCAAGCCCCGGTGATTCGCTACAGTTACTTGCGTATGCTCGCTTCCTGGCTGTGGCTCCTTGTGTCGGGCCGTTGCATCTCCGGTGCGGTCGAGGCATGTTTGTGCGCACGTTATAGTGGCATGCCACACGCAAACGACTCGGCTCTTGTCGGATGGGCCTTCTCTTTCAACATTCTTCTCTGTGACTGCTACGAGGAAACCTGTCGCTCAACTAGCACGATGTTATATGGACGGTAAACATCACAACACGACCCTGGTGTGTAGTAGTCGGGCCTGCAGAGAAGAGGTAACGGCGTCAAGCAACTCTTTGCGAATGCAGTAGGATGCTGCCGCCAGCGGTTGTGTTGAGCGCTTACTTCTATAGACATGGTGCTCAGCGCTGCCGTGAGAGCCACTTTTCTTTATTTCAGTTGGACTATGGGAACTATGGGGGATCAATGTAAGAGGGACGGTTTTGTGATGTCCCTCTGTTTTAATCCTGCTCTAATATAAAGATAATCCGAACTCAAGTAAATAAAATGACATATTTATATAACTTTACTGTCTCTGTCCCTATCCGTTAACGAACCTGTGTGACTTAAATGCGTGGGTTAGTTCATTGGGTTCCCTTGACCCACAAAATCAAGGGTGGCGTTGTAACAACAAGTTAAGGGTCTGCACTGCTAACACGTTTAAGTAAAAGGCCCCTTGCTACCGCTCGTTATGCCACACTAGCACAGCTGATAGCGGCAGCCCTTACCTCCAAGCCGCACACCGGAGGACAACATTCAGCGCACCGGGAGGCGCAGGCATGCCACGGCTGAGTTGCACAAGATCGCCAAATTAATATCATTTTAAAAAGGTAAAAAGGCAGGTATTTAGAGGCTAACGCTTACCTGCGTAGCCAATAGCCATAATGCAGCGCGCACCCAAACCAGGAAGGGGACGGACACCGGGAGGGGCGGAGTGAAGGAGTCAGAGAGAGAGGGGAGGAAAAGGGCTTTTTATGGGGCAACGCTGTCTGCATAAACGAATAGAACGAGAGCATTTATGTGAGGCGTTTCAGGGCACTCAGTGCACCCTGTCACAATACTGCTGCTTCAAGAATAAAAAAATAAAAAAAGTTGTTTCTTTATTTAGTACAGATACATAAGGTCCATAGATTATTATATGGGCGGCACGGTAGCACAGTGGTTAGCGCGCGTGCTTCACAGCTAGAAGGCCCGGGTTCGATTCCCACCTGGATGGGGCCTTTCTGTGTGGAGTTTGCATGTTTTCAGCGTAGGTTTCCCCTACCTTTACTTTACTTTATTTATTTGATCAGGGACAATGCACAAACAACATTAGTCTAAAAAAGAAGAGATGTCATGTGCCAGGTTATAGCAAAAATGCTAATTTCCACCCGCAGTCCCTGGACAGGTTGATGTTATACTTACAAAAGTTCATAAAATATATACAGAATAATACATACTAAAAACATGTATAATAGGCCAGGATGTTTGAGAGTGCGCATGGGGGACGACAGATGGAAATTAGCCCAAGGCTACAATCCGGTGTAGTGTGTTCATTAACATGCACTGTTCCTGCCAAATAAATACAATTTTAAAGAAATTGGATTACTATTTTGTATTATTTCTAAGTGCAAGAACATATTGTAATGATTGAGCTTTTATGCACAGGCTACAATAAAGTAAACTGTGTGTTTGTTTTATCTCTTTTCTTTATCGATTCTGTGATTAAGTTATTACTCGCCAGAATACAATTGACCTAATTTCATCTGACGTGATTTGTGACAGTGTAGTTCACTTTGGTAACTGCAGTTCCAGTTAAGGACACACTATGTTCACTGGCTTGGTAACCCATGTGACTGAATTAGAATTAAAGCTATGTTTGTACAAACACATTTTTTCTCCCTCGCTTTTAAGATGCATATTCTTATGCATCTTAAAAGATGCATAAAAAAGATGCATAAAACATAAATACTGCCCCCCCCCCCCCATTGCCATGCATTTGAATAGCCCCAACATGTTTAGATCTTCATGCAAACATTACTTCACCTTCACTAATTCTAAGATATTGCCTTTAATTTGTGCAGGGATTCTTTGCTTCCCAATTTACATATTAAGCATTGAATGAAAGTGGCTAACCTTTCCCTTGTGACCCTGAGGGTAATCATTTACAATCCAAATTCACAAGATGGAGGACGCTGATAAGGAGGAAAGACAGAATTAAAGAGCGGGGGAGGAGCGCTTAAAGTGGCACAGTGATAAATCAATGTCGTCTTCAGATCATATGCACAATGTGATGGCACGTTTTTTTGTTGTTTTTTTTCCACTGGGTTTTGCGCACAATAGAATGGAATGATAGTTTTGTTTCAAAGGAACAAGCTGGTTGAGAGGCCAAGCGTGAGAGACACATCCTTATAATGAAAGAAAAAGCAGGATGAACCAGTTTGTATTGGCATTAAACAAGTCTTCATACCTTCAAAGACAAGCCTACGGGGCAAACAATAATCTCAGTGTGACACAAATGCTCCTAAAAGCATTAACTCATTTGACTTGACTCATTCTCTCAAATGTTGAAAGACACAACCTGTGGGAAGGATTTGCATTTGAAGGTTTGAAAAACAGCCTGACCTCCTGCAGTTCCTCATTCTTCTCAAATCCGCCCTTTTATATGCGCTGTCTGTGTGGGCACGTTAAGCTCCAGCTGCTTAAAACTGGAGCAGAATTGGAGCTTAAAGAAATAGTGGTATTGGAGTTTATATTAGTAGTTTATATTATCATTATATAAATCTGTTATATTACAGGATGATTAACAAACCAATATGCCGTATAATATGTGAATTGAATGTTATGGTTTTGTTTATATGAGATTTGTATAGAGCATTTTAAAATAGTTTAATAGGAAGGCATTGCGATGGGTCAAAGTAAATAAACAACTACACTATTGTCTAAAGTAAATATCAGTGTTTCTAAGCACAAGTGTTTATGTTCCTGTGAACTGATCTGCATCGACACATCAGTCCCATCTCAGCATTACTAACAACATTGCTGACCTGAGGTTACACATGCCATTTAAAAAGGTGAGGCCTCAGAAACCACGGCCAAAAACAAGATAATGCCTTTGTGAGCTATAGGTCTGAACACACAGCTGCTCCTCGCGTAAAAACAGTCATTATGGTACAGGCGTGTTGTGAAGCAATTACAGTATCAGCTTACTTCCCCACATAATACTTGTTGCTCTATGCAAATGTAAACCTTTGACTTGCATTATATACTGTATGAAGGCATGCGTCATTTTTAATATATTAATTAATAATCATTTGTTATGACAAGGTATCACAGTTAAAATAGTTAAAATATAAGTTATCTCACTTAATTCACTTTCTTTCCATTTCCCTGTGTCCAGTGAATCTTCTTAACATTATGTACTGTAGGTACAATATCTGTGTAGGTGTTTCCTCACATGTCTGCATTGATGCATCTTTATTTCAGCAGGAACCATTATAGTGGTGACCTTGGACCCTAAAATCTGTCATGTTGCGAGTGGAGTGTGACTGTCCTCACGCTCAAGTCCAGTCTGACAGCGGCCCATTGCTCATGTCTTGTGGGAGCCCTGGTTTAAGTCCCTCGTGCATTAGCATTGTATTCCTTAGTTGGACCTGACACGGAGTAACGCATGTCAAGTTCACTTGTCCAAGATGCTTAGTCCTAATTATGTGGTTAATCACACTGACCCAAATCCTACAAAGCCTCGTGAAGAGCTTTGCCGTGAAATACATGCTCTTTTTTAAAGGGGGGTATTATGTAAAATCGACTTTTTCAAGCGTTACATCATGTTATTATGTCATTCCCTCATTAAAAGCATGCCTGGAGCGTTGCCTTGGCAAATTCACGTACTGTACGTTTGAGTTATCTTTAAAAACTCTGACGACAGCATTTTAAGTGTAGCTTTGCCTGAGTCCTCCTAGGAACGCCCCCACCACCTGGAGACGCCTCCGACCTTTCTTCACCTGCCGAGTTACCAACCACTGCTCCTCAGCAGAGCCCCCGCCCCGCATGTCGAGCGCAGAAGTAAACAGTCGGAGTCATCATGGAGGATTAACTTCATGTGTTGTAAACTGGAGCTACAGCAGCTCTGAGACTTTTACAAAGGCACACATCAGTGTTTCTGTTACCTAAACACCCAGGATTAAAACCGGTGACAAGAAAACTTATTTCCATGGCGGGATCTGCGCTGGGAATGCGTTTGGGCCTTGATGATGCCCTGATAGCATTCCCTCCAGAGAAAAGAGAAAGCTAATGCTAAAGCTAATGCCCTCGGTCATCACGTGAAAACGAGAAATATGCACGAATAAAGTCAATAAAACCACCATCTACATAAAGAACTATGATCACACTCTGAGCCGGGCTTGTTGATTTTGAAGTTTATTGCTCAATCCTGGTTCTGTAAGACCTCACCGCAGCCTTTGACATAATCGACCACAATATTCTCCTGCAGAGATTTGAATGTGACGAGGGCATCAGGGGAGCAGCCCTCTCTTGGTTTAAATCTTACTTATGAAATGTCATTTTAGCGTTCCGTTACACCCCTATTTGCCTGGACACTATATTTGCTTTGACATTTTATTGGGTATTGTTTCACTGTTTCAATGTTTTAGTGCAGCCTACCCTAACCCTGTGAGGCACCTCGTGCCGTGATATTGGGAATTTGTTTCTTTGATTGATTGATTGATTGATTGATTGATTGATTGATTGATTGATTGATCAATAGTCATACCTTTAATTCCTTGATTGGTAATTGGTACCAATTTTATAATGTCATTAAAGCTTGAACACATGTTAGGAGACGATCAAACCAAACAATCCAAAAACTAACAACTCAGACCAAGACAATGCATTGTGATGTTGCTGAACAGATACTGAATCATGATGTTCTTGAAAAGCGCCTGATGTTAAGTGTTGGAGAGGTGATCCTAGGAATTCATTAAGATAATTCAAACTCTATAAAAAATGTGCCACTTTGAGGCATTGAAGTTTATGACCTGCTGCAGGAAGAGGAGAAACCTAAACAAAGGCGAGGTGCTAATGTGAGACAGATAAACAGAGCTTTTTCCCAGTGGAGCACAAAGAAAGAGCAAGCTGACAGGCACGAGGTGACAGAGGAGAGTGTGGAGCGTGTGTGAGGGGCTGTTGACATTCAGACGGGAGCGCTGTGCACAAGGCTACTCTGTCTGAGGGCGCAGAGGGGAAGGAGCAGCTGTCCCACCAGGGAGCACCCCCAGCTGTCAGCGCCACACACAGACCACACATTCACACACAGGACATTGCCGCAGTGTTCAGTGTATCAGAACTTACAAGACACAGAAAGTGTCCCCCAGGACACATGGCAAACAGGTAAGGCCAATATGTATATTGTGTATGTGGATGCATGACACAATCTAGTATTTAGGCCCGAGCGCCATCAGGGCTGGCGAAAGGGCTCTTGTAATTGTATAAAACGAGCACGAAGCGCTCGCCTCCTCTCAAACATGCACTAACGCACTCCTCTCGTTGTGCACGTTCCGTGCACGTGCACATGTATCAGAAAACGAACATTGTAATTGGACAGTGCTCCCCCACTCCCCCAAAGTGCTCGGAGCACACAAAACAAGCGCGAAGCGCTCCCCTCCTCTCAAACACTCACTAACGCACTCTTCTTGTCGTGCACATACATATATAATGCAAAAATCAACATTGTAAATGTTGATTGGGTCAGTTGCCCGTCAGTGACCCAGGACCTCTAACATGAGGTAGGAATGCGCAAGCACTTTCTGAAAATATATGGTTTATGGTACCCGCGTAAGCGGGAACAATGTTTTCGTATGGGAATCTATCTTTCTTTCTTTCTTTCTTTCTTTCCGTCACAATTTTCACCCGAAAAGTCACAGATTTTGGCCCGACACAACTTTTGACAATTTCAAAATTTCGAATTTCAAAATAGTAACCTCAGATTTTTTTTTACATTGCGAGATAGGACTTGGCTAAAAATGTTATTACGGCAATGCCGTCCGCCATATTGGGTGTCGGCCATTTTGGATGACAGCCCGCGAAGCGGGAATCCGCCTTTAATTTTCACTTCTATCTATCTATCTATCTATCTTCTTCTATCTTCTATTCTATCTCAAATCTATCTCCTCCTAGAGCGTTTATCGGAACGAGCTAATTTTGGGTGGAAAATAATCTTGAGAAGTAGAACTTTAAAAGTTATCCAAATTACTTTAGTTTTACGGTTTTTATGCGGCGAAGCCGCAAACTGTACGAAGTATTTTGAGATTTTTCGCAAACAAAAAATGGCTCCCATTCGCACATATGAAGCCCGATTTCGCTCATTTTGTTATCAGTTGTTAAAGTCACAGTCCTAAACACTTTCATTTGGCAAAATTTAAATTGGGCGCGATAGCGCCCCTATAGGAAATATATGGAGAGTACAAATTTTAGTTTACGAAAAATTTAAATAATTTGGCACAAAATTCTATTTGGTCATTCTGATCAGAAAAGTCCATCACAACTATGCCATATTTTTCACGGTGTTGCCGTAGCAATGACCAGAACGTCCCATTTTATTCTGATGGAAAAATGTTAAACTCCATAATTCAGCGAGAAGTGAGGAACCAAAGGTTATCCAAAGTACTTGGATAACCTTTGTGGATTTTCTGCAGCCGCATCCCTAAGTAAAATGTAAAGATATGCTTCAGTTTTGCAGATATAGTGTGATCTAAATTCATACAATTTTTTCTCTGTATAATGTCCAAATTGAGCGCGTTAGCGCATTCCAAAAATCCTAAAACTAAGACCCTAGGGAAAAAAAGTTAAAAACAAACATAAAGGTAGTAGCAATACCATAATTTTAGATTGAGGGAGACAAAAGGGCGCGAAGCGCCCCCTTGCTTTGGGCAGGGCGGTCGGCGAGGGCCGATAATTGCCGCTTTGCAGCTATATTTTTTTGTTGTGGTTATTGGTAATCTGGCAACATAAAAAATTAATTAACATAAAACAGAAACACTTCAGCTCAAAAGCTAATCTAACCTAAAGCTATTGCTAATGTAACCGGTGGTTGGTTATCAGTGTTGTGGAGTTTCCATGTTCTCCCCGTGTCTGCGTAGGTTTCCTCCGGGTACCCTGGTTTCCCCTACCACTAAAAACATGAACAATAGGTTAATCCTGTGTTTCTGACCAATAGCCTGGCCCCACACCTGGAGATGGGTTCCCGAGTGCAGGCCTACACTGGCTGCCCACTGCTCCTACAGGTCGCCCCAGCAGCATTGAGGATGGGTCAAATGCAGAAAACGAATTTCCCTACGGGATTAATAAAGTATACCTTTACCTTAAGTTCCTACTGCCATTGCGCTCGTCAATGGCCCCCATGGGTTTCAGTTCCAGTGTGAATGCGTTCTCAGGGCTGTTGATTCTTCAGTTTATCACCACAAGTAAGCAGATCATCTGTTGTTCTCACCTTCTACCACAGTTTGAGAAACACTGATTTAAGTATACATGAGAAATGTACAGTTAAAGACAGAGAAGGATAAAAAATATTATCACTCTGTCAGTGACACACACATTATGGGACAAAGAAGGAAAATGTGGCAGGGAAAAAAAGATGAACAGCGAGGGTCTGACAATCTACTTGAGTCAAACACCAATTAAGCTTCAGGGCATTGTTAAATTAACAGCTGCCTCAACAGAAGGAAAAACTTCTTCCGAGGAACGCACAGATGGCGCCAAAAGGAAAAATAGAAAAGTCTTCTGTATAACACATAACTCACAATGTATCAAAACAAATGCACTCAACCAACAATGGCGTATCTGCATAGAGAAGGCGGGTGTGTTTTGTATTACAGTGGTACAGCCAGCGGGAAAACGTGGGTGTAGTAAAAGGCAACAGAGTAAAATGCATTAGATGCAATTGGATTATGCTGCACTATTATAATAAAAGTAGTCAGAAGTTGTGGTGTCTTGAAAAGTCAAATGTTGAATTCCTGTAATTGTTTTCTTGTTTTAAATTTTATAGTCCAGCACTGCATTGCTTTTGCTCAATCTTTTTTATTCCAGAAGTTTGTGTGAGTAAGAGCTAATATACAGTATATACACAATGATACAGTGGCCCCTGAATTCAGTCAGACTGAAGCCTGGGGCACTATTTGCTAAACAAGGCTCTGTGGCAGTACACAGCAGCTCTGATGCGACTGACTTTGAGGTTGAAAGGAAAATACTTGAAGCTAGCCCAACAGCGGCCAGAAAGGTAAGATAAAGGTGGACAACCCCACATGGAAGAAACCTATATAAACATATATGTTTTGATATAGGTTTTGAATATATGTGACATATATAAAATTGGCCGTTTTCCTATATGTCATGTACATATATGTACATATATGTGTGCATATATGTGTACATATATGCGCGCATATATGTGTACATATATGTACACATATATGCACACATATGTGTACACATATATGTACACATATATGCACACATATATGTACATGACATATAGGAAAACGGCCAATTTTATATATGTCACATAAATATGTGTACATATATGCACCTATATAATTTTTTTTGTAAAATGATTAAAATCCATAATTACTAGGCAACATAAATAAAAGCCCAACATGTACAAATTTACATTATTTATTTACAATCAAATAGTACAAGAACAAAAATAAGAAAAAACTGAATAGAAAAAACAATATCTAAAATGGTAGTGTTTTAACCAAGATTAGTTAAAAACACTACCATTTTTAAGATTGGTTGTTTTAACCAATAGATCGGTTGGACACCAACCAGATTGGTTAAATTTAACCAAACAAATGGAACCATTAATATTGGTTAATACTTCTGTGAATTTAATTCTAGTACCCAAATCAAATAATGTACCAACCAAGGTTATACCTCCAGTGCTGTTTGTCTTAAGTTTAGGTTTAGGTTTAGTTTATTTTCAAATAAGTCTTCCGACTGCAATTCAACAATAGTACACATATGTAAAACAATTTATAAGTGTAGTTAGGGTTGTTTGTTGGTTATAACACAAAAGGCAGTATCACAAACAGTTGTTTCAATAGACTCGTCATAGTTTGGCTTTAAGCAGTCAAAACAACCTCTGAACAATTTAAAGCAAACATCTTACATGTATGCAGTGACAATAAAATGTATTATTACTTGATTTGTCAATCTGGATGCTCATTGGTTGAAACGCTATCACGTAAAACATTGTATAAAGATTACATTAACCCGGAGGTGAATGTCACTTCTGCACCACTGGAAGTGCATATTGATCGAGCTTTTATGCACTTCTGCAAAAATATTTTATTGTTTTAGTGTCTGAATACGAGAGAGTCCAGAATCTGGTCAAAACCTAAACTTGTGGAAAAGTTAATGCAAACATGTTGCCGACTTTTGGACTGTTTTTGGTACTTATTGCCACAGCATAAACTCCAATGCCACAATGTGATTTAAACAATCTCAACAACTTCCACAGTTCATTTACATATCAGGCAATCCCCTGTTTGTTTTTTTCAAAATTGCTTTGATAAGTCCCAGGAGTTCTTTCACCCTTGCAGTCAACACATCATATGGTGTGGTGATGCCATACACACCCTTCTGTAGGAATGTCCGAAGCAGGGAGTCCAGCAGGTAGATTACCTCCTCATAGAGGTGGCATTAGTCCTTGGCTGCCATCACTGTCTCCAATACTTGGGGCTGGCAGGTGACCCCTCTCCACCTGTTTCCTTTGATTGGCAAAGGTCTGTCCCATGCTGGAATGAGAATAGAAGCAAACAATGTTTATTGCATTTCTGGGGAACAAACAATTATTTAAGCATGCTAGCTCTAATCTCCATGAAAGTATAAATCAGGACTTTTCAGTAAGGACACTAATGTTGTGTTTCTATTAAGCCCAGTGCCAGGTCAACCCTGATACAGACATGCCAACACAAACATGGTGAAAAAGGTTCCATTCAGGTTCTGTACAACAGAAAATATACTGTCTTCTATAATAATGGATTTAAATGAAAACTAAGGTGGTTAAAGTATTATTATACTTTTGATTTTTAAATATAGATTTTAAATTCCATATCTATGGAAACGCTATGTACTGTAGTGCACTTCTATTCAGTGAACAAAGTACTCTGCTTCTCATTTGCTACATCGTACATGCAAGGGTTTTACTTAATAAAGGACTGCAGTTGTTGTGGGCGGCATTCCCACAGATGTGGACGCTGGAATACACATTAGTGAAGGAACAACAGAACGACAGGTTTTTCAGAGGTGCCAAGACAAATAATACAACAAAGAAGCAAATAAAAGACAACTATGAAGGACTCTCACCTCCATTCCCACCGTGCACATGGTCCTTCAGAGCCGTCCTTAAGGTCCTGCAACATACACAACACATCAACATCAGTAAAAATTATCAACCACAGAGTTTAAAACAATGCCATATTAACATATAACATTATTATTAAATGGATAGAGTAATACTCACATAGTATTATTTGTCATTATACAACTGTACAACAAAATTAAACGTACCAGATGTAGAATTAGTTCTAAGCCGCTGCGTGGAAACCTGGCGGGCTGCCTTCAGTCTCCTTTGATCCTCTGAAACGGTAGCGCCTCCTGGGTTTGTCCCCATTACAGAGCGTTGTGTCCCGCAGTGGTCAGCTCCTCCACCTCCTCCATCCTCTTCCTCCTGCGCAGCTCCTTCCACGCCACATCTCGCTCCTTCTCCTCTGACACCATTATTCACCTGAGGGTCACAATATTTCTGTTTAATGTAAGAGTAAAATGTAAGAGGAATGGCACAACACAGCCACGCCATGAAAACATATATTAACTTGCATCAAAGGTTATTCAATTTCCTGATTGTGTAAACGCACCCATGACTCCTAGCTTTTCATTTTCTTATGTATTTCATTCAAAAGTGACATCATACAATCACAACAAATCCACCAAGCCAATACAGTATGAATGAAACGGAGCAGAGAAGAACATGTCTTATAATATCTGCCCCTTTAGTTACTTCACACTTTACATTTCATACGGTTGTCTTTTCTTTCACTACTGCCGCTCTTTTTTTGTACATTCACAATGCAGATACAATGGATGCTCATGACCAAATATACAAAAAGAAAAAGTTGATCAAAATAAGAATTGCATATAATCTTACTAACAGGAGTAAAGTTACAAATAGTACAATTGGTTCAGGAGGCACACCCTTGATTTAATTCACTGTCATCTGATATGAAAAATTATAATTTTAACTATAACACTATAACAAAAATCAACACTCAGGCTTATAGAGAACCTGCACCTTTCTACATCTGTTATATATTAACATTACATTTTTTAGCGGGCCTATAAGACTTCTATAATGATTCAAATGTGTCTAAAAACGTTCAGAACAGAAGCTGCTGTAATCGGCACTGTTAAAAACAAAACAAAAATGTAAGTAACTAACCCACAGACATTTAACCAAACCAACAGCAACTTTATTGGCGCATAATCACTGATGCTGTACACGCGCTTTCATGCATACTATTAACTAGCATAACAAGACAAAGATAGACAGTGTTGTGTTCAAAGCTCTAAGTTGTACCTGCATCTCTCTGCTCTGACCGCGGTCACACGGGTTCTCCTCTCGCCGCAGTTCCCTCCATTGTTTAGCCACATAACGTTAGCTCCTATCGCCTTTTCCTCTACCACAAGCAGCGCTGATATCGCCGCTATGCTATTCTGGCTGAAATCGCGGGTGGCTCGTGACTACAAAGACT
This sequence comes from Neogobius melanostomus, assembly GCA_007210695.1. Taxonomy (NCBI): domain Eukaryota; kingdom Metazoa; phylum Chordata; class Actinopteri; order Gobiiformes; family Gobiidae; genus Neogobius; species Neogobius melanostomus. The sequence continues at coordinate 514,426 of VHKM01000393.1, forward strand.
TGGCGTGAGAATAGTACTACACTTAATAGACTCACCGTTCAAAGTTGTGTCCAGGACCAGATACGCCGGTGCCTTTCTCCTGTCGCCGCCTTCCGCCTGTTTGAATTCTTCTTCGTTTCTGACAATGGGACTAAACAGCGCCAATTTTAGGTGGTGGCCAAAAATATACAGTCTATGGGCCAAACTCATTTCTGACATGTTTTAGCCATTAAAATTGACTCAAAACACAGTGTTAATGTTTTTCAGGGACACATAACAAATTCATTCTAGATTTATTTTATTATTATTATATGCATTTGTTTATTCAATAAATCAATTTATATTGAGTTTTAATATCTTCTATTTTCCATTTTGATTTTTATTCTATTTTCAAAAACTATTTCTTTATTTTTAAGTAGTCCCGACAGAACTCCATGTTCATGTTCCTTGGGACCAAGCTGGGTTTCTATCCTGGTCCAGCATTCTTGCAGAGCCATAGGCATGCTCTATCACCAAAGTCTTATTCTGACTGTGATCGAAATATTCTTTTTTTTTTTTTTCAAACTAATTGAAATCAAACAATTCGTTGAACTTATAAATGTGTTAACGTTTGGTGAAACACGTACTAACATAGTTCTATTTTAGTCTTGTTTTGGTCCTGATGTAGTCTTTTTTTTAAGTCTTCTTTTGACGCAATTTGCTGAAAAACAATTTGTGTTTAATTAGAATGGAACATATCGTGTTGAAATGGTTTAGTGAAATATTGCAATAATATAATTATCACAATATTGTACAATTTTACATAATTTGTTTAAGTTAGTTTTAGTTATTGCTTTGATAATAGAAAATATGAGCTAGGCATCATGTATGACAGTTGTTAAAGTGAGATAGGAGCTACAAAATGACTAGATCCTGCCATAAGCAACATAGGAGACATATGTTGTATGTACATATAGGGCTTATATGTGGATATAAAGAAGCAATACAGGAGACCTATGTAGCCTGTATATGCACATATAAGCACCTCAATTTTGCCTATATGTGGCATACATACGCATATATATATTATCATATATGTGCATATATGCTGTATATATGCACATATATGTGTGACCTATGATAAAGATCTCTGCGTTGTGTTGTGCTTATGGTGCTCTGAACCATGGAGAGGAGGCAAGGCTGCAATCGGGGAAGAGCAACGCTCAAACCCCATTTATTTAACCCTGGCAGAGGGAAATAAAAGTTTTGGCGTTAGCCTAATATCATGTGCCCAACGAGGCCTTTCTCTCATGAGTACAGGAACAGAGAGAACATAAATGTACAACAACATACCTGGCAGAGGGAAATAAAAGTTTTGGCGTTAGCCTAATATCATGTGCCCAACGAGGCCTAGAAACACGGGGGGGGAAACAACACGTAAGTATAAAATAATAACACATAAGTACAAATTAATAACATGGATGATACGAAACATTATAGTAACATAAAAGACAAACCAAAATTACACAGATGCTAATCTAATAACACGATGCTTCTAGATACAAAACTCGCTAACCTTTCTCTCATGAGTACAGGAACAGAGAAAGAGCTAGGGCGGAGTTGACCAGTTATATCGACCAAACCGGAAGTGCCAACGTTGGGGACAGACTACCAAAACAAAAGACATACGTGGACTACACACACTGCCAGGTACATTAACATCACAATAAGACAACAAGTAGGTAATCCTATTACCAGAATTTAACCAGCTTTACACTCTGTTACACACACCCCCCCAAAATTCTGAGTAATAGGGGTGTTTAACCAAAATTACAGAAAGAGGAGAAAAAAAAAAATACCAGAGTAACCCCCAAAACCGGAATAATCCATCCCAAAGGATCGCACAGAGTAGAGCCCTACTCCACGCGGGTATGAGGAGTGCCGTTTACACCCCTCGTACTGCAGTGATACTCATGAAAGGGAAAAAAAAATTTCTTTACACCTCTTCCTCTCAATGGGAGTTCCAAAAACCTCCTTAACACAAAACCAATGGGAGCTGGTAAGCCTTCCCTTGCGTGAACATACTATTTACAAAAGAGAAAACAAATCTCACAGGTATTGAGGGTCCCCTTAACTCTACATTTTGTTCATTCATTTCACAAATTAACCGAGCGGGGGGGTTAATCAATCTGCCTGTTCTGGTACGCACAGGTAACAGATGCGCGTCAGCTACTGCGTCACACGTCACTACATCTGCAGAGGCAGGTTCTGATTGGTTCTCAGGTGAGTTGTGGTCGCTCACACTAATTGGCAATTGAGAAAGCGCGCTCTCAGATTCAACACGGACTGAAGCGCTGTCACACGGACTCAACGCCACAGAATCCACATCAGATTCAGCAAACGGATCAGACACAGTCTCTTCGTCGACTAGACTCGCTTCTACACTCTGGTAAGAACCATTTTCAGTGTTCAAAAGCCAATTAATCGTCCTAGTCTCACTATCCTGTGTCTCAACAGGAATTCCTGGTTCGTCGTTCGCTAATGAGGGGCAATTAGACGCACATGGGCTCTCTACATTCGACGAAAGGAAACTGACAGGGAGTAGAAGATTTCTATGTACCGTTTTGACTTTCAGAGTGTCAGGGTCTTTGATGGAATAGACATTTACGCCCGGTCTCACGGAGATAACTTCAAACACCGTCGAAACCCATTTGTCCGCAACTTTCCGCTTCCCTCTCTCCCCTCTATTGGCGAGTAAAACTTGATCCCCCACGACGAGAGCCGCGCCCTTAGCCTTACGATTGTAGATTTCTGTCTGACGGGCTTGAGCTGTCCTACTGTTTTGGAGGGCAATACGCGATGCCTCAGCTAAATCCCGCCTCAAAGCTGCAATAAACTCATGGTGGTCAACGACAGGTGTACCCTCGAGCACATGTTGGAAAACGATATCGACAGGCAACCGTGGGACTCTCCCAAACATGAGATAAAAGGGCGCAAATCCCGTGGTCTCATGTTCAGTGCAGTTGTAGCAAAAAGTCAGCATCTGCAACATCTGGGGCCATCTTGCTTTCGACTGCGGGGGCAAAGCACGGATCATGTTCCCCAGAGTCCTGTTGAACCGTTCTGTGATGCCATTCCCCATAGGATGGTATGGCGTCGTGTGCGATTTCTGGACCCCAGACAGCGTCAAAAGTTCTTTCATGAGACTGCTCTCGAAATTTGCACCTTGGTCTGAATGGATGCGCTTTGGGAAGCCATACACGCAGAAAAAGTCACTCCACAATCGGCGGGCGACTTGTTTAGCAGACTGATTCTTGCAGGGAAATGCGTGCGCCATTTTCGAAAAATGGTCAGTAACGACCAAGACATCGACACATTTTTTGTCCGTCTGTTCAGCAGTCCAGAAGTCGATGCAAACCAACTCCATTGGCTCTGAGGTTTGGATACTTTCCAAGGGAGCACGTCCGTGTGGTTCAGGCGTTTTACCCACGATGCATCTGAAGCACTTCTTGACGTGGTTGATGACGTCCCTTTCCATCCCTATCCAGAAAAACCTTTGCCTGGCCAGGGAAAGCGTCCGCGCTTGGCCCTGGTGGCCCGCTGAATCGTGGAGGCCAGTGAGGACTTGTTGTTTCAAAGCGCTCGGAACGACGAACTGATGGAGTGTCACGTTCATTTTATTGTCTCTTTTCGACCGGAACAACAACCCGTCTTTGATGGACAACTTTGCCCAATGTTTGAGGAGGTTCTTAACACCACCTGGTTCGCGTGCGCGCTCACGCTTGGTGGGTCTTTTACGCCTTTGCACGTAATAAAAGACTCGACTCAGGGTGCCATCCTGTTCTTGCATGGACACAAGCTGGCTCAGCGGAAGTGAAGCACTGTCGGTGATACACGCTAGTTGCGGGACATCAGCACAAGTAACACGCAACGGGCTGGTACCCCCTTCACTCTGTGCGCTTAACACCGCTTGGACTTCGTCGAGGGACAGAGATGGCTGTGGGAGAAGCGAATTGGCGGAATCCCCGGACTCGTCTACACGTTGGCAGTTATTTGTGCACCTAAACGCATCTTGGACTCTCTGGTCCGCTAACTCACTAACTTGGGCGAGCATGTGAGAGTACGGTTCAGACACTAGACGGTGGGCTACGCAGGACTTAACAAATGGCTCCCTACTGAGCGCGTCAGCAACCACATTCTTAGGGCCCGGGACATAGTTAAGGTCGAAGCTATACGCCGCTAACTTCGCCACCCACCTTTGTTCACAAGCGTCGAGTTTGGGCTTAGTCAATATATACGTCAGTGGATTATTGTCAGTCCAAACAGAGAAGGTCCGTCCCTTTAACCAATGGCCAAATTTGTCGCATACAGCCCACTTAAGAGCTAAAAACTCCAGGCGGTGAGCTGGATAATTCAACTGGGCTTGGGACAAAGTTTTACTGGCAAAAGCCACAGGTCTGGCGATCTTACTACCAGGTGGCAATTGCGAAAGAACAGCGCCTATCCCGTCGAAAGAAGCGTCTACAGCGAGGATAAAAGGGGCCTCGAAATCTGGATGAGCCAACGTCACACTGTGTATCAAATCATGTTTGAGGGTCTCGAAGGCTACCCTACAGTCGTCAGTCCAGTCAGCGGGTTTCAGTCTCACTAAACCTTTCTTGAACTTAGGCTTGGGAGGTCTGCCCTTTTTCTTGGAAGTGGAGGGTTCTGACACGAGACTAAACAGGGGCCTAGCCTTGGCTGAACAGCCTTCAATAAAGTGGTGGTAATACAGGGCCATGCCTAAAAAGGACCTAATCTTTTTAGCACAGGGGGTTCTACCATCTGCCTCCATGAGGTCTGTTTCCTTAATGTCCCCGATGGCCTGGACTTTACTGGGGTCAGTTTTCATGCCTTCTTCGCAGACGATGTGGCCCAAAAACTTTACAGAACGCCGGAGGAAGTGACATTTCTTGGGGAAAGCTTAAGGTTGTTTGCAGCTAACCGCGAGAATACCATCTCTAACCGCTCTAGCGCAATCTGTTCGGACGGCGCAAACACCATCAAATCGTCCAAGTAACACAACAGGCTGGTGAAGTTTTTATCACCGAAGACCGACATCATCATGCGCATGAATGTCGCGGGGCTGTTGGTCAGTCCTTGGGGCATCCTGTTATACTCGTGTAGCCCGAACGGGGAGGAGAACGCAGTGTACCGTTTGTCGTCCTCGTGTAGCGGAACGTTGTAAAATCCCGAGGTGAGATCCATGGTGGAAAAAATACATTGCCCCCAAGCGCCGCGAGCGCATCAGTCTGGTGGGGTAATGGGTGTGCATCTTTAATAGTCCTCGCATTCAGCCACCGAAAGTCATTACAGATGCGTAAATCACCATTGGGTTTCACGACGAGGACCAACGGAGACGCATACTCGCTCTGGGACTTCTTGATGATCCCGACCTCCTCCATCTCGTTCAAAGCTGTCCTCAATTTCTCATAATGACACGGAGGGACACGCCGGTATGGTAGTCTGAACGGCTTGTCATCCATCAATCGTATCCTGTGTACGAAGTCTTTCGCCTCTCCACAGTCCATCTTATGCCTGGAGAACGTGGAGTCGTATCGCTCGATCAGGTTGAGTAGCTTGTTTTTCCACTCCAAGGACACCTCACACGACGTGATGTCAACTTCAGAGAGTCCCATGTCAATAAGAGCCTTTTTGATCTCGTCCTCAGTTCTCAATAACGGGGTCTCCGTCGCGCGCTGGATATTTGACTGAACTCGCTGTGGCTCCGGTAGATCTTGCACTGACAAGCTGGGCGAAACATCCACTAGCTTGGCATTTCTCTTCAGTGTGAGCGCTTTCTCCGTCGGGTTCACTATTTTGACGGGAACCCACCCGTCCCCGTACAGAGTGGTGACGACCCTCCCCACCAAGATTTGCGCTGGTCTCGTTTTAGACCGGGTGGGCTCTACGATGACGGAGCTCCCCACTGCTGAAGCATCCACGGATGGTAGTTTAGCCCACACCAAATGTTCAGTTAAAGGCTGCAGCGTAACACTCCTTTTTAATTTTGCAGTCCCAAAATCCAGCGATGACGTGTCCTTACGATGCACTGTATGGGACAACAGTGATAGCAGCTGGGGTAACTCATTGCCGGACGCGCCCATCTTACTTGAGTCTATTTCTCCATCTTCGATCCGTCTCATGAGCCATTTCAAGACGTTACTCCCCAGGATCATGCTGTCAGACTGGCCGGGCACCACCAGGACCGGGACAACGACTCTGATACCGTACACCAAAACAGAGAGGTCGTACAAAGCAGTGGGCAATACCTGTTGACCTCCGCAGCCCACGATGACATACTCATCCGCACGCTTCCTGTCAATCTCCGGATAATCCCTCCTCATCATTGAATCAGTCTCTCCATTGATAGTGCACGCCATAGATCCACTGTCCACTAAGGCCTTGATGACATGGCCATTGTCCATGATAACGTCCGTGTGGAATAACGAGTCAGTCTCTGAAAGTCTCTGTAACACTTGTACAATCGGTGTCTTGCCCAGCGGCACCTTGTCGCTGCAAGTTGCCCGGCTGGAACCACGATGTACCACACTGTCCATTGTGGGAGGTGAAATATCCCCATCTACGCTGTCCTCCCTTACGCGCAGACTGATTAGTTTCCCTGCGGCCCGGAGGGAGAAGTGTCAACGCCCTGGGAACACGCATTGCTAATGTGGCCCTGTTCATGGCACCGAAACACAGTTTATGCTTCCTACAATGTGTGTACGTGGTGTGGGACACATCTCTACAGATCGCACACGGCATGCTGTTTAACCCGCCTGCTCTGGGAAACCGCGTGTCTCGACGTGGCCTATGCGTAACCTGGGCGCCATCTTGGGACTGCGACAAAACCTTTTTCAACATGGCGGCCAGCTCCTCGAATGCGGAGTGGTCGGGCATGGTAGCAGTGGGGGCTACGACAGCGGGAATATCACTTTTATTCACAGAAACCATATTCAACACCCCTGTCTTTCTAGAGCTATTTTCTAAATGGTACTCGTCCAGCACCTCCTGTACCTCCCGAGCCGTCCATTTATCAATGGTCTTAGACCGGAATGTATAAGACAGCTCTTTGTTTGGGCAATGTCGTATGAACAACCGCGTGACATCCTCCCCTGGAACATCGGAGGATTTCCCCAACCCTGCAAGGCAGCTAATAGCAGTATCCGCAGCATTGTTTAACCGTAACCAAAAATCATACGGGTCCTCATTAGCTGTGGGCCGGATGGAATAAAAGTCAGCCAGAGGGACCGAGGAGCATAAACCCGCACCAAAATGTTTACGCAGGAGACCGAAAATGGCCTCGGGCCCATGTGTGGAATCCAGCCCGCCATTTTTTATACCCAGCTTAGCGACATTTCTGGCTTTGCCCCTCAAATGTACAAGTATTTCCTCCGTTCTGCATTCAACGGGAATATTGCTTTTCCTTAGATAAACCTTCATCAAATCCTCCCACTCGTCGATGGCTAGGACATCGGAGCCATCCCCTTTGTACACCGGTGGCTCTTTGGCCCCTTTTTCGACAAAAGTGACATTTGACAGGTTTAAGCTGTGACTGTTCATGGAATCATTCGCCTGTGGAGGCGTAGCAGGAGCCCTGGGAGACTCGGCGGATGAGCTAGACGAGTTTAACCTAGACACAATATTATCCGCCAACATGTGACCCATCTGTTGCATCATGTCATTCATTTGGCTCACAGTTTCATCACCAAACACATGTCCCGTGCTGCACTTAGGCAGCTCAAAACTCACATTGTTCATAGCACGAGGCATAGCTCTGCCCCGAGCCACACTACCACCCACATCACTCAAGGGAAAAGGAAGAGGCGACACCAGGGCTCCGCGCCCTCTGCCGGCCATGGCGGGTGTGTGTAGCTCCTCCGGCTCCATCCCAGGTGGTGAGCAGAAGACGTTGACGCGGACGAGGGAAGGCCCGCCCCGTTGGTTAGAGCGCCGACGGTCCGACGTACAGCGTTGGCAGCTCCCAGCGGTGAGGCGGTGAAGGCTCAGGAGAACCGTCCTGGAGCCCAATTACGAGAGAACCGTAGACCCAGCAACGTCGGGTCCGGTTCGACAGAGTCACGGCACCAGTGTGACCTATGATAAAGATCTCTGCGTTGTGTTGTGCTTATGGTGCTCTGAACCATGGAGAGGAGGCAAGGCTGCAATCGGGGAAGAGCAACGCTCAAACCCCATTTATTTAACCCTGGCAGAGGGAAATAAAAGTTTTGGCGTTAGCCTAATATCATGTGCCCAACGAGGCCTTTCTCTCATGAGTACAGGAACAGAGAGAAACATAAATGTACAACAACATACCTGGCAGAGGGAAATAAAAGTTTTGGCGTTAGCCTAATATCATGTGCCCAACGAGGCCTTTCTCTCATGAGTACAGGAACAGAGAGAACATAAATGTACAACAACATACCTGGCAGAGGGAAATAAAAGTTTTGGCGTTAGCCTAATATCATGTGCCCAACGAGGCCTAGAAACACGGGGGGGGAAACAACACGTAAGTATAAAATAATAACACATAAGTACAAAATTAATAACATGGATGATACGAAAACATTATAGTAACATAAAAGACAAACCAAAATTACACAGATGCTAATCTAATAACACGATGCTTCTAGATACAAAACTCGCTAACCTTTCTCTCATGAGTACAGGAACAGAGAAAGAGCTAGGGCGGAGTTGACCAGTTATATCGACCAAACCGGAAGTGCCAACGTTGGGGACAGACTACCAAAACAAAAGACATACGTGGACTACACACACTGCCAGGTACATTAACATCACAATAAGACAACAAGTAGGTAATCCTATTACCAGAATTTAACCAGCTTTACACTCTGTTACATATGCACCTCAATTTTGCCTATATGTGGCATATATACGCATATATATTATCATATATGTGCATATATGCTGTATATATGCAGCATATGTGTGCATATATGCTGCATATAGGATTCATGTATGCGCATATATCCTCATATAGGTTCTTTCCATGTGGGACAACTGTCGAAGTTTTCTCCACAGTTGACCAGTGACACTAGGTTATACTCATTGTGGTGGAAGGTTCATTTACTGTAGCATCTGTCCAACCAAGGATGAGTGCTCAGTAATCACACAGTGCAACTGCATTATTTATGAAAACTCAAACCCCAAAAGTGGTGAATGAAATGTTTTATTGATTACTTTTAGAGCAATTACCAGTCTGCCATATCCAGGCTTATTACGCACCTACAGTATGGTTAAAGTGAAATACTAAATCTTGTATCGACTAATTTATTATAAGATTTCTCATAAACATTTGTACCAACGTGACTAACGCATTCAAGGCATACATAAATTGCGCTATGTCCAAAGAATTTTGCAGATGTTTGGAAAAAGCAAGACGAGGCAAGTTGGCATGAGCTTATCAGTAGTTTGGGGGAACTCTTCTCTGACAGGCTACATTCTTCAATCAGTATTTCTGCAGTATTCAGCCTGCTGACATGGGGCATGTTAGTAAACAGACAGGTACATGAACAGTTGAAAGAGGAAGGATCCATGCGGTGGAGGATCTATGTTTTATACCTCATCTTTTGCTCCTATCTCCCATGGGCACATTAGCAGATTCGCAGAAAGCCGGCAGGTCTTTGAAATCCTCACTCTCTGTTTGTTTATGTCATGCACTTGCATGTTTCTGGGATTACATCTTTCTTTTTCGTTTCTAAATTCCTCTCTTTGTATGCCTCAGAAGAATCCACTGGTGACTCTTCTTCTGGCATTAATGTTTACTTAGTAGATATAAAGTGGATGGTTACAGAAAGTCTGAATTGTGAATTTGAATGATTGTAACTCTTTTTTGTGTCTTTATACAAACCGAATGGTACTTCTATTTAGTAAGGAACACTGTTGTAACATGCTATCCCTCACCCTTAAAGTGTTAGTCTGGAAGTCTAAATGTATACTACAAATTTTATAAAATGTGCAAAATCAACCACCTAGTCTTGCATTTTGATGTAACGTAAGTAATAATACATCATTAACTAATCAGAGTCTAGTATCCTCTCACGTTGACCAATGAGACGAGCTTTTCCTGTTAACCAGCCTGTCAGGTCCAATCAGGAGGGGAGGGGATTGTTAACTTTTGAAAATTCTGTTCCTGCTCTCCTCATTTTGCAAACTAATGGCTGGTGTGTACTGTGCAATTTCTGTTTTTGTCTTATATTATTTGTATTCAGACCAGAAAAGTCCTTTGGTCTGCTTGTTTGTTCCGGATCAAAAGCTGACTTTTTTTTTTTCCTTTGGTGCAGTTTGCATTCAGACTGTACTTTTTGCAAGTAAACTATATTTTGTAAACACATACACGTGTGTGACGATCAATGCTCCCATTGGACAGCAATGACCACGACAAATGAAATAAAAATGAATATTTGACGGTTACTATGATAATAAAAGAAACGTAAGAGACTAAACCACTTACCATTATCCTCAGCTTCACCGGAATAGCTGGAAGAAGAGGTGTTTTGTGCGGATGAAGGGTTGTCTGCTGAGCTGTTTGTTTCTATTATGTCCACAGGACAAACTGTTGGTCTTGTTCCTCCACTCTTCTTTAATGCGTCTCGTACTTCCATTTAAGTTTGGCGAAGTTTTTACCACTTTGACGCCGCAGCTGTTCAGGAGACCGCTCGAAGCCCCTGTCCTTCATTTTCTCGCTAAACATGCTGAACATCATTAGAAAATAATCCAGCTGCTTCACCTTCACCTCTGGTATTATGGAGGTTATGCAGATGATGCCACTGCAGGGCAACAGCATAGCAACAAAAGTCAAATGATTTTCAACAATGAGTCAAAATTAGTTTACTTGCTAATATGCAGTGTTTGGGAGCCACATTCCAGGTTATATGTTGCCATGTCACAAGAGCAAGTCGTAAAACTATGGAAAATAAATAGACTCTCCGGTGATGCCAAATGTTCAATGCTCATGTTCAATGCTCAATACACTACTATTTCTGTTGTTGGTCTAGAGGTGGGAGATATATCGTTTGGATGATAATATCCAAATTGTTGTCTGGACGACATGCAAAATTAAAATTTCGGATATTTCATAATTTGTACAATCCGACCCCCAAACACGTTTTTTTTTCTTTTCACCATAGTTTTTTCTGACTTTGTCGCATTGTCCTTGTGCGTTACCGTAGCGCGTTGTGAGCCAGCCGCCCCCTCCCTTGCGTAACACAGTCAAAACAACAACATGGCAGCGTGGGCGATTACAGAGATTAATAATCTAATGATATGAATTAAGTTTGTCACTTGAGTCGCTCAAACTTTCCTAACTTTTAGCCTGGCGCTAACTAACAACACGGTGAAGAAAACCACGATACAAACGCGTAAAGGCTAATAATATCCTCCTCACCTGTTTTCTTGAGTACTCGCGTAGGTGACAAACTCGTCTCCCTCTCCTGTCTCGCTCTCTTTTCCTCCTATGTCTGTATCTGTGCGTCTGCCCCGGGCCCCGCGTGCATCGGGAGAGACGCGAAGAGAGGGAAATAGTGGATCCTTTGAAAACTATGAAAACTACAATTAATTTGACTCATGTTGCTGGCAAGCACATGTCCAAACGCGTTAATACTCACAGGTCTATCCCCATGTCTCCTGACAATAAAACACAAGTAAACTGCCCAGATGCTGGTGAACTTACAGGAGCATTTCACTGTGATGGAGATAAAGTTGCAAATATTGTAGCAATATTATTTTATCTTATCTTCTGTGTTCTTCTTGATGAAGGTACAGATTTAGATGAACAAATAGAATAAAATAGCTTTAAATTAATTTGCCCTATTGTAAAGGCTTTGATTTTGAAGTATTTTGTCAGGTGTAAATTATATCGCCAAATACATCATTATTGTGATATTTCTTTTTCATACCGTGATATACATTTTTGTTCATATCGCCCTGCGATTTAAATCAATCATGTTGTGGCGAGAAAGACCAGGACACAAGCGAGCTGCAAGTGAGTCAACTTTATTGCTTTTCGAGCCACCAGCAAAAATGGCCGGAGAACAGGACGAACACAACAGTCAGGGCTCAGACATGCCCCCAAACCTCAAAAGCTGCTGGGTGAGAGACACCTCTCTAACATGTACACCACAATGTCTCATATCTTTATGTACTAGTAATTCTATACAATAATAGATCAGATACAGCAAGTCAAAAAACCAACTGGACCTTCTTTGCCAGTTTGCACACATTTCTTTGAAGGATTGAGAAATATCGTCTGAATATCGATATATTGAAAAAAAAAAATCGAGATATTCATTTTTGTCAATATCTCCCACCCCTATGTTGGTCATCTAAATAAAGCACTTGGAAGGGTACTTGACATAATAAAATCTCAGGTAACTGGTAAATATCCGACTTCCGACTAGGAAAAATGCCATGGAACGCTGGTCGAAGTGGTAATTACAACAAGCAAGCTCGAAGATGACCTGAGTGCTCCGAATTTAGATACAAGATAAAGACAGCAGTGGCGGCCCCCAGTGTAGAAGTGCAGCTAATGATACAACTTTAACAAAACCTCTGCATCAGTGATACGTTACTTTTGTTCACAGCCTTCATTATGATGTATTTAGCATGTTTTATATCTGGTGTAATGAAATGTGCATATAACTTTAGCGTCTTGTTTGCTAACTGTTGTAGCATTAGCCATTTTGTTTACAAATTTATTTAGTTGGAACGCTGGGAAAAATCCGAGTAGCGAGTAGCCTGGAACACAGCTCAATGTCCTTCCTGTTGTCAAAACAAACCAACAATATCTCTATGGAGATTAGCAATGTTCTGCTCGAAGCAAAGTCACAGGTTTGGGGAGAGTCTCACACTGAAGAAGCTAAATGCTTGTGTGATGAGGTTTTTGTGGATAACAGAAACTAAAAGTGATAAATAAAAATTGTGCCGAATAAGAGAACTGAAACCTAAAACAAGAGCAGGCTGGTGTGACCAATAACGACAACTGATGTAAAAAATAGAACAAGTTTTTATTACAAAACTAAAACCAAAGCTTTAAAATGCTATAAAAAGGTTAAGAACTGTTAAAATTGATTAAAACGGGGCACAACGAAGAGGAGGCCTGAATCTCGCGGCAGGAGTCGCTGGGGGAGGGGGGGGAAAGCGGCCACTCCTTCTCCCTCTGGGGTCCCGGGTCCTGGAGCTCTCTCGACCCGCCGGTGCCGCACCTGGGCAGAAGGTAAGGAGAGCCAGCACACCCGTCTACTACACCAGGTAGCAAAGGCCTAAGGCCACTCAGTACAGTGCAGTTCTGCGTCTCAGCGGTACTCACTGGCGGGGAGAGCTCCTCACTCTCCCACTGCTTGATACGTCCCACAGCTTTCCCCGAACCGCATGTAATTTTGGACTCTGTGGGGATACTGGGGTTGTGTATAGAGTACGTCCTGAGAAAGGTGGCCGTGAACAGACTATACACAGGAACGCTCTTAAGGTATGCACAGCACCTCCGAGCGAAGTTGAGCCACCCCCCGCTGAACAATCCACACAGGATAAAGGGCTTGAGTTGCCCATTGTTTATGGATTCTTACCAGTAGCACCTGAGCCACAGTTGATGGACCCTGAGAATGTGCCCCGCCGTTCAGAACGGGCGAACTTTGGACAACCGCCGACGCGTTACAGGGACTGATGTTTGTGTGTGTGTAGTTGCAGGGACTGACAACCACAAGGCGTGGGGGGGTGTAATCCGGTCAGAGGAGGGCGTTTGGTGATATTTTGTTTAGTTTGCTGTGTGTTTTCCCTTATGCATGTTTTTGAGTTACGCCCCCTCGTTTGTTCCTATGGAAACCCCCGCCCATCTGCCTGCAAACCACCAATTCACAGCCCCGCAATCACCACACCTGTTGTCCAGCGGGAACGGAAACAGGACAAAAGAGAGTCGACGCAGTCACAACGGAGGAACGAAAGAGGAAAAGGCACTGTACGAGACGGAGGTGGGAGAACTACGGCGCACACCCACCCAGCCAGCTGGGAGCCACGCGGAGGACCCTCACACCACAGCGCGGAATACACGCAGGGGCAGGGCAAATAGACCCTGCCTTGCCCGTGAGTATCGCTCGATCCTATGCGTGGTGTTTGGTGTATTAGAAGCCTTGGGCCGTCGTGTTCCGCATTATCGTGCGTGGCTGGCCGTTGTGTGTTGTGCGCCAGGCCCGGAGATCGCCGTCCAGCGACCGGAGAGCAGGCGAGGGACGGAGTGCGGTTCGGGGAAAGCTGTGGGGACGTATCAAGCAGTGGGAGAGTGAGGAGCTCTCCCCGCCAGTGAGTACCGCTGAGACGCAGAACTGCACTGTACTGAGTGGCCTTAGGCCTTTGCTACCTGGTGTAGTAGACGGGTGTGCTGGCTCTCCTTACCTTCTGCCCAGGTGCGGCACCGGCGGGTTGAGAGAGCTCCAGGACCCGGGACCCCAGAGGGAGAAGGAGTGGCCGCTTTCCCCCCCCTCCCCCAGCGACTCCTGCCGCGAGATTCAGGCCTCCTCTTCGTTGTGCCCCGTTTTAATCAATTTTAACAGTTCTTAACCTTTTTATAGCATTTTAAAGCTTTGGTTTTAGTTTTGTAATAAAAACTTGTTCTATTTTTTACATCAGTTGTCGTTATTGGTCACACCAGCCTGCTCTTGTTTTAGGTTTCAGTTCTCTTATTCGGCACAATTTTTATTTATCACTTTTAGTTTCTGTTATCCACAAAAACCTCATCACATAATTTGGCGTTGTCGAGCAGGATTCATTTCTCAGAGCTGGTGTTTCCAATAAAGAGCAAACATGATGATGCCTGTGTACCCGGGGGCACCTTGGCTACCAAAGTTTAAAGGGCCAGACGGCGATTTAAAGTACTGTGATTGGAAAGAACAACTCAAAGGGCTTTTGGGAGTTCAGGATCTAACAGAGGCAAGGAAAGTGAGTATTGTGTTGGGAGCGCTAACTGGAGAGGCAAAACGGCAAATTACAGTTTTGGATGATGATGAAAAAGATCAGACTGCTAAAATTTTTGTTTATCTAGATTCCCTTTATGGCGATCAGACACCGGTACCAATTTTAAGGTCGAAATTCTTTAGCTGTACACAAGGAGTAGAAGAGCCTGTGCAATCCTTTATTTTGAGACTGCGTGAATTGTATTGTAGGTTGCAACGCCAAGACGCTGATAATGCCCCCTCCGGAAGTGCTTTGCGGGACCAACTGCTGCTCGGACTCTGTGATGGCCCTCTAGCCCAAGCCTTGAAAGTCTACGCTCGCCGCAACCCTGAGATGGAATTTGCTGACTTGCGCCTGGAAGCTTTGCAGCTGAACTCGGAATATGGCCGTAAACAACCTGAGGTAACATGCTCAGTTATCAATAAACAATATGGCTCTCCTAGACCCCCGCCCGATGCTGACTGGAAGGACCAACTAAAACGTGAGATCATGGACGACGTGAAGGCGCAGATGAAAGGGATTACCCAAGACATTGTTGCAGAGCTCAAACCACTGCTGCAGCTAGGATCACCCCGACCCAGTTCTCCTAATCCAACATGGAACCGGCAGTACACACCCAGACCTAACAACGATCGGGACGAGCAAGGTAGACCCATCTGCCATCGTTGTAGGAAAGCAGGCCATATGGCCCGTTATTGTAGAGGTGCTGCTACACCTGAGCCGGCTTTAAACTAAGTATCCCTGCTGCTGAGGTCCGCGTAGCAGGGCTCGTTAACACACCGCCACCAACTAGGGCCTCTGAAACATTCGTCGGGCAATGTCCTACCGTAAAAATAGTCATTGAGGGAGTCGAACTAAGTGGATTATTAGATACTGGGTCCCAGGTTACATTGATGGCAGAAAGCGTGTTTAACAAGCATTTCCTACAAGCTAAGCTGGGGAAGGCCCCTACCTTGTTCCGACTAAGGGCTGCTAATGGGTTAGAAATACCCTACACTGGTTATGCCGTGTTAGATCTAGAGGTTGAGGGTATTGAAGTCCCGGGACGAGGAGTGGTAATTGTTGAGGATGAAAAGTGCACACACCCTTTCATTGTCGGGATGAATGTCATTGTAGCTTGCTGGGATAACCTGTTTAAATGTCCTAGGGGGTCTGTTCTTCCGCAAGCCTTTAAAGAACAGAAGGCCTGGAGAGATGCATTTACCACCTGTCGCCATGTTCAGGTTGCCCCTGCTGAGGACGGTCTGGTGGGATATGTCAGACTAGCTTCTAAACGCCAGATCGCTGTCCCTCCGAAGAGTGAGTTGTTGTTGTGGGGTCGTACAAAAAGAGGTCCGCGTGGGTCCAATTACTGTGCCCTCTTAGAGGCTATGCCAGAAGCCTGCGTTGGTAATGTGGGTGTTGCGAAGGCCCTGGTTGAAGTGAAAAAAGGTAGAGTCCCTGTGCGTGTTTGTAACCCCCACCCATATAGTGTTTCCCTAGGTCGCTTCCAAAAGTTGGGTCGCCTCTATTGCATTGACGAATCTGACGTGCATGGCTCTAATGATCTAGCCCTGTCTCTGGAGGAGGATGGTGCTGTTCACGTGACCCTGGTAGATGCTGCAGTTGCTGCCACAAGTTCGGAACCGCCCACGGGGTGAGCATGTTTGGAGATAGACCAGATTTGTCCGAACAACAACGGGGCGAGCTCTGCGCCCTTCTACAGAAATGGGAGAGAGTGTTTGCCCAGCATGAGGACGATTTTGGCCGGACTAACCTGGTGCAGCACAGGATCCCTACGGGAGACGCTGCTCCCACACGAGAGAGGTACCGTCCAATACCACCCATGCTGTATAAAGAGATTAAGACCCTCATATCCGGTATGTTGGAAAAGGGAGTTGTCAAAGAGAGTTGTAGTCCCTGGGCGGCCCCTATAGTTCTTGTGCGAAAAAAGGATGGTAGCTGGCGCTTTTGCGTGGACTATAGGAAGCTAAATGCAGTGACCCATAGAGACGCCTTTCCCTTACCTCGTATCGAAGAGACATTAACCAGCTTAAGCCAGTCCGAGTGGTTCTCGACCCTGGACCTTGCCAGTGGCTACTGGCAGGTCGAAATGCATCCCGACGATAGGGAGAAAACTGCGTTTACCACCCCGCTTGGCCTGTATGAATTTGAACGCATGCCGTTCGGACTTTGCAATGCGCCGGCAACGTTCCAGCGGCTAATGCAGCAGTGTCTGAATGGTCAGATAGCAGAGTCACTATTGGTATATTTAGACGACATCATTATATACTCTGCTAACTTTGCGTCCCATCTTCAGCATCTTGACCAGGTGTTCGAGCGGTTGTGGCGCCACGGCCTGAAGCTGCGTCCGGACAAGTGCAGGCTGTTGCAACGGGAGGTAACGTTCCTGGGACATGTGGTTGACCAACACGGCGTGAAACCTGACCCAGGGAAGGTCCAAGCGGTTTTGGAATGGCCTGTCCCAACCACCATTAAGCATGTTAGAGCGTTCCTCGGTCTGGCTGGGTATTACAGACGTTTTGTCGCAGGGTTTGCGAAGGTGGCGCGTCCTCTGAATAGACTGTTGACTGGCATCCCTGCTGATAAGCGGTCGCAGGCTAAGAAAGTGTTATGGACCCCGGAGTGCCAGTCCTCGTTTGATGCTCTGAAAACGGCTCTTACTCAAGCCCCTGTCCTTGCTTACGCTCACTACGATAAGCCTTTCATTGTGTATACCGACGCTAGTAACCAAGGACTCGGTGCTGTACTGTCACAGGTTCAAGGGACTCATGAACGCGTAATAGCATACGCCAGTAGAAGCCTGCATCCGACCGAACAGAACGACGCAAACTACAGCTCTTTCAAACTCGAACTGTTGGCCCTTAAATGGGCTGTGACTGAGAAATTTAAGGATTTTCTTACAGGAGCAGAAGTCACAATCTACACGGATAATAACCCTCTGGCTCATCTGCAAACCGCACACCTTGGAGCGGTAGAGCAACGCTGGGTGGCGCAGCTTGCCTCATTTAACTACACGGTGAAATACCGCTCAGGTAAAAGCAACATCAATGCTGACGTTCTGTCCAGATTTCCTGTCCCTATGAGGCAGGTCGCAGGACCAGCCACAACCGCGGCTGTCGAGGTGGTGCCTGGGGCTGGATGGAAGGAGGCCCAACACTCTGACCCAGACATCCAGCTCGTCAAGGAGTACGTCGGGAGGGGGAGTTTCCCAAAGCGCCCGGACCGCCTGGCACTCCCCGTAAAGGCCCAAAAGTTGCTTCAGCAATGGAAAAGGTTGTTTGTGAGGGATGACATACTGTACCGGAGTTTCGTTGATAAACTGACCTATGAGGAACACCATCAGGTTGTGTGTCCGAGTTCCAGGTGTGAGGAAGTCTGGAGGAGGACTCATGAGGCTGGTGCTCATTCTGGCGCTGACAAGACCCTGGCTCGGATTCGACAGCAATTTTATTGGCCTGGCATGGAGGTGGAAGTACGCGCATTACATGAAAAATGTGTCATGTGTTGCTTACAGAGAAGCCGTGTTGAGCCTAGGGCTCCGCTTCACCCTATCGTAGCCACCTACCCACTGGAGATTATTGGGTTAGACTTTTTGACTTTAGGCCGACCCACTGATACCTATCAGAACATTCTAGTTGCTACTGATCTGTTCACCCGTTTCGCGTGGGCTATACCCACCACTGACCAGTCCGCACAAACGACAGTAAAGATGCTCTGGAAGCATATAATACAGCAGTTTGGCTGTCCTGCGCGCTTCCATTCCGATCGTGGTCCAAATTTTGAATCTGCCTTAATGCAACAACTCTGCGATATGTACGGCATAGCTAAAAGCAGAACAACATCTTACCACCCCGCCGGTAATGGTAGCGTTGAGCGTTTCAACCAGACTTTGTTAAACATGCTTCGTTCTCTGGAAGAGGAGAAACAACGCTGTTGGCAAAACTACTTGCCTGAGTTGATCCATGCCTACAATAACACAGTGCACAGTGCCACGAGCTATGCCCCCTCGTTCTTGATGTTTGGTAGGCACCTTCGACTGCCGGTAGACGTAGGCTTAGGTATGGGCTCTCAGCAGCCTCAGTTCGACCCAGCAGGGTGGGTGAAAGACCACCATAACAAACTCACCTTTGCTTACAACATTGCGCGTCAAAAAGCAGCTGGTTCAGCCTCCCAACACAAACAGCAGTTCGACAAAAAAGCTAAAGCCTTGCCTCTGGTACCTGGGGAACGGGTGTGGCTGCGAAATAGACGCAGGGAGGGGAGGGGTAAGCTGAGTACTTGGTGGGCTCCCGAACCTCATGTAATTTTGGACTCTGTGGGGGATACTGGGGTTGTGTATAGAGTACGTCCTGAGAAAGCCGTGAACAGACTATACACAGGAACGCTCTTAAGGTATGCACAGCACCTCCGAGCGAAGTTGAGCCACCCCCCGCTGAACAATCCACACAGGATAAAGGGCTTGAGTTGCCCATTGTTTATGGATTCTTACCAGTAGCACCTGAGCCACAGTTGATGGACCCTGAGAATGTGCCCCGCCGTTCAGAACGGGCGAACTTTGGACAACCGCCGACGCGTTACAGGGACTGATGTTTGTGTGTGTGTAGTTGCAGGGACTGACAACCACAAGGCGTGGGGGGTGTAATCCGGTCAGAGGAGGGCGTTTGGTGATATTTTGTTTAGTTTGCTGTGTGTTTTCCCTTATGCATGTTTTTGAGTTACGCCCCCTCGTTTGTTCCTATGGAAACCCCCGCCCATCTGCCTGCAAACCACCAATTCACAGCCCCGCAATCACCACACCTGTTGTCCAGCGGGAACGGAAACAGGACAAAAGAGAGTCGACGCAGTCACAACGGAGGAACGAAAGAGGAAAAGGCACTGTACGAGACGGAGGTGGGAGAACTACGGCGCACACCCACCCAGCCAGCTGGGAGCCACGCGGAGGACCCTCACACCACAGCGCGGAATACACGCAGGGGCAGGGCAAATAGACCCTGCCTTGCCCGTGAGTATCGCTCGATCCTATGCGTGGTGTTTGGTGTATTAGAAGCCTTGGGCCGTCGTGTTCCGCATTATCGTGCGTGGCTGGCCGTTGTGTGTTGTGCGCCAGGCCCGGAGATCGCCGTCCAGCGACCGGAGAGCAGGCGAGGGACGGAGTGCGGTTCGGGGAAAGCTGTGGGGACGTATCAAGCAGTGGGAGAGTGAGGAGCTCTCCCCGCCAGTGAGTACCGCTGAGACGCAGAACTGCACTGTACTGAGTGGCCTTAGGCCTTTGCTACCTGGTGTAGTAGACGGGTGTGCTGGCTCTCCTTACCTTCTGCCCAGGTGCGGCACCGGCGGGTTGAGAGAGCTCCAGGACCCGGGACCCCAGAGGGAGAAGGAGTGGCCGCTTTCCCCCCCTCCCCCAGCGACTCCTGCCGCGAGATTCAGGCCTCCTCTTCGTTGTGCCCCGTTTTAATCAATTTTAACAGTTCTTAACCTTTTTATAGTATTTTAAAGCTTTGGTTTTAGTTTTGTAATAAAAACTTGTTCTATTTTTTACATCAGTTGTCGTTATTGGTCACACCAGCCTGCTCTTGTTTTAGGTTTCAGTTCTCTTATTCGGCACAATTTTTATTTATCACTTTTAGTTTCTGTTATCCATAAAAACCTCATCACACTTGGATTTTATAATATTAATTAAATGAAATGCTACTCATTGCCTAAAAATGCAAGCGGCTATTTTGCAGGCCTTAAAACAAATAATTAATTATTCCAAAGACTTAGTGTTGGGTAACAATGTTTGTAAGCTGCAGCTCTGCTTTTCAGCTGTGTCCTTCACAAGGATGAAACCCCTTTTGATCATTACGTGTCTGTGAGAATTTATTAACATTCATAATGGATACAAAGCAGATGGTTACAAAAAGAGACGCTTGCAAACTCTCCAAGAGAACACAGTTTTCTGGGAAGAGAACAATTGCCGAAAGCCAGTACTTGCCAATAATATTGCTAACTATATTCTTTATCTGTTGGAATGTCTTAAGTCAGAAGGCATCGGAAAGGCTGACCCTAGGCTCTCGGATTTAACAGAATTGAGTGCAATTACTCCCCGGGTCCAGTCAGTGAGGACATCTGCTCCGACACACGTTGACTCACGCAGTACATCATCAGAGAAAGAACAATTATGAATGCTGTGTATTTCAAGGATCTGCTTCTCTTCAGAGCTGCAGGTTACGTGGTGAATTTTATAACCCTGTCTGTAGTGACAAATAATTATGTTTCATTTGGAAAACAAACTTTAGTGCTGCTTCAACTGTTTAACCGTTTAATGTACACACTGTAAAATGTAAAATTTGTTTCAACTCAAAAACTCATTCCAAGGGCTGCCAAGAAATTTTATGTGTAACCAATAACCATTTTACAATCTAGTCGATTTGAAATTTGAGATTCACCTCTTTCGTTCAATTGTATTCTTAGGTTGACATAACTGTTTCCAGTTGTCTGAAGTGAAAAACCTAGGTTGACACAACTGATTTAATTTGTAACTGACGTTTTTCACTTCAGACAACTGGAAACAGTTATGTCAACCTAAGAATACAATTGAACGAAAGAGGTGAATCTCAAATTTCAAATCGACTAGATTGTAAAATGGTTATTGGTTACACATAAAATTTCTTGGCAGCCCTTGGAATGAGTTTTTTGAGTTGAAACAAATTTTACATTTTACAGTGCACAGGGTCAATGGAGAACATGTTATTTCTAGTTTTCAGCTTCAAAGAAGGGAATAAAGCATGAGTGGGAAACGTTTCTACTACAAAACTTTCAGACATGTGCTCAATAGTGAAGGCTGTTCAAAAGATTTCTCAAAATGTAATGAAAAAAAAAAAGTTTCCTGTTAACGTACGAGTAAGGGAGAAAAGCAATTACACATACCCCACACAAATTCAAAAGTCTTATGAGGCACACCCCAACACCATAGGGGGTGCGCTGCAGAGTCGCATCTAGTGAAGCTTGATAGAGAACAATCCCAGGGATTAAGAACCTGCTGTAGAGCTTTTAAAACTATTCCAGTAGCTGCGTTGCAAGTTGAGACGGGGGAGATGCCCCTAAGACTGAGGAGAGTTAAGCTGATGATGAATTATTGGATAAATCTCCAGGGGCAGTCACGGACTCATCCAACTACAAGGGTGCTAAGAGACTGTTGGGAGCATCAGGAGGTGGACTGCTGGAGCTTTGGTTGGGTGGGAAGTGCTTAAGCGGAAGCAATGGGATTAAGTCATCTTCAGTTCAGCCCTACAGTGCCCCTTTCCCCAGTTCCCTCATGGCTGTTTTGGGTCTGCAGCAGTTACTCAAGCAGAAAGCGGGGAATACGTCGGAGTGGCGAATTGTGCAAGAGCATTTTGAGCGCTATCAGGAGTATCTGGCTATTTTCATGGATGTTTCCAAAGATCCAGTGAGTGGTCGTACCGGTGCTGCAGTTTTTATCCCAGAGTATAATGTGAGTATTAAGCAGAGAACGTCAGATCAGTTGTCTGTATACACTACAGAGCTTGCTGCTATTTTAGTAGCCCTTAGGTGGGCAGAACTTTTCAGGAAATATGGTAATTGCCTGTGATAGCCAAGCAGCAATTTTGAGCGTGCGGTCCGGGAAGTCATGTAGAGCAGATTCACTGCAAGACATCTATCAAGTGCTGTGGAGGTTGGTTGGGTAATAGGAACATGAGTACTGTTTTTCTTTGGGTCCCAGCTCATGTTGGGATTGAAGGTAATGAGGATGCAAAAATTCTCGCAAAGCAGGCGTTTACCTGGAGATTCCTCTGTGTAAAATGGAGGGAAAGGCTGTCGTGAAAAAGAAGATTATGGAAATTTGGCAAGAGCACTGGGACTCGCATGATACTGGAAGGCATCTGTACCGCTTAAAAAGAACTGTTGGACCCCGTAGCGGTGTTGCTGGAAGTAAAAGAGAGAAAGTTGTTGGTTGACCAAGTGCATCATAAGATAATGTTTCACTTGGACGTCTCTCTCTCTAAGACCTCCTCAGCACAGTGTGTGACAGTTCTGTGTCCACACCACTGGGCTGGGCTCGAGAGGAAACAGTCTCTGTTTGTTCAAGAATGTCCATTTCGGTATTGTCCTGTCCGTTTACAATGTCCACTTGAAACTCCTCAGCGTCCGCCCCGAGCTCATGAGTGTCCATTGCCTGCTCCTGAGTTTCATGAAGATGCTCTGACTGATTAGTTTGGTCAAGTCCGGTGGAGATGCAGGTACCACAGAGTCCTCTTGAGACTGATGATGGTGGCACCTTACTCTTTGAGTCCAATATTGTTCCCCATCATCATCTGAGCTTTCTGCATAATCAGACGAGTTGGTTAAGTTTTTGTCTTTTGGCCTGCGTTTTGGTTTAGTGCTATTGGGCTCAGTCCTGGTTACTTGGGCAAGTGGTAAAGCATTATGGACATTAGCATGTTTCGATGGAGAATGCAACTACGTCCTGTGCCACGCTCAGGCTTTACCTCATAAACAGGGCTGTTGTCCCCTTTTGAGAGATCTGGAGACCAATATGAGCGTAACTTTCCTGGACCTCCCCTCTCTGACATTTTCCTAACGAGAACTCTGTCCCCAGGTGAGAGTACAGCACTTTGTCTCTTTTGATCATAATGTGACTTTCCTCTTGCAAGAGTCTTTGAATGTTTTTGGATGCAATGTCATATGCTTCTTTCATTTGTTGTTGCCATTTTCTAGCATAGTCCTCATGTGTTTTACAACCATTTGTCTCATTCAGTCCAAAGATTAAGTCTATAGGAAGACGTGGGTGTCTACCAAATAGTAAGTAAAAGGGTGAGTAACCTGTTGATTCACTAGTTGTACAATTATATTATGTGTGCGCTCTCAATATGGAAGAGGGGCTTGATCTGGACGAGCTCTACAACAAAAACTGCGCTCTGAAGAATGTTCTAAAGTAGGGGTCCCCATTAACGTGAACCTGGCCCCCATCATACTAATTTTTTTATTTTTATGTCAATCGATATTAATGATTGTTTTATTGCTCAGATCTAAGGTCAGCCTGCTCGTTATAAAGCTCCAAAACGGGTAAAAATGGTGTCAACCGCTTCCTCTACTTTTGTGCTGTAAAGATTTCTGTTTGTGCTGATTCGGTTTTTAAACTATTACAAACTTTAGAGCCTTGCTGATCCAAAACTCCCCTACCTGTTACACACAGACGCCAGTACAACTGGGCTTGGCGCAGCACTTTATCAAATACAAAATGGAACAACTCAAGTCCTCGCTTACTCAAGCCGTGTCTCGCAGTGAAGAGCGATACCCCGCCCACAAATTAGAATTCTTAGCCTTGAAATGGGCCATAACCGACAAATGTCATGATTATCTCTATGGAAACATGTTTAGTGTTATCACAGATAACGACCCCTTGACATGTGGCATAAGATTAATTTAAAAAAACATGAACCCCGCCCCGTCCCGAATTTCAGGGCAACTCATCTGGTCACCCTACATTCCAACAACTACGTATATCCAATAATTAGTTAAGAATATTCTATTTTTATCTTTAATGTACTTGAGTAACTTTTTGAAGAAATTGTGCCTACTTCTTCGAGTAGATTTATCATACAATACTTTTTATCTCTACTTGAGTCAAATTCTAATGAAGAATCTGTTTCTTATTTGAGTAAAAGTAATTGTTACGTTTTCCACTTTGTGTAAATATTTAAGCTCCTTAATTGTTCTTAAGAATTATTTAGTTTTTTTCTGTATGTTCTGCCATTTTCTTGGAATTTTCTTTGTAAATTTCACAATTTCCACAGGATTTTATGTTTTGGTTCACACCATTTATGGCATCATAGTAAATAAACAGTTACTCGCAGTATTCAAATACTTTTTTTTACTTTTACTTGAGTAATTGTTTGGGTCACTACTTTTTACTTGTACTTGAGTAAAATTATTTCAAAGTAATGTTACTCTTGAGTAAATATGTTGGCTACTATACCACCTCTGGCGGTGTTTGATCAAATCTGTCTTTGACGTCAACTTGCCTCAAGAAAAACTATCCAATCACACTGATCGATCTGCTAGCAGTCTGGCCAAGCAGATTGCAAAACATGAACATTATTTCTTCTTCTTGTTCTTGTTCTTCTTCTTTTTCTTCTTCTTCTTCAATATACTAAATAATGAATTCTAATTAATTAGCCGACTATACTAGCTTGATATGATATACTTTTTCATTTTTGGTATTGGGTCAAATATATTTGTCTTTTTCAGTTCCTTTTATAAATTAGTAGTTTGATAACAGTTTTAGTATATCTGTGATCCACTTTATTCTGATGAAGTAACGTGCTGAATGAAAAAGAAAACTGAGGGGTCAAATTGTGGAAGAGCGAGGGCACTGTGGGCTGAAAACAGAGTGCTGAAATGCAAACACCGGGCGTATAAAGGGACATAAGTCTCTGTCATAGTTTTTACACTCACTTTTAGTGCATGCGCCCTCGATCCCTGTGTACCGCGCGCGCTGATGTTGTATTTGCGCCCTCAACTTAAAGATGGTTATCTGACGCCATAGCCACCTGTTACCTGCAGCATGGAGGAAAAGTTAATCATCGCGGTTTGCGCTCGGCCTGAGTTGTATGACACGCCTCCTAATTATGACGCTTCCAAAACGCGCCAGCAAACAGGCGTTTCTCACGAGTGTGAAGCGGCAATGTTTGGCATCCAACTAGAGGCGGATGGCGTGGACGCACGTTTGGTCTGTACACACCTTAACTGTGTGAGTTTGTATAGTTTTAGTGGTCACACATTTTTGCATTTTAGCTCTAGATCTCTAAATAAAGGATATATTTTTATTGTAAACATTAAATAAAATACTAATTATATTTTTCCACTATTTCTGCCTTAACTAATTTTTCTTAAGCCAGACTTACCTGTTGCAATTAAAGGGGCCTTACCGCTCCAGTTACAAACCTATTCTATTTAATTTGGAAATTAATAGAGAAAGAAATGAACAACAAATACTCACTTTATAAAAGGTAACGCACACCAGGGAAAGGAGAAAGATTCAGCATGCAGCATTGAAGTGGTTGCTATGTGGAGTGAGTGATGGTTGCTAGGTGATGGTAAACAAAGTGTAACTGTAAAATGGAACTATACATTGATTATAAACAACTATTACTTTTATTATGCTCAGTCAGTGCATTGCATTTGCAACAGTGATCTGTTCGGTTTTTGATTACCTTTTTGCAAAACATCATCACACTGAAACTCTAAAATTGATTTGGTGATGCAACCATTATGCTTTCTCACAATCTAGTTCTCAAAAAGGCATTAACTGACGCTACAGTAAGAGGAGATCTCAGTTAGCTCACTCTGCAGGCGATCAAGGCCGTCAGACTTCAAGCAGCAGGAAAAAATCTATACCCCTGCACACTCAATCGATGTGACGATGACTCATTTCAGACCCAAAGGTAACCATTAAAAAATGAAAGAGTGCTATAAATTCTTAGACCACACACACCACAGAGGAAAGAAAAATATGCTGTGGTAAATAAAATTAATAGTCAAAAGAAATATACACTGGTTCTTTTTTCCCCCACAACAATGCTTATTTTTCAAAGCACAAGCGGCTCCCAAATCAGAATACATTTAAAAGAGATAGCACTTAAGGAAAGCACAGTCAAAAGAGCAAAGTTTTTGATGTTTGAACATTTCCATTTGATGCATGGGATGTAAAACTTGCAAAGGCAGTGTTTGAGAAATGAGATTAAATGAGAAATACAATTTGTTAAAGCGGGTTATTTAACCCTTGTCAACATATTTAATGCGATGCTACAATTACCCCCGCTAACCAGGCAGATCTATTGGCTGAATGACAGAGACAAGAATATATATTTGCACTTAATTTATTTAAGTGGATAAAACCCATGCCACTACACGTACAATGTGTTGCTGTAGACTTCTGTTTTTAGCTCAGAGTCCAAAGACACATAGAAATGTGAAGCATGAGAGGAAGAAGGTGATCCTTTAATCAGACTGGGACATCACAATAGGTGCATTGAGTTGCCTTGTGTACGAAATGAGCGGTATAAATGAAGTTGCCTTGCCAATACCGACGCGTTTCAACCACACACGTGGTCTTTGTACCTGACAAGTGCCTTGGCTCACCTTCTTCTCCTCATGCTTCAAATGTTGTACCTGGATCCTTGAAGAGCACCTGCGAAAAAGTGAATGGTCCAAAGACGCGCTGTCCGCTTTTTTTTTTTTTTCTTTACACATAGAAAAGTGTTTTGGTCTTTAAACAAATTATTTATAATGTACCAATTAGCAGTTAAGATTTCTTGCCACAGTTATACTTGCTGCGGGCAAAACGAACCCTATCTTTTAACACATCCTTTCCTCCAAACATTGTAGTTCTGAGAGAGGATAAATCCCCTCTCACTTTGGGTTCAATAGAAAGCTGCAAAAATACTGAAACACGTTAATATAATTGATTTGTCCTCAGTCAAGTCCTGACTGCGTCCAATGCGTCCATGGAAACTTAGTAGTATAGTATAAAAATGGCGAGAGTGCTCAGCGAGAGTGCTCAGCGAGAGTGCTCAGAACTTCTACAGAGGTTACAAGAAAGCTGTCAGTAAAGTTCTCTGCTAATAAAAATACTTTATTGTACATGCATTAAATTCAAGGGAAAACTACAAGCTTTGGGTTGGAATCTGGACATTTGGTTGTCGGACTGGAGTATGATGGAGTTAACGTTTGATACCTTTGGTTGCATACTGGGTCCATATGCAGTGTTCGTGATGCCTCCAAATTATGCTGAGGAAAAGTGGGCTCAAATGTCTGCAGAGCTAATCTCACATCAATAAACAGCTGCTGGCAGTGACCTGGCTCTGTTTGGGGAGCCTACACAGGGATCCTCTGCACACCATTCCCACCCGTGCATTTGCACAACATTCACACAGACTATTCTGCTCTGCTCTCCCTGTGAGAAAGGCATAAGGGCATTTATTTATTCTTTATTATGGTCAATGCAAAGCAGATTTCCAGCGATGCAATAATTTTCTACTCCTGTACGTATTTTAATCACACTCATATAGCACACATCACAAACTCTACAAAACATTGATTCTCACACACACACACACACACTCAGTGCTATTTACAAATGAGTATCTTTGGTTTGTTGTCAGCCAAGACTTGAGCCTCGAAGTGAACATTTTAAACTGAGATATGGTCTAGTCAAGGATGATACTGTACATTGAAAATATTCACTAGCAAGGACCATGCCACAACAAAAGGTGCGATTAAGGATTTATTAATGGCGAGTATGATATGATGATGGGTGAGAGCTCTGTCTCAGACATGAACCCAGCTCTTCAGCACCCCCCTTGGAGAAGAATTAGGGATGAAAGATAAAACAAACATGGAGGGAGGGACACAGACAAACAGTGCTGAATGGGCATGGCTGGTATAAGTGGGGCATATGACAAAGATTTACTACGACTGTTTCCCAAAGCCTAGGTACCTTGCCTTGCCTTGGTGTTGAAGGCAGTATCTTCAAACTCACTTCCTTCCAGTCCAAGGCAAGTGTCCTGCCTTGGTCCAAAAAGAGCAGCTAATGGAACACTAAAGGAAGTGACATCACACAATAAAAAAGGAAGTTGTGTTTCATCCAGGGGAGGGTCTACTGAAGAGGGGGATTCTGAAGGCTGGTGGAGCGAAAGTAATAAAAAAATTTCCGACTACAAATAAATAAATAAAAAGCAGTCAGAGATAATGAAACCGATCTGAAAATACAAACAGTGCCTGATATGAATTAAATTCAATGCCCACAAAACAAGTTCTTGGCTCCATGAAGCAGTGACATTTCCTTGTATGTTTGAATCAAATAATATACATTTTAAATTTGCAAAACAAATCATAGATTGTTTTCTATTATGACTAAAAAAAAGACAAAAACCTGAAATTCATTATTTGACCATATCTTGACACAAACTTTTGCTTTTTTTTTTTAAACTGAAATGAACACAGGTTGCAGAGCCATTAAACAAGTCAATGCATGTATTTCTTCTTAAAAAGTTAAATGTAAGTGCTTTAACAAGTCACAAGTTTAACAAGTGGTTTTGACAGCCACTGGACTGTGACATATTTACTATTGTAAGACAACATAAATGCAATTCCAACGATGTTGGTTAGAAATATCTGCTGTACAATTCAGATCTTAATCTAAGTATGTAAATACTATGTCTACCTCATGTTCTAATACAAAAAGGTATACAATGTTTATCTATTTAGTTTGAACCCAAACATTAACTGCTGTGATGTAGGTACAGAAACTTCGCACTGCTGAAACTTTGAATGCATCTACCCACTAGTCACTATGTTTTGTAAGCTTTGCCAAATTGTCAGATGTTATACCTTGAAAGATTTGTTAAAACTTTGGGCTACAAAGTTAAAACAGCTTCTGCATTTTTAAATATGAAAATTCTTGGGACAGGGGCACGCTATCAATCAATCAATCAAACTTTATTTATAAAGCGCTTTTCATACCAAAGGCATCACAAAGTGCTTTACAGATTACAACATTTAAATCAAGTATCCAGGCAAACATAATGTCCAAATAAGCGTCAGCAGTAGGTGGCGACGAGCGGCGCGGGTGTCCCCTGTCCTTAGACTCTCCAGCATGGCAAGGAAAAACTCAAAAACCCGGTGGGAGAAACGAGAAACCTCGGGGAGAACCACAGAAGCTGGAAAGATCCACTCCCATGGACGGACAGGCTATAGAGACCCAGGCCGATGGGATCCCCTCAGCAGAAGGCCAGGATCGAGACCATCCAGTCCTTGTTGTCAATCCAGTAGGCAGGGTTCCTCCATTCAGCCGGGTTCCTCCGTTCAGCCGGGTTCCTCCATTCAATCTAGACAGGCACTCCCAAGGGGGAGTGGGACAGGAGACACCATGTGAATAGTAATGAACAGACTACAGATAATATAAATATTATATCATAATAAGACAAAGTTTGCAGTAAGAAGAAGAGGATAGCGCTCAGTGTACCGTACTTCCCACAGCAGTGTTTCTCCTAAGGCAGCTTTTACTTCAGGCTGTGGGTTAGAGCTTTACCTAACTGACCTGATCATAAGCTAATTCAAAGAGGTACGTTTTTAGCCTAGTCTTAAATGTAGGGACTGTGTCTGCTTCTTTAACGTGAGCTGGAAGTTTATTCCATAAAACCGGAGCTTGGTAGCTAAAGGCTCTTCCTCCTACAGTGATTTTGGAGACCCGAGGAATCACTAGTAGCCCTGAGTTTTGAGAGCGGAGTGCTCTGGTTGGCTGATATGGAACGATAGCGTCTTGGAGGTAAAGCGGAGCCAAACCCTTTATGGCTTTAAATGTGAGGAGCAGGATTTTAAATTTGATTCTAAATTCAACAGGAAGCCAATGGAGAGACTTTAGCACAGGTGTAATGTGTTCTCTTCTTTTTGTACGCGTTAACAATCTTGCAGCTGCATTTTGAACTAATTGAAAACTTTTTAAGGAACTTTTAGGACACGCTGCTTTAGGACAGCGCGAAAGAGGCAGAAGTAGACGGGGTAGCCATGGCTAAGCTAGCCAGAGAGCTAACACGCTACGGAGAAGAGAGAGAAGGGATTTAATCCACGCAGAAGTGTTGGTTCAAGCGGAGGAAAAAAAGTATCCGTGGAGATAATAGGCCAAATTAGATCTACAATAAGCTAGAGTGGACTCTAAAGCTACGTTTAATACGTGTATTAACAATAGTAACACACAGAGAGCTAAAAGCTTGGCTTGCCCACAACGAGCGTTTCAACACAGAATGTACTCACCGGATGTGACGACACCGCTTGTTCTCTGCTAGTGGGGAAATTGGCCAAGATTGAACATGTCCTTGATGACAGATGCTGAAAGCACAGGGTTATTAGTGTAATGGTTATACAGAAGGAAGTGGACTAAATGAACCATTGCAGAGGACATCAGTCATCCTCCTAGTTATTGCTACAGTAATTGAATACGTAGGTGATTTGCCTTTTGCAACAACATTGTCCCCTGTTACCAATGAATTACATCATTTTATTTCTATTGGAAAACAAATTTATCTTCCACTATTGAGGACTAGCTTCTATTATACTTGACTTGGGAAAAGGTGCAGTGTAGCGTGATACTAGTATTCATATGAAGAATATTGGATTGAATAAAATGCATCCACCAAATACAGTGATGCTTGCTATTAATTAATTTAAACCGGATTCATAAAATCTCAAACATACTTTTTTCCCCCGTGCTGTGTCTCCACTTAGCAGAATAAAGCTTAATAGAAATAATTATACGTGTTGAAGTTTGCATCAGTAAAATTGTTTTATTCAACACTATTTTACATTTTCTGACACAATGGATAATCATGAAGCAAATACTGTAGCTGAGTGTTTGTTTCCATAGTAACAGCAGCCCCAAACAGCGGGCTGTCTCCTTGGTCAGTTGATGAGCATTTTCATCGCGTTAACACAGACACTCCCATGTTTACGTCGGCCTCATGTCACATCACATGTTTCCTCTAATGACAGCTCTTTGCTGACTCCACGGGTCACAGCACTAGAATGAGTGACATGAAACACCAAAATACCTCTGGTGGTTTCAAACAAAAAATTCCTCTGTAATTTCGACAGACCACAATAGAAGATTAATTATTCATATGAGCACTGCTAGTGCTACATAAATGCCCGTAATTGTATGTAGAGAGATTGAAATAATATTGTCTGAATGGGTAAAAAGTCAAAGCTAACCAAATGGTCCACACAGTGAGAAGGTGTCAGATCCCACACGTATGAGACATTTCTGAAGTTACAACTTCTCAAGTGTGTGTCAGTGTCTTGGTCCACATGTTCCCTGTAGTGTCCTCCACAACACTGTGTTGGGACATATGACTTTTTAACATCTTTGTTTAGCACCTTCCATTTGTGTGGACAACAAACAGATCCACAAGTGTCCATTTTTGTGCTGATCAGTGATAGTGATGTCAGATATGTTTACAATCAGCTCCAGTTTTTTGTTTAATTGAGGCCTTTATATGGCCTCAATTTAAAAAAAATAAAAAAAAATAAAAAACTGTGGAAACCAAATGCCTTATTTTTCCAATGCTAACTAACTAGCTAAGCCAGTAATAGATCTGTCTACAGTTGCATCATGAGTGACGTATTTTGAGTGCAAGATCACAACGGCGCCATCTTAAAGGGGCTCTGTGGAGTTTGACAGTTTTGTTCTCGCAATTGCCCCCTCAGGCCAAACGTGTAACTGCAGCCTCAATGATAAGCTCGTGCATGAGGCGCTCAGGCTTTACGAGCACCAGAAATAACAGTCCCGTCCTGGTCAATTTACAGATTTGCAGGCGTGACTTAAACTGAGGTAAAAAACGTTACTGTTTTGTAAGATAATTAGACCAAATCAGTTTGAGTGTATATTTTCCAAGATGTGATACTTGAGCAAATGCATAGCAAAGTGAATCGAGTGAAGAAGCCAAATACATATAAACGAATAATTGACGTTTGAAGGAGAAAAAATAAAACAACTCATATACTTTGTTTGCATAAACGCAGGCCTAATTGTAATAATAAAATAATTCCACTAGAAATGCTACTAGGAAAAGCCAAAATTGTCTCTTCAATTTCCTGGGCCCAAAGTTAGCGTAGCTAACTCGTAAACTATATTGTAAACGGCACATGTCCACTTTTTGTAGTCGTTTCACTGCTTATGAATCCGTGAACAGTCATGCTTATTTTGCGGCCAAGAAAAGCTAACAACATTATTTTTGCCATTGTAAATACAGCACCATTACCACTGTTACTACTCATATGTTTTGTAGGTACAGCACAATTACTGTTATTACTGACACTACTAGTCTGCTACTAATACTACACAACTTCTCTGTAGATATAAGACTATTAGACTATTGGTAACTTCCAAATATGATTATTTTATGGCGTGTTTCAGTGAAGTTTGTACAACATGCACGGACAGTCGGACACCGTTGTTTTGAAAGCATCAACAACACTTTTCCCCCACGTATTTAGTAATAATTTCTTACCTTTCAAGCAAAAATAAGCTGCGGGTCTTTTGAGAGATTGTAAAGGAGGAAGACACGCACATCCCAAAAAAACTTAAAAAGCGTGCCAGACCGAGAGAAAATACAAATAAAAAAGAGAGATCCGCACAGCTTACTTAGCTCCAAGTGGAAATTTTTTTTTTAATTTATTTATTTTTTTATTATTTTTTTTTCTAGGTGTAAGCAAAAATAAATTTTCCACTTGGAGCTAAGTAAGCTGTGCGGATCTCTCTCTTTTGAGAGATTCTCTCAACATTTTCCGATGTTTACTCTGGTTCTTTGCCTACGCCGATCAGACTCGACTTTCGCCTTTTTGTCACACTCGAATAAAGTCTTTGTTTCTTTTTGTTAGTTGGGGTCTGGGCTGGAGTTTCGATGGTGCTTGAAGCCGGTCCCCTCTTATTCTCCACTAAATCTATCCTTCCTAAGTTAACAGTATAGAGGAGATGAAGCTAACGCTACAGCTGATCGTGAACGCGCATGACGTCATTGCGCATTACGCTGTTTGCTTGTTCGACCCGAGCATAGACTATTTAAGTGACTTTACAGGCATATAAAGGCAATTGCGGTGAAAAGGCCAGGGCTCATTCTACTCACCAGGGCATTGCTGGAGCATGTATGAGGAAGAAATTTAAAATGTGTATACATTTATTTGTGGTTAAACTTATGTATAATCCCTTTAAGGTACCAACGTTCAATACACATGCGATAAGTTGAGCGCATTAAAGTCATGTCTGACCAATTTTTTAATCTTTTACCTGCCGCTGCACAGGCAAGACATAAACAGAAACTTGTTATTTCGAGTTTAAAGATGAATCTTCACGCAACATTAAAGTAATATGAATAGGCTATAAATTGTATACAAGAGACAGGTTGTCAAATCATGACTAGTCATATGCAGTGTTAGGGAGAATACTAATTAAATTGTATAGTCATTGTATACTGAATACTTGCTTTAAAATGTATTTGGGCCATAAGGCGTTTTAAATCTTTAATCTTTTTTTTTATTGTAGGAGGAAAAACAGATCAACATTAAAAGTTCTTTCTTATGTTGTGCAATATGAAGCTAAAATGTAATGATTGGTACTGGGATGATTTCCCTTGATATTTTTAACTTTATCAGAATACAATACTCACAATGAGTATCTAAATATGTATATGTATTTAATTACACCCGACACTATATAGATACATAATTCTTACAGATTATCTCGTATTTAAATGTGTTTAACGTGATTTAGTCGTTTGAAAATGTTCTGAACACACATTAACATCGAAAAGTCACTCCATCGTGTGGCTTCCATGCTTTCTTAGCCTCCGGATCGATCTGCTTGCAGGCACTTGCCCACAACGCTGGCCTTTTAAATGTTTCTCTGCAGATAGAAATTTGTAGAAACTAAACAACTGTTCGTTGTTTTCTTTCTTCTTAAGATGGTGATTATTACACTGATCAACAGCGCACCCACTTTGGCATATTTCTCACAAATTGACCAAACTCTGATTTGCGTTTGCCGAGTGCGTATTGGACGCTGATGGATGTTTGTACCTCGGAATGGAGGCCGCGAACAAAATACCCGGATGTGTAGACAGGTCTATGATGCTTGTTCAACTTGATCTCGGAGGTTGGAATTTCTGAGCTCTCGGCTCTCCCGCGCGCCACCCGTAGATTGAGAGTGATGCCGTGTTCAGACCGAACGCCTCTTGGGCGTCAAAAACACGCCTCAAGCCCGTAGTTGGAAGCTTGTGCTTATTGAAGTCAGACGCTTGTCACAAATGTAACCGAGCGTCAAGACGCCCTGGCCACGCCTCAGCTCAGAGTGCGTTCGTAGCCATCTTGGAAGCAGCTCTTGCCTGAAAACTACAGTTGTTCGGAGGCTAACTAGTCTCCCTCTTTGCTCCTGCCATGTCCTATGGATCTTTAACTATACCCCCATGGTCTACGCAGGTTCTCGCCAGTATTTAAGATCATATCCAGCCCATACGGTTGAAGGGACATTGGTGGCAAGTGGCTATAGGCTAGGTTAGCCCGGTTAGCTTGTTGCGATCGCGTACAGCTCATTGTTGATAAAATTTTAAAAAAGTGTGCACAAATGTGTCAATCCCAGCTCAGTGTGTGACCATCATAAAGGCTGTTCTGTGTAGTTATGGGCTTTATTGACGTGATTAGTGCATAAAACTTGTTTTCAAACTTGTTTCGCTGCACAGGAGGCGCGTCACTAATCACTAAAATCCCATCACTAAAAACATATACAATAGGTTAATCCTCCAATCAGGTGATTCTGATCATCAGCCTGGCTCCACATCTGGAGATGGGTTCCCGTTGCCCACTGCTCCTGCTACAGGTTGCCCCAATGGCATCGAAGGATGGGTCAAATGCAGAGGAAAAATTGTCCTACAGGGTCAATAAAGTATAAAATGCATTTGACACCCCAGCTGTAAAGAAGTAATGATATCTTGCATGATGTTTCTTTGTTTTCTGATATGAATTTCCTTAACCTGCTGTAGGTAGGGATGTAACGATTCACTCAAGCCCCGATTCGATTTCCAATTTGAAGTTCCCGATTTCGATTTTTTTTCCGATTTTTTAAAGAAAACAATATGACTCATTCATACCAATATAACATCTGCATTTTTGTCCTTGTAACAAACTGCAACTGTCTCAATAAGAGGACTTTACATTACAAAAAATTACAAGACATGAAAATGAACTATGATCATAGTTCTTGTAAATTTAAGATGTGTAGTAAAGCAAACATTTTGAGATTATATTTATTTTACCAATTCTTTTTTTTTTTTTTTTTTTTTGCAGTTTGAACATAATACTACCATTTAGAACTAATTTTACAGTACAGTTCACCCTCGAACGCCTCACTGCCTCCAGGTGTAGCCTTTGTAAACATAAGGAGGAAAAAGACATGACAGCTCCTGTAGGTATTGGATTATTTGACAAACAGACATTTGATGAGGATTTCAGCTGCAGGTTGGTCAGATGTTTGTCAGTTTACGATCTTTGGTAAACTTCTGTCAAAATGCTAAACTCTGAATTAGCCGCTAACGCTAATCTCGTAGCCGCTAACTTTAGCTGCGTCTGCTGCTTTAATATCTACACGTGTTTGTGTTTACATGGTGTGGCGTGTGTTGTGGGGTGAGGCGGGGAGGTGTGGAGCTTGTCTTGAGAAAAAGTTAATGTTGTTAGAAACAACGAGCTATGTTCCGGTCTATTTCGGTCGCGCAAAATGGAGTAGCTGTGGGTGGCTTTAAAATCGATTCTTTTATTTTTACATCGATTCACATTTTACGCATATTAAATCGATTTAAAATTGATTTTCGATGAATCGTTACATCCCTAGCTGTAGGTATGCTGTATACATAAGTAGGTTAATGGAACAGGGTGGGTGCTGGTAATCTTGATAATAATAGCACAGAAATCTAAATGAAATGTTAATAGAGGCATGCCCACACTGTTTATGCACAACAGTAAATAAACCCATGCACACTCCTTTACAGCCATATGAAAGAGGAGATGAGATTATGTTCCGGGCAAAAACAAGGCCAAAAACACTTTTTTTTTAATACGGCTTTAGCATGTGCCTCCCTTTAAGTATACGCAGATCATTAGCATATGCCTCCCAGTTGTTTCGGGATGAAGTTAAGGAATTCAGTACGTGGGTGTGATGTTTCTCAGTCGGTGTCAAACCGGCACAAAGCGATTCCCGCAACAGCACAGAGATGATGTTGAGCTGGTCTCCATGGCAACACTTTGTTTCTGTCTATGGCGATAGACTTGAAAACATGATGAATGCTGAATAAAATGTGATATATAAAACAAAATAGCTTCCTTTCTTTGTCCATAGCCATGCATGTATCATATATTCACGTGCAAGAAAAGAAATTCCTTGCCATTCATTTTCTGTTATAGACATTTTCTTATATTATGGGATAATATTGTAGCAAGAATGAAGGGGACGCACTTTATTCACTCGGTGCTAAAACCAGACTGCTAGAATACAGTAGCGTACATGACGGTAGGGGCTCACACACGCCCTCCACCCCTCTGACCAAAAAAAAAAAGGTGGCATTTTGATGATGATGAAGGCAATTTCAGGGAGACCAAGGTTCTCCCAAAATTCTGACTTGAAATCATTTATGTGTATGGTGCTTGATGTCACTTGGTGCCCTTTTCATGCAACAAACAGTAAAAACTGCTGCACCCGTTCAAAAATCTCTGTCTGGCATCACAACCCCAATCAAAATCGAATCCAAGATGCTCATAGATTCCCACCTCAACAGCATATACATTTGTGTTATACCAAAGTGATTTCGATTTCTCTAAGCGTTGTGGGACTTGCTGCTTCCATAACAAAGCACACTAAGGCTGCTAGGTCAAGGTTAAGTTTTTAGGGTCAGGGCAGTGGCGTAGCAAGGGTACCAAGGGCCCCAAGCAAGAATGTCGGTAGGGGCCCTCTGGTGGCCGCTCGGTGTACTGCGCACTGGGAGAGAGGACGTCATTTGGGCAGTGTCACCTGACAACTCCCATAATGCAGTTCACTGCATACGTTTACCTCAGAACAGAAGGCAGAGGTTCTTGAAGAGTGTTACAATAAACTGATTTCACTATTAGAAATATAATCTGGTGGAGCCATGAGTAAAAACGTCTGTCCACTGTTCATTATAAGTTAACATTAGGGAACCATTGCTGCATCCGAAACCATCAAATTGTAGCCTCTAAGTACTAACACTAGCAACTAATCCTTAACCTTTCATGGGGTCAACTGTTAGATCTCTATGCAGTTAGTGAACTAGAGCTTCAGCAGCATTTGCCCAATTCGACCGTCCTTACCCAGGGAAGGGGAAGTGACATCACCAACAGCTGTTTTTTTCTTCTTTAAAGTTCAGTGCAGGCCAAACAAAAGCGCATACCGCCACCTACTGTATATTGTCCAACAACAAAATAGTATCAAATAAAGACATTTAAGGTGAAAAAAAGAGAAACATCCAAATGATCCTTCACATTTCCCTTTATTTCATCTCAACAGCGGTTTCATAAAGCTACAGTATGCAAATTAGCCATGCGGCTTAAGTTTCTACTAAATGAAAGCAAAAGCACAACTGCCTTCAGTCCATTTACTGAGGAGGCTCTTTTGTCACTTTTATAAAGTTTGGCTTGTGCAGAAACGTATTTTTTTTAAATTATTTTTATTATTAAATGTGCACCTGTCAATCAACAGTGGTTGTGCATGAATCACTCCAGGGTGGGGGCGAGAGGGGTGGGAAGATTGGCGCAGTGGCCACTTTCCCTAACTCCTTCCTAACTGAAAGCCCAATTCGGACGCATCTTATCATGGCGGACGCTGACGCACATCCGGTTTGGCGTAAGACCTCTTACCAGTTTACTGGTTTCGGATGGAGCACATGACTCACTAAGGCATGCAGAAGGATGGGAATGAACAGCGCCACACAGCATCGGTGGAGAGATGATGTAACTGCATCACCAAAATCATTAGGAAAACTGTATGTCAAGCCTTTATTGTAGGCTTCTGAATAACGGGTTGGTTCATGGGGGCCCTTGAGTGTTGGGGCCCCAGGCAGCTGCCTGCCTTGCCTTATGGCAAGCTACGCCTCTGGGTCAGGGTGAAGGCATTTGTGGCCACTGCGAAAGACAAACACACAACAGAGCTGTACCATATGCCATGTTTACCTTAGCTCGGCATATACAGTGCCTTGCAAAAGTACTAATACACCTTGAACTTTTGCACATTTTGTCATGTTTACGACCTTAAACATAAAGATTTATTTTGAATTTAGCCTGGCGCTAACAACAACACGAAGGCTAATAATATCCTTCTCATCACAAGCGCTCACGTAAGTCCCAGTACAAACTCATATACAGGTACATACTTCTCCCCCCTCTCTCTCTCTATCTTTCTTTCCCTCCTCTGTGTGCGTGTGCGTGTGCGTGAGAGATGGGGATTTAGTGAATCCTGACCATGCGTGTGGCACATGTATCACTGATGCGCCTGTGATGGGCCATTGGATCATTTCATTCCAGAAAGCACGGGCTGCGCAGAAAATAAAAAAATTAAATCTAACGCACCGGCCCATTTTGGAACCGGCCCACCGGTCAAATGCCCGGTAAAATATAAGTCCAGTCCGTGGCTGCATGAGGCCGTCCTTCTGTGGACCCACCACCTGCAGGAGGGGCTGGTGCAATGTGACCCGGAAATGGAAAAGTGGAAGAAAATGGATGGATGGATAGATGGATGGATGACTTTTATGATTTCAGGAGTTTCAAAATTTCAGGAGTTTCAAGGATTTCAACAGTTTCAAGGATTTCAACAGTTTCAAAGATTTTTAAGGATTTCAACAGGACTTTTCTGGTAACTTCTGGTATTCTGCAGTCAATTCAGCCATTGCAAACGTTTCAAGTTTTCTATTATAATTTTATTATATATAGCCTAACCAGGTGAATAAATAGGTCGGTCTAAGGAATGCTTCATATACAAACACATATCCAATACAGATTTATCCTGGATACTGGATATTTCTAGTGTACTCAATGTTTGACTTTACATTTCATCTGAGTTGACTCCAGTTACAGATATTGAATAACCTTTAATCCTGTAGTGGTATAGATATTTAAATTGGTGCTGGAATATTCTACTTGCATTGGGCCAATTGAAATTACTAATTTTAGATTAGAAACCATGATAATTATTAGCATACCACATTAAACAGGAGGGCTGCACCAAGGACATGGGATATTTGTGCTGGGAATAACAAATGTGTGACTTTAAAATAGGCATTAAAATGCTTTTCTTTTAATGACACTATATGAAGTCCACAGGCATGAACAAAAAGTCCACATATTTGAAGCCTATCTTCAAGTGGATTCACAGTAAATTCTAGTTCTAAAACGTTAAGCTGGAAAAGGCTAAATGGCACGAGAAATCCCACATTTTCACTAGAACCACATTGACTTTTCTCCAAAGCTGCGCATTTATAATGTAAGTCTGCAAATGCGCGCGATTAATTAGCATAATTAATTTGGCAAAAGAGAAAGAGAAACTTTAGAGGTTAAAACAAGGAGAAAAAAAGCTCTGTTTCTTTCTCTGACTCTGCACCATCCACTTCTCAGTGCAGGCAGCGCCTGTCATTTATGACAAGAAAGTTGCATTTAAGGCCTACGGAGCCCTGGAAGTGACAGAAAGAAAAACAATGTTGAGGTGAAAAAAAAAAAAAATTTTTTTTGAAGAAATATAAAAATGTATAAAATAAATATCTTTTTTACATTTTATATTTCTTAAAAAAATATTTGTTTTTCAAAAAAATTATCACGTTCCCCCGACATAATTTGTGGTGTAAAAATAAATAAATAAATAAATAGATGTTTATATTTCTTGAAAAAAAAATTCTTCAAAAACAAATTTACCCCGAGATATCTCGTTCCCCCGAGATAATTATCACGTTCCCAAATAATTTTTTTTCCAAAAAAATTTACCCCAAGATAATTATCACGTTCCCCCGACATAATTTGTGGTGTAAAAAAAATATTTGTTTATATTTCTTTAAAAAAATATTTTTTTTTTGCAAAAAACTGTAGCCCAAGATAATTATCTCGTTCCCCCGAGATAATTTGTAGTCTAAAAAAAACAACCTCAACATGTTTTTTTGTCTGATGTCACTTCCAGGGCTCCGTAAAGGCCCACTAGAATAGGACAGTGTTAAATAAAAGCACATAAGAGCGTGGCAAGACTAATATTTCTCTTTCCTAGCTTAGTGTCATTGCATTGCAGAGCCCACCTCTTCAAAGTCACTGTTGAATTGAAGCGCGCGGTGCTGAACACCAGTGTGTGGGCTGAACCATTTGGCACATTTTTAAAGGGGTGTCAAGGCCCTGAGATTCATCCATCATTATTGTTTGTGCAAAATTCTGTCTAGCAACCATTATATTTCAGCCTAATTATGAGGACATTTAGAAAGTACAATACAGATCACTTTTTGCAGCACTTTTGAGGGCCCCTACCCTGCTTTGGGCCCTGGGTACCCAGTAACCTTTACCCTCCCCAGTCCAACGCCCACGGCTGAAATACAGGACTCTCAATCTGGAATGATGAAACCAAAATGGGACTTTTTGGCCATAACCATAAACGTTACATTTGGAGGAGTAAACAAGGCTTGTGATGAACAGTGCACCATTCCTACAGTAAAACACGGAGATGGATCACTGATGTTTTGGGGATGTGTGAGCTACAGGGAACTTGGTCAAAACTGATTTCAGGATGAATGCAGCATATTATTAAAGAATACTGGAGGAAAAGTGTCACTCATCAGCTTGGAAGTTGGTCATGGGACGCACTTGGATGTTCCAACATGACAACGATCCAAAGCACAAGGCCATATCGACCTGTCATTGGCTACAGCAGAATAAAGTGAAGGTTCTGGAGTGGCCATCTCAGTCTCCTGACCTCAATATCATTGAACCACTCTGGGGAGATCTCAAACGTGCAGTTCATGCAAGACAGCCCAGGAATTTACAGGAACAGGAAGATTTTACCATTTGAGGAAATGAAGAGGCCAATCCACAACTACCATAGTTCAATCCAAGCTGTCATTGATGTTAAAGGGAGCAATACACAGTATTAAGAACTGGGGTATGTAAACTCAGGGTCATTTTGGCAATTATTATGATTTAAAAAGAGCAAACCCAGTTGTTTGACCATAGATGGCTTTGCACAACCACTAACTACAGTATGAGTGAAAAAATAAAAAATAAAATTGTGTTATCATTCATATCCTCTGAAAAATGGCGTAAAAAAATTCTGCCAGGTGTAAACCTTTGAGCACAACTGAAATTGTAGAGTAGTAACAAACGTGTACAGCCATTTTTTTCATTGTTATATTGGGTTAGAAGGCTTTGGTCAGATTCAGCCTGAAATAATGATGATAACCACCAGCATATGGGTTTAACAGGTTTTACAGTACATGCATAGAAAATGTAAAATATGAATGGTTTGAGAGGATGTCATGGAATCTTTTTTTTTTATTGTAAGCAATTCATGTTTCATATATTATATGTTTTAACAATTGTATTAGTTATTTACAGTTGTATGTGCATTACATATTAGGTCCTGGCCATTTTGAGAATGGAAGAGGAATATTTCCGTTCAATAATATTGCTGCTCAGGATGAAAAAATAGCGTAATGAATTGCTTCATTTGTATGAGATTGTGATGATTTTTCATGAAGAGAGCACATAGGTACGTAAACAAACCAACACAGAGCTGCGTTTACAAGCAAAGACATAGGCTATGCCAGTCAGTTCAACTACACCAGAGGTCACTAAACGGCGGACCTAGGTCCGGATCCGGACCCATGCGCCAGCCATTCCGAACCCGAACCTTGGATTCGAACTTTGGACCCGACCGTGAATTCCCTCAGACGAGCAGCTGCGTCTGCGCTCTCTCTCCCTCCCTCTCCCTCTCTGACTGCACCAGAGCATAAACTACAGCCCAGATGAACAGAAAGAGAAAGTCCTACATCTTAGCTCCATGATTCTTTTAAATTTTTAGAATTGGTTTCGGAATGACTGAAATATGGCTCGCTAAAAACAAAAGCGGAGGACGCCCTAATTAAATATGCACGCGCGATCGTAATGCGCAAATAGTGCGGTTGTTTCCCAAGCAGGTCTGAACCAGGACTAAACCTGTACTAAGCCAGGACTAAACCTGGACTAAGCCAGGACTAAACCTGGACTAAGCAGGGCTCAGTGTGTTGAACTGAGCAAAGAAACACATCACCGTCATATATTACATTGTGTATAACAGAGGCTACAGTAGCCTATGCACTCTGCTATTTAGGAGCCAAAACTTATTTTTAGAGCAAAAAAACAAACAGGATTCAATTGATTGCATTATTTTCAAATCACAGAAATAGATTTAATAAAGGCTTAAAAATTCCGCTAAATGCTCACATTAACGTCCCGACATTGCGCAGCAGAAAGTTTGCGGCTTGGGTTTGTTTCACTGACAGCGAAAAGAGTCAACTGTGCAGAAGTGCTTTGGATCGTGATAAAACGATCCCACAAAAATGACAGATCGTCAGCTCTGGAGCTCGTAAGACAGTCTAATATTGTCATATCGCCCACCCCTATCGTCAAATATATCGTTATCGTGATATTTCTTTTTATAGTTTACTTATACTTACTTACTTTTGTTAGATGGTTGTGTCTATGTACTTTTTTTTTTTTTTTTAAGTCTTTCATGATATTTAAAGGTTCAGCAGCAACAAAGTAATTTCCCTTGTAAAGTATTCTGATCCAATGTCTTGCTAATGATACCAGTGGCAGACTTTGTTGCTTTCCGTTTCCTTAAGCCTCACAGCTAGAAAGTCCCGGGTTCAATCCCTGGCCGGACGGGGACTTTCTGTCTGGAGTTTGCATGTTCTCCCTGTGTCTGCATATGTTTCCTCTGGGAGCTCTTTTTTTCCCTACCACTAAAGGCATGGGCCAGGATGAATGATGTGTGAGTGACCAACTGGTGGTGGTCGGAGGGTTCGTTGGCGCAGATGTAGGCAGCAACACTTCTGTCTATCTGCCGCTGGGCAGCTGTGGCTGCTAACGGTAACTTACCACCACCGAGAATGGAATGTAAATAGTCCCATGTAAAAGCACTTTGTGATCATGTCTGTGAAAGGTGGTGGTCAGAGGAGCCGATGGCACAGATTGGCAGCCCCGCTTCTGTCAAGTATGTACCACCACCACCAAGTATGGAGTGAGTGAATAATGCAATGTGTAAAGCGTCTTTGAGTGTCCTGAAAACAACAATATACAAAACCTACACAATATACAAAACCAATGAGTCATCATAAAATGAAGTCCTTTCCCTTTTTTGTTAATGTAGCATCTTGACCTCAGTCACCGGAAATGCATAGGTCCCAAAGT
The DNA here is from genome assembly GCA_007210695.1 of Neogobius melanostomus. NCBI lineage: Eukaryota > Metazoa > Chordata > Actinopteri > Gobiiformes > Gobiidae > Neogobius > Neogobius melanostomus. The sequence continues at coordinate 558,415 of VHKM01000393.1, forward strand.
TGTCAGTCTCAACAACAAAAGCCATGTGACTGAAAAGCAAAGACATTTTTGACAGAATCCCCTGCACTGGAAGGACCTGACAATTGAATGTATTTTTAAAATTATGGTCCAGCAAAAGCAAAATAAACCACACCACTTTTTCAAGTAAGACAAAACTAGAACTTTTCCAGCTGTATTAATACTAGCAATAAACATTTATGAGACCTTAATCCGCTCTCTGTTGGAACCGCTCAAGCCTCTTTATTGGAAACTCGCTATGACAAGTGTGATAAATACGTCTGCATGTGGGACACCCCTCTGCACCAAATGAGAGGATAATTTCTCCTAAGACTGGTCCATATGAGGTGTAGAGCTCTCAGGGATGGGTATAAAAGTAGAGTTACACAGATATATCTCTGTACTGATGTGTGAAGCCGTACAGAGCCTGGTCCATAATAACTTGAACTCAAGACCATGGCAAGGGCACCTCTTCTCTTCGAGTATAATGCCTCAAAGGATTACATTTGGAGCTGTATAAACGTAGTAAAAGGTACCATGAAAGGGGACAGGCAAAGGGGGAAAAAATGTGTTCCCACTGAAAATGTTCCTTGTCCACCTTAACCTTGCATAATGTACCTCTCTAATGTTGTCAACTGTATTTGGTTTGAGGCAATTGTAAACTAATTGTAAATGAATGTCTGATGATCTCATGGCCTTTTGCATTTGTGACACAGCGTAATTAAATACCCTATTTTCATTATTAGTAGAGCAATCTGTTTATATGACTTTTACGTTTTTTATTTTAGTTTGCTGAAACTGCTCACAGGCTATTAAAAAAAAAGTGAATTAAGATGGAAACCACAGCGGTGGTACATAATGTTGTTCTAATAATTAAATAATAGTTACAGTAGAGAAAGGTACAGCAATGGCTGCTGTAGTTTTTCTATTCAACTTTGGGTTAATCAGTTCACAGTATATTTTGCCAGTAGTGCTGTGGCGCATCCAAGAGCTCTTTCGCAAACCAAAGTTGAATAGTTTGAGGAACACACAACGTCATGTGTGGAAGAAAAATACATTCCAAACAGTGTACTCACTTTTTCCTCCCACTGTACTTTACACATGTTACTTCCTCCACCTGTGTTATGGTTACAGATGAAAACTGATGAGCAGAACCGGCATTTCCTCATTCTCTAAACACACGTGCACCTGCAGCCTTTGTATTGAATTACACATTTCTCACACCTGCTTGTATTACTGTTGGACACAAAGAGCTGCAAACTAGTTTTCCATTTTATGTCTGAACATCTATTGGCTGGTAACTATTGATAGAAATCGGTCGGACTGGAGCTAAGGTTTCTGGCACATTCTTGCTCAGGGCTACATTCCGCATCTGTGTGCTGCTTGACAGGGCTGACCTCGCTTTTCACAGTCAGGAAGCCATGCGGGGATTAGAGGAATCAAATCACAGCCAGACTTGTTGTGTTGCTTCTCCCGGAGAGTCATTTGCCTGTGGGTTTAATGAGAGGCCCTTCATGTAGCATTCAAAAGCCAGGTGTATTGTTACAGTGCGCTATAGCTTGTTGAGCCATAGCATTTGTGTCTTTTAGTGGCACAGTTTACACGACCACTCATAGGTTTCTTTGTTGTGTGGTAACTCCTGACCTAGACTGCTCATATAATTCAAGGACATTTAAAAACAGGATGTCCTGAGGGTTTCCTGTGCTCTGTGTACGCAAGGCATGGGGAAGAAAGGTATAGGATACTTCTTATATACACAATAAATTCTATGTAGAGAACTGTATATTTCTGCATTTACCTCAGCAAAAAAGGAACTAAGCAGAACAAACAAAACATTGAAGGTTGGCCAAGGACTGAGCACTATCTGATGGCATGCTGTGATTTTTCTAACCTCTGTGCTGATTTACCGCTCCTGCAATGAGAACAAACAATGCTAGCACCACGGGGGACATACGATAAACTTCATCTTATCGCCCTACTGGTCTGGCTAAATTAAATAAAGTTATCTTTAAATCTGTACTACCAAAAGAGCTGAGGGAAATGTGGCAAGGTGGAGCAGTATGGCATTTCTAAAACAATATAAAGGCCAAAATAAGCTAAACTTTAACAACGCCACCGGAGAGAAGGCTCCGGACCTCTAAGGCACACAAGTTAGTTTTTGATTGACAGGCAGACAAGTCCATACTTAGCAAAAATGTAGGTTTTATATATATTTCTTCATTTGTTCAATCAATCAAAATTTATAAAGCGCTTTTCATACCGAAAGGTATCACAAATATCCTAAATTATCAATATAAATAATAAGGACTAAATAAACAGATATCACTTAAAAGCTAAGCTAAAAAGGTGGGTCTTGAGCCTGCTCTTAAAAACCTGAACGTTCTCTGCGGTCCTGAGCTCCTCCACCTGATTTGTTGTCAAAAACTGTTTCACAGTGCAGCATTTCATAGTAAACATTTGATCGTTTACCAATCAGTTTAAACCCAAAAGGGAGGCGTAAACAAGGTAAAAGACAAGGCAACAACATTGGGATAGCACCGTCATCACATTGGCGCGGGCCAGATCGCCTGTGAAATAATTAGACTGTTAACACCTAACCTTACTGGCAAGATTATAGTCTCCGTCCCAAACATCACATGGGACGCAGGGCACAACAAGCGGGTGTGGCAGCGAGGCGCTGGTGAATGGAGACGATGAAAGTGTGACAGGTCCAGCTCCAGGACAGGTTTGCAGCTGCACTACTAAAGTATCTGCCATGGCTGGCCCATGTCAGATTCTGCTCACAATTCAGTATTGTATCAGTATCAGTGCCGTCAGGCCAAAACACAGAATTATCATGAACTTAACCTTAATGCACAGATTTGTGATGTGTAACAGAGATCAAACTGTGTTTTGTTTCTGAATGTCCTTATTCTACCTATTCCATGGACATACGATTGGTAAACTTGGTGAACATAAGCCCCTTATTCACTCAATGTACTTAATATTCTGTTTTTGCATATAAGGCTCTCCCACTGCACTACCTCTTGTCTTAAAGTCATTGCAGACAACAACTGAATTGTCAAACTATCAAGGAGATACTGCACCTTACAGGAAGGTTGTATGTTCTTCATGATTAAATGTGCTTCTCTGGGCAGCAGTAAAGAGCTCGCCGCTGTCCTGGGCAGTTCCGGATCCAGCACAATATAAGGGTGCATCTGAGCTTGCAAGGGGTGCAAATAGAGATTCCCATCAATAGACTGTGAGGTTAAAACAAAGCATGCAAATCTTTTAAATGAGGTTGGTCCATTGCAATGGACACTTTTGCTCCCCGGGTAAAACAGCAGACATTAATGGAGGCTGAGGCTTTCCAGTCCAACTTGAGGCTTAGGCTTTCCAGTCCAACAGTACAAAAGCAATGAATGTAAATAAAGTCACAACTCAATAGAATTAAATGGCAGAAAGACTAGAAAAAACATAAATGTGTGTGTATTTACATGCACACACCAATAACAGAGATGTCCAAAAGCCCACATAAAAGACTGTACACGCTCTAAGGCACTATATTGGATTTTTATATTTACTCAGGGCAGCGGGGTTGGGCCGGTTGATTGCGGGCCACTACCCCTCCCGGCTGGCCCACACTCCGCTTTTTAATGCACCTCACAGAATAGGGCTCACACTATCATATAACCTGCTGTAGATGGTGACAACGAAGTGAACGAAGTGACTGATTTTGAATTAATAACAATAATAATAATTAAATAACATTATAATGGTATAATAAAATAAGGAATCAATAATGATAATATAATGGTTAAAAATATTAAATAAATTTACATCATTAATAAATCATATAATATGGTCGTTAATAACATAATCCATAATATTGTGTCCATTAAAAGCATTTAATTCATAACAACAAGGAACAAATGATCAAATTAAAAGATTGGTGACTAGTTGTTCTGGCAGTGATGGGTATTTGTAATTATTGAAGAAAAGGTTAGAGTTTTCTTTCCTTGCCTTGGGATTAGTAGAATATTGTGATGTTATTATTGCTGTTTGTATAGTCACTGGAATAGGACAAAATAACTATATGTCATATTTTCTTGATTATGCTTAGTAAATGAATGAATCAAATTCTTCAGTACACAAGGGGGTAGGTGCAAACAAGCTTAAGCTTCTGCCTACTCCTTTTGAGCATCATATCCACGCTATTTATTTAATTATTTACTTATTCACTACGACTGTATCTCTTTGGCTTTGTTTACTGTACCAAACTCTGTGTATATGTAGAAGTTTGTGGAAGGCAGATGCTCAAATAAAAAAGATGAATTGAATTGAATTTCCTAGTTTTCCTTTTCTGGTTAATGAAATGCAGATGCTTTTTGTGCACCTCATCTCTGGCTTGCAGATACTGGATTACATTATGGAGAAAGACAATACCAAAGCCAAGAATGCCAACTGAATAGTGAAGGGTCGGTCGCAAACGAGCCAATACAAAGAGCCAGTTCAAAAACTAGCGCACTTCAGGACACCTAGACATGCATAACTAACTGCCCTCCCCTGCAGTCCAAGTCCCTGACCCGCAAGTCAAGGTCAAGTCAGAGTCTTTGATCCCACAAGCCAAAGTCAAGTCCAAGTCCCATGGTTTCTATATGTTTTAGACTAATCAAAATCACGGTACAATAAAACTATTTAAACACCTGTAAATCAAAAACAACTATCTGAGAAATACGTGCCCAGGGCTACCACGCAACACATTATCAGTGTCTTTCTGTAAAACACCACAATATCTCTAGCATAATGTTAGGAATGGAAAGTTAGGAAAACACAGCAATAATATGAACTATTTACCTATGAACTATTCCTCCCACACTAGAGCTGGGTGATTTTTCCCCCTGAAAAAATCTTTATAATCTTTATTTACAATTCGATTCGACCCCCACTCCCATTTAAAACAAAATGATTGCTGACAGTAAATAAAAAAACAAAAACACAATTTTCTGAAAATGTGAATGGATTTGAGGAGCAACAATGCGGTTTTCGTCCCGGTCGTGGCACACTGGACCAGCTCTATACCCTACATCGGGTGTTCGAGGGTTCGTGGGAGTTCGCCCAACCAGTCCACATGTGCTTTGTGGATTTGGAGAAAGCGTTCGACCGTGTCCCTCGTGGTGCCCTGTGGGGGGTGCTCCGGGAGTATGGGGTCCGGGGCCCTCTGCTAAGGGCTGTCCGTTCCCTGTATGACCGCAGCAGGAGCTTGGTTCGCATTGCCGGCAGTAAGTCAGACTTGTTTCCGGTGCGTGTTGGTCTCCGCCAGGGCTGCCCTATGTCACCGGTTCTGTTCATTACCTTTATGGACAGAATTTCTAGGCGCAGCCAGGGGCCGGAGGGTGTCCGGTTTGGGAACCTCAGGATCTCATCTCTGCTGTTTGCAGATGATGTTGTTCTTTTGGCTTCATCAAATCAGGACCTCCAGCGCGTACTGGGGCGGTTTGCAGCCGAGTGTGAAGCGGCCGGGATGAGGATCAGCACCTCCAAATCTGAGGCCATGGTTCTCCACCGGAAAAAGGTGGCTTCCCCGCTTCAGGTCGGTGGGGAGTCCTTACCTCAAGTGGAGGAGTTCAAGTATCTCGGGGTCTTGTTCACGAGTGAGGGACGGATGGAGCGTGAGATCGATAGACGGATCGGTGCAGCGTCAGCAGTGATGCGGTCGCTGTATCGGACTGTTGTGGTGAAGAGGGAGCTGAGTCAGGGGGCAAAGCTCTCGATTTACCGATCGATCTACGTTCCCACCCTCACCTATGGTCATGAGATCTGGGTAATGACCGAAAGGACAAGATCGCGGATACAAGCGGCCGAAATGAGTTTCCTTCGCAGGGTGGCTGGGCGCACCCTCCGAGATCGGGTGAGGAGCTCAGTTACCCGGGAGGAGCTCGGGGTAGAGTCGCTGCTCCTTCACGTCGAAAGGAGCCAGCTGAGGTGGCTAGGGCATCTGTTCCGGATGCCTCCTGGTCGCCTCCCTCGGGAGGTGTTCCAGGCATGTCCTATTGGGAGGAGGCCTCGTGGAAGGCCCAGGACACGCTGGTGGGACTATGTCTCCGAGCTGGCCTGGTGTCGCCTCGGGGTCCCCCAGAACAGCTGGAGGAGGTGTGCGTGGATCGGGAAGTCTGGGCATCTCTGCTGAGACTGCTGCCTCCGCGACCCGGCCCCGGATAAAGCGGAAGAAAATGGATGGATGGATGGATGGATGGATTTGACTCCCCAACACTATTTTGAAATACAATCGATATTGTTTTGCCTAGCCCTATCCCACAGCACTACATCTCTCAGTTCAGTTTTGTAACATCAGTAGTTATCACAGCTGTACTACGTCACAAACAGGTCTGCAGTATTAGCTGCAGCATGATACTCAAGTGCCCTGGCTGTATCATACTATAAAAGTGACTCTGTTACACCCGCCATTTCCAAAGTCCGGGACAGCCCCCTTGTCTACCAAAAATCTCTCGGGCCCCCTATAAAAAATATTTGACTCTGTTCAAATTAATGTGTTATTATTCCCCAGCTAAAATTATACACAAAGAAATGTCTAGCAATACATGAAGGGTAGGCTAAATACGGGTGTAATGTAGTACATTTTAGCGAATCAGCCTAAATGCATTTGTCCTTATTTTTTCTCAAAGAGTTTGTTTTGTAGGCATGGAGGCTCCCACTTTGGTAACCACTGTGTTACACCATCCACTGTGGTGTTATCAAAACACTCAAAGAAGAGGCAATGGCTTATGTCTTACCTTAAAGGTCCTATATCATGCAAAATCGACTTTTTGGAGCTTTTAGCCATGTTGTAATGCTATTTCCTTATTTAAAAAAAAAAACACCCCCAGAGTGGTTTTTGGCTTCATTCACGCAGTTCTAAGGAATCCTCCTGAATCCTGCTCTCTGAGCAGCTACTCCGCCCTCTCCTGGTAAACGACTGAGCTGTTCAGTTGTGTCGTCACAACGGAGGTGCTCTACGTCTGTAATGTATTGCCTTACGGCCTGGTTTTAATTTATAAAACAGCTTTTTAATTTTTGTTGTTGTAAGAGAGAAATAAAGAAAAAAAAGAAAGAAAAAAAAAAAGAAAAAAACTCCGACGCGTCTGTGCTGTCCCGCGATGCTAAACAAACGCACCCACGGCCGGAGGATCCATGGATCCGAGCAGAAGTCTTGTTTTTGAAGACTGAGCTCTTTCTAACCTACTCTGGACACCGCCTGTTCTTTTTTCTTACCGAACGATAATGTCACGGATGCGCGTTTGGCTACGAGAGGAACAGGACTATTCAACCTTCCTAAAGAAGAGTGCACTCGCCAGAAGTTGGAATTTCTTTCCGGGATTCAGCGACTTTATCAACCAACCTGATGGATGCTTGGTGAACCTTGACGCGATCCCATAACCCGATGGGGAGTCCAGACTGAGCGCTGAGTCAATCAAAACGTGTGTTAGCGTGTGTGTTAGCCATTTATGAAACTGTTGCACATGTCAACTCCTTATAACTGCATTATGTGAAGTAACTTCACTTTTTGCAGCGATATTTATATTTATAATACTGCATATGTGGAATGAGCGGAGAGAGGGGCGGAGTTAACTGAATCGAAGCGTCTTGTCTTCCGAGTAGGGAAAATACCCCCCAAAAATACTTATATTTCTCTCAAAAATGAGTACTCCATAGTGATAGAGGTACAATATATCATATAAATGCCTATACTTTACTTTGGAATGGCTAAAATAGCATGATACAGGTCCTTTAATGATTTTGGCCATGTGGGCGTCAATAGCTAGGGCTAAGCACCAACTTTTCACTTCACTGCTGATTGTTCCATTAAATTGGCATTAGACTCTTAAAGACAAACAATTTACCAGTTTTTAAAGTGGGTAATCTGGTCACCCTATTCTAGTCTCTTATCACTTTCGGTTCCGGAGATATGGGCTTTTTTCGGCGCTAGGGCGGCCGATAGCCAATATTGTAAAATCCCCAAATATCGGCCCAATATCGGTCGACCTCCAATTAACACTGCATGATTAAACAAAGTGAATGGGCCATCACATAAACACAATGGAACTTTTATTTGTGCCAATGCAAGGGAAAAAAACATCTGCTATTGTGATTCTCATTCTTTCCAATCTCCTGCCCACGGTGGCTATGTGCTGAAATAGCAAGCCGAAAAACCTGCAGTGTTATCCAGTGACCTGTCTGTGATTCAGAATCATTCACATCTAATGTTAAACTTGGATTACACTTCTTTGTCAGCTCTTTTCCCACCCATTAACAGGCCACTGGAGATAATCAATTTGAAAACACTGTATCCACGTCACTGCTCATTGGCCATGATTTTATGGGCCATATATCGCCATATAATCCAAATGTTCCTTGATTTTATGTGTTGCTGTAGCTGATATCAGAGTTGAGTTCTTTGAAAATTGTCTGTGCTGAACCAGAGCATTTGCCTGAACAAGAAAATTATGATGTGTTATTTTAATGAAGGTACAGTATATGTAGGCAATATTTTGGTGTAACTATGCACCATCTTGGCCTTTAGTGCTTCACTTGGTTTTCTACTCAGTGAGCAGTGATTCTAAATGTAGCCATTAACACAGATTAGTGTTCCATGTTTAAAAGTATTTTACTTTTAGTTTGAATATTTTAAATTAACATTTAATACATATAGTGCCTGAGGAAGCATACATCTGTACATGAACAGCTAAAACAAAATAAAGGTTACACACTTGGCCGCAAACAAACTATACAACAAGATAATTTAAACTTTAAAGGCACTGGACACTGCATGTGTTACTGAGATCAATTTGCATAAAACATGAGCAAACATAAAACTGTACAAAATACTACAAGGTACAGAAATGTATTCACAAAACAATGTTGGATTGTTTTACGGATCTGCTTGGTCTGATAGATGATGAAGCTATCGCACTTTTGTCCATATTTACAGGTACACGATGGTTTCCTCCTTAGGCTCTTCTCCACTGCTGTCAGTCTCAGTCGACAACAGCCCCACAGGGTTACTGTGGCGTGGGTGCACAAAGTCAGTGGTTGAAGACCAAGCTTCTCCAGAGTAGCTTTCCCTGTTATCTATATGGAGAAAAGAACCAGAGATGACCAAAAAAGTTAAGTTAAATCATATTTGGCTATAAAATTCTGAACAATATTATGAAAACTTTTCTGAAAATCTTAAAACTGTTTCATTAGAAAACTATGGAAAAAACAAGAAGAAGAAGGAGTAAACCGTAGTTTTCGTCATTACTGAACTTGAATAACCAAGTTGATAACCACTAAAATTGTACAGGAAACGTAATAGATGGAGCAGACCTGTCAGTACCTCCTACAGACAAGGGACCTATGAGAACAACAGTCTCTGGATTAATACGTACTTTGTCTTTTTTGTCTGGGTTTGCAAACAAAACAGAAGATCCTTTCTTCTTTCCCAGGAAAGCCTTTAAAACTGTGATACTTGCCATATTGGGTGGACTTTATTCTGTAGGGTGCCCAATTTTAAAATGGAAATCATGGAAATAAAACCTAGCCTTTTTGGAAATGTTATGCGAATGTTATGCAACCTCATGCCTTTTGGAGAACATTTCATCTTCCCCTTGCTTCAATATTCACATTAATATTATTTTTTCCGCACCCCACTGTATTTGCATTTGAAAAGATTTAAGGCTGCAATGTGCATACCAAGTCGGCAGCATGTCACACTCATGCTGAAGAGGGCAGTGACCAATGTGGGTAATTTACTCATTTGACTGACTGGGATTTCACTCAGGGTGGTATGTATTCATTAATCATTAATAACAAGGCAAGGTTAGTAGATCAAGAGATTACACTGTCTGTTATCACTAGTAAACAGAAACTCTACGTCAGTCGCACTTAACACTGACCCTGTTTTACACAAACTGAGGGTCTTCTGTAATTTCCCACACCCTGTTGTAAATACAGGCATGTTGGTGGAAAAATAGATTTAGGAGGTCAAGCAAGCACTGGGCTGAGACATCTGGATTTAAATACAGATTAATATGTGTGTACATTAATCATTTACAACCCCCTGGCCTCGCCCGTCACCCGGTTTGATGACAAGTAACCCTATAATGAGTTTTGTAAAGATTTGTTCAAGATGGATGTCCTTATCAGTCAGTCATTGCATGTGAACCATGATTCACGTGCTATTGTCTGCTCTGTCACTCCACAGATACGGAAACAATTGATTTACTGGCTGCAGCGGGAGACAGCTGAGAACCAACCCTGTTCTCAGGTCGTGGGTTGACACGTTGGGGAGTGACAAGAAGGCAAGAATTAACGAGAAAGGCCATACAATCCCACTCTTTATGTGTGGATGTACAGCGTACCCACAAGCACAGGCACACACTCGGTTTGTTAGTTTTTCCCTCAACAGTTCTGAGATGAAGGACTAGATGTATGAATTATGTTGTAATAAGGTTTAAACATGATAACGCAGTACACACATGAGCTTTGCATTATTAGCAATACACTTCTGAGCAACTCTCCTAAAACATGTATTGCTGTGATTTTTGAGAAGTGGGACAAAAAAGGGGGGCGACAGTGGTAAAGAGAGTAGAGCGGGTCTTGTGATTGGAGGTTCGAATCCCGCAGGTGCCCACTTTCGTTGTGTCCTTAGGCAAGACACTCACCTTGCCTCCAGTGTCTGTGTACACTGGTGTATGAATGATAGTGTAAATGGGTGACTGGTTCCTTGATGTAAAGAGCTTTGAATGCCTAAAGCAGGTAGAAAGGCGCTATATAAATATAACCATTTACCATTTCTAGTTATAAACAATATTTATAAAGAGGGAGGTCTGAACTGCACAGTTTTGTTAAGGAACAGGTTGCATATCAAACATTTATTTCTAAAAAAATAGCATATTTCCCAGACATTTTTGTCAACTCTGTCAGACTCACAAAACACTACAGCATACAATTTTAATCATTCCTATCCATTTTAATTTAATTCTTAATTCTAATCTATGATTTCATAACCTTTATTTACTATTTTATACAATTGTAGGTTGTGATTTTAACTTATTCTGAAAATATATATATATTTTAATCACATAAAAATACAGAAGAGACTGTAGGTCTTACTGCGATTTACGACATGAACAACATAAACTGAAGAACAAAAATGCTTTTTATAAGAATAACCACCACAAATTGTATGAATCTGACAGAGTTGACGTAACATGTGAAATATGACGAAGCTGACCAAAATATGAAAACATCGCTAAAAACGGCACAAATGTGTTTTCATCCAGATAAAACTAGATGCTTCATGTCATTCACTGAATGTACTTCATAATCGTGAAAATATTTCCTTTCCAAAAAGTAAACTTACCGATGAAGAGCACAGTTCACTCTCCTCCCTCCCTCCCTCCCCTTCCTCTTCTGCTCATCCTGTTTCTCTTCCCTTCTTCTCTCCTCCCCCGCACTTCCAGGGGTTTTACTCAGGTATCAATGCTTTAACTATGGTTTTCTCTTATACTAAATCTGCTTCATTTATAGCTGAAACCAGATATAGGCTCTTACCAGTGGGTGTGTGTTCATTCCCCAGGCCTCCTGCTGGGGGGTTGAAGCATTCAGAGCCCATCACCCAGCCCTGGTCATCAGACTCTGGATGGGGAGGAACACTGGGGTGCCGTCTGCTGTTGGATCGAGCCAGCAGGGCGTTGAGGCAGTTATGTGCAGAGGGGTCATTTTGCCTGTGCAGGATATGATGGTTGGTGATGCTGCAATTGGCCTCATTCACAAATACAGAGCCATTATCTTTAGGGTCTGTAGGCAGAGTTACCGCTGTGTTCTGAAAAAATAACACTTGAGATATATGAGAATGAAGTAATTAAAGTAGAATATGGTTGATGTTTATGTAAAGGCTCTGCTGTCAGCAAATGAAAAAAAAACAATAATAAACAAAACAAACAACAACAAAACTTAAAGTTATTTGAAGTAATTTCCTGAGCTCAGCTAAGGAAGCCTGACGAATTAGAATGGACCAATGTTTGTATGTGTGTATGCCATTTGATCTGTCTCTGACCCTGTGAACCAATGCTTCTGACAACAACATATAGCTGGAGATCATAAAGTGCTATGACACATCCGACACAATTATATTTAAACATTTTGCTAAAGATTGTACCCAGCTTTCTTTAGTTTGGCCATTTTTGTGATGTTTATAGTTTCACTTCCTTATTGGACACAGACAGGAACTGACATAGAAAAAGGTAAACAATTTTACACTGTTTCCGTGCAGCCATGTTAAGTCAATGGGAAATGAGTCAAACTGATATGAAACTTCACCTCCTTCTATGTCACTTCTTGTCAGCAGCTTAAAAATTCAAATAAAAATAACTTTTCTGGCCAACATTTCTCCATTAAAATTGCTGCTTCACTGAAATAAAATGATAATTATGCAACTGATGAACTCGCAACGGATGTAATCCTTCTAAATAAATAAGTCATATTTTCAAAAGCATTAAAACCTGTCATATGCACTTTAAATGCCTCTTCAGGCCCAATGCTTTTAATACAACTGTAACAATGACAATCAGTATAGCTTAAATAAAATAAAAAAATAATAAAACCAAAGAAATGCCAGCTGAAGAAACAAGGATATCATTTGTATTTTTGCATTTATACTCTATCTGATGTTGCATGATGCATAATCAATAGTGTACTTTGGAATAAGGTAAATGGCGTAGTGTTGTGCTGGTGTACTTATCATAGCAGACTATGCCTTAAGTAATGGTGATTTGCATTGTGTTAACAACACACAATTGACTGGGCCACGAAGAACATGCCTCTGGTTTTAATTATTGACCTGGATCTTTCGAATGATTTCATGATCAATCGGTGTAATGTTTATAAGGGCGAAAGTGATGGAGCACAAAGACAAATGCTGTTGCAACTGCTCTCATTATAACAGGTTATATAAAAAGCATGCAAGTAGAATACAATGATTTTGCTAACAGATTAAATGAAAGTGGAATATTTTTTACTTCCTTACCGGATGGCTGTCTAATGGTATGAGCATGTGTGGTTTAACAGTGTTCCTCTGATGACTTCGTTTCCAGATTTGAAGCCTCTTCTGCTGGGTCTCCAGTCGCTCGCGTTCTTTCTCCACACTCTTCTGGCCTTCTCTGAGTCTTTCCAAGTTCTGCTGATACTCCTCCAACTGTGCATCCAATTCTGCTCTCTTGAGCTTCAGTCTCTCTGCCTTCAGGTGGCACTGTTTCTCCCTCTCTTGCAGCAGCCTCTCTTGCTCCTCCTGCTGGCTCTCTCTGGCATGGCACTCTCTTTCCCAACGCTCTTTCTCTAGAAGAAGTTGATCCTGAAGCCTCTGAGCTGTGGCTACTTCCTCTTTTTGTTTCTCCAGGTTTCTCTGTTTCTCCTGTTCTTGCAGCGTGTTGCCCCGCAGACTAGAGAAGTGCGGTCGGCGTTTTGGACGAGGTGAAGGACGGTCACTCTCTAACAGAAGCAGTCGCTTGACCTCATACCAGCTGTCCTGAAGGGTTACTGCAGCCTGGCACAGAGGAAGACACGCAACGATGACATTCAAGCAAATACAGTACAAAGCCTCAGCTAATCTTTACCCAACATTACTCATTATATTAACAGGGGCTGAGTAAAAATATGTTGAATACTTAGGTATATCTACAGTATTGCTGAAAAAAAAAAAATAATTCTGAATCGAGGTCAATTTTGATAATGCAAATAGTGTCATATATGCTCAAAAAGCTCATACTCAATGCAAAGGCCACAATGGGTTTGCACACCCTGGTGGATTTTTTGATTTTTCTTTGGCCATTTTTCAAAGAATATGAATGAAAACACAAAAACCTTTTTTCACTCATGGCCAGTGATGTTGTGAAGCCATTTATTGTGAAAAAAAATGTGTGAACTCATTTCAAATCACCATAACAAAATAAAATGTCTTGTTGGAACGTCCAAGTGTGACATCCAAGTGCGACCCATGCGCAGCTTTGGGGCTGATGAGCGCAAATTCTCCTCCAGTATTTTTGATAAGCTGCTGCATTCATCCGGCTATCAATTTTGACCAGTTTTCCAGTGCCTTGGTAACTCACACATCCCCAAAACATCAGCGAATAAAGTGAAGGTCCCGTTAGTGGCCATCTCAGTCTCCTGACTTCAACTGTGGGGAGAGCTGAAACGCGCTGTTCATGCAAGACCGTCCAGGAACTTACAGGATCTAGAGGCTTTTTGACAAGAAGAACCTTCTCCACTACTCACAAAAGACTCCAAGCTGTCATTGATGCTAAGAGGGGCAATACACAGTATTAGGAACTGGGGTGTGTAAACTTTTCAGCAGGATCATATTGGTAAAAAACGTTTTTGTGTTTTCATTCATATTCTTTGAGAAATTGCAAAAAAATAATAACATCCACCAGGATGTGTAAACTTATTGGCACAACTGTATTTCCCTCTAACAGTTTATATTAACAGAAATGTGTGAAATGTTGGTTACTATACTATACACTGTACTAGTGTTGCTAACTCTGAGGAATAATCAAAGGTCATGTGTGGCTTAAAAAAACAATACAAAACAAAAACAACAACGTATTTGGCAAGAGACGTATAAATCTACCTTAAGACTGTACAGTAACTGTGTCAGACTTTGAACACGTTGAGTGACCTGTAAAGAGAAAGAATATATCATATATATATATAATTATACTATATATAATAATAATAATCCAACATATTAAATATTTTACGCCAATGTTTACAAGACTGACCAAACTAAAAAAAAAGTTCAACTCGCGCAGATTTATAGTCCTTTACCTCCCCCTAGTGGCAGTTTTAGTCTAACTCTGAGTTTTCAAATACATTAATTTAACTCACAAGAGGTGGTGGCTGCATGTCAGCACGATAAACATATGTTTTCATCACTAGGAGAAATGAAAAGACCTTTTGCTTTATTATAAGCAAATCAATGATTCATCTGAATAAGACTAAAATGAAAGATTGCCTGTAACAATTAGAGAGACTAGAAAGGGCTCACACAATGCCCCTAGACTAAGAAGTGCTGATATCACTGTGATATCCTCTTGAGTTGTATTACAATACAATACTATAAAAGTAGTTTTCTTGTTATTATTATTTATAAAAGAATGTACCTTGGAGTCAATATCTTTTGTCTGCATTTTCATTAAAGAATGAAAAGAAGAGTCTTTGGTCCAACCCTTCTCACTGGATTCCGCGTCAGTCACAGATGTGAAGTCTGGAAAAGCCTCCAGATTTGAAAAGGCATCTGTCTCAAGGCTGGCCCCTGGTGCTGAATATATCTTTGATGAAAGTATGGTTTTCAAAATTTCAGCTAGAAAAAAATACATATACAATTTCAATGCAAATTTTCCACTACCATTATCAACAGTAACAAACCAAAAGCCTTACCTTCCTGTAGAGCTGCGCTCAACAGTAAAGCAGCTTGCGGCATGTCCTCCCGGTGCCGTTGAACCAACAGTCTTGGCTCGACAAAAGAGTTGTCCATCCCTCCAGTGATGGTAGAAAGCTCTGTATAGATCTGTAGTTTCTCCTCGAGGCTGGAGCAAATTTGTTGATCATGGCTATTTAGACTTTCTGAAACACAAGGAAACAAAACATTTAGTGCACAAAACAATTGTATAACAAAAATGCTGAATTTTCAAACCTTGTAATCTATGGATCTTTTGTAAACGAACTTCAGCAGCTCGTTTCTCCTCTTCTGATTCACTTGTGTAATCTTGCTCTCCCTCTGGACAGCTGTTACAACAAATAAACACGGTGTGGTTAAATCACACTCACTGTTAATGGTTCACGTTTCGATGTGACACAAACCTCTCCACAGCCTCCCTGATCAGCCTCATCCAGGTGTTACGCTCATCTCTGGAGCAGGCGTGGACCTCATACATCTCTGGCCCTGCGGAGGAGGCGCTGATCAAAAACATTCCTCTGTCCTCATTTGCCACTTCTCGCACTATTAGTTTCTGTAGTGCAATGACGGGGGGCTTCTGGTCCTGTGTAATAACAACACACAACATCAAATCACAACATCGGGGTGTAACAAGTGAAGACAATCGACTAGTTTATGAGCAATGAACCCACCACAGCAGCAAAGACGAACTTTTGGTCTTTTTCTTGTAGGAAAATTAGTGTGTCCGTTAGAAGAAGGGCCAAAACATCTGTAAGCAATTCATAACAAGTATTTAAACAATGGCAAGAATACTGTAAACCCCTAACACGTATATTTTCCAGCATTGTGGAAAACATTAAAGGACAATATTGTGCATGGACAGTCTTGCACTACTATTCAACATTCAAAGTGGCCATGAAATAAAATAAAGATATTGGAATCAACAAAATGCAAACTTCAGTAGTGCTTAATAGCTTATTGACATTGTACATTTGGATGTTGATATTCATGGTATTGACAGCCTTGTTACACCAGATCATACTTCGCCCAGCTCACCGATTTGGTTGTGGAAAGGAAATGTGTTCATGAGCAAACTCCATAAAGGTTACAATGATTAATTCTCTGTGATGCTATAGAAACCACATCAATATTATCGTTCATCACATGGATAAGTAGCATTGCCTTTAAGTCGTCCTGTTGCAGATTTCCAGAAGAGTCCACCCTCGTGTGCGAGTGTTTGTCCTGGCCTCATCATGTCCTGCTTGCGGAAGCTGTGCCCATTCTTCAGTTTTGCAGAGCTACGATTCTCCATCCGTGTCAACACCTCCTGCAGCTTTTGCTCTCGTTCATATTTGCTGACCCGTTGATTCACAGCCGCAATCAGTTCTCGATTCAGAGCAAGCGCTTTGGAGAGATCACTGTGCTCCTCTGTGCCAGCTAAAGAGGAGGGGAAAATCAGTTGAGAACACTGGAGTAACACAATATATCCAGCAGGGTGCGGCAGAAGACCTACTTTGTGTGCACTGCAAAATCCTTTCAAGCAAAACTGGGTACTTTGTAATCCTTTGGGTTACTAGCAAGATGCACTCTGGAATTTCCCGTCTTCGAACCAAGTAATTATTTCCTTGTTGCTTTAAAAATAGAAATAAAAATAAATAAACATGGCTTTTATGTTTTGTCCTCAGTAAAACAAACTAAAATAGTGATACATTACCTTTATAAAATTTTGAAATTTTTTGTTATTTAACTGAAGTTCTTTGAAGAAGTTGACTGCTTCATTGTGGTGACTGCAAAACTCCCCGTATAAATGAGTCATTCTCTTCCCATTCTCATCTGAAAACTGTATAGAAATAACACATAAGCCAACGTGTGTTAAAAACGCACTGAGGACTTCCTCTAACCTGTTGGAGCAGTACGTCCCCTATGCGCTGAATAAGATAATTGTTTTGTCCCTGAGGCTGAGAGTTCTGACGCCGCTCCTTCATGGCGGCAAAGAAGCCGTGGTGGAAGAGCAGCAGCTGGTCCAGACAGGGGAAGAGTCGCTCCACTGCGTCTGCATCCAGCTGGACTTCCTCTTTCACACCTCTCCTGAACACCTCCGCCATGACGTGCAGAGTCTGAAGGTGGTGGATCTCAGTCTGCATCAGCTCTGCATTATACAGAACACCGGCATCTTTAACAGAGGTCTAACACAACAAACCTCCTAAAAAGCACATATGCACAAGTGTTGATAATCTGTGATAATGAATAATGAAAGACTTCTGTCCCAACATACCATAGATCACATCCTGACGTTTGACAGATTTTTTATCCTGCCTCCAACAAAATTTGTGATCTACTGATGAACTCCACGACTCAGCCTCATAATCTGCAGCATCAGCCAAGATGTCTTTAAAAATATATGCGTCTACACAATCTAAAGTAGAACAAGAAACAAATCAACATTTTGACACAATTTTCAAATGTTACTTAAAGGGCTTATTAAAAATAGTGACAAAAGACACATTTAAAATACAACAATAAAAATTGAAAAAAATAAAAACTTACCTAAAAAATAAAAAAGGGAAATCAATTTAATAAGTAGGTATAACAGTCTAAGTAAGTATAAAAAACACTATTCAAATACCCTCTCTGGGAGAGTAGTCAGCGGAGATGGGATACACAGGAGTTGTCACAGAGTCTTCTGATGGGCAGGTCACTTTGGTGTGATCAAATTCTGATTCTGAAATTTCATTGAGTCTAAAAAAGAAGAATTTCAACCATTTGTCACACTGCAATATACATAAACCATAAAAGTGTCCCAAATGTCTGGTCTTTGACCTTTCAACACTTCCTGAAAGAAGGCATGGCAAGGGCCCAGAGTCTTTCTTATCTTTAGGCGTCCCAGCGGGTGTATATGATGAAGTAGGGAGAAGATATTGAGGTGCACTCTCTCTAATTGTGAAATCTGCAAACAATAGGAAAACTTACATGACACCATCTTCAAGATACTCTTACTCTATGGTCCAATCATTTTCAGATATTCTTATTTTCTCAAAGAACCAAATTGAATTTCAGGCCTAAACAGTGAAAACTTTAGCAAGCTCCACAATATTGGTGATACAGTATATACAAACAACAAAGCTGAATAAAAAACTATGTACCAAAAGTACTTTCACACACATACAGTACATGTTTTTAAGTAATGTCTGTAAAAGGAAAAGCACATATTATGCAGTCATAAAATTTCCCTTAACTTTTGGGTGAACTTACTCTGAGGAAGAGACGCTGTCTTGTTTTTAACCACGGGAAGTGCATACTTATTCTGAAAAGTCTGCAATGCAAATGACAGGAATAAGAGCAAAAAAGAAAGAAGTGAATCCCTTTGGTAGCACGTCGAAGCTGACTTACTTTTAAACACGGGGGTATAGATTCCTTACAGTTTTTATGAACAATGGCAGTGCAAACTGAAAGAAATAATTAATACATTTTGTAGAAACAGGATAAAAAAATTCTTAGAAGAATTTAATTTAATTTGTGTGTGTTTACTATTTGTATTAATAGATAATTAGGTAAAAGGCACAATGATAAATTACATATAATATCTTGGTAAAAGTGCGATCATAAAATGAAATCTTACCAGCGCAATGCAGATAGTCCTTTCCTGTTGCTGGCTTATCACATACCACACACATGGTAGGGCCCAAACACAAGCCAGTGGAAAACTGATGTCCATTCAGCTGCCTGTCCTTAGCCTCTCGGTCCTTCTTGCTCTTTGAAAACCATGCCATACGCATTATGAAGATAACCACACAGACAGGTGAAACTGTATACAAAACTCCAAAGTTTGAGAGAAGTCATTGGAATATAAAGCAGAACTGATCTTTGTCTAGTTTCTGTTTGCCCTGTAAACACGCCCCCATTTAAGGGGACAACTGATTATACGAATTCCCTGCCTTTCTCACAAAAAAATGCCGTGACAAGGGATGACTTATTAAGAAAGACAAGGGACACCATGTATGGACTGACAAACTGTCCTTGAGCTGCTTCCTAAAGACATTTCCTCATTTGGCACATACAGTAGATGGTTTACGTAAAATATGATGAAGTACAGTATGTTTAACCCAAATTGTATATATGCGGTAAAGGGGTCTTTTTTACTGAAATGTTTACCTTGGATCTATTGCGTGTGGTGGACATTCTGTTCTTAAGGAAACTGAAAGTACGGATCACTTTGTGTTTCTCTGACTCCACCTTCAATGGGGTGTTATACTTATCCAGCTCCTCCTCTTCAATTCTGTATGAGAACACATTAAAGCAGTCTGTCAGGACATTGTGCTGTATACTCAGATCAAAGTGAAAAATCCAGTCAAAAGTCTGTCCCAATGTTAAATGTATCCTAACACAAAACGTAACAAAAAGACAAAAAAAAGAGGTTTCTGACTTTCTATCTTGACTGTTAGTGCCAATGTTAGAAAGAAACATTCATGAACAATGGTAATATTTGTTAGTAAAACACTTGACATTTGATTGTAAGGTGAGTAGGAGACGTGTAGCTGTTAGACATTTCTGTCAGGGATTAGTGAAAACAGCAATTGAACTTTTAAACCATCACATACTCTTTGAGGAACTCAGACAGGGTGAGATGCTGAAGGGACTGGACCAGCTTATAGCTGCCCTCATCATCAGCAGATTGGGCACGTTTACGAAAACTAACCTCCCTGTGAAAACACTCTACACGTAAATTACATGTACAGTATATGGTTATTAGCTCAAGGTACATGAAAAATTATAGTAGTAATACATTTCTCATTGAGCACCAGTGGAATCTTCAAAACCTGAGGTAGAGCGTGAATAATCTAAACTCCATCTAAACTGTATTTTAGATTTGTGTTTCAAGGTAAGGACAATATGAGGCTGAAGTTGCGAGCACTTTATCTCAGACACAGTGGCTCAGAGTTCAAAACAATGGCCATGATTACATAAACCCGTTTTAGTTCACACAAACATAATAAACAAAATAAATAAAAGGGCTTCATAAAAACAGAGACACAGAGATTTCTCCGGTCACCCGGCAACCTGGGTGTCATGACGACAAACACATGTTTCTCCAGCACTGTGTGGATCAAGCGCTTTGATAATAATCAACATACCTTTTCTCTTGAGACTGTTCTGATACACAGGATGCTTTTTGCTCTGAAAACAAAACAGATAAAAGCGACTTATTTGCAACATTTGGTGAAGTGTAGGACTTAATTTTAATATGAAAAGAGACATAGAGACATTTGTTTAGGTGGAATGTTGTAACGTGAAACAAAGATAAACAATAATTGAAAAGAAATTACAGAGGCATCCAAATAAAGAATAAAGAAATAGGTGAGATAATACAACAGAACAAAATAATGTCATTTGCTAAACTCTTAATTTACAAAATATACATTGACGAAACAAGATAGCATGCAACACACAAATGCTATACAGAATAGTGATTTGACATATTCAACAGGTTTTGTGGCAAGCTTAGGAGCAGATACTACTGTAAATGTAATGCGCTATGGTTGGTTCCGAGGATTGTTAGTACTTACTACTAGGATGTAGAAGAGAAAAAGATTTAGACAGAGAGAGGGCCTGAAGGAGAGAGTGGCCATAGCTGACGGTGTCCATCAGATCTACAAAGTACAGGGGTAACATCAACATCTTAAGAGTCAGCCACTACGTACAGACGGATTAGTTCGAGTTTTACGGTTTATTGTGCTCACATATAATTTGTTAAGATGCAGGTAAAATATACTTAATTGACTGTACATAATGCTAGGTTGTTAAAAGCACAAATAACAAACCGCTAAGGAGAGCAGAAGTGACGCTATTTTAACACGCCAAACAGGTTGGGTTAGTTTCTGTTAGTTTTGGGCTTAAACATGAGGTGGTGCAAGAAACACACTGACCGGGGCTGACATCCCGCGTGGACTGACCTCGACGAAATCCGATTTTGGAGGAGGAATAGGAGTAGGAACGCAGTCGGGTATCCTGCTTTTGTTCCTGTACAAAACAAATGATTAATTAAAAAAAAGACAATGCCAATGACAATATAGGGCAAATGAATGTACTTTGGAGGTGTGTTCACTCGAGGACGCAGAGAGGCTGCGGGTGCAACTTGGTGCAGTTAATGGATGAAAATTGTCTTCACATCTGTCAACGTCAGGCGAGAATGGAGAAACCGGTGACGTGGCTTCAGTGCCTTCATCCTCACTGTTCAGCTCCAGGGCGACAAGACTGGGACTAAACAACAACATGTCAACACAAAACAATCAGCCTTTAAATGCTAAACACAAAATCTTGAAACTTTATATAATGCAGTGTAATACGGATATCACTGGTTGAACTCATATGGTGTGTTTTTGTTCTTTTTGGGTTAATCCTTGTTTATTAGGACTAATTTAGTCATTGTTCAGTCTGATTTTAGAACTGGTTTAGCTGCAGTTTAGTCCAGATTTTGAGGTGGAATAGTACTTTTAAAGAGCTGTTTTAGAACATGGCGTTCCCTAAAAAAATGTCCTCGTTGGTACTTGGTGTGAAACGTTTGAGAACCACTGATTAATGTATACCTTAGATCAACATGATCAATGCTGGAGCCATCGGACTGGCCAACTGGCACTGCTGAGAATGAACAGTCCAGACTTGCTGGTAATTGGCAGAGACTGTAATGCAAATGTGATGGCATAGCATCTGTAGTCTCTAAGGTAGAGGTGGTGTCCTCCGTGTCCCATAACACGCTGTCTGTCTTTGCGCTGTCCCTCGTCACTCCAGAAATGTTAAGTTTCATGGCAGCAGTAACTCCCTAGAAAATCAAAAATCTGTTAAATAGCTCAAATCAATCAATAAATAAATAGATAGATTTGCTTTGGTTGACTTGGGAAATGGTTCAAAGCAATGGCTTACCTCTGCCCCGTTGGTGTTCTTGAACTCCTTGCACTTGTCGTCGACTGCCAGAAGAGGATCAGCTACTGAAGCAAACACATGTGCATGCTTTGTTACCACAATCAAATTCAAATGAAGCATCTGGTATCTTAAAGATAATTACTGTATGTTCCACATTGTCAGAAACCAGCATCTATACTAAACAAAGCCATGTGCCAAACACAAAGCAGATACATACACACCAAATATTGACCAAAGCTTTCTGTTCTGTGGCTTTCCTAGAAGCAATTGATTTTCCATTGCAAGGTTGAGTGAAGAAAAGGTATTAGTTACCATGCCTACTTATTGACGTAAGCCATACACCTTATTGAATGGATTCACAGCTTAAAATGAGACAAAATGTATTTTTAACTATTGCTTGATTCTATTAGTGTGCAACAATGGTGCAGAGTAAAATAATATCTGCGTTAAGACCTGTAGACACTTTTGCAATTACATTTTCTAAGCACTCTACACTTTGTAAACTTTCCAGCCAGACTTTGAAGTCTGGTCCAGCCATGCCTGCAGTAATGTAAGGGAAATCCTGGGCATTGCACAGGCATTTCCTCTCCTGCTCTCACACAGCGAAGATGTGAGCATAAGTTCTTGCTGGGCAGACGGTCGAGGCTCATTCATTGTGCTTCAATCCTTAGTTAGATTAGATTTTTATTGTCTCCTGGCGGATAAATTTGTCTTGGACTAACCAGGGCAGGTACACACAAAACACAGAAACAGACAATAGAACATTCACATCACAGCCCACACCCATCTGTAGCAAAGTTCATGTAACCTTGGTGCCTTTGTGCCTCTGTCTAGCTTCTCTGGACTCAATTTACTAGCTTTTGACAGAAAGCTTATTGTCTTTTTAAGAATAGCTTGTCACAAATCAATATTTACAACAACTACATTTTAAAAACATTTTCTTCTTTAGTGGGAAAAGCCAAACTGTAGCGGGCAATTTATAACCACTTAAACTTTATGTGATCCACTCAGCGGGACTGAGACTTGCCTTCAAGCGCTTCCTTCCTCAAAGAACACATACTGAAAATTCCAAGCAACCATGGCAACACATGAAACATTTAAGAAACCTCCTCTTTTTAGTCTTTTTACTAGTACCAACAGTACAAACTTTACACAAATGTCCAGATTTTAAAGTCACGGTATGTGAGCCAACTGAATATATCAACTTTTGACGAACTGCAACATCAGGGCTTTTTAAGGATCACCCCTTTGTTGAGCCAAGTTACAGAGCTCCTCTGTCCCACCACACCAGGAGAGGAGTGGGGGAGGAGGGCAGCATTGGCAGGACAAGAGGACAGAGGGAGGGCATCTCCTCAAATCAGACAGTATTAAGTGGGACATGACCCCATTCCAACGTTTTTGTACCAGTGACGGGGCAGATTCCATCTCTTCTAAACTGCTGGCCTGGGACAACTGAGTACAATTATCAGACACATTGACAGTCCAAACCTAGATGCAAAGCTTCATACTCAACATATTTAGATTTACATTGAAGAAAGACAACAGGATAGTACCAAGCAACAGTGTCACAACTGAAGGACAGCTTCATTTACAACGCCTCTGTATCTCAAAACTGTGGTATGTGTTCTCCATTAGCAATTCAAGACTTTCTTTTTTGGGCGGCACGGTAGCGCAGCTAGAAGGTCGAGAAGAAGAAGAAGAAGGTAAACAATTGTAAACTGTTCCCGTCGCAACCATGTTATGTCAATGAGTCAAACGGTTATGGAATGTTACCCTCTTCTATGTCACTTCCTGTCAGCAGCTTAAAAATTCAAATAAAAACAACTTTTCTGCCAAACATTTCTTCATCAACATTGTTGCTTCACTGAAATAAAATAATAATTATGCAACTGATGAACTGATGAATCCCTCTAAATAAGTCATATTTTCAAAAGCATTAAAACCTCTCATGCGCTTTAAGTTGTGAGTTTTTCTGGTTTAAATATGGTTATTACCCAGTTTAGACATGATTTAGTCCAATTTAGACCTAGATCTTGACCTTGGTGATACGTGGAAGGTCAAATATACAGCCTCCATCAGTGGATGTCTTCCTCCCTGATGGCACGGGCATATTCCAAGATGACAAAGGCAGGATTCATTGGGTTTATATTGTGGATCGGCCACTACAGAGTCCAGATCTTAACCCCATTGAGAGTCTTTGGGATGAGCTGGGTCAGGATCACACTCTTTCATCATCTCTACAAGATCTTGGTGAAATATTAATGCAGGACTGGATCTTTTGACATTGCAGAAGCTTTTTGAAACGATGCCGCATGTTGTATTTGGCTTTTGGTTTCCATTGAAAGGATGTTTTTGGGACTTCAATTCTCACTCTACACCTTATACAGATTATCCCAATCTACAGTTTAATACTTTGTGGTTTTGTGGAGTTGAATTTACGTTTTTGAGCTGCACATTTTAAGATTGCTTAGTAATTTAAAAAAGATTAAAGTAGTGCCATGAGGTGTTAAATTAGGCAGAAAAGACATGCAGCTAGCCCTGTGTTTTGCAGCTTGTATTATTTCTGTAAAGCAACCTATTGTTTTTCTAATGGACTCCTATTGCAATGAAAATGACTTGAGATTTTCACTCTGATTTTGAATAGTTGCTTGAACTTGTCTGAATCATTAATACTGAGCTATTTGTGGAAAGACACAGTATTAATAGTATTGTTTTGTTTATAATCTATTTTGGAGCTACTGTCTCAAAACAATATATTATAAAGGACTTTTTGCTTGGGGACCCAGGGCACTCTGGCCACACCTCTGATAATTACTAATTACTTAAACTTAGTTGAAGTGCCACCTGATAATGAGGATGGACAGATCTCATAAGAGAGAGAATGTTCTTTACAACTCTTAACAAAACAGGCTCACAAAAACTCCACCACAGTGAACCATTTATTTTAGAGTAAATGGACAGAAGCTGAAGTTAAGGTCAATATTCACTTCCTGCTCCCTCCAAAAAAGTCGATATGAGCTTCCCATCACCATAGTTACAGTAAGCTCAGTGCCAGTTCAAGAGACAAATAACAATATGTGTGAAGTTGAACCAGTCAGTACATGTGCTCGCTAAGAGGACAGTAGAAAGAGTTGTTTGATTAAGCATTAGTTGATCTTCTAGTCTAGTGTGTCTCACTCAAATAGAGAACGAAAACAGTCCTTCCTTTAGCAGAAAAGTACAAGTAGCAAGGCATGAACATTTCATGGCTTGTATTGAAAAAGTTGCAGCCTTTTAGGTAACTTGGGCGACACTTGTGTTGTTTACTTGACTGAGATATTGTAAGTGTAGAGACGTGGTTAAAGTCATAAATGATTGAATGAACTAAGCCATCGTGGGACAGAAATAGAAAGATCTGTGGGAGAGCTAAAGCTTTTACTGAGTAACTTGAGGTGAATTTCTTGCTGTGATGTGCACCTCAGACGATTACATAAGAGTTTCAATGACAAAATGATTCAAAAAGTAGTCACCAAATGTTTTAATTTTTAAGTTTAAGATGTTTCACTTTTTATCATAGAGGCTTAGTCCATTTTGTATATAGCTTGGTGTTGTTTTAGACACATTTACTTGGCACTAACTGAGTTGTAACACTGCTCTTTTTATGTTGTTTTGGATCATGTTAATTATGGATATCGTTGCCTTGCGTCAGAAGAGCGGTGAATTTCTAAGGCAACGTTGAATATATAATATTCTTAATGTTAATAAAATGATCTCACCTTTGTCAACAGAATGTTCTTTTACTTTTTGGTGCGTCTCAGCGTGGGCTTTAAATGCAGAGACCTTAGAAAGTACAGTACAATTATTTGAGGTTATGAATGTGACAAGTACAGTAGAAGAATGCACATTGCACACACACACACACATGTACATCTTTGGCTAGAGTCGGATTTTCTATCTACATATTTTAATCACACCATCTTTTTACACTTCACTAAGTTTGCCCTTAAATCACATTAAGTCTGACACATGTATTTAGAAATGTTTACATTGGTTACATAATAAAACATTATGCATTTAAATGAAAGGCGTGATGATGTTTTTATATGTGGTATCTGTACTAACCAGTTTGACGGTGGCATTATCTATTCGTTCTTGAAGTGTGAAAAGCATATTCTCATGGGAGTTGCCGCCCAGTGTGTGTTGAACAGTGAGAGTCAGAGAGTCTGTTCCTGGACAGACCCGCAGCATGCTTGAACTGTTGGACCACACACAACATACTCCTGCAACAGGATATGCAGAGCTGAAAGGAAAAGGAAACGTACTTAAGTGTTATAAAAGATATATTACATACAGAAATATTACACTTGCAAACTGCTTATTTCCAATAAATGAATAATTGAGTACATGTTTCAAATGTTATAAGCCATATCAGTCTCCCAATAACACATACAAAGGTTAACTAGAATAAACATGATAGTCTTACCCAGATAATGCATTGAAAATGCCATGTTCTTCATTTGGGGCAGGCAATAGTGGAGTGTCCCCATCCTGATTGGGTAAAGTCAATGCCCTTTGAGCTTTGAGTTGGTGAACGACAAAACGAGAAAGATGGATCAAACCCAAGTTTACAACAAAGTGAAGGAGGGGCTTGCTGGGCTGATGATCGGCAGCTGAAACAACAAAAGGGATATTAGATAGATATATCAGACATTAGTCAAAGATAAATGAAAAAGTACTACTACTCACTGGTCACACTACATACAATTGTGTCAATAGCTGGGCAGGACACGGAAAAGCACGTGTGTTATAAACCTACAAGCACCACTGATGAGACACAGTATGAAGCACATGGCTAAAAGGGACCCAGTATCCCAAGTCATTTGTAACATTTAACCTGTTACTTGCCGTCCCCCCGATCAAGGTTCTAGGGTTAGCTTTAAGGTCAGGGATTAGGGTTATGATTAGTGTTAGGAACGGCAGATGTGATATAAATTGTGTTTCACTCACACAGATCTTACACATATTTTTTAGAAACTAGAAGGTCTTGGCTTTCAGATGAGGTATTACACTGGCACATAGGCTGTACGCTCTTCAGTCAATATGCTTTGAGATTTAGATATGCATAATTTCAAACCTTAGCTCTAACCCTAACCCTAAGGTGACAAGTAACAGGTTAATAAAACCTGAACACCTTCTGTAAAGGAGAGTGGGATTCAAGCAATTAGGGAAGGATCCTGATTTGTTCCTGAAGTACTGGTATGAAGCAAGGAAAAGTGCTAGCCAGATTAGGCAAGCTAATGGTAAGTGATTCACCTTAGAAGGAAGCAGCTGTAGATATAACCCCCATTTATATTATCATCATTGTGTTATAACATTTAAAATTGTTGATGTATTTCAATAAGAAAATCACTCAGAATGATCAGCCCTCATATAAAATTGGTTTTGTAATGCCACATGATAGGGAGTGGAGGACATGTGAGATCTTTTTTTGTTCGGTAAGCGGTCCCCGGTCCCAAAACATTGAAGAATCTCTATTTTAAAAAATGAAGTCTACAAAAGCAGTCAGATCTAAAGGACGTAATGGCAGTAATTGCTGTGTTTTTGTCTCAGTGGGCTTGTTGGCTCGTCCCACTCATCATGTGATGGAAGACGTTTGTAACACAAGAAGACTGAACCCCTTTCTGGTCAGTAACAAATGCATGGCTTTACGCAAAATAAAATTAAAATAAAGGCAAGAAGAAAAAAGGTATTCCTTTGCTGGGGAATGGGGGCATCTAGGCAACTGAAAACAAAAGCAAGCTGCAGCAATTTGATACGCACAAGCATAAACGTTGCGGCTATAAATATAAGAAAGAGAGATACGTCATATAACTTTTGTGACATTGGTGTGATCGATGTGTAACACTAGATATGACTTTTCATGTGCCAAAACTAAGATAGAAAGAGTACAGACCCTGACATTCACTCACCTGATTCGTTGCATTGACAGGTGTGAGCGTCTGTCTCTGTCCACTGCAGAGGGTAAACTAGGTTTGCCATCGCTTGTGTTATTCTCTCATCCAACAATCTCAAAGCATCACTAAACTGGTGTCCCTGTAGATCTGTTATTTCCTCACAGTCAGATAGCTCCTTCCCTTTTTTGGTCCATTCTGAGAAGATCTTTTCAATGTCAAGGTAACTGTGAGGCCCAAGCTGGCTACTCTTAGTATTTAGGTATTCTGCAATGTCCTGGGCAACATCCTTAACATACTGGAAAGAGAATTCAGTTCCACAAGGCTCAAAGTGGTCCTCAAAACAACAGTAGGGTGTGATGGAAACAGCTTCTGGAAGATCATTGCCTAATAAGAGAGAAAAACAGAGAAAAGAAGGACTTAAAAATGAATGTTTAGAATAAAGCTGAAAATCTTTCTTATAGGACCTACCTGGGACGACAAAGCTTAATGTTCGACCATCACCTCCCATTTTTGCCGCTGTCACATGAGTGAGCCTAGAACCTTGAATGACCACAACAAAATCTTCATCCTCAGAATGGGAGGTGTCATTGTATAATTGAACATGGTGCTCCCGCAAACCCTAGGATACAAATGTTGAGACGATATGTTTATTTTCTTAAGAATAACAATAAATATAACTAAACCAATTTATGTGTGTTTGTTTATATATCTTTATATATATTTTGTGTGTCTATATGTCACAAGTGTGTGTCAGTAACCATACACAGTCGAGAACAAATAAATAAACAAAATATAATATAATAAATGCACAACATCATAGATCTTTTTAAAGTAGTCCTGCAAACCACACACTATGAACTATGCTCGTCTCCCTGTGATTAAGTGCAAAGATTATGTGCATTACCTTGTTATGTTGCTTTGAGAAATGCATATTATGACAAGCCCGGGGCTTAAACCCACAAAGGTGAAGTCAGACCAATGTCCCATGTACATATTATCAGCCTATCAAGGAGCCTATCAGCTTTGCCAGGGCAGCATTTTCTTGTTAATACAGGGGTGTCCAAACTACGGCCCGCGGGCCAATTGCGGCACGCGGCCCACTTTTAAATGGCCCGCTGCAAATTCCCCCCCCCCCCCAAAAAAAACAGAAAAAAAAACGTTTTTTTTGTATATAATTGAATATGTCCCACATATGTAACAAGCACTTGACTGCATGTATTTTTCAGTCTTACCGCTTGTTGGTGCTGCTGTCACAAGGCAGTGGCGCCGGCCAAATCAGAGCAATCAAAGAAAAAAATGCAAAAGACAAACAAAAGATGGCAGAGAAAAAGAAACGCAAGAGAAGGGCTGAAAATTTCAGCCACAGTGGGGAAATCATTATTTCTTCTCAGAGGTAAATTGGGAGATGTATTTGTTTCATCTGCAACAATACTGTTGCAGTAATGAACACACGGTGTTAATAATCACAATTCCTAATAAATTCAGTCAGTTGATGTTAATATATATATTTTTTTTGAAGGGATTCATGTTAAGTTACTGTGGGCTACAGTATACATCTCAGTCTGTGCTGGTGAGTAACTGTGTTATTTCAATGTGGATTACCTTTTTTTTCTTTTGTTAAAAATAAATAAAAAAACATTTATAGAAAGCTGTGATTACTTTAAGCATATTCTGGCCTCGAAATCGTGACCATTATATTTGCAAATGCTCCCAAATGTATGCCTTTGCGATCTAAAAATAGGATTACTCGCATGTTTGCGACTCCCAGCGTAAATGCTCCGGTCCACCTTAAAGGGGGGTATTATGTAAAATCGACTTTTTCAAGCTTTATATCATGTTATTATGTCATTCCCTCATTAAACACATGCCTGGAGTGTTGCCTTGGCTCATTCACATATTTTTGAGTAATCAGTAAAAACTTAGACGGCAGCCATTTTAGGTGTAGCTATGCCTCAGTCCTCCTAGGAACGCCCCCACCTCCTGGAGACGCCTCTGGACCTTTTGTCACCAGCCAAGCCACCAACCACTGCTCCGCAGCTCAGCAGAGCCCCCTCCCCGCACAGTGTTGTTGTTTAGATGCCACAGCAGTGTGCTGAAGGGGGCGTGTCGGAAATCTTCTTAAAGAGACAGAGACCTATTTCAAGACGTTCAGTAGGAGCCATTTTGAGAGAGCAATTTTATTCAAGGCAGTTATTTTAATTTACTGCATATGCAGACCAACAGAAGGTTACGTCATCATTGTAGTATGCTATAGACTGGTGCTATGTGATTGAAAAAAGCATAATACCCCCTCTTTAAAAGAAAGCCTTCTCGTGCAACCCAAAAAAAAGCTCGCGTCAATGTTTCACAAACGCTGCCTGTCAGCAACAGCAAACTTTCTGTTCTAAAATTGTTCGTGAGCATAATTATAGTAAAGTACGATCTGTACTGTACGATCTGTACTCTGTACTCTGGGAGGAATGACAGCGGCTCAGCGCTGTCAGTCCTCCCAGTCACGCGCTGAGCCGACCCGCACCAGCCCAGTGCCTATGCTCCGCTCTCATTCATCTGCCCGTTTTCATTGAAGGAGCCAATGTTTTTTACGCAACTGTAGTGTCTTTATGAGAAACCGAGGAATATATATCAATCATGAACTCATTGGGACTGGGGGCATCTCTCAAATGACCCTCGATGTCAGGAGGAGAAGCAGCACAAACTTCAATCCAACCCGCTCGCCCCCTTGTGCAGCGCTGAAAGCGAATCATCGCCGCTCTCGTAATATACAAAACGTAAAGTCACAAACGCAATGTCAAACACGCCTTCAAAGGTTCTGGCAAAGGATTTTGCCGCGATCTATGGAGCTGTCCCTGCAGCACAGAGTGAGGAGAGTGAAGGAGTAGAGTGAGGACGAGATGCAGTGAGTGCTTGAAGCAGGGGTGGAGCAGGGAAAGTCGGGGGTTGGGAGGCACAAAAATCTGGTGTCCCAGTGTTAAAATATAATGAGTTTTGTAGATTGCTGATTCATTGCAAACAGCTAAAATAACACATCTAAAATGCAACAGAAGGCTGGAAGTGGCATGTGATATGTTTAAATTCCCCTCTTCCTTTTAAAAGCTTCCCTGTTTTTTTTTCTTTTTTGGTTGTGCTCCTAAATTTTTAACTGTGCTCGTCAATATTAGAATTATAGGAGCACAAGTGCTACCAAGAAAAAACGTTAATTTTGAGCCCTGCATATTCAATTAAAAAGCATAGTTAACATTTTACTAAATTTGCTAACTTTAATACAATAGAGGTGAAGTTATATATTTGACCTCTACTGAGTGTGGCCCAGTTGTTTGTACATTTTCCTGTATGTGGCCCTCAGTGAAAAAAGTTTGGACACCCCTGTGTTAATACGTCCTTTGATACAGTGGGGAAAAAAGTATTTAGTCAATCAACAATTGTGCAAGTTCTCCCACTTAAAAAGATGAGAGAGGCCTGTAATTTTCATCATAGGTAAACCTCAACTATGAGAGACAAAATGAGAAAAAAAATCCAGAAAATCACATTGTCTGATTTTTAATGAATTTATTTGCAAATTAGGGTGGAAAATAAGTATTTGGTCAATAACAAAAGTTCATCTCAATACTTTGTTATATACCCTTTGTTGGGAATGACAGAGGTCAAACGTTTCCTGTAAGTCTTCACAAGGTTTTCACACACTGTTGCTGGTATTTTGGCCCATTCCTCCATGCAGATCTCCTCTAGAGCAGTGATGTTTTGGGGCAGGCGCTGGGCAACACAGACTTTCAACTCCCTCCAAAGATTTTTCTATGGGGTTGAGATCTGGAGACTGGCTAGGCCACTCCAGGACCTTGACATGCTTCTTACGATGCCACTCCTTCGTTGCCTGGGCGGTGTGTTTGGGATCATTGTCATGCTGAAAGACCCAGACACATTTCATGTTCAATGCCCTTGCTGATGGAAGGAGGTTTTCACTCAAAATCTCACGATACATGGCCCCATTCATTCTTTCCTTTACACGGATCAGTCGTCCTGGTCCCTTTGCAGAAAAACAGCCCCAAAGCATGATGTTTCCACCCCCATGCTTCACAGTAGGTATGGTGTTCTTTGGATGCAACTCAGCATTCTTTCTCCTCCAAACACGACGAGTTGAGTTTTTACCAAAAAGTTCCATTTTGGTTTCATCTGACCATATGACATTCTCCCAGTCCTCTTCTGGATCATCCAGATGCTCTCTAGCAAACTTCAGACGGGCCCGGACATGTACTGGCTTAAGCAGGGGGACATGTCTGGCACTGCAGGAATTGAGTCCCTGGCGGCGTAGTGTGTTACTGACGGTAGCCTTTGTTACTTTGGTCCCAGCTCTCTGCAGGTCATTCACTAGGTCCCCCCGTGTGGTTCTGGGATTTTTGCTCACCGTTCTTGTGATCATTTTGACCCCACGGGGTGAGATCTTGCGTGGAGCCCCAGATCGAGGGCGATCATCAGTGGTCTTGTATGTCTTCCATTTTCTAATAATTGCTTCCACAGTTGATTTCTTCACACCAAGCTGCTTATGCAGATGCAGTCCTCCCAGCCTGGTGCAGGTCTACAATTTTGTTTGCGGTGTCTTTGGACAGCTCTTTGGTCTTGACCATAGTGGAGTTTGGAGTGTGACTGTTTGAGGTTGTGGACAGGTGTCTTTTATACTGATAAC
Organism: Neogobius melanostomus; assembly: GCA_007210695.1. NCBI lineage: Eukaryota > Metazoa > Chordata > Actinopteri > Gobiiformes > Gobiidae > Neogobius > Neogobius melanostomus. The sequence continues at coordinate 591,395 of VHKM01000393.1, forward strand.
AAGTTCAAACAGGGGCCATTAATACAGATAACGAGTAGAGGACAGAGGAGCCTCTTAAAGAAGAAGTTACAGGTCTGTGAGACACACAAATCTTGCTCTTTTGTTATTGACCAAATATTTATTTTCCACCATAATTTGCAAATAAATTCATAAAAAAAATTGTTTTTCTCATTTTGTCTCTCATAGTTGAGGTTTACCTATGATGAAAATTACAGCCCTCTCTCATCTTTTAAGTGGGAGAACTTGCACAATTGTTGATTGACTAAATATTTTTTTCCCCCACTGTAGTACTGGGACTGTAAATACTCAGTTCTACATTAGTTTTTCACTGTGATAGCCAAGGTCTTTTCTCCAAGGTTTAACAGTGTGTCTCAGACACAAACTGATCCAGAGACAATAAAATATTCACAAGCTTGTGCCTCTCATATGGGCAGGTGTTGAGTGTCTTGTGTTAATACTACCACATGTATGGCATGAATACAATTCAGTTCTGGTCTAGTATGTATAAGCACATATTAAAGTAAAGTAAGGATATGATAAGTATGTCTATAAACAGTTGAAACGACTAGGGAAAAACATGACAAAAGTGTTGCCAGTGGTCTCCAGGAAACAAGCCGTCGTCATCCTCCCAGCCTTTGCCATGATCTCCTGAGTGCACCACACGAGTGACGTCAGGGGGCCACATTATAGTCAGAGCAATAACAACAACAGAAGATCACATAACACACACTTATCTAGCGTCAGACAGAAGTAATTCCATATTTCTGTATGGAATGGTATGGCTACCATTCACAATCATTTGGTTTATTGACACTTTCAAATAAAAGCTAATAATCTGCAAAACCATGACTACTGTACGTCTACTTCACACACACAAAACCTGGCTAACAGCTGCACATTAAAATATTTTCTCATAGTCAGCTATTGCATGCCTCTGACTTAATCTGCTGTACAAATGTGTCACAAATAACTAGCGTCCCTGTCAGCTGAACGAGTGCTGTCTAGTGTGTTTTAAAGAACACGCCTGGCAAATGTTCGCACTTTGTTAGATAATGTAACAGAGAAGAAACAGATTGAGGCAATGTGTTTATCTATCTACTAAAAGCCTGCTTCATCGCACTAAGATATTGAATATTGGACTAGACAAGTTCAAACATTTTTACCTCTTAATGGCTCTTTGTCATTGATAAGAACAAGAAATGGCCTAGTTTTAAAGACTAAAACACCAAGTAAACACAGTTATACCTTCACACAGAGATATGCACCTGCACATACTCTAGCTTATCTGCCTCCATTAGAGGTGATAAAATCTGTTATTGTTTAAGTGCATTCTCTAATAGTATGTGCACAGAGATTGCAAGATATATGAAACTATAATATTATTATAAATCCAATCATAGTCTTAAATTAAATGTGTTGAGAATGTAATGAAATAGAAGACGTAAAAACTGGATGGAATTTCTAATACAATCCCAACACTGCAATGTTCAAATCTAAATGTTTTTCAATATAATGCGGCATTAACATGAACCCTTGAAATAGTTCCCCACTGTCAAATGGACCATAACCCTGGGTGCAAAACATAGGTTTACAAAAGCGCGGCTTGTCTATGCACCCATTTGATTTGTTCAGTGATTTCCCCAAAACTGTGTCTGTGCATTTGTGTTGTAAAGTGTGTCACAATAACTGCCTTCATGAGCGTGTGTGCCTGCACAAAGAACAGCATTGAAATCAGGATCCCACTGAGCAGAAAAAGTGCCTCATATTGGGGCACTGACCTTTGAGGGCGGAGACAAACACTTCCTCTTAATCGTGACTTGAAGCATACAGGGAATAAACTGCCTGGCTTTTGAGGGTCGACCTCTGTTATGAGTGGAGGAGGGTTTTGGAAATAAGCCACCTCCTGTTTCCCCCACCACAAACTGGTGACACAGCAAAATAAGCAGACACTGTACTTACAAAAAATCTGGCAACTTGGCAACTTGACAGGCCCACCCAAGTATACATGGAGAATGTATAAGGGAAGTGACTGGAAGGACACAACGACAGTGGACACCTGCGGGATTCGAACCGCCGACAGATGAGAGAACACCTGAGGTGTGTTTTGTATAATCAAAGAGAGATTTACCAGGGATGGCAATATCTCTTGAGGGCACTGTGTGCAAGAAGGGCACAAAGTAAAAGTCTTGTATTTATGCAATTCAACTGGATCAATTGTATATCATTCATATTGTATTTTACTGGAAATTAAGTAGTAAATAAGTAAAGATAATTCAACCCTGTGCAAACACCACAGTTGAGTGGAGCTGTTTAGGAAACCTAAAAATAACACCTGCTGCAGCTTCAGAGTTAATTAGATGCATTACAGCTATGCCAATTTGAGCACTGAAATAGAGTCTAGTGATGTTGTATCAACTTGAAAACAGCGAGGAACCCTTCCTGAATTACCACTTGATGACCTATCGCTGACCAATGGAATAGAGCAAATGAAGCGTAAATAAAATCAAACAAAACTTCAGGTATGTTTTTGTCCGTTCTGAACTTTTACGACGATGTGCTACTAACACAGCAGGACTGTATAGAACAGAGTGAAAAGCTGGTAGAGACATTCAGCAAATTGTCAAAGTCGGGACTTAAACCCACAACACTGAGGCTGAGTTCTTTGTGCAAGGCAAGGCCCACTAGGCTATTGAGGAACATTAAATAAAATTTTACTAAAATAAAATAAAAACATATAGCAGTTTTAGATGGACTATATTGCAAAATAGAATCCCTTTTTACTTTAAAACAAATGTAGTGAGTCTACCAGATTCTTGTTGGCAAAGACTGTGGATAACTTACATAAAGAGGGACCTCTCTTGTGCTGAAACTCAGTTTTTCTCCCTCATCCATTGAAGTCCTGCAGAGAAGATTGTTTTCAGAACAAAGTGCAAAAAGGTGATTTTATAAAAACATGATATTCAATGAACAATCCCATTGTCAAAGCATACAGTCGTAAAATTACAAAGAACACCGGCAGCAACAAAGGCATTGCGTGCCTACAGTGCAGGTCCAAACACATTACCCTGAGGACAATAATATCCATATCATATTTTGTACAGTATGTTCAAAGGATATTTATTAAATAGGACAGAGAAAGCCAAAGGCCTGGGTGTCTTTCTGTGTTTAATCCACCCACCTCTGTGGGGCATTCAATATTATGTAAATTGATAGTTTGTGCTGTAATGTAGTAGTAACACGTTTCTTGTTGGAGGGTACACCCCATTAGGTCAACATGATGTGTAGGCTATGGCTCTGCTCACGTTTATTCAAGACATGATCTCACTTGCCACAACATCAATCCGCCTGTGAATGTTTGTTGTAGATTAAGTAAGGACGTGAACTAGAATGCTAATCATTTAAAGCATTGTTCTCAATCTGACATGGTTCTAGACATGTTTGAGAACAATCCTCACAATCCTGAGAACCAAATGTGGGAAAAACAGTATTACAACTGTGACAATTTGACAAGTAGTTTTAAATGTTATTAATAATAGGCTATGCTTCTTATCTTGTGGACAAGCATGTGTTGTAATGCTTTTATGTAACACGGTTGAATGTGCTTTAAGTGCCTAATGTAGGTGGAAAAGAGCTACATAAATTGAGACCATTTATCATTTGGATGACATTAAAGCTGTACCCATTGACAAGCTGTACAATAATAATTAGGCTGTATAAACTAATCTTAGAAACTAGAGATTATAGATTATACGATAACATGAAGCAAATCAGTCTTTGACATGAACCTATCAATATTTTTGATTTTACTTCGGTAAAGTTATCTTGAAATGCATGAGTAACAGAAATGACATAAAATATGCCCTACAAACCTAGTAAATGGCAGGAAAACAGAGACTAGGTAGTACTGTACCACAAGGCAAAATCAGGAGCCTATAGCCTGTTCTGTTTACAACCGTTTACTTTACAGTATTGAAACATAGTCCCGTTTCTCCAAATGAACTGTTCTCGTACTTCTAGGCATTATTCAAGTGTTGCTTGATATTACCTGTTGTTGTCAATAGGATATGAAGAATCAATCGCAAACCAAACTACCGGTAGTGCCACGGTACTTGTACTTTATGTAGGAGTCCACCAGCTCGATGTCCCAGTCCATGGAGATTATGCAGGTGTTGCACGCAAGAGCAGCTCCTCGCTACAGCCTCAGGTCCAAGTCCAACCCCTTTTCACCACGAGGAGCGCTTGGCTGCAAAACCCTTTGTAGTTATTGATAACACTATTAACTTAGTTGTTAATAAACGCAAACAGTTTCTTTCTTTTACATTTACATTTATTCATACAAATATTTCTTTTACGCTCTTATCTCACTGCCGACGACTGTAAAACTATGCTCGAGGTGCATGCGCAAGATATCAATATTGTAGTGCCCCTAGAGGATAAAGTCTGACAGTGCACTGAAGATACTAAGGACTTTATTTGTATAGCGCCTTTCACAGACATGGCCACACTCAGCGCTTTACATGGGACAATTTTAAATTCACTCATTCATCCTGGCCTATTGTACATGTTTTTAGTGGTAAGGGCAAACGGAGTACCCGGAGGAAACCTACGCAGACACGGGGAGAACATGCAAACTCCACCCACATTTTGTTTTGCTGATACCAATATCAGATCCTATTTTTGTTTTACATCAGCGTCCATCCAATCACATTCCGTATTGCTACTGAATGACAACTGAATTTCCCCTTGCTGGGATTAATAAAGTATCTATCTATCTATCTATCATTACACGATGCTATATTTCATGTTTATATCAATCAATCAATTACAGTTTATTCTACAACACTTTACAACTAACTACATTTGGCAGACCAATATATTGTGTATTTCTGCCTGAACGACTAAGATGTTACTCTACAAATCAATACCTTGGAAAATTATGAACAGCCCTTCTTTAGAAAAGACCAAATTAAAGCAAAAAATACAAATCCGCAAGAAGGTGCCAGGAGCGCCAATGGAAAGTGCCAAGTCCTGCTTTGAACAACTGCAGATTGCCTTCTGAAACAAAGAAGTTCTGAACAAGACACTGTTAAAAGAGCTTCTTTTTTTATTTCCCACAGGTTTCAGGAATTATGTACAAAAATCTGGAATGTTGATAAATGCATATTGTTTACTCTTGTGGATGTGGTCAGATACACCTTTACATTAAAACAGATGCCTCTGCATTCTATTTTTATTGCTGGTTTTACAATCGCAAGTCACTAATGCATTATTACTTACTTTTTAAAATTGTATATACATTATGATTAGTAATGTCTGAGAACAAAGATAGCCACTAAATAAATACAAATATCAAACAAAGAAAAAAGTATTTAGACACACAGATGGCAGTTGTGATTTATGATTTTTCTATTAGTCTATGTGTGTGATCCTACACCAGCGGTGTAAGATGAAAACGCTTTTTATGTATTGGTTTTTCTTTGATTTCAAGACCATTTACAGATGAAGGCATTTATTTATGAATGAACACATGGAATTATGTTTTTTTTTTGCACACTTTTGAGCTTCACGACATAGTCAACACCAGAAATGGTTTTGTCTTCACACGACTGTTGGAAACCATTTCTTGTTGAAAACCTGAAGTAGCTCATTGAAATAATACCAAGAATAAAGGGTGGCAATTTTGAAGAATTTTAAATATAAAACATATTTGGAGTTATTTCACCTTTTTTGTTTCCTACATAATGTCATGTGTTCGTTCATAGTTTAATGTCTTCAATGAGAATCATAATGTAAATAGTGTTGAAAATAAAGAAAAGCCGATACAAAGTGTTTCCAAACCTTTGACTGGTACTCTAAACATATGAATGGAATAAAGATTCAGTATTTTTCACATGGTTTTAATTTTTTGAATCACCATTGCTGAAAAGGTCAAATGTTGCACAATGGTTGGATTTAAAATACAATTGAGAAAACTCAATGGGGGATTAATGGCCAATACAACTCTTATTGATTATTCAGACAGAACGCTGGAATGGATGGACCGGAAACAAGGATGAAGGACCCATTACATTACATTACACACCTGACTTTTTCTGTCCAGTTGAGAGGGCCACGGCTGATAACTTATCATTTCCATAACTTCTGGAAACACGTCTAACATAATAGTTCTGTGTGTATATATAATTCATGCAACTGACACACATTATATAAAAGATCACAACAAATTAACTAACATCACCTTTAAAACAATTTTCCACTCTCGAAAGATTTTAAGCAGCTGAACAAATATTAGCAGTGAACTGCATTGCATTCACTTTAACACAGTGCACGTTATTATTCTGCACTTTCAGTGCCGTCTCATTTAAAAATAATAAAAAATAATAAAATAAAAAACAGGACTTACTAAAAGTTTGTTTTAAAAATCAATTGATGTGTTAAAAACTAAAAATTCTAACATTTTACATATTGCTTTAGAAACCAGAGCTGCAAAAGTGAATGTGAAATGTGAGTATTGCTATTTGTGGGGTCAATCTGGCACCCCCTTTACAAACAGTTCAAGGTCTGTGGCACTTATGCTATTTTATCCAAATCTCTTCTCTATGTACAATGATAAAACAAAAAACAAAGCAGTGCTTTAAAGTGATTAGTAAAATATACATACAAGGCAGAGTGTGCTCGTCTCCTATGCAAAAAACAAGTAAAATGTTTTATGTAAAAAAAAAAAAAAAAACTAAAACTGCAGCCTGAAAGATGAAGCCCTTTGAAAATGATGTGGCTTGTTCTGTTGTAATCTCATACACATGTTTTATGTCCTAACTTGCTTTGGTTAGCTAGCATAACCGCCACATTTATCTATTTAAGAACACAAATCTGAGAAAACTAATACAAGGCCAAAGAAAAAAGAAAACGTCTCCCAAATTTCACAGATATTTAAATTCCGTCCCATTGCTCCCATCTTATTAAAATATCACATACAGAATACTCCTCTTTCACAAATTCAAGTTTCACAGATTTTGTGGTGAAGTCTGTCTGTGCTCCGATGAAGCACAGGAGGGCAGGTCAGGAATATGTTTAATCACAGATTCAATGATAAAGGTGGATGTTTTCTTGTCAAAATCTTCCACCACCACCTGATCTACATTCGTTTTCACAAGATGCACATAACATTGTCCACTGCAGAATATTGCATTGTTGACGAAAAAAAACGTGTTAAATTAAAAAGTAAAACAGCAATAAAGGCTAAGTGGATTAAAAAGAGGGGACCCTGCCCTCTAGTGGTCAGACTGTATTCTAGTCCATTTGCAAGTCAAAACGTGCATGGGATGATCCAAAAACAAGACGTGTCTGTGCAGAGACTAAAGTAACAATTTGTTTTGAAGCAGTTCATATTTTCCGACCTTAACCTGTAAAAAAATATTATATTCATACCACAGTGATGGCCTTTAAGGTCTTATACTTGCAGTTTTCAGTCCACTTTATCCACAACATCCAGTGGTTTTTCCCATTGAATCAAGACTCTGTAATTAGCTACGATAAAAAGTTCAAGGTGTCTAGAACCAGGCTGATCAATGTATAAAAAATATCGATGATCATCATCATCACTCTCTTCTCCACGTTCCTCACGGCCAGATTAATAGTCTATGCTTGCATCTCTCTGACAATAGTTAATTCCACAGTGTTGGAAAAAGTCTTGAGGAGTGACACAGCATTCCCATGGTCAATATTCACAAAGCTGTATCCATTCGCCTAAAAGAAAAGTGAGGTTGTTAGTGTGGTGAAATTGACTCAAAGACTTTTCATTGTGAAATACACAGTAGGTTCAACACATTTTCAGAACCCCTTTAATTCTTCTAATTTCATTATTGAGCAATACTAAATGTAATCAAGTTCACTTTTGTTGCTCAAATTCTACACTGATTACACTATGATACCAAACAGCATTGTGCACCTTGACGCATGTCTACACAGAGCTGGGTCACGGCCCTGTTATAAGTGTTATTTTTGCGCATCACCAATATATTTTAGCGCAAGGTCAGTGCGTAATGCAACAGAGTAAATAAGGCAGTGCAGCCGTTTTATGAGAGAAGTTCCAAAACTGGCACATATGGACTTCTTTCTAGTGCCTTTCCTGCTGCTCTAGTCTCTGTCCTCAAAGGCGTTTGGTGTGTGTTGGTCTTTAACCAGGCGGTTACTGCTGCCGATCCGGGACTAGGACCATTTTCGGGGACAATTTGGGCTAGGTTCACGATTCGGGACAAAAGACTAGATTTAAGGATTGTTCTGAATTTTTCAGGACATGTTGTCACCCTACTCCCCATGCTTGCACCCTGAATTGTCCCAATAAAGCCATAGAGCCGGGAAAAAAAGAAACATAGGCCTGACAATTCAGTCCACTTAATTGATTAGTTGTTTTATTCCTAACCTGCAGCTTCATTAGAGCATATTTTTTGAAAATTACACCGAGTGATCCCGATTTGGAAAAGTAGAATGAAATTGACAGTATAATCAGAGCAGAATTTCACAAATACAAGTAAAGTTATCCATATTTAGTATCAAGCTGTACCATAATAAAATGAAGAAATTAAAAGGGGTCTGCAAACTTTTGAAACCCACTGTACTGTCATAAATCCTGAAGTACCTGGAGTATTTTATCCCCAGGCTGAAGAATTTTGGAAGCTGGTCCTTCTGGTTGAACCCTGGTAATGAATATACCCTAAAGTTTGAAGCAGAGGTAAAACAACATTATGTTTTAATCTACACATCGCATACGTAGAGTTACATACATACAGAGACATATCCACACAGAAATCTGTGCCTTGGTAAAGCTTCATAAATGTAGGCCAGTTGCAATAATTACTTAATCAACTTATAGCTTGATAAAATTAAGGACTATAATTTTTTAAACCTGATAAATGCACGATGAACGATGCACAATATGCTGCGTGTGTGCTTATTCCACCTTCTTAAAACTGCTAAATACATAAATAATAAATTTGCTAAATACAGGTAATGGTCCCTGACTGACAACATGTTACTGTTCTGTAGTCTACAGTTCAAAAGCCTGAGTTTAGAAAAAATACTGCAGTGGCTTGTCAAGTGGAATTGCACCAGCATTACAATGATTTAGTCAATAATGTCGTTTTTCGTAATATTTTCTGAGATGATTAATCGTCCTTTAAAAAATGATTTTGTGACAGGCTTGCATAAATGTTACAAACAGATCACCTTAATAAACACTAATATATACAGTACAAGTCAATCCGTGGCAGGTTGACTTTAAGACCTGACCAAAGATCTGGGTTTTGTTTAAGTATTCATTGTCTTTATGGGTTAGACTAAGACCCAGAGACGGTAATACTATTTAATACAAATCTAAACAGTTTATGAATTTACATAATCATCTGGACGAAAGGGGTTTCCTCGACCACCCACTCCTCCAGATATGCTGAACCCCAGCTCTGGATTCTTCTCCACTTTCACATGAATCTGAAGAAGAAACAGATATTATTTAAATAGAATATATTGGTTTTCCAACATCCTGATTAATTTAAAATAGTGTAAAACAACAGCCACCTCTTGGTGCAATGTCTCATGGGGAATACGTGAGTGTCCTTGTGGCTGGTGTGAAACCTTAAGCATTAAAAAATCAATAAGTTGCTCTCTTGAAGGGTGGCGGGTCACTGGCGGCTGGGAACGCCCAGATGAGCCCATCTGACCATTAATCAAAGGCACCTACAAGAAATATGCAATATTCAAAGTACAGTAGAACTGATATGCTGGTGATCACAGTATGATCCTACTTTTCTGTGAGGGTCCATGGTGAAGCTCTGCTGTCCTTGAACAAACACCTCATCCTGGAACACAAACAGTTTATTATTCAACTAAATGCAGAACAATTAAAATACTCATTTGAATTTATGATGACTACAAATGCACCACAAAATACACCACATGCACATCACGTGACCTTACCTTGACCACCACACACACTTTGAGAGATTATGCATGACCTCTGAAGATGAAGTGAATGCAATGAAATCATGATTACATAGAGGAAAATCTTTAAGGAACAGAGTGAAGTAGAACACAGACAATGCACTGCATGAACATGGAAGGTTTTGCACCAAATGTTCTAAGCTAGCCATTTTTTGTCTAAATGCTTTAAAACTAGCGAATATGATCCAATACTCGCATATATATATATATATATATATATAAAATCAACACACTCACTAAAATACTACATGGGAAAAGATGTCACTTTTGGTAGTTTACAAAAGGAACAAAGGGTGACTTTAGTCTGTCAGTGGTCACTTCAACATCAGGGCGGAAAGGAAACAGACATTTCCTTCAGGTCTAAGGGATGTGAAACTAACAGGAGCTGGCTTAGTAAGAGCTGTTAGCTAAGCTAGAGGCAGTACTCACACAATTGCCCATAGCAGTGTAGGGGTGTCCATCTCTGGCACTAAAGATCAGAGAGCCTTGGCTTGCATGCAAATCCCTACAGCTGCTGTAGTGAGACCAGCTCAGTGGAGCATTATTGGAATTATAGGAGCGAGACAGCATGCTCTGAACAGAGGAACCACATGAAATTGGCTGAAATAGAGACTTTCATTGCATTGTATATGTGATGGCATAAACAGACAATAACAATACAAAGACAACCATGCAATTGACAATGCTGAGTAGCTGGCACAGAGCATATAGTATCGTAAGAGAGTTTTGATGATTAGAAGTTTTGTTTTGTGTCTCAGTCTTTTATTTGAACTTTTGAGCGCAGTGATGAAGCTGCGTAAGCTGATTGTTCCTTACAAAAATCTGTTGAAGCAAACGTGTATGCGCAGTAGGGCTGGGACGATACACTTTTGTCACGATACTCGGGAGCCGAGCCGATACATATTGCGATACAGTAAGTAATTATGATACGTAAAATGTTTACCTTAAAATGTGCAAAAAGAAAAGTTGTGTCCAAAGTTTATAAACCAAATAATGCCATTTGACATTTATTGAAGTGTTAAGATTGAACAGTGCATTAACACAAAATGTAACAAAGCGCTGTTACTGGAAAACAAGGAATTCATAGTAAAAATGCCTCTGAACACAAGTATTGAAAATATTGCGATACTTGATAAGGCATTGCTGCAAAAAGTATTGCGATCTGATCCAATATTTTGTCCCAGCCCTAATGTGCCGTATGTACTGCACAGCACAGATAATCCATCATTTCCACATATAAGTGCTTACCTTTTCCATTTTCTTGGCTTCAATATGCCGCATCACTTGATCCCTCCAGTCAGCCGGCACTCGACCAGATCCCAACGCGGCCACTGGTCCATCCAGCAGAGAGTGCTCAGAGTTCACTCTGGTGTTGGGTCTTTTACTGGGGCTGGTGTGCTGGTAGTTGAAGTCACTCACAGACATAGTCCTTTCTGGAAGCTCCTGAGGCTGTGGCCTAGCACTGTAGGATCTTGCAGCTCCAGGTCCATCTATGCTGTAAGTGCGGGCAGAGAGTGGTCTCTGCATGGAATGGCTCATTGCCAGAGGACCCCTAGCAAAAGTTGTGTGAATGTCTCTGTATGTCATATAGTCCCCCTCTGGCAGTTGCACACGTCTAGGATCACCTATGGACACATTAGAAGCACTGCTTCCTTGTCTTTGAAGGGTGCTGCTTCTAGGCTGTCCACCAGTAGATGGAAGTCTGTCTTTGGACCACATGTCCACGGGGAGTTTGGAAACCATCGGGGGTGCCCTCTGCTGGGACTGCAGAGGATAGGGAGGAGCCTGATTGCGATTGGAATAGTTTGTGTTTGCTAAAGAATGAGGCGGGGGAGGTAAGTACCCCTGGTGCTCAGTAGGCATACATGGGGCATTTGGTTGCCTTTGACCCCACATGCCATCATTTGGCAAAGCACTATTTGTGTACTGCACATTGTACTGCGGAGGGGGGTACCCATGGCCACGCTGGAAGGCACCGGGTACCTGTTGGAGCTAACAGAGGGTTTAGATGAAGACAGCAGACCTGACGAGGATGTTGATGAGCTGGGATAGACCTGGAGAGGCTGGTCATTAAGTAGAGAAGCAGACTTACTCCTTACTATGCTCTGACCCTGTGCCCCAGCCCCTGACGCCCTGCTCACTGCTGGGACATCATAGCGGTCACTTTCTCCCTCAAAGGAGAACATTTTTATGCCACCCGTCTCGATGTTGCTGATGCTGTGCGACTTCATCACCTGTGGAGGATAGCAACGTTTTTCTGGAGACAGCTCCTCTGTGCTGCGAGACAAGCTGAGGTCACTGCTGACTGCCACACCTGCATCACTCCTCAACGAGAGCCCGTCTATCACCTGCTGGTTTCCATTGTGTAAATAGTCTTTGTAGTCATTCATAGAACTCTTCTTAGTATTAATATCATCCTGCACCTGGCCATTCCTGCTCGTCTCCAAGTCATCCAGCTTTGCAATGTCATCCGTGGTGGTAGAGATGTTCATATTAATATGGTCCCACTTGCTGTATTTGTCTCGAATGCCGTTGTCCATCTCCTTTTCAATAGTGGTCAGTCTGGCTTCCACTGATAGATCATAGTCTCCTCCTTTCCGTGGCTGGGATTGCTGGGTTTGAGTGAGAGCTGGTAAATAGGTGTCTGAGCCATTGCCATTGTGGAGAAATGGTGTTGTCTCCTTTGGTTGGTTCATATTCTCATCTTCATGCCTAAAACAACCACAACAACAACAAAAGTCATTAAAACTAATATTATCAAATAAGGAATTAGAAGAATTATTTTTTGAAATCTCCAAGACAGGTACATTTACTTTTTTAAACTTGTGTTAAGAACTTAATAAATACATTTCAATTATTCTTTAAACCTGTGCATGTTCAGTCCAACTGAAGCGTCGCCAAAGTAGCGACTCCTCCGGGAGGATGGCTGCGTTTAGAGCCGCTCTGGCCCTCTCTGTGCAGAGTGTCCCGGGGATTCCTGGTGTTCGAAGCCACTCCATGTGTGGCAGAGCTGGGCCTATGGTGACTCGTTCTAGGCTGACTTTTATTGAAATCGGCGCTTTGCCTTGTCCCTCAATAATATTTCAGCAATGAGACAGTGAATCGCATTTATTTCACACCCAAAATCTTGCTACAGGCGCGAGAGGGCATCCAGTCCTACCTCATCGTGCAGCTAACACCGCAGATGGAGCAGGGGCAAGACTGAGAAAGGCACAAGTTTGCCACCTGTCTGAGTTATTGTGCAGTGTGAGAGTGTGACACCTGCAGCTCTCCATAGTCTCTACGCGCATGTGTATGAAACTAGAGCCGTTATTGCGCCTTTCTTACATCTGCGTTCTTTCATTAGAATTGATTAAATGGAGGTACATTGTTATTGATAATAACAATGTAATTCTTGTTAGTGGTCGAAATTTTACAACCCAGTCGGCCAAAGTGACTAGTAGAAAGTCTAGCAGCGCCTCTGCTACACTTACTGGATTTTTGGTAGAAAAGCCATCTTTGCTTCCCTTTCTGGTGTGCAGAGAGAGTTGTCTTGACTGCTGTCTGTGGTTAGGGAGACTGAATCTGACATCCGTGATGGTGATGAGCAGTTACTGTTGTTCTGGTTACTGTTGGCTACAGTATCATCCAGCAGCGAGTCAGCATCCCTCAAGTCATCTATGAAACACACATCGTTAGCTCACTGCAGTTGCGTTGCAATGTTGTGCGCTATGGCAACATTCATACCTTTTTATCCTTACTTAACGTCACCACCTTTGGTTGGTTTATTGAAATTTCCATAAGTGGGGGTCTCATCTCTGCAACTTTCATCTCCTCCTCTTCAAAAAGCTCCTCAGAATCCTATAGAGTAACATCACACAGATGATCGGGATGATGTATGAACAAATCATGCTTTATTGTTTTGTAAGGGAGATTGTTACATCAAGAGTGTCTTCATGGTTCGTCAGTGAAGCCTCAGAAGATTTAAATTGGCCTTTGTGTGAGTTATAAGATTCTGAAGTGTCCTGGGACTCTGGTGTCGACGCATCTTCAGGAAATGCGTTGGGTGACATTTTTTCCTGCACTGCTGCGGTCACACCATTTGGGCAAGGGGCCTCAATCACCTTCACACAAAAACAAACTAACTATAGCAGTCTAGTAAAATTGCATGCAACCTGATTAGAGCTAACCTAAATACCATAAACAAATAATGAATCAATTAAATTAATAAAGAAGAAAAAATGAGGATGGAGTGACTGACTAATGGACGCATTTGTAAAGAAACTTTGAGCATCTGGAAATGCACTATATGGAACTAATTATTATTATCAGGGAAGAGCACAGATAGAGTCATATTGCTATATTGTTCAGCATACCTTGACTCCCACGTTCTGCAGTCCAATGTGGTTCCTCTCCATGTGTTTAGATTCATCGTTTGATTCCTCTTCCTTGAGTCGGTGTGCCACTGATTGAGCCGTCTTCACCATGTTCTTTAACTCTTCTGGATATGGGGTAGGGTAGCGTTTCAGGTTTCCCTCCTTTAAAATAAAAATCAATGCAAGAGAACTTAAAGCAAGTAAAACCTTGTGACATTATTTGAGCATTTGTTTTCTGATAATAATGCAATGTAATCCAGCTTGACACCAACCCTTGGTGGAGTTTCTCTCTCATCCTTATCCTCGTCGCACTCAAAAGCCACCTGAGCTCGATGCTTGCGTTGCTCTTCCCATAGAGCAGGATTAAAGCTCTCAGAATCGGAGTTGGGGATGTCTAAAACAAAAACAAAAGAAGGTACTATTACATTTTAGGCAAGTGACTCATCACTACATTTTTTAACCAGAAGGGGGCACAGAGGCACCAATATACATTACATACTACTTTCATGAAAATGTATGATGGAATATCATAAATGACTTTCAAACAAGATGGAAAACAGCAAACAATGAGACTGATGTTGTACAAACAATGCATTCATTTAGGTCTATGCCATATGGTTTAAACCTTTAGGCACCTTTAAAGTTGAATACATTATCAGATTGTTCTGAAAAGTCACTGGATGATTTAGACTAGATAATGTGCCAAAGTCAATTTGAACTGGCTAGTGGAATAAGACACCAAACAGATGCTCAGAGGTCAAAAGAATACTAGTGTTCCTGTTGTCTCGGGTAACAGGGTCACACTTATAAAACATGCATTAACTGACTCTTGTAGGTCACATGTGACACGAACTTTCTGCTAGGATAAATACACTAGCCATGCTTGTGTTGCAAATAGTGTAATATTAAGTTCCACAGAAACTTACAATCCTCAGCCTTGGTCTGCTGGGGAAACATGTAATTCGTAAGCACAGTCTTTTGTGTCTCTGGATCCTCTTCTTTCTGCAGTGGGATCAAGGCCTTTGACTGTAAAAGACAGAAGATATTGAGTATCCTCTAAAACAGGGGCCAGACCGTGCCCAGTGCAGAGAAACATTCAACAGAGTGCATTTCAGAGAGAGGTTAAAACCATGCCTTATTTTGGCTTGGAAACCCAACGCCAGTTCCATCTGACAATAAAATTTTACTTTCTGAGGTATTCAATTGTTAGGAAATATTAAACTGGGAATAAAAAGTACCATCTTTGGTGATGTGTGCCAATTCTACAACAAGCCTGAGGGCCACAAAAACTGAAGAAAAATGAAATAAATAAATAAAAATAAAATAAAATAAAAGAGGGCCACACTCGGGCACCACTGCGCTAAAAGCTCAAAAAGATTTGAGGAAAATCATTTTCACTTCACAACAGTTACATAGCCCATTTATCCAAAGGGTAAAAATGAATGTGTGATCGTCGAGTAAAGTAATGCACTGGTTTGCTTTAAAGCGTCACAAAGGCACATTTAGATCAAATGTCAGGGGAAGTGGTTTACTGCGTTTTAAATGTGGTTTCCTGTTTAGCTGTGCTAATTAACAGAGTAACTTAACACAGTGACGAACCTGGGGTCAATGTACAGTTCCAACCTTATGTGAAATGATCTCAAATGAGGCAACTACTGTATGCTGTATGCATTGTGAACATAATACATGAAATACCTGATTTTCAGACAGCCACATAGCAGTCATCTGATTCAGTTTAGTGAAACTATAGGGAAGACTTTTTAACCTGGAACAAATAAGTGAAGTGAGTATTTGAATCACAAACAAGTTTATTGATGTACATTAGACATATAAAAATCCTATTAAAACAATGTGTAAGACATGAAGGTGCTGCACTCACTTGTTGTTACTAAGATTAATGACTTTTAGCCTCTGCATGTCACCCATCTCCTCCGGCAAAGACTCCAATTTGTTTGAATGCAGGAACAGTACAGTTGCACTCTTCCATTTACCAATCTGAGTAGAAGAGGAAAAACAAGGGCTCAGAGCAACAGATAAAAATATCAACCTGCATTGAGCACATTGCAGGAAATAGTCACCTCGGGGGAAGCTGGCTGAGGAAGTTGTGATCTGCAGCAAAGGTACGGATGAGGTCACACTGGCCAATAGAAGAGGGCAAGTCTTCAATCTCATTAAAACTACAGTCTAGTTCCTCTAGTGACTCCATCCTAAAGAACAAAGAGGATCGTCAGACAAAAGGACAGCATGGAAAATAAAAAGTATAAAATGGAGAAAATATTGAGTAACTCTAAGTAACCAATACACAAATATATTACGGAAAACAACTCCTACTCTACCACAAAAGCTGAAACACCAAAAAGTAATTTATTTTTAGAGGTACAAGACAAGATTAAACAGACACCATCAGTACTACCATTAGAAACACATTTTTAGTGCACTGGCTCACCCTCCAATGGAGTCTGGCAGTTGCACAAGCTGATTCTCATCCACTTTCAGAGCAGTTAGTTTCTTTAGGGAGCCTGAAATACAGAAAGGGCACAGAGATGCTCTCTGAAGCTTAGGGAAGTTTATTGATTATCACTTGCACTCGCAGAGCAGAGCATTGAAAATAGATTACAAATAAACAAAAGGGTCTAACAAATTGAAATCTGTAAATAATATTGCTTTAGAAAATACAAAAGAAAATTAATACAATAATTATGAATTTACCAATTGATCCTGGAAGTTGTACAAGGGCATTGTTGGAAATCAGGAGGTCCTGAAGATTCTCACATCCAGATATTTGCTCATCAACCATCTCTATGTTGTTCTTGGATACATCAAGATATGTCAGTTGTTTTAGCATCCCCAGCATCTGGTAACAGACATATTTAAAATGATGTTAACTCTGAAGGTCAAGGATTAGCTAAATGTTATGTGAAAGTGATCTCCTGTCAGAACAACAGATTGGTGCGATTTGGTCGATTTTCTTCTAACAGGTGATATATAATATTAACCACAACAACAGCTGATACAGTTAAAACTGTTTATGTAATTTAAGCATAAAAGTAATCAATTCATTTCTGTGTATTTTAGTATTTTAAGGCTGAAACATAAATTTGCACATTTGCATCAGTATTTAGCATTTCAAGAGTTGCATGCACATAGACAAAAAAAAGTCTGACATTATCAGGAGATGCTTTGTATTTGAGGATATGATCATAGAGGCTTCATAAAAAATTGAGAGCAAAAGCTTTATTTTGAGTAAAAAACATTAACAGAAACAAAGGGGGGAAAGTATATAGTGATATATTAAAATATACCCCAGGTAAAAATGTTAGTCTGTTTCCATCCATCCAAAGCTCCTTGATTGAAGTCAGTTGTTCCAACACCTCAGGCTGTCAAACAGAGCAAGTGACAACTGAGAGATAGACACACACTGTATGCATTTATCTACATTCAATGAACTGACATGTAAAACTAACACAGCAGGAGTAGTAATGATCAACATCAGAGGCAAAGTCATCTCTAAAGAGGTAGGGCACATCAAAACAGATTTTACTCACCACTTCAACAAATTCATTACTTCCAAGGTCCAGTCTCTCCAGCTGTGAGAGCTTCTGCATGCTTCTGTCAACACACAGTGGAGAAACAATTCAACAAGGGCAAACTGACATGACTTCGTAATGTTAATAAAATGATAGTGCCCTAAATCCACATTTAATGCCATGTTGAGTTGAATTAGATAACATTGAATGTGGACAGACTTCACTGGCTCACTTTTAAGTCCTCCTGCTCACTTACATTCATCTGACTCCATGGACCACAGAGCCTTCAGTGACACTGCTTCAAAATTCTGCACCTCTCTAGCCCAACACATTGGAATAATATATGAGCAATACTAGATTGTGTACCTTGTTTTTAATGTTGAATTTTGTATGAAATTATGTATAACAATAATAATAATAATAATAATAATAAGTAAGTGCTTTATTTGTCATTGAACAAGCGTACAACGAAATAGTGTTCAGGTGTTAGTCCTGAGCCGCTGCGACTGAGCCGCGCCGCCACTGAGAACCTCACCAGCATGTTTTTAGAGGTCAGGAAAACCATAGCACCCAGAGGAAACCTGGCTGCCTTTAGTGATCCTCTAAAGGTGCAATGCTTCCTGGGTTTGTCCCTGTTTCAGAGCGTGGTGTCCTGCACTGGTCACCATCTTCTGGGAAGAGCTTAGCAGTTAATCTGTTTTATTCTCCAGTGAACTCTCCAGCCAGAACACTAGTAGGGATAGAAGGCATGTGTGGCTTAGCTGTGTCTCGCCCGGATACCTCCTCTTTTGTCCCTTTTTTGTTTCCTGTATAGTGTCTCTTTTGACGCCTCCACTGTACTCCAGCTGTGGGGGGCTCTTGGTGCCTCTTCAGTGTTTCAGAAAGAATGAAATGTGTAGGTCTCAAATGTCTTTAGCTCATGAGCTAGCAGTTTGTTTACTTTTAAAAAGTAGCTTTCTTCAGGACTATTATGATCTCTTTGCAGTCAAAATAAATACTCTGAACCTCACAAAAAACATGGCAAAGACGTACAAAAGCATCCAGTAAATCAGTGTGGAAAACATGAAACCACAAATGCAGTTCGCAGATAATATAATAATAATAGAAGTTAATAGTATACTAGCCTTGACATGCAAGACCATGAATGATGATTTATGGAAAATGTGACATGCTTTAGCTCAGGGGCACCCTTCAGGAGCTTTCGTCATTTAGGTCATAGCATCATAATCCCCTTGGAACAAGCTGATATAAAACTAAAGTGATTCAGAACAAAATGAACACATTCACAAGTCAGAAGCAGTAGATTAATAATTAAGTTTACATGGCAATAAACACATTAATATTTCAAATTAGCATACACAACAGCACACATTAAAAGATTCTGATGGGGAAGTCTGGAACAAGGTATCTTGAATAAATTTAGAGTTGCAAATGTATCAGTAATTAAGTGTATGACTTGTAAAGTAAATAATAGGGCAAACTGTCTGTTATTAAGCCCTTTGATTATTTTGAGATTGTTGAATCTAATCAAGTCAGTATATGAAGATGACTCAACTGTCTTTCTACCTCACAGTTGGCAAGAATAGTTATTGTATCAAAAACATACTAAATTAAAGTCGCAAGCGGCGAAACAGGCCCTTGCCCCGGCACGCGACTCGCCCCCTAGTGACCGCCCTGGCTTTGCTCTCACTCCCACCCTTAATCAAACGGGCAGCTGGACAGAGGGACAGTAAGATTTTGTCATTTCAAAGAAACTACAGACTACAACTAGAGTACAGAGGATCACTTAAGAACCCTTCAATGAAGATGGGCAACTTCTGTACGACTGAGAGCCTACACAGATATTTCAAAGATAGGCTTAAGTAGCTGCCAAATTCCACAGAACGACCGCAGACTTGTAACCAATGCTACCTACTGTGTCTGAGCAAACGTACTGTGGCCACACCAGCATGACCCCTAGCAGGGTTTTTGTTTTTATTTTTCACAGAGGATTTCCTGTGGTTTAATTCTAAAACAATATTTTGCAGCTATTTTTGCAGCTGAATGTTTTTTATTATTGTTGTAGAGGATGATACAGTTATTCTGTTACTGATCATAACTGTTACCTGTTAATTTACAAACTCACTGATTTAAAGGCAGCTGAATCTTCTGGGCCCCTTCAACTTGGGCCCCAATACAATTGTCTTTTTGTCCATCACATAGTATACTATTATTAATACTATTATTAATAATATAACATAACATAATAATATAACATTTATCACAGATAATTAAAAACAACATAATAAACCAAACTGTGCAGTAAATGTTATTGAAATAACAAGCTAAATAGGAATAATCTTATTTATTTTTCATGTAACTGGCAGAATGTAGCTAAATGAGGCTTTACAGTGCGAGACCAAAATGAAAGCCTGCTCTCACTAACAGAGATCAGCTGATCAAATCAGCTGATGTCCGGACTCTTCCGCGGTTGATGAAAATAAAACTAGATTTGTTTTAAAAGTTATGGGGATGTCTAATGTGTAACTTTATGCCTTTCAAAGGTCGTTTCATTTTCTTGCTTCAGTGTTCATATTAATTTACACTTCCGCACCCCACTGTAATGTGCGCCTTTATACAGAGTATTAGAAAACCTGTCACAACAAGCAGTACACGAAGGCTCTTACGCAATAGTGTGAATTTTAGTACATGTGAAGTGTAGGGAGTGAAATTACTGCAAAAGGAGAGGAAAGAGCACACAGGAGAGATGACAGTGTTGATAAGACTCATATGCAGTGGACATCACTTACTTTGGCAACATCTTTAACTGGTTTTCTCTCAGTTCAAGGATTTGTAGCTTGGTCAACCTAAAGCAAGGCAGAAAGGAGTTAAGCAAAAATAAACTAAAACCAAATTAACAAGCAGATAAAGATCCAATAATACTTAATTAAAATGTATGTGTTTGGGTCAGATAAATTATATAAACTCACCGGCCAAAGCTAGCTGGCAAGAACTCCAGAAAGGCATCGTTCAGGTAGAGCTGTGTCAGACTCAGGAGTTGTGTGAAGCCTTCTGGAAGCCTTCAAAGACAAAAATCATCCAATCAGAATCAGTCTGAATTACTTTATTGATCTCCAAGGGGAACTTTTTTTTGTTACAGACCAGTCAGTGAATGACTAGAGCAGGGATCTCCAACCAGTAGAACAACATTAGTTTACCAGCCCTTTCTTTGTAGTTCACCAAAGGCTTTTTACATTTCTTGACACGCTTGATAAGTCACATTTTAGATGTATTTTCTTTTTGTTCTGAACAGTTTGAACAGAATCTGCAAACCAATTGGGTAAATAAAGTAAAGGACAAAATTGACTACTAGCTCTCTAGGTGAACTCCTCCTGGGTTGCAAAGTTACACAAGTGTCTTTGAAGCATAAGTAGCTCTCTGGGTGAAAAAGGTTGGAGACCCCTGAACTAGAGTTGGTA
This sequence comes from Neogobius melanostomus, assembly GCA_007210695.1. Lineage (NCBI taxonomy): Eukaryota > Metazoa > Chordata > Actinopteri > Gobiiformes > Gobiidae > Neogobius > Neogobius melanostomus. Next base: position 612,731 of record VHKM01000393.1, read on the forward strand.
TTTGTGAATGTGATTATAGAAAACTTACTTTGATATTGGGTTCACACTAGCTTCTACAATGGTTAGGACTTTGCAGTTTTTTATGTTCTCTGGAAACTCCTGTATACCTGAAAAATAACTTCTGTTAAAGCCAAAAAGGTAATGTGGGCATTTTGTTACCTACATTCACAGACAGTACATCATGGAAAGTGCTTTTGTAACTGAATAGATTCTTTAAAAAAGAAAAAATCCTACTCTCCAAGTGAAGGTATCAAACAGGAAACAAATCTTTTCTCTGAGGTTATTAGTGTGAGTGGTGTAGGTGTGCGTGTGTGTGATTGGTGGTGGTTGGAGATTCAGCTGCACTTCAGTCTAGCCCAAGGGCAACCGTGGCTATATAGCAGGGGTTACCACCACAGATTATGGAGTGAATAAAAAAATCCCTTCCCTTGTGTGACGTGCTTTCGGTGACTTGTGCCATGCCAAAAGCGCTTTACAAAAAGATTCCCTTCCTATGTTTTTTGGTGTCTGCAGAGCCACCACAGCCCGTATTTAGGGTGCTTTAGATGCAAGCAATAGCATTCGTCAAGATGCAGCAAAACAAATGACTACAGCTAGATAGTCGGCTTAGGAGGAACAGTCAGCAGTTAAAAACTTGAGATTTCATGTCACAAATTCAGGTTAGGAAACAACAGGAATATGGTTGAGGTTAGGTCAAGGATTAGGATTATTTACATTTTCAGACTAACCAACTCATAAATCTATCCAAAATCCCAGCAGACTGTCCCTCCCGAGCAGAGGGCACTAACTAAAACAGATGCAGCTCACACTGTATCGTGTTTCACTGCAAGTAAAAGCTTCATGTGACATATAAAGTAGATGTAGTTTGGGTTCTGTGTACTTTATGTATACTTTTCATGGCATTCTCTATGGAAATATTAGGATTTTCACATTATTTTATGTTTGTTTTTTCAAAATGTCAATACTTAAACATATATAAGATCTAATGCTCTGTTACTCAGTACTCAAGTAACATTTTCTGCAACTACTATTTTACTTTTACTGTAATTATTTGGAAAACTACTTTTACTTCAACTTAGTAAAATTATTTAAAAGTAACATTACTTTTACGTCAGTGAATATGTTGGCTAGTCTACCCACCTCTGGGGACTTTTTTATAACAATTGTGTAGTATTGGATTGGTGAAATGACTGGTACTGGCCAATATACCAATATACCAGTATCGGTGTTGGCACATCCCTAACACTGTGTCAACTGACCAAATCTTTGTTTATTTCCAGTCATTTTTGTGTCCACAACACTTGCTGCAAAGAGCTGAGTGAGGTTAAGCTCCTTCTAATGTCAACATGGTAGACCTTCTTTAAGATAACACAACTCATCCTTTGTTTATTCTACATGGTTTCTGCACTGATTTCAAACACTGCTTTTGTAACATTTCTGACATGTACACTACAGCCAAAGCAGCCGCAACACCAAGTAATGGAAAAACTTAAAAAAATATTTAAAGTTACTCTTTGGGGCAGCGCAGCACTTAAGAGTAAAAGTGTCTAGTTTCATAAGCCGTCACAATTTGTCACGTCACAATTTGTCTAGTTTTGTATGGACTAAAACCGGCTTCTCTCTGTAGAAAACTTGCAGGTTCAGTCTTGTCTGCTTCTCTTATTTAAAAAAAAAAGAAATGTGAACTCTGTTATGACGGAAGATAAGAACGAAACATTTTATTTGATCAATATTATGCAATTGTCACACATATCAAATATAAAACAGCAGGTTGAGTTCTCCTAGTTATAAAACAATTTTATATAGCACCTGAACTTTCAACCTCAGCTCAGTTTACATAAAGAGATGCGGCATGAAAACTGCAGGTGTTTTTCTTACTGTTTTTGCTGACGTCAAGCTCCCTGAGATTGACGAGGTTTGCTATACCAGCTGGCAGCACTGTTAGGTCATTATCTGGCAGGCTCAGTCGATGGAGTAGCTGGCAGTTAAATAGTTGCTGTACAGAGAAGAGACCAAGAGGATGAATGGAGAGCGCAATTTGGTAGAATTTGAATATTAAATTGATTCAAAATTATAAAATATTCAAAAAGAAATGAGACACTTACTTTGGGAAGCTCCTCAATCTGGTTGGCATCGAGGTACAGTTCCTGCAGGGTCTTTTCAAAGCTAAAAATCTCCTTAGGAACTGTCTCCAGGCTGCAGTGAGAGTAGTCCAGCGATGTTATCGTCTCCTCCTCACCCCGCAAGCAGCGGCACGGCACAAGCCGCACAAACAGGCTCCGCTTGGACATACTCAGGCACTGCAAAGATCAGGATAAGGAAAAGGTAAGTAACCTTTTAGTTATGAGGGAAAGTCAGTATGAGATATAACATGCCATATATTACATCTCTGGTGAGATTACTGTGAACGTATTGTTTTGTTAAAACATTGAATGTATTTACATATTGCAACAATTGTAACAGAAAAAGAAGAAGAAATGTCACTTGTACGTGTCAGGGAAATACAAAGGGTATTTAATCAGTTCAATTAATATATTATGACAATATGCTCACACAAAACTGATATCCCCCTCTGGCCAAATCCTCCTCACAATCATTTTTGTGTGGTAAAAATTTAGAAGACAGAAGAAATGAATCATGAAATCAAGCCACCCATGTCAGCAAAAAACATCTAAACCCTATCCTTCTGTGAAGTATGGTGCAGGAAAATCATGGTGTGGGGCTGTTTTGTTGCCTCAGGGCCTGGACAACGTGCTGTCATCAATGGAAAAATTAATTCACAAGTTTATCAAGATATTTTGCAGAAAAACCTGAGACACATTCACAAGAGCGTGGAATAACTAAGTGAACCCTTGTATTAAATAGCTGGCTGATCCTTCTTTTGTAGCAACAACTGCATTCTTGTAGGCGCTCACAACGATCAGGAAGAATCTTGGACCATTCCTCTTTACAAAACTGTTACAGTTCAGCGAGATTCCAGGGTTCACTAACTTTTTCCTCCCTGTCCTGTGAATCTTTACATGTTCTGACCAATAAAAATATGATAAAATGTACATGTTTGGGTGGTATTAGTTCAAGCAGACACTGTGTACTCATTCTTGTGATTTTGATGCAGACCACATTTATGACCAATTTAGGCAGAAATGTGAGAAATTCCAAAGCGTTCACATACATTTTCCTCCCAGAGTATGTGCAAATTGATGCTTATTTTAAGAGCCCCTTCGCCAGCCCTGATGGCGCTTGGGCCTAGTAATAATAAAGACATTAAGAAAGACAAAATGAGACAAACCTCAAACTGTAAATTTATATTTCCTAAGCCAGCCATTCCCAAAGTCCAGGACAACACGGCCTCGTTAGCGATACAGAAATCTCTCGGGGCCCCAATTATAACCTATATTTACTCCATTCACAGAAATTTGTTATTATTCTGTAACTAAAATTACATTAAAAAGCGATATCTAGCAATGTCTGTAGTCTTAATACTGGTGTTGTATAATGTAGCAAATACATGTCCTTTCAAGATCAATTTTCTTTCACTCCAAATAACACATGGAGGTCCGTATGGTTTCAGATCCAAAAAGACAACTTCTATGGCAATAATTCAAGCAATTGGAGAAATCACTAATGGACTAGATCAAAAATAATTATGTAGTTGGTATCTTTATCGATCTTAAGAAAGCCTTGTATACAATAAAAAGTTCAATCATACTCAATGTCACGGCCCTGGCCCGTGTTCTGGGTGGTTTGGGAAGTGGGCTTGTCTTCCCCATAGACCGTTAAAAAGAATAGACAACTCCTCCTCACTCCTCCCCGTTTACCACAATGACCACGTTCGAGGGGGAAATCATGGCGGATTTACAGACTCCTCCTCCCCAGCTCTGACGAAGCATGTTCCTAATAAGGGCATAAGGGCGGGATTTTCACTGTAGACTCGGCCCTTGCGTGACCTTTCAGCTCCAATGCTAACAGTCCGACCTCCGTTAAGGAGATTTAAAAAAAAAAAAAAAAAAAAATCTTTCGAAAACCAGCCTGGTTTCTTTTTTGTGACTAACCCAGCGTTATGTCAGGAGGAATATGTAGCCATAGAAAGTGTTTAAAAAATTGAAACCAGGCGTTAAAGTTGTTTTTAACGTGTCTAAAGTCCAATGCTTTTCAATGGGGGCCTAGCGATGATATGGAGGTACTACAGCAATGGCGGAGCAATGGCGGCCTCCAGTGTTGCGGTCATAAAGCAGAGCAGCTAGCGGCCATTGGTCTTCCCCTACGGTTGCTCCTCCCTTTGTCTTTTGCCCAGGTGCACTGGCCTCCCGCTCTCCTCCGCCCCTCTGGGCTGCTGTCTCCACTGCAGCGCCCATAAAAGGCAGGCCGTGTGGCATGCTCTCTCTCTCGCTCCTCCTCCTTCGGGCTTCCATCTACTGGCTGCTACTCCTCTGGGTGTCCACCACTGCGAACTTACCAAGACACGGCCGTTCACCTAAACTAACAGACCGAACAAGGAGAACACTGGTCAGAAATGTAACCAAGTGCCCTAAGATAACTCTGGAGGAGCTGCGACGTACTGCCGCTGAGCTGGGGGAATCTGTTCATGGGACAACTATAAGTCGTACTCTACACAAATCTGGCCTTCATGGACGAGTGGCAAGAAGAAAGCCATTATTGAAAGAAGGCCATAAGAAATCCCGTTTGAAGTTTGCTAGAAGTCATATGGAGGACACAGCTACCATGTGGAAGAAGCTGCTTTGGTCAGATGAGACAAAAATTTAACTTTTTGGCCGTTAATAAATAACGTTATGTATGGCACAAACCTAACACTGCTCATCGTCCTGAGTGCACCATCCCCAGTGTCAAATATGGTGGGGGAGCATCATGCTATGGGGAAGTGACGTGCGGGGAGGTTTGTTGCTGGTGAGGCACATGCTATTGACTCCAATATAAAGTAAACAAAACTGCAGGAATAAATGCAGGAAAGAAATGCAACTTGCTGTCTCTGGTATTCTCTTACTTTGAAATAGCATTCAATAGCAACACATTTAAACATAAAATACATTCTCACAATATTGCAAATACAAATTAAAAGACAACATAGTGGACGTGTTATTTCATAAAGAGGAATATCGCCTGACATATGGCAGTATAGCTACACTACCTTGAAATCTTTCCACATCAAGACTCTCCCTCATGTCACTCTGCTGCTCTTTTTTTGTGGGCCTCGTCACTTTTCCCAAAAGGAAAGCGGTGAAGGTGGATGACATCAGGTTGAGGCCATTGAGCAATTTCTAGAGTTGTAGGCTTCACAAAACAACATCCTCATTACAAGGATCCTCGAAGAGCAGAGACTGGCAGTCAGTTGCGGACTATAGTTGGATGTGATGGACGCAAGACATGCGTTCAGTTCAACTGTTAAACAAAGAAACAGGTGGAGCTAACAGCGTGGCGCTTCTCAGCACTCGGCTGCAGTGTACATGTACGCGCTCTGCGCAAGAGAGCTCGGGCGCTCAGGGCGCTCGGCTCTGAAAGACAATTAATCCTATATTAATATTACAAAAACGAACGTTTCAGATAATGCACATGGGTTGGTTTTCTAGATCATCCATAACCAATTATGGATTTAATCATCATACGTCAATATTCCAATATATGGAGTGCAATAAATTATTACCTGCAAACAACGTCTTTACAAATCGAGAGAAAGTGCATAATTTGAGAGGATATGTAGAAGATTTTACATGGCCAATAGCTCAGTCCACTCGGAAATGTTTTTTGTGTGTCTGTATGAGAAGTACAACTTTGGAACAAGATATACAACTCAAGCGATGCCACACTATCCACAGATTTAAACTGTTATATAAACATCTGTTCTGGTCACAATATAGAGAGAGTGGGTGCTTTTGTTTCCTTACCATTGCTGGTATATTGTTTATTACCATTGTTGTTATAAAATGTTACCATTTAATAACAATCTGATACCTATGGTAACGCCACTATGATCCATCGCTCTTGTTTTAGCAACTGATTTATTAATGTTGTTGTAAATATAATTGCTAATCATGTTGAGTCTATATTTTGCTGGAAAAAATGGAGCATGTAACAGTAAAGGTCCTTGTAATATCAATGAAAAATTAGTGTGGGATTAAGCAAGTTTATCTTCTTCCCACTCCCTTTCAGGCAAAATGTTTGTGTTTATTTTTATTTATATTTGCCTGAAATGGATAAATAATTGAGAATTTTTTTTTTTAAACTGTACTTGTTTTGTAGACGAGCTTTGGTGGCCGACACTTTAGTGCCTCTGAGGCCCCAGAGGGGGCCCCGGACCCTGCTTTGGAACCGCTGTTAAAGCTATTAAAACAGGCTTTTTTAAGCTGTTGCAAGATTAAATTACATGAGAGGCTAAAGTGGTTTTATCATAATTTACATCATACTGTGTTGCTTTGTGGAATGTGCTTGTCAATAGAAGTATGTAGAGAATGTGACTTTTGGTTTTAAAAGTTCATGAGTTCACGCAGTCCATAATCACCTAGTGCTTCCATCACAGACCTTTGATCCGACTGGCCTTGACCTCATGACAGTGTCATCACAACAGGGCATGGTAGTGAGCATGTAGTGAGAAGGTTCTTTCTGATATCTCTGAGCCTTTAATATTATTTATTGTGTATTTGTTTTAGGTTAGAATACAATTGTTAATGTGACTTGCTGATGATAAGCACATTACGCTATCAAGAGTTTTTTGAAGAGTGACTGAACAGACAAAAATACTTTCCATATGCATAACGTCTGCACAATCATGGGGTGTGAACTTAAAAAATGTAAACAAGTGGCCATACATGTGGCTGAATCCTGTATGTGGAAAGTGGTGCACGAATGACAGCATCGCCTGGTGCCTACCACACAGGCTTATATCAACTGACCTAGATGTCACTGCAATGATTGCTGTCCAGCTTTAGTCCATCAAGAGCCACTCATTTCTGAAGCAAGACATACTAAGCTCTTGTCTGAGATTTTCTAGGTCTAAACTATTCACAACACAGTGACCCACAACTGCCGAAGACTTTTGAAACACTTGGAAATGAGACAAATGCTATCTTTATTTGCAGACATTTCAAGCTGTGTGGGCTTGTGTGAACTGCAGACATGTGACTCCCGCCTGGCAGTGCTCCTCGTAGTCTTGGTGTGCAGCAGTGAATGAAACTGCCGTCCTCGCAGCCAGAGCCAGAAAAGTGTTTCACAGCAACAGCCCTGCAACCGGAGTGCCCCTTGTTCCCCTGACATACAAACAGCAGCAGAGACACTGGCCTCCTATCACACTCTCCTCTCTTTTACAAAGGCCAATGCTGAAAAGTATAATATTGCCTAGACGCAACGGTCTGCTTCATTAAGGGCTCATCTGTAATTTGCTAAATCTACCTGTCATTTGATCAGTTTATGCCAGAATCACAAGGTCACAAGGTTTCATTTAATATTATATCCGAGTGACCAACTCAATTAACAATTAAGTTCTGATGAATAAACCCAGGGTTCTCAAAAATGTAGAAACACTCTTGTATGTCTGAACTGTCCAAGTTTGATCTAGATAGACAATTAGTAATGAGTCAGATAAGCTCAGCTAACAACAAAGGAAGCACTAGTGAACCGCAGCATATGGATCACGTAAAGACTTAAGCACAAGAAAGCAGATTGTGTTCTTTATAGAAAATAGTACATGCCTGCTTGATATGGCCGAATGTGATTAGTAAGGGTTAGCCCGTGCTCTATCAAAGACGCTTTTCATACAGATAGAGGTGTACGGTTACTAGCCTGGTGAGACAAGAATGATACCCCTCTTCATTTTTTTTTATACAGACGAATATCAGTCTGGGACCCTCGTCCTCGTTGGCGGCATCAGAAAGCTCAAACGAGCCCGTGCAATCAGATACGTTTATTTGCCGTCACGTGTTGTTCGCGAGCAGCGTCACTAACGGGACGCGGAAGTCCCTCAATAACAATCTATAGGCAACGCACAGCAGAGAGAGCTTTTTTCTAATCGGCGGTAAATTACCAAAAATACATAGACAGTAGGGGAGTCCTGTGCGAATATTAACGCAAAACCACTTATAAGTCTGCATCAACGGCAGACACCAGCCCTTCACTGATTGCTTTACTCCACTTCCTGTTTGCTTGCGTATGTACGGATGTGGAAATGGAGTTGATGCTACGGTGAGTTAAAGGACTACTGGGTCAGCGGTCACAGGTAACAACCACAACAATCAGGCCTTTAAGAAGATAAAACATCTGTCAGAACGCACGTTTAGGTTAAACTTCCTTGACTTAACTTGTAATTTGAAGTCAATGTATAAATGTTTGTACAACCAAGCCCCTCAGACGGCTCATGGTCCCACTTTGATCTGTGGGTTCCATCACACGAGGAGCTGCTAATGGGAATGCGAAAGTGCCCTTAGAAAAAAGACCATTGGACAGTCGGCCTTTACTGTTCAGGAGCTAAACTCTGGAACTCCTTGTCTACTGAGGTGAAACAGGACTAAGATCTGGGGGCTTTTAAGAATAAACTAAAGCCTGTTTTAAAAAGAGACGTGAAGGTTGCACTCAGATGCACTTCCTTTGTGTAATGTCAGAATTAATGTTACTGTACATGTATTTTCTGTATGTATTGTGTGCATTTGAAAAGCCCTTCTATGGACGGACATTACAAATTAGCCTTGGCTATGAATGTTGTGGTGTGGTACATTTTGACTGTTCACACTAAGAAATAAAAATCATTTAGATTTTCAATTTTCCTAAATCAGGCAGCGGAAACAAGTGCTACAAACTAAGCAACAGGAACGGATGTCTAGGATTACAGCTGAAAGAGAGAAAACAAGTGAGTATCTGTAACAGGCAGCAACTTCGTAAAACCTGAAGGTCCAGTTTCTATCTGGTTTTGGTTCTCACCAGTGATTTTGGGTCTCAGTGGTCTTGCGTGACTATAGATAACAAAACAATGATTGTTTTCTTTGAATACCCAGCGAAATGAGGGTGAGTAATCTGATCTGTGACAAAGACAAAGTACCTTTGACAGAACCACACTTTCAGCCTAAAGCATTACGGTACATTCAATGCACTGAGATCAAAATAACAGCCAAAAAAGTATTTCAACATCCGCATTCCACCAGTCTTATCATGAGTTATGCAACGTCAGTTGTTCCAGCTCTGACTGACTTGAAGACAAAGATGACAATTCACTGTACAATTAAAGTCATGCAATGTCATGTTTGATGAACATGTGGATGTGCTCTGATCACATCCCATAGCAAGCAAACACTAAGAGATGGATAGGTCTCCCTAAACATTAGGCATTTTGTCCGTGGGTGGGGCTAAATCAACCTATTCATAAAACCAACCCAAAACTAATCTTTGTTTTGTTTCTGCTTAAGAAAAGGAAGAGCATGTCTTGAAACAGATTTTACACGTTATGTAACAAACTCACAAACCCAAATAAAAGAAAATACCACCGTACAGAATTGTCTGGGAATACAAGCTTGATACCTAAAGTTAACACTTTGTAAATTTCTATACCTTAACAGTTTGATGAGTACCATAACCAGCAAATACAAACATCACCAGGGAACACTACAATATTTATGGTCATTTCTAGCAAAACTACACGGACTTGGGCAAAATGGCCAGTATTTAGGGAGTCTCACAGACAGACTGATGTACCACTAGCTACGTTGACTTGTTATCAAGTCTGAAACAAGCACACCTTTTAAGGGATTGTCCAGCACATAATGGTGTACCCTACACTGAATATGTAAATCGGTGTAAATCATGTCTGACAGATCTGTCCTCAATAATTCAATATTATGTGTACCTTAGACGCATTTGATATTTTAAGGAAAAATAATCAGGCCACAAGAAAAATCTATTCAAAAGATCATGTCCTCTAATACCCCCATTCTGCACAATTACAGTAGCTGCTATTTTGCTGCAAATCTCTTACTATTTGTTCAAACTATGATAATGATTATCATTCCAACTTCAGGTCCAGAATTTTTATATTTAGATTTATTTTTGAGTTGTTGAGGATCAACAAAGAGCAGTTTTAGAGTAAAGACATGCACATCCACAGCTCTAAACCAGTGTGCTGGGTCAAAATCACAGTACAGTGGAAAAAAAAAAAAAAAGCTGTGATGCTCACCTTGGCCCTTTATCAGACTATCACACTATCAGAAGAAGTCTGATGAAGGGCCAAGGCCTGAAACGTCACTGCCAGTGACAGCAATAAAAAATTGGTGACCATCACAGTTGTGAGGATCCACAGTTTTTTCGATGAAGAGCACACATCGCTGTGTTGTATGTAAAAAAAAAAAAAGAAGCCACATCCTGGCGACAGAAAGACAGACAGCAGTTTCTGTTCTGGGTTGTAACAGCAACAATATTGTAACATCACTAGCGGTGTCACACACTGTGTAAAGCAGATACAAATTTGCACTATGATGTAAACTATCCGTTAGCCATCAGCTTGTATGGTTTGAAGATAAAAACAGCCTCCAAAAAGCTTTTGCGAAGCTTTCACATTTGGTATGGTATTTGGTTGACCATACACAATATCAATCATAACACGGCGCAAACTTCATGCATCAGGCAGATTTTTTCACAAAATACTTTTATGAGGCAAAAATAATTTACCCTACAAAAAGAAAAAAAAAATAGCTCCCTTAACTTTTGACTTTGATAATGAACACGATACTACATGCTTTCCTTGTTGTACAACTCATGTTCTGTAGGAACTAGAGATGTTCCTATTCTATAATTTTGGTATCAGTAGCCGATCAGATCTGATCCACCAAAAGGTGTAGTGTATCTGCAGCTGCTCTAGTCTGTGGGTTCACCCCAGCGGTGCTAAAATACTACACTAAGAAACTACCGCTAACAGCAGCAACTTAGGCTGAGGATAGACTACATGATTTTTTCCAGTCTTAAAAGATTTTGTGAAGAAACCGTACATGACTGAATTGAGCATGATTACAGAAGGACTGGGAGTTTATAACGAGTAAGAATCATGAAAGCGGTCACACTACAGTCTGTCTAACAGCTCGATTATAGAAAAAATAATAATCACGATTATTTTAGTAATAATTGAAATTTAAAAAATCTTTATTTTATATATTTATTTATTAAAATAAATAAAAATAACAATTTCTTTGGACAATTTTAAAAAGTCCAAATTATAATGAATATGCTCACGTTTCTAAACTAATCCTCTATGAGTGATCCCCGTCACACCTGCCCCTGTTGGCCAGCCCTAGCAAACCGAGTCGCGCAGCCTGATGACGTCATCACACAGCGCTGTTTATGTTGGACCAAAGCATTTGTCAAAGCGCTATATAAAACCGATGCATTATTATGATGGATGGATGGATGGATGGACGATTATGCCATTTTTATAATAGTTTAGTGTAATAATCAAAATCATGATTGATTATTGCACAGCCCTATGCTGCTGTATTATAAAACAGCAGGCTTCAGATCAGCAAAGATATGCCACTGTTTCTGAGTGTGTGTCCAGATTGGTCGACAATGTCATGAGATCACGGTCGGCCCAACGCGATTCAATGGTGCAGGTGAGATTTCCCGAGCTTGTTTGTAGATCTCTCAAATGGAAATTAAAAGAAGGTGACACGAAGAAGCAGCACGCATTTGCAGTGGATTTAATAAGGAACGAAGGTGGACAGACTTCAGCCCTGTGATAGAGTAGAGAAGTAGCTGAATTGTCCCAACACAGTGAGTGATGCTAAGATCTTTTACGGCTGAAATGTGGCTGGAAAAAGTGGTTCGTGTGGACTTTTGGTTTTAAAATGTTGTGCTGTGTGGTGTGGTCTGCATGGGGCTCGCTGTGGCCATTACTTTGATGCGTGTGCCGCTGTTATGATAGAGAAATGTGACCATTCCACTCCGTTATTGGCCACTGCTTTCAGTGTGTTCACTTTTGGGAGGGTAAAATTACCCACGCTTCTCCTGTGTGTTGGTTTTAAAATTGAAACATGCTTCATTGACTTTGCAGTGCTTTGATTTAACCTTAGAGTACAACTCTGGCAGAATCGAATCTAACAGCAGTGATGAAAGTCCTTCCTTATACGCATGTTTAGGCATAAAGTAAACCATGTGCTCCTAGTGTCTTTTACAGTCGTTAAACATAATATGAAATGGCCTTTGGACGCATAGGCCTATAAAGCTAAAACAAATAACCACTTTGCTGTTGTTTTGTGAAAGTGCTTCAAATGCCTCAATTCTAAACCTTTTTACTTTCAATGTAAAATGTCTATTTTAGCCTTAACTGGTTAAATATTTGTGTACGTCACATCTGGCCGATGAGAGATGCCATGCTGAATATACTCACAATGAGATACAAGGCCACGCTAGGGCTGGGAAAAAATCGATTTGATTTAAAAATCGAGTTGGTTGGTCAAATGGGGATTTAATAGCAGTTCGAAAACTTTGTAGCTCTAAATACTAAAACATTTCGGTTAAATTATCAAATTAGTGCATTTACCAAGTGTGTGAGCAAACTATACACCTCGTCATTTTGGACTCAAGAGCCAGGGTCCCTTACTCCCTTTATATTGAGGGATAGATCCACCGCAGCAATCTTCTTATCTTATAACTATGGACAATGTGGGTAAATGCCAGATTCAAAAAGCCACTGTTGCTACTTAAAGCAGCAACTGTAAACTGTAACAGTTTGTGGACTTGTTTGGAATAAACCTACTGCCATAATCATACTGTATAAAGCCTCCTGAAAGCTCAAATGTAACGCATTGTTTTGCATAAAGACAACTCTCCATACTTGGACTGAGTAACACTTGGTCAATAAGTTTTACAGCCGACGGGAAGCAAAACCAGGTAGTTACAAGAATAACATTGTTCCATAGCAATCGCAGAGCACAAAGAGGCCACAGTGAACAACACATGGAGAAGAACAGTGGGAGGAGAGACATTTTGACTTATTCATCCGAGCTCCCAATCAGCTGCTAACACACGAGCTCATTAGTTTCTGCCCCACTTCCTCTCTGCTGCCTTTATCCTCATCTCAGCAACAAATTGGGGATACAGATTCTTAGCACACATAACCCAGATGCACACTGAAGTTACACACTGAAGAACACTGAACAGCGTATTTTCACATCTACGCCGTTGACAAATGGGGGAGGGCGCACTAGTGGATTTAGTGCTGACAGATTTAGGGCACTCCAGGGAATCAAAAGTGATGATGGTTTATCACTTACTTTTTAAAACAAAAAATGCCCCCAGATTTATTTATTTATTTTGTTGTTGGTTTTTTTGCTATGTGAATCAGTATGAAAATCCAGATGTAGCATCCTATGGGTTTTTGGAGGGTACAATTGGGAGATTTGGAACCAATATTTAATCTACTTATAGTTGAGGTCGATATAGATTTGTCAGTGCTTTGTGCATAAACACGCTGTCGAGACAGTCATGGTCTAGAGCGGAGTATAGTATTCGGCAGAAAAATGGTCAGGAAACCTAAACTAACTAGATGAGTCTATTAGGCACAGTATTTGAACCCAGTCATTATTTGCTCCGGCATCATTCTGTCTGTATTGTGTGTCAGAGTCACGTAAGTGAGCACACACGAAAGTGGAGCGCAAACAGTCCGTTTCTGAAACAACATGCTGCCGAGTACACGTGATTCAAGTGAGGGGAATAAACACACCATCTGACAGACTGGTAACATTGGCATCACAGGAACTAACAAACAGGAGATTTGAACGAGAATAATGAAACATGAGCTTTCATGCATACAAAGCCTAATATGCAAACACCGTATACTTAGAACAAGAGAATACCGGTCTACAGCTGCAGGCACGTTAGAAGAGACCAATATAGGCTACACTGAACATATTGTCTAATTTGACATTTAGACAAATGTTGTGCTTTCTTTATGGGTTAATTTATTTCTTTTGGGCTACTGGGTTTATTGGACGGCACAGGGTGAACGAAAGGGGGTGAAGAACAGGAAAAGACACTCGGCAAATTGTCAGAGCTGGGACTCAAACCCAGACGTTAAACACACATTGGCTCACACATGCGCATTATGTTAAGAAAAGACCAGTAAGTGCAGAATATTGAGCTGCTGGAGCACACACACACACATTTTTTTTGTTAATGGTGTATCACTGCTTGTACAATTCTCAATGAGACTGGAGCAGGCAGATGGGGTGCCAACAGAAAAAGCAAAACCAAGGAGAAACCCCATCAAAGACTGTTGCCAAATCCCACACTGCCTAAATGCCTGGTGCACACAGTGATGAGATGGCATCAAGAGGTCAAATTGAAGTGCCTGGATGCAAATTGCAGTGCTATTATAATTGATACGAATGCTTAAAAAGAATGTTACGTTTTCCAATTAGGGCACAAACAAATATTATTGATACACTGTGAAAGACACTATGATTCAATATTTTGGGGGAGTGTAATACAAATGTCTGTTTGGGTCAGTCAGCGCACATGTGTAAAGTGTGTGTTTTACAAATGGTTTAAACAGCAGTAGTTCAAACACTGTCACTGCTTGTTGATAGAACTGCTGAAACTGAAGAGAGTCAGCTCTGTGTCTCTGATGCTGCCAGACTGGAACGGATGTGACATACCCCAGAACTCAACAAGGCCTGTTCCTTGGTAACATCACAAACAAAACACCCATACTGAAAAACTCGCAGTGATATCAGTAACATACTTGTATTAATGGGCAAGAGAATTGGGAGCTTTTGATCTCTAACCCTATCTTATATGCAACAAGATAAGTCTGTTGTAAATGATCACACAAGGAAATGGCTTCATTCATTCAACAGAAGTTATTGGAAACAAGCAACTGCACACCACATTGAGAAAGTTGTATTTGAAAACGAGGTGAAACATCAGGCTTTAAATGTACTATGTAACAGAATGATACAAGCGTGGAGGGTAAACCACAACCAATAGACATATTTCAGTTCCTTCAAGGACAATACACATAGTGCCAACAGGTGCAGTGTCCATTGTGAGATGTACTTGTACTACTACTACTACTACTACTTGTACTACTACTACTACTTGTACTACTACTACTTGTTCTACTACTACTTGTACTACTACTACTACTACTAATAATAATAATAATACATCCAATTGTTGTTATTATTATTTCCACAATTGTGTTTGTTAATAAAATGGTCAATTCTACAGCTTTTACAAATTTACTCTAAAAGCACTGATCGCAACTCTTACCTATATTAAATTGAAATTAAAACAGTCAAGTTGGAAGAGCAATCTCATAAGATCAAGTAGCGAGAACACACGAAATGCACTACCGTGTTCACAGGTGTACAAGGAGCAGCTTCAACACAAACAACAGTGCAGGCCTACTGTAAAGCATAGATAAAAGGGTACGCGTTTATGAAAAATAATCTCTCTTTAACTTCATAATTAGATCATAATCATAGCTTGCAAAAACAACAGCAACGTTATGAATCTAAGTTAATTGATAATCTGTTGTTGACTACGTGGTGGAAACGCGTGTTTAATTCTGTTTTAGGATTACAACATACACGTCGTGGTATTTTTTTAATACACTTTTTTTACATAAATTAATTGCCCAAATACATGGCCTTTCCTTATATGCGCTTTTAATGCTAACATTTAGCATCCTCCAAGGGGCCTCTCATTCGGAAACTTGTGAAAACAAAGACTTACCAAATCACTTGTCGAGTAGATAAATCATAAAATGAGTCCCGCGTTGTTTGCGAAAAGGTAATATCCAGAGATGTTTCGGTGATGTTTTCCTAGGGGAGCAGACAACCCCTGAAGTCTATTTCACTTGGGTTGTGCTACTGTTAGCAGCTAATATTGCCCCACTTACAGAGCTGCTCAAAACTGGCCCATTACGCACATTCTCCTCGGGTCGCCGTCCTCAACGGGATAAACGCTGTTAGTCTGTGGCTATTTCCACACCGATACGTCTCCAAAAAGGTGCTTGCGGGGGAGAAACGTATCTGGAGCTATAATGTCCCCAAAATTGTAGGTCTTCACAAGGTAAAACATTTAAAATAAAAATGTCCACGACATTCAAGGAAATACAAAAAGACTAAACGCCTTCGACCTCCTCCCCAGCAGCGAAGGGTTTTTCTTGCAGTTATGCCGCACCCAGAAGTAAATACATACTGTCATTATTTAAAATCTCTTAATGGCGTATAAATCCGTATCAGAGTTGAACAAAGCTACATTGATGCTCAGTCTGTCACCGATGTACGGTAGTGGTCGTACTAGGCTTCTTCCTCGTCCTCTGTGGCAGCATTGGACTGTCCAACATTCACTGCGCTCATGAGCAGCCGCCACAGCAGTCACACTTTTTCTGTAAATCACATGTCTCTAGTGAGTGGACCATAATAGTGTGTATTCAAAATAAAACAAAACAAAATGTAAATTAATTGAGGACAAATAACTGATTGTGTTAATTTAGCAACGTATTGCCTGCCTAATGGAGCCTATCTCTGAGACGATGTTTGTTGAGTTTTGAACACTGTAAACTACATTACAAAATTTAAAAAAAAATTAAAAGCAATTTTGCATCTTTAAGACTTAGTAACGTATATGTTACTTTACTTCACTTTTGCTTGCAGTCACGTACATCTCACATTTATCAAACGACAGCGCCCCCTGGCGTAAATATTATGAGAACATGCAAATGTTGACTTCATTCCAGTAGAGGCGCTGTTTATCCACGAGTCTAGGCTACCAAACATCCATGAGTCATGATGATGACCATAGCATGGGACCAGCACTCAACAAAGCTGCATTAGTATTATTAGGCCCGCTAAACGACGACGAAAACTCACCGGATTTGGCAGAGTCATTTGGGTGGTGTGAAAATTGATGGAAATAGACGAATTGGCCATAGCAAAAACAAAATGTCTCGACAGCGCCCCCTCAAAGTTGACCCCTATTCAAATTGGGACGCGCGTTTTTGGGCGTAGTCCAAAACCGTTCGGTACAGTGAAAGTGGACATCAGGACAAACCAAAAAATGGAATTAGAGCGCCACGCCCCGATGCACAGGGAGTCGGCCATTTTGGCTTGAAATCCAGAAACCCTCTGGACTCATCTTATGTTTTAACGAACTACTCCCTGGTTTTTCATCGGAATAAGATCACATTTGCCACAGTGCCTCTAGACATATTGAAATTCAAGATTTGGCCACGATTTGTATAACAGTTACACCGTCTCCTCATAACGCCGCGGCGAAGAACGCATAGATTTCGTCTATTTTCGAAGACAGCTCACGCTCACAGGAATAAGCCGACAGCTCATATTCAAGTCACTAATGCATCACCCAAAACTGAACAGAATGCATCCATTATCATATAGCCTGCTCCCAGGATGGCACCCCCTAGCTATACCTTGAGAACTGCAGTTTGAATTTTTTTTTTTAATGCAACGTTGCCAGTATGTTCTAAACACTTACTCAAACAAAAAAGTACATTACAGTCATGTCATATTTTGTAAGATGTGGGCGTGGCCAAGGTAAATATCTCAAAAATGGCACATTATCGTTTATAAATCAAACATGCATTGCAATATTGAGCTCACACTTGTGTCACTAATGCACCACCCCAAGCTGAACAGAACACACTCATTTTTAGACTAACTTCACCACAGTATAGCGCCACCTTTTCTATACCTTGAAAATTTTAGTTTGGACGATTTATATAAAACGTTGCAGGTATATTCTACACAATAAAACAAACCAAAAAATATATTACAGTCATGTCATATTTTATAAGATGTGGGCGTGGTCAAGGTAAATGTCTCGGATATGGCACATTATCGTTTATAAATCGAACATGCATTGCAATATTG
The DNA here is from genome assembly GCA_007210695.1 of Neogobius melanostomus. NCBI lineage: Eukaryota > Metazoa > Chordata > Actinopteri > Gobiiformes > Gobiidae > Neogobius > Neogobius melanostomus. Next base: position 630,613 of record VHKM01000393.1, read on the forward strand.
AGCTCACACTTCTGTCACTAATGCACTAACCCAAGCTGCACAGAACGAACTCATTAAAAGACCAACTTCACCACACCTACGCTCTCTAGACTCCGTGGACATCTTTAAAAAGCGCCTAAAAACACATCTGTTTACAAAAGCATTCTAGTCCAATCGAACTCGCCCTGCCAATTATTGTCGGCATCTGTTGTGTTTTAAGATGTTCTTTTATCTGTTTTAACTGTGAAGCACTTTGTGACTTTGTGTCTGTGAAAAGCGCTATATAAATAAAGTTTACTTACTTACTTACAGTATAGCGCCCCTATCTATACTTTGAAAATTTTAGTTTGTACGATTTATATGAAACGTTGCAGGTATAGTCTACACATTAAAACAAACACAAAAATATATTACATGTGTATGATACTTTCTAAGATGTGGGCGTGGCAAGGCTAAATGTCCCAGAGACTGCATAATATCCTTTATAATTCTCACGTACCTTGTCAGATACCTATGTAGCTAAATGGGTGGTGTGAAGTACATGTACATGTATATTAGGTACCGCTCCCTGCTTGTGTATTTGCTGAACACTGAGTAGCGGCTTTACAGATTTGGCGATATTCATTGAATCATTTTGTAATCATGGCAAATTCGCCTGGGTGCCCAAAGATTTGAGTGGGTGCTCATGGGTGCTGCAGGCACATAAAAAGGACTTCCATGGAATTTGGCACATCTGTCCAGATGCTGTTTTGCCTGGTGGCTTCTCCCGGGTATTGCAGTTCACTGGCCTTAGAAAGTATTTCAACTATAGAACGAGTGAAAAGCACAGCTGAAGCGAGCGTGAGGCCGGGGCCTTGAGGCTGACGCAAGAGTGGGCCGGCACCGGAGCTACCTGGGGCAAGATTGAGACCGGGGTGTGACGAAGCCTCAAGTGAAAGTGGGCTGGAGTTAACTGGCGCAAAAAACCATGTTGGGTGTGAGGCCGAGGCGAGAGCGAGCAGGGGTGGTCGCAAGGGGGGGACTGCGCCAGGGGCGAGGGTCTTTATTGCCGCTTTAATTAATTTTTGTTGTTGTGAAGTTATTATGTAAATTATTTGGGATAGGCCTAAAACTTAAAGCATGATCTTCCTACAAAAAATAAAATTGTGGCGACACAGATTAAATCTAATTCTTAAGGCTTTTTTTTTTGTAATATAAAAACATAGTAACACTGTTTTATGATATGTGCAATGCATAATATATGTCAGTGTTCATATTTCTGGAGATGGCACAAGTCCTTTGCAATGGAAGAATGCATCTTGACGTGGAACACGTCCAAGAAATGTTTTCAGCATGTCCATCCCATCCGTAGAGCCACCAGCCTCCAAAATTGTCCGTCTGTACTCTCTTCCAATCTGTGAAATAGGACGGATTAGTTTATTTGCAGATAAAATGCAACACACAAAAATATACCGTGTACCTTTGAATTCATTATGCCTTCCTCCTTAAAACGACTGAAGTATAAATCCATGGAGTAGACCTCACTCCACAAGTAGCTGTAATACTGACCATCATACCCTCCAGCCAAGTGGCTAAAACTGGCTGTCATGTTGGTTCCTATATAGATCATAGGTAGTTATTTATCAGTACTTTTGCAATGAACAAAAATGGTAACTGGTCACATTTATATAGTGCCTTTTTAACAGCTTTAGGCACTCAAAGCGCTTTACATCAAGGAACCACTCTCATTCATACACCAGTGTACACTGACACTGGTGTATGAATGAGAGTGGTCCTTAGGTCTTGCCCAAGGACACAACGACAGTGTACACCCGCGGGATTCGAACCGCCGACCCTCCGGTCATAAGACGACTCACACTACTATCTGCGTCACCGTTATCCTAAAAAGATTTTAATGACCTGGTGTAGCCGGCACACCAAGAATCTCCTGGCAGTGTTTTCCGAAGATATCTGCTGTTTTTGCAGTGGTACTGGTGTGAAGATACTGATCCACCTTACTCAAAACCACCTGACGTAGATTCATCAGACCTGGAATAAGACATACAGCATTTTTCTATACTGTATATTCAGTCAGGAAAAATATGAAAAATAACATTTGGTAACTGACCAGTGTTTGCTACTCTAGAAGAAATAAGTTTGTCCAATAAATTATCTGGGATCGGGCTTCCATCTTTGTAATGGCGAGACATTCTTCTTAAAGGCTCCTTCTCCCACACCCAGTTCTCAAGCATCTGAGAAGGTACTTCCACAAAGTCCATCTCAACTTGACTTCCACTAAATTCTGCAAATGTGACCTATATCAATAAAAACCTACTGTTACGATAACTATCTTTTTAATAGAATTGTGGCTTTTACGCATATAATTAATTACAGATGAAAGCGTTTAACAACAGGAATATTTTACCTTTGAACATAGCTCATGCATAACATGCCCAAACTCATGGAAGTATGTCTCCACTTCATGATGCTGAAGAAGTGAGGGCCAGCCTCTTCTCGGCTTTGTAAAGTTAGCAACCATTGCTGCCACAGGAATTTGCCGTTTGCCATCAAAACCTCTGCAGCCAGGCCTCAGGCCGAAACAGGCTGCATGTCCATACTTTCCTTCCCTGGTATAAGACATGCCATAATTAATTAGAATCTAAATTAAGTATAGGATTTAGATTTTACTCTGTACCTTGGATGCAAGTCCAAGTAAAACTGACCAATCTCCTCCCCAGTTTCTGTGTCATGCGCTGAAAAGAGCTTGACATTTTCATGCCAAACCTCAGCATGTTGAACCTCAGTGAATGTGAGGCCCAGAAGCTCTTGGTAAATACCAAACAGTCCTTCTGTCACCACTTCCAATGGGAAATATTCAATTAGTTTGTCCTTGTTTACAGCAAATTTGAACTGTTCCACTTGATTCATGTAATAGGGCAAGTCCCAAGCGTTTATTTGTCCATCATAACTGTAGCCCTTCATTAAACATTCTCTCTTCTTTAATGCAAGAATGTATTTTCTCTCTTTGTTACCAATAGGCTTCACTACTTCATAGAATGCATCTGTAATAAAAACAGTAAATAAAAAAGTGTTTTCTCCTGCAAAAGTTATCAGTAAAAAATGAAAAAAGAAAAAAAAATACTTTGTGCATACAACACACCTACGCAACAACAAACAACAATAAAAATGCCATCATGTCATTTCTTCAAAGAGATCACAGAACTGCAAGTCTTACAACTAAACATGACAGACATAATATATGGGAGCACTTGCGTGAGAATGTGTGCGTGTGCCATGTGGGTGAACTTTTTATACCGAGGAACTCAGACACATTGCTTGCATTCTTGGCCATATTCATCTCCAGCACATAGTTTGCATGGCTGCTATATCCCAGCAAGTCTGCCGCCTTTGCTCTTAGTTCAATTAACTGCTCAAGGATTTCTGTATTTACCTGAAAAAGTATCACAGGTGAAGTATGAACACAGTAATACTTATTTATGTTAAGTTATTGGCTGATAATGTCATGTAATAAAGTAAGTAAACCGTATCATTACTTTCTGAGCTTGACTAAGAGATGTAGATTAGTTACCTCCTTACACCGGCTATGGAAAGCTGTCTCCATCTTCCGACGTGTCTCAGGAATGTAACATCTCTTCATCAGAGGATAGTAATGAGGATATTCCAGTGTCACTATATACCGCCCATCAACCGTTTTCTCCAGCCCATTGATATATGTTTCAGCAAGGCCACCTTCAAACATAACAGTAAAAACAGAGTGAAATACTCCCTAAGTGACCTACAGCTTTCAGCCATTTAAAAAAAACTTACTCAATTCACGCTCAGTAAAAAACAGAAATGTATTGTCTTCATTCAGATTCTTGTTAAACTCAATTGAAAGTTCACTTATCTTTTAGAAATTGTTTTAATTTCCTTGAATAATAAAACAACCATTAATAGTCATTTCAAAACATTTAGAGTGACATTATAGCGATGCACAAGTATTTCTTTAATTATTTTACCAATATAAGAAATAACTTAGAACACCTCTTGTGTATCTTTGGTCAGGTGTAATCCAGTGCGCTTGCCCAGTGTAACAAGTCTATCCAAAAATCTTTTTTCCTCTGGTCCAAGATTATTTTGTGACTTTGCCTTAGAAGGAGAAAAAAAAAGAGAAATCATTGGATCAGTGCCAGTATTAAGTGGGTCACCCAAACGCTCTTATGTGGTGAGATGTAAGGGTAAGATTAAATGTTGTCTGCGGGCTGAATATGATCTATTGGGAAGGGCAAATGAGGAGACAAGATTTGTTTACAAAACCATGTTGCCATCTGGCTGACATAAAAATGTCAAAATAACACATCAACAGCAAATGAAAAGATATTTCCTTTATGGCCTTACTTGACCCAGAGAAATATATTTTAGTACTGTGTATAATTAAACTGTACCTGCAGGACAACGAGCCTGTTAAAAACATCTTCCCTCATATTTATCTCCACATCAAACTCAGACAATATCTTGTCAGCTCTTGTACTTGCTGCCCTGATGTCTTTGGAAGGACACACATACTGAGGGAAATCAAGGACATGTCGGGAAGCTGCAAAAGGAAATGTATTATTATAATGAAAAATAAATAAAAACTGTGTCAGATGAGTAGTATGGACTTACATGCTAAATCCAATTTAGCCATTGCTAAAGGTTGCAAGATGTTCTCGACACATACATCTTCAATCACAACAGATCCAATATCATTGTACATCTTACTTATTCTTTCGATTAATTCCTCTGTTCTGATTTGAATCTGTTCAGGTGAAAGGTCCCATCTCAAAGAGCTCAACGTTTGTGTTTGTGTTGAGCAATTTCGGGCAGGTATCACACATGCACTCTGGATGGTCATTTTCGCGAAAACTTTGGAGAATCTGCAAAGAAGAATTAGGACAGTAGTTTGAATAAACTTATTCATTTTCTTGATTTGATTAAACTGCTAAACCTAACAGGTGCACCTTTAAGCTGTAAATTCTTACACAGTCACAGTGGATTCTTTCCTTGCTAAGCCTTTCCCATGACCACTCAGTGTAGTGTTTCATGCAACAGCAGCCAAAACACAGTGCCATTAAATGTTGATTAACAATCAAATAAACATCAGCACAATTAGAAGCAATTCTTTAACTAATAAAAAGACATAACAAATAAAATGAAAAAAAAAAATCATGCGTTGACATAGGGCCTACCTGCAAAGTTTTTGAAAAACAGCACACACCATGCTCGCACGTCCATGCATTTTACTTCACTTTTCCTCGGTCCGCCTTCTTACTGCAGACTGTCTTCAGAGGTGTGCGCTAGCGTATGGCGCTACCTCCTGTGTTGTTTTGTTGCACTTTGCTCTGACCAGTGTGGAAAATTGTTATTTCCGCTGTTGGTGCGCAGGCGCAAAGGACGCTATCACTGAGACAGGCGAGCGCTCCTCATGACGCGCTAAATGGATAAAGGCAGCTGTTCCAGCGCTCAAATAGGTGGGTGAGCGGAGGACACAAGGAACGTCTTTTGCAACGTAATACATATTGCAACATACAGTTTGAGACGTGTCTTGTAAGGCTCTGTGTTCATTCATTCATTCATTTATATGTGTTATATGGATGTATGACCAGGCTGTATCAAAGGTGTTGTCTAAGGATTAAAATACTAAGCGTGCAGCTTTACGCCTGTCACTAATTCAGGTACGGCGTTTCTGTGGGCACATATTTCCTTCTGGTGATGCCACTGTGTGTGATGTTTTGGTATTACATCACGACTTGTGTATCACTGCAGCCTACGTGTGGCCAGCATACACGCGTGCTATCAGCACGTGATCCAATGTTTTCCTGCTCGGGTCATTCATTTTATTCATTTGACAATTTCATCTATCCGACAAATACTTACTAATTGACAATGAAGAATGAAAGCCTTTATTTTACAGTCTATCATCCCCTACTGTCAATGCGCAGGTAAAGATGTCTGTGGAAAAGCGTCTGGCTTACTCCATCGTACACTTTTTACGTGATCAAACCAACTCTGGGACATTGAATTCTGACGAGCAAGAAAGCCTTGAAGGTAGGTTTCACGTGTACTCAGAATCCTTCAGTTTTTGCAATAACCTATTTTAATGACGTGTACTTTTACTACAGTGGCTATACAGTGTTTGGAGACGACATTTAAGATCAGCTCTAAAGACTGTCATCTTGCTGTGTCCGAGCCTCTTAGAGAGATATTTCTAAATGCATTGCTAAAGGTATGTCATTTACAACTAATTAATAACTAAGGAACTTGCAGGATTTAGAGAACATTTTGCTTGTTAAAATAATGCCTGCTTGTCTTATCTTTTTGTTGTTGTTGTTGAAAATTTGATTTTTGTGTCTTTCTATTTTCCAAACATGGCTTCAACTTTTGGTACCTTTGGCTAATATCATCATCATCATCAAACTTTTACTGCAGACACAAGGTCCAGTGCAATAAAAACAACAACAAATAACACAGCGTGACCAAGCTCATAATAATCATATTACCACAGTTGTTAAGCCGACAAATAAATCTGTACATTCAGTTCCTCATAATTGCAGGAAATGTTTTGATCCCGGCAGAAACAAGTGGTGGCACTCTCCCATCGAGGTTTTCCTGCAGAATTCTTATACATTAATTGTATGTTACATTAAGTTTTCGTATGCGAACGTTTATAGTCGGACCACAGGGCGACAGTGGCGCAGAGAGTAGAGCGGGTCGTCTTGTGACCAGAGGGTCGGCGGTTAGAATCCCGCAGGTGCACACTGTCGTTGTGTCCTTGGCGCTATATAAATTTGACCATTTATCGTATATAACGGTGTATAATATCCATTAAACAGTGTCTTTTTCACTATATCTATACACACACTAAACTTGCAAACAAGCATGTCAGCCTGCACTATGTCCTCACCTTGGCCAAAGAAGGCTGAGGTGAGGTCATATTACAACCCATAAAACATCTTCCGTCTAAGTCTCTATGGGGATTCCACAATGTTTTTTATTTTATTTTTTCAATTCTCAAAAACTATGATTTTGGCCATTATTTTATCAAGGCAGCAATTAATAATAATAATTCATCGGTTTTATATAGCGCTTTTTTGGACACTCAAAACTAACTTAACGTTTGTATTTCTTAGAACGACAACGTTACTTTACCAGATACTTCACCATCACCAGAAGACATTGAGAAAGCAGAACAACTCAAAAATGAAGGTATTCCTGCATGAAAAAGGTTGTATGTTCATTCCATTTAGTTGGAATGATCATACATGACCTATGGATTCACATTCACAGCATAAAACATGCAACACTACAAGGCCTATGTGACTTGACACACACATACACTTACACACAGACCCACACCAAACTGATTATAATGTACAGTCCCGATCAAAGTTTAAGACCAGGTTTGGGTTGTTGAGCTGCATAAGCAGGGCCTCTCGCAGCGCACCATCGCTACCGATGTCAAAGACAGTAATTCATTTGGAATTTCTTAAATTATCCTGAGGGTTATGGAACAAAAAAGTAAAGTGGAACACCCCAACAAATTCAACCAGCAGTGAGCCGGAGGATAAGATAGCCAATCTGTCAAGCCCGTCAAAATACTGGACGATCCTCGACCCAGATGAAGGCCGTTACTGGAGCCGTTTCTGAATGCAGCCCAATAACCATCAGAGGCATCTGCGACTCAAGGGCTTCAAAAACAAACAAAAAAACTCTTCAAAGGCCTCGACTCCTAGAACTCCACAGAACTGTCCATTTGGACTATGAAAGAGAGCTCCAAACATGGGACATTGAAAGGTGGAAGAAAGTTTTATTATCTGATGAGAAAAAATGTAACCTTGATGATCCTGACGGTTTCCAACGTTACTGGCATCACAAGCAGATTCATCTGAGATGTTTTGTACACGCAACAGTCAAGGGGTTTTCCATAATGATCTGGGGTGCTTTTCCTTCAGTGGAGCTTCAGGTGGTGCAGGGGTGTCAAATGGCCAAAGAAGTCCTTCTTCCAGTGAATAACATCACTCTTTTGGACCACCCTGCGTGTAATAATAATAATAATAATAATGCCTTACACTTGTAATGCGCTTTACAAGCCTGTACCAAGTTTCTCAAAGCGCTACACTGTTGTCATTATTCATTCTCTCCATACTCGGTGGTGGTAAGCTACTGTTGTAGCCACAGCTACCCTAGGGTAGACTGACGGAAGCGAGGCAACCAGTCTGTCCCATCGGCCCCTCCGACCACCACCAACCATTCACTCACTCACTCACTACATTCACCCCAGGCTTCCTGGTGTTACCAAACGGTCTCCCATCCAAATACCGACCAGACACTTCCCTGCTTAGCTTCCAAGGGTTGGGCATAGCATCCTGATCTAAATCCAATTGAAAACCTTTGGGGATGGATGGCAAGGGAAGTTTACAAAAATGGACAACAGTTTTGAACATGTCCTTCATGAGGTCGTCTTCGCCACTTAGAGAAATGTTCCACTCACCTCCTGGAAACGCTGGCATCAGGCATGCTACAATTAATGTTTAAAGCGATCGACAGTAACTGTGGAGCTACTCATTACTGAGTTCATGTTTGGTTTCATGTTTGATTTCTGTTTTAAGGGGTTTCGTTTTTTTGCTTTGTGTTTTGAGATGGTCCTAAACTTTTGAACAGCTGAAAAACAGCTTTTTCAGTGTACAGTAATTGTTGTTTTCAATAAAAGGTTTATTTAAAAGAAATTGTCTCACTCCCATTTCTTCTTGTTGCATATTGAAGGCCTTCTTGGAACCTTGTTAAGGTTTGACCATGCAAAATGTACATTTTTTCCATCTTTCAGCTGGTCTTAAACTTTTGATTGGGAATGTGTGGGCCTACAGAAATTAATTCTGTAGTCTTAAGCTGATAAGCTTTTATTTTTATTTGTTTTAGGGAACAACCACATGAAAGAGGAGAATTATCGGTCTGCTGTGGAGTGTTACACAAAGGCCATTGATCTCGATCTGAGGAATGCCGTATACTACTGTAATAGGTACTCACAACTTCAGTGATTTGATTTGTTTAGGCTATGTACAAGAGCAGCATTATGTCTCAATAAAAAAACAAATAATTTAAAATAAAAGTTGTCCATTTCCAGGGCAGCTGCTTACAGTAAACTGAGTAAATATACAGAGGCTACTGGTGACTGCGAGAGAGCCATTAAGATTGATCCTACATATAGTAAAGCATATGGAAGGATGGGGTATGTTACTGTATACTGTATATTATATTCAGTTAAGGGTATGATATAACCTTGTCTTTGTTTTTGCAATACTGTCGGCTTTTTGTTTGTATACAGCTTGGCATTGACTGCGATGACCAAATATCCAGAGGCAATCTCATATTTTAAAAAAGCTTTGGTGTTGGACCCGGAAAATGATACATATAAATCAAACTTGAAAATTGCTGAACAGAAACATAAAGAAGCATCTAGTCCAGTAAGTGAATTCAATAATCACACATGTTTGATATGCAATATGGTACCATATTTACCTACACTTTATTTCAATAATGAAGCATTTGTGCCACAGGTAGCTTCTGGGTTGGGCTTTGATATGGCCAGTTTAATTAACAACCCTGCCTTCATCAGTATGGTAAGAAAATGTTGTGAAAGCCTTACAAACACTCCAGCAGAGTTTTGTGTACTGGTAGATATTGGTGGAGGCGATATTGCCAAAAAAAAAAATTTAAAAAGGTATTTTGGGGACTAAATTGAAAATGATAATGAGGCAGCAAACCCTAAGAAATGTTTCAAAACTGCATGTAAATGTTACTGTATTGTTCATAAACAAATATTAGATTTACAATCTGCAAACATTAAGAACACATTCTTATATACAATGTTAGCCTGAAAGTGCTCTTAAAGGGACAGGGAATGGGATACAAAACAAACAATTACAACAATGTTTGTGATTTATTGTCACTGACAATGTCTTATCAATGTCAACCTTTTCATATTATCTTGTGCATCAGTGGTTCCCAGCCTGGGTGGCGGCTCCCCTCAGGGATTGCAAGGGGAGCCCAGAGCTTTTTCTGGGTCATGTCATAAGTGAATATTTGAGCAAATAAATGTTTTGAAAACTCATCTAATATCACTAAAACAGCAACATAGCACACTCCAATTTCGGTTTATTTGTTATGATTCATCTGTGGGGGCCACGGTTTTGCGGTACGTCTTTACTACAGCTCGCACAAAGAAAAAAGGTTGGGAACCACTGTTGTAGATTGTTTGTTTAAACTTCATTAAAATGACTAACGTTGGCTATGTGTATGCTGCATGTAGAATCATTATACAGTCACATACTACAGTCTTTTGCAACTGCAGCTTTTATGTTGCAGTTATTATGTTATATTATAATAAATGGCTTAGAGACATTAGACTGATTTTTGTTTCTGTTTATAGGCTGCCAGTGTGATGCAAAACCAGCAGGTGCAACAGCTGTGAGTGGCCTCTTTGTTTTACTGTGCTAATGACCTAGCTGTTGTGTGGACAGTCATGAGTAACTATAAACATGTAACTGTGCACAGTATGTCAGGAATGATGTCCAATGCAGTCGGTCGGCCAGCTGCTGGAGTGGGAGGACTCTCAGACCTCTCCAGCTTGATTGAAGCGTCAGTACATTTTAATTGTTATTATGAGTCACAACTTGCAAATATTTCCCAAGACACTATTTTGTTTTATATCGATCCAGTCTGTAATTCCAAGCTTGGTAGTAACAGGTGTATTCATTTGTATCTCGTCTCTGTCAGAGGGCAGCAGTTTGCACAGCAGATCCAGCAGCAGAACCCAGAGTTGATTGAACAGCTGAGAAACCACATCCGCAGTCGCTCCTTTAGTGGCAGTGCAGAGGAGCACTCATGATTGATGTATTTCAACCCACTACCCTTAAGGAACTATATGGCGGGATAACAATCGGTTGACACATTTGTTATTATCAACTTCATTGCATAAGAAAGAAGAGAGAGAAGCATGAAGTTGAAGGCACTTTATACTGTGTGCATGTGAGAATCAGACCAGAGGATAACATTGCCCACCCACAACACAATGTATCTAACAGAATTTGTATAGTCTTTCCATTGTTTAAATTTGTAAAACTAAACTTGTAATGGGTTGTGAGATTGAGAGGTATACTATATCATAATGGGTAGATCTATCTCCACAATCGATCTAAAACCATACATTTTAACATTGATAATTGTCTATTGCTACTTCTGCAAACCACTATTTGTTCATAGAATTGAGAAAATGTTATATACATATTATTAACAATTGACATTTTGGAATTGTAACTGCCTTTGCATTATTTTATTGCATTTTATCAAAAGCAACAGTTCACTCCTAACTCTAATAATCTGTCTTTATACTAGTGACAAGAGAAATAATATGATTTATTTTGCATGCTCTAAAATCTAGTGTTTTAATGTAGAAATGATGTAAGATGCAGTATGCAAGGACAGGGCAATTCTTTTGACTATTATCTAAATAAATGTCTTTGTTCCCGTCTCATACATGTATTCTGATACATCAAGAGTAGACACAAGCTAGTTTGGCAAAGGAGGAGCAAAAAAAGCCATTTGATTTTAAGATCTATTTTATAAGCAATTATTTCCACATTTACATTATTATTTTTAACATTAATATTTTTCACGCTTCTTTTTAAAATACAGTTTGTGGTGATGTCGCTTTCAAAAGTTAAGTGAAACACCAGACAAGTTCAGAGTCATAGTATTGGTCCTTCAAAATCTAAAATGCAAAAAGCGAACGCTCTAAACAGACGGACAGACCACACACACTTGTGCCATATCATCATACTCATATGTCCTCTTCAGAAATGTATCCGTAAGTCTTAATCCTGAAATACTCTGAAACAGATACATAATTCTCACAAAATGCTTGCATGTAACATTATGTACGTAAAACCAAATCAAAGGATTTGGTATCACCGCAAACCTACCTGCAGTCCCTGTGCAGATGTGAGCAATGTGAGCGGTAGAGAAAGAGAAGCACCAGGGCTGAGTTTGCCCAGCTGTCGTCCAGAAATACCACACCAGTGAATTGTTCTTGTATTACACACCTCAAGGACCAAATCCATTGTTCTTTCACTGAAGCACACAAAGATATTCTTCACCAAGTTTAATATTGTAAGAAATGTAATAAAAATTATAATATTTTTTACCTGCAGTTTGTTACTTTACAAATAATGTCAAACGGTTCCTCAAGGTTTACTGTATCAGGAATCATTTCCATAGATAATCTTATATCGCCATACCCTGGAGCCTACAGTTAGAAGAGAAAATTACAGAACAATTAGAGTAATGCATATTTTTTTAAGACCTTCAAAGTCTTAATACCATTCTTTGTAACTGGCTGGTCTGGAGCCTCCCCCTCTCCCCAAGATTGGTCTTCCAAACAATGTCAAGCTTGCCTATTACCGTCACCCCTTTTATGACCCCAGCCTTCTCAGCATACTCTGGCTTTGGCTTCAGGCAATATAGATATTGCCGAGTATCCATAGGCTGCAGGTAGGACATCTTTCCAAATGTAGACTCGCTGGCAGATGAAATAAGAAGTTGAGCATCATGAAAGCATGGTTTAAAAATGTGTATTGTATGCAAACAAAGCTTATACCCTTGGTCGCCATTTACAACAGAGTTGAGCTCTGTGACATTGTACATGATGGATGGCTCCAGAGAAACCTTCTCCATGAACATAGGCGAAGTGGTGATGTTCTGAATTTGAGCCTCCAGAAACACCTCATCTGTCTTAAAAGATGTTTTTAAGTTATTTGTCAAACATTATTCAAAATGTCTGTGACCAAATCTGAGGTAAACTGAGCAAACAATTTAGATAATAAGCATGATAATTAAAGCGTAAAAGACACCTATTTTTGTAATGGTTGTACCAATAGTAGCGTAACATTATTAGCAAAGCTGCATTTGCTCAGTAAACCTTTAGAGACTTACTGTAGTTAGTATAGTAGCAAAATGTACAGTGGAGGTTGTAGTGGTAAGAATGCGATGAATGTATAATTAAACACATATCAGATAGAGAATGTGAAAGCATTCATTGCAAACATCATGCCCATAACAGTATAAGCCTCTGATCTTTCAGATCGTATGGTGATAAAATATTAGAAATATACATAATATAAGGAATTTGCAATAATTATGAATTCACTCATCAAAATTTTCACAGTACTGTACAACCTCCAAAATACACCAATACACCAGAGAAGCAAAGATTGGAACATGCCCGCCCAATCATTGGGAACAGCTTAGAAACACCAAACCGTGTCAAGCAAACTATTTTAACAAAATCACCTTTTTATTAGGTCTTTTATGTTAAATCAGAAATCACTTTTAAAGAAAGCAACTCAAGATTCAGGGAAAGGTACAACCTCATGTTCAGGTTTTGCTTAGTTTGGTCATAATTATTACATTATTATCTCCACCACAATTTACTACAAACAAAATGAGAAACCCAGCTCATTATCATGAGTTGCCAAGTATGAAAGCACCAAAAGAAAGGGCAAAATAAAAAGTGGACATATAATCACACTCAAATGTTACAAATCAGTCTTAACGTTTTTATTCTACTGATTTATGATGTGGAGAAAAAACAATATGTGCATCCAATCTTTTACTTTGCACCTTTCATTTGACCTTTAGAGCATCATGCCAAGAATGAAAAAAGAAATGAGCATTAACAGAATAAACATTTACCACAGAACTGAGGTCACTCTAATGGAAGAAATCAAATAGACAAACAAAATGAACAAATGTTGTTACATGCCAAAAATGATGGACAACCTAATGGCTCATGATGTGAAAAGAAAAAAGGAACACTTAATGAGAGTTGCAATTCTAACAATATGTGTGGTTTTAATAGCAAAGACCTCTTATCTTTCATCAACGTCCATCAAAACATTTTACATATAGCACAATAAAACAGCAACTGAAACGTACCTCTGCATTGTAGAACTTTGTTTTTACATCCAGTGGCTTCAAGACCTGGTTGAAAATAGATGGCAGACTGAATACTTTGTCAGATTGTTTCTCCATTTGAAAATAGATCTATAGTACATTTGAGAAAAACAAAACATACAGTATCTGCATTCTCAATCTAAATCGATTCTAGAGATACAGTCTAGCAGTGCACAAGCCGACAGCAAACTGCAAATGATCTTACGTTTGCTGTATTGTAGAGGTGTGACATTTCTCATGGTTTTACAAAGTTCAACTCAACTCTGTTCAAATAGAGTGCAAGAAAAGCTCACCTGAAATTTAAAAAACTTCCGAAAATAGAGCTTCTCCCCATATTGTGTGGTGTAGCTTACAGCACAGACAAGGCTGAAATAAAAAAGTCAATAAAAGATGGGTTTAGATATAGTTTTAGGAGCAGTCTTCATACACAGAGATCTCACATGTGTGTTCCAATTTCTTTAACTTCATGATGAATGACATCATCAATGCAGCATTCTGGTCGGAGTTCTGCCACAGCAGTGTTGGATGCAGAGAGATTGAGCCGTTGTGAACTAGTCTGTAAATCAGCCTGTAAACAGAAGTGATTCATAAACAAAATGTCAACATATGGCAGTTACTTAAGCACATGTAATTTTTGTCTCTTTGGGCTCCGGGTCCGTAATAAAGAATAGAATATGCCATGTTCACACTGGAGGTGAATGGAGGTGCACTTCCAGGGTGTTGTAGGACGCCTCTACCACCACCAAAATTTTGTGTTAGTATTGTTTTGTTTTGTTTTTCATAATTTACCTCACAATAATTTACAAATTACACCACACATTATGTTAAGTTGAATCATTTCTTTATTTGGACACATATTTGCTTTAGTTAATATTTGTCTGAATTGTTTACTTACACTTACCTACCAAAGCACAATGGACTGAGGGGGGAACTCTACTCTTAAAGTGGATTTTGTTTTAAACCACTTTAAAATGCACTTGTCAAGTTGTAGTTTGCTTTACTTGCTTGCTATGATAATTTTGCTAAGTTAGTATTTTTGTGTGTCTTTGATGTGTTATACCTCCCTCTGGTGTTGTCATAGGTTACATGATCCTGGTTTTCCTCAAAAATTACAAACAAAACTAAAGAGCAATGGGATCAAATTAACAACAAATATCATTTGAAAAGGAAAATGTTAACTTATCTGTTCCCATTCGGTGTGTGCATGCTTTATGTCTTTGAGGCCTTTTCATACAGTGATTTTTAGCCAGCTTGCTGCTATTAGTCCTTAGTGGGCTCATAAGGGGGACTAATGGCACCAAACCAGGGCCAGGCCAGAACCAAACTTTCCCTGGAAGTGCACCACTGTTAACTTGAAGTGGACCAAGTTTGAACACGCCCGTACCTTCACAAGTATATCCTTTACTACTTGACTGCTGTCGTTGTGCACACTTATGTAACTGGAGAATGTCTCTCCCAGGAAGATATTGCTGACGGGGTAAAAGTACAAATGTCACAAGTAGATATTTAAGAAAAACGATTGACTGTATAATGGAAGCGTAGAGAACTCAGTCACGTATTCATTCATCCATTAGTGTCATGCTTAAATGAGACCCTTATCACGTTATTTCAAGATACTATCGTGTACTATAACCTCACGTGATTACGATCATACGGCAGGCAAAAACTAACAACAAGCACTCTCCCCTTTCCCCACCGGCGTGATATGTGTAAAGAGTTTACCAATTAAACAATAGAAGAAAAAGCAGAAACATGATCATTTTGAACAACAACATAACGAGAACCGTATCTTGTAAAAAAAAACATGATATTATCTTAAAATAACATGATAAGGAGCTTGTTTAAGCGGCATACTAGCTGAAGTTTCTGTACCCAAAATTCTGTGGTAAGGTAAGCATCTCTCCCAGCATCAATGTCTCAGCTCCCCTGATTGTGGAAGGGTCATCTCTCATGAGTTGGCAGAACAAATCTCCTATTGATATTAAAGAGGGAAAACGATTAACTGCAAGTTGCATTCAATTATCAAGAACACTCTGCAAAACCCGTAAAGAGACATTTTGTAGTAACATATATATTAAGCAGTGTTTAGAATTTAAACAACCATAGAATTTTACTTTAACACTCCAGTTATATAAAGACTTGGGAATGCCACTGTGATTTATGGCATGCATGGAGTACAGTACAGCTGGCATATGGGTTTGTTACATCCTTTGCCATAAAAACACATTTAATGTCGAAATATGTATTAAAACTACATACATTTTGACTTATTACCAAAAAGCATAATTTAGATGGAATGTAATCGACTCCAAATTAAAGCCACTGTCGCCAAACTTCCGATCTCTGAAACTCAAAAATAAAGAAACTCTCCAGTGGGCTACCGTCGAAATGAAAGTCTGAGGTGGTGATATTTTAGCTGTCTCCATACTTTTCCAAAAAGGCTGTTAACATGCCTCAGCAGATGGGTTATACAAGGCTGACGGACAAGTACAGAATGATTGATGTAGAAAGACTCACCAGGAAGATCCCGATCCTCACAAGTGACTGGTAGATTTGTAAATAGTGTTGGTTTTGTTAAACGCATCACTGTAAGCAGGAGGGAAATTCAAATGAAAACATGTGATTAATGTGATCATGGTTATTTTTAATAGCAGTGTAACATGGTAACTTCTTTTAAACCCATCTATTGCATTGTAGAGCATTGTTACACTTGGGTTTCATTATTGTACAGCAGACCCTAACAGCTATTAAAAGCAATTTGGAGGAAAACAGGACAAAATGCCACCAAATGCTTAATCTAAAGCCACCCCAGGGTTGTGGTCTGTTGACATGGTCTGCAGATTTATGAATAGGGTTTAGCTGTCATTTGGGTAAGTATGTTGGATGATAGTCTCTCAAATCAATAACATAAAATCATTCAGTAGCTTTTGAAACATATACTGAAGCTACCACGTACGTTGTCATACCTTTTAATGCGAGTAAGTGTTCCTGTTTGGTTTGGTTAACATCCATCTTTAGTAAACATTGGCTATTTAGCTCAAATGCTAGCCCGATATGTTAGCGTTGACCTTACCGGAAGTACATTTCCTTTACCTTATTTTCTTTATTTTTTGTATTCACGAAATTATATTTTCCTGCAACGCTGTGCATATTCTAGGAATATATTTGCAGTTTACTTAAAGTTACATTTATAATTATTATAACTTTTGTTACTACAGTCAAACATGCGCTGAGAAATTTAGGCGAATCAGTCACTACTGACCTCTGGTGGATTAAAACAGAATTACTACCAATACATGTTGGCCTGTTGTGGATAAACTTGTATGTAGCTATATCTATGGAATAAAAGTCCACAATCCTGCATTAAACACATTTTTTTAGCTTCTTTTGCGTTTCAAACTTTAATCACATAGCCTATCTGGATCACTTTGGTCCAGAAATTCAGCATTGTAATGATCCAACCTCAGAGGTGAATTGACCAACTCAGCTCTATAATCAAGTGTATTGTGTATTCATGAATTGAATTGCTTAATTAAGAAATTTACAATACAACATCATTATGATTATGAAATTTGTACATCACAACCCTCCCAAAGGGGGCACCATGAATAGGCGTAATTACGTCTATCTAGATCAAAATGTATCATTGTTAATTTGATAAAATTTCACATAATGAATTTCTTTATATTCAGTGTCGTCTTTTGTTTACTTTGACTTTCATGCTTCATGGCTATAGAATCAGATAGACCCAGGGCTGATCCGAGTCCCTCTGTAGACAGGGCCGAAAACCATGGAAAAATGTCCAGTCCTTGTTGGAGCGTCAGTTCTTGTCCAGTCCCTTTTGTGTTGGGATTGCTATGCAACTACGATTTCAGTGATGCTCAGTGTCATTTATTCCTCAGTTGCTCCCCATATGGC
Source organism: Neogobius melanostomus (assembly GCA_007210695.1). Classification (NCBI taxonomy): domain Eukaryota; kingdom Metazoa; phylum Chordata; class Actinopteri; order Gobiiformes; family Gobiidae; genus Neogobius; species Neogobius melanostomus. The sequence goes on from VHKM01000393.1 coordinate 648,535, forward strand.
GTGCCTCAAGTATCTATTTTTGGACGTATTCTGTTTTCACTGTGCATGATGCCACTTGAACAACTCATCTCCAGACACAACATCCAGTTCCACTTTTGTGCAGATGACCTCCAGATCTACCTTGCTGTGACCCTAACTGTTCTGCACTGGAACCTCTTCGCCATCACAACATCAAACACTGGCTTTCTCAGAACTTCCTTCACTTAAATGAAGGAAAGACTGAATACTATTCAGCCCGGACTCACCTGTCAGTTCTCGCAGTTTAGGTCCCTTAACACCTCAGTTTGCTCCTTTTGTGAGCAATCTGGGTGTAATTTATTTTGATAGTGGCCTGAAATATGCGAAGCAGATAAGTGCAGTGTTGAAGACATGCCTTTTCTACCTCCTTGCTAAGGTCAAGCCATTCCTGTCCTGGGCTGACCTCGAAAAGGCTACTATCAGCTCAAGGATAGATATTCCTCAAGGAAATTAACATTTGCTGGCTGATTATGTATCATAAAAATGTGAGAAAATATTAACTGGAACTTTACTGAGACTTTGTCTGAATGATGTTCTCTCACATTTTGTTTTTTGCCCTGATTAAATTCTCAATCAGACTGATGTTAGTTCTGGTTCATATGCTATACATGGCTAAGTGTGAAGTTAAATACCAAGTTTACATACAGTTTAGTTCTGGCTCCTATAGGATATGTAAAATCTCGTGAAACAACAGTGTCCCAAAGTAACAACCTGTCCCAAATGACCAAAAACGACTCCGAATACGTGTTCTCTGTCAATCCCTACAAAATGTTGATCCACATAAAATAAAAGTATAGACCCTGAGGATTTCAGAGATGTATCACGTATTGGAAAATGTTCTCTTCTGTGGACCAAGTCAAATCAAAATTACAAAAATTACCTAAATGCTCCTTAGTCACAGTTTTGAGTAAAGCTTTCGCAAAATCTCAACACAACAAGCGCAGATCAAATCTAATTTTCTATTTTTTAAAATTCTTTTTATTAAAGATTTTAAACAATTTTTCAACAAAACTGTCCATTAATTCACACCCATTACATTTATAATTGTTTAAATTTGTCACAGTGTTACAGAAACAGATCCCACATCAGATGAAAATCATCTACAAATGTTTTATTTTATTTTTTTCATATTGTAGATAATTGGTGATGTCAGTGTGTAGAAAGCACGAAATACTGTAATATTTTATGTCTGCTAATGTTTAGATGATATCACAAGAGTAAATTGACAGGACATTGTTTTATTTAATTGTCAGTGAAGGTAAAAAATTATTACACATTATACACTAACACAGTTATGGCATAAGGCAGTGGGATGCAATGAAGAAGTGACTTGCAGCAGATCTCTCCGTCATCTTCATCCTCCACAAACACAGACAGATAGTGGTTGTGGGCCCAGGGCACTTCCTGTGTCTTAGAGGGGAGGACATGGATGCACTCGAGATCTTTCTTAAAAATTAACTTCTTGCCTTTGTTAAGCACTGCTGCTTCAGCACTGTTGGACGGAACCTCTTGGGACAAGACAAAGGCATCCATCTCCAGTGCCTTTTCAGTGACATAAACTCGCAAATTCAAATTGCTGCAGTTTGTCACCTGGCAGGAGCTTGCAAGGTTTCCCATTTCTAACTGAAAATGAGGAAACGTCAAAAGAGAACTGTAAGAAAAGGCTAATTGTAAGTGATTTAACAATGAAATACCTACATGCTACAGCTAGTCAAGAATTTGCAATGAAACAAAGATCAAATAATTCTAAAATTGCAACACACAAAATCAATCTGTAACACTATTATGAATAGTTGTATATTAATGCTGGCCTAAACTAACACATGTAAAATGTCCATACCTGCTGCTGTTGAAGGATCAGTGAGGTGAGAATGGCGGCTTGTTGCGTTTTAAAGCCATATGATATGCAAAGACTATGGGGCTATAAACTTTAGAGCAGGGTTTAATAATGTTATGTATATGTAGATCACAATCACCATTAAGTACACCGTATAAAATTATTAAAGCTCCAATGTATTTAGTAGTCCTAATGAATTTAACAAATTAATTTCCTGGCAAAGAAAAAAAAAAACTCAACACAACAAATGGGGTTTAAATTCATGGGAGAACAATTCAGAGTGTAGGCTATATGTCTCTCTTTAATGTATTCAACCTACTGTGAGAACATTTCACCATCAACTTTGTTTCTGCATCTGCATATTCAAAGTACCGTACTAAGATAAAAACGAATGTGCCGTGCGTCGAACTAACTGTACAATGGCTCCATGCTTTCTGCTTCTGCTGCTCTTCTCTGGTCTGTCCCCCCCCAAGACTTGAACTCGGACCAGGGTCACTTTAGCTGCAGACTGAGAAGAAGACGGCCCCCACACGGATGGGCCACACACACTATTTGGGACCACTTTTTCATGGGCGATTGCACATATGGAACCATGCAGAAAATATCAACAACCTTTTCACTACATCAACTCAGAAGGGAATACGTCCGGAAGCATAGTCCATTACAGGTATTTAAGTAATGATTAAACAACAAGGGTCCATGCATTATACAGTTTTAATGCACGACGTGGAGGCAAGAAGTGCATTAAAACTGTATAATGCACGGCTCCGAGTTGTTTAATCCGCTTATACCATAGTCACACGTACTGAAACTGTTCATTGTAGCCTGTTTGGGTTTTTTTAAAGTCCGGGGCAGGAGTTTATGTTATGTTACGCAATTATATGTAAGATTTTGCTAAAGATTGTACCCAGCTTTCTTAAAGAGGGGGTATTATGCTTTTTTCAATCACATAGCACCAGTCTATAGCATACTACAATGATGACGTAACCTTCTGCTGGTCTGTATATGCAGTAAATTAAAATAACTGCCTTGAATAAAATTGCTCTCTCAAAAAGGCTGTACTGAACGTCTTGAAATAGGCCTCTGTCTCTTTAAGAAGCTTTCCGACACGCCCCCTTCAGCACACTGCTGTGGCATTTAAACAACACTACTGTGCGGGGAGGGGGCTCTGCTGAGCTGAGGAGCAGTGGTTGGTGGCTTGGCTGGTGACAAAAGGTCCAGAGGCGTCTCCAGGAGGTGGGGGCGTTCCTAGGAGGACTGAGGCATAGCTACACCTAAAATGGCTGCCGTCTAAGTTTTTACTGATTAGTCCAGTTATTCTGATAATGGACACCTCGGAGTGCATTATCCCGCTTATACCATGGTCCGGCAAACTGAAACTATTCATTGGGACCTGTTTACTTATTTTTTTAAGTCCTGGGCAGGAGTTATTTCCCTTTTTAATCAGTTTTACCTGAAACTAGTTCCATCTCAATTGTTTACCGTTACTATGGAAACAGCTGCAGTGGAGTGATATAGAATGTGATTTAACTGTTTTTTTTTAAACTGGTGTACATTATCACTTTTTAATGGACACCTTCCAGCCAATCAGAATCGAGTATTCACCCAGACAGTATAAAACATCAGAAATAATATTGTAAAAAAAACAAAAACTTAATTGTTCTTAAACGTGCACGTGTTTTTCCAGATCATTTGTTCTGTACTAGGATCTCGAAGTGTGATTACTGCAGTTGTGACGTACCCAAGAATCACCCTTCATCTTGGTCATGGATTCCGGTCAGTCATATTTGACACTAAAGACAAACCTGTTAAAATGAACTGTCAGAAGCCTCAGTTTACATCATTAGACTGCTGCTACAAACTTGGCAATTCGGAGCATTGTAAACGACATATATTGTCACCAAGAAACATTGAATTGCCGTTTGAAACACAATTTGGAGTTATTGTTGAACAAGACAACAGGAAGGAAAAGAAGAATAAAGCAACAACATCACTGGTTAGAAAACATTTTGGTAAGCTACAAAGTGACAACCGGCCTTCAAAATCTGCACTGAATCTCAAAAAAGATGCAATTCCTGTGTCAACGCCGCTTTTTCTCGGAACTCGCAGAACAACAAAGATGAAGAAGAACAGCATCTTTGCAGCTGCTTTGAAGACACACTTCATCAAACTAAAGAGTGGCACAAAAAGGCAACACATTCACAGAAATACCCAGGAAAACGTACAGGTACAAGCAGATGGGCTAAAAAGCAGACAAACAAAAGTACAAAATGTCAAGACAATGTTTCTGATTGAAAAACCCGTGTCAAAAACTGACTCCATCAAAGTAATGACTCTGAAAAGTATGGCAAGAAATGTACTGAAAGGAAGTACTTTTTCCAATTCAATGGCAGAAGTCGCTGAAGCATCAACGCAAGTCAAGGTGGGTTATAATATCAAAAACAAGGAATCTCCATCACAAAATATAAAGGACGCTCCAGCAAACCCAGAGATAAAACAGACAGCTGTAATTATGGAAGCCAACAAACGGGACAACAAATGGGCCGCACAACGACAAACAAGGAACAAAACGGAGCGGGAGGCTGACCCTGAGCTGAGATTTGTAACAAAGAAACAAACCGTGAAGCCGCATTCTGCATTTCAAATGTCAGGGTTAAGAATGAGAGAGGAACCTCCACATGACGTGAGGGTCGATGGGGAAGAAAGGAATTTCACAGACAGTCAAAGCTGGGAAAGTTTTACAAAGCAAGGTGTAGACAAAACAGTGAGTATAGTTTGTCTTGTTATTCAGAAAGTGATTTCAAAAAAAGTGTCTAAAAGTTTCCTCATGTTTATTGCAGATTGTAGATAAGCCACCCTGTCAAGGACTCATACATCAAACAGAAGCTGGACTCAAGCACTGCAAGGACAGACTGGAAAAATCTAACAAGACATTTATGAGAGGACTTCTTGGTGGTAGAGGAGCACAGCGTTTCCCAAATGATGACAATACAGAAAACAGTCACTTTTACTATTTTGATGGAATCCTGAAACGAGTTGAAAATAGCCCCCAAAATAAGAAACAGTCAATGTAGGATTTATTTTTATTTTTTAGTTTGTTCTATTTTTGGCCACACTTGCCACATCTAAAGTGATACACTCAGATATGGAAAAAGATTGGCTTGTTGTTGTTGTTATTATTTTATTTGGTAAAATTTTTCTTACAAGTTATTTATTTTGTTGTGGTCCAATCAGAAGGTCTACAGAGGCCCATAATTGGGTTACCAGCTTCTATGGTCAAAACCTCTGCAATAAATCTGAATATGTGATGGATAAAGACAACCCATCCAATATATACAGTTGTGCTCAAACGTTTATATCCCGTCTGAATCGTTGGACTATTTTTCAAAGAATATGAAAGATAAAAGGTGTTGATCTCTGTGCTTCAACTTTGCAAAATTGTTATGACAATTAAAGTAAAAAACTAAAAAGTAAGAAGTACAGCAAAAAATGACTCATTTGTACAAAACATTTATTAGAAATTGAAATAAACAGTTTGGGCGTTTGACTTGATTGATGTTCAAAGTTCTAACTGAAATGACAATGAATATCGAAAACGACTTGAAAAGTCAAGGACTCGCGACTGCATTGGTTACAGCACAGATATATTATAAAACAATCAAATATCAAGTGCCACAGAGTAAACGACTAATGTGATCCAAGGCTGAGTCACTGAATTGCTTCTTCTCTCAGGGTCGACCAAGAGTTTTTCATAGCATAGTGCAATAGAAGTGGAAGGGAAACTGTCAGTGAGGTTAAAATTGAACATCCCTAAAAAAAATGATGCAGGCTGCATTTTCATTGTCTGTCAATAGATGGCAGTGCCAGCACTGGTGCATCGTTCCAACAAAAATACAATAAATTTTAAACTCTTTCAACTCTGTACATTTCTGCAGAACAATGGGCACAAAACAAGTAACATAAACAAGGTAATTGGCAGACACTCTGGCTGGTGCATCTGATAATCTCAATAACTTCATCCGTCTCTAAATAAATTCTGGTTTGTTAATAAACTAGTTACATATATACAAATGCACTTAGCAAAGATGTACAAAAGCCAATGTTGGGGCAATTCATTTTAGCTTTGTTTATCCAGAAAAAGCTTCCTTCATCTTCGTCTGTTCTAACCAAGGCAACATTTTCCGTACCTGCATCACAGTCGGTCAGTCAAATTTCTACACACAGTTACTGCAATTTTTGAAATGACATTTTCTGCATTTTTTGTTGTCACAACTATCTGTGTAATTAACTATCCAATATTGAAAAAAAATCAAGTATTTAATTGTTACTCAACAACAATAATGCATTTTGCTTAAACCACAATTAAAAAAGAAAAGGAAACAACTAAACAACACAAGTTTGCTCTTTGTGTTATTCAGGGCTGATAGGTTGGTAATCTTATAAATATTTTTCATTATTATTCACTGAAATAAATATATGAATAAATAAGTTGACCTTTGTACTCTGGACCACACAGAATTGTAATGGAAGTTATCGGGAGAGACACAGTTTGATAAAAATCCTTCTAACATGAACACTGAAAGTGACGCAAAATGATCAAATGTCAAAAACACACAAAGCACTAACTATAATCTCATTTCAAATGTAATGCTATCACTTCACTTTGACTCTTGGTTTGAATTTACCACCTGTTTTAATTTGCAGAAACACTAAATATACAAAACTACATGGCCTGACTGTAGTTATCGCTCTACAAGTGCCAGAGGTCAGTGCATTGAGAAGGCACCTTATTTGTGACAAAATAACGCCACTCCTACAAACCAGTGTATATCCTTGTCCTCAGGTGATGTATTATGTTCTGGAAAGATTACCAGACCCGCGACACACGCCCAGTGACATCTCAACTTTCAGTATTATTTGGCTACTGTTGCTCGTACAGTATAACCAACATTGTAGCTTGTAGACGCTGCAAGCTTCATACTCAGTGATAAGCTTCAAAAGGCACTTAATAGTCAGTAACAGTATATTGGACTGTTTTGTAGCCCACACACACTGAGCACTCATCGATATGGCATCCCCTTCTTCTTTTTGAATCTACTGGCTTTTAAATATATGGCTGTTTTGCCACAGAGAGGTAAGCCTGTTCTTCAGACACAGTCACATTCTGAGAGTGTCTGTGTGCTGGCAGATTTGCATGTATTGAAGTACATTTTAGTCTTTTATTTCATGGTGTGTCTGCATGTTTGTAGTAGCCCCTTCTAAGAGCGGCCGATGCAATGTTTTCAGCTGACCGCCGCTGGTCCATGCTGAGCAAAGCGTCCAGCAAGTCATTGATGTCCGCCTTCAGGCCCTGCCTCTGCATCCAGTTCTTTAGCAGTTCATAGACTTTGTCAGCAGGAGGCCCGTTCTCTGCAATGCGAATGTGATTGTCGCTGACACCGATCATCCGAAAAAACTTGTTGTGAATCCGCACATCCAAGTACTCGTCAAACAAATCAAAGCTCTTCTTGAGGGATTTCTCTGACCCTGCAACAACAGGCAAGACACAGTTAAGCACTGCAATTTACTCACAAATACAGTACATACTCTAGCCCATTATTTAAACTCAAAATAATGAATCAAATGCTCACAACACTGTCTTTCAATCTCATTTCCATGTAAACCATTTCTGAACAAATGACTTTAGGGAATGTACAAATAACTTGTTTCGGAGGATCGAAATAACTTTGCTAAGCCATGTGGTCTCTAATTTAGCATGAAGCACAACAAAAGCAAAAAGGGAGCATGATCCAGTCGCCTCAGGGTTTGGAGATGGCCTGACTGTCATGAGATTATTAATCTATCAAGCAGTTAATGTGAGATCTGCAGTAGAGATTGTCTGACTTGCTGTGTGTACCAAGTAAACGTTGTAAACATTGTTTTTGAACATAAAAATCGTTTAAAGAATTGCTTCACTGTGTTAAAGAGGGGGTATTATGCTTTTTTCAATCACATAGCATCAGTCTAGAGCATACTACAATGATGACGTAACCTTCTGTTGGTCTGTATATGCAGTAAATTAAAATAACTGCCTTGAATAAAATTGCTCTCTCAAAATGGCTGTACTGAACGTCTTGAAATAGGCCTCTGTCTCTTTAAGAAGCTTTCCGACACGCCCCCTTCAGCACACTGCTGTGGCATCTAAACAACACTACTGTGCGGGGAGGGGGCTCTGCTGAGCTGAGGAGCAGTGGTTGGTGGCTTGGCTGGTGACAAAAGGTCCAGAGGCGTCTCCAGGAGGTGGGGGCGTTCCTAGGAGGACTGAGGCATAGCTACACCTAAAATGGCTGCCGTCTAAGTTTTTACTGATTACTCAAAAATATGTGAATGAGCCAAGGCAACACTCCAGGCATGTGTTTAATGAGGGAATGACATAATAACATGATATAAAGCTTGAAAAAGTCGATTTTACATAATACCCCCCTTTAAAGAATTGCTTCACTGTGATATCTAGGGCTGGTGTGAACATACCTTGTAGAGGCACAAGTCGATGCTCCAGAGGATTGTCCTATGAAAAAAAAGAAATCAATCATCAATCAAAACTTTATTTATAGAGCGCTTTTCATACTAAATTGAAGTACCTATTGTGTTACGCGTTAAAAACAATTCCCACTTACCCAAAAACCCACCCTTCATACAGAAGCAGCACGCACAAACAAACATGTTAAGATAATGGACGTAAGGCTGAGTCCCAGGGCGCTCAGAGGAGGCGCGGCAGAGTCACAACACACCCCAGTATTTGCAAATCATTTAATAATGTCAATAATAATCGGCTGAAATTGCTCTTACAATGGCAGCAGATGTGAGCCGAGGAGGACTGGGGCTCTGATGTGGAGAGTTCCCAGATGACGCGCCGGTGGGCAGGCCTGGCAAACTGGTCTGAGAAGAGCTGGTGGTGTTTGGCAAGCTGTCCCCCAGGCCCCGATCCTCATCCTCCAGAGGCGGAGAGGCTTTGGTCATCCCAGACTGGGTCTCCTGCAGTAGCGGCCGGGACTCAGGACGGGGCTCCTCTCCCTCCAGACCTGCATTCTGTGTGTTTTGCCTCTCCTCCGCGGTGTCCCCACTCTCATCCTGATCACAACAACCCATGACTTACAAAAAGATACCAACTCCAAAGGAAAGAAAGACAACAATACAATGGACAGGAATTAAAAATATAAAAAAATAAAAAACGGTGCACTCACTATTGGAATCTTCACAATCTCACTGGATTCACAGTGACCTCCTGAACCTGTCAACAACCGAGACATCCATTACAGAAGGAAAATTGTAACTTAGTAATAGAAAAAATAATATGAAAAACTTACATGGTTTGTCACATGTCTGCTGCTTCATTAGAAACCACCAAAGAGCCACTCCAATTATGGCAAGGACGATTATCACGAGGACAATGAAAATGGGAATAACTATAAACCAGACACAGCAGATTAGCGCCACAGCACATGCAAACAAGGAAATACAATAAATAGATGGCTGGTGAAAGGTTTACCAATAGATGAAGGAGTGGATGTTGTCGGGATTGGAGCAGATGGGGATTTGGGTGTGGGGAACAGGTCCCGTTTCTGGCACACTGTGTTGGAGAAGGGAGTGCACTTTTTCACCTCCTCTTCTCCTGGCTTGCACCTAGAACAACAATATATGTGTTATTCAAAAGGTGAGGGCATTTCATTTAAAGTGGAATAAGAGGCACTTACTTTGCACATCTTTTGCAGACCTCGCAGGCCTGGTCCGGCACACAGAAGGTGCCTGGTCTGCACTGGCATCTGGTGTCAGTAGTGGTGGAGCAGGAGGCGGTTTCTATCTCATCTACGGATGGCAAGACAGAACAAAATATAATATGGCTCAATAGCAAATTGTCTGATTTTATAACGCTCTAAAACAGAAAGTAAATTGAATGAAAACGTTTGGCATAAGTCTACATTTACAGTCACAGACAGCTCGGCTTGAATTGGAAAAAGTGACATCAACGACTTAACCAGCAGCCCCGTCCACAGGAAGTCCTTGAATTGAACTCCAAAACTCCACTGGTGTGTCCGGTCTGCTCTGCACTGTACAGTAGACTGAGTTTTGTTCTTTAGTCTAAATTTAAAGAAATCAAATGTACGTTTCTGAGTGCTGTGGTCAATCAATCAATCAATCAATCAATCAATCAATCAATCTTTATTTATATAGCGCTTTTCATACATTTCATGTAACAAAAAGTGCTTTACAGATTTAAAAACATTCTCTCACACCCACCTCCTCCCACAAATACAAACACATTGTCGCACTCACACTCTCCCCACCCACCTTCCCAGAGACACACCACACAAGCACAACACACACACTCAAGGTAAAACAATGGACACATTGGACATAAGGCTGAGGTAAGGCTGAGGTAAGGCTGGGTACAGATAAACCAGGTAAGGAAACACCATCCAAGGAGCCGTCTGCATCGGGAGCAGCATCTCGGCTGCAGCCACAGGGCACCAACACAGGACGCCCGGAGGAGGCGCGGTAGAAACACCACACCTCCATCCAGACACCCACAGGACAGCACCCCAGCAGCCACAGCCAAAGACTGCTCCCGAGGCAGAGGGCTCCTCCAGAGGAAACTGGGAGACCATAAAAAGTAAAAATAAGAATATAAGGACCACTAAAATAAGACCGAGAGGTAAAATACATAAAGAAAATAAATAAATAGGCCTAGCAAGAATAAATATCAGTTAAAAGCTAAACTAAAAAGGTGGGTCTTGAGCCTGCTCTTAAATACATGAACGTTCTCTGCGGTCCTGAGCTCCTTCGGCAGGTCGTTCCAGAGGCGAGGGCCATAATATTGGAAAGACGCCTCGCCGTGAGTCTTTTTGTTGACTTTAGGAATAACTAGGAGACCCCTGCCAGAGGAGCGAAGGGGCCGTGAAGGTTCATAAGGTAAAAGCAATTCTGAGAGATAAGAAGCTGTGGTGAAGCTTCTTCCTCGTTAAAATCGTCACGGTTTTGTCCTTTTTGGTTGTGTTTTCATCAGGTTTTGTTTGCTTTTTTGACATGTTTTGGTCACATTTTAGTGGCTTGATCGCAAGACTGGCTACATTACACAAAAAAACTAAATATGGCCAAAACGCTACAAGAAAAGTAATGAAAACGTGACAATAATGTGGCTATAACGTGACAAAAAGTGTCAAAAAGGCAACGACGACGTGACAAAAGAGCAATGAAAATGTGATAAGAACGTGGCAAAAATGGCTAAATTGTGATAACAAAAATAAGGAAGAAGCCTAGATGAGTTTTGTCGGTCTTAGCTTTCAACTGAGGCATTATACTGGCGTATAGGCTGCGAGCGCCAGTTGAGAAAAAGATTTGGGTAAAAGTGGAGAAAATGTGCTCAGCTAAAGGAATAGGCCACAGTTTTTCTATAGTGAGATATGTTCTTACCTTAGATTAGACGAGTTGATGCATAACTGTCTGGTCTTTTTCGTCGTCCTAAGGTATTATTACATCTTACGATATAGTGCCCCTTTTGTTTAATTTTGTGTGACGATACTTGGATCGTGTAACTTTTCATGTTTCTGTATTTAAATAGGGAAAACGTGGAAGAGCTTGGTCGCTTCTAACTTCACCCCAGTTTGGAGCTATGAATATGCTGGGAGAGGCTAAATGCTAACAACATCTTTGGTCTATGTGCGTGACTGAGCGCACGCACAAAGACCAGACAGATAAGCATCAACTCATCTAAGCTCAGGTAAGAACATATCTCAGTATGGAAAAAAACGGTGGTCTATTCCTTTAAGCTGGGGGTTAAGGGGTTAATAGTTGAGGCTTCCAATGCTGTAATATTAAAATAAATAAATTCAATTTATAAAAATGTGACATGTGTGAAATGTGAAACAATAATTGAAAGGATATAACAATTATCACAAAAGCTGTGTCTGTTTCTATCCCGGTCTGCTTTGCTAGGCTAGCATAATTTCAAAGGCGACTACTGTAGTTCATCAATGCCAGTCTAGTCATTTTAATGACTTTGAGAACAGCCTTGTTACACATTTTTGGCTGTGAAGGCTGTCTTCTCTTTAGAGATATACCAGGAGCCCTCGTCTCTGCTCGGCTGCTGCTGCACATTTCATGAAACACTATCACAGAATTCCAAACATATCAGGTCCGTGGGCTTCGTCAGCGCATAATAAGCATTGTGACCTTGACCTTTACAAACCAATTCTATTTGTGCCAAGAAACATCTAATGGAATTCTATTATGACATCTCTCAGATTTCACTTATTTGATAGACATTCGGAGAAGGTGAAATGAGCCAGAGTCGCACAGCAACAGACTGAGGACTCGATGAGGCTTGAAAATGTTCATAAAACAGAGGGAGGATTGTCTTCTGCTTTGTTTTGCTACATAACAGTAGAAATCACTCGATTAAAAACACCAAGGAACAGTCAGACAGATGTCTTTTTTTAAAATGCACTACAAGTTGAAACCAGGGTTCAGTCGCCTGGGGGCACGCAGCGATTGTTTACAAAAGAGCATTCAAACTCAAATTCAAGTCAGTATGTAAATCTCTGTTGTGGCAGAGCTCAGTATAAACATGCTCTTTCTACATCCTGTCTATTTGAATAATTTATGCAGTCTTCTGTTCTTCAGCACAAGATGAAAAACACTGCAGGTATAAGAAGTCACGGATTAGATAATAAGCCCAAGAAAATAGAATAAACAATGCAAATATCCGAAAAGTTCATCTGTGTATCTTCTTGGGATTGACTCATGATTTTGTAGATGTTTAAAAGAACTTGAACAGAAAAAAAAAAGAAAACGTGCAGGGCTCAAAAACACATCCTATGTAACAGTAGTCTCTTTTCTGTGGTCCTGCTTTTCACTGGGGCACAAAGACGCCCCAGTGTAGGAGACAATGGGCCAGCGCCACACCCTGTACAGCCAGGTAAGACAGACACACCAGCAACTCTACAGGGACGGCTAACATGCTCGCACAGCGCACAGGGAACAAAACAACAAGGACACTCCCTGCTACTCCGTGTAACATCATAAGATCACATTTTCATGAGTGGGCCCGAAGAGGCGGGGGCACACACAAAAGGTATTGACTTTCCCCAAACAATGTAGTGTCACTGGCAAACTGGTTTGAGAAGCAGTATTTATTGACTCCGTTTTAATAGCGCAGAATTGAATTAGAGGCCAATTCAGTTACAGCTTTTATTGAATTTTCCTCCTGTTTGAACCTGGTATGCGCAACTTCATGGGGCTTCAGTAAGTGGATAAATAAGTGGGTAAATGTGGTGGTTGTATATGACTGGATACAATTTCACACTGCTCCCCCTATACACATTGAGGTAATAGTTAACATTTTTTGAAAGCGTTTTAGAATTTAGTGTTATGGGGTATTGGGATTAAAAGCAAAGGTAAGCCATTTAAAATATATTTAGCAGTACCGGAAAGTGTGGAGAAGGCCTTCATTTTACACAGCACATTGACTTCTTACTCATAAAAAGATTTCAGTGGCCACTTTCAATCAAGATTGAGAAAGCAGAGGAACAGAGACACTAAAACTATTAGTCCAGTTGACGACTTTGGAAACTTCTAACACAAAGACATCCGAGGCGGCAATCACGTCCTCTCATGGAACTACCTCCTCAAAAGTCGGGTGTCAGACAATACGATGTGTGTGTAATCTGCGCCTGAGAGCCATAAGGATTTGCATTCATAGTTTATGAATGGGGCCAAACGGGGGAGAGGTTAGAAGCGACCAGGCTCTTCCATGTTTTCCCTATTTAAATACGGTTACGTGAGTAGTTACACAAAATTAAACATGTTGATTTTCTAAGCGGATAAAAAGGGGAACTATATTGTAAGGCGTAATAACACCTTAGGAGCGCTTCAACGTCCGTGCAGTAATATCTTCAGAATTCTTTAGGAGAGAAGATATGTTTAATTTTGTGTAACTAGACTTGGATCGTGTAACTACTCACTTAACCATATTTAAATAGGGGAAACGTGGAAGAGCTTGGTCGCTTTTAACTTCACCCCCGTTTGGCCCAATAGAGGAGCAGAGGAGAGGCTAAATGCTAACAACATCTTTGGTCTTTTTGCGTGACTGAGCGCACGCACAAAGACCAGACAGGTACTGATCAACTCGTCTAAGTTCAGGTAAGAAAGTCTTTTTCAATCAGACTGCTAAAGGTTTGTGCTTGTTCCCAGGGGTGTAGCACCAAATTCTGGGCCCTAGGTACAAGCTATTTTGATGGGCCCCCCGACACCCCATCCCACGTGCACGTTCAGTCAATTCACATTTTATACTCATCTCAACATATTCTGTGGTTTAGTTTGTGTAGTTCATTTCTTTTACATTGTAACTTTGTTACACAAACTGTACATCCTGTATATTCAGTATGTGTTGTCTGTTTTAACCTTAAGATTATTATTAGAATTAAGATTATTAGTTTTACATAGACCTTAAAGATATCACATCAAACCAAACAGGCGGCTGCACTGGGCACACAGGATTTCTTTTTGTTAATAGGCATTGAAATAGGCATTAATAATACTTTAAAATACTAGTTTATGTTATAAAATTCATTGATACGTTGCCTCTTGCCCATGTGTTCATGAACAAGAAATCTAATGCGTCAGCCTGGTTTGGTCTCACCATATTTTCCACGTTTAGGTGTAGGCTACAGTGCTGTTAAATTCTTGTTCTGTTAAAGCTTGAAGAGTCTGGCACGGGCCGTCCCATACATTTTCATTAGAACCAAGTCAAAGGAGTCTCTGAAGTTGTTCATTTATAATGAACGAGTCTGCAAATGCGTGCGGCTAATTTGCATAATGAATTCTGCGAAAATAGCGTGAGCAACCTGTGGCTTTTGTCACTGTTCTGGCCTGATGGCAGTTGATGACAGTAAATAAAGCTAAAGGGAAACATCAGCGATTAAAATGAGAAGAGAAGGAGCGGACACGACGGGTCAGTGCGCTCTGCTTCACTCTGCACCTACTGCAGCAGCGCAGGCAGAGAGGAGGCACTCGCCTTGACTTGACTCATGTTTAACTGTCATTAATCACAGAAAGTTACATCCTAGGCCCGCGATAGTAGTGTAAATAAGAGCCTGTACGCGCGAAAGAGCGAGGCAAGACTAATATTTCTCTTTCCTAGCTCTTTGTCATGGCATTACGGAGCTCTCCACACACACACTTGAGTTGAAGCGCGCGGTGCTGAACACCGGTGTGTGGGCTGAACCATTTGGCACATTTTTAAAGGGGTGTCAGGGCCTTGAGATTCATCCATTATTATTGTTTGTGCAAAATTCTGTCTCGCAACCATTATATTTCAGCCTGTTCAGCCTATGTTCCGTTGTTATATCAATTATGAGGAGTTTAAAAAATGCAATACAGATCGCGTTTATAGCAGCACCTTTGAGGGCCCCCACCCTGCTCTGGGCCCTGGGTACTCAGTACCCTTTACCCCCCAGTCCGACACCCATGCTTGTACCTGAGCGGCAGTGCGTGCAAGGCAGACAGCGGTTCATCCCGTTGCTGTGCTCCGTGTAGGTCTGTCCATGTTCACAAGGGAGACACGTGCCCTGCTCTTGGTCTCTTTCACAGGCCTTGTGCACAAACGTTCCTGAAAAAACAAATGCATGAGTTACGTTGTAATACAGGAGAAATACAGGGATAGAAATATAAATACAAAGTATTACACTGTTATAGTAAATGAAAGGCTTTAGGAAACAATGGAAAGCAGTGCATTTCATCATTTCCTTTGTATTAATACACTGTGGAAAAGAAATGTTGTGACAGTGTTATTATGTTTTATTTATTTGGAAATGGAGCAACTTGTTTGTGAAATACTATTGGTACAGTTGTTGTTGAAATAAAACAAAACTTTTAGTTATATAGGTTTTAAAATATATCTGATTCCAAAAAAATGCTGTACTGGCAAGTGGCAATTCATTATTCTCAACAGTAAAAGTAATTTGCTTACACTTATCAAGAGGAGCACTTATGTTTCCCCAAGTCATACGTTCCAGTGTGCAACAGTTTAGTAGAAACAGATCAGTCAACAGCCAGGAGATATGATTTCTTCCGCTGGTTCTGTGTATGCTTTCAAACCGTTGACCACCGTGAATAAACCCTGATTCTCACGTGTTTGCCGAACACGTGGAATGTGAAAAATGCCACTGGGGCAAACAGACATTTGGTTGAACTTGGGATCTAAAGCATACTCAGTTACTATGTCTCTGTGTTTAGTTTAGCCATGAAACAAGCGACATTCAGCATCCTTGTTTAGGCGACGTACAATTTGCTTCAAAAAACAAAATACCAACACTGCCATACAATTGCTTCGTTTGGAAATATTTTGTCTGACAGAGAAACACTTTCGATTTGGGACTTGCTGTAAATATTGATGATTTTTTTTGATTAAAGAAAATGAGTGTTTACGTGATTATCTGACGTATGAATGACGCGTGTGAGTGAGTGGTTGTTGGTGGTGGTGGTGTGGCACAGACTGGCAGCCTCACTTCTGTCAGTTTACCCCAGGGCCACCAACAAGCATGGGGTAAAGAAATAACAAATATAAAAGCTTTGGGAAACATGTCAACTCCTGCTCGTAAGACACAATACAAAACCGCCGCACAATCATGATCATCTTTGCCACTGTTGGGCTCACCAGCGTGGCAGTTGAGGCAGCACATCCCCAGGTGAAGGTACTGCTCATTCTCCACACAAGTACGGTGTCTCTTCAGGGTCAGGTTTCTGTAGTCGTCGGCGGACCACTGGGCTGCTGGGACGATCTCTGCTGCATGACTCACAAACAGCAACGCTACCAGCACCTGTACGACAAAGACGCACACAAAAAAGAAGTTGTGTAAAATATCAGGGAGTATTTACTACACACAGCCTGTTATTAGATGGACATTAAATGAGCAGAGTCTCTCTTCATAAGAAACCTTGTGTGAGCAAACCTTGTGTGGTTCGATTTAATTTGAACCATCTGATTCGAACATCTGCTGCGGGAAAGCAATTAGAGGAGCCAGCCAGACACAACCGACGCACAGCAGCTATGTGTGTCTTTTCGATGCACAGCTGTACATTTAGTCTACACAAATAAGTAATGATAAGCCGTGCATTATACAGTTTTAATGACGACGTGGAGGCAAGAGCTGCATTAAAACTGTATAATGCACGGCTCCTCCTTGTTTAATCCGCTTATATCTTGGTCCCACAAACTGAAACTGTCCATTGTGGCCTGTTTGCTTTTTTTTTAAGTCGGGGGCAGGAATTATTTTATGTTTTAAGCTGTTTTACCTGAAGCTAGTTCCATCTCAAATGTTTGTTGTTACTATAGAAACAGCTGCAGTGGAGTGATATCGAACGTGATTTAACTGTTACCGGACTAACTGTGCGTTATACAGTTTTATACCATGGTCTGGGTGAATACTCGATTCTGATTGGCTGGAAGGTGTCCATTAAAAAGTGATAATGTACACCAGTTAAAAAAACAGTTAAATCACGTTCTATATCACTCCACTGCAGCTGTTTCCATAGTAACGGTAAACAATTGAGATGGAACTAGTTTCAGGTAAAACTGATTAAAAAGGGAAATAACTCCTGCCCAGGACTTAAAAAAATAAGCAAACAGGTCCCAATGAACAGTTTCAGTTTGCCGGACTTAACGCACGGCAGCTAGCCAATCAGAATTGAGTATTCACCCAGATAATGGTATAAAACAAGATTTATCCACTGCTTTCTTCACTGTGACCAACACCTGATTGATTACAGCACCGTGGTGGCATATCAAGTGTGATCCCCGCACTCGATTTATCCGACAGATAACAACAGGCTTGTACAGGTGGGGTACAGAGAAGAATACGGCTGAACACTTTAGTGTGGCCCCCAGGCGCTGGTGTTTATTCACACGCCTTTCACCACGTCAATGTGAGACTCCCCTATTCAATGGCAAACAACACACTTTAGTGGCTCTACTTCAAATGACCCACATTCTTAAACCCCATCGCTTTGAATGCCTCGACATGCGACACCACCACGGAGCGCCCGAAAATGCAACGCGACACCTCCTGGGTAAAGGAGAGGCCTACATTTGGAGGTTTTGTCTCCGAATGCACCCGCCCCTCTCAGCTAAAGCAGCAGATAATGGGACAGGTTGAGAGGACGAAAGGGACGGGTTTAAAAGTGAGAAATTGTAGACAGTGATGAAGGTGGGGATGATCTACAGGGAATTGCTGGTCTAAAAAAACAAAGTGTGGGAGAATTAGGAGAAGAATGAACACAGAAAAAGGGACAGAGTTTAACCCAAGCCGCTTTTGACGCTGCATTGGGCTCTCTGGAGGTCCGCCATGCCTTGTTGTTCAGAAGAACTTTCCCCTCTGCCTTTTTCTTTCTTCTTCTTGCACTGCTCACGTCAGACTTTCCAAAGACGCTGTGAAGCAGGCAGACGGCTAGTGCAGTCACAATCACACCATTTATATCTATCCAAACATTCTGGGGAGGCAGAAGCAGAAGAAGAAATGTGAGGGGGGGGGCTAACAGCTTGTTTGACACAGACTAAGACTTGAATACCTCATGTGTATAACGACTGGGGATACTGTACCATAGAAATGGGACCAAAGAAGAAGGCCGTGTGAAAAGTCAAGCTAGGAATCTTTGTGGCGCTTGATCACAATGTAGCATTGACATAGACACAAGATTGAAGATTAATTATAATTTAAAAAAGTTATTATATAAATGTTGAGGTGTGTGAATTAATTACATCAACTGTTTGTGTTTGCAAGTGTCTAAAGAAAGTGACAAAGCATAGAAAGCACAAAGTGGTCTCATTTCCTGTCTTTGTTTAAGTCAGGATTTGTGATTCAAAACACCGTCAGGTGCAGCTGTTCTTGAGCTTCTTGAGAGGAACACTCAACCCAGCACAGTTCCATAAGGTTTTCTTAATGCCCAGGCCAGAGCAATATCAGCATCAGACTAGGCAATGTATAACTACAAAGGACTCATTTTACTTGTGAAAATGGATGAATGAAAGTTGAGGTTTGACACAGCTACTAAGCTAATGATAAAATCTGCCAATTCACAAAGCCCTCAGATCACACCTGTCGACTCATTCTGGCAGACACACCTTAGGGGTTACAGACCCCACCCACAGTGACCTACCAAGCCCTTTTTTCGCTGCAAGGCATTGTGTCCAGAACAAAAGACCTTGAAGTCAAAGACAGACCTGCGCAGGGATGAGAGCCTTCTTTGTTCCATATTACACACTTAATACAAATAAAATAATAATGCTTATCTACGTGCTTAAAAATATTATTAGCACACTTTTGTTTTCTTAGGTATATTCAACACATGAGGCAGGAAAATTACCCACATAAGATGTCTAGAAATCAAAATCACAGAGTTGTTTAAGTGTCCACATGTGTGTAAGATCGTGGGCAGCCACAATGCGGCCAGATTTTACCTCGAGAAACATTTGAGGGAAAACTGAGTGACCGTAACCTCAGTGTACAGAGCCCTCTAAAGCCACAAGGACTGGAGACACTCCAGAATGGACTCAGACCTTAAGCTCTGTCTATCTGCTGTACAATGAGACTTTATGGCTACAGATTATTAAGCAAAACACTGTGCTATTGTACTGATATGTGTATTAGAGTGAAGCCGTTTGCTTGTGTGGTGACAAGTTAAACTAATAAAAGCTCAAATAGAATAACAAGGGACTTTCTCTTTATTTGACAACAGCAGATTTCCTCCAAAGACCAAGGGTTCTTCCCAAGCGCCTCGGCACAATCCCTGCACATGCCATGTACACTAAGAATGCATTTAGGACTAAATAACAGGACATCCTCTCAGTTGACCTAGGCTATCAATGGGCCATTTAGACTGCTGTGATCAGTTTATATGCTTAAGGCTTATTACAGCACGTACAAACACATAGTTTATGCATGGAACACACACAATACAATGCAAGGAAGATTCCTTGTGAACACAAATGATTTCAATAACACTTGACTGATAAGGAAGGGCACGATGCACTTAATCACAGTACACTACTGCAACTGTGAACCCCATACCACACTTTTCCTAAAACCCAGTATCTTATCATTTTTACTGAATAATAAACATAGAAAACAACAGCACTTAAATAAAAGGCCATCTGTATTTCTCTACGTTTGTTAATTGGTGATTATTATTTATATGATCATTGTAAAACAGAAACATTAGAAGAGTATAACAAGGTACTCTGCTGTCTCAAACAGCAGTTACACCATAAGCAAGCTCAGGCCTAATAACTTTATTTCCATGTAATATTGAGGAATTTCAGCATTTGATCCTACAGATATTTAGAGAAAGAGCACATGACAGAGAATTGAAAGAGAAAAAAAGAAAAAAAGTTTTCCACAGCTGCTGGTGTGAAGGCCGTCATCATAAGTCATAGGTCAAAGTATACTTGAGAACTCAAAATGTCTTTCTGACATGAACACAGATTAATCTTTATTGTACAATGTCTCACTCAAACACCAGAGACACTTCCCCCTTCACACTCCAAACTCAGCTGCCATGGAGTCCATCTCAAGGGCGATTATCTCAATTCTTTCAGCACATAAAGTTACAAAAAAATAAAATGCTGAGATTGCAGCACTATAAAGTTGTTTATCTTCAATGGAATATAACGTACTGACATGTCATACATTACTAGTAGTGGGCAATAAGAAATAAGCAGCATAAGAGATCAATAATTGGTCACTGGCCAAAGTGATTAAAGAAACTTTAAGAGTTTTTTGAACGGAAGAACCCCACCGAATGGAGGAACACCGACTACAGGGATTGGACAAGAAGAACTGAAGCCCCAACAAGGACTGGACGTTCTGTGATCTTGGCCCATCTGCTGAGGGACTCCCATCGGCCCTGGGTCTCTATAGCCTGTCCGTCCATGGGAGGGGATCTCATTCTGTGGTTGTCTCCGATGTTTCTCTTTTCTCCCCTGGGTTTTTGAGTTCTTCCCCGCCATGCTGGAGAGTCTAAGGACAGGGGACGCCCACGTGGCTCGTTACCACCTGCTGCATATTTGGACTTTATATTTGCCTGGATACTTAATTTGCCTGAACTTTACATTGTCTTATTTACCGTTCTGCTTTATTGCCTTAATGTTCGGTGCAGCCCTATGAAGCAACTCCTGTTGTGATTTTGGGCTATACAAAACCATTGATTGATTGAAAGGCTTTGCCACTATTTATTACATTTTATTTTATTTGTCAAAACATTTAAGAACAAAGCAACTTCAATTTACTCATCTCTTTTTCTTGCAGGTTGTAATCTATTTATGCTGTATGAAAGTGTTTGATTGTAGTCTAATTTTAGCACTATTGTGTAGAAACCGTAGGACATCTGAACAGCCTGTTTACACTGACATTTTATGTTTAGGAGGAGGACACTCTGAACAACTGAGAGACTGCTTCTGAATGTACAATAAAGACAATGACTTGTATATCAATGTCATACACTTGCACTTACACTGTGAAAACCACAACCTTGTGACACTATAAAACTCGGAGCACAATACTTGAAGGAACACGCTGCATACACACACAACGCCAACACACAGCTTACATGTGGGAGCGTGTGAAAAGCACTCGCCCCCTCCTCTCAGGGAGCACAGGAAGCTCAAGACAATACAAAGGCTTCATGCAGGGTTTAGCTCCAAACGGTCCCCCCTTCAGTAGCAGCAGCCTGCCTCAGAGAGGCCCAGTCGGCACCCATTAGAGCCACAACATATCCGCTCGCTCGCCGGATATTTATAACTCAGGGAAGCAGCACACAAATTCTTCTGTTTCCTCGGGAGGTATGCTTCACTGATTAGATGAGTGTGACATCGTCTCACAAGCAGGTTCAGTGGCATTCGATGTACTATCAGCAGCAAACAAACAACATGTCTGTTTCTCTGACGTCAATGTTGAACACAAAAACTCCATTCTACTTCTTCCCTTTGATGAAATAAAGCTATTCTCAGGTGATTGGTGACATACACTTTCCCATTTGTTTGTTGTGGAAGCTCTTAGTGGTCTTTGTGGTTTCTTGGGGTGATAATACACATGCAACAGATGAGTCATAGCGCACTGTTGAAAGGGTTGGACTTTGAATGTCACAAGCTGAAATTCTTGAGTGTAGAAGTCTATTAAGCAAGCCTTTTCAAATTCTGATCAGACCCTTACACAGAAGCCACAGCAGCACCTAGTACCGAGTCAAAATGAGTTGAAATGAATGACTAATAGATTCAACTATGCACAGGAATCCATTACCTCGGTTCACAGACAATCGCATTAGCTCCATAAAAGCTCCACTTTGTGTCAAAGTGAAAAGGCTCTGATGAACAGGCAGTTTACAGCTTTCTCTATAAACACTCAACCCAAAAAATGTAGAATATGTGACTCGGAGAGGATCAACAACAGCCTAAGTGGCCATCAAAAGTTGGATTCTAGTTGGGATTTATAGCTTTGTAAACAGCTATCCGTTGTCGGGACAAAGGTTGAGTTTGTTCTAAGAGTATTCTGTTAATACCACGGAAGGCGGCAAGTACGCAAAGAAACGATGCACCAAAGTAAGTAGGAATGGACAGCTTCATAACTATATCATGGCTTCTACAGCAGTACAAGGCTGTGCACTGAATGTGAGAGCGTAGACACCTGTTTCCACATAGCTGCCACAGGACAATAAAAAGACTTAGGCTGCTTAGAGTTTGCAAGATTTGCAGCTGTGACTACAATCATGCATAATATAAACACAAATTCAATATTCTTTTTATCAAATTATGACATTTAAACGCAAGAGCTGAAGTTGCCATGGGAATGGCAGCAGCTTTAAGTTAGCTTCTGAAAGCTCACACATCATTGTAATTGGATCGACCAGTCGCTCACTCAGAGCATGACAGTAACCGTTCAGTTGGAGAAGTGAGTGGGCAGTACCTGTGTTTGAGCACAGAGCAACATTAAAAAAAAACTGAATCACAATGTGACATTCTCTAAATTGGCAGATTGTCAGCCCTTGTTGTACAGTAACATACACAGTTGTATACAACTATACAAGTTATTTAGACATGTCTACTCAGTTTAGTGCATTTTTATGCTTTAATGTTCTATTTGTGTTTTGAGCTATTTCAGATTATACTCAAGGGCACTCATCTAATATGTCATACCTCAAGTCTCCTCTGAGCAGCAAGTTTTAAATTGATCCAGCCACCTTTGGTAAATATTTTTTTTTTTTACTTTAGAGTGATTTACAGTGATTCCAAAAGTCCGTAGCATCTGAGGTCCCTTATCGATCCAAAGATCAAACAGGAGCCACCCAACAACAACAATTGACTCTGTTTTATTACAAAATGTGTGATGTTTACAGCTTAAAATTGCATATAATGTGACAAATAACAAAGACTTCAATGTACTTCCGTTGAAGACATGCTTTGGGGGGCACAGGGGCCCCGGACCCCATTTTGGGAAGCACTGCTTTAGATAAATAGCAAAGATTGACAGGTTACATATATCATTGGGTAAACAGTGTCCATCTTAAACCTTATACCCTGAAAGAAAGCTCATGTGACCTGTCAGATGACTCAGACACACACAACTAACTTCAGTTATTCTGCATTCAAAATCTCACATGCTATTACCCTTCAACTGTACATTACATTACCGATCACCACCACAACAAGCAACAGCAAGTAAATTGGGCTTGTTAAATAAAACTTCTATTTATTCAAATAGAGTTAATATAAATGTATTAATATAGTCACAAATGTAATAAACATTTTCAAATGAAGGCAGTATGTTCCTTTTCCAATGATTTACAACTCACAGAAATACTGACATCACACATGAGCTAATCTCAGCACTGTATCATCATGATCCATGAGTTCTGACTTTGCCCCTCAGGTATGCATTACACCTGAACAGGTGGCACTCCCTTTGTGACTCAGCACTCTCTAAACAGGAGAGTGCTACAGCTGACAACTCTGACGGCAGCCTCTTTGGAAATTATGAACAAATACTACACGAACTGGCATAAAAATCTGGGACCCTACACATTGCAGATCATTTCAAAATAGTTGTATGACTGTCTTAACACAGACCTGTGTTTATTAGTAGCATATGTAAGATTTTTTCTGTCAAACACTCAAACTTCGGAACCATCACATCTGATCAAAAGTGTTGTTTTGCTTTACCAGTGGATTTTCCAGAAGTGTTCACTGTTTTTGAGTGATTTTTGTTTGTTCAATTTAAAACAGGTCAATCATGCTCATTAAATAAGACAAGATCGGAGACTATACGTCTCTATAAAAGTGTATAGTCTGGCTAGCCAGGCTAGGAGAGTCTACACATAAGTAGCTGGCTGTACTGTACCAGTACCTTAGTAACAATTGTTTACTGCAGTTATCTGCCCTAAAGAAGCTCACTGACTGAAAATAAAAATCATATCTTCTATCTAGTCCAAAGTATTATACAGCTGACTGACTTCCTGCTGTCTGTCTATATTGCATCGAGTTGCATCAGACAGATGCCACAGACAGGGTCCCACAAAGTTCACATGGTCTCTGTGCAGAATACAAGCCAGTACAACACTTGAGTGGTTTGTTTGCTGACCAGTGACCACCACTCTCTATCCTCAGTGACATACTTCAGATTGAGCCCGTCCCCAATGTTTGTCCTGCCCTCTGCCTTGTCCAGTGGGACAGAGAGGGATATTTCCTGTGTGAACCAACACCCAAACATACAGTAAGCAACAACAGATCTCAAACTAGTGTAAATGCAGCTATGTTAAGTCTCCGATGCAAGCTGATGCCACTAATATCAGCTTATCTGTGTACAGTAGACAGGAAGTTTACAGGACAGCCAGGCACGTACACTCCATGTCAGTGTGTGTGTGTGTGTGTGTGTTAGGGGGGCTGAGTTTTGGTGGGGTGGGGGGCAAGTTTCCTCACAGCCCCATAGCAACAGGGCCTGCTGTTAAGGCCTACAGCAAGCCTCTTCTGTGGTTTACAGAAGAGATAAACATTGACATTGCCACCCGAAGAAGCAAATCTGATTTCAGTAATGGAACACTGCATGACTTAAAACGCATGTCGGACATTGGTAGAAACAAACAGGAAAGCTCCGGGCACATCAGCAGATGAGGACTGAATGGTTTGATGGTAATTTGCTTCACTGTGGAAAAAATACAGCTAGTAACGTTTTTTTTTTTATAAATCTCAGTCCAAAATAGTTATTGCTTTTCTGGACACAAGTTGTCACACACATTTAATGCACAGTGTCTGGATTAGCTGTGGCACAGTTGGAAAAAGCAACAGTGCAGAATGAAAAGAAGTCTGTCTGAGTGTGGAATTAACTTTATTGGAAAAAAAAAAAACTGTTAAGGGAATTTGCAGCTTTGCCTGGCTAAGGTGGCAGCAAGCTTTTGGGATCAAACTGATTAATACACCAAACTATTTGCTGCTTTCCTGACACAACGTTTTGAGTAAAGTTGTGCAAAGTATTTGGTAAAAGGTATGCGCCTAAAGCCCATAATAAAGCAATCCTACATCCGCTGCCACACAAAAAGCCATCGTTGCTGAATGTCTGAGCAGTGTGACCACATGATGTCCAATGCAGATGGTGAATGTAATGTGGAGTGAATGATACAACATATGTAGCTCATACTTCTCTTCGGACAGAGCACACTAACCGAACAGGCGCCAGCTGCTTCAAGTCCGTTTATCTGGAGTCTGAAATAAACACTTGGCCTTATTCATCATCAATAACAAACACAATGTTGCTTCCTGTGTTTGAGGTCTTGCGGGACAATGGTCTGCTGTTTCATCCTCACATGGACGACGTCCGTAGGCCTAGGCTCTGATTTGAGCTTCCCGTGTCCCAACATTGATTTTGGAATCAGTGTAATCAATATATCGCGCTCCCATGGAAAAGTTCATAACACCTCAGTCAGTGCAGTTAAGAAAATAAGACTTCTTGTGTGAACTAATAATAGCAACAATAAACATATTTTTCATTACAATCGCTTTGTCGTCACCAAATTGCCATATTATCGACGTGTCGGTACCGGATTCGCTTTGAAATCAGTCTATAACACTAAGAGAGGACATGTTGTTAAACCTTTTACTCACAGCAAGTTTCCCGAACACCGGACCGAAGTTCATCTTGGGAACCTCGAGATGAGAGGAAACACCGGACTTGGACTTCGCGTAACAAACCAGCGTTTTAGATCTCCAAACCAAAGTTACACTCAAAAACAGGACTACTCGTGTTATCCAAAAAGGTGAAGCTATCCGTTATCCAGCTTCGGTCATGTGCCAAATCTGGTTTAGGAGTTTGTTTGGCTGCTTTTTTTTCATTGGGAGGGCAACACGGACTGAACTAAAGGGAGGACTTTTTTGCTCAGAGAAGTGCTGGGTGCGTCATTGCGTCCTCTCCACCTATCAGCGCGCGGCGTTGGAAATAATACTCCAGCATGTGCCGCGCGGCCATAAAAGTTGCTACAGATTTTCAATTTAGTTAACAAGGGAGTCAAGTGTGCTGCTTTGAAGTTGCACCTGCTGTTGTTGCGTGATTGGCTTTACTAACATTTCGAGTATGGGTTAAAAGTTTTGGCGATCTAATGTGTAACTGTCTGATGAGTAATGACTGATTAATAAGCAACAAAAGAGTCAATAAGTGATCTTAAGCTGAGATAAGATTGGATGAGCAAAGTCAATCGTTGACGGCTGACCGCAGTGCACTCCATTAGCCCTCTTTTTTGTTTCATGTAGACCTATTGCAGACTGACGAAGGAGATCAGTGTTTCCCAATGTGGGGGTCGTGAGCGCTGAAAGATTATTTCAAGATATAAAAATGCAAAAAATATTGATACTGTATACAATATATTTCTTCATTGCAAACAGGATCATGTAGAATTTATCTCACATAACTCAATTTATAAACAATATGAAATAAACTATATAAAATATAAGTACAATAGATGACTGGTGATTGGTATTGGAACCTACCTGGAAGGAAATGTGTAAACTTGAGATACTCTTATTACATAATCAAAAGTAAGATTGAGGATTGCTGCTTTTCTAGGCATACATTGTCCTATGTACTGTTTTTTTTGTTTTATTCATCCTTTGAAAAACTTGAACAATGTCCTGTAAGCCACATCAAATGTAACAAGCTGCTATGAAATATATTTAAATGCTCTTCTTGTAAGGTTGCTAATTTAATTGTAACAGTTGATAAACTTAGGAAGAAATATACATCCAAAGTCAATGTAATGTATACCGGATGATTGTTATGTAAATGTATATTACATTGAATATGGGGTAGACACATATAAGCTTTCTTGCTTCTTTTGAGCGTCTATAACTGTATATTTATGAATTTTTTAAACGAAAAGTGAATATAAACTGCTCATTTAAACTAAACTGAACAATGCAATACATTTTACTAGGCCTGATTTATAATGTGTTTGTTTTTTTTTGTTTTTTTTGCTTTATATGACCTATATGTGTGTGGCACAGTAGTACAGCGGTTTGCGCTCGTGCTTCACAGCTAGAACAGCTATGGAATTCAAGAAAGACACAAAAAAGAGAAAATTATGAAATGGAGAGGTTTACGTATTTTTGTTGCTTTATTTGTCAATATACATGAACTGTACAACGAAATTTGTACTCTGCATATGACCCATCCCTCGATGCCACTGGACGACCTGTAAAGAGCAGTGGGCAGCAGCAGTGTTGTGCCCGTGGACCCATCTCCATGATGTGGAGCCAGGCTGATGGTCAGAATCACCTGGCTGGAGGATTCACCTATTGTATATGTTTTTAGTGGTCGGGGAAACCAGAGTACCCAGAGGAAACCTACACAGACACGGGGAGAACATGCAAACTCCACAGAAAGGCCCCATCCAGGTCTGAATAGAACCCAGGACCTTCTAGCTGTGAAGCAGGAGCGATAACCGCTGCGCTACCGTGCTGCCCACATAGTGTAAAATTTACCATTTTTGGTCTTTAGGCAATCTGGTCCTTAGGTTTTTGGGTTAGGTTTTTATATTTAAAACATATATTTTTAATAAACATTTTATCTCAGTTTATCTAAATGTGGTCTCAGGACAAGTACAGTTTACTCTAAAGCCGCAGGCTTTAATATTTTTGTACATGGATTATGTGAAATTTCAAGGCTGGGACGTAAAATGTCCTCCAATTCAAGGTATTCTTAAACTATCCTTGCTTTTCTGATTAAACATCCTCTTAAATAGTTCCTGCACACAACATCTTATCTTAAGTGGCTCTGCAGTGCAAATCCTGTGCAGAGCAGGGGAGGGGACATAGGGAAATGTTTAGCCAGTGGCAGGGCTCCTTTCCAGGGTCATTTACAAAACAAACAATCAGGAAAACAGACAGGGATCTGAGCTAAACAAACAGGATTGGACTTGGCCACGCCTCAGACAGATGATTGTGATTGGGCAATTTATACAGAAAGTTAAATTTGTGTGTCAATGCCGCTGGTTCTAGATGTCCTAATGTTGTAGGAATTAGGCTGAATGAGGTTTACCGATGTGTTCCTATGACAAAGTGATAGTTCACACCAAAGTGCAGAGAGACCGTGTGTTTTTTGGGAACAGAGGAGGTAAAAAAAAAAAGACAGTAGAAAAGGTCAACATAAGGGGAGATGATAAAGCGTGACCGGTCTTTCACAAGTGTCAAACAAACAACATTATTTTTGAAAGCATCCCAGAGGTTCCTGACAAAGTGAAGTGCCGTTTGAGTTAAATCTATCGAGGAAATTTGTGTCTTCCACTTGGACACATCCTGTGCTCCTCCGTCTGAGGTCACCAACTACGTGCTTAAAAACAGGAAATGTATGATTGAGTTATTTGGAGGCTTATCCTCAGCCTGTCTGTATTTATGGCACCGGGTTGAGAGTTTGGGAAGCCTCTCATAGGTTACAAATTAAGATCGGTTAATGCATAACTTATTTAGGTTGTGGTAAGACCAGGGTAACAACAAGTTTGATCATTTGCATCCTTGGCTGTTGTGTTCTTTGCTCATTTGCATAGGTGTGTTCTGTTGTGAAAGGCAGCAAAGTTGGAAATAATGATATATCTATATTTGATTTGCATTAGTTTCTCCTAAGGATGAATGTTAAGTCAACCGTCCTACAACACACTTGACCTATGAAACATATTAGGTAATTTTAATAAGTAATTCATTATTGTCCTTAACCTAATGGCAAACAGTCAGTCTTGTAAAAAGGAAACTTGATCTGTTAAAGCAAATGTGTAGCATTTTGACCATTTTAATAGTTTTGCTCTCTATTCCATTGATGGAAAACTGGGGCAATAGAAGGACATCGATCAGGGGGAAGAGTTATAGTGAGTACTGTAGTTGTCCTGTTCAAAGCAAATGAATAAAAAGTAGTATATATGCAGACAAGGGTTTCTAATCTAGTTGAGTCTTTGTCAGCAACAACTTTTACACATACTAATCCAGCAGGAAGTGTTTGACTTGTAGTGGTACCACCCATTTTTATTCTAAAAAAAGCTACTCTTAACTTGTAAAAAGCCTGGTACCTGCTTGTCTTGGTACCAATCTATTGTTCAGTGAGTACGTACAAAGAATTAAGAATAAGTGGATCAAAAGGAGTGGTACAATTACAAGTTAAACCCCTACTGGATTAGTATATATTCGGCCTGCTGCCAAACACAGATTATTAGTCACTGACAAAACATTCTGAATGAGAAGTGGAATGTCCTAAACACTTAAGCCACCAAGAACAGATGAGAACCTCTGTCTAATGGAAAACTCCTGTACGACTAAGAGTTTACACTTCTTTGTGTAAACTCTTAGTCGTACAGGAGTTAGTTGCTCGTCCTTGAGAACGTCTTCCTTGTCTGGGGCTGCAGGAAAGGCAGAAGAGATAAAGGGAAGAGAAACTTTCCTGAGCGTCAGTGACTTTATCTTGTGACCCTGCTGTCTATTGTTTCACTTGTTACTTATAGGAACATCCAGCAACAATCATTCTTGTATAATTAGTATGCACTGAATTTATGTTCATAATGCTTTAATAAATGTATTAGATCTCAGTCCGCGCTCATCTTCTGACTGGAGTTGGCATGTTCTGCAAACTCCATACCTAAAAAAAACAGATCATAATGGTTCTTTGGTGCAGAATAATAATACAAGTAATGCTTTTTTGTGATGATGTATTGATGCAACAACAAAAGTCACTGCACAGAAACATGAAGGCTTTATGCAGTCTGTTGGAATGTTTGATTCAGGGATATCAGTGAAACAGAGTTCTTTGGGTTCAGAGTAAGCAGTGATGTGTTTGCAGACCTACGGACAAGAGAGCGCTGTAAGAAAAACAACAGTGGCAGCAACCAAAGGGTCATTGCTCTCAGGGTTCACAAGATGAGGTCGAAAATAAATGAGCACGATTCGAACATGGCGCATTGTTTAGTTCAGAAATCAGAAGTTTTTCCTTGAACATGTTTATGTTTAATCAAATTTAGACGACAAAATGTTACTACATCACTAAATTACAAGCAACATACAGTTTTGGGACGGCAGTGAGATACTTTATGTGTGTGTGTATCTATTCACTGGATTGTGTTAAAATGTATACTTTTAAGCATATTTTATAAACTTTACTTATTCTTAATTTTCAGTCCAACATAACCAAGGGTTTTAATTTCGCCAGCTCAATGAACTTTGGTGTTTCAACCACTTTGATTTTGGCTCACTGGTGGTTCTTGGGCTTCTTTAGGTGGTATTCAAGGACATCTCATTTTAAACTTAAACGTGAATTTTAATCATAGATAATTTCATCTATACTTCAAACATTTAAGTTTGGTGTTTTCTCTCGTTTTCTTGATTTAGACATGTAGCTTTAGGCATCATTTTGTCCCACTTAGGTCTATTTTACACCTGTTTTAGACATGGTGGCACAGCGGTCAGTGTTCATGCTTCACAGTTACAAGGTCCCGAGTTCAACTCCCACCTGGACGGTGGGTGTTGTGTGGAGTTTGCATGCTCTCCTCGTGTCTGCGCCGATTACCTCTGTGTACTCAGCTTTCCCCAACCACTGAAACATGTACAATAGGCGCTTTGAGAAACTAACTATTATTTATTATTGTGGCGCAGTTGGTTGAGCGGGTCGTCTCATGATCGGAAGGTCGGGGTTTCGAATCCCAGCTCCTGAAGGTGCCCACTGCCGTTGTGTCCTTGGGCAAGACACTTCACCCACCTTTCCTCCTGTGTCTGTGTACATTGGTGTATGAATGAGAGTGTGAATGGGTTCCTTGCTGTAAAGTGCTTTGGGCCTGATGAAGGTAGAGAAGCACTGTATAAGTTGAGACAATTTACCATTATGGTTTAGTCCTGATTTGATCTTGATCTAGGCCTGGAGTCACATTTTTTTAATGAAGTTTTAGACTTGGTTTGAAAAGTTTGAGAAACTCTACTTCAGGTCACGTCCAAAAGGTTTGGTATTTTTAGCAAACTAGTTATTGTTCAAGTTTTGTGATGTTACATTACTACGCTCGACTCAGCTACAGCTGTGCTTCAAAATTTGGTTGAGAACGCGATGAGTATATGTGCTCTGTTTACATGTTATTGTGTCACCAATGGGAAAATTCAAACAGTTTGACAAAAGCTCAGTACAAATGGTGCTGAAGTTCCTGGCAAAAAATAAACTGGAAATACATTGTCAAGTGTCTTATTGTCCTTGCTGCTTCCTCTCCCAAACAGATACCCCCCCCCCCCCCCCCCCCCCCCCATACACGCACGCACACACACCCACACACACATACACACACACACACACATACACACACAGGTGAAGGGTCAAAATCAAAGCTCAGACCGTGTTTGCTTTAGTCCTCTGAAAAAGAGGTCAACCCATGGTTTGCAGGAGAACGCCTGTTGACTGGTGCTGTCTGGTTGAAGTGGGCTGTACATTAACGCGCGGGATTATGGTAGACACAGGAATGCTGCTCTTTGTTGCACTCTCTGTGATGTCATGAGCAGTACTTTCCCCTGGCACCTGGACAGAGGCCTTTGCTGCTATAAAGTGGCCTGATTCATCGCCTGACTGTGTGCATTTCAGGGGTTTGTGTAAAAGACAGGCTTCAGTCAGCAGTAGAGATTAACAGGCCGCCGGACTGTGTACATGGAGCAGATAGCTATGAGTCCTGATAGAAAATTCCTAACATGCGCTCTGTGGTTTAAAAAGGCTCTACAACTACAGCTGAACTTGGGTCGCTTCAGAGTTCATTCAGTGAGCTTCAAATACTGAGAGCTATTACCAACCAATATTTGATTTGAATCTTTATCTCATATTTGAACATACAGATAGGTCACTTTATGCAATATTTACAAACATGTACATACCTTCACTTTAACCTGATGATTATTTACTTGTGATAGGACCACAAACGTGACATATTTATCATATGGCTAAAATTCTTCCCAAATGACATCAATGTGCCTATTTGTTTCTCAGATGTAATCGTTTGTGCTGACAAAGAAGATGCTACATTCTTGTGCCAGTTTTTGTTTCACGTGGATAGATCCATTAATTACAGAGATATTTGTAAACCAGGTCAAATCCTCTGCAATATTCCAGTTAAAAGGGAAATTATTTCCAGTTGTTAGCTGTACCCCACCTCAATATTAAGTTATGGGTCTCCATTGAATGATATAATGTCACATGGACATGATAAGACATATTTAGCAGGATGTGTGATGGGTGTTAAACTTTGGGATTTTCAGGTAAATGTAACATATTTATTGTGCTCTTGGCCACCACAGTTAATCAGTGTGTGAACCTGATAGAGCAATGTGAGTGGGTGTCAGTGTATAGATTACTTCTACTGAGAAATCCATCCAAGGATAAGTGAGAATGAGTGAAGATGATGAATGGTGTATTTGTGCAGACAGACAGACAAGACAGACAGACAGAGTGCGGCTGAGAGTTTTGGAAAAAGCCATGGAATTAGTGCAGGCCTCATGGCAGAGTCCACACTGCTGATGCTAGCTGTCTGATCCTCACTGAGACATTTGGCAGCAGACGCTCTGCCAGCCACAAATGTACAGTAATTCAAAGCATGCGACGTGACGCCGCTGTGTGCTCGCTCGGGCTGCAGCCACCCACTCACTGGATCTGCTACACTGTTAAAGTCACAAATGAACCCAGTATGCCTTTCCACGTGATGCAATTATTCACAGTTCCATGGCAAATTTGGGCTCAGGCTAATCTCGGCTAAATGACATGGCGCCTCCTTAAAAAGACGCAAGGCTCACAAGTGGCAAAAATGTAATTGGACTCATCAAACTGAAAGATAGAAACAAAAACAAAATAATAAAGTTACTTGACTTTATGTTGGCACTACTCAGCATCGGTCAGGATGCTTCAGTACAGAGGACTATTCTGTTCTTCACCAAGTGGCTTCCAAACTGAAGGTAAAATTGCCATGATACAAAAAAAGGATTCATCTGATTATGAGTGTGTCTTTGGAGGCGCAAACAAGAGGCCCACAGTAAAAGGTCGGCGAAAAGGAAAACAAGTTTCAACTTTTGTAGGTTAGTTCTCATGAGCTTCACATGACTTGCATTTGCCCCCTCCCCTCCTCCCTCCTGACTCTCTACTTCCCCTCCCCGCTACCCCTTCCCCTCTGCACAGCACATAGACTTCCTGTGTGTCCTGGCCTGAATGGTATGCGCATGGAGTGGGTGTCAGGGAGGCCTTTCATCCGCCATAGAAAAAAAAAGATGTCGAGAGAGCTGGGGGTGGGGAGTGGGGGCATGGGGTAAAAAAAAGAAAAAAAAGAAAGTGAGAGAAGAGAGTCATCTTTAATCTTCTGCTATGAGTCAGTCCAGTTGTCCAGTGGGTGGAGCGCATTAGCCGGTTTAGTGGGCTCTGTTGTGTGTGTGTGTGTGTGTGTGTGTGGTGTCTTGGGGGACGAGGGGGCATGTTGGGAAAAGCTGCTGCCTGTCCGTTTGGCAGAGTGGGACAGATGACATCCGGCTGGGACACATATCACATTTGGCATGGCTGAAAATGACATTAGTTTAGCACAGTGAGGAGAAAACCCCATGTATAAATAATGTACAATGATAAACTTGATTGAGGTATTTGAATGCATGGTGTGTGGTGGGACAAGTAAAAAGAAAGTGCCCCATATCATGGAAAAAGTCTGCAAGTGTGAAGTGCAAACACATTAAGAAATGGTTCTGCCAACAGGACAAATAGCCCCATCTGGTGGTTGGAGAAACACCCTATGAGTCAAAGTTAAAATGATTTTAGACAATTATTTCCCCCAGCAATCTCCACATTTTTGTCAACTGACATAAACACTTGAATTACTAGTCAGCCATCAGACACTGGCATTTGAACTGATTAAGCCTAACATGCATTTTACATTGGTGATTCAAAAACCTTGTGAGTACAGAAAGAGAACATAAGGACAGTGGTTCTAAAACGTTTCCCATCAAGTACCACCTCAAAATATTTTACTTTTAAAGTACCACCAGGCCTAGATCAAGATCTAATCAGGACTAAACCAGGTCTAAAACAGACCTAGACTTGCTGTAAACCATGTCCTAAACCAGACCAAACACCCAACTTAAATACATTACAAAAGCATAAATACAATTACCTCAAATTAAAATAAGGTGTAACATTGCAGATGAGCCTGAAGAAGCCCAAGTCTCACACTGCAGTAGTTCTCAAGGACATGACCTTTCTCATGGTGTGTGTTGACGCACACACAGATAACAGATGGGTACATTTATCTTGGCCCTGTGTCTACAGCAATGTTAAATATATTAAATGCTTAGTCACTGCTTGTTTTAAATTTGCAAAGTTAAATTACATTACAAAACAAAAATGTATAACTTCAGACTTACCAACTGTACTCTTTTTTCGAGGAC
This sequence comes from Neogobius melanostomus, assembly GCA_007210695.1. Lineage (NCBI taxonomy): Eukaryota > Metazoa > Chordata > Actinopteri > Gobiiformes > Gobiidae > Neogobius > Neogobius melanostomus. Next base: position 683,373 of record VHKM01000393.1, read on the forward strand.
TAGCACAACAATAATGAAGTAACCTACAGCATTCAAAATAAATAAATCATAAATAAATGAGCAAAAATACAAACATGGTGACGGGGCCATGCGTCACAGCATGATTTGAAGTAAGACACTACAAACAAATAGTACATTGGCTTCGTCAAGTTGAACTGAACTTTAAAAGTGAGTGGATAATGCACATGAGCTTGCTGTCATTTTCTATATGGAATTTGGGGAGTGCTTCACTCACACTGCTAAGAAATGACTATGGATAATATTGAAAACTCAAGATATTTACTAACCAATAATTTTCACAATCAGCCACAAAAACATGAAATGATCATGGATAAATCCTAGGTCTCAGAGGGAAATCAAAAAATCAGACCAACTTTTGCCCTTAAAGATTACCTGTGAAAAATGTCAACAAGAATAAACATTCACATAATCTGTTTTAAATGTGGCATTATATTTTAACTCAATAAAAAACAGAAATAATCAAACCTATAGTTAACAAAGGCGCACAAGGACCCAGTCTTGCAAATTGGCTAAGGCCGGCCCTCGTTTCAGAAACATTGGGAGCTGTGTAATTTTAGGATTGAGAGTGCAGTAGGAGACAGTCACACAGAGTTTAGCACAGAGTCACTTTATTAGCTTAAGGGATAGGTTTAACCACCTATTAGATGGACGGGCATTCATAGCGTTTCTGTTGAAGCTTATGCCAACTCTGTATGGAAAGAATAATATCTGTCATATTGAGTGCCCAATTTATTCCTTGCATTTCTTTTTAAATAAATAAAAAAAGTTATTAATTTAACGTGTAAAAGTCACTTTGTCATTACTGTCATCACTACAAGGTCTGACATTTATCATGTATGATATTTCAGCTGTTGTCAACATATGTATCCTACAAATAGGAATCTTAGCCAGTGCAGAGGAGCAGAAAAAGGCCAGCTGAATGACATGAGATTGGATGTTTTGACTGTAGAGAAGAGTGTGGAAGGGCAGGTGCCTGTGCATCCGATCCTGCAGCCAGATCACTGCTATGGCGTGATTGATTGGCAGAAAGTCAAAAACACACTCCATCTTACAATATGTGAAAAGTCCAATGTAGATCCTGAATACACTGTCCTGAAATGTATTTAGACTGTGATTGACAATGATTCATATCCTCATTGAGAAATGCTTCAATGTAACATCTTTATGGAAAACAGGAGATTGTTTATCACAAACACTCCTGTGTAGTTTACTATTTGGTTTATCAGAAAAGTCCAGGTTTAACAGTTAAACCTCCATCATCTTTTCCCAAACAAAACCTCACAGCAGCGCCATGGAAAGATTTAACATGTGCCGTTATCCCAGATGATTGAGGTCTGAGTCCAGTGAGCCCATCTCTTCCTCACTGTGGCCCAACGAGTCTGTCCTGCACTCTTGTACTCTGCTGATCTCCTCCAGAGCACTGGCCAAAGAGTCCAAGTCTGCTGCGTCCTGGTGCTGAGCCTCCCACAGGCTCAAGATGACTGACGAGGGGCTCTCTGACCGGCAAAGTAGCACAGGTTCCTTCAGGGAGACAGAGACACTTTTACAGTTTTCAGTGTGCAAATGAAACTAATAAATGGACACTTACTTATTTATATACAGTATGTAAGTGCTATTTACATACATTTATACATATTCCTTATATCTATAATGAATCTGTATAAAGACCTGGGAGCTTGAGCATTCTGCACAGTATCTTTGCTGTTCCTAGAACTGCACTTGAATTGATTGGGTTAGCTCTACATACTACTACTACTACTAATTTTTCCTTAATATTGACACTTTAAAATTGATAACATGTAATTTAGGGGCACAGTATTAGCAGGTATAAAGCAACACTGAATTATCTAAAACCATCTGCGAAAGCAATGCACATTTCCATCCAACAGAGTGCACTGTTTCATTGGGATAATGCACTCTCATCTGGTACTGATCTCTTTTCAAATATCCCATTCTCTTCTTTATTGATGACGTCCATGTTATTTTAGAACTAGAACCTCTGAAATGCTTTCCCATCCCCAAGGCACAGAGGTCTGTTGTCAACAATGAATTCCTTATTAATCTACTTGCTGACTTTGCAAGTTAAAGTCCCTTATGTTTTTCTTGCCAGTTGCTGAGAACATACTTTCAAGAAAATGTAATTAATCAAATTAAAATTATTGTATAGAAGTCTGGGGAAATTGTTACAAGACAAGTGTGTTATGTCTAATCTCCTCCTCCTCATTTTGGGCATTGTTCTTTGTTGTTTATATATGGAAGAGGGGCCTGTCTGTCCGTCTTTGTCTTGTGTGTTGATTGTCTTGTCCTGTTTTGTATTATTGTATTATGTTGTTTTGTAGTAAGTGGTGTTGTGTGAGGGGTTGGAATTCTATAAGCTTTGCTACTTCCATCCCCTTTTCCGATTGCATGTATCTAACTTTTTTGTTTATTTTTTTCTGTTTGTTTTAGAGTGATCTTTTCATACAATCTTTTATAAGCAGGTTTGAATAAACAATTTCCGTCATTTAAAAAAATATGAAATATGATTAATAGATCTAACACTCTTCATGGCTATAAACACTTAATTATTGACAGTTTTTTAAAGCGCAAATAGACCCGACCTATTAGCCCTCTCAGACTGCGGCTATCCTAACTGGTCTTTCACCAAAGCAAAAAGGGCAAGTAGACCCAAAGAACAAGACAGACAGACTACACAACCCAGAAGAAAGGGAGTGGCAGTGCCGTATGTAGCCGGGGTCTCAGAGAAACTTCAGAGAATCTTTAGGCAGCACAGGTTTCCAGTGTACCACAAACCGGTGAACACACTGAGACAAAAATTAGTTCATCCCAAAGACAAAACTCCGAGCCACAAACAAAGCAATGTGGTTTATTCTATTCGATGCAAAGAAGAAGAATGCAAAGAACATTATATTGGAGAAACAAAACAAGTTTTACAGAAGAGACTTTATCAACACCGAAGAGAAAGCACAAGCGGCCCCCAGTCGGCTGTGCACCTCCACCTCAAAGCCTCCAATCACTCCTTTGAGGACAGGGAGGTCAACATTTTAGCTAAAGAAGAACGTTGGTTTGAACGAGGAGTAAAAGAAGCTATTTTTGTCAAGAAAGAAAATCCCTCCATGAACCGGAATGGTTGGCTCAGATTTAATCTTCCGTCACTCTACTCCAATCTCCTTCGGGGAAAGCCGACAGGGCACAGCCAGTCCAAGGAGACGACACCTCAGCTAACAAAAGAACAATAGTAAGGTAATTAGCAGTTATCAGCCATGAATAGGACAGATAATGGGTAGTGATCATCTATGAATAGGACCAAACTGACCAATACTGGGGTTGAGCAGTTCATTAGAGACGCTCTACTTCAAAGGTGTTTACCCACAGTTGAGAGTAGCTGTGATTAGAGGGGAGGAGCCGGGCCAACCCCAACTCCTCCTTGTGGTCTTTACCTAAGCTGCGGGCTGAGCGGGACTTTAGTTCGCTGACGAAGCCTTTTGAATGAGAGGCGAAACGTTCGAGACTTCAACTACTGAATACAGAAGATGACTCAAGTACCTTCATTGAAGATGGACAACTCCTGTACGACAGAGCTTACACAGACAGCCAAGGTAATGTAATGGAACTCTTGGCATTTTTCTGATAAAACCCATCATAACAACAAATGCAAGTGTGATCACAAGGATTAAGGATTGCTACTAATCACAGTTTGATATTTATGCAATATTCTTGCCACATTTAAAAATTATATAATATTTTATTACGTTTTGATCGAACAGGCATAATTGACCTGTAATTGACCTATACAAACAGTAGATGGCAGCCTTGACATCAACATGACTTACGTTACGTTTTGTTTTTGATCGATGGATCATTATATTATATTTATATTTTAACTAAACTGATGTTTTATGTTAATAATTATTCCTATTTCCTAATGGGCTAATTTTGATTATCAGTAAACATACCAGCGACACAAACTGCCATTAACGTTTTGTCAAACTGATTGTAACAACCAAATAAAGTGACCATAATAACAATATAAACTTTAAATTATAATTCATACCTGAGAAAGGTAATTCTCAGCGGTTTCGGAGTGACTGTCCTTTGATTAAAACAGTCCCAAACTGCACAGGAACGTTTGCTCCGTGAGCCGTAAAACCTCCTGCTTCAAACCCCATGGTAACGATGCTAACTACATCAGTGGTTCTCAACCTTTTGGAGCCGCGACCCCATTATAAAAGTTAATTGGGATCGTGACCCCGCCTGGGTCGCACCGTGGGACAAACAGGGACATTAGCCTATACAATTCTTAATAAAACAAAGAAAAAAAACAAATGGCTAAAATAAAATTAATCAAATTTTGAACAAATAATGGCACTCTGGTAAAATAGCACATACATACATGCTACAATAAAATATAATAATGATAATAAAAATATATAGTTTTTATCTTTATGATCTGGCGACCCCCCAATTCGACCCCCAGGTTGAGAACCACTGAACTACATAAGTGAAGGCAGCTACAGCATGGCTAAGTGTGACTTATTTCACAGTATTTATATACTTTTCTGTGGTTTCTTTATCATGTACATGTCATAAGATGATGTTTAAGGTCCATTAGATGCGTATTTGTGAATCAGACCCATGAAAAGCCGAAACTTGAACGTGATTTAGCATTTAGCATGTAACTCGGAGGACACTTTTAGACGCTAATTTCTATCTAAAATAAGTTATCCAAAGGTCTGTACATTTATTAACGATTTCTAACTAGGCTTTGGCCTCCCCTAAATGTGGTCGATGGGTTGACAACAGCTGAAAACATCTGAATCGTTCATAATTTGAGATGTTTGGTGGCTAATGCTAATGGCTATAGGGAAAATACATTGAGGAGGCTAATGGAATGTGAAAAGTATACTGAAGTAGCTTCTTTGCTAACTGGCCGCATGCGTAGGGATTGAATGACGCTTCTCTTTTTTATTTCTATGACTACAATGAAGTAAACAAAAAAAAGCTAATCACGGGCTAAAAGCAAGATGGCCACAGCTAGAGGAACAAGTTTGTAAATGGGTGCTTAAACAATGTGCTGTTGTCAACGGTGCAGTTACGCCTCCGTGTCCAGGTGTCCTCCGTGTCAAGGGGATTGTTCATAAGTTACACCGAGGATGAAGATTTCAATGGATTTAGTAATTTGGAGTGAGATCGAGAGTTTGGTATGATGCTTTATGCTATAGTTATCTGAACTGTTTCTGTGACGTTAACATACGAGACTCCTATTTATAGGAGCGACTTATCTATGTTTTTTCTTCTTCATTAGGCTACGCATTTTTTGGCTGGTGCGTCTTATACTCCGGAGCGGCGTATAGTCCGGAAAATACGGTATTCATACAACAGACAGGCCGATTTATTTTGGAGGAAGCACCAAAATCTTAGTGCTGTTTTAATTTATTTAGTGTTAGCTGTTAGCTTTAGGGCAAAAACATCAACCATGAAGATATCCTCCAGTGAATTCTTTGCTCCTGATGTTATGTTTTTAAGATGACTGTCCGTCAGTAACTCATTGCCTGCCATGTAATCTTGGGCAATTTATTTTACGGACAAGACACCGCTTCTAACTCATAGGGAAAAAACGGGACAGGAAGAGCAGCGCCTCCTGAGGATCCACTCTCAAAAGTCTCGTGTAGCTTTAAAAAATGAACTGGTGTTATAGTGTAGCTTTCTGCTAGCCTGGGAATACACATGTTGGCTGTGTGCGCTCGAATCATTTCCAACTGCACAGCAGTCTGGGGACCATGGCCGAAATCTTCGCATGGATTTGGGGACCAATCAGTGCTTAATTTGTAAAATTGTATTTTCAGGAACACTTTTGGTCTGATGTTATGGATTCGGGGAACAGGCCAAAACATTTGCCGGAACACTTTCATTAAACACCATTATATCAGATCAAATCTTTGCCAGATCCTCCTAAATATTTCCCGGATCCTTTACCCTGAAAAACTGAGAATTGTGGGAATGCGTTCCCCCAAACGGGGGATCAAATTAAGCACTGGAACCAATCACAGAATGAGGAGGGACGGCAAGACGATGACGCACTATTCGACATATGGAAGCCTGTGGTTTGTTTAGGGATGAAAAAAAATAAAGTTTATTTACGGATCCAACATGACAGCAGCAGACGCGATGCCATCTTTCGATCAAGCTTTAGACCGTGTTCTAAATAGTTTAGCTCGAAAGTTTACAGCGGGTACGTCATACGTCATCTGATACGATGATACGATTGGCTATGGCTACGTGCAGACGCATAGATAGACATTCGTAGCGCCCAATAAACGGCTATGGACAATCGTAAACCACACCTCTCCTACGAGAAAATGAATTGGTGGTCCCCAGACTAAATATCAATTAGTGATATTTAGTCTGGCGACAGCCAGAGCAGCATTATGCAAATACTTTACCTGCTTATATGGAGTTTTTGAGCCAACAGCTGCCAGTCCTTCCCCTTGACACTAGCTGAGTCAAACGTGGCACTAATTCGCTGACGAATGGACGGAGGGATTTTAAAGGCCTTTGGCCCTGTCTGAGAGGAGATGCTGCAGTCCGCCTGGCTGGAAAATGGTACCACTCCCCTTTCATTCTGGCCAAAAAATTAATTAAATAAATCAGTGCTTAAGCACAATCTCTCGATCAAAAACAAACAAACAAACAAACACACACACAAAAGTTGTTAGCTTAAAAGTATGCTCATTACAGTGAAGGACAAGAAGGCATCAAGTTGGTTTCACATTATGCGCAAATGCTCCCTGAGTGGCTCATTACCTCTAAATCAAATCAAGGGTTGTACTGTGTAATATAATAAGTCATTAACAAGCTGAACGAGTGCCCACAAAACAAGCTGTCCACTGCCCACTCACCTCCAACATGGACGTGTGGATGTGGAGGAGCTGCGTGTCACCTTTGACCTGTCTGACGCTGATCTTGCAGGAAAGATGAGCTGAGGAGTGGTGGCTATATCGCTCAAGAGAGAAGGCACACTGCACGGGGCACTGGCGAGCAGTCCACACCTGAGAAAAGCTGAACTCCTAAGGTGCCACAGCAGACAAAGGGACAGAGTGAAGAAGGCAATGAACTCATTAAATTCTCACTAAAGACATTTGTTACTAAGATCCTCCACCGCCACCCACTTTTGCATGATTAATTAACAGCAAATGGTTGGCCTTTTTAGACAATCAATGTTGTTCCCTAATCAAGCCATTTATCCATCAGGTATTCGAGCTGGTAGGGACACACACGCCCATTAAAGTCTAAGTTACTGCTCTTCCTCACAAATGTCCAATAAAATGTTGGGAATTGGGAAGGTTTACGTTCCCTCGAGGCAAGAGTGACTTTTGCAGACATTTTAGAGCCCAATTCTGTAGCCTGGTGATGTGTGATAGTTGATGGCAGTACTTGGAGTTATGACAATATGGCAAAGTGGTAGCATGTGAATGATGGATCAGTGGAGAATCCTGATGTATTGTTCTTCTAACAATTCCTAACAATGCATTATGGTCATCTGCGGCGATTCATCCCATTGGGGGGCTGTCCACGCACATTTTTGAGCCCTTACATTTTGCTACCATCATTTGATACATACAGTGGGAGGAGAAAGTGAGTACACTGTTACACCATAGGTTCCCCTGGCCTTGTGTGATAGCGCCACCATTCCTCTTTATAGTGGGGTCTGTACTGTGTAGTTGGAAGTAGGACGTTTCGCCTCTCATTCAAAAGGCTTCGTCAGTAACACTAAGGCTTTCTGTTCACAAGTGGACTACATATAGACCACTGGGAGGGGTAAGCTTGTCCTAGTCCCGCCCCTTTATTAAAAGGCTACACTCAACCTGTTGGAGCGCTCTTTGCAGTCCTCTTTACACCGAATAGAATAAACCACATTGCTCTGTTTGTGGCTGGGAGTTTTGTCCTTAGCACTTATTTTTTGCCTCAGTGTGTTTCCTGCTTTGAAGTACACTGGGTTGATGTCCTTTTTGGAGTTTCTGACAACGCTTGCTTCATTGGACTCACTTGGACTTCACCTTTCTTGCAGTGGAGGGACATCATTTGCATATTCAACAGGTATTTTTTACTGGAAGTCAAAGGAAAACGCTGCAGCGGCGGTGGAAGCATGGACATTGAAGTGAGTGAGACTAAACAGCCAAACAGAGGGATTCAAAGCTTTTGTGTGTCAACAGGGAGAAAAAGTTGAGTCAACTGTGCGGTGACAAAGCCAGTTAAAGGGTTGGATCAATCCCAGTCCTTATTGGAGAAACCAGATGTAGTGATTGGTGACTTACAAATGTCCATCCCTCTGTACAATTGCATCTGCCTCTGTAAGAAGAGAACCTTGTTGATATTCTGCAGGCGCTGTGGGCTGGACTAATTCTGCTAATGGGATGTTACTGCCGGGATAAACATCACAGGGCAGAGCTGAAGAAGGCGCATGTAGACCCCGAGGTAGAGACCTGTGAATTCCAATACATGTGTATGCGCGTGTAAGTGAATGCCTGGCAGTCATAATTAATTTTGTAAGGTTGTTTGAGTAGATAAGATAGCTTTAGTGATCTCCCTCTGTGTCCTTGCCACTGTCCTTTAGCTTTGATGTGGCCTCACAAGACATCACAGACAGGCGCTCTAATGGATAATCAGAAGAAGCATAGAAGATGAAGGTGCAGCGTTACTTCCGAGGTCTTGCCCTGATAAAGTTCAGAGTCACTTGAAATAACATTAGCATCGGACTGAAGCCACAGAAGCTCAAATGCCAACATGGTTTGAGTTTGTACCTGGCAGGTGGTGAAAGGCTTGATGGTCCAGAGCAGCTGTGGGACATCCTGGATGGACACCTGGAGACCAAGCCTGTTTCCCTTGAACACCATTACTTTGGGTTCCTCCAGCAGCCGTCCGCCCTGGCTCTTCTCTGCCAGTGCCACTTTCTGATCATGGAAGAGAAAAGGATTACATTACTTTTGTAGAAAGGTGTTAGTTTGTCATAAGTTATAATAGAATAGTCACTAGCAGCATAATGTCTGTTTGAGATTTAGGCTACACAGTATCTCGATCATAAGTATACTGGTAAAATAAAGGACTGCCTACAGAACTGTTTGTAGAAAAGACCATTAGATGTGTGTATTGGTCCCATCGAACCCGGTGATGCACTGAACAGAATGGGAAATGCAAAGCATTCGGCTGTCTTCAGGCTGATCGATTCCGGCTTCAAACTCACTGGGGAAATGAATTGTTGTATGAAGCACAAACAAAGGGGATCAAAAAGAACGAAACAGTGTCTGACTGATAGAGAGGAGAAGTGAATTGACTCACGGCACCCACATACAATTTTTCACATGTGATTCAACTTTCCAAGAGCAACAGTAAGTGAGCAGAAGTATTAAAACAGGTACTATCCACATAATGAAGTATAGACAGTTTTAAAAATGCACAAATCGTCCTGGAGACATTACCCTTCATGATAAAAGGATGTAATTTGCTCTCTTAATTGACACACACAAAGACAGGAGAGAGGGGGACACCAGCATCCACACAGACAGCCCAGATCTGATCACTGTCGCAACTGAGAAAGTGGCTCATTTTACAGAGCCCAAACAGTCATTGTGTTGAATGCAATGCAAAAAGTAATTTAATTAACAGAGCAAATTAAATTACCCAAAGAAAGGGCAAAGAAACAACCTTGGAGCATCTGTTGTCTTGGTAATTAAAACTTGCTCTTTGTCTACCATCAAGCATCTCCCAGTGGCCATTTAGTGAACGGGCAGATTTTCAGTGGAGCACAAAAACCACACAGAAAGTCTTCAAGGCAAAAACAGCAGCCACTGCCAACACATTTCCTTCTCTATGAGTCATATGCCAGTGATTATTTGGTCTAATTGTTTGACTTCCCTCTTTTTTTTCCTTCTTTCTTTCCTTTGTGCTGCAGCGCTTAAGTCTGCTGCTGTTATGGATTCATTTGCGATAAATGGAACATTTTTGAAACTTTCAAGTAGTGAAAGTAGTAATTCAAAAGATGATAGCGACAGCTAAAAAGGTTGGCTAAAAATGTGCTTGGTGTTTACCTGAAAGGCATGCGGTGTGTCATCCACGCAGTAAACCCTGAGGGTGAAGCCCAGAGTGTTACTGGGGTCAGGGCTTCCATACACAGCCAGCTGCAGTCTCTTGGCTGCGTCCTGGTTCAGAGGCTCCCCCACCAGGGCGTAACGCCCCGGTTTCTGCAACAGCACATGGCACCTCTGAGCCTGCAGAAGACAGTAGCAGCTAGTGCTCTCCTCTTCCACTGATATCACTTCCTGTAAAGACAAAAAAAGCCCGCAAACCCTTAACAAAAATTATAAAATATTATTTAAAAGAACAACAGATTTCCTTCTGTTGTCTCGATTAGTTGCAGCTGAGTACTGAAGTTCAGTAAACATTCATTGACTCATGCTCATTAGCCGTTTTAGTAAAAGACTTTTATAGGAAAAAGCAAAACCACTGTCTAGCTATGTTTAAATTATAAGTTCAAAGCACAACCTCACACAACATTAAAATGAAAGTTATTACACATTTATAAGTGGTATTATGGTAACCATAGCACAGTTGAGAAATACTGTATCGTGTGCTTTTGTAATTCTCTCTTAAATATGATAATAGATTAATATAATCTATTACCATATTTGAGTGAAATGTAATTACCCCAAATAATGCCCAGTAAATAATGGCATATCTCACAGAGCACATAACACCATAAAAAGCGTAACTTCCCTCTTTAGTCCTTTGTTATATCTGTGACCTGCATGTCCCCTCTGCATATGGTCCATCTAAGTCGTAAAAGGCTGCTGGGTAATTTAGTTGCCCACAGCCTTCCAAATCTGCCTTATTAGCACTGTCGACATGAGGCTTCGCCATGACATAGCTCATCCACCTCGGACAGCCAGAGAGATGATGGAGTCAAACTGTAATGCCGCAGCAGTACACACAGTAATGGGGTTGGCACTGAGAGGCAGATGGGGCAAAAAGAATAAAAGTGCGGGACATAGACCTCCATCTCTCTTTCATGTCACTAATTTGCGACATAAGCCGTTTGAGTAAGCATCCTTCCTCAGATAAAGGGCTCATTATCTCACAGTGACAGAGAAGGGTCAGAGTGTTGCATTTTCTGGGGGAACATCTTTTGCTCTTTTCCCCAAATTCATCTGGCTGTCTCATCCCTCTTCCATGTGTCTCTGCCCTACTCTCGTCTTGTTCTGTGGCATATAGTGATGGCTCCCTTTGTGCCGCACATCTGCTGCTAAATTACATCTGTGTAAATGTCACTGTGAGGAAAAAAGTGTGCAGAGAGTTACTCAGAGCTCCACAAGGTCATGTAAGCTCTTGGACACCATAGTCTATTGCGCACTTTTGATTAGGTTCGGTACATATTCACTGACTATATTTGACATGTCCACGCTTAGTTCAAAGTGCCTAAAGAAAAGTATAGATTGATTGGATTATTTTTCTTTTCTTTTATTTGATCGAGACAGTGCATGTTAGTGAACGCAGGGACTCATGCAAGAAAACACGCTACATCGGGTTGGGCTAATTTCCATTCGTTGTCCCCCACTCGTACTCTCAAACACACTCACTCAACCTGGACTATTGTACGTGTTTATAGTGGTAGGGGAAACCAGAGTACCAGGAGGAAACCTAAGCAGAGAACATGCAAACTCCACACAGAAAGTGTCCTGCCCGGGGATCAAACCCAAGACCTTCTTGCTGTGAGGCACGAGCACTGACCGCTGCACCACGGTGCGGGGTGGTAGATTGATTTGAAGTCTGTTTTTGGCTTTTTTTGCAATGATAGATGTTGGATGTTGAATGATGGATTGTTTTGTTCTATTGGTTCTTTGTTATTACAATTAATAAAATGAAATGCCTCGAAATATGTCTCCAGGCATGTTTTTGATGAGAATTACATTGTAACATGATAATAATCTCTAAAAACTTGATTTTCCATAATCCCCTTACCCTTTAACATGACACATTACCACTCTGGAGAAAAAGACAAAAACTACATTTATTATTGCTCTTAGAAGCAAAAATATTTAATTCTTACCTCCCACTTGTCCTGTACATGCCTCTTTAGTCGGATGATCCAGTTGTTACCAGAGATCTCTGCACAATGAGCTATGGTCATGGCTATGGGGGAGGACAGGTCCAGACCTGTAGGACCATATGTGACTGCCGGACTGAGGAAGATCTCTGAGCCTTCATCAGACAGGGCACTGTAACATAAAAACACATTTATTAACAAAGAGCTTCTGAAATGATGGGATTCATTTATGAAAGACATTGGTGCTTTATGTTCCTAATAAAGCAAAATAACTGCATAAATCAAACAGATGAAAATTACATACACTGCAGACAGCAGTGTATGTGACCCTTTAATAAATTAAATTAATAAACTAAGATCTCTGAAACCATCTCTGTAGATCTCTAAACTAAGATCTCTGAAACCATAATGAATCAATCCCTCTCTATAGCTGACATGCTGACACACAGATAGAGGAAGATTAAAAAGTCTAAACTAATGGACAGTGTGTCTGGAGAGGACAGGCCTATGCACTGTGGGTCAATGGAGCCTATGACGCCTGCTCAAGTTGGTCTGGTGACAGATTAGTCAGATCATGTCGTTTTTGGCTTCGGGTGTAATCTTGGCTGGAACCCCTAGACAGAAAGCAATCGATGGGCCCGCCATCATTCATGCAGATGGCCCGGCTGGACACCTCAGCAAACAAGACACGCTGTTGTTGTAGTGTAGCTGGGACAATTTCTCCATATCATTATTACAACACATCAGAGAGACAGCCGGGAATTAAGTTCATGTTCAAATATTCATAGATTTAGACATGTACATATCATGTACCAGTAAACTGGAATACTTAATGATACTTGTGTACAGTGGTTCACATTCGGACATTCATTTCAACTCCAAGTACCTCCGACCCCGAGGATCCTACCAATATGTTTACAAAGTGATCTGCTATAGAGGGTAGGCACTTTATAACACTTTGTAGCAAGTGGCAGTTTGAGTTAGGAAATGTATTAATATTTGATTTTGCCATCGTCTGGAATGTTGAGGGTTCTGCTTAGAATAAAAACTTTAAAGGGCAAAATCAGATAATAACACTTTTCCTCAACAATGCCACTCACAGATTTTACCACTCGCTGCGGACTGTGCAAATAAAGTCATTGTTATTATGTATTGTTAGTATTTGCAAATAAGTGATCATTGTAAAATTTGTTTTTCAACGCGTATAACATTTTAATGTGAAATTATTGCATGTTTACAGCGACCATTCTTCAATGATCTGTAGTAGATGTGAAGGGAGGGAGTTCAAGCAGATTCCAATCAAGAAAATCATGAAAGTGATATAATCCAGTGTCTAAAAATACATTTCTGCAATGAGAGAAACGTGTGACCCTGCAGCTGCACTTTGTGCAAATCAGCCCTGAGAAAAACAAGGTTACCTGCTGCTGCTGAGACAATGCTAATTGGGCAGATTGCCTGCGAGCAAAGATTAAAGATGGTTATTTAGCATCTTTGATTGTGCTTATGAGAACAAAGGAATATCTCTCCGGCATAACGCCTCATATTGTGGCAGTTTGCTATTATTAAATCACTTAAAATGAACTACTTACGTTTTTTTTGTTGCTGAAAGAGTGCCAGTTATTGTCACAGCACAAATGTAATGAAAACTGCCTTTTAAATCACTGAATATTGTACTCGATGTTGAATTAACTGTAACACCGTACAGTAGTTTTTTGTTGATAGTTCCGATTTTTTTTTTGCTGCATGTCTATGTTAGACTTTATAAAACAACAATATAATTTAAAATGGAATATACCAACCTATACTAACATAATAAAGTGTGCCACTATGTTTCAATGGAATCTGTGACTCATTTCATGCCTGTATATTTTGTTGCATCCAGTCTGATGGTGTCCCTGCTACAGCCAGACCCACTAAGCGTCTCACTACACAGGCTGGTAAAGCCCTGTGGATGTAGAGAAGCTCTTGTGAACACCTGAAACCAAGCCATAGCTGATCGATGCCTTTGCTTTGCTGAGGCAAGCATGGCCTTATGTAGATGGCTGGAGTTTAAAGGGGAAGAAAGGATCCCATTTCTGGCCTGGACTCTGCAGTTGTCAGAAGATAGGGTTTGACTGACAGCTCAGTGGTGCGTGGCTCAGAAAAGGACAGGCGGAGGGGTAAACACAATCAGGCTTATCAGAGCAGAGCAGCAGCCTGGAGGGCATGGGCCTGGCTCAGCTGGGGAGGCTCTGGGCCGAAAAGTGCAACCAAGCTTTGAGACACAACCTCCAACTGACCTCTGATCTGTATCTGTGCCCACATGACCCTGGGCTATTAACAGGACAGGACAGATGTGTTTCATGTGCAGCTCAATGCAACTCTAGTGCTGTGCTAAATACAATTCAGTAAGAAGCCTTCAGTGAGTCTGTTTACTTGCTTGATACTTGTTAATCCAGAAAACATTTCTTCTTGTCTTTGAGCAGTTAGGATTTTTTCAGAGAAAGTAGATGTTTATAATGTCTGTGTTTTTTATGTGATTATTCACAGTAGAAGTTACAGAAAATACCAAGAAATAATTCTTATAACATGTCACATTCATTTTCCGTTGAAAGAATATACTATTCCTAACAATGCTATCCACGGATACATGTTAATAACAAATACATCTTAATGCCTGTTGCCTGTAAGTTTTTACCGTATCCGGACAGCTGCGTATCCATGACTGGAAGGGGAGTTCAAATGCATCGTCCACACTGAGCGGTCAGCTAATTAACACATACCAGTTATAAAGATGACCACGGATTCAGAAGATTAACTCACGAAGATTTATTTCCCTGCACAATTGGAATCTAAACACAACAAATTGCTTCCCCATTTCCCTGTCTGCCCGCCTCCGGTCCCCCGGGGAGAGAGTGTCACTGCTTCCCGGGGTAGACGAGCAAACGTCACATTTTTCCCATCATGCCTTAGACTACGTGTCGTTGTTTCCATTGGTCCCCAAGCCGTCATGTGACGTTTGGCTCCGCCCTTGGCGGCCATTTTATGAGTTCGTGTGTTAGAGACGGTTTTCCTGTCATTTTTAACACATTTGTACAGACTTTTGATTAACATTTCTAAATAGCTAAAAAGGCATAACTTCACATAAAAATATTATAACTCTTCACCGTATTTGTAAATCTGTCAAAATTGTTTCCACAAAATAAATTCCTGGTGAGAATAAATAAACATCAATAAAATATCCTGTTGCCAGCTGCAGCCAGGAAACCTGGGACTCTTCCACAGTAATTTATACTATGTGCAGACCACCTGCTGAGAATATGGATATGTGAATACTAAATACAAAGTGCATATGCATATTTTCATGTTGATAAGACAGAGGATGACAAGACAGAGGGAGGAAGATAATGAGGTGTGGCAAGAGTGCAGTGTCACAGTCAAGTCTCCTACCTGCTGTCCTCCTGGTTGATCATCATGTACATTTCCCATGTAGTGTCCTCTACAATACCTCCAAATGGCACCAGAAAACTAATGCCTGCAGAGAGACAGAGGCGATGCAAAACAGTGAATAGCACATACAACACACAGCAGCTCCTGCTGAGCTGTCAGCCTCTCTTACACAAGGTGACAGTTAGGGAGACACAGGTAGCACAAAAAGTTGACTTGAGAAAATCCCTCGTGCCTTGTGAATCAGGACTGGCAGCAGAGTGTATGTCAGTAGCACATAGTCTCAAAGAACTAAACTTAACTATGCAAGGTTTGCACACCCTTTAGATAACGTGCATATGACAATCAATTACTGCCACTCTATACAGCAGTACATAAAACCCCTCGGGTGACAAGATGATGAATGTAGGCTCAGAGAAAGATATGCCTGAATAACGAGAGCACAGCCATTGCACTCAGGTCTCTGTTTTCTTCAGCAACTGTCTGTAATGGTTTTAAATGCTAGTAGGCAAGGTTAAACTTTTTACATGTCATAATGTTGTTAGATTGAGTAAGTAGCTTGACTGAAAATGCCACTGGCATCAAAGTTAAACTCTTTGGTAAATAATATACCCCTGTTCATGTTGCCAGGTCAGTCAAATGCATTTTCACATTTTATGCCACAGATAATGACAAGGTCAAACAGATTTAAAATGCAACAGCCAACACTCTGTTTATTGTGTCTATTTTTCATTGTCTGGGAGAAAGTATCAGTGACAAAGTGACAGGGCCTCACCTGTGTTTGGAACCATGAGCTTGCCTCCTTCATGGCCGAACACTGCTGTCGCTCTGTGCAGCGGTTGACTGAACCAGGGTGAGACTTGAGCATTGAAGGTATTTTTTCCCCTTCTGCCTAGAGTCAACCCGACAGGTACCCCACTGTGGTCTGAGCCCAGACCCCTGGGAAACGTCTGATGATGGGACATGATGGGGTACTCTGCCCCCTCTGCCACTGCTGACAGTATGCATGCATGTTAATAGAAGTTATTTGAATTTAATGGGTTTGAAGCCCTTTATTCGACAGACCTTTGACCTTAACTTCTGACACAGGGTCCAACAGCAAGCGCTCAGCCATTAGGTCCTTGTCAATAGAGTCCTGAAAACACATGGGGCTGGTGTAGGTGCGGGACACAGTCAGATCAGCCTGCATAGACGAGTTGATGAGGAGAGGGTTTGCTGGAAACAAAAAGAAACAAAGAAAGAAAGCAGAGTTTGTATTTAAAAAAAGGGTTTAAAACTTATAGCAATGTCTGTGTAAGGTCTCAGTCGTACAGGAGTTGTCCATCTTCAATGAAGGTACTTGAGTCATCTTCTGTACTCGGTAGTTGAAGTCTCGAACGATTCGCCTCTCATCCAAAAGGCTTCGTCAGCGAACTAAAGTTCCGCTCAGCCCGCAGTTTAGATAAAGACCACGAGGAGGAGTTGGGGTTGGCCCGGCTCCTCCCCTCTAATCACAGCTACTCTGTGATTAGAGATAGACCTCCTTGTGGTCTATCTAAGCTGCGGGCTGAGCGGGACTTTAGTCCGCTGACGAAGCCTTTTGGATGAGAGGCGAAACGTTCGAGACCCCGCTGAGCCCTGTTGCTGTGGCAACCCGATATGCTAGCCTTAGTAACAAAACCAAAAGACATTCTGTGAAGTTATGCTTGTGAATGTTGGTGTTTTTATAGAGGATGTTAGACCCAAGATAAACATGTTTTAAACGGCTGTCTTAAACTAAAGAAATTCAGGCGTTATGGTAGTGTGGTCAAAATGCCAATATTTCACTTGACTTTGATACTATGAAAAATAAAAATGAACAGACCAACAAATGTTGACACCACAATGGAAAAAGCTAACTTTTAAAATTAACATTACATTGATATCATTTTTGTATACAGTGTCAATTTTCAACACAAAAAGAGTTTCTTTTATTCCACCTGATACAGATCAATACGACTATTCAGAAAGTAGCCATGAAAGGGATAATTGTGTTGTTTTTTGCCACCAATTTCAGTTCTAACAAGCTGCATATTTCTGTCTACATAAAGGGGCAAATGAGTATGAAGTTTAGATACTAGTATTGATTAGAAACTGAGTATCTTTTGACAAAGTGAAAGTTTATTTTGTCGAGTTAGGTGGTTCTAATCATTGATGTGAATTACTGTACCTTGGATAACACATTTGCTCTCCTACAAAGATTCACAATATGGAGCATTTTGCGCATGTTGTGTTTCGTCATGATTGGGCACACCTTGGCGAGAGGTTTTGAAGGTGAAAGACTGAAATCCCCCTGTGAGTGCAGAGGAGTCAATTACATCCACCCCATATTCACTCTGGCTCCTTCTGTACAGTGTTACAGCCACGATCAGCACCACCACAGTGACCACACCAGCAGCCAGGCCAGAGTACAGGGCCACATCCCTGCTGCCCTCCACACCTGTGGGAACAAAAAACGTTTTAGAAGAGGCTATCGTACTTTCTAGACCACGTGAGGAGAGATCTTGTATTTATTGTAGCTCAGAACTTGTATTGGAGTTAAAGCCTTTTACAAGAAGCTATGTACTGTTTCACACTGCTACAGTCCTCTCTACAGTGACTGCCACTGCACAGCTTCATTGTTCCTTCCTGAAGTGTGAAAGCGACTAATGAGGAACCTCAGAAGGCAGGAGATTATAATCAAGCCAGCACCTGACTGTCATCTGTTGCACTGCTCTGCTCCGGCGTAGAGGAGGAGCTAGGTGCTCCTCAGGGATAATGTGACAAAACCAATTCATTAAATTAGCTCATCTACAATGATTGCCGGTCTATCGGGTCCCACCAGTCCTACATTGGCTAACTACTCCAAGAAAAAGAGCGTAGAATAAAGGGCCTGCAAACTTGGTAATGAGGTCTTTGGTGAAACAAAATATGCTCAGAAATCCTCTCAGTAACCCGAAGCTCAGATGAGGAGGAAATATGCAAAGTGGCATTAAGTGCTACTATAGCAGGTTAATTGAGGGCATGGGAAGTTTTGGCAGGATACAACTGAGCGAAATATAATGAGACATACTGTGAAAACAATCGTGCTCAAAGTAATCATCTACATCATTTTTAAATGCTTGTCAGCATTGTCTTGCAATTCTAACAAAAATAAAAATCTACCTTTTAGAAATACCACCAAATATTTGATTGTATAACCAATAACTTGTATAACCAGTAACTTGTATAACCAGTAACTTGCATGTTGATTTGGGAGTCCATTTCCAGCTGAGAGTCTTTGATCAATTAATTTAAATTTACAATTTCTCTATCTTTCTAGATTAGGTGCAGATTCATAAAATCGCACAACACAAAAGTACTCACCATGTGGCTTTGGATCATGCAGCAACTTTCGATCTGAAATAAACAGGACAAAAATTGTATCCCTGGGGAGCATCAAAAGTGTTCCTTCTAATGGCTTTTTGTGTATGCATGCACGCCAATGTTAAGTCTATGAAGTGGAGAGGATGACTAATGAAGATAGATGAGTGTGCTGTTAATGAGTGAGATTATAAAATTATCATGATACCAAGAGTGATGAGCATTAAATGCATAATGACACAGTCTCGAGGCACAAAGTCCTGACAAGAGCTGTGTGTACGCACCCTGAGTGCACTCTCCTCCCGTACAGTTTTCTGCGGACACAGACACTCCATCACACAGCCTTCCTCCATGTTTGGGCTCTGGAGCACTGCACTCTCTCGATCTCTGCCTGTCACAGTCCATGCTGCAGAGGGTCCACTCCCCCCACTCCCCCCAGCCGCCATCCACTAAAGGTCAGATGCAAAGGGGACAAAATGTGTTATCATATTGTTTAGGTTAGAATAGTTGTCCCCAACCTAAGTGAAGGCGAGTGCAAGTGATCACAAGGGCTGTCTGATGTTTTTAGTTTAATGTGAGCGGTTTCTCTATAAAACATAAGTACCGTAATTTCCGGCCTATACACCGCTACTTTTTTCCACGCTTTGAACCCTGTGGCCAACATGACGGTGCGGCCAATATATAGCTGCCAACAGGCACTAGAGCAGTAAATGCAAAAGTGAGACGGGACTTCTAATCTGCTCTTGGCTGAGGAATGGTAGATGAGTAACTTTTAAAATGATGAAGGCTCACTTTAGCCTAAATGTCGAAGGGCTTTGCTCGCCCCATCGCACCAAAACGCCTTGACGCGCGACAAAAGAGCCGCCTCCTTTATTTTCTATGAGAGAACGCACACCGAGGTTGCAGTGACCCCGCGCCATGATTCAGACCTGCTGAATCCAGACGCGGCGCGGCGGAGGAAAACACAGGCTATTAACCATCCTGCAGAGGTACAGAGGCGGGTCTGGCCATGACAGACAGGGAGACTGCCTGAACTTTGTTTGGAGAGAAGCCGCGGAGACAGAGAAACCATCGTCAGGGCTCATGCATCAGGGGAAGCATGTTAAACTCGTGTCTGTCGCCAACTCGCTATTAACCTACAAAAAAGAGCCAGGTTTGCTCTCTCTCTTACAACACGGACATACATGTCTTCTTTTATTTATGATGAATGTATAAATCACGTGTGAAAAGCCCCACACGGTTTGAAAAGTGCCATGACGCAGCGCGCTGTGTTCTGGTGTGCTTGGCCTCCACACTTCCACATTGAGGTCGGCTACACTGGCCATTTCTGCGTGCCTTTTTTACGCGTTTATCACTGCCGTGCCTGCCGCCCTCCCTCTGGCCACAACTGCACCTTTCTCCAGGATGAGGTGTCTCTTCCTCCTTATCTGCGCCATGAGCCGCTCTGAGCGGATGCACGGCACTATGAAAACCAGCGGCTTATTTTGGAGTGCGGCCTGTATGTGTACAAGGCTGCACATTTAGCTGCCGTGGCTTTTAGTGAGGTGCACTTAATTGGCCGAAATTTACGGTAGTCAATAGACTGTCTTACTTTCCCTCACACCAACAGCAAAACAATTTAAGGTACTTTTTCCTGATCAAGGTGTTATGAAATACTCTACCTTCTTAAATTCACTCCCTCATGTTAATGTTCAAAGCCTGATGCCTAAAAGGATCGTGTACTGCCGTATACAGAAACATATGGGCAAGGCAGATTATAGTTTAGTTTTAGTTTATTTGAGCAATTTTACATTCATTTTGTCTTTCAAAATGTATACAATTCCGGATGCTCAAAATGGAGTAGGCTTAATAAGCTTATAAGTGCCTACCCCGTGTTCAACTCAATATACATTTACATAACATTTACATAAAATAAATTGTAAGTTCTAAATTACATCCACTTTAGGTACAACAGATACAGATTTATATCAGAGCTATCAGAGCTCAACCTCAGTTCATGCTCTAGGTGCTTCTTCTGCACAGTCACTCAGTTTTTTTCTTCATCTCATGCTCTGTATTTCCAATATACTTTCTTTTTATTTGCTGTTTTTAGAGTCCATTGCATTGTATTGAGATATAAATTATAAACCACAGGCACATTCAGCATCTGAGACGTGCAGCACATGGGCTTTAGGGGCAATGTGAAGAATGAACCATGAAGGAGGAGAACAGTAATGTTAATCCTTTCAATCTTGATCACAGCTAGTTGTTATGAAGCATGTTCATTCTCTTGTTGCCTTTCTGAATTCTTACAGCAAAAACTACCATAAAGTAAAGTTACATCGATAGCCAGAATGCAAAACACATATTGCAGAAATAGGGTCTAAGAACAGTAGAATATGCTTGAATATCTTTAACAAAGACCAGACTATAATAGAAATAAACATTTTTTTTTGTTTCCTAAAAAAAGTGATTTTTTTCAGATAGGAGGTTTTGCATTCTGGCCATCGACATGTTTATGAGAAGCTAGATACTGGTAATTGGGGAACTGGGAAACCTTTGGGTGACCTGCATCCTCAACTACATAATAAACAATGAAACCATGAACCATACTTGAATGCCCAATAATCTGTAAAATATTTTCTGGCTCTAAGGCAAATGGCTTAAACTTCTTGAGTTCTAACTTAGCATATCTTTACACAGGCCAACTTTATACCCACATATATCCACACATATTGTGATGTAGGCAAAAAAAGGTACTCATCTACCTCTAAGTGCACATTGTTTACAATAAGAGTTTATCACTTGCACAGCACTTCGCATGAAGATAGATGAGTGTGCTGTTAATGAGTGAGATTATAAAATTATCATGATCTGGGCCTATGCTACCAAGAGTGATGAGCATTAAATGCATAATGACACAGTCTCGAGGCACAAAGTCCTGACAAGAGCTGTGTGTACGCAGCCTGAGTGCACTCCACCCGTGCAGTTTTCTGCGGACAGAGTGCTTACCTGGACAGAGTATACTGCAGGTGCTCTTTTGCACAGACATGCCCTCACAGAAGGCTCCTCCATTCATAGGAGTTGGGTTGGTGCAAGAGCGTGAGCGTTTCTGCACCCCGCGGCCACAGCGCACATTACAAGGAGACCAGTCCGTCCACATCGACCAGCCTCCGTTCACTGAAAGCAATACAGAAAATGTTTTCATTTTCATACCTCTCTCACTCTTTCCCTAGTAGTAAAATCATAATATTTTATATCCTTTTGTTTAAAAAATACAAATACAAATCTACACTGGTTACCCTACAAAAATACATTACCAAATAAAAGACCTATGCCATTACAGTTACATTTCTGCTGTTTTAGAACATTTATAAGATTAGATCTTAGGTTAATTTGTTGCGTGTGAAACAGAAAGGCACAGCCTTAAAAGAAGACTGAATGTAGATTTTTCTTTCTAAGATCAGACTTCAACACAATAACACTTAACTATCATACAAATGGCTTATTCACCTGGACATTTCTCATAGTTGCCGACGTTTCAAGAATCATCTAATTCTCTCCCTCAACTTTCAAGCTGTTGAGTCCCATCAGATGGTAGATTGGTTGGTGACATAGTCCAGCACAACAGGGATGATTGAGGTCAATCCTTGTTGGAATTTAACTAGAGTTCGGCAAGATTTGCCTGGTGACTGCTCAATCTACAACACCTGTACGCTGGAGTATATCACCACCCAATCTACCATCTGATGGGACTGAACAGCTTTGGCCCTTGAAGGAGAGAATTAGATGATTCTCGAAACGTCTGCAACTACAGTATATAACAAATGTCCAGTTGAACCTGTGTTGTACCTACCTGGATGATTAAGGTCAATCTTTATTGGAACTTAACTACCATGACATAAAATATTTGGCCACTGAGAATACTGTAGGCACATTGAGTAGCCTTGTGTACGAAATGCACGGTATAAATAAAGTTTCCTTGCCTTGACTAGATCGGGTCAAAAAGGGACTTTAACTGGAACAACTGGGCATAAACCTATAAACCCCAAAAAATCCCACCCAACTTATTTGCACTGCTAAACTATAGTAGCAGTAATAAACGAGACGTTAGAGAGACTATGAAGTTTCAGTACAATCACACAGACTGAGGCTCCATCACAGTGCATTGTCACAAAGGAACACAAACATGATCAATGATGTCTCTCCTTCTGTCTGCCTACACGTCAGCTCTTGATTTGTTGTTTGAAGTAATGCTGAGTGATTGACTAATAAGCTCATTCACCGTGATGGCGAGAGAAGAAACACTGGTGTCTCGGATTGTGCATCTGTTGGAAGAGACTGGGAGCATTAAGCCTGTCACTGACTTCATTATCATTATGTAAATTAATGATCGATAGGCCCTAGCAATCGCTGTCAGAATGAATCACATGAATCTATATTAGCAGCTAAATGAACATTCATAAAACATCAGCAAGTAAGAAGTCAAAAAAGGAGTTCAGAATGTCTTCCTCTGCTTCAATCATTGAGACAAACATCTATCTCTAGACAAATATGAACTTCTGACTTTCAAAATGCTAACATTTATTTAAGTTTACTGTGTAAGACATTGCACTACAGTATCTTATTTCAAATATGTAACATTGTTCACTTGTGAAGCTGAAACTGGCTTGAATTAAGTATGTGTTTGCAGAACAGGCAGAGGCACTTACTTGGTACAGCAGTCTCAGCTTGTTGTGACAGCTCTCGTATTCCTTAAATAATTTATCAGGATAAAATATTGTGACTTCTCTCTGTTTTTAGTGGGACTTCTGGGTCATTATTTGTTCATGAGTAAAGCCAAACACTGGTTGAACCATGTCTCTCAAAATTAAAATTAGTGGGGATTATAGCTGAGCTAGAAAGTTGACAGTCCTCTCATGTAAAATGGATTGTTTAGTATAAATGACAAGAAATGGTTCTTACCGTAGACAACAACAGTGGCAGTAGCACTCCTCCTCTTTGCCACGACGTTGCTGGCCACACAAGTGTAGTTTCCCGAGTCCAACAGCCGGGCCTCGGGTATGATGAGGTTATGGTCTCCTCGTGTATTGATCACTCCATCAGCGCTAATGGGCTCATCATTTCTAAACCATTCCACCTTAAAAAGAGATTAAAAATGTGTCACAAGACATTATCCCTTTAAATCATCTAAAGTTGATTAGTTTCTAAAACAGACTACAGCTCGGAGGCCAAATGTGACCCATGACCAATTTCAGTGATTTCTCTGCTGAAATACATCATAACGCTTTTCTGTCTCTGTTGGGCGCTCAAAACACTTTACATCAAGGCAATGCTACAACGTTTACATTGGCCTGTGCAGAAAAGAGCAAAACAAATTCAATACAGTTGTTCAAGAGTTCAACTTCGAAACAGACAAAAAAGCTTCTTGTGATAAAAGTGAAAATGTAGAGTTTTATTATTATACAACAAATTAGAATTACAATGTTATTAATACAGTATGTGTAATATCATACAAGTAAGCGAGGAGTTGCCTGATTTAATAATTTGCCTAAACTCAATCCAGCCAATTTCTTTTTCTTTTTCTTTAAAAATGTCATGTATGTGTTTGATCATGGCCCTGTCTGCAGAGAGACTCCTATCAGGCCTGGGTCTATCTATTGCCTGTCTGTTCATGGGAGTGGATCTCTCTTTCTGTGGTTCTCCCCGACGTTTCTCTTTTCTCCCACTGGGTTTTGAGTTTTTCTTTGCCGTGTAGGAGAGTCTAAGGACGGGGGACGCCCGGGCACGTTTCCATCTGCTGCTGACGCTTATTTGGACATTACTTCTGTTGGACATTATGTTTGCCTGGACACTACATTTGCTTGAACATTACATTGGTTTGGTTTGTTTCGCTGTTTTATTGTTTGGTGCAGCCCTGTGAGGTAACTGTTGTTGTGATATTTGGCAATGCAAAACAACTGATTGATTGACAAAATTGTTACTTTATAAACATGCTTTGTCATATTATCCTTTTGCTTAAACCACAAAAACGTATTGCAGAATGAATGATGTTTAAGATGTGTAGAAAACGACTCACTCCGATTGCATTTCAGACATAACAGTGAAGCATTATGTCTCTCAGTGAAAAAGCGGTATAGACGTGACTGACAATCATTTGTGTGAGGCATAATGGATTAGTCAAGTC
Organism: Neogobius melanostomus; assembly: GCA_007210695.1. Lineage (NCBI taxonomy): Eukaryota > Metazoa > Chordata > Actinopteri > Gobiiformes > Gobiidae > Neogobius > Neogobius melanostomus. Next base: position 708,443 of record VHKM01000393.1, read on the forward strand.
ACCTCTTCATCTGCCCATCACTCTGCCTGTGTGTAGCAGAGGAATAAGAAATTACAAACTAAAGGATGCTGTGTTGATGCTCCCCTCTCCGCATGGCTGCTCCCATAAATTGCTATTAATATGCCACTGGCTTGAGCTTTTCATTGAGGGAGACGAGCCGGAGCGCCTGGGACAGAGCTTTGATTTATGGCAGTGTATTTGAGGATTAAAAACTCCGCCCAACTGGGAGTGTTTGTGAGTCTGTATGCTTCCAGTCCATGTACATTTGACAAGGGAATAGACATCCAACAAACTAGAGCTGGGCGATTTTTTTCCCCCTAAAAAAATCTGCTATGTTTTCATAAAAAACTCGATTTCCGATTCGATTCGATTTTTTCCCCTCCCATTTAAAACAAAATAACTGCGAACTGTAAATATATTTAAAATATATATATGTATTTATTGTATTTATACAAAATTGCAAAGGGAAACCCTTTCTCTAACTGAGAAGTTAAGTGCAGTGTGCAACAAAGACTGTTAAACATCCAAATTATTTATTTATACTGTATTTGGATTGAGCTAATAAAACAATAAAACAATCCGTGGTGGGCTCTGTTATTCTTGGCACACTTGTACAGCAGGATCTTCTTCCCCTGAGCAGAGGGCAGAGAGCTAAAACAAACAAAAAATAATAAATATATATATATATATATATATATATATATATATATATATATATATATATATATATATATATATATAAAACAATCTATAAAATCGATTATTTGAAAATATGAATCGATTTGACCTACCAACTCGATTTTTAAATCAAATAGATTTTTTTCTCAGCCCTACAATAAACTCTTTCAGATGTTTTGCTCTTCAAAATTTCACACCTTCATTACCCCACCATGGCGTGTCATTGTGTACATTGCAGTCTCCACATGGTGCCATAATTGGCGCAGTTGACTGAAGGAAAATGTGAAAGGTGCAACTGTATAACAGTAAACAAATGTCTGTGTCTTGGCAAACAAAGAGCAACTCGAAGATCTGTGGTTCCATTGATGTTTGAGGTAAAATATTTCCAGTTATTGTCAATGCTAAAGTGCATCATCTACAAAAAAATGTGGAATTCACATGGGTTCAGAAAATGTTTATCTAAGAAAGAATTGGTGCAAGAGACAATTTAAAGATAAGATGTAACGTCAAACACAGATTTGTACTGATTTTAGACTGAGCCTGTATTTAGTTAGTGTTGTCAAGATACTCAATTTTCAAACCCCAAGATACTCAATACCAATTTTGATACCATGGAAAAAACAAATCCCCTTATGAATATATACTATATTTGCTTGTCTCTTTTTATCTATATTGCAGAACATTATATTAGTTTGGTTTTACCATGTTCTTGTAATTAAAGGTCTAATTTGTTCTGTATAAATATTAAATGATTTGTCTTTTCAGCTGGAATATTCATGGTCAAATGCTTACTAGGCAATACACCCTAAAATATAAACAGGATTTGGCCCATGACCATCAACACGGTCTGTGTCGCCTCAATAAACAGTGAACAGTCACTGCCGCATTTAGGTGCATAACAGGGTATTAATTCAAATCACCAAACAATGTTTTAAATGTACCTTTAAAATGCCTCCACATATATCCATGAGTCAAGTGCAAATTGTGAACATGGAACTATACAGTTGGCATTAATATCATTTAATGTTGTTGAGAATTTTAAGACAAAAACGGCTTAATATCCAATGGTAACTGATGCAAAACGAATGGAAGCAGCTAGGCTAAGCTATGCAATGAATGAGTTGTTAAGCAAACACAAGCGACACTCGCCAATTCTACAGTTTTTATCAAAACGCCTGGTTTGGATCATAACGGCAACAAGCCTCGACAGTGCTCTGGGGCCTGTCAATCAAAGCTCACAGCTAAGACTTAAAAAATATATATAACGTTAAACCAGCGAAGTTAAAATATTATACTCTTCTCAGCGTTGTCACGGGAATAAACTGTATATTTAGAGACAATTAAAGTCTGGAACCAGGCTTTTAAGATGTGTTTAAAACGTGTAAAGTCCATTAGTTCCGATGTATTATCGAATCTTCTGGAGTCGCCCCGAGCCACTAGGGGTGGTACCACAGCCCAGGGCCGGCCCTAAGCATAGGTGACCCAGGCGGCCACCTAGGGCACCAGCTGCTCGAGGGGGTGCCGAATGGCGCTTTAATTTTTGAACCCTATCTACAACATCGCCTATTTTTGGACATAACTTTGGAACAGAAATAGATGGAGACTTGCAGTCTTCAGTGTTGGAAACTAGAGATTCCAATTTTTCAAACGAGCCCACCCTAGTCCTTCGAGGCCTTCGGTGCCACGTAAACATTGCGGTAAAAAGGTGCGCACATTTAATGAAGCACATTTTCTGATTTTTTTTAAATGAATAGATACATATAATATAATATAACAATGATAATCATAATAAAATACGATCAAACTATTTTTTCCATATCCAAAGTCTGGCACGTAAAAGTTCAATCTCGCCTATGGCATAATTGGCTAGGGCCGACCCTGGGAGGAGGGGCTGCTCTGTGCGTGCTGAACATGCACCAGAAGAAATGACAGCTCAAATTAATATTGAGCTTTAAAACTGCTTTAAGTATCGATTTAGTATCAAGGAATAAAACATTTTTGACAACCCTATAGTTTTAAGTTTTTACGTTTTTCTGTCTCCGTAAATATCAAAATGTCTCCAAGGGCCTGATTTACTAAGCGTTGAGATTTGCATGACTATTAAACGCCACAAGGCCACAGCGCAAATTTAGCACATGGAACCCATTTGAGGCCCAGGAAATGGAAATGATATTGTTTAGCAGGTGCTGTCGTATCAGCTCCTCGTGTGACGCCTCCACTGTGCTGCAGGTGTAGGGTGCCTCTTCAGTGTTTCAGAAGAGGAAACTTAGATCTCAATTGTTTAGCTCATAAGCAACATGCATTATCAGCATGGTGTAACCATGGATACATGATAACTTTTATATGTGGCTCTTTCCTCAAAGGCGCTGTCATGTAAGAGCAGCTGCAGTTTTGCGCAGCCTCTGTAAACTCAATTAGCAGACATATTGCATTTGCAGAAATACACGCATTTTCTAATGGTAAATCAGGTGCAACACGCCCACAATATTGCACATGCTAAATTTAAAGGTCCTATATCATGCAAAATCGACTTTTTGGAGCTTTTAGCCATGTTGTTATGCTATTTCCTTATCAAAAACACCCCCAGAGCGGTTTTTGGCTTAATTCACGCAGTTCTAAGTAATCCTCCTGAATCCTGCTCTCTGAGCAGCTGCTCCACCCTCTCCTGGTAAACGACTGAGCTGTTCAGTTGTGTCGTCACAGCGGAACGGAAGTGCTCTACGTCTGTGATGTAATGCCTTACGGCCTGATTTTTATTTATAAAACAGTTTTTTTTTTTTTTTTTTTTTTTTTTGAAAAAAAAAATAAAAATAAAAAAATAACAGCAACCCTCCGAAGCGTCTGTGCTGTCCCACGACGCTAATCAAGCGCACCCACGGCTGGAGGAGCCATGGATCCGAGCATAAGTGTTGTTTTTGAAGACTGAGCTCTGTCTAACCTACTCTGGACACCGCTTGTTCTTTTTTCTTACCGATAATGCCACGGATGCGCGTTTGGCTACGAGAGCAACAGGACTATTCAACCTTCCTAAAGAAGAGTGCACTCGCCAGAAGTTGGAATTTCTTTCCGGGATTAAGCTAGCTACTATATCAACCAACCTGATGGATGCTTGGTGAACCTTGGCCAGAATCAAAGTGGATTAACTTTTATAACTTTTATAACCAACGCGATCTCATGGGAGTCCAAACTGAGCGGTGAGTCAATCAAAACGCATGTTAGCGTGTGTGTTAGCATGTGTGTTAGCCATTTATGAAACTGCTTTGCACATGTCAACTCCTTATAACTGCATTATGTGAAGTAACTTCACTTTTTGCAGCGATATTTATATTTATAATACTGCAAATGTGGAATGAGCAGAGAGAGGGGCGGAGTTAACTGAATCGAAGCGTCTTATCTTCCGGGTAGGGAAAATACCCCCCAAAAATACTTATATTTCTCTCAAAAATGAGTACTCCATAGTGATAGAGGTACAATATATCATATATATGCCTATACTTTACTTTGGAATGGCTAAAATAGCATGATACAGATCCTTTAAGTGCTACTCGCAATTTAGTGCCTGTCACTTTGTATTAATCCACAGTTGTTATTGGGAGACACAGAGAACATGAGGCACTGATAATGAATCGACCTGTGAATTCTGAGATTGTTCTTCTTTTCCCCGGAATAAAATCCCAACCGTTTTGTTTCTCTGATTATAGAAAAGTCATGATGTTTCTAAAACAAGATGAAGCCAGTGGAATCCAGTTCTTTCTTATAAGCCAAATCTACACAAACAGTGCTATTTTGCTCCACTTTTATAAATCTGTACATATAGTTTATTAGTTCTCAACTTCTCACATGCAGAAGGATGTTTTTAAAGTATTGTGTAATTTACAGCCACTTCCAGTAGACTCTGAGCACACAGTGTGGGGTCCGCAAGAAATAAAAACTAATAAAGTTGTGCCTGTGTGATGCGACCGAAAGTATCCACAAGGACTCTATTTTTGACGGACTACAAACCACTCCTTGATCAAACTGAGGAAAAGACACTCGCCAAGACATGCATACAGCAATGGGGGGGAAAATGAGCTTAAGGTTCATACTACAAAATACAATGTATCCCAGGACAAACACATTATTTGTATTATGTCATTAAGTAAATTAGGATTCATACGTTCAATAAACATACCATTTCTTGAAGTACCACAAAAGCCCTGTTTTTGCATCTACACATACTTATTATCATGCCCTGGTGGAGGTCACACCACTGTTGCTTCTATTTAGTGTTCATTTCGTGACAAGTTATTTCATTCTATCACTCCTTGTTGCAGTGGGCCTGAAGTTAATTTACATTTGAAGGAAAGGTGACATCCAGACTGTTACAAAACACTGCAGCAGTTTTGCATCTTATTCAATGAGAGTATCATAAACAGCGCTTTCTTTGCTGACGGGCCACGTGCCTTCTCAGCCATACAACTCCTAAATCACATTAAATGAATGAGCCCTCCAATTATGACAGCTGCATAGTCTGGAGGCGGGTAGAGCCTTGTCATCATGTCCTTGCTTTCTCATTCTACCGTGTCTGGAAATGTTATGTTTATTACTGAATAATTACATTTTAAGTGCTTCAAATTACTTTGGATATGATGCTTGATGATTAATTAGACTCGGTAAGGAATACTTAAGCAGTTAATGCAAATGCAATGATTGTGAAACTGTAGAGGCAGGTATTGTAGACTTATTTACCGGTTCATTTGTCTTCCCTAAGAGAAAATCTGTAATGGCTAAAATGTTTGATTAGTGTTTTGTTGTTTGCATGCAGGAGTAGACTATGTGGCGACAGGAGCAATTATTCCATATATAGGAGAGTTCACAGTTATTTTCTACTTAGGAGTGTTCAAAAGTCTCACGCAAACAGTATTGCTCAATAAATACACTGATAAAGACTTGACCAATGGGGACTGGTTGTTGACTGTGTTATAGAGTACAATGTTTTATGTTTTTAATCGGCAACATAATGTAACAAGGCTGCGTCCTCCTGCCGTCTGGTGACACCGTGAGTATATAATGTTGTTCAAACTACTGGTACCTTCCCGCTTCCTGACCTCTGACACCACCGGGTTTAGGCACACTGTATCTCTGCTCTCTGGTACATCCAGATTCAATACTGCTCTTGAGTCCCTCTGTAACTGTGTGCTTGCGGGCTGCATGTGAAGATCTCCACTGCGCTTCATTCAGCCCTCACTCACCTTGAAACAAAGGACTCTTACGTTAGAATGCTGTTTTTAGACTTTAGCTCAGCATTCAACACTATAATCCCACAGCAGCTAATACACAAACTGCTCCACCTGGGGATCAAACATCACTGTGCAACTGCTGGACTTTCTGACGGGGAGAACACAGGCTGTACGTGTCAGCGGAAAGTCCTCCAGAACCATCACTCTGAACACGGGGGTTCCCCAAGGCTGTGTGCTGAGCCCCCTCCTGTTCACTCTGCTGACCCATGACTGCGCACCAAAGTACGACTCAAACCTCTTCATCAAGTTTGCAGACGACACAACAGTGGTGGGTCTCATCAACAACAGAGACGAGTCAAACTACAGGAGTGAGGTGAGCAGTCTGGCCATGTGGTGCACACAGAACAATCTCTCTCTAAATATGGAGAAGACAAAAGAGATTGTTGTGGACTTTGGAAGAGCACGGGCCCAGCATGCTCCTCTAACAATCAACGGTGCTGCAGTGGAGAAAGTGACCAGCACTAAGTATGCACACTACACTATGCACACTACATCACTGGTCAAGAAAAGTAATCAACATCTCTACTTTCTCCGCAAGTTAAGAAGAGCTAGAGTCCCAGCCTCCATAATGTGCAACTTCTACAGAGGGACTATAGAGAGCATCCTGACCAGCTCCATCACTGTGTGGCACGGCGCCAGCACTGCCTCCTGCTGAAGGAGCCTCCAGCGCATCGTGAGAGCAGCGGAGAAGATCTGTGGAGCCCCTCTCCCCACCATTAAGGACATGTACTCCACCCGTCTCACCCGCAAAGCCTTCAGAATCACCAGGGACCCTACGCACCCATCACACAGTCTCTTCAAGGTAATGCCTTCAGGGAGGAGGCTGCGGAATCTAAGGGCCAGGTCCAGTCGACTTAAGAACAGTTTCATACACAAGGCCATCGGGAAGCTGAACTCCCTGCCTTCCCTCCCACCCCTCTTCCCCCACCCCACGCTCCACAATCAAGAATGAGAGAAATATAATTTCAAATCATTCACATGGTTGGACAAATAAAAAATCTTTTGAATCTTTGAAGATGGCTGTCCACAAAAGTGTGTGTGACCATAGTTAATGCCAGTTAGGGAGTAGCCTAAGTAGTAGCTAACCCATACTGTCGTTTGGAACCAAGGAACAGAAAGATACATCCAAGATACATCCACTCCTACTCCTTTCAGATTTTCATATTCAACATTTTTGGACTACTTACCAAAAGAAAAATGCAAACACAGACAATTGTCCTAATTTATAGCCAACTCAATCTAGAAATGTCTTCATCCACTTTTGTCAAATATTACAGAATTTAAAAAATAATCACGATTATTTTCCCCATATTGATCAATCTCGATTTTTGATTCGATTAAATTTTTTGCTGATTCATAAAATTATATACATCTTTTATTCAAACCTCAGCTCAAACAAAAACAAATGCTTTCCTCCAGTTTCATTTAACACACAAAAGTCTTGAATTGTCTCGTCCAAACCTGATCTTTGATGGCCTTATTTTATTTATATATTTATTATTCATCAGCTCCATTTGTCTGTTTGTCATGTTGGAAACACAATTAAAGCTGGAGTACCTAATTTTTCCTGTTCAAAAAATGTTATGTTTAGTTTTGGCCCAAACTAATTTCTAGCTGTCACCATCCCTCCAGCACACCCAAACTGTTTAAGCAAAGGAATTATATGCACATTTCATGCCCGTGTGCAGCTTTGGGCGGTGGCAAAGTGAAGCAGGGGGGACCACCTCCAAAATAAATTGCACTAATTTAGATTCTACTTCTATCTTCCATCGCTCAATAAAGAATTGGGTTAAGACAATTTAAGAAGATCTGTTTTTTGCTGTGTTTACAACAAACTCTGTGATGGCAAATATAAATGTAATTCACAACAGCAAAAAGTCTGGTACCCCAGCTTTAAATGATTTATACAGATACAGGTTGATTTATCATCACCTCCGCAACCCTACAAATTGCCAATATGCATTGCACACTATATTACATTTTCTTTTTACGAAGTGCATCAGTTACAGAAATCGTCATCATGAGCCCTGCCTTGAGTTAAGCGCAGATTTAAACATTTCAACTATTCACTATTCACAGATTACTGCCAGAGTCACAGCTGGGACAGATAATAAGCCATTCTCACAGATTCATTAGCATCTGACACAGGTGCCCAAACTCTTTGGCTACTTACATCGAGATGTGGATAAACTTCTCATCTCCCTTGTGCCTCTGAGAGCATTAAGCGAGAGGCGACTAAGGGGATTTGAGCCCCTAAAATCAGCTCAACATTTGTCTTGAACCAGCATGGGAACTTGGAACTCAGATAATCTCTTTTTGCACTGTTAAATTTAGTAACATTGATTTGAATTGTATTACACTCTGAATTGAAATTGGCTCTTTCGATAAGAATTGTAATGAGTAAAAATAAACCGTCTGTCTGATTTAAGAACAATTATGGTTCAACAGATCGTTCTGCTGCATGACCTCAATTCCTAAAACTCAAAGCTCGAGTGGCTTTCGGAGTCAAATTTCACACTTCTACAAATAAAAATGAGCTTACCCTCCCAGTAATAACCACAGTCCCCAAAACAGACACTTCCCCAGCTCAGGGTGAAAGTACTTAGCCATACCAGAGGGAGCTAAATCTGTCCCTACATTATTTACCGCTACCATTCTCTTTGTTGGCTGCGGTTGCATGAATGAATGCATGAGGACTTGCCTATATTTGATGACCACTGGGCAGGGGGGAGACTTGCAGTACACCAATGCTCCATTTGTGTGCGCTGAATCTTTCATCATACACACCACTCAAAAGCACCAAAAAAAAAAAACAGTTGTATGGGCCACAGTCACGGTCATCAGTGTTCCCTCTGTGTGTGAGCCGGCCGAGTGCATATTTCGTCTGGAATTATGCCATCCCAACAACAAACCCTTGGCTTGGACTGTGTTTCGACTGAGCCTGACAATGATCTACACTTTAATAAACCTCAGTTGAAAACACCTTGACACAAGACTTAACCTCTTAACCCCCGCCTGAACCAAGCACACGTTCTCCAGTTCGGCATTACCCAAATCTAAAAGCTTACAAAAAAAGCATCAAAATAGCTTGTTGTACTTGTTGTGTTCTTAGATTGCATAAATAACGTGGGACAACTGCTAACATGACGCTTATAAAACGATCAGCCGTAACACTGAAGATGGTACAGTGTCACACCACAGTACTGAGCGATCAAACTATTCCAAAAAGTACAAGGTAGTAGATGTACTTCCATACCGTGTGTGTGCAAAAGCGAACAACAGGAATATATGTTTTCAGCACATTAGATATTTGTATAGACACAATTAATCACAATTAGTTAACATTACTACTATCAATACTGATTATTTTGGGTCAGGGACACCGGGACTGGCTCACACAATTTACATTAAATAAAGGCCCCTCTTTCTTCTGTATAACTTATTGCAATAAATAGTTATTGACGGTAAAAAAAAAAAAGGAAAATCGACTGTGACAATGTGCCCATGAGCAGGGCAGGTTGTCACAATGTGAGGGGTTTGTTGTCCCAAATGGGTTTTTTGTTGTTAACATGAATTTGTTTCTGGAGATAAAAAGACAAAACCAGCTCTCCTGAAATTAAATGAATGCATGTATTTTTATTGGGTGAATTGCTACGCAGTACGACCTTAAGAAGCATGGAAGATAGATAGAGATAGAGAAGTCTTTAATGGTGTTAGTTCAGGTCACAGTGATGTTGACATTTGACTGTCGTGTCCTATGGCTATAAAAAAACATTACTCTGTTTGCCTTCAGTCATAATTTGTGCCTTTAAATAAATGCAGAGTTTCAGATTCTCAGGCTAACAGGCTTTGATACTGACGTGTGCTCCTGGTGAGCCTCCACATGAAGCTGCAACATCAGAGCACCACACCACTCACACGCGGACTACACTCTGGGACATTCAGCCTCATTTTAAATCCATAGAGAAAATTTAAAAAGCGTGACAGTTACTCTCAAACACACATCTGTGCCATGGAGAGGAGAGAGTGGTGGGAAAATAGAGAAATATATGACAAGTAAACTAGCCAATCAGCATAGACTTGAACAAGTGCAGTGAAGATTCAACTCCCAGAATATAGTGTCTTCACTGAGTGTGAGAGTGCAGCTACAGAGATGGCATTTTCAGCTCATTAACAGCCTCTGACATTTCTCATACTGAGGCAAAAACCAATATATCACATTGCAGCACACAAGCCCAGTTTGTACACGCGATGGTGTCAGAGATGAGAGAGAGAGAGATCTCACCTCAGCCCCAGGCACTCCCTCTGGGGGCCGACAGTGCAGCACGATCATCCCATTCAGAGGCACCTCGGAGGCCTGTGGGTCCTGCTCAAAGTTCTTCCTGAGGTCTGGAGCAACAAAAGAGAAGGAGTGTAAGATGTACAAAAAGATATTTTAGGCTGTATTTTTCGTAATTGAAAATTTCACAAAAAAATAGCCCCTCTCTACTACTATATATACAGTATATATATATATATATATATATATATATATATATATATATACACTTTTATATATATATATATATATATATATATATATATATATATATATATTAGGGCCGGGACTTTTTTCGATTAATTGCGATTAATTAATTACATGAGGTTTAGTGCGATTAAAAATATTAATCGAAATTAATCACACTTTGCTTTCCACACTTCAGTTTCCTTTTTTCCTGCAGACGCACAATTAATGGCAATATTGCACTGGTCTGTTGGACTTGGTTGAACAAAAATAAACAATATTTTGTTGCTTAAGCTTATGTATTCAGTCATTATTCAATGGTATACTAAAAATCCTTATGAAAAAACTTACTTCTCACTGTTCTCAGGTCAAATATTTATATGCGATTAATTTCGATTAATTAATTACAAAGCCTCTAATTAATTAGATTATTTTTTTTCATCGAGTCCCGGCCCTAATATATATATATATATATATATAGCGGCTGGCTATCTCAAGTGGTAAGTGGTATAGACGAGTAAATAGTGCTGCATGGGCACAGTATCTGGTGACATGAGGTGCACTTACATGCGATGCGAACAGTTGCTTTGCGGCTCTTGGATGTTCCCAGGTGACTCCAGGCCACACACAGACACCAGTAATCTGCAGGACCATGGAAGTCCTCCACCTGCTGCCGGGTCACGTTGATCATCACCTCATGGATCTTCAGACCTGTAGAAGAGAACAGAGTCCTATTCACTCATAGCGCATTACCCATTTGAGAGTATGACACTTCCTGGTTAGATTTAATATTAATAATAGATTATTTAGTTGCTGAGCCTCTGCTTACTCTCTTTTTAAGTTGTGTCTCAATCAAAAGCACAAGTCACTTACAGAAAATGTAACTTTGGGGAAACTGTGGCGAGCTTGCCTTGGATCATGGCTCCTTAAAAAAAAAGAACTACATAAACTGATAATAATCTCACACATTTCCACTCTTCATAAAAACAGCAAATAAAAAAATGAAGGACTTAGAAATTGAAACAGTTTGATGAACTAACATGTTTTACAATGTAAGTAACAGTAGAATGTTTGAATGCACAATAAGTATCAAGTCCCTTTTAATGGCAGTGCAGCTGTAATGGTAAATAAACATGCTCATGACAGACACAATATTTCAGATAACAAACATTAACTTTTATCACAGAGTGTAATGAAAAACGATAAACCTTTTAGTAAGAAATACTTAAAACTTGTGATGAAAGAGAAAAATCAATGCTTCAGTTAAGATCTTTAGTAGCCAAAAAGAAGTAAGTGTAAACAGAGTAATCACCTACATAATGAAGCTTGTTTGGTCTTGGCAGAGCCTGTGTTAGAATTAGATGTCTCCAATTTTGTGCCATCTTAAACTTGTTTTTTCAGGGGGGTCCACCCCTTAACTGGATAATAACTTGTTGGGCAAAGACAGTAACAACAGTATTGAAAAACAGTTTCTGTAGCACATTGTAGACCATTGTAGAAGTGTTTACTCAGAATTTAAAAAATAAAACTTGGTCAGTACTCTACTGTTTGATAGTTTTACATTAATATTCAGTTAATGTACAGCAATGCTTAATTTGTAAATTAGTAGTTTCATGAACATTTTTGGACCAGAACACTCTCATAAAACACCATGATATCATCTTAAATCTTTGCTGGATCCTCCAAAATAGTTCCCGGATTCTTTACCCTGAAAAACTGAAAGGTGGGGATTAAAGTAAGCACTGACTTACAGTGTGTCACTAGGGTAAGAATAATTATAGGAATTCATGCATATGTAATTTCTTTTAAATATAATAAATACCACCAGACTCCCAAGAGGACACAGGACAATGGCTAAATGCTAATAATTTTACATTGCCAATACTTCTGTCTTGTCTGGCACTGCATCTGATGTGATTCTGGTTTGGTTGGGTCTTTTATCTCATCTTGGCAGGTCTATAATGAAGACCGTGGGGATCGGGCCCATGCCTGCTACTTGTGGCTCCTGATCCAAGTACGGCTAAGCTCAGTTTGGAATCGGCTAGCTCATACTCGGGGAGTCTCTTTCATGTGGCAGAGTGGGAATCTTTCTCTAAGTATTTATGTGCTGGTAGAATCCTTGCAGTGCAGCCGAGTGCGTGGTCGGCGACAGTGTGGGCTGAGGCGGATGGATATAGCTGGCTGTCTGATGTGAGCAGCGCTTGGGGGAAACGTTTGTGTGATGTGACATTGCAGCATGCACCACAAACATGTGGAGGCTGTGAGGGTTGGCTGAGGGCCAGACACAGACAGACCCTGGTAGACAAGCGGAACATGCTTCTAGCAACATCTTCACTCTGGTCACAGCTGCATGTGTCATCCTTAATCCTAAGACCACGGGGACACATTACATTCTGCCTGAGAAATTATGATCATAATTCAGCCATTAGACTGCACCCACCAGTCCTGTTTATGTTTATGCACCATTTTACTTACTAGGACAAACTGAATATGTAGTTTTCGCTCTATGGCCCACTTAATTTGCTTTCCACTGAGTTAAATGGGACATATCATTTATAGTGAGCTGATATTTGAGACTTTGAAAGCTTTGAAAGAGAAATGTTGTTACTGCTGAGAAGAAAAAGATTAATATCCTTGCTGTTAACTAAATGTTACATGTTTTCTTAAATACAGGACCCAGCTTTTTAAAAGTAATCAAACAGCTAGCTTATGAGCTAAAGACCTTTGAGACCTTCACATTTATTTTCTGAAACACTGAAGAGGCACCAAGAGCCCCCCACACCTGCAGCACAGTGGAAGCGTCACAAGAGGAGCTACAGGAAACACTGTAGCCAAACAAGGAGAAGATATAAAAGACTGTTGTGGAGCGGAGGGAGCTGCGCAGGAGGAAGGAGGAGGATCTGACCAGTATGGGACAAAACGCTATAAAACAGGGAAAAACCACTGAAGGCAGCCAGGTTTCCTCTGGTTTCTCCAACCAACATGCTGGACAGGTTGGTCCACAGAGGCGGCGCGCTCAGTCCAGCAGCTCAGGACTAATGAGCAAGATACTTTCCAATACTGTTTATCATTAATATTTATTATGCTATGAGTGGTGAGTGAAAGAGAATAAAATAAAATTGCTATTTATCACATTGAGTCATATAGTATGCCATAACCATAACCCTTTGTTTCCCTTCCCTTTGCTTAGCAGTGTAGGTTACTTATCCATCTTCATATGGAAGCATTACCAGACTTGAACTCTAGCTGCCAGCATAATAGCACCATGTCTTGAGCTCATGTCTCCAGGTCCTATACAGATCTGGTTCAACAGAACTTTAGCCCTATTGACTATAATGAGATTTAGCTGATTTTAACCTGCTAGCCGACTGCAAGGCTCTGATCACACAGAAATATCACATTTACTCTGGATTTTCTTTAGTAAGTCTTTTCTGACATTAATTATCAAATTATTTTTTCCATACACAATGAAGGCTTAATTTAAATATTTAAAAAAAACATTTTACCTGGAGAAATGGTGACATTTATTGTTCTAATGAAGTGTAAAACAGTTTTTGTCCTTTCATCTGTTGCTATTTCAGCAGGAGATTCAGATAAAGCCGCAGTTTTTGCTGTTTGTCAATGGATGTCTCAACAGTTTTGACCCAGATGTAGCCGATTATTGTATGTGATGTCACACTAAACAAACGTATTCTGATGGTAATAAACTTCTCCTGCATAAGATATCTAAACTCCTGCCTGTTGTTTATCTTCTTCCTCTTGGAATACTCAGTTTTATACCCAGCAGTGGAAAAAACACCTAATGCCTTAGAGTCAAGGGTTATGTCTACACTACAGTCGCTGTGACTGACCCAAGATGATACATAGCGGTTAAATGTGTTTCTCTAAATATTGTCCACTTTGCCTTTGCTTTAAACCAGGGGCAATTTTAGAGTTCCAACTTTAGGGGTGCTTAGCACCTGGGAGGCTTCGGGGGAGGGGGTTGCAACACAATTGTAAAAATACATATATTCAAAATGCAACATTATTTATTATAACAATTTATAAAATGCTAATCAGATTGTGGCATAATTGTCTTTCAAGAGCATATGACAGTTATAACTATTTATTTTGCTTTCCTATTGTGCCAATATGTCATGAGTGACTTAGAGTCGTATGAAATTCTCCCTCTTATTGTGTCACCAATGAACCATAAATAAAGTCAACTTTATTTTCATACAAATATAATATAATCAAAACCAATAGGAATAATAAAAATAAAACAACAACGTAAAAACCTGTCATATGTACTTTAGGCTGTGTTAGACACATATCCAGTGTTAGTGAATTTCTCCATTGTGAGATCAATAAAGGCTTATCTTATCTTATCTTAGTGATTCTCAGTGGAGGCTGGCCCATGGTCCTCTGCTGCCTGTGCTCCGCCCCTGCTCCAGCGCCACCTCCGGCCCTTTGTCTCTCACTGACACAGGGCTGTGACACAGGCTGCAGACTAAACTAAAGTCTGAAACCTCTGTAAGGACTCCTAGCCTAATGTTTTACAGAGTATGTGGTGGGTCATTCACCTGAAATACAGCGAAAAATGCGTTGCGCTACACGCTATTGAATGCACAAACATATCTGTTCATCAGCTATAAGTCCGTGTATATGAGACGGCTTTTCCAAAAAATAAAATCTGGCCAAAAGCTTGGGTTGTGGAGCGCCTCTTTATAGCATCTACAAAGTTCCTACAATCATTATTTCCTCCAAATGTGCTCCAAACTGAAGACCTGCACCAAAGTTTAAACTCCAGGGAGAGACAATAGCGCAGAGTCTGAGGCGACAGTGCTGTGAGGAGAGGGGAGGGGGAGAGCTCAGCGCTGTGAGGAGAGGGGAGGGGGAGAGCTCAGCGCTGTGAGGAGAGGGGAGGGGGAGAGCTCAGCTACAGCAAGCGAGACATCAAGACCAAATCATTTAGTGAAGAGGGGTGGTTTATGCTTTATTTCTGTAAATAAGCGTATTTCATTAAATCAACCAAGAAAATATATTATAGCAGTACATAATATATTATATTATGTATATTTAATATATTTTTTTTTTATTATACATATATAGATTTTTGGCCTGACATTTTTAGAGGTGCTTGAATTATTTTCAGGGGTGCTTGAGCACCTAGCCTCACCCCTGCTCTAAACAGTGTATGAGTTTATGGTGTTCGATAACAGACCGTCATTATAACATAGAAAAAGTGGGGCTTGCATAACAGATCTCCTTCAAATACTTGTTGAGGGATTGTGTGGCCTCTCACTTTACCCTCGCTGTGCCCCACCTAGGCTCTTTTTGTCCTGAAGGCCTGCCCGGTTGATGGTATCTTTTGTCCAGTGCATATCATAATACACAACACTGGAGTGGCTCTTTGACAGCACATCAGTAGGAATAGATATCCATGCTTCCCCAACCCACCTACCATTCAGTCCCTATCGCCTCATCTCCCAAATCTGCAGCTGCCGCTATCTTCTCATTCACCACACAGGCATCTATACGTATCTGTTTGCAGCCTCTATTTCACTCTCTCATTGCACTGTCTCTTCATTTTTCTTATGCCATCTCGGTCCTATTTGGCCTGTTATCTCTTCATCGGGGTATCATCCTTTCAGCACCAGTCTATAGGCACAGATATCCTCTGTTCCTCCTTCCTATCCTCTGCTCTTCTTTCCCCTGTCCTTCAACACTCGCTTGTGTCAGTTATTTCCATCTCCTACCCTTCATCAATAAGGAGACGACTATTATCTGTAAGTGTAATACAAGCAAAGTCACTTTGAAGGATGAAGTGAAAACATTAAGTGATTCAAAGTATATGCACATGGTTTAAATACTACATTGTCTGCTGCTTAAAAAAGTTTTCTGTGTAGTGTGTCAGTGGCTGATCTCTGGGTCATAGACTGAAAGCATCGCCGCACACACGAGGGAGACACACACATAAACTTACACATGTTTTTAATCTTACATGTGTGTTTCAGTGAATATATTTAAAGTATTCAGAATACAGTACTCGGATAGGCCAGAGTAACGGAACACGTTATTAATATTTAGTATTCTGTAACTAAATACAATTGCAAAGTGTTCTCTCCAACACTGGTAACAAGTACATATAACTAATTACGTTTTTAAAGTAATGTTTCCAACACTGAACATACATTCTGCAGGTAGCACAGGATGAATGTATCACATTTCTAGCAAAATTAGAAACAGGCAAAATGCATAAGAAGTAGCCCCAGGACCGGTAACAACGTTGCAATCATTGGAAACAATATGTGAGTGTTTGGCAGAGGCGTGCTGGCTATAGGGAGAGTCGGGACGTTTCCCGGTGGGCCGCTCGGTTCCGGTGCTTCTGGGCCGGGCCATCAGAATAAAATAATGAAATAATAACTCACTATTCCAGGCCTAAAGGCTTTAACTGGGCTGCAGCAGGAGCATGAGCTGCTGTTCCAGATATAAATGAAGTAACACAAGCGTAATTGTCATGGAAATCTATCAAAATAACGACTGATGAATGGAAATCTGAAAAATATTCGCATCGAACTTTTCATTCTTGCGGCGGGGAGATACCATTTCATATTGACCTAACTCAGAGGGGTGTTTAAGTGGAACACCCCTCCGCTTTAGTTCAAGTTGGTGCAGTCCAATCCAGCAGAGACAAGTGTCTGCGCGAGTTAAGAGACTAAAAGGCAGTGAAAGGTAGAAAAGTGGTCAAATAAACGTTTTTACACAACTTGTGCTGATTGTGGGTTTGTATCAGGCCCAGACTGTGTGTGCAGCGGCCCATGTGAAAAGAGAAATGGTTAGAAAATTGTCAATGTGTGGTATTCGATCCAGCGACCTCTTGTACTTGAGACCAGCGCACTATTACAGAGCCATAATTCCGGGCCGGTCTTCTCCAAATTACCGGGCTGAAATTCGGTCCCAGCACGCCCCTGGTGTTTGGACATGGATTAGGTTTCAGCAGATATATTTGTGCTGTGTGAAAGGAGGAGTTTAAAGCGTAACATGTTATTGTCCTGTAACTGCTCATAACCCCGGACTGAAATTAGGATTAACCTGCGTTGACCGGAGAAAACACATTAGCTATCAGAGATTAACCTAAAGGACAAAGACAGGCATTCTTGTCAGAACGTTCAAGTTTTACATAATATAATGTATATATATATTTACAAAAATATATATATATTGTCAGTCATCAATGTTACAAGTGTTATTTGTTGATATATGTTTTAAAATTACGGTCTATAGAAAAGTCTTGTATAATATAATATAATATTTTTGTTTTTGCTAGCCATGGGAAGTGAGATATTCACAGAGGTACAAAGCTCACCATAGGCATCTGTTTGACATGTTGGTATCTCTTATACCCAAAGCAGCACAAGGTGAAGAGCGGCACAGGCAGATGCTGGATTTATTCAAATAAAGCAGCACAAAATAAATTATTGGTATTTTGGTGAAGACTGTGGACTCCTCAGAATGAAAATCTAGGTTTGTTTATTACCTGTGCATCACTTCATAACAAATGAAGAAAATCAGAAAATGACTTTTTGTATTGTATAATTATTACATTAATACATATACGTTAAAATGTGTTATTTTGAACTAAACTTGAGTTATACAAGAGCCCTTGTTGGTACAAGTTCATTGTTCAAATTAACTTCCATTCAATAATTATGAATACAGGTGTTTCTCACCTGTGTTGCAGCACCGTCCAGAAACATACAAGGACAGTAAACTGATATTGTGTTTAAGACAGTCGTGTTCCTTATGCTGCACAAATGATGATTACCACTTCTGTGTGGAACAGCTACGTGTGCCTTCATATTTTATGCTTGATTGCTAATTAAGCATATTCTGTGGAGTGTCTCACTTTCCCATGGAGACATTTTAAGAGATATTTTTGAGAAACAAATCTTTCAACACATATTGAATAAAGCTCGCTTTTCTTGCAGATGAAGAGAAGGCATCAGGGGACAAGTGTAGCTCTCACTTGCTCATTGTCATGCCATGTTAGTCAATCAGAAATATGCTTGTCGACAAGATGAGCAGCTGGTATTTAATATTAAACCACTACAGGGTGCTACATCGCTAAAAACAATATTCATAAATTTGCCATAGCTTGTGCTTCAGGTTGTCTCCTGCTCATGGTGCATTTGCTGTTGAGGCTTTTCACAAATGTTGCTACACATGTATGTTTCTTTATTTCCGCTCTTTTTTTTCTTTTCTTCTTTTTTCCATTTCTATTTCTCCAGGAAGGCACCACAGGCACATTGTCCACTGAGCCTACACAGATAACTGCCTATGTGTCCATTGCTCCTGGTCAAACGTTTTGAGGAGAATGTGCATTTAATTTACTGCTTTAATGGTGCCTATGCCCTCCTCTGGCAACCCGGGGGCCATACCATCTGATTCTGCTGCCGAGAGACAGACATTAAAGACGAAGCTGAGTGGAGAATCTGAGCAGAGAGAAAAATGTTCAATCCACATGCTGCATGTAACATTAAGTCTTAAAGGAATAGGCCACCGTTTTTAAATACTGAGATATGTTCTTACCTTAGCTTAGACGAGTTGACTGAGTTAACTGTCTGGTCTTTATGCGTGCACTCAGTCACACAAAAAAACGCAGATGTTGTTAGCAAAAGGGGTACTATATTGCAATGCGTAATAACACCTTAGGAGCACTTCGACATTACTGCGCCTACGTCGAAGTGCTCCTAAGGTGTTATTACGTCTCACAAAATAGTACCTCTTTTTATCCACTTAGAAAATCAACATGTTTAATTTTGTAAAACTATACTTGGATCGTGTAACTACTCATGTAACCGTATCTACATAGGGCAAATGTGGAAGAGCTTGGTCGCTTCTAACTTCACCCCCGTTTGGCCCCATAGAGGAGAGGCTAAATGCTAACAACATCTTTGGTCTTTCTACGTGACTGAGTGCACGCTTAAAGACCAGACAGGTACGATCAGCAAAACGGTGGCCTATTCCTTTAAAGGGGACATTTTCTGCAAACATGTTCAACTGACTGATAATATGTCTTATACTATTGTTTTTGTCTCTCTAGTTTTCTTTCTTTCTGGGCATTGCAAACAGTGGGCCTAATTTTGAGAATGAAACCTTATATTCTAATCAAACCAAAAGTTTTCAGTTTCACTTTGTCAAGTCATTACAATTTACTTACGAAAAAGGCATGAATATGTGGTGCAAAAAGGGTCTCAAACATGAAAAAGAATTATTTGCGCAGCGGCTCTTTGAAGTGGGATGTAGAGTAGCTGTTTGGACAGAGAGTATATGCCACTCTGCAGCGCACCACTTACAAACAAATCATTTGTTGAGCATTAAAATCTTTGGAGTCTGTTTTGTGAGGCTGTTTACAGTACAGTATAAACAACTATGCAGGCTGCTGAAAATGGCCCATATACTGCTCTTAAAACGTTCAAACACAGACCAAACCTAAATTCTGCCTTAGCAAATTGTAGATGGTGAGTTTATATGTCAGGTAACATATGGGGCAGTCCAATAGATAAAACTTGAATACAATGTTATAAGACATTCTGATGGTATAAGTTATTTTCTCCGAATGATGCATAAACATATGAGTGAGACTCTTTTGGAAAAGAAAGTTTGGTCTGGCTTAATACATTCCTGTCCTGGTTACCATTTTGCTTTACATTAGTATATATATATTTTTATTTATTTCATTTTATTCTAATTAACTTATTAATTTATTACATAGATTTAATGTAATAAATTAAATATTTATTGACTAGGTTGAGCAGGACCACGCCTCAACCAACTCATTCCCTGCCAAACAACCACTCCTGTTTTGCCTAACCAAGCACATCTCACGTCTCAACCCAGTTTTCATCTCACATACTCGTCCATTGTGAATAAGGGAACCAGAGGAGCACATAGGAAGTCAGCTTGACGGAAACATTGACTCGTTTTCTGGGTTCGTTTGCTCTAATGGGAGCCAAGGCAGGAACATAAACAGTGTTCACTCTTGATTTCCATAAAATAATTCAACTGAGTCAATAGAGTCAAAATGGTAAACTTCGACCACCACCAACCATTCACAATATATTCATGCACAGGCAGGGTGTGTGAAGTATCTTGCCCAATGAACCAATGGCCGCTGGCTGCTCTGCTTGGCGACAACGACACTGGAGGCTGCCATTGCTGTAGTACCCCCATATAGCCGCTAGTCCCCCACTGGAATACATTGCACTTTAGACACGTTAAAAACAACTTTACTGTCTACAGCTAGATATTCCTCCTGTGATTACGCTGGGTTAGACACAATCAGAGGCACCGGGCTGGTTATCGTAGGATAAATTTTAGAAATCTCGTACTTAATGAGGGTCGGACTGTTAGCATTGGAGCTGCGCGAGCTACACGTCACGCAAGGGCCGAGTCTACAGTGAAGAGCCCGCCCTTATGCCCTTATTAGGAATATGCTTCATCAGAGCTGGGGAGGAGGAGTCTGTAAATCCGCCATGAATTCCCCCTCGAACGTGGTCATTGTGGTAAACGGGGAGGAGTGAGGTTGTCTCTTATTTGTACAGTCTATGCCAAGAACACAATGACAGTCTGGACATGCACAAGCCTGATTAGGATCGCCTTTCTACCTGAGCCATTGTCATCTCAGTAATCTCAGACCACATTCCCTCCCACATTCAACCTTCCCCTTTATTAAGGCTCGGAAACAGCACAGAGAACATGGCTGTTGCCGTATTAGTTTGATTTTGGATTTAGTAAATGGGAAAATAATATACTTTGTGTCAAAAACATTTAATTACTAAACATCAGGTAGAAAGACACACACAATTGTAATGGCTAATGTCTCGGATTGGAGGGATGGAGCAGTAAAACAACTAAAACGGTTTCATTTCTCTTTGTGTTTTTATACATTTCAACTTAAAACAACATCTGAATTTCAGCAAGTTGCATCAGTGAAAGACTCCATTTGAAGTTCAAAGTCAAAATCCAGAAATCGAACAAGTGGCTGCCTTTCATGGTGTAACAGTTGTCATTTTGCTTTATCAAGCATGACAAACATTTGAGGCTAAAGAACCGAGGCAAATACATTGGCTGGGCTGGACTGAAGCTCTAGGCGTCTTTCTAAAGTCACATTTGCCACGTCCTCTTAGCACATCAAAGGCAGACATGGCCTGACACTGTACAAAACTATGGGAGCTCGACAGGATGGTTTAAAGTGAGCTGCATGTGTGTGTGACAGTAAATCTGATACAGCTACAGTGGATTTAGTAGTATAGGCAAGAGGAAAATACCTGTTTCAGTATCGGTGTGCTCCTGGGACATGTGCTGGCTCTGATGGACCCATTCTCCATTACACTTGAAGAAGATTTGTAGCGCTGGCCGGGCCTGACATCGCAGCTTTATGGGGTTACTCTTGACAATGTAGGCATTGACCGGCTCCTCCAGGAAGTGAGGCAAAGTCCCAGACTGGCCATGCTGCACGGACTCCCCACGGGGGCCTAAAAAAACAACAGACTTTAAACTAAACTCATCTCATAATTGCAGTTAATCATGTAAATAATTAAGCCTGGTTTAATAGTCTTTGATGATGTCTTCATTTGGACACGTTAGCAGAAGATTTCCTCTTTCTTCCTCCTTCTCTCAGAAGGAGTGTTTGAGTCAGTGAGCGTTGAGCTGTTCTCATGCCCTGCACGTGTAATTACACTCAGACTAATCCCACAGTTTGCTGGAGCCTCTTTCATGCAAGTGTGGGGTTTAGGAAAGCAAAGAGTTGTGCTGCTGCCCAGCCCACTGCTAACTTCACAGAGCAGAGCGGCGTCTTTCTCTACAGCAGTGGAGCAGTGAAAAGCCCATCAGGATTACAGAGCCACTCTCTCCTTTTGCTAATCTAATCCTCCTACCTTTCCACCGGATGTCTGCTGATTGAGGCGAATTGATAAGAGCGTGATTCGTTGGCTGCAGAAAGGACTCGCTCTGTTCCCTCCGCATGGCACGCAGTCTCTCTTGCTCTCCCATTCAGACTGAACAAAATGACATGCTTCAATATCAAAATGACTGGCCCCGGGCTTTTCCTTGAACAGAGTGCTCCAATTTGTTTTGATGCGGCACATTGACATGGTGTGTTAATGTTTGGATAGATGTTAGCCTGCCTCCACACAATGAGATGAAAACATGAATACTACAAAGGCATGTGCCCAGATTGTGAGCATTCAATTCAAGCTGTAAGTAATATACCAACAACAACATTGCTTTTGTTTGCTTGTTGGTTTACTATTCACTTCTGCATTTCTATTTGCGTATATTTTGAAAGAGGACCAGTATAAGGCTAAATCGAGTGAAATGCCCCGCTAAACAAACTAGATTACAACTCGTGCGTGTTCTAACTGGTCTTTGTTTTTTTAAGCTGCATAAAAGACATTACATTGGGAGGACAAATCTGTCTGATGTCTTCTATTCAGTGATCTACAAATGCTGCTTCAGCCGACAATAACAGACAGGGGGGCTTGGAAACATCGAGACCAGCCCGAAAGAAAAATAAGCCCTGAAGCTTTATTACCTTGAGTTACAGCTTGTGTGATGTTAAAGCAAAGATATGCAAGGTATGTGTCGCTAAAATAAAATGTGGAGCTTTGGCCATTTTATTTTTTTATTTGGTTCATTCCCATTGGTCCCATGCAGACAGTGATTCAAACCCAAAAACTCAATTGGATGAGGATTTGAAGCATTTACAATGAGAAGTCTTTTCCTTACATTAGAGAAGAACTAAGTAACTTGTTTACCTTAATAAATCCTTTTCGTGGTGCCTGCGGGTCATACAAGTGTTAATGGGATCATAAAGGGTCTTTCATCTCCCCCTGGTGTCTCTGGCTAGAAAACCATGCTCACAACTTTCCCTACACCTGGTCGGAGGCGCAATACACACTAATGGAATCACGAAGAAGAAGCTAACAGGCTACGAGCAAAGCTAACTGTGGGCTAGCGCCACTTAAACAGTATTTACAGCCAAGTTTGAGTGAAAAAAATGATCTCCATTGTGTCATTGAGTTGTGGCACAATGTACAATATTCTCCCTTTGTCTTTTCTGTCAGCGTAGTATTTTCTCTCACGGACAATTAATGAGTTAAAAAACGCAACATACTACGACACCTGCAGTGGCGCTTATGGCCTCTAGGGGCATGAGTTACTTAGTTCTGCTTTAACCTCTTAACCCCCGCCTTAACCGAGTAAAGCATTACAGGGTAACGCCTCATTTGAGAGCTAAGGCCTACACAACTAATCTAAGCTTCATCATCGTTATAATTTCATCAAAAACGTGATAAAAAAGCCACAAAAACGCCTAAAACATGATAACACGAACAAAGAAGCTTAGCTGAGTGTTGTATGTCTTAGCTTTCAACTGAGAAAATGTGCTCCGTTAATATATATATATTGATGCATGCATGTCTCTTTTACTGTAATTTATTCAATACAATTATTTCGTGGTAAACTATAGTAAGTGGTAATTGATTTACAATGGGATGATCATAATGATCATAATGATATGCTTACAGCAGATTATTTGGCTTTGCAATTGTAAATACCGGTGCAAGGTCTCTAGTGGATGATTTGAATTCTAGGGGACTGAGGTGAGCTTCCAGGCAGAGGCAATGAGAGCAGCATATGGACAGAGCAGATCAGAGGTGAGGTACAGAGGAGGAGCGGTGAAGGGAGCAGATGAAGAGTGGGAGTAAAAGAGAGTGAGAGAGAGAGAGAGCACTGGAAAGCATCTGTTCAAATCACTAAGGAGCACAGCGCTTAAATGTACCACAAAAAAACTCAGAAAGTGCTTACAGATAAGACAACAAAAATATTGAATTATATAAAAGAAACACTGTGTTAAGATTATAGTATAGAGCCAGACAATAAACAGATAACCAGGGATGAAGTTTGGTATGGACAACAATGAGGATTTACAGAGTGCTGCACGATTCTCGATAAGCATTGCGATTAGATTTGCGATTTGCGTTTTACAATCAAGATTACTGTGAACATATTCAAACTATACAGTACACAGGTAACATTTGGGAGAAGACTGAAATATGAAAAGCTCAACTAATACAAGAATCACATGCATTTTGTTTGCAAAGATAAAACACACAGGGTTAGCAGGTTTAAAGCAGTATTAAGTAACTCATGCCCCTAGAGGCCATAAGCGCCACTGCAGGTGTTGTGGAATGTTGCGGCTTTTTACTCATTAATTGTCCGTGAGAGTAAATACTACGCTGATAGAAAAGACAAAGGGAGAGAGGGATATTGTACATTGTGTCACAACCCAATTACACAATGTAGATATTTTTTTTTGGCACTAGCCCGCAGTTAGCTTTGCCCGTTAGCCTGTTAGCTTCTTCTGCGTGATTCCATTAGTGTGTATTGAGGCTGCATGTCAGAGCAGGGAAAGCTGCAAGTGTGGTTTTCTGGCCAGAGACACCAGGGGGAGATGAAAGACCCCCACGATCATCCCATTACCCCCAGAGGGATTACAAAAAGGATTTATTAAGGTAAACAAGTTACTTAGTGCTGCTTTAAAGATTAATAAGACACCATTATAACGATAAAAAATAAAACAATTTTAAAATATGTTTGTATTTGCGATTTATCGGCCAGCTTTCTACAGACAGTGCAACACTGTCTGTGGAAAGGGCAAGGCACAGATGTGGAAGTAGCTGAGCTGATGTTGTTTAGATTGCTACTTAGACACAACTACTGATATTTGAAACAGAGAGACAGAAAGAGATTCAAATATTCAGAAGTTTTGATGTACCGGTATAAAACACTGAATGCTAGATGCATATGAGGCAAAGCGAAGTAAAAAGCAGCAGTGAATGCATTGTGTTATTTAAAATCACATTGCTGCTTCCTCTGTGCTTGTTCTTCTAGTGTCCTCAGGCGAGTCTTACATTCGCTATTGCAGACAGGGCCTCCAGCACTAAAGTTACTTTCCAACTTGTAATTTCTCTGCAACTGGTATCACACAAGCAATACATCCCCCTTCTTTAAAACAGAATGGCCTCAAAAAAAGAAGAAAAGACTGCGTGCGCATTGTTCAAATATTGATGCGAATCTCTCATCTATCTTCTGAGAGCTGTAGCATACATGCTCATGCACACTGCAGACACTGAAGCTATAGCTTACCACCACTGGGTATGGAGTGAATGTAAAATTGTAAATGTAAAGTGCTTTGTGACAATGTCTGTGAAAGGCGCTATACAAATAAAGTCTTCTTCTTCACTGATCGTCATCCGTGCCTGGAGATGGTTTCATAGCCCCAGTGCTTAATTTGATCCCCCGTTTGGGGGAACGCATTCCCCCAATTTTCAGTTTTTCAGGGTAAAGGATCCGGCAAAGATTTGATCTGATATAATGGTGTTTAATGAGAGTGTTCCGGCAAATGTTTCGGCCTGTTCCCCGAATCCATCACATCAGACCAAAAGTGTTCCTGAAACTACTAATTTACAAATTAAGCACTGCATAGCCCGTTTGGATTTTCTTCCTCTCAAAACAAATCTCTGATCAACTCGACACACAAGAAAAGGCTGTATTATCCACCTGTCCACTGACTTGTAGTTCAAACATCAAGCCAAATACCAGAATTGCTTTTTGCATGCTAGGGTTTATCACTTGGGCAGCCTCATCAGTACAGCCTTTTTAAGTACACCTGAGCATGTGCAAAATACATGCTAAAACTTCCATAGTCATTTGTACATTTCTTCCACCCAAAGCGTGTTAGATTATGGTGAGGAGCGGTGCGGTATAGTATTGTGCCATATCCTTTAGCCTCAGCTCTGGTGTAACTTTGATATCAAAGCAGAAAGCCTTCAAAGCGTTGAAGAATATAACAAATTCTTCTATCAAAAATAGTAGGCTTCTCTGGGATTAGTAAAACTTGTGCACAGATTTCAGAGTTGGGAATTGTAAAGCCTTATGAGATGAAGTACTACAAGTACAAGCAAACTTTTAAAGGGCAATTTTTGGCTCCTTATGTGTGAAAGAGTGTTAGAATAACTTTGTACCTGAGTAAGGATTTGTATGAAACTTTAACAAGACAACACATGAGGTGTTCTGTGAAACCAGTTACCAAACACTTCAGTTTCAACATATTTTCTGCTGTAACAGATTTGTAGCAGGATTGAATGACTCTTTAGATCAAGGCCACACACACTGAGCTGGGGATCCCAAGATGATTTCCAGATGAGCTCACATAACAAAAACAATAACAACGCATACCACTAAACGAGATTTTAAATGTTGGTGTTGTTTTGTTTTGCTTGAAATGATCTATTATTAAAGGGACTAGGTGGAATTTAAAAATGTAAAAATTATGTATTTTCCACCCCCTATATCAGGGGTAGGCAAGTTTGCTCGGTGGAGGGACGATTTTCTTCATCGTCAAAAGACCAAGGGCCAGACCCCCAATTGTCGGCCGAAGTAAAGCATCGCTTTCTTCAAATGCCAGTGCTGTACATCATATATGGCTTAAATGGGTGTTCTGCTAAGAAATTTTAAAGGAATTAACAGTATTCTTCACATTTCCAGAGCACTTTAACAGACATTTGATCTCTGATTTACGTAATTATGTTGCACAAAATCATCTCAAGGGCCAGAGGTTCTATGATGAACGGGCTGGTTTTGGCCTCCGGGCCTGACGTTGCCTACCCCTGCCCTACATGCTCCAGCAATGTCCTAATGTGTAGGATGAGCCCAGACCTATTCACCACAAGTGCCGCTAAAATCCTGCACTGTCACTCAAGAATCTCCATTGTCATGCATGAGCTTAACATAGAGACTGCAGTTATGCGTAAGACCTGAGATGGCAGTGGCGAGTAAAAAATGCTAACTTCCATTTAGTCCCTTTAATTTGATTGATGCTGCAAATTCCGTTTGCAGCATCAATCTTAATACATTGTTTCCTGATTGCATCTCTGTAAATATAGTCATTCCATGCCAGATCTGGGTCACTTCTCTGTCGTACTAAAGTAGACAATGACTTATATGAGCATGAAGACAACAACAACAAAATGTACATTCTGTGCAAAGGGTCAGTATTATAGATCTAACCTTCGTTTTCCTCATAGCAATTACAGAAGGGTGTTTTTACTGTAAGAAACTGATAGTGTATTCATAAACCCAATAACAAATGTAGTACCTGTACAGTGGCCTGGCTGTGGGTGTGTGTCACCTCCAAACTCCCAGGTGGTATATATGTCTTCATCTGTGTTGTGACAGCTTGCCAACCTGATTTTGGCCACCAGGAGATAGTGCTCCCATCAGCTCTCTCCGTAATCAAAGAGTATACATGCTGAAGCAAAAGTGGGTTACCTGGATGTCAAACTGACAGGAAAATAAAGTCTCCCATCCCTTTCCCATCAGCCACTGCTATAGACACACAAGCTCAACTATTAGATCCCATGATCGAGACTCCAGACTAATACGAAAAGTATGTATTACAGTTTTAACTCAGATGGGATGAAGTGTAACAAACTATAGATATGCACAAAACAAAACACTGATGCTGTCCCCATCAGTGTAATGTTTGTCCCAAATCTACATGCTAATAATTTCTTCACTCAAATATTCTGATCATTTTAGTTTTGACCCCAGAAGAACGCCTCTCTGTAACTGCAGCAGGAAAGAAAACAGGAATGATCACTTGCTATTCCTTCTGTCATCTCCCTCTTACAGCACATACTGATGAGCCGTTTGAACTTGGCACATTTCCAGGTTCACTTAAACATCAAGTGTTGACAGGGTCAGAGTGGCGCAATGAAAAAGCTTATCTCACTTTGCAAACACATCCACATTTATTCCAGTTTTGATTCACCTTCCTAAGATTCTGCTGTAGTATTGAGAGCCGTAATTATTACCATTTTAAATATTGGTTATGAGTACAGGTTTAAAAGGGATAGTGATAATGAATTCCGTTGAATTGCTGAATTACGTTTTTTTGCAACAAGTGTTTGAGAGTAACATGGTTTCGCTTTGAATTTGGTAGAATTAACAATAAAGCTGCCTAAACTGGACTGAGCTGAAAAAGAATGGTGTCTTTTTTTTCAGGAACACTGACAAAGATCACCGTGATGGTTTTTAAAATGTGTATATTAAGAAAATCTCTATCAAACAAAAGCAGCAGAATAGTGGCTGAAGTAGATGTGGTGCTTTGTGTAAAAACCCTGCGCATTATTACCTCATTCTGCGTTTCTCTCCTTCAGGTCTGGTGTCATTTAGAAAGCGGCTACGCACTGACTGACAGACAAAAGCAGATAATTGCTTTCTCACTTTTTTTGCCTATACCCTTTGATACATTTTGTCTTTTTTTCTGACAGACTAGACAGGGACATAATTAAAGCTATTGTGTGCGCTCTATACAATCTTGGCACAAATCACACTGGCACCCTGACAGCTCACTCTAATGCAGCCACACACTTTACAAGAGAGTGCCATAAATAAATAAAAGCACTTGAAAACAATCCCCACTATTGCGTTTTCACACGTTTTGCCTCCATTCCTCTCCCAAAGAGTCAACACAGGGAAAATGGAAAAGTATTATAAAAAGAAAGTATGAATAAATTGCCACTGTGGTGTGAGGTGCAAAAATGCAATAAAAGGGGGAAAGTGTACTGGTCAGATTCCTTTTTATACGGATGGTACAGTGTGAAAAAATACAACACAAATAGGCGGTGTGTTGGCAAATATTGGTGGCATTAATCATCAGTCAATTCATTAAAATTAACTTTTAACAACAAACAAACAAACATGCTGTATGGCATTTGAATTCAAAAACACAATTATCTCCCAAATCACTGCAACAATTAACTTTTCACAATTGTTAAATTAACAAAGAAATGATGTCTTTATCACTTTTTAAATATTCTAGATTTCAAGATTGAGTTAAAGGATTACAGCAAGTAAGTATTCTGCAAACAGTCCAGATTATATTCTGCTACATCCCAAGATCAAACTGATCTGTTGGATAAACAAACATATTTGCGATACAAAAACATACTCTTAATTATCGGCAAGATATTGACAATGCAATTTGGCAAGGCGTTTTGAAATGGAGCTAATGTGTGGTCTGTAGTCATAGTAAAGCAACATGGAGAGGAGCTTGTGAGGTCCTGCTCTCTGCAAAGTTACGAGAGCTGCGGAGAAACGAGCCTTCACAATAAAGAAATGCATTATTAGAAGTATTTTACAGCTATAAAAACACCCGCAAATCATTTATTATTTTATTTGATGTGTTTAATTCAGTGAACTGCTCCAGTGTGTGGCCTTTAATAAAGACATCTAAAATACTAAAAAGTGAAGTTTGGCCAAACGCACGTAAACGCAACAGCCTGTGATCTCTTGACATACAATATTAATGAAATCATCACACACTTGGGCAGTGCTTTTCCATGTTTCTCCTCATCCCCACAAATATATCAAAAAGCAAGGCTCTCTAATGGCTTTAGAAAATGCAAAAAGGCTGTAACTTTATCTAACCTCTCAGTGTTTCGTTCTTTGGGCTGGTTTGTGATTGTCTATGGTAGTCCACAATGTGCCCTGCTCTCCAACTCCCAGAGGAGGGCTTCAAACGTTACTTTTAACTGTCCCTGTAATGCAAGCCGAGTGGACAGTGAATATGTGATCCAGCCAAAAAGCTTTGTAGCTAATGGCATGTGATGTGGAGCACATGAATAATACATAAACAGGTGAGGCTGGAGTCTTATTTAAATCTGAGCTGCTATGGAGAGTGGGTTCGCGAGCTTATCTCCTGATTTTTTAATAAGACAAGAAATGTTTAGCCACTGAATGAAATAGAGCAATTTTTGCAAAGTAAAGCGGATAGAACGGCATGTTTCACCCAACACATTAACTAATAAACTAGTTTCTTAACCTTGCCTGCAAGCTGAATTCTCATTTGTGAGTTCACAAACATGTGAGAAACAATCTTGTGCTGCTCCCGCCGAAAAGTGGTTTGGGCCAAATGGATATAACATGGCGCTGGCTGAAATACATCAGATATTGAATGGATGCCCTAAAAGTTCGCCTCTCCCTGAACGATTTAAGCCATAGCGATCCCAGATTGATATCAGTGCTAAGGTTATTGACACAGTAATATGAATCTGGCTCCTGCCAGGTTAGGTTTACAAAGCAAAGCAAAACGAGAATCTCAAATCCGCTATAAGACACGATAACACAGGAGGCACGTGCTGGCTGAGTGGTTAGCCTCAGAGCAAGAAGGTCCCGGGCTTGATTCCCAGACCGTGCAGGCCTTTCTGTGCGGAGTTTGCATGTTTCTCTCCTCGTGTCTGGATGGGGTTCCACCATCAACCAAAAACATGTACAATAGATTAATCCTGCAGCCTGGTGATTCTGACCGTCAGCCTGGATCCAGATGTCCTCGACAGAGGACAGATCTTGTCCTATTCATAGATGATCACTGCCAATTATTTGTCCTATTCATGGCTGATAACTGCTAATTACCTGCCTATTGTTCTTTTGTTGGCTGAGGTGCCGTCTCCTTGGACTGGCTGTGCCCTGTCGGCTGTCTGCGAATGAGATTGGAGTAAAGTGAAGAAAGATTAAATCTGAGCCCACCATTCCGGTTCATGGAGGGATTTTCTTTCTTGACAAAAACAGCTTCTTTTACTCCTCGTTCAAACCAACATTCTTCTTTAGCTAAAATTTTTGACCTCCCCGTCCTCAAAGGAGTGGTTGGAGGCTTTGAGGTGGAGGTTCACCACCGACTGGGGGCTGCTTGTGCTTTCTCTTCAGTGTTGATACAGTCTCTTCTGTAGAACTTGTTTTGTTTCTCCAATATAATGTTCTTTGCAGTCTTCTTCTTTGCATCGAATAGAATAAACCACATTGCTTTGTTTGTGGCTCAGAGTTTGTCTTTGGGATGAACTAATTTTTGTCTTGTTCACTGTGTGACGGTGCGCCCACCAGGGGCGCAAAGTAAAACGTATAAAAGGTCACGCCTATCTTCGCTCTGCCTCTGGTCTTTGTTCTTCCGGGTGGTCAGGCCAGCGTCCGCTCGTGTTTGGAGCAACAGGCTAACAGGTAGAGCGAAGTTTTAACTTTTCTAAATTCAAAACCACTGTGTATCGGGTGTGGAGGTCCCGAAGGTCCGGTGGACGTAGCATTTGTATTCCAATGCCGGGTGACACTGCGCCTCGGAGAGCGGTATGTTCTGGTTTTGGTCGTAGCTAAAGTGCGGCGTTATGAATTGTTTTGTGACCAACTGTTTATTTTATATATTGTAGGTCGAACTCCAAGCACTGGCGTGCCAGTGCAGGACTCTGTCATCTTGCTTGTCGTCTTTGTTTGTCGTCTTGTTTTGGTTATGTCATTTCTTTTGTTTACATCTTCAACTACGCTCTGTAAGCCCACTGTTGGGGGCGCGTGGGTCTGTGGACTTAACTCTTGTGAAAATTGTGATCTAATTATGGACTTCTGTTTTAAACATGGAACTAAGGAAAAGAAACTTAAGAAGGATAACTTGAACAAATAAAACACTGATCTATTTAAAGTATGGAACCTGCCTCTGTCAATATTACTTGCCCGTGGGCCTTTGGGGTTAATAGCTAAGGTTAAAACTGCTACTTGCTAGAGCTGCTAGTTATTTTTACCCCTCTGCACCACCCCCGGTTACAACTGGTTTGTGGTACACTGGAATCCTGTGCTGCCTAAAAATTCTCTGAAGTTTCTCTGATACCCCAGCTACATACGGCACCGTGACTCCCTTTCTTCTGGGCTCTGTAGTCTGTGATCACATCTATGAATAGGACAGGACTGATCGATACTGGAGGGAGCAGGTCGTTAGAGACGCTCTACTTCAAAGGTGTTTACCCACAGGTTAGAGTAGCTGTGATTAGAGGGACTTTAGTCCGCTGACGAAGCCTTTTGGATGAGAGGCGAAACGTTCGAGACTTCAACTGAGAACAGAAGATGACTTAAGTACCTTCATTGAAGATGTACAAGTCCTGTACGACTGAGAGCTTACACAGACATAAACATTTCAAGGTTTATGTCCCTCTGAGTCCGCCTCACTACTAGCCCCCACCACCCCTCCCTTTTGTACCGAAGATAAAATTCCAGCATGTTTTCCGCACGTAAGGTGTATTATCCAACTGTGTATATTTGTGTATGTATGTACTTGCTTTACTGCTTCTTGTAACTTCTAATTTCAGCAAATAAGGGGCGCCATTTAACAGCCGCCCCTGCATGTTTGGCGCGTCTGCGCAAACATGCTGAGTAAAATTCCTAGCTGTGAACTTGTTCATAACAATGGCAATAAAACCTATTCTGATTCTGATTCTAATTCTGGAGATGCGTCCCGGGCGGGGCACTGCGCCTGAGGGGTTGCCCCAGTGACATTGAAGGAGCTTTCACACTTTTACATACTGCACCATATGTGCATATATTCTCACATCCGAGGCCGAGTCAGTCCATTACATAAATGGTAAATGGTCTCAGCTTTTATAGTGCTTTTCTACCTTCATTAGGCCTAAGCGCTTTACAGCAAGGATCCACTCACCCATTCACACAGACACTGGAGGCAAGGAGGGTAAAGTGTCTTGACCAAGGACACAACAACAGTGTGCACCTCCAGGAGCAGGGATTCAAACCCCCGACCTTCTGATCATGAGACAACCCGCTCTACCAACTGCGCCACCGTCGCCCATTAATATCAGTGCCACAGCAGTGCTTAATTTGATCCTCCGCTTGTGAAAACGCATTCCCCTATCTTTCAATTTTTCACCCCCGGCTCACATTTACTACGGTCCGGGTTCGGTCTAGATCCAGTCTGTATTTTCCCCAAACTGCAACTCACAGTGACTCCGGCTGATACTGTGGCCAGCTCTGGACAGCTCCGGTGCCAGATACAGAAACAGCACTCGCGAGAACAGAAGTTCATGTGGGTTCACGCTCTTAGTGAAAGTTCTCATGATAAGTAGCCTATTTGCCGGTACAAAGACTCCCCTGTGAAGTGGATGCTCTTCAACACACTACAATATGAATTTCCGCTTGCTTAGCTCAAAAAGGAGAGCACCTAACTTCAATGCAGGAGTTTGTGAGATCGAGCCTAAAGCTCATCTATTTAAATTGATTGATTGTTTATTCTGCGTTCAGTGTACAATACATATAAACATGACTATTTTAACATGCATTCATGACATTTTAACATACTGTACATAAACTCGAAAAGGAGTGGGAGGAAGTATAACTTATAAATTCCCACCCCTGTTAATATCATATTTTCATTAGTGTTGTTGGAGCCAGTAGCAGGGCAATGTATAACAACTTGATGGCAACAGTCAGCACAATGATCCCAGCCAATCCCAGCTGCAGCAGGCTGACAACGCAACGACACACCAGCAACGCACAAAGCCGCCGAGCCAGTGAAGCACAAATCTCCCTCCAACAAGTGACAGGACGCCACGTTCAGTCAGCATGACAGCATTAAAAAAAAAGTCTTTTGACTGGGTTCCCACTGGGAGAAACGTAAATCATCAAGACAACCAAGCAGCGCTTTTTTTATAGACAGAATTACATTTATGGATACAGAACAAGTTCCCATTGTACTGCTTAATAAGTTAATAGCCCCAGTGCACTTTGCAAAGATTTCTAATGAATCTTTAAAGAAACAATGAAAACAACAACAGTGAAGACCTTCAAGGGTTGAATGCGCACATTTGAGACGCCCAGATGGACACGGCTTTAAGTCAACACTTCCACTTGACTCATAATTGATGCTTATGTTACATGTCAAATGTAAACAAACAAATGAGCTGTGCGCAAGAGTGCGCCTTCAGCATATCCACCGAACACTGTGTCCCAGATTCCTCCTTGCATAAATCTATTATTTGTGCATGCCATACAAATAGTCATGACAAACAGAAATGAACATGGCACGTTCATTGCTCAGTGTCTAAAAGGGCTACTTAACAGAGCAGAGCCTTTGCTGCATCAGCATTACGCGTGGTCATGCAGAAGACTGCTGAGTAAAGCTGGTTAGGAGACAAAAGGACGCAGCTTTTAAAACCTTCTCAGACACTTCCTCAGAGGCGCAGAGTAGAGGAGACCGCGACAGACAGCAGCACGATTCTTTCCATTTGAATCACCATCTGTCACTTGCCTTATGAATCTCATTTAGCTAGGCAGGAATACAGGGGAAGATTATTATATGGAAATGAATGCCTAGGAGTGAAAGGTAAAGTTTGGATTATGAAATAACAACATAATCTATTACAGTTGAGTTATTCCTTTAGTTCAGCCGTCGGCAACCTTTCTTACCCTATGAACCACTTTTACGAACAAAACCATCTAAAAATACTTGTGCAACTATGCAACTTAGGAGGAGTTCACCCTGGAGAGGTAGTAGCCATGATGATAAACTTGATTAAAGAAAATAAATTGAAATTTGTCCTTATACTTGACTTCATTTACCAAAATATTTACAAATTCTGTTCAACATGTTCAAAAACAAACAGAAAATGCCTTTAAAATGTGACATATTAAGTGTCTGGTGGTTGGAGATGATCCCCGCTTTGGTTATTCAATTTAGGATTAACAGTTGTATCTTGCAATTTTCAAGAAACTCAAAGTTGTCTTGGTAATCTGTGCAAGTGTACTGCTGATTGCAACAATGGCATACAAAATTAAATGAGGTCACTACTTCATTTTAACACGAGAGGGACCACGCTGGAGACTTATTTATGCGGCTTGTCAGACGCCTGTGAATGTGTCCGTGCGTAATGTGTGTCTAAAAACTGTGACCTGCACCTAATGATGGAGAAAAAAGATTCATATTAAACAATGGCTGTCTGCAACATATTAACAAATAATAATTCTACTGCTATGATGGAGGTAATCCATGTCAATACATTCAATCCTGGGGATTGCATTGGTTTAAAATTTCACTGGGAAGTTCACGTTGGACAATGGAGAGGAAAGCAGGCAAAATTGACAATGAAGAGAGGCTAGGATCAATATCAATATCCCACAGCTCTGCACAAATGCAGACCACAAATGAATCCTGGTGCTTTATTAGAAGAAACTACTGAATCTATTTAAGCGCACATTCTTCAGCTAACCACAGCTGTTTCCAAAGACAGCAATTACAATATTCATTAGACAGAAATCTCTTTAGCTCAATCAATGGTCTTTGAGCTGGGGGGATCCGGGCAGATATCTGAGTCAAAATCCATTAGATACAAAGGATCCAATTGCACAAGCTTTGTGACTTCTCCAACCCTTGAAGAAATCAATAGCGTGGCCCCTCCAGTGGATTTAGCAGCTTGTTAGCAGCCCTAGAACAGCTGTCTTTCCCTGTGTTCTGTGATGTTCTGACCCGATCTATTTGGGCCTGTATTTCAAGCCTCTTTAACTTTGTTGTGGACTTATCAGCGTGGTGCGCTCAGGTGAAGGGAACACAGCCCCCACCATCCACTTAGGCTTTTCACTTTCACTGTAACGCGGTCAAATAAGAGTGCACAAGATTAAATCGATGACTGGCCAGTTGACTGCTTGACGCAGCATTCTCTTCCACACCATTTCCTCGCTTTGACCATCTATCACTCACATTTTCAACTGTGCTTTACTGCCTCACCCCGGAGTCATTATTCTTATTGCCATGATGTCTTCACTTCATGGCTGACAGTGTGTCCACTCCCCAACACACCACATACACAGTCATGTCTGTATTTTAAGTGCTTTCTCCAGCGGGTATTAGCAGAGGAGATGACAAACTGTGACATCGCTAAAGAATATCCAATTTACAGTTTGGCCTATGAGGTCAGCTCCTGGACTGATCCAAAAGATGTTTCAGACAAATCTGTTGATTCCCATCAGTTCATAACCAGCCTCTATATAATTACCATTAGTGGGCTGCATGATGTGACTATAGACATATTATTAATAGACCGTTAATACTCACTTCTCCCCGTTTACCACAATGACCACGTTCGAGGGGGAATTCATGGCGGATTTACAGGCTCCTCCTCCCCAGCTCTGACGAAGCATGTTCCTAATAAGGGCATAAGGGCGAGATCTTCACTGTAGACTCGGCCCTTGTGTGACGTGTAGCTCGCGTAGCTCCAATGCTAACAGTCCGACCCCCTTTAAGTAGGAGATTTCTCAAATGTATCCTACGATAACCAGCCCGGTGCCTCTGATTGTGTCTAACCCAGCGTAATCACAGGAGGAATATCTAGCTGTAGACAGTTCCAAAAAATTAGGCACCGGGCATTAAAGTTGTTTTTAACGTGTCTAAAGTGCAATGCATTCCAATGGGAGCCTAGCGGCTATATGGCGGTACTACAGCAATGGCGGCCTCCAGTGTCGTCGTCGCAAAGCAGAGCAGCCAGCGGCCATTGGATGTGACACTCACTAAAAGCATTTATAAAGGAAATGTACTACAAAAGTAAATGACAATTCAGAGAGTATAGTCTTGTTTTGGATTGTTTGTTTTCTGTGTGTTTTTATTGGGGTCCTGCTAGTACAGAACGGTATTTTAGAAACAGTTAGAAACAGCATAAAGATGTATCTCACCACTTTTACGAAAGATGCGGTTGTACTGTGTGACAACATTAAGGCGTATGTGAGTCAGCTTTCTTCTGTAAGTACAGTACACATTTGTAATAACAGTGCACATCCTCTCAGTAGAGCAGGGGTGCTCAAACTTTTCGTCTCCGAGGGACAAAATGAAAAAGTGCCTGTGGGTCGCGGGCCAAACACAGCGATGTCAAGCGTGAAACACATATAACTGCAAATAGTAATAGTTACTTTATTTTATTTTTCGGTATACGTTTGCATTTGATTCTATCTATGCAAATAACATGTTACATTAAAACAAATGTTAACTATGGCAAAAGTCTAGTTTTAGTGGGAAAAAATGAACAATTGTAGCAATATAGTGCAAAATGTAAACAACAACAACAACACCTGTATCTATAGTACCTACAGTGACTTTACCTCATTCATTTGTTAACTCAGAGAAAATGCCATATTGCAGATCATTTTGAAAGTGTCAGTTCAGCATACCTCAATTTTTAACACGTACCTTTGTTTATGTCAACAACCTTTGCAATAAAAGTTGAAAAACTGGGAAAGTTGATGTGCTACAACGCTCTGTGATTGATAAACACAAAGGCCCAATCTTGTGTCTCAAATGCAGACTATATAGCGTAACATTTTGCGCTTAGTAGGAGCGCACTTTATGATCTTGCCACTGCAGACTTAGTGCATTTAAGTGGGAAGTACGTGGGGTTGGAGACACACAGTTTCCTCCAACCAGATCAACTCTGGTTGGAGGAGTTGTGGGGGAGTGGGGGGTGAACATGTGCATTTGTTTTGTGCTATGGCTTTTTCTTCTTAAACATTTGCAGTGTTGTCATTTAGCTTTACAGAGGAGCCAAAACCCAGGCAGAATCGATTCAAACAGCGGTGATGAGAACGCTCTCGTAGATACACACTTTTGTTTATGCATAATAATTAGCTGTGGTCGTATTTGTGCAGATATCTTTTACTGGCCCTTAACATAATGCATTATACGTGAATGGCATTTAGAAGCAGAAAGAGCTGAAACAATAATATCTGCTGCTTTGCTGTTGTTTTATAAGGGGGATTCTAATGCTACATTTTCATTTCATTTCAAAAACTGTCTTTGTTTTAATGTCAAATGCCCCTTCTATCCTTTATATTACCTACCATGCAATCTATTGTCTTTTTTATGACGCTCATGTCTATTTCATCACAATCACATGAAGTTGTACTTTTTGCATTTCTGTACAATATCTAAGATTCCAGTTTCCATTATTTCATGTGGAAACATCCCACCACCCGTTGCACTTTTGCACCTTGTTTCATGATTTTTCTAGACTCTTTGCAAAGTCTTTTCCATTAATGGGTCCTTTGTGCTCACAGTACTCTGAGAGCACCGGCAACATTGCTATACAAATAGTAATCCAAATATAGTCCAGAGATAAACTATGGTGCAAGGTAAACACCATATGTGTGTGAGAAGACTTCAAATGGCACGAAGGCATGTTGTTTTATGTGGGAAGTTGCAAAGAAATGGCCCAGATGTAACTTTAGAGAGATGTTTTCATTACATAATTCACTTGGACTTTGTTGTTTATGCAAAACCAGCCATGGCAAATGATGTGTTAATTTTATCAGTAATGACTGTAGGTGGGTACTTTTAACACATACCATTTCAACTGAAGCCAAATCCCTAAAAATAAATCTGTGAAGGCAAAATGGGTGCCTGAATATTTTTTAAAGCTACAGCAATGTGCAAACGTCTATAGGGACAAGTGAAACATGAGCAAATAACACTAAAATATCACTAAAATATGAAAAAAAAAAAGAATGAATTAGATTCCCTTCGTCTCGTTATTAAATACCATTATTTAGCCAACCTTTCACAAAAAACAACAACAAACAAACAACAAAAATAATAGGTTTTAGTGAATTTACTTTTTCTTTTTTTTAACACGCTTTCGTGCAGCACTGAAATGACAGCGAAAAGTTCCAGTGGATACATGTGTATTTGTTGGCCACAGCAGGCAGATTATGCAAGTGTTTTATGACGGACACTTCTATCCTATCTATGCATGTCCCTACAACCCCCCACCCATCCAAACACCAATCTCTTTCTCTGCACCTGACCCCTCACTGCCGCTACCTCTGAATCATGGCACTTTTTCTTTCATCTTCTCCTATCCATCTCTCTCAATCATCATCCTTATTCCATATTGCCCCGGTTCCCCCACAAATCTCCCAGAGTATGCTCCAGTCCTCTCTTCATCTCTTCATTCACTGGCCTCACTAATGGGCTTCTGCTACCACATTCATTCTGCAGCTTCCCTCATGGTTATGTTTACATCATACAAGAAAGAAATACAGTTGTATTATACTCGTGAAACTTAAGGTGAAGTCCACAATGCACTTCTGTTCTTGAGATTTTCTTTTTTAGCTCGTAGGCCTTATTATAAACTGGACAGTTCAGTGTGAAAGGGGTTGAAGAGTGTGTTCAAAACACATTTCAAATTATTGGAGCTAGGAGTGTTCCAGCCTCAAGTACTGCGCTATAATGCAGCACAACTCAAAGCATGTTCTTGAGAATTTCTATTAATCTTACTGCCAAATACAGTTATGAATATTAAAATTAATGTCATATATTAATATGACATAAATTATGAAAACATGTTTTTATTATGTGAAAGGAACTAACATTATCCCCACTACTGTAAGTAGAGGATTGTTGTAGTACATTGTTATAAAAGCTGAAATGAGCAACAACAATGTTGACTGTGTCACAAGAAAACAATTTGAAATTAATATACATATTTACACACAAACCGTCTATTTACTATACACAATTCTGTTGTGAAACATAGTTGGACTTGAAAGGTAAACTCTCAAATAGAAATAGAAATTGTATGAACAAATGCTATGTTATGTAAGTATGTAGCCTCAACTTTACACATTTTTAGGCCCGAGCGCCATCAGGGCTGGCGAAGGGGCTCTTGTAATCGAATAGAGTGTGCGGAGCGAAGCGGAGCGCACTCCTCCAAAGTGCACGGAGCGCACAAAAGAGCGCGAAGCGCTCCCCTCCTCTCAAACACTCACTAACGCACTCCTCTCGCCGTGCACGTCCCGTGCACATACATATACAGTATAATGCAAAAATCAACATTGTAATTGTACAGAGCCCATAAAAGTCAATGGGCAACTGAGAGCCCTGGGTCACTGACGGGCAGGACCTCTACCATGAGGTAGGAATGCGCGAGCACTTTCCGAAAATATATAGTTTATGGTACCCACGGGAACATTGTTTTCGTATGGGAATTTTCTTTCTTTCTTTCTTTCTTTCTTTCTTTCTTTCTTTCTTTCTTTCTTTCTTTCTTTCTTTCTTTCTTTCTTTCTTTCGCACCGTCGCAATTTTCACCCAGTGAACATCGACGAAAAGTCACAGATTTTGGCCCAAAATTCAAACCCGATCCAACACAACTTTTGACTATTTCCAAATGTTTAATTTCAATATAGTGCCGCGATAGCGCCACCTCCGTTTTTTTTTAACATTGCGAGATAGGACTCGGGCAAAAATGAAGTTTGTCGTAGAATCATAAAAATCGGTACAGACGTGCATCATGACAAGTTGAGCAAAAAATATTATTACGGCAACGCCGTCCGCCATATTGGGTGTCGGCCATTTTGGATGAAAGCCCGCGAAGCGGGAATCCGTCTTTATTTTTCACTTCGTACAAAATCTATCTCCTCGAGCGTTTATCGGAACTTGCTAATTTTGGGTGGAAAATAATCTTGAGAAGTAGAACTTTAAAAGTTATCCAAATTACTTTTCTAAGTTTTACGTTTTTTATGCGGCGAAGCCGCAAACTGTACGAAGTATTTCGCGATTTTTCGCAAACAAAAAATGGCTCCCATTCGCACATATGAAGCCTGATTTCGCTCATTTTGTTGTCAGTTGTTAAAGTCACAGTCCTAAACACTTTCATTTGGCAAAATTCAAATTGGGCACGATAGCGCCCCTTAAAGGAATTATATGGAGAGTACAAATTTTAGTTTTACGAAAATTAAAATAATTTGGTACAAAATTCTATTTGGTCGTTCCAATCAGAAAAGTCAATTACACCCAGGCCATATTTTTCACGGTGTTGCCGTAGCGATGACCAGAACGTCCCATTTTATTCTGATGGAAAAATGTTAAACTCCATAATTCAGCGAGAAGTGAGGAACCAAAGGTTATCCAAAGTACTTGGATAACCTTTGTGGATTTTCTGCGGCGCAGCCGCAACCCTAAGTAAAATGTAAAAATATGCTTCAGTTTGCAGATATAGTGTGATACAAATTCATACTCATTTTTCTCTGTATAATGTCAAAATTGAGCGCGGTTTGCGCGTTAGCGCATTCCAAAAATCCTAAAATGAAGACCCTAGGGAAAAAAGTTTAAAAAACAAACATAAAGGCAGTAGCAATACCATAATTTTAGATTGAGGGAGACAAAAGGGCGCGAAGCGCCCCCTTGCTTTGGGCAGGGCGGTCGGCGAGGGCCGATAATTGCCGCTTTGCGGCAATTATGTTTTAATAATTGTTGTTGGCTTTAAACACCTTGCCCAACAGTTGAAAACTAGCTTTGCAGCTAATACTGACACCTTTACAGAAATGTTCATTAATGTGTACTGTCCCGGTCAAATATACTAATAAATAAAATAAATCCCAAATCCAGGTTGGAATCATCATCAAAAGCTTGGCTGTTGTCTAGGTCAGATTTTGACCTATAAGTACAGATTGCAATAAAGATTACTTTTAATTTTGAGCCATCTCTCAGTGTCGCAGGATTAACCTAAATGTTAGAAACATTGGGTAAACACAGGCCCATCTTCAGATTAGA
The DNA here is from genome assembly GCA_007210695.1 of Neogobius melanostomus. Taxonomy (NCBI): domain Eukaryota; kingdom Metazoa; phylum Chordata; class Actinopteri; order Gobiiformes; family Gobiidae; genus Neogobius; species Neogobius melanostomus. Next base: position 750,366 of record VHKM01000393.1, read on the forward strand.
ACCACCTTGATGCACGATTTGGCCACTATGCATGTTTTTGGAGGTTAAAGAGGGAAACTGGGAAGGGAATCCTCAGAGAAAACCCACTCAGGGATGAGGAGGCCATGCTGCTAACTACGCACAGAAAGCTCTGTACGATTCCAGAATCAAACCCTGGTTCTTCTATTTGTCAGGTAAGAGTGCTGGCCACCCATCTTTCACTAAGTTTTAATAGATGATGTGATTGCTTTGTAACAAGAGTGGACTAAATAGAGAAAAAGTCATGTGACTTCCACTGATAGGAATTATTGCAGTGAGCCCGCTGAATGGTTAAAATTCACTGCAATAATTTCATTTTGAGAAGACAAAAGAGATATTAGTTTTTATACATTGACTTTTGCACTCTGCAAATCTTGTGCAAACATTTAGCAATATGAATAGGAAGTAGGGATTTGTTTTCTGATTCCACAGCAAATCAGAACTGGGAGTGTAAAAATCTTTTGGGATGAACACTATGGAAGAAAAGGGCGTATATAATATTTTATAGCACGAACTGCTGACATTGCTGCATGAGGAACGCGGATGCACTTATGTGTAGATGTTGGATGTAAATGTGATGGGAAAAGAGTGGGCAATACTGCATGTTTTACAGAACATTAGGCACTGAGTTGAGTCAGAAAAATACATAGACCACTGCGCAGATGTCATATAGAGTTAGAGCTAGCACAATGACCCTCTGTAGATGGACACACGCAAGCGTGGGCCTTTTCATGGACCATTTCATCTCACTTGATCTGGTGACAAGGAGATAATCACCATTTTGTCATTTTAAATGGGAGCTGGCCAGAAGGGAGGTGGTAGATGAGGGGAAAAATGGTGAAGACGGAAAAGGTGAACGCAAAAAGGGTATACTATTAGTGTATTGTTATTATTATTATTATTTTTCAGCCCAAGCGCCATCAGGGCCGGCGAAGAGGCTCTTGAAATCATAAAGAAGTGTGCACGTCCCATTGCGCATAATGCAAAAATCAACATTGTAATTGAACAGAGTCCATGAAAACTCACAGATTTTGGCCCAAAATTCAAACCCCGATCTGACACAACTTTTGACTATTTCCACATTTTTAATATCAAAATAGTGGTGCGATAGCGCCACCTCAGTTTTTTTTAACATTGTGAGATAGGACTCGGGCAAAAATAAAGTTTGTCGTAGAATCACAAAAATCGAATCAAAATACTGTCAATGATCAGGACAAGTTGAGTAAAAAATATTACTACGGCAATGCCATCCGCCATATTGGATGTCAGCCATTTTGGATAAGAGCCCGCGAAGCGGGAATCCGCCTTTATTTTTCACTTCAAACAAAATCTATCTCCTCCTGGAGTGTTTATCGGAACAAGCTAATTTAGGGTGGAAAATAATCTTGAGAAGTAGAACTTTAAAAGTTATCCAAATTACTTTGGATAAATTAATTCTAAGTTGTACGTTTTTTATGCGGCGAAGCCGCAAACTGTACAAAGTATTTTGCAATTTTTCGTAAAACAAAGAATGGCTCCTGTTTGCACATATGAAGCCTGATTTTGATAATTTTGTAATCAGTGGTTAAAGTCTCAGTCTTTAACCACTAACCACTTTCATGTGTCAAAATTCAAATTGGGCGCGATAGCGCCCCCTATAGGAATTACAGTGGTCCCTCGCTATAACGTGGTTCACCTTTCGCGGCCTCGCTCTTCCGCGGATTTATTTTTAGCACAATTTTGCATGCTTTTTTACAGCGTATGAACGCCATACGCGCATTGTGTTCTGCGTCCTGATTGGCTAGTCGCAGAGTGAGCCGCTCTCGTTGCATAGATGATCTTTGTGTGTCCCGTCAACACATCAGCGCACACATTGCACGCCGCAGAGTCACAGCAGCACAGGCCGGGCATGAGCGGGTCCAACTCCTCGAAAATAAACACCGCTAGCATGTAGCGCTCGCCTGAGCTAAACACTCGCCTTCTGAAGCCTGAAACTGCTACGATAAAACGTTGGTTGTAGCTACGATTGTCTCTTAGTTTGAACAAGAGCACAGCGGAGACGAGAGCAGCTCACGATGTTACCATCCCCACGTCTGTAATGTGACATCTAAAAATCATATGACAAAAAAAAAAATCACACAGTGACACCAGGCATAAGGGAGATCCCTTGAGGATCTCCCTTATGAGGGGTGAGGGGTTTTACAGCCTTAAAACATATATAATAAAGTGAAGCTCCAACTCCGCTTCACAGCTTAGAAACTTGGCTGTTCTCTTGTGCTTCCCTGCAGCTGGACTAGTGCCCCGTGCTCGTCCCACTTGTGTCAGAGGTGGCATGTGTTAAGAGCAGTAATGATACATGTATCTTTTAATGTGTGCCTAAGAGGTCCCTCTGAAGCCCCACTGAAGCCCTGAGAGTGATGCTCACAGGTCATTATCTGCTCCAGAACCTGCAGCATCATAAACGGCCCTGAGATACTAGACAAACAACCAAGACAGACAATGAAAACCCATGCTTAAATATGGATCTGTCTAATATTTCACATTGAAATAAGGAAAATTACAGATAGTTAACAATTGGTTTGTATGCAATTTTCTCACACATTTTGCAAATACTGAATCGGATATTTCTATTTCAGGGCCACCCAGGGAAATTTGACTCGTAAAACTCAACTCTGTGTGAAACAACTGCACCTTGCACATACGTATCACATTACTGTATCTGTTGTATTTTTCTTTGTTTCATTTTGATAATCCTATTTAAATTCATACCAGTGTATACCGGTACTTTATTCTTAAGAGGAGCAGTTTATTTTTGGTTAGATATTTATTATATATGTTTACTGCAATGCTCAATCAGTAAAGTTATTCTGATCCTGACCTATATTTAAATACCGCTGGAGCAACCTGTCAGGAGCAGTGCGTGACCCAAGGACCCTTCTAAACTAGAGCCATGTTTAGAATTATTTTTGCATGTTTTAGGTTGATGGAAGAAACTCAAGAATCCAGGAGAAACCCTGACACGAGGACAACAAGCAAACTTCAAACTGAAAGGCCCCCATGCTGAGGCATTAATGCAGCCTCAATGCCGTGGCTCCAGCCCAATATATCCCGTTTGAATTCCATCTGATTTGGATAATGATTTGGTGCATGTTTGCACCTGCTGTTCTCGTCTTGGATCAAATGTTTCAAGGTTTGAGTGCTACTTACGATAACACTTGCTGTTTACAAGGACATTTATTTGAGTTGATCATCACTGATCTGGCTTGTGACCTGGCATGCTTGTGCACGCTTGGCCTTGGAGGGGTCCTTATAAAAGCCATACACCATATCTGTATCATTATAAACCTGCACCTCGCAGCATGGTCCCCTCATCACTCATCAAAACTGACTTTATCTTTCGGTGCCAAGGACAACTATTGCCACAAGACAGGGCAGATGACCCCCTGCACGCTGGTGGCTGGAGAGCTGTGACTGAAACAAAAATAAAATGAAAAACACAAAACTATGTGTGGGAGTAAGAGAGGACAGGGGTGACACTGTGATGGAGAAAATTCTATTAAAGGTAATGAATGTCAGTCTGTCATTCATGCTGTATGATCCAGGTGCCTTTGCCAATTATCCTGCACACAAAGGTCTGCTGCCTCTCGCCTTCCCACAAGGGAGGAGAAGGTTCCAGAGCCAAATGCTGGCCTTGTTAGATGCATCCCCCGGGACCAGGGCACCATCCAGAGATCATAACTTCTCAGCAGAGTAGCTCATGCACACAGAGGACACACAACATTTAATTTGATGGTCACTCACTTGTGCAGAGATGGGCTGTTTACACACTGTTTTTGGCCCACAGATAGGACAGCACGGTGTGAGTGGGTGAAGAGCGGGGAGGGGCAAGATTGATTAGGAATGTTATATTTTAATTAAGCATTATAACACTCTCCCTTGGTGCAGCCTTTTTTTGCTAACTGCATTTGCAGTTTCTGTGTTCCACATTGTTTTGCAGAATGCTTTTGTACATCTTTGCCATGTTTTGTATGGTTCAGCTGTTTGTTTGTTTTGTTTTTACCGCAGAGTCCTTACCGGCCATGAAGGAAACTACTGTTTTAAAAGTAATTTAACAGCTAGCTGATGAGCTAAACATCTTTGAGGCAGGGGGGAAAGAGGAGGACAAAGATGAAGATGGAGCGAGAGGAGGCAATGCGGAGGGAGCTGCACAGGAGGAAGAGGAAGGAGGAGGTGGAGGAGCTGACCAGTGCAGGACACCACGCTCTGAAACAGGGACAAACCCAGGAGGCGGGCACAGTTTCAGAGGATCACTGAAGGCAGTACTCCGGTTTCCCTGACCTCCAATAACATGCTGGTCAGGTTGCCCACAGTGGCGCCGCCTTCACTCGCAGCAGCTCAGGACTAACCCGAACATCTGATCTACGCAATTTATTTGTACAATTGTATAATGACAAAAAAAAACTAACTTAATTACTTATAAGAAAAGCAAGCTATACATTATCAATAAATTAATATAAATAATCAATGAATGAATTATTGTGTAATGATCAAGCTCACTGAATCTAGTAAAATCCAGAGCAGTTTAACTCCTTTTTTCTTATGCCACAGCAAAAGTCCTATCAAAAACCTTCATACAGTTGTGAAGTTTAGGGGACTAGACGGAATTTAAAAATGTTAAAATGATGTATTTTCCACCCCTACATGCTCCAGCAATGTCCTAATGTGTAGAATGAGCCCAGACCTATTCACCACAACTGCCGCTAAAATCCTGCACTGTCACTCAAAGAGTTGTTACTTCGGGCTGCAATACCAACTATCTCCATCGTCATGCACGAGCTTAACATAGACTGCAGTTGCACATATGACCTGAGGTGGCAGGGATGAGTAAAAAAAATACAACTTCCATCTTTGCCTGACCAGCCAGATGCTCCTCCTTTCTGTTCAAAAGAAGAACCATCTGGGTAGCCAATAATTTACAGATTTTACCCATATCGGTCCAATCACGCACCGAGAGGCGGGAGTTCATTGCATCAAGAGATGTTGATGTGTTCAAGAGCACTTCTCTTATTGGTTGATCCCATCTGTCAATCACGCCCTGCCGGGAAATCCCTGAGATCACGCTCTCTCCCAGACTACGGCTGATTCCGAAACCGTAAAATTGGTAAGAGGTCTTATGCCAAACCGGATGTGTGTCAGCGTCCGCCATGATAAGAAGCGTCCGAATTGGGCTGTCAGTTAGGAAGGAGTTAGGGAAAGGAGCCTCAATGCTAACTATCATAGCCACTTTAGCATAGGGATCTCTGATGCTAACTCACTGGCGATTAGGAGCCATGTGCCATCCCATAAGCCACCGCGCCGCATGCCCGCCCCCCTCACCCCACCCTCGAGTGATTCTTCATGCGCAACCACTGTTGATCAACAGGTGCACAATTAATTAAAAATATATATAAAAGATTCTGCACAAGCCAAACTTTATAAAAGTGACGAAATACATGTTAGAGTCATCACAGCACAGTCACATGTCAGTGTTTTAAAGAGCTGCCTCAGTAAATGGCCTAAATGGAGGCAGTTTGTGCTTTTGTTTTACTTTAGTAGAAACGTAAGCCACATGGGTAATGTGCATACTGTAGCTTTATGAAACAGCTGTTGAGATAAAATAAGGCTGAAGGATAATGTGAAGGATAATTTGGATTTTTCTTTTTTTTCTCCTTAAATGTCTTTATTGGGACACTATGTTGTTGCATATGCAATACAGTAGGTGGCGGCATGCGCTTTTGTTTTCCTGCAATAATCTTAAAGAAAAAGAACAGCAGCTGTTGGTGATGTCACTTCCCCTTCCCCTGGGTAAGAACGGTCAAATGCTGCTGAAGCTCTAGTTCACTAACTGCATAGAGATCTAACAGTACTTAGAGACTATAATTTAACAGTTTCGGAATCAGCCTGTATGTCTTTGAAAAATCTTTGAAATAGCATGTACTAGGTAGGCCAGGCAACTTCCATCTAGTCCCTTTAAAACAAGACAACTGGACACTCAATCCATCCAGAGAGCCTCCTGTTTCATATCCAGTGGAATCGATTTAGCCTTCTGTGTTGTGTCTACGTTGAAGATTGACATCAATCTTTGTTGGAATAGAGAAACTATGAAGAAGAAAAGAAAGAAAGTAAAAAGAAAGTAAACAAACTGAACCTAAACTGATTGAGCATATCCACACAGCATATCAACACACCATCTGTGTACCTATATGGCACAAGAAAGTAGAACACACAAGGCCACCGGATATTTGCATTTTAATGGCTTGGTCCCTAATGGATGAATGTTAGATACCCCTGATGTGCCTGTGATGTGCTGCCATTCTGTAGGGGTTTGATGAGATGGCAGGCCCATGTTGGAGCCAAAACAGCCTGAGCCTTCCCACTGAGCCCATCTGTGCGCTCGTTCCTCTGAGAGCCACAGGGGTCCGCGCAGAGAGGAGACTATGCCTGCATGTGGTCAAAACATGTGGTCAATAGTAAATGAGGCAGCGCTTACCGTCAAAGAACCAATCAACAGCCAAACACGAGCCATGGTACTGGGGTACAAGGGCCAAGCGACATGCAGATTATAGACATACTGCACTGGAAAATCTTTAAAAGGAGACTGGCAACGGTAACAAGAACAAACTGGATAATGAGTGTGACAGTAGCCTACTTCAATGGAAAATGACAGAAAATAATTATAATAATAGAATACTGTATAAAATGTTTATTTTAAATGTTTGACCTATTATTATAGTCATATACTGTACCTTGCAGTTGGTGTGCTTTCCTTCAGCAATTAGGCTTATACTGTATTATAGCATACATTTGACATACTGGCTACTCTAAGCAGCTCTAAAGCATGTAATTGAACTAGTCAGGTGAACAGTAGGATATGCTGGTAAAGACTTTTGCGCAGTGGTCCATCTCTCCTATTATCAGGACAAGATCTTGGTGAAAATGAATGCAGGACAGGACGGAAATATATGTTGCGCAAGCTTTTCAATCTTGTTCTCTGAAAACTTCAGGGAGTGATTTTCTGCTAGGTCCCAGAGTCAGGACTAAACATGGTGAGGCTGCATTTTAGTTTTATGCTGCTAAGATCTGGAACTGTTCTTCTGAAGATGTGAGTCGGGCGTTCTCTGACAATGTTCAGATCCAGGCTGAAAGCTGCTCTATTTCATATGAAAACTGAAATCTTTTTATCCGCGCTTTCTTATTTTGTTTTTAAAATGTCATACTTTCATTTACTTAAACACTTCTGTCTTGTTCTGCAAATTAATGTATGTATGGTTTGTGCTCTGCGACTAAACAGACCTCTCCTAAATGCACTGTGTAAAATGGCATTTGATTGTGGGTTTGAAATAAGTGAACAGCGTGTTGTGTGTTTGTTGGTCAGTATTAATTTAAATGTATATGGCCAGTTATATTCTTCATATGTTTTCAAAGAAGAAAATATGTGTCCGACAAAATTAACTGCATGCCCATAATGGAGAGATTGGAACATAGCTCCATGTACAGCTGCCCCAACCACTAGATACCAGCTGTACCCTAATGATATCTATGACAGCTGAGCAGTCCATAATTACAGCAGTTTCACAAAGTTTATTACTGTCCATAGATTGCTTGTATTATTTCTATTTGCATATTAAATTGCAAGACGACCTGGTAAATAAAGAAAAACAAATCGGGTAAATTTGTGTTAAGAATTATGTTGATATCCAAGCATTCAAACAATTAAATGTGTTGATGCGTCATTAGATTATGTACAATATCATCATGTGAATGAGGGGTATCCATGTGACAATGCTAATGAAGCCGTCTGGTTGACCCAGAGAGCACAGTGGGAGAATGATGTCAGTCATTTAGCTACAAACGCCCGCCTCCTTCCTTTATCCTGGAGGCTATTTCCTGTCACTATAGAGGAAACTGGGAGTTCCTATGCACATTTACAACCCACACTCATGCCTCCAACGTCACTGAAATGGCAACACATATAAAGTACAGGACGAAAAGTGAGAAGTCAAAGAGCTGCAAAGTACCCCCTGTTGTTTATACATCTTATGCCAAGCTTGTGTGACATGACGAGTGGTATAGGTATAATTAAATCAAATAAAAGCCTGACAACGCCATCCAGTGTAACTGGAAATAAATGTGCTTTAAGGCACACAGGTTCGACCCATAAGGACAGAGGCAGCATGGTCCTTGTACATTCACTTTAGTTTATTTCTATGATTTACTTTTGTTGCATCTTTCTGTTTCACACTTTTGTTTATAGTAGACATTTCATTTCACAGCCTTCGTTAGCTCACTTTAGCTTTCAGTTGGTTCACAGTTGCTTGTTTTGCATTAGCTTTTTAGTTTATACAAAACAAGGGAGGAAGCAAGATCTTGTCACCGTCGCGCGCCCACATCTAGCTCAAGTCGGCCGGTCCAGTGCTTCAATAGCCCCCGGTTACGCGAGGTGCCCCAGCAGACCCCGGACAATGCACCAAGAGCAATGGACACCAGGAGTGGTGCGCGTTGAGGCTCTCAACCACCCGCGACGCTAAAGTAAAACCTGCGTTAGCAGCTCAACCAAAATGTAAGAAAGAAGAACGAATGAATAAACCATAGCTACCTGGACCCGTGGAACAACACACCATCTGCTGTCCATTTTGATATTTACAATGCTTATATTTAATACGATTATCTAAAATACAGTTAACAAAAACTGGTATTGCCACAGAGACATGATATAGTATACGGGCCCTTACCCACCTAATAGTGATGTGTGGGTCGACCCGTGAATTGATCGTGGCTTTCGAGTACCTCAAATATACAGAAAACTCTGGGTGCAGGTGGGTCAGGTTAGAAAGTACACTTTTTTTTCTTACATTTTTGTCTTACAACACAAAGTGTACTCTTATCCATAAATGGCACGCAAAGTACAGTAGGCTATGTTTTGTTGAATGACCAGCTTCATGGGGTAAACGTATCATCAGTACGAGTTTAGAGCAGCCTATTCACCTTATTGGGGAAGTTCCCATGGGTGCCGCGATAAATTGTGCCCGCCCCTTCACTCGTATTAGTTTACATAGGACTGCAGACATCGAAAGACAATCAGTTACTACACGGACACAAAGCCGTTTTCAGGCTGCCCACAGAAACAGTGCAGTGTTGACTTGTTGGTGCAAATGAACATTGGACACAAATCAATCTACAGTACATCATATCCTCCACTTAGTGGCGCTCTACCGGAAATGTCATGACAAAGGAAGTGCCGATCCATGGCAAAAAGGGGCAGAAGTGGACGGGGTGGAATAAGGTGAATAGCTTTTGTATAACTTTGATCTCTGCTCCAAATGCAGGCACAACAGCAGTGCCAAAGCACATGTAATGAGCAAGGCACAGCTCATGCATTAAGCGGGTTTGATTTTCATCAAGTTGTTTTGGACCGGGTCAGAAAAAAGCGGACCCACGCATTACTACCACCTAACAGCCTACTTCCTAAACCCCACCACCACCATACACACCACTTTATTTCTGAACTCACGAAAGAAAGGGTCCTCTTGGGTCTGCTCTATTGTGCCAGGGGAAAATTGCCAATCCACGCTCTGCTGATTGAACACTGAAAGCAGGAGTTTTATGAAGGGCCTGATTTGCTATTCATTACCTCTCACTCTCTCCTCCTTCTCTCCACAATCATACTTTTTCTCTTTTCTTAAGGTGTCTTTGTAATGTGCTCACCCATTTCCTCTCCACTGATCCTTCTCAGAGACTCCTAAAGTTAGGCAGGAATATTGTGCGGTTTTCTTGCTTTTTCCAGTGAAAAAAGTCGCAGTAGTTGATACGGCAAATAGTACATGTGATCACGTTCTGGTTTACCAAGGGATCAGCACACACCTGCCCAGATTATCTAGCAAAGACTGCGTTTGGATTGAAAAAAACCCAAGTGCAGAAATGCCCAGACTGTGATAAAGCACATGATAATTCCACAGTAAAGGAAGTTGAATCTGTGTTTTCATGCACACAGATGGGGCAATTAACTGTTGATAGAGACACAGACTGTTTGCGTTTCTTCATGGTTATATAAAGGTGCTTTTGTAATCTCTAACACGTTACAAATAGATGCTGGACAACATCAAAATTCAACACAATGTGGTCACCGAAGGTCAATGATCATATATATTGTAGCTTTTCTTTCTCCATTGAGCACTCATAGCGCTTTGCATAAGAGAAACATCTGCCAAATATTCACTCAGCCATTCAACATGCAGACACTAGAGGCAAATGCAGTTTAGTGTCCTGCCCGAGGACAAAACATACAGAATTGTATGCTGTTTGGATGTAGGGTCAAACACCAAACATTGTGTTCATTTGGTGAACAATCAACCAGTTTAGGCTACAGTAGGTTCACACTGCAGGTCTTAATGCTCAATTCAGATTAAAAATAAATTGCAAGATCCTTCATATTCATACTAGTAAATGAGACATGTAGGTGATCTATCCGATTACAATTCTATACGTATTGGATTTAGGACCACATATAACGTATAATCTGAGCTTTTGCAATGCAACTTCAGTCGGCCAGGTCGTGTTTATCCAACCTACAGTACATGTCATCGATGCACTACAAATTCCACTCTTTCTGCATTAAAGTAGGCGGGAACGGACAGGAAAACAACACGTGCATTTGTTATGAATGAAGTTAGCGTGAGTGAAGCTGCTCACTATCCACTCCTGGACTTCACAACAGCACAAAAGGCCAGAGTTTAAAAAAAAAAAAGTCTCTTCCTTAAACCCTGTCCACATGAAGTCAAGCTCAGGACTAAACGCACAAAAGATTTTATTGGCTCCATTAACTTAGCAAAACAAACTTAAAAAAATATTGCCAGAAAAAAAGGAGCTCCACTGATCACGTGCCCCTCCCTCAGCTGCATTTAGACCCTTCTCATTACTTCAGCAAACAGCAGTGATCTACTGCGGGTACGGCATGACACGATTCAAGACAGTGTTCAGACAGATCACAGGTTGCATTTGACAGTAATATAAACGGCCTTGCAAAATTCAGATTTTTCCCCAAATCAGAATTTAACATTAGACCTGCAGTTTGAGCGTACATTGCCTGGCTTGCATTTGGAAAGATCTGATCTGTGTAGTTCAGGCCGTTATGAAAATATCAAATACAGGTCACATGGAGCAACATTTTTTTACTTTGAGTCTGAACATAGCCTCATTCTGCTGCCCCAACAACTTTTTGAACCGTTCCTACATGTGGCACAAACATATCGGCACCGGTATCTAGCATAAGACAAAAACTAGAGCTTTCAAAAATGTTGGACTAATTAATTTTTTGATTGAAAAATGTTATTCAAACAAAATCAGTGACCAAACGCAACATTTAGTCATAAATGTGTACATTGAATGCTTACAGCTATTGCCACACTGCCACGGCTGTCAACAATTCCAACAACAAGACCTCACAAACTAGTCCTATTTGTATTTTCGATTGTGCCCAGTCTGGGAGGGGTGCACAAAAGAGGATGCCCAGAGTAAAAATAATACACAAAATAAAATATGTGGGAGGCATGCAGAAGATTTCCTCTCCCGACCTCAGAAAAGAGAAGTGACACCAAAGATGTAGATGTTATCCAGCTTGAGTAACAAATCAGTAGCAGTCAAGTGTCTTTAAAAATGTACAATGTTCTGTGCAATTGGAAGATGCCTCAACATGCTGTGAGAAAAATGCCTTCCTATGTTGTGGGTTGTCCGCGATGGTGCTACAAGTAATCATTCAGACTGAGACACTTTCACAATGCCATCTTGAGTTTGTCACGTCTCGGTCTCTAGGCAAGGCAAGGCAAGTTTATTTGTAGAGCACAATTCATACACAAGGCAATTCAAAGTGCTTCACAGTTGCAGAAAATTACAAGAAAACAGATCAAATCAATCAATAAAACATCAACATTAAATTAATCAATCACAGTAAAAGGCAAGAGTGCAGATAAAATACTTTCAGTTTTCATATGCATGGGTAAAAAGAGCTGTTTTCAGCCTGGATTTGAACATTGTCAGAGTTGAGGCCTGTCTCACATCCTCATGAAGACTGTTCCAGATTTTAGCTTCATAAAAGGGAGGGGGGATGACACTCTGGGCGCCATTTAAAACACAAACTGGGCAACAGTCCACTTGGGGCATGATCAGGCGTAAATGCCTGGGAACCTTTTGGCGCATGCTCCTTTTGTAAATAAATGACTAATTGACATCGTATTCATATCCTGTTCCTTGTAGCAAACAATATAGGCAAATACAACCGTCTGCTTGCTTTAAATTAATTTTATAATAACATGTTTTTTTTGTTTTTGATGAAAATCTTAAAAACCTCTCAATTCATCAAGTACAGCAGCTTTAAGTGATATCTTACATTTAGTTTAAGCTGCAATGAAACAAGAAATAGTGAGTGACTTTAACAAACTTTACAGATATTTACACCACAATTAGTTCTGCCAGATTCTTACTTTTCAGTGCTAGACAGCATTGTGAATCCTCTTGTGCAGCTTTTTTAGAGTTGCTTTTGATCCTTTTGATCATAGTATTCAAATGGCTTTTCTAAAATGACAGGTAGCACAGCTGAGGGTATCTTTGTGTACCAATTTATGGAAATTTCTTGTATTTGTAATTCCACTTCCTCCCATGTGAGCTTGACAAGTTGAGAACTGAAAGGACTTGCTTTTGTCCCTTGCAACAAAACATTAATAGTCATGATCATATTGTCATGCAAATGGTATTTTTCTGTTGATAAATGTCCAGAAACTCCTGCATATTATTTCTTACACCTTTAATGGCAGACCAGAAGCACTGCAGAAGGCTCTACACTCAAAAGTCTGTCATTTACCTTCACCTCTCTTCTCCACAACTGTAGTTATCTGACTGCAATCCAACTCAATGAGAGTGAAGGACACTCCACACGGTAGTTAGTGCTCGTGCTTCATAGCAAGAAGGTCCCAGGTTCGATTCCCACCAGGGACGGGGCCTTTCTGTGTGAAGTTTGCATGTTCTCTCTGTGTCTGCATAGGTTTCCTCTGGGTATGCTGGTAAAAAAACATGTACAGTAGGTCAGGGTGTTTGAGAGCGTGAATCTGGGACAACGGATGGAAATTAGACCAAGGCTACAATTTGGTGTGTTTACATGCAGTCCCATGTATGTACATTAACATGCACTGTCCTGACCAAATAAAGAAGTAAATATCTAGATGGATAGATAAAAGGATCAAAACACCAATTGGTCAACATAAAGTAACATCTACAGTAGATTTCAACTAAAGTCTCTAACTCCTTTTTTCTAAAATGACAGCTTATTGTTTGGAGTAAAACTCAGTTAAAGGTAATAGCAGGTGAAGAGGAAATGTAGATGAATATTGACACAATATGAAGTTGACTAATGACGACTAATGCTGCAGTTCTCTTTACAATACCAATTTATTCCTTTTTCATTTTACGTGTGGAGATCTTTAATGTATTTGCAGTAAATTGTACCATAGTGGACTTATCATGGATCAAAGAATTTGCACAACAGTGAAAGCAAACATGGACATACAATCAAATCAAGCATTGCTTTTACAGCATAAAACAAAACCATCTTAACAGTGTGATGAAACAAACATACAGAATGATGCCAGCAAGACCTCCTGCTTCCATTTCCTGTATGACACACCTCACAGCTTCACTGAATTAAAATCCAATAAGATCTGTTCATTTCACCAAATGTTTTGCATCACTGAGCTGTGATATCACTTGTATTCTGTAATCAAATCCTGGCACCATGCTTTTCCTGATATTCCATCCAATCACACCAGCTGCTAGATATGGATTTCTGACTTATGGCCGACAGTAAAATAGAGCTAGCTGCAAGGTATTAAAAAATAAAATGAAATGCAACAATTTAAACAGAGCAATCATTATTTAATATATATTATTTGTATGTTCATAATACTACCAAGGATATCTTTAAAAATAGAAGTAAGGGTTGCACAACTAATTAAATCATTTAAGTGAATCAAAAATAAAAATCACAGTTTTAATGGTAGCAAATAGCTGCAAATAGTTTGGTATAAAATATGTCCTGAAAACTATTTCAATCTGTCTCTATCGGGATTCTTGCTAACCTTGTAGATCAGACCTCTACAATGTTGTTTGAAATGTGCACTAAGAAGAGATTCTTCATTTTAAAACATAAATTGAACATTTAATTCCAATCACAAACCACAATACTTCACAAAACTCACAATCAGGTATTTCTTTCCAAATACAAAAACATTTCTTAATATCTTAGCAAGGGCAATCATCAAGCCATTGTGAGGCTTCAGCTTTGCACCTCACCACGCTCACACAGAATGAAATCGGATGCACTGGATAACTTTGTGCCAGGCTCTCATTATGCTAGCGGAGATCAGCGACTTGATTACATGAAAATGATTACATGAATAAATAGCTGCACGTGTTTTCTCTCTCCTCCATGTCTACTGTTATCTCTCAGGTTCATTCACCACAGCCATTATACACTTAAAGCCTTTTGTTTGGGTTTTAATATATATATATATTTGTACTGTTAGATTGTTGGACATTTAAGACAATGGAGAGCATTCTAATACACTTTTAAACAGATTATTTTTGTCTTGAGACATTTTCAGATCCACTGATGACCCATTTAAGTTACCTACAATTATTTCTTAATCAGAGATTCGAAAAACAAAAACAAAGAGTAAACATGCATTACACTTTTGCTTTTTGTTATGAATCAGGTAAACAATTCATGCTGGTTCCAAGCCTGAATAAATGAGAAAGATCGGGTTAGAAAAAGCAGATAATGCAACACTGCAGCGATGGCAACGTCGTCACCTCCGGGGCTTTGGAAGGCAACATGAACGTATCAAGTAAATAATAATAGTTCCATGAACAGAACCATGTTTCCCTTGCGCTGTAACAGATCTATTGTTTGATTATGATAAATGTGGGAAAGAACACAAGAACAAGAATTACTTGAAATTAGCACATATAATTTTATTGCATGTTGCACCTGATTTATCATTAGAAACTGTTTATATTGTTTGTGACACAAAGCTGATATTAACATGACTTTGTGCTGCTGCCTTTTATATTGTTTATGAAAGACATATATCTCAACTGCACCTGCCAACTGCTCTATTTTACACATGTGCAAAAGCCTGGTCATTTCAATTATCATTAGATTTGCTCATGTCTTTGGTTGGTAAAAGCAGCGTTTGTTGACTATGTGCTATTTCCCTTGGTAAATGCATTGTGGTGAGGAGGAGCTGAGGGTGTGTGCTGCTCAGTGACATGTGATGAACGGCTGTATGCAGCGAGAGGGCTGATCAAGGCCACCTCTATCACTCAACCAGATAATCTGCGCCACCAGGAAAAACAAATGATGCCCGCTGGCCAGCCTCAATAGCTTCCTGCCTCACATCTTCATCCTGCAGCCACATATTGTTGTCAATAAGGCTTCCCTGGTCTGAACTCTGGCTTCCACTGGATTGCATTCATGTTTAAGGGCTTCTGAGCAACCTCCACAGTGGCTTGTTGTTGTGTATTTGTTTTTCTTCTTGCCATTAGATGCATCCAAATACAACACAAAAGGACATAGACTGCAAGAAGATACGCAAGCACTGCTGAAGGGAATCGATGGGTATTCTACAACAGATTTTTGTTTATTCAACATCGCCATTGTCTGCCGTTGATTATTTTGACGACAAATGTACTAGACATTTTTACTGGTCTTGCTCGCGCTTAATTTGACACAGGCCTCTTGGACATACATGGCACATATCATATCTTTACAGGATGTAATGAAAAAGGGAACATACTGCAGTGCTAAAAAAGGAACACTATGCCTTCCAGAGCTCCCCACTAGCCTGCCTGTAATCCCTGCCAGTCGGGCCAAGAGCTGCAACTTTGATCAGAAAAATTCTCCTCAGTCCATTTGGGGCCGCGCTCGGCTGTGCAGTTCCCTGAGTGGGTGTGCGTGTTGGTGTGTAAAGTAGAGGACATAAGCAGGTCACACACACGCACAGCTCATTCCCCGCAGCAGACCCGAAGGATTCATTTAACGAGCTGTCCGCCGCTTGTCCTATGTGGCCCTCATTAAGAACATCATGCACAATCTTCATTTGACTGCTGCCTGCCGTAACTAATTGACTTATTTTGCGGGCCCGAGCAGTACTGAAAGCTCTCATAATTCATATTTATGTCTTTGTGGGGCAAAGTCGGGAAGCTTCAGGGAAAAAGGGCATATATCCACTTTGGAAGAGGAGTCACAGGACGGATCGCAGACAACAGGGACAGCATAGTAAGCAAGCTTCAGAGTGGGGCACCTCTGATTGTTCCTGTTTTCCCCAAACCCCTCAAAACAACTGGCTAATCCTTTATCTAGCTACCCTTGTCTTTATTTAAGGATGTTTTGTCAGTGTTCTTGATTGAATAGGACAGCACTGGGTGAAAGAGCAGGAAGAGACATTCAACAATTTGTCTGAATTGGAGCAAACTTTGCTGCAAATATTGCTGCTGGGTTCCTTCACACCACTCTCTCTTATTAACTGACTTATTCAAACCCAAAATCGACTTAAATATTAAATGCAGTCATTTTTCCAGAACTACATAGTCCAAACAAAATTGTACTACACCAGGATACAAAGCTTGAAACATTCAGTAAACATACAAACAGTAGATGAATATTCCTCAGTTTAAAACATTATTGTCATAAAATGCTGCATAACCAACTTGATCCATGAGTCATGATCCACACAGGCACATTTCCTGATCTATTTTTATATTTTCACCACATCAAGATTACACATGCCTTCAGGTGCAGAACAAGTGTAATGACTACATCAATCAAGCTTTGCACCTATACTAAACTAATACCATGACAAATTTACTTGCCTTACATGCCTCATTCCAACATAACACGCTACAGTTTATATATCTCCGGTGCTCCAGGTGCTCCCTGGGGCCTTACAGTCAGCCTTTTGAAAGCCCACTTATTGACTTAAGTGCAGTTTCATTTGTCTGCTGCACAGCGGAGTGCTGGAATTAGCAGAGGGGATAGTGAACACTCACATCTAACTTCATTTCAATGTGAAACTCCAGCAACTCGTCTTAGTTAAGTGGCAGAAAAAGAAGTTGTTCACCGGCTTTTGCGCATAGACTGCCTCCACACACAACACTAACAGTGCCAGAGGCTGATGCATTCTGCCTGAACGTTGATGGACCAGTATATTTATGTTGGGTGTTGGAAAGTACCAGCTCCAGGAATGGACTTAGAGGGGCCTTTATTGGATCCATATAGTGTCTTGAGACATAAAAAGAGACAGGTAAATGGAAAAACATGGATCATGTCGTGGGGAAAACCCAACAACAGACTTAGATATGTTTTATTTTGTCATCGTTGTTATAACTTTTCTTTAAACTCCACCATGCACTTTAATGTTTTAATATGAAAATGTTCTGAAGCAAGTAAACAATAACCAACATTCAAAAATCTATGCAATGGTGATTAGCAAGTTAACAGCTGTTCTTATCATTACTCTTGAAAGAAAGATTGGGGGTGTTAATGTAGTGAAAATAGATGAGCCAATCATTGCTAGTGAGTTGTAGTTCGAGTGATCTGAGGTGTTTGGATAGTGTTACTGTTCAAATAGGATCGTGACATCAGGGTGATTCAGGTGCAACACTTTTAACCTGAAGCTCCAGAAAACATTCAAAAACATTTAAAATTTTTTGTGTTTTTTTTCACTTATTAGGTTGTTTAATTAATGTTTTAAGCAAAAAATCTATTTTTTAGAAACTGTTCCCCAAAAGTCACCCACTTCGATCAGGGCAGCTAAAGTGGAACATTATTGTTGGTAAAGTGAGATGGTTAAAGGCACACTGCGTAACATTTTGGATGACCAGCTCGACACAGAAAATGCTATTTCTGCAGTGGGTAATCAAAGAATGGATCTGGATGAGGACCTAACCTATTTAAATCTCAAATTCTTCAGACTTTAGTCAACATCTCCATGGAGACGAGCTGGAGACGTACGAACTCCCGGTAAAGTTACAGTCAGGTCTTATGAGAGCTGAGCCGCTCACAGCAAAAGCACATGTTGTACATTTATGAGGTATTTTTCTATGATGAAAACATGTCATAAAATAAATGCTTGTATTTCAATTTTATTTATTGGGTAAAATTCTACATTGTGTGGCTTTAATTTAATGGGATTTCTCATTGGCTGAGTCAGTTGCAATTGAAAAGATGCATTTTCCACTTAAAAATAACTTTAGATTGTACAGATATCTATTACCTTGCAAGAGGTCCATGAACATTGACAATGCCCTCTGAGAATTCGATTTCGATGGCGTTTGAAAAGAAAAATGTCGAAACAAGGCAAGTCGAGCACTGAACTTACGGAGGACTGCACCACAAATACTGAGAAACGAGATCATGCTACGGTGAAAAGCTATGCGCTCCTGCGGCGTTGTCAGCAGCGGGACCAGGAGTACAAAACCAACTGAAAGATCATCTGAATCCTCCCAATAGGGACACGTGGCAAAGAGGACCACATTTGGGGGGTCAGGCAGGGTTTTGTAGGGACACATTTTGATACCAGACATGATGAAGTCACTGATCAGATTGTTCTTACATTATTGGTTAAATTTATTTGTGAACAACTTTCATCCTGTCATCCCAAAAATGTAATAACCAGCCAATAACATTTGAGGACCCGAATGATCCTGGGAGCTATGTTGTCGGGGGCTTCGTGTCCCGTAGGCAAAGCCGTGGGAACCCAGGGTGCTGTGGGCGCAGCAGCACCCCCCTGGTGGATAGGTTACGAACTGCAGGCAATATTAATAAATAGGAATTATGCACAGTTTTGATAATCTCTCTCATTTATCCCAGATTAGGACTGGCACAACAATACTTCATGTGTCCAGAAGAAAGCCCGTGCAACTGTTGTCTCAGTGCTTCTCTCATGCAACAGCTACAAGTTGTGATTTGTGTGTGTCCCTTTGGACCAACGCAGATGTTTTCTGTGCTCGGAGAGGGGGAAGCTCATTTAGTGCTCTGCCTTTTGTCTCTGTGAATATGATTGATGAGACGTGCAAACAGTTACAGTCTGAGCAACATTAATTTGGACAGATGAATCACAGGTGGCACTGCAGTCATCCATGCTTCATTTCTTCTCTTGGGAGGGAGAATGTGTCATTTTTAAAGACTTGTAAGTGAGCAATGTAAAGACAGAGGCGACAGAGATGGAGGAAGACACTGGCCAAAAGCTGATAAAGGATTGCACTGTGCGTTGTGTTGTCATTGAGCCCCGGCAGTTCATTAATCTGTCCAAATCCTCCCAAAGTCACTCAAGTGTGGATTCCATTTTCAAATTTCCTATTAGTTCCTCTTTGTGGATTAAGCGGTGCGGTTCACGAGTGAGTGGCCTGCTCCAGCCGCGGCCCAGCACACATAATTGGCTTGTAATGGATTTGGGGTTCGTCTTTTTGCATCGGTGATACCGATAGATCTGAGGCATAACCCAGCCTATTTCTTTTCTTTCTTTCTTAGACAGAACATCATCAGGGACATGGTTTGGTAATATTTTCCTTCTCGCAGCATTTGGTCATTTCTATCTCAAAGTGGGGGGAGTGGCAGGTGGTGGCAGTGGACGTGACATGGCTGAAGATGAAACATGTCAGGTGCCATGCAGCCTTAGGGGCCCTATCATGTCCAACCCTCATGTACGTGGAAGCGTTTCTGCACTTTCTCAACTCTGTCCAGAGGGCTTAAGACCGTTGCCATAGCAGTTCATCTAAATTCAAAACAAAATATCACAAATGTCATCATAACAGGACAAATACATGGGGACATTATCATAGAGATAAGATTATTGACTCAAGAATAATTGTTGCACTGTCCCAATTAACGCTTTGAAATGAGATGCTGCCATCAGATTCAACAAAATGCCTCTGAACTTGTCCCAGGTTTATTGATATCAAGATTTGAAGTGGAATTTGGCAGTACTGTTCCAAAGGGGTGCTTTGAGTCCAGTTGGAAGTACATTTCGGAATAAATCAGAATGTGTTAATTCTTGGTGCGCTGATCGGGATTTTGAGGCCAATCACTGAACATCAACATTTGATCAGCCAATACTGATCACAGTGACCAGTCACTTACAATAAAAAAAGAAGCTTTTGTTAATGTAACTTGTTTACAGAATGGAGCTTTGTTTGACATTTTAGCCTGAAAACAGTAAGTGCCTTGTGCCCATCAAATATGTGTGTGAGTGTGTTTGGTCTCTTTAGTGCCATTAATGTGTGCATAATGGAGTAGTGCATGCAGATGTACTGTGAACTTAGGAATAGCATTTCAGTTTACGAGCAGTTTGGACAATGTTTGAGAGAAGAAAACGTTTTAAGAGAGCAGAGGAGAGGTGACACAAAACTCTCAAAAACACACGGCCATAGCTTTTTCCTTTCACTTCCCATTAGAATTGATTTTAGCAGGAGATTATGTGCACGAGTTATGCTTGAAGCCAATGCGTCCCGTTGCAGCGGGAAACAATTGGCACAATCAGAACTGACTGCTCTTCTCTTCCCGTGGGAAACCTGAGACGAGCACACACAATGGGTCTGATGATGAGCAATGACCAATCAAACAGCGCACTCTTAAAACGTATTCATTATATGCACCAGTGTCCACTTTGAGTCTTGAGCCACTAAGATTGGAAATATTCTAAAAAGGATCTATACTTCTGCAATCAGGACACACATGACGGTATTTCAACATTGAAACATTTTGTTACAATACATGTCTAATATGTATTCATTTGTTCTTGTCATTTTATGTTCAGTTTCATACAAAGCATATTTTACATCAACAAAAAGAAAGAGAGAGAAGATAAATAAATTTCGTATTTATTTATTTTTTCTGGCTTTTGTGCCTGTGTTGTGTAGCTCGAAATAAAAATATCAATCAATCAAATAATAATATATGTACAATAGGTTCCTCTCTGGGTCCAGGACTCCCCTGAAAAAGATATTCTTAATCTCAGCGGGACTTTCCAGGTTAAATAAACTTCAAATAATACAAACGAAATCTTATATAATCTATTCCTTGTAGGTCTATTACAAGAAGAAAAAAATAATTTCCCTCAATTCAACCCCAGATCACACTGTCCAAGTCACCAAACACCAACAATATATTAACAGTAAAACATTTGATAAAACATGTGTGCATTTCTGGGTTACACCCCTCCACTCCGACACCCCCCACTCCGACATTGAGGTCTAATTGTCCATTTTTTATCAAACGTCACAGCACTACGACATTTTTTTCCCCCCATTTGTCGGAGTGGTGACACTTTTATCTTTTGTGCAATGTCCCGCCATTCCGACACACTTTAGTTTGTTTACGAACAGTAACCTTACCTTAGCCCTAACCTTAAGGATAGTGGAGTTTACAAGCTAACCCTAACCTTACCTTAGCCCTAACCTTAAGGATAGTGGAGTTTACAAGCTAACCCTAACCTTACCTTAGCCCTAACCTTAAGGATAGTGGAGTTTACAAGCTAACCCTAACCTTACCTTAGCCCTAACCTTAAGGACCTATTGTCGGAATATCGGTGTCAAAAAGTGTCGGATTGACGGGATGTCGCAATGGTGGGATGTCGGAATGACGGGCCGACCCCCATTTCTGCAGTTACAATCATTTGTCTTAAACTTGTATATCCATCCATCTATTTTCTTCCGCTTTAACCGAGGCCACAGAGGCAGAAATTTGTATTGTAAATTATTATAAATTATTCATTTATATAAACGTGTATATTCATTCATAATTTTGTCCTTAAAATTATTTATAATTTATAAACTCAACATGATTTCAGTTCTTCAAAGAGTTCCACAGTTTCTTAAAGGTGTAACTAAAACTAACAAAGCTGCTGTTGTTGCTGCCTTGGATAGTCCGATGCTCCTGGACAATTGCCACTTCATAAGATGTGCATGTTGCTGCTTTCTAGCACTTAAGATCCACTGCCAACAGACCTATTCATACAGTTAAAGAGTGTGCTTCAATGCAAGTGTGTGCCAACATTACACGTATGAGCTAAATATATAAATGAAACAGGTATAGCAAACTCCACTGCAGGAGGAGTTTGCATTTTACAGCATAGTTTCATAAGAATAAACATCGTCAATATGGAAGTAACAGAAGTACATGTCAAATAGATACAATATGTTTGATAGTGGTTTAGTGATTATTTTGTTGTTTATTTGCTGGACATAGTGCTTTGATGCTTTACATTGCTTTACATTATTCATTAACTACATACTCAGTGGTGACTTTCATCGACTCACCAACCTTCCTGTTATAAGACGCCCCACTCTGCCATATGAGCCACTGTTGCCTCTGTATTGAGCTATACAGACTTTATACAGTTATAGAGTAACTGGAATTAAACACTTCAATAAGAAACAAAATTAAGATGTTCAGTAACTACTTTGAATATTAAAATACCAATATAAATGTAATATTTCAACTAAAACATTTGATAAAAGTATGTTTCCTTAAATTCAAAGATGCAATATGGAACTTTTTCTTTTCACACAAGAAGTTCCATAATGCACCGTTAAACAAAAATCATACTATTTTTTGTGTGTTCGTCAAAACTAGACATAAAACAAAGACACTAAAAATTTAACTAAATTAGGGAAAACATGACTAACACAGAACTTAAGCACATTTTTAACTACCAAGCGTTTACATTTCAATGACTCTGTGTTCTCTTGTTGCTTGCCTCTTCCTTCTTAAATATATTGATTCATTCATCCATCCATGGTCTATCACCACCAGATACTGGTCACAAAATGGCTTTACAGCAAACTGTCTGCTGCACTGAACAGTAATGGCCAATATTATTATATGGACCAAACTGTTAGCTACTGCAGATACACACTGCTTCACAGTTTAACATCCTTTTGTCAGTATAGTGCATTTATAAATACTTTTTAGACAGAATATCTAAAATAGTTCATTTGAACATTTCTGGAGACATAATTGCTGTCTGTAGACATGTTATTTTAATCACAGCAATTCAGATTCCATCAGGCTCTGCAGCTTTCCGGTCCCTGATGCCTCTAATGTGTCAACCCAAACTCACCATTTGTCAATGACAAATGGCGCAATAATGAAAAGACTATTTGTTAGGAACAACATTAAACAAACATTGGCTCAACAGTCCAGCCCTGAAACATAATGTGCCTCATTCACGACTGTTCACAGCACGTTCTTACGCACACATTTGTTCTTAAGGCCTTCTTAGGAAGGTTTTTGACATTCACAAAACTTGTTCTTAGCTGAAAATGTTCCTCTGTAAGAACAAATCCTAAGAACAGGCTGGAGGACACTTACGCACAAAGAAATGTCCAGTTCTGCTCACAATCATACTCCTGATGGGACCCAACATTCTGAGTCATATATATTGGTACATAATAAATCATGTATTAATTATTTCCAAATGTAAACATAATTATAATAAATTTCAGATGCCTTTCTAGAGAAATAAGTTGGTGATATCACTTGTAGCCTAATTTTATTGATGGCAAGTAAAGTACCAATGTATAATTGATAAAACGTTTGAATGCCGCCAACGCCATTCACAAATAATGTAGCATTAAATGTGCTGCATAAACGGTATTTGATAAAAAAGAACGTCTCAATCCTGCACCTTGTGTTCCCGAGGCGTGCGCGTTAAGCCGGCAGAATGTTAACATGCCGTCGCATCTATTTAGGACTGAACCGGGGCAAGAGAAGGAAAACCCTTCCGTGATGTATCCAGGGCCAATCTGGCGCCCTAGGCAAGATTGAACTTTTGAAGTTTTGTGAATTATTATTGTGATATCTTACGGAAAAATCTTAAGTCATCTGTGCGTTTGTTTTTCCCATCAGCTGGTGTCAAATCAGTGCCAAAACCAAGTTAAAATTGAAACCATTCGATAAAATAAAAGTCTTAACATTTTTTGGTTGCCATGTGCGGTGAAAACTTTACATTTTAGTCCAATAGAAGACTTCAGGTTTTGTAACATAATGTGGCTTCTTGCGATATTGCGTCGCCTAACAATGTGATAATAATAATTTGGGCGATATATTGTGTTAGGTTAGGTTACTTTATTTGTACCCGTAGGTAAATTTGTCTTGCAATTCTGAGAACTAGTCAACATTGTAGTCCTATAAAAGAGATTATTATATTCTATCCAGCACTTATCTCAATAAAACAACCATCTTTGTGTTTGGTATAGTGACCAACCACACTCCCACACCCTCCTCAGTATCACATTTGTGCGATTTTAACAACTTTCTTTTCTGCCACTCCCTGCGTTTTCCATATAGAGCATAATGAGCACAAGTCTGTTCCAATGGGCAGCTTTTTACAGCATTATTAACATATGATTATTGGTGATGGACAATTGGCTTCAAAGATGTTTCATGATGAAGGAGCTGCTGGGATCTCATTAGCGCTCTGCCACTTAGGGTTGCTGCTAAAGTCATACTCCATCGCATGTGAGAATGACATTTCAGTCACTAGGGCTGAAGTTAACAAGGCAACATTAGAGATATGTTGAACAGCTAGAGACAGATAAAACACAAGAGTCCTCTGCACTGTAAATAAATAAATAAACAATGTGGCAACAGTGTGTGAAACATTTAATTGGTGAATTGGTGTTTTACCACTGTTCTATTATATTTAGATTTTATCAAATACTTGCATATATTATTCTTTACTTGCATGGCTTTATAATTTTATAATTCTATTACTATGGCTAATCTAGTAGCTTGAAAATGTAAAAGCCGAGCCATTCTCAGAAGCGTGTCACCAGCGTGATTTCAGCTGTTCTGTCGAGACGTGGCCAATCTCACGGTGGTCTCAGGGCGACAGGGGCATGATCTCTGGAAAAGGATGTCCCTGGTGTGGGACGGGAGAAACGCCCCTTCACCACGTTTGATGTTGTGGGTGCCCCGTCTCCTGATATCCGTAGCCAATTTCATACAGTGTTTGAATGTGTTAGTTTCAGATCCGATGACCTGGACCTCATCCATGTTATTAGGCCCGAGTGCCATCAGGGCTTGCAAAGGGGCTCTTATAATCGTATGCACTGCCCCTCAAACACTCCCTAACGCACTCCTCTTGTCGTGCACTGCAAAAATCAACATCGTAATTGGGCAGACCACTTAAATTCAATCGGCGACTGAGAGCCAGTGACCCAGGACCCTCACCATGAGGTTGGAATCCCATCGCAATTTTCACCCAGTGAACATTAATGAAAATTAAGAGATTTTAGCCCAAAATTCAAACCAATCTACAGAAATCTACAGAATTGGAACTTTAAAAATGATCAAAATTATTTTATTTTAAAGTTTTACGTTTTTTCTGCGGCAACACTGCAAGCTGTACGTAGAATTTAGCGATTTTGCGTAAACAAAAAATGAAAGGGCGGTCGGCAAGAGCAAATAATCATGCTTATGGCTATATTTATCATGGCAGAGGAAGTAACAGAGATGCTATTACATAACTGGTAATGCCACATATACAACACTGAGATTTTCTATTTTAAATGGTAAAATGTACGCACTAACTTTTGTGTTACATTGACTGACTTAACGCGTTCTGATCCACTGACTATCACATGCGCCTGTGGCTTTCTACTGTGACATCACATTTATATGATCAACCAATCAATACTTCAGACGACACACCCGTGCACCCAGTGTATATCCTAACCCTCTTGGTCCGGATGAAATGTGACATGAATGAATACTGTTAACTATGAGACTGATGTTTTTATTTTATTTTTTATTGGTAATAATACTACTTAACTCCTGAGTTAATGTTTGTCTGATTTAGGTATAGTGTTGATATAGCAAAGACAAATATGAAACATTGTGAAAATTCTGACATGTGTAAATAATACCCCAGAAAAAAAATGGAAATACATCATTCTTAGACAAGACACAAGAGAATCAATACAGGTTAGATTCATTGCACTTTTATTCATTTTTCTTTTTCAGTTTGTTGCTTGCAGATTTACAGTACTCACAATAAAAAGAGAACTATTTTACTCAAGAGTATAGATTCTTCAAAATAATATTACTTAAATAAAAGCAAAACATATTGTGTGATAAAACTCAAAGAAGTAGAGTTAAAAAAACAAATAAATGGACCCCATGAAGGGCCGGACTTCCCGGGATGACGAGAGGAGTTTGTCCGCATCATGCGCTCTGGAACGCGGCGCAGATTCGAGGCTCGCAGCGGTCACCGGACAACAGGACAGAAGGGTGACACGGAGTCTGACAACACTAGGACATTTGAGGATAACGATGTAAGATGACAGATGAGCAATAGCGTTGGCAATGGATGCGCCATGGAGGAGGAGGAGGGCGAAGACACCAAGTGAGTGGTGAGTTAGTGCTTTGGTATCGCTGTTGTTGTGAGTAAATGGCAATAACCTAGCCTGCCCATATAATATATTATGAGAGTGGTGAATTGTGAACGCTGCTGCTGTGGTTGAGGAGGTGAGATGCGTAGCGGGGCAGAGCGTGCGTATGGAGAGCATTTGGCACAGCCCGTTTCTCCACAGGCGGTGCAGGGCTGAAGATCTAGGGTTGCTTTTTGTCCTCACATATTGCATGGGGGGCTAATTTTGCAAGTTTGTGATGCATTTTTTGCAATTAAGTTTTAGAATAAAGTCATTTCTGAATTGGGTTAAATAAATGTACAGTACAAACAATCAATGGGAGCTTGGGGGCGCTGTTTCAGCAAATGCCTTATATGGTCGTAATTCAGGGCTACTACAAACGACCAGGGGTGTCATCTTCTGTTGGAGGACAGTCTCTAAGCAGTAACTTCCTGGCTGATGTCTTGGGATGTTGCTCCAATATTTCCACATAGTGTTCTTTCCTCATGACGTCAGCTAATTTGTGAAGTGCACCCGTCCCTCCCGTAGCAAAACAACCCCACAGCAGGATGCTGACACTCCCGTATTTCACAGTTGGGATGGTGTTCTCAGGCTTGCAAGATTTCCCCTTTTTCCTCCAAACGTGATGATGGTCATTACAAATTTCTTTTCCCATCAGGCAACAGGATATGTCTCCAAAAATTAAAGTTTATCCTTTTTTTATTTGCAAATTCCAAACGGGCTTTTTCATATTTCTTTTGGAGTAAGGGCTTCTTCCTGACAGAGTACCCTCTCAGCCCATGTCGGTACAGTACTTGTTTCACTCTGGATGATGACAAACTCTCACCAGGTTCAGCATCTTCTCCAGGTCTTTTGCATTTTATTGCTGGGTTGATATTCAGATATTTCAGACACAGCACGTTCATCTCTGCATCACAGAACCCGCCTTTTTTCTGATCTGTATGATGGCTGGTAATTTCCATCATTGTTTTAACCAATGAACGTGGCACCTTCAAGTGTCTTGAAAATGCACCAAAGGATGAACCAGACTTGTGCTTCCAAGGTCATGATATCGTCATCTGGGCTTTCTTAAATTGTTTAAAGGTATAGTAATCTCAGTGTATGTAAACAAAACAAAAAATCTATCTCTCATTCTTCTGGCATTGAGCAAATTAGGGCTGAAACAACTAATCGATTAATCGATGACTAATCGATTATTGAAATAGTCGACAACTATTTTAGTAATCGATTAATCGTTTTCTGGTTCACACAGACTCAAATAGAGCAAAAATGACATGAAAATGTAGTATTTTTGATGAAAACCTACTTTGTTTTTATAGTTAGGGTCTGTAGTGTTTTGTACATTGTAAATGTCATCAATATCTGTCTGTGTCTCATCCAATCAGAAAGCAGAATTAGCACCAAGAGCCTCCAACAAACATTTACTTTAAGTTTACGTCATAAATACGTCCTCAAATGGTGCCACTTTAGCTTTTTGTGATAAAAAAAATGAAAAAATAAAAAATTTCTACACAATTCACAGCTAAGCGATTACTCGATTAATCGTAAAAATAATCGATAGATTAATCGATTACAAAAAAATCGTTAGTTGCAGCCCTAGAGCAAATAGAAATATATATTTATTTTTAATTCTAATTGACCTAAAAAATAAAAAAAATAAAGTTAATTCTGGTTTCATCTCTGCAAATGTGTATTTTTTATGAAGTGTACGTAAACATATGGTCACCGCTGTATTTATTATAAATAGCTCTTCACTTGTTTACCAGTTTATCAGTAGCTTGTGTGACTCTGTGTAGTTGACGCTCACAACAAAAAGGTCCCAAGTTTGATTTCAGAGCCAGGTGGGGCATTTTGGAGACTCTTTATTCTTCCCATGTATGACTCAAAAGACAATGAACTAAACTCTTCGAGCAAGATACTGTCCTTCCTTACGGTTCCTGGCTCAGGTTCTGGAGATGGATCCCCAGGCACTGCACTGGGGTTGCCCACTGCTCCTGACAGGTTAATCAGAGGTATCGATTGAATGCTGGGTCAAATGCAGAGGACAATTATTCCTTTCAGGGGACAATCTTCAGACACAAATACATAACTATTTCCCAGACTTACATAAAAGAGTTAAAAGGCTCATTCTCAGAGTTTTAAAGGACTTTTATCAATTCCACAACCAAAGTTCAGTCTCTAAATATTAAAGAGTTTTGCACCTTAATTACCTGCATCAGATCATACTATAAATGCAACAGCCTGTTCTATTGGGAGTTTTTTTTTTTTTTTTCCCATCTGCTGACAGGAACATCCATCAAAAATTATAATTTAATTTCTTTTCAGCTGTTGATAAAGTTGCTGACTTGTGCCATACCCACCAGCAGCAGCCCAGCCAGGATCAATAGCTGTTTAGACAAATAACATTGGAAACCACAAGCCGCTGTGTTGCTGTCGCTGGAGGTCACTGTCTCCAAGGGCAGCTGCAGTTTGCAGAGGCGTTTCCATTGTGGTTACATTTTATTAAACACATAAAGCTTCAGTATGCATAGACTGTTTGTATACCCTGACAGCAGCAGAGGTTATTACAGAAGGCAGCACGATAATTTCACAATATAATTGTTTATTCACAACCCAAGCACAATTACAAGACTTTTAGACAGCAGTCTGACCACTTTATTACTCTTATCAAGTGGCTGTGGAAATTAAACCTTTTAGCCCTGTGGTTTTAATGCAGTAGCTGTATAAGTAGCTGACTATAGATCAACTCAGACACCAACAAAACGTCTTAATAATATTTTGTAAACTGTACCATTTTGACTTATACTGTATAATGCAGAAATGCAGTAGAGTAGAAAGTACCACTTTTTTATTTTTATGAAATGCAGTCATAAGTTCTCAATAAAAATGCAAGTAAACCTCCTCTGGATATTACTGACAAGGCACGCAGTCCACAAGGTACTTTACATGAGAAAAATATACATTGCTGCTATAACTTCAGAAGAAACACAATTGTTGGGGCCACTCTCATATATTGTCTTTTCCACTCCTTTCTCCACTTTAGTGATAACAAAAAACATTTTAACATACAGTACAGTTTTCTTCATACGTGTATGGGCAAAAGTAATGCACTTGAGGGCTTTAACATTTCACTGCAGTGATTTAGCCTTTCTCTACAAATCCTCCCACAAGGGCTCTCTGACATGTTTCCAGCTCAGCAGATAGAAAACAATTCCAGGTGCGTGAGGAACTGCATGGCCCCAGTCTTCCACCTTCTCCGCTCCACTGTGGTTTTCATAGTTCAAGAGCATCAACAGAGACTGGAAACACAACCATGGGGTTTGAGCTTCTCACTCAATATTTCCTCATCACAGGGAAGTGGCAGAACAGCATGAGAGAGAGCAGGGGAATGCGACAGCCAGGCAGTAATGATGTACTGTAGCCATCTCCAGCACACAGACGGACACATCACTTACAGCTTCCTCCTGTCACTCTGGACACCTACCAGCAACAGCATCTCATCATTTATATCTGGCATTGTCTTGTGTGTACCTTTGTATCAAGACAATGCATTTTAAATTCTGTAATGTGTCACCTCCTATGGTACATCAACATCACATGTCAAT
Source organism: Neogobius melanostomus (assembly GCA_007210695.1). Taxonomy (NCBI): domain Eukaryota; kingdom Metazoa; phylum Chordata; class Actinopteri; order Gobiiformes; family Gobiidae; genus Neogobius; species Neogobius melanostomus. The sequence goes on from VHKM01000393.1 coordinate 780,485, forward strand.
AAATGCTATATAGCAAAATATGGTATGTGTTTTGGCAAGCACTGAGCCACGCCACCACTGTGGCCCAATCTGCAGGTCGGGGAAACCGTAGCACCCAGAGGAAACCTGGCTGGCTACCTTCAGTCTCCTCTGATCCTCTGAAATGGTGCACCTCCTGGGTTTGTCCCTGTTTCAGAGCGTGGTGTCCTGCACTGGTCAGCTCCATCTCCTCCTTCCTCTTCCTCCTGCGTAGCTCCCTCCACTCCTCAACAGTCTTTCACCATCTTCTGGGAAGAGCTTAGCAGTGAACGTCCATTAGCCAGAACAATAGAGGGCATGTGTGGCTTAGCTGTGAGTCTTACCCGGATACTAGGGCTGAACGATATGGACAAAATTTCATCGATACGATACGATATAACTATGGGTTAAGTGAAAACCAAGCATTTTTCAGAAAAATAAAAACATAATAATAAAGAGTGCAGTTTTATTGATGAAAATCTATATCGTTTCAAACTTGCTTTTTCAGTTTTAATGTTTTGAATGTCCATATCTCGATATCAATACAATAACGATATATCGTTGCTTTTTCGATATATATATATATATATAAACTCTTGTTTACACGTCGCCATGTACCAGGTTTTTACAATGAATTACTTCAACATGACTTATTGAGTTTTTTTAGACATGTGCAATATTAACCAGATTTTATCTTACTATTTAATAAAAAAAAAATCATATAAAATATTTCAATTAGGTCAGAGCAACTGTGTTTAGTTACTATCCACAAATGTAAATGCACGGAAAGGCAAATGTATGAAATATTGGTGAGGACTGTACCTGCCAGGCCAAAGTTGGTGGGGACATGTCCACACCAGTCCTTAAGGAAGTTACGGCCATGGCTAGTACATTATATTCTGATTAAGTACTTAAACCAGCAGATATACAATAAGCACAGTATCATGACAACTATTTATCAATAATAAAAGACAAACAGATAAACAAAAATGGTAACACATTGATGTTCTTACTATTCCCGACAATGAACATAGATATAATTGAGAATTTGTTTTAAATATAATTTACATCAATGATTTACAATTGAAACAACTACCGTATAAGAATAAAGTTTACATGCCACATGGGACATGTTTAATTATTGTAATAGCACTGGATAAGTAGTTTTTCTTTCCTATCTGGCAAATCTACAATACACAGCAGTAGAAATAAAGCCATGCACTTGTGAGAAAAGGGCTTAGATGACTCAATCCACTGTAAGTGTGTATCGGACAGAGGCAACATGGTGACAAGACTATAGGGTAGGGAGAACAGAGGAAACTGCTATGAGGAAAACACAAAGAACACACTGGACCAGATCTTGTGCCTGGCGCACAGACAGTCTTAGTCATAGTGAATTTTCGATCTTGCACATATACCACTTTGCGCTAGTGCTTTTGCCGGTAGCCTGAGAGTGTCACTTAGGAAAAAAGTGTGTTGGCGGAGGCTGACTTCAATGAGCACTTGCTGCATTCCCATCGCTCAATCTCCCTTAAGGGTGCGCTTACACTGTCATGTCCATCAAAACCGTGTGGCGTGGTAGCTCAATGCGCACATGCACGGGCACACGCAGCTGATATGAGTGGCTGCATTTGTTACGCTAATAAAGTGAGAAAAGGCTGTATTTACAAGATGTCACTGAGCTGCGTTTACCTCCTCATGAATGAAAAGAGCATCAGTGGTGGTCGTCGTAATAAGCAGCGCCGTCGCAAGGGCTGTGCGAACTGTGCAACCGCACAGGGCCACGCGCCACTAGAGGGCCTCGCAATCCTGCTGTTTTTTGGGTTTTTTTTCTCCCACACTCATTGTGCGGAAAGCATTGGTTAAAATAATTCACGAGCAAAATCACCCCACTCATTTTGCCTGTATTTATAGAGCCTACAAAAACATTCACAAGAGCTTACCTTTGATACTAGCCCGAGCCCCGCCCTCAGACACCTGCTCCAAGCCCTGCGCGCTGTGTGTGTATGTGTGCGCGCTCCGATTCTGCACTGAAGACAGACGCGAGGACACGGGGCTGAGCAACATCGATTTAAAACGTCTTTTTACCAATATATTTATGTCCGCATTTAAGCTATAGTAATAATATCGTGCTATCAAAGCATTACTCCGACCTCGTTTAAAAAAAAATACATTTAAAAAGTAAAAGAGAAAAACTACGAAGTTACAGAGGTGAACCGGAAGTACAGTGCCGTTGTCATGGCAACGTTAGACAGGTCAACATGGAGACTGGGGAAAGTTTTGATTCATCCGTTTGGTGCAAAGTTTAGACGGAGGAGGTTGTTTCAGATCGAATGCATTAAAGGAGAAAGGAAACTGCTGTTTTATGAGAACGCTGATGTCGTTCGTCGTAGCGTGCACCGTGCGTTAAGTAATATAGTTTTTCTTGCTAACGCAAAGCTCATAAACAAACCTGAGAGTTAGCGCTCGCATCACGGATGAATACAAGGCTTGTTGTCATCATTCAGCGTTCATTATCCATCCATCATTTCCGCAAAAAATGTGAATTACTGACATTGCTGATCCCGTGCGAATGCACATAAAATATACCTGATGTCCGAGGGTAACTTCAGTTTTACCGACGTACCCAGGTAATAATAATCCCGCGCGAATAGGGCTCTGGTCTGGGGGGATAAAAGTCTAGTGGAACCTCTGGTAATGAACGACAAGTATCAGAGCAGGGCCTCGCATTTCAAGTTCGCACAGGGCCTCGCACTCCCCTTGTGACGGTCCTGGTAATAAGCCTCGTGTTTCCTTTTTCATTCAATCAATCAAAGTTTATTTCTATAGCACTTTACAACAACACATTGGCAGACCAAAGTGCTTCACATAAAAACACAGAGGAAAAAACATTCAGCATAAAATAGATTAGGTGCTCTGGAAGGCCTGTCTTAAAAGATGTGTCTTTAGTCTGGACTTGAACAGTGGCAGGTCTGTGATGACTCGCAGCTCGACTGGGAGCGAGTTCCACAGTTTCTTTTTGCATTGCTGCGCCTCAGTCCAAAACAGAAGGAGCGCGTTTCACAAACTGGGCGCATAGCAAACTTTCATCAATTCAGCCCCTCCAAGAATCCTGCAACTGTAGCGCAAATGTTTCAGTTTCTGTTTACTTGCAACTGCATAACTCTGCAACGTCTCCACAGCCAATGTGACAGTCTCTGATCAATTAAGTCCTTTTTCACTTGGTAAAGGGCTGCTGCATCTCTTACCCTGCCTGCCTCATACTCATCTCGGATCTGACTTTGCAGCGAATGGCTGCAGCTGAATGGAGGGACAGCTTTATTTCTTTCAGGTATGACAGGTATGACACTGAAGACTGCAAGGAGCGCCACCCGTCTGCGCAATCGTCTGCTCTACAGCTTCCTCTATGAACCGCAAGATCCGGCCCTATGTGTCAACTCTATGTTTTTTTGAATTATTGTGAGCCTATAACTCGAGTGTGTTATAGTAAACAAGCGTCTACACATTTCAAAGACAAGTGAGAACAGGAGTCTTTTGCAGCTGAGGCAAAACGAGAACGCCATTTATAAAACATTATGGCAGCTATTATTTATTTAATTATTAAAGAAGCTGGCTTTTTCCCATGAAAGCAATATGAAGCCTTGGGGAGATGTGTTGCATTGCTACAGCATACTTCTGGACAAGGAAAGAATGTATGAGATACTAGTACTCCTACACGTTGATAGGATTAACTTAATAAAAAACAAAATATTGTTTTTGTGACAATGAGATGAGAACATACAGTAAATGACTTTGTGTCTGTCTGTAAAATGACACACATATATTCATAATGTGTTGGTCAAAGGTAAGGCCCGACCGATATGGATTTTTGGGGTCCGATAGGGATACAGTATGAAGGGGGTTGGCATGGCCGATAGCTGATACATAGGCCGATATTTTAAGTTATTTAATTTGATGTAATTTTATTTTTTTATCTCTCAAATAGCCTATAGTTAAACATTTATTATTATAGTAAATGTTTCAATTATTGAAATATGTAGTAATCTAACTAATAGAGGTCACCTGATGTGGGTTTTTCTAAGGCCGATGCCGATTTGCACCAAAGATATTTTTGGCTACATTTTTAAGAGTGTCTTGTCTATAAACCTGTTTATGATGCTTCTAATTTTTGGTATTTCAGAGGGAGCTTGTTTAAAAGACAAATATCAGTAGTATAAATAAAAACACAACGATCAGATTCATAAACATATCTTAAACTATATGGAGTAGGGGTGTGTATCGCCTACAGTAGTATCAGGCGATAAGATACATATCCCGATATTGAAGCATTAGACGATTATTGCGATTATTGATTGACTGCGGAACTTTCCGCAGTCAATAATTGGTTTTCATGTTCTTTATTGATTGACTGCGGAACTTTCCGCAGTCAATAATTGGTTTTCATGTTCTTTATTATTATTATTATAGTATTTTTTTCCTGATTTTCAGCAGTTTTCACAGCTTTCACAGTTTCAGCAATTTCCACAAGTTATACATAAAAATGTTCAGCATGTTTCAGAGATTATTGCTATTACTTTTGGGAATTCAGCGATTTCCGGTTCTTCCACAATTGCCCGATCTTCGGCCGATTTTTCCCATTGACTTATAATGGGGCTTCCGCAAATTCACAGATTCTGCAGTTTTTCCACAGTTTCAGCAATTTCTGCAGTTTGTACATGTTCAGCTTCCGCAACTTGTCAGTTTTCAGAAAAAATCGGCCTTCTGCAGTTTTCCATTTTTTTTCTACGGGCTTGGGAATTCTGCCATTCATTTGTATTGAGAATTCTGCCATTCATTTTAATAGGCCCATACATTTTAATAGGACTTCAGGCACATTCAGGCCTTTCAGCCATTTCTACAGCTAAAGCCATTTCAGCAGTTTCAAAGACTTTAACAGTTTTAAGGATTCAACAGTTTCAAGGATTTCAGGAGTTTCAAGGATTTCAGGAGTTTCAAGGTTTCAACAGTTTCAAGGATTTCAGGAGTTTCAAGGTTTCAACTGTTTCAAGGATTTCAGGAGTTTCAAGGTTTCAACAGTTTCAAGGATTTCAGGAGTTTCAAGTGTTCAGGAGTTTCAAGGTTTCAACAGTTTTAAGGATTTCAGCAGTTTCAAGGACTTCAGCAGTTTCAAGCTTTCAACAGTTTCAAGGATTTCAGGAGTTTCAAGGACTTCAGCAGTTTGAAACCAAGGACTTCAGCAGTTTCAAGGACAGTCAATCTCCATGGTGTCAGCCATGGAGATTGACCTTCAGCAGTTTCAAGGTTTCAATAGTTTAAAGGATTTCAGGAATTTCAAGGATTTCAGCAGTTTCAAGGTTTCAACAGTTTCAAGGATTCAGGAGCTTCAAATACTACACAATTTCAACAGTTTGTACAGTTTCTGCAATAATATAGGGATTTTTTGCGATTACAACACAATTATGCAACTAAACAGGGATGTTCACAATGAAACCTATATAATACAACTTAATAGGGATTTTCACAATAATGGCACTATAATACAACTTAATAGGGATTTTTACATATAAAGCAGTATAATGCAACTTAATAGGGATTTTTACATGTAAAGCAGTATAATGCAACTTAATAGGGATTTGTACATGTAAAGCAGTATAATGCAACTTAATAGAGATTTTTGCATGTAAAGCAGTATAATGCAACTTAATTGGGATATTTACATATAAAGCAGTATAATGCAACTTAATAGGGATTTTTGCATGTAAAGCAGTATAATACAACTTAATAGGGATTTTCACAATAAAAGCACTATAATGCAACTAAATTGGGATTTTCACAATAAAAGCATCATTATGCAACTAAATGAGGATTTTCACAATAAAAGCAGTATAATCCAACTTAATAGGGATTTTTACATGTAAAGCAGTATAATGCAACTTAATAGGGATTTTTACATGTAAAACAGTATTATGCAACTTAATAGGGATTTTACATGTAAAACAGTATAATGCAGTTTAATAGGGATTTTTACATGTAAAACAGTATTATGCAACTTCATAGGGATTTTTACATGTAAAACAGTATAATGCAACTTAATAGGGATTAAAGCAGTATAATGCAACTTAATAGGGATTTTTACATGTAAAGCAGTATAATGCAACTTAATAGGGATTTTTACATGTAAAGCAATATTATGAACTTAATAGGGATTTTTACATGTAAAACAGTATTATGCAACTTAATAGGGATTTTTACATGTAAAGCAGTATAATGCAACTTAATAGGGATTTTTACATGTAAAGCAGTATTATGCAACTTAATAGGGATGTTTACATGTAAAACAGTATAATGCAACTTAATAGGGATTTTTACATGTAAAGCAGTATAATGCAACTTAATAGGGATTTTTACATGTAAAACAGTATAATGCAACTTAATATGGATTTTTACATGTAAAACAGTATAATGCAACTTAATAGGGATTTTTACATGTAAAACAGTATAATGCAACTTAATAGGGATTTTTACATGTAAAGCAGTATAATGCAACTTAATAGGGATTTTCACAATACAAGCACTATTATGCAACTAAAAGGAGATTTTCACAATAAATGCAGTATTATACAACTAAATAGGGATTTTCACAATAAAAGCAGTATAATACAATTTAATAGGGATTTTCACAACTTCAACAGTTTCAAGGTTTCAACAGTTTCAAGGATTTCAGGAATTTCAAGGCTTCAACAGCTTTAAGGATTTCAGGAGTTTCAAGGTCTAAACAGGTTCAAGGATTTCGACAGTTTCAAGGATTTCAGGAGTTTCAAGGTTTCAACAGTTTCAAGGTTTCAACAGTTTCAAGGTTTCAACAGTTTCAAGGTTTCAACAGTTTCAAGATTTCACCAGTTTCAAGGTTTCAACAGTTTCAAGGTTTCAACAGTTTCAAGGTTTCAACAGTTTCAAGGTTTCAACAGTTTCAAGGATTTCAGGAGTTTCAAGGTTTCAACAGTTTCAAGATTTCAACAGTTTCAAGATTTCTACAGTTTCAAGGTTTCAACAGTTTCAAGGTTTCAACAGTTTCAAGGTTTCAACAGTTTCAAGGACTTCGGGAGTTTCAAAGATTTCTGCATTAGATCTGTTCCGCAGTCAATCGCAATGGCGCAGCCATTGCAACCGTTTCTAGTTATTATTATTATAGTATTTTTTTCCTGATTTTCAGCAGTTTTCACAGCTTTCACAGTTTCAGCAATTTCCACAAGTTATACATAAAAATGTTCAGCATGTTTCAGAGATTATTGCTATTACTTTTGGGAATTCAGCGATTTCCGGTTCTTCCACAATTGGCCGATCTTCGGCCGATTTTTCCCATTGACTTATAATGGGGCTTCCGCAAATTCACAGATTCTGCAGTTTTTTCCACAGTTTCAGCAATTTCTGCAGTTTGTACATGTTCAGCTTCCGCAACTTGTCAGTTTTCAGAAAAAATCGGCCTTCTGCAGTTTTCCATTTTTTTCTACGGGCTTGGGAATTCTGCCATTCATTTGTATTGAGAATTCTGCCATTCATTTTAATAGGCCCATACATTTTAATAGGACTTCAGGCACATTCAGGCCTTTCAGCCATTTCTACAGCTAAAGCCATTTCAGCAGTTTCAAAGACTTTAACAGTTTTAAGGATTCAACAGTTTCAAGGATTTCAGGAGTTTCAAGGATTTCAGGGTCAAGTTTCAACAGTTTCAAGGATTTCAGGAGTTTCAAGGTTTCAACTGTTTCAAGGATTTCAGGAGTTTCAAGGTTTCAACAGTTTCAAGGATTTCAGGAGTTTCAAGTGTTCAGGAGTTTCAAGGTTTCAACAGTTTTAAGGATTTCAACAGTTTCAAGGACTTCAGCAGTTTCAAGCTTTCAACAGTTTCAAGGATTTCAGGAGTTTCAAGGACTTCAGCAGTTTGAAACCAAGGACTTCAGCAGTTTCAAGGACAGTCAATCTCCATGGTGTCAGCCATGGAGATTGACCTTCAGCAGTTTCAAGGTTTCAATAGTTTAAAGGATTTCAGGAATTTCAAGGATTTCAGCAGTTTCAAGGTTTCAACAGTTTCAAGGATTCAGGAGCTTCAAATACTACACAATTTCAACAGTTTGTACAGTTTCTGCAATAATATAGGGATTTTTTGCGATTACAACACAATTATGCAACTAAACAGGGATGTTCACAATGAAACCTATATAATACAACTTAATAGGGATTTTCACAATAATGGCACTATAATACAACTTAATAGGGATTTTTACATATAAAGCAGTATAATGCAACTTAATAGGGATTTTACATGTAAAGCAGTATAATGCAACTTAATAGGGATTTGTACATGTAAAGCAGTATAATGCAACTTAATAGAGATTTTTGCATGTAAAGCAGTATAATGCAACTTAATTGGGATATTTACATATAAAGCAGTATAATGCAACTTAATAGGGATTTTTGCATGTAAAGCAGTATAATACAACTTAATAGGGATTTTCACAATAAAAGCACTATAATGCAACTAAATTGGGATTTTCACAATAAAAGCATCATTATGCAACTAAATGAGGATTTTCACAATAAAAGCAGTATAATCCAACTTAATAGGGATTTTACATGTAAAGCAGTAAATGCAATTAATAGGGATTTTTACATGTAAAACAGTATTATGCAATTAATAGGATTTACATGTAAAACAGTATAATGCATTTAATAGGGATTTTTACATGTAAAACAGTATTATGCAACTTAATAGGGATTTTTACATGTAAACAGTATAATGCTACTTAATAGGGATTAAAGCAGTATAATGCAACTTAATAGGGATTTTTACATGTAAAGCAGTATAATGCAACTTAATAGGGATTTTTACATGTAAAACAGTATAATGCAGTTTAATAGGGATTTTTACATGTAAAACAGTATAATGCAGTTTAATAGGGATTTTACATGTAAACACTATTATGCAACTTAATAGGGATTTTTACATGTAAAGCAGTATAATGCAACTTAATAGGGATTTTTACATGTAAAACAGTATAATGCAACTTAATACGGATTTTTACATGTAAAGCAGTATAATGCAACTTAATAGGGATTTTTACATGTAAAACAGTATTATGCAACTTAATAGGGATTTTTACATGTAAAACAGTATAATGCAGTTAATAGGGATTTTTACATGTAAAACAGTATTATGCAACTTAATAGGGATTTTACATGTAAAACAGTATAATGCAACTTAATAGGGATTAAAGCAGTATAATGCAACTTAATAGGGATTTTTACATGTAAAGCAGTATTATGCAACTTAATAGGGATTTTTACATGTAAAACAGTATATGAATAATAGAAATTAAACAGTATATGCAACTTAATAGGGATTTTTACATGTAAAGCAGTATAATGCAACTTAATAGGGATTTTTACATGTAAAGCAGTATATGCAACTTAATAGGATTTTTACATGTAAAACAGTATAATGCAACTTAATAGGGATTTTTACATGTAAAGCAGTATAATGCAACTTAATAGGGATTTTTACATGTAAACAGTATATGCAATTAATAGGATTTTACATGTAAAACAGTATAATGCAACTTAATAGGGATTTTACATGTAAAACAGTATAATGCACTTAATAGGGATTTTACATGTAAAACAGTATTATGCAACTTCATAGGATTTTACATGTAAAACAGTATATGCAACTTAATAGGGATTAAAGCAGTATAATGCAACTTAATAGGGATTTTACATGTAAAGCAGTATTATGCAACTTAATAGGGATGTTTACATGTAAAACAGTATAATGCAACTTAATAGGGATTTTACATGTAAAGCAGTATAATGCAACTTAATAGGGATTTTTACATGTAAAACAGTATAATGCAACTTAATATGGATTTTTACATGTAAAACAGTATAATGCAACTTAATAGGGATTTTACATGTAAAACAGTATAATGCAACTTAATAGGATTTTTACATGTAAAACAGTATAATGCAACTTAATAGGATTTTACATGTAAAGCAGTATAATGCAACTTAATAGGATTTTCACAATACAAGCACTATTATGCAACTAAAAGGAGATTTTCACAATAAATGCAGTATTATACAACTAAATAGGGATTTTCACAATAAAAGCAGTATAATACAATTTAATAGGGATTTTCACAACTTCAACAGTTTCAAGGTTTCAACAGTTTCAAGGATTTCAGGAATTTCAAGGCTTCAACAGCTTTAAGGATTTCAGGAGTTTCAAGGTCTAAACAGGTTCAAGGATTTCGACAGTTTCAAGGATTTCAGGAGTTTCAAGGTTTCAACAGTTTCAAGGTTTCAACAGTTTCAAGGTTTCAACAGTTTCAAGGTTTCAACAGTTTCAAGATTTCACCAGTTTCAAGGTTTCAACAGTTTCAAGGTTTCAACAGTTTCAAGGTTTCAACAGTTTCAAGGTTTCAACAGTTTCAAGGATTTCAGGAGTTTCAAGGTTTCAACAGTTTCAAGATTTCAACAGTTTCAAGATTTCTACAGTTTCAAGGTTTCAACAGTTTCAAGGTTTCAACAGTTTCAAGGTTTCAACAGTTTCAAGGACTTCGGGAGTTTCAAAGATTTCTGCATTAGATCTGTTCCGCAGTCAATCGCAATGGCGCAGCCATTGCAACCGTTTCTAGTTTTTTACTACTTTAGAAACAACTATTCAGTAAACTAGTAAGCCTTCATTAGATTTGTGTCAAATACATTTTATCTATCTATTTATTTATCTGTGCTCGTCATATAATTAGAATATCATGGAAAAGTTAATTTAATTCTGTAATTCAACTTAAAATGTGAAACTAATATATGACAGACACATTACATGCAAAGTGACATATGTCATTTGTTATAATTTTGATGATTATGGCTTACAGTGGCTTACAGTCCATAATTAATAAGATTTTTAATTTGGGGCTTTTACAAGCTGAGCCATAATCATCAAAATTATAACAAATAAAAGTTATACATATCTCACTTTGCATGTACTGAATCTACCGTTGGCGCAGATGTGTGCAGTTGCGACAGCGCTTCTGTCAGTCTCCCCCAGGGGAAACTGAAGCTACTAAGGTAGTTTACCACCACCAAGTATGGAGTGAAGTTCAAAGTTTAAAGTTTAAATTGAATAACAGAACCGAATGCACTTTTTCATGTTATATGACGAGCACCTGCATATACCTCTATCTTATGATATAAATGCTTTTCACTAATGTGCACTTGTGACTGTGGTGTTGTATGGTGATTATGTAACTTTGAAAGGAAAACAGATTTCTTGGAAACCTAGTAATGAAACCAACTAAACTGAGGATGCAAGTTTTCTAGTATTTCAGAATCACCTGGCTGGAGGATTAACCTTTTGTGTATGTTTTGGGTTATTGAAGGAAAACAGAGCACACCGGGAAATCCATCCGGACACTAGGAGAAAATAACAACTCAACCAAAAAACAATGGTGCCACGGATAATTGTGTTTGTTATGTAGCTTTCCTTAAGAGTAAAAGTTTGAAAAAGTAAATAAAATGTGAAAGCTGAGAATTTGAGATTGCAAAGGACTGTAATGAATAAACATTCCATGACACTATGTATGTGCTACACCTGACTAGACTATTACAGTTTTAGAGATGGCCTTATTTTACCTGTCAAGCAGAAGCAATGCTACAGAGACACTTGGCTAATTTTCGCTAGCCTCTGGGTATAAAATCAGTCATTTAATTTAGTGTGGACAGCGTATGCGTCCAGTCTGGTAGATGGTGGCCCACTTTCAGCAGCTGATGAGAGTAGAAAAATAGAACGCTTGATTACCCCTGACACCGCTCAAATGTGCTCCTGCCACTGAAGGTTACCAGGACCGTATATGCTCCACGGCGGTCAGATTTAGGACTCAAATATGATCAGGTTTTGGAGCCTCATCCTTTGAGATTGTGAAGTGACCAGGTTTGATTAATTATACAAGTGGTCACATGATTGTGTTGGTAATGAGCCCCCCTGACCCCCATTAGTGTTCCATCAAATTCACTCTGACCTAAATCACTGTTGTCACTAGGGTCATCAGCATAGGTAATTAATATAACCACTGTAGTTTGTCCATGCTGTGAAGGCAGTTTTAAGGAAGTTTGGAATTGTAGATAAACACAAAGCACTTATATAAACCTCAAGAACGTCATCTTGGCACAAAACTGCATTTGGCTAGTGCCAAACTGCAGTATTGTGTAATTGTCACACTCCCTGTCCCACGTGGGCTATTTCCTTTCGAATTCCATTCCATTTCCCGGATAGCAAGAAAATTGAAGCAAGATATATCATACATGTCCATATTATTCTTGCGTTTTTCTATTCAAACAGCCGTTGCAGACTTACAGCAAAAGCCCTGAACAAAACACTCCCCGGAGAACAGCACTCCTGATGGTTTTTCTACTGTGTAATGAATAAGAAACAGAATGCTATGGCCGACAACCTCTCAGCATCTCTGTAGCCACAGAGCTGTAGAAATGCATACATTTTATAACAAGCAACACCTGTTCAAGAGTGTAACCATGACAATGCATCATGTTAATGAAATCCAGAGACATAACTTATGCGTGGGCCGAAATAAAAAGAGTGTGTGTGTTTGTGTGTGTGTGCGTGTACTAGTAATTACATTGATTCAAAACGTAATTGCTAGTTAAACAAAAGAGCAATAGCTTCACAGAGAGATGTGAGACCGATGTGCGTTTCTATCTCCTCCCGCGCCGACACTCCATTTACTGAAAAACCTTGTGCAAGCTCCAACACCTGAGCTTGTTCTCCATCTGCACTGTTCTACGCTTTGATCTGCAATATTTCTGCTAATTTGGACATGCGACTAAACTCTTAACAAGCTAACAAAACAAAATATATATATTAGAACTAGTGGTTTTGAGTGTGTCATAGTGCAATGTAAAAAGTCTTATGATGGGATGTTCTTGTTGGCATTTTGAACAACTTTTAAAGATAAGTGCTGTCAGCAAAAGTCACACTCCGCATTTCATTGAGAGAGCCCCGGGATAACAAAGATAAGAATAGAACACTATTTCCTTATCTTAAAGTCTGTCTGCCTTCATCAGCCTTTTATTTAGTTTAAACCTGGAGTTTTATTTGACGTCAGCTATGGCTTCTTATTGCAACCACATACTTCAAAGTAACTGCTGTTTATTTAAGAAGTTGTATGAAATAAAGCAGGACAACAGTGGTGTAGAGAGTAGATTATCTTTTGCAGGGAGGTGGGAGTTTAAATCCTTCTTGAAGCTGTGCATGCTGTCGTAGCATTGTATGGTCTCTGACAGGATATTAACATAAAGCTAACAAAATCATTTTAAAAGGATGTGAGGGGAAAAATACATTGTGTACCTGTTTATAAACATGTAAATGTATTCAAACTAATTCTCGCGCTCTCTACACATACAGAGCCTTTTGCATCAAACAAATGGGTTGCTCCTTTGACTCAAACAATAAAACATTGCAAATGAATTTGTGATGTTGTTCTAAGAAATACATGAATCCAAGCCACATGTGTGGTATCGTACTATGAAGAAGATAAAAGAAGAATGAAAGAGGATAATATGATTGTTGTCAATTATCAAATACATGAACAAGATTCTATAGTCTAGAATAGGGCTGAAACAACTAATCGATTATTGAAATAGTTGACAACTATTTTAGTAATCGATTAAACATAGACTCAAATAGAGCAAAAATGACATGAAAATTGTGTATTTTTGATTAAAACTGACTTTGTTTTTTGTTTTTTTATTTAGGGCATGTAGTGTTTTGTACATTGTAAATTTCACAAATATCTGTCTGTGTCTCATCCAATCAGAAAGCAGATTTAGCACCAAGAGCCTCCAGCAAACATTCACTTTAAGTCTCCTCCATCAACACGTCCTCAAGCAGCGCCACTTTAGCTTTATGTGGTAAAAAACTGAAAAATTACAATTTTTATACATCATTCATAGCCAAGCGAATAATCGATTAATGGTCAAAATAATCAATAGATTAATCGATTACCAAAATAATCGTTAGTTGCAGCCCTAGTCCAGAGGTCACTAAATGGATACTCGATCCGGATCCAGACCCACACGCCAACCCGTCCGGACCCGAACCTTGAATCCGAACTTTGGACCCGACCATGAATCCCGTCAAACGGAAAGCTGCGTGTGTTCTCTCCCTCCTAGGCCTAAACCAGGACTAGACCTGGACTAAACCAAGACTAAGCAGGGTTCAGTGTTGAACTGATCAGAGGAGAAACACTCGTGTGCTGTGCATTGGCACATTGTGTACATAATTTACTGTATATGCACTGTATATTTTTAGAGTAAAAAAACAAACAATAATAACAGGATTCAATGAATTGCATTATTTTCAAAACACAGTCATTATTATTATTATTGGATTTAATAAAGGCTTAAAAATCCCCATATAACTGTGAATTAACCCTGTATGTTCCGGATCTTTGCTTAACAATCTTCTATCAATTTGGACCTTAGTGAAAATAGATAAGATAATACTTTATATAAGGATCAAGTCAAATGGCCACAAAATATTTGAATATACATTGTTTTAGGCATTTGGCTCTCATTTGAGCTTTCAATATGGCTCAGAAAAAGTGTGTAGATACCTTTGGACACAATTAGGGGACATATTGGGTCACCTAGATAAAATGGATATCCGTAAAATAATGAAACACAGGAAAGTCAGCGAAATAATATGTTAGCGTGTTTTCATACGAAGAGATGAATGAAAACATTTAGGGTCAGAAGAAGGAAAGTGAGGGAGAGGTAGACTAGCAGAAACCTGCAAACAAACTGCCATTAAGGACTCTAAACAGACGGGAATCCCTGCCTAAGAGGACATCAAAAAGGGGGTACGGGACATGAAGAGAAGAAGATAATAGATATAGTATTTTGACAAAGGGACAAAACAACAGTGATGAGGGAACCTTTCGATTCACCTTACCGCCCTGTGCTTGAGGGGAGCTATGCAATGAAACTAGGACACAATGAAACTAATGATTCTGTTCTTGCAGTCTTTTATATGCAAAATGTAAAGGCAAACTACAAGTCTAATGGGAACCCATATGGCACAGTTATTTCCTCTGCCTTCATGTGATAGTTTGTATGTAGGAATTGAAATTACAGCATATACACAATTTTCTTAGCTAAATCTCATAATTTACTACAATCAAATCTTGAAATAAACATCAACAAAATGCTTTTAATCATGTGGTGTACTGCAAGCACTAAATAACTAAAAAAGTTTTACACTAAAGAAATTATCGATCACAGGAGTGTAGGAGTCGCTCACAGATCTACATAGCTGCTCTCCTTGCCCTCCGTCGTTTCTGAACTGGCAGGATGAAAACCTCTCTGCTCAAATTAAGACAAAGCGCATACCAGCCCAGAAAGGGGAGCGGGATACTTTGACACTTTAAATTTATAAAAAGAACAAATAGAAAGAAACATCCGAGAGGCATGCAGCAGGTTCAAAGTCAAATGCCTTTGGGACAGGGAACCCTTACTCATGCTTGCAACAGAAAGACAAAAGCAGGAGAAATATTACAACAAGGAGGGGAGGGAATATGGCAGCCGCACGCACCCATCAGTAAGCAGTGGGAAGTGGGTTGAGTGTGGTTCAACTAAGGGAGACTTCCTTCCAAGAGCGGGTCAGATCGATTCGCGCCTGCGGATCAGAGCCTGACAAATCCCTCCAGTGATGACATTTTTGAAAGAACAGCAATTTTACATCCCACACACAAGTAAATACAATCGCTATTATTCAAACTCAAACTAGTTCAAATCAGGATAAAACACAGCTAATAAATACCATGGGGAGTAAAAATGCATCTGTATTTGTGATGTAAGGCAAGGGCTTTTAGTAAATCAATTTCCAGAAATAGTATCGCGTTAGATTAGATGGCTACAGTGGTTTGATGCGTCTGCTTTCTTATTTACAGCAAGCTCTTATTGCTGACGTCGGGAAATATTTCAATGTGCTGTAATCAATAACATGATTTGCAAACACACAAGTCACAATATGAATGGCCACAATTAGCAAATAGCAAAGGCTGCTGCCACTTATTTAAGTTACTAACCCAGTAACTGCAACCTCGACAAATGTTCTGAAATCCAAGATAATCTTCCTCTAGTCTTTCTCTTTTTTTAAATATATAACTTCAAATGTACAAATGTTTTAAATGTTAAGATGTGCTTTTGTTATGTGGTTTAACTGAGCATAATTGTTTGTCTTCACACGAGTAGCTGGTGGGGAAAAACATGCCAGATGGTATTTTAGGCCCAATTACCTGTATGTTTGGGACAAGTGACCTTTCCACGCTGTGTGTTGTCTGAGTGTTGCTGTAGCGAGCTCTCCAGCCATCAGATATGGTTTATTGAAGGCTTTATTCTTAGCCTTTCCCCAAAGGTTAGACAGAGATCTCACAATCACAAGCCTTCACCTTGTTTTCTAAAGTGAATACAAATAACCTCCTGCATCAAAGTACCTCTCAGAGCTGTGTGTAATTTCATCCCTCTTTATTTCATGTGAAATATTAGAAGTTTGTCCAGCCGTGACATACTTACGGGTCCATTGCTCCTTCTCTCAAATTAAATGTTATTGCTACATTTAATTCTGCAGTGGTTCATCAGGGTTTCAGAGGCAATTACCAGCCAATGGGACACTCATCTTAAATCTGAAGCAGGCTCTTTTCATTATTAGCATATGGTCTCTGTGGGGAAAGGAAATCAAAGACCTCAGCCAGCTCTGAGAAGGAAAGACATCGAGAGAGATCCGGGTTTTAAACATTGTCTCTAGATGCATAAGTGCAACATCTTCAAGCACTCACAACAAGGATTTTTAGATTTAGACTTAGGATAGTATTAAAAAGCTCCACTTGACAAAATTCATCAGTTCAGCAGTATAATACAGTACAGTACATACAGAGACGGCAAATTCAGTCAAGACAAAGTTAAAGAGGGGATATTATGCTTTTTTCAATCACATAGCACCAGTCTATAGCATACTACAATGATGACGTAACCTTCTGTTGGTCTGTATATGCAGTAAATTAAAATAACTGCCTTGAATAAAATTGCTCTCTCAAAATGGCTGTACTGAACGTCTTGAAATAGGCCTCTGTCTCTTTAAGAAGCTTTCCGACACGCCCCCTTCAGCACACTGCTGTGGCATCTAAACAACACTACTGTGCGGGGAGGGGGCTCTGCTGAGCTGAGGAGCAGTGGTTGGTGGCTTGGCTGGTGACAAAAGGTCCAGAGGCGTCTCCAGGAGGTGGGGGCGTTCCTAGGAGGACTGAGGCATAGCTACACCTAAAATGGCTGCCGTCTAAGTTTTTACTGATTACTCAAAAATATGTGAATGAGCCAAGGCAACACTCCAGGCATGTGTTTAATGAGGGAATGACATAATAACATGATATAAAGCTTGAAAAAGTCAATTTTACATAATACCCCCCCCCCCTTTAAGACATACATTTATTTTTATTTATTTTTAGAGGCTACAGAGAAATCCAGAATACTATTATAATAAGTGGCCTAGAGGTGGGCGCAATGTGAAAAGAAAAATCACATCACAATTTTGGGATTCGATCACAATTTAGATTTTATCACAAGATTTAGATTTGCATAATCCCTTTAATAATTAGTTAATAAATAGTTCACATTGCACTGTGAATGCTTAGATGCCCGTCACTCACAAAGCATGACACGAGACCGAGTTGCTGTTTGGTATTAGAGCACGGAGATGCTTTAAACGTAGAAAACAATGAATCACAATGATGCCATGACAAAAGCAGCTCTTCACAGCGATCAGGTCACAATTTGCATTTTATTGTCATACTGCTGCTGCAAAACAGTTTCTTAAGATTCTTAAGATTTTTTTCCAATGGGATTAGTAAAAAAATAAAAAAAATAAAAATTAAAAAAATAAAAGACACCTCAGTTTGATTTTATTGCTGCAGGAAACATTGTAAAATACCATAATACTTGGATGATTATGCAACAGATAAAATAATCCTTAAGCATAAAACAATGGCGTGTTTCTATCTTTGAGTCATACAATATGTTCAACCCATTACAGCTCACATGCCATAAGATGTCACACTCGAGCTTGTAAAAAGTTCACCAATAGTGCAATAAAGCACAACCAGACATTCGCTTGACCGTTCATATTAAACTTTATTTATCTTATTATTGGCGTTAGACCGGTGACCGCTGTACCACGGACACAACCCCGGGGTTAAAGTAGCGCTTGTACTTCTCCGTGAAGCAGGTGAGCTGCGCCTTGACTTCTGAAAGAGAGAAAACCTCCAACAGTTGCAAACAAATAAATCATAATCAATGATATAATCACGCCCTGAGCCTGTGCTTTCAACATGTATAACGGTAATGCGTGTCCAATGTTGTGTTTTGAGTTCTTGCGCCAGACAGAAGTTAATGGGCCAGATCCATTAACTCGTCAGTTCCAATTGGCTCTTCTCTTCTCCTGACTGTACCATATGAAGGAACCTGTAAAAGTATGAAATTCGCTGATAGCAATATAGCTACTGATTGAATGAATGTGGTTATATTGTGTTTGCTCTGTAACCTTCTTCACTTTGCCTCATCTGGAGAAACAAGGGATGACAGCAGTAAACTGAGTCCCTTTGAGATGGGCTCTACATCATGGCTTTATGTATTCTCCGGAGAGAGGCCTCCATTAGGCCAGAAAAATAAGCCGGCCTCTCTGTAGGTTATCAGAGCTTGTCAGGGCAGGGAGGCTTTATAAAAGTCTACTCCCCCAGTGTGTGCTACTGCAATGAACAACTTCAGACAAAGAACAACAGACACAAACAGCACTGATGATATGCATCCTTTAATGCTGCACAATATATTATCATACTATCACTATTGCATGTTAGGCGATAAAATATAGCCACAGTATAGTGCAAAATCAATGAGTGCTCCCATCCAACTGAAACTGACCCATGTTTGCCAACATAAAAATGTGCAAAAGGTTTCTTTTACATTTTAGCCCTGTTTTGGTTTGTGATTTTTTTATTATTATTATTGAATAAACATCTATAAACCTTGAGCACTATTTAAACTTTACGAATGAGGCTTCTCAATAGGTTAGATACTGTACGTGAAGCACATATGGCAAGATAAATATTCCATACTGTCCACTTCTTATTGATGCATTTCAAGTGATGAAATTTTAGGACCGTCTCCACAGCAATTAAGAATATTTTTTAAATATCTACTGAAAAGGAATAAGGCTGCATTACAGTTCACCTCGGAAGATTTTTCAAGCTCCAACCAGAAATATTTTACTGAAACATGCACCAACCCCATAATTCCTACTTGGAAACTCGGGTTAGGGCGAACAACATGTAAGAAGTCAATAAAACACTTTGTCTTCTACTGCTCGTCCACTGGTGGTCACTCACCGCTGCGGTTATAAAATGGACTGTTTTCATTGCAATGCTAAAGTCCACCACGGGCTAATGACAACAAGAGCAAACTGCGCTCTGTCATTGGTTTGTAACATTACTTATGAAATCTTAAATATAACCACACTGTTTGGATTCATAAAATAGGTTGGTAGCTCCGTAGCTTAAATTATTTGTATTTGGTTCACTGTCATTAAACTTTCCGTTGTGACAACTGGAACACTATAAACCTTCTGAGTTACACTGTGACTCAGAAAAAAATATTGAACCGTTTCGGTTGAGCACATTCGGCTGGGTCCATTTGTGAACTGTTTCGGTGAAATGTTGGTCCATTAATTTAGTGCAAGTTTAAATGCAGCGGAACAAATGTTTCACTCGTTTCACAAGGACGCTATTCACCTTATTCCGCCCCGCCCACTTGTCCCTCTTTTTGCCACGGATCAGCACTTCCATTGTCTTGACACTATCGGTAGAGCACGAAGTCCATTGGAGAGAAAATATTTGCCGCTTAAATCTGATGTACAGTAGACTGATTTGTGTAAAATTTCCAATGCTCATTTACAGCAAGTCAACACTGCCCTGTTTCTCTGCGCAGCCTGAAAACGGCTTTGTGTCCATGTCTCTTGACGTCTTATGTATACTAATACTAGTGAAGGGTCAGGTATAATTCATGGCGGCACTCACGTGAACTTCCGGAAGTGGCGGACTACTCCTTGGGCTTATTTTGGTGTATTATTTATCAGTCCCAGAGCCTCTAGGTAAACTTTAGCTAGCCTGGCACGAGCCAGACTGATCCTCCATGTTAAGAGATACATGGGGGTACAGTCTGGAATTGTGCGATTTGAATCTCGCTGACTCCGGCAAAACCAAGATGAGCCAATCATAGCACAGGAGGCGGGAGTTAATGGTGCATCATCTTCCACGCTAGGATTTCCCATCAAACACCAGTGCTCCTCCGAGCTGTAACCAAAACAGTGAAGATGGCGGCCGCGACACAACGATATTTTACCAGTGCCCTTTGTTCTGTTTTAAATTAGCTGGACTTGTCCACAACAAGAAGCTGCTCTGAGGGCTTTCACCGGAACATTTACTCAACTGCACGTGTGGACTACAAACAATCATGGCGGAGGACGCAAACGCAAAGTGTAGGTCGCTTTGTGATTGATTGGTTCGCTCTCATTCAATACATTGCATCCTATTACCACAATTCCAGACTGTCTTTATATGTATTTATAAATACATAAATAAAGTCAGTCTGGCTTTATGCCGGGCTAAACAGCAGCGTGGCTATAACTAGCCACGTCTGATGCAACTTCTCTCATGTGCTTTTGTTGGTGCCCTACTGTGCTCTGCCTGTCATCGCTCCTGTCTAACAATACACGGTTTGTTCTGTATGAATCACTGAGCATAACTTTTATTAATACAGTTTGAAAGATAAAGAAGTTGATAGATGAAACTATTTAGTGTTATGGATAAATCTACAGAAATTGTAATAAAAAATTGTAAAAGACCTAAATGGGTCTCTTCATATTATTTTTAATACTCTGTATGTTAAAAAAACAACAACAAAAAACGTTTTTGTTGATCCGAACCGAAATATGATTTTGGTGTACTGTAACACTCCTAACTGGGACCCACCGTCACCCAGTATGTGATACAGTATACTGTATAGTTCAATTCAATTCAAGCATTGAATAAACCCATAAAGCTACAATCATGATCAAAGCAACTAATCACAAGTCCTGTTGTGTTTCCCAACTTTTTTTTAGGTGTTAAATACTGAAAGAAATGGAAAGGTCTGCCAGCCACTGAAATCTGCCACCCACTGATATGGTGCTATGAGTGACCCACATTTTAGTCCCAAACCACCACTTGTCTAAACTCTGTAGCAGATGACAATTCACCCTCATGATGAACCCATCTTGAGACAGACATCACATGCCCAGTACACTGGCTTGTGAACTGTTCATGTCAATAACAAATATTATATTTTTTCAAATATGCCATTAATAATTAGTATCTACTCATAATATTGTACAACACTATAATTATAAATGACTTATTTTGCTGCTCTTCAGAGTTCAATTGTCAGCATTTATTGTGTGCAATTTGAGAGGCCGATGTTATTGCCTATAGATCAGGTCCATGAGCTATTAGGAGAGCCAGTGATTCAGGCCCTGGCCCACTGCTCCTTAATTGGTCCCCATAGAAGGCGCACACAAACGTCACAATCACAGAGTAAAAAATACGCTTAGGAGAGAGAGAGAGTGGGTGTCCATGCAGCTTGCCATTGATTTGCTCACTCACATTGTTTCAGCTTCACTTTTCATCACATTTTCAACCAGTAGATTACTATCTTTCAAGGTGGTCTTTGAGTAAACTAAAGTGAGATAAAGAGTGGGAAATAGAAATGGAAAATGGTTGAAACATAGGGGAGATGACTCCAAAATACCTACAGGTAGATGGTTATATGCTCTCATCTGATCAGACATTGTTTTAGGGAACGGCAACGCAAGCAACACACAAACTCCAAGCAGATTTTATGGAAACAGTTTAGTAGTGTGGAAATGGCACTGAGAATAAAAATCAGATTCTGTAAGTGGGTTAGGAAAACACATAAAACTGTGAACAATGTTGCTAGCAAAGGGTGGAAACATTGAAGGCAACACAATGTCAATATGAAAATACAGTGGCAAGAAAAAGTAAGTACACTGTTTGGAATTTCTCACATTTCTGCCTAAATTTGTCACTAAATGTGGTCTGATCTTCATCAAAATCACAGGAATGATTAAACAGTGTCTGCCTGAACTAATACCACCCAAACATTTACATTGTATCATGTTTTTATTGACCATAACATGTAAACATTCACAGGAGAGCGTGGAATAAGTAAGTACATCGCCTGAATCTCACTGAACTGCAGCAGTTTTGTAAGAGGACTGGTTCAAGATTCATTCAGATCGTTGTGAGCGTCTAATCTGCAACTACAGGAAAGCAGTTATTGCTGCAAAAGAAGGATCAGCCAGATATATAATACAAGGCTTCACTTACTTATTCCACGCTGTTGTGAATGTCTTAGGTCTTACTACAAAATATCTTGAATTTGTGAATTAATTTTTCCATTGATAACACCTTGTCCAGGCCCTGAAGCAACAAAACAGCCCCACACCATGATTCTCCTGCACCATACTTCACAGTGAGGACAGGCTTTGATGTTAATGTGCTGTTCCATTTGTCCTTCACACATGACGTTGTGTGTTCCGCCCAAACTATTCAACTTTGGTTCGCGAAAGTGCTCTTGGATGCTCCACTGCACTACTGGAAAAATATTCTGTGGACTGATTAACCTAAAGAATAGTTTGGGCGGAACACACAACGTCATGTGTGGAGGAAAAATGGAACAGCACACCCACATCAAACCCTATGCCCACTGTGAAGTATGGTGCAGGGAGAATCATGGTGTGGGGCTGTTTTGTTGCCTCAGGGCCTGGACAAGGTGTTATCATCAATGGAAAAATTAATTCATCAAGATTTATCAAGCTATTTTGCAGAAAGATCTGAGAAATTCACGATAGCATGGAATAAGCGAGTGATCCCTGTATTAAATAGCTGGCTGATCCTCTTTTGTAGCAATAACTGCTTTTCTGTAGTTGCAGACTAGGCAATCACAACGATCAGGATGAATCTTGGACCATTCCTCTTTACAAAACTGTTGCAGATTCAAGGGGTGTACTTATTCCATGCTCTCCTGTGAATGTTTACATGTTATGGCCAATAAAAATCTGATAAAATGTAAATGTTTGGGTGGTATTAGTTCAAGCAGACACTGTTTAATCATTCCTGTAATTATGATGAAGATCAGATCACATTTAGGGACCAATTTAGGCAGAAATGTGAGAAATTCCAAACGGTGTACTTACTTTTTCTTGCCACTGTATATTCTCTTTCTAATCCAAGTCCTGTTCAGTTCAAAATGGCATTATACACTATGGCCTTCAAAATTTAGAAGCACCAGTGCTGAAAATTGCAATTTTATTGACAACATTGTTGTGTAGTAAGTGATTCTTGTTTCATTTTCGACCAATTTTGGCTTAATAGCAGCCTTGGCAGACTCATATCTTACTTAGGAGCCCCAAATGGGCAAACCTTCCACTGTGGTCCTGAGCAGCAAAGACTGAGCCCAAAGTTGATAAGACAAAATGAAGCAGAAACAGGCAAAGCTACTTATTGATTGCAATGTCAGTGAGGTGAAACCAAAGTAGTCTTTAAATGAATGTACACCCATGAATGCACACAAGAGATGTCATCTATCTTAATGACAGATAGAAAATGCCAAAGAGAACGAGAGCTACACATGTGCAACCTTACAGGAAATGACTATGGATACACAAAAAAGGCTCAGACAGTTTTCCAAAAGTCCAATCCAATCCAGCTTTATTTATAATGCACTTTAAAAACAACAGGGTTGACCAAAGTGCAGTACACACATCATATAAAAACACAATGAGGTGATACAAATAGATTGAAATAAAATCAGTACAATAAATAAATGGAACCCTATACAGCGCAAAACCAACAGAAGACAATGAATCAATGCAAAGTTAATCAAAAGTTAAAAGCTGAAGTAAAGAGGTAAGTTTTCAGCTGGGACTTAAAAATTGTGAGTGACTCGGCCTGCCTAAGGTACAAGGGCAGTGCCAGACAGACAGAGTTTCCAATACAATATAATTTATCCACATTATCACTAAACATCTCGACAAACCCAATAACTACGCAAGAGCTCTCTTTTTGGACTATTCATCTGCATTCAATACGATAAAACTGGACATTTTGATTTCCAAACTCTTCCATCAGGGAGGTAACCCATATTCACTGGTATGCAGCTTTCCTCATCAACAGAGTCCAGCTGGTGAAAGTAAACGATACACTCACAGAGGAGGTGGTATTCAGTTTAAAACCGTTAACTACAGCTCCCATTATCATCAATAACGAACCAATCAATAAGGGGGAGTCCTTCAAATATCTGGGTGTGGTGATAGACCAGGGGTCACGAATTAAATTTCACCAAGGTCCAAAATGAAAACAAATGGTCAAGCAAAGGTCCGGAACATACGGGGTTAATTCACGGTTAAATCAGGATTTTAAGCCTTTTTAAAATCTATTTCTGTGGTTTGAAAATAATGCAATCAATTGAATCCTGTTATGGTTTTTTGCTCTAAAAAATAAGTGTTGGCTCCTAAATAGCAGAGTGCATAGGCTACTGTAGCCTCTGTTATACACAATGCACATAATATATGACAGTGATGTGTTTCTTTGCTCAGTTCAACACACTGAGCCCTGTTTAGTCCTGGCTTAGTCCTGGTTCAGACCTGCTCGGGAAACAACAGCGCTATTTGCGCATTACGACCGCGCGTGCATATTTAATTAGGGCGTCCTCCGCTTTTGTTTTTAGCGAGCCGTATTTCAGTCATTCCGAAACCGTTTCTAAAAATTTAAAAAGTATCATGAAGCTAAGATGTAGGACTTTCTCTTTCTGTTGGTCTGGGCTATAGTTTACCGCTCTGCAGTCAGAGAGGGAGTGGGAGGGAGGGAGAGAGAGAGTGCGCAGACGCAGACGCTCATCTGAGGGAATTCACGGTCGGGTCCAAAGTTCGGATACAAGGTTCGGGTCCGGAATGGCTGGCGCATGGGTCCGGATCCGGACCGAGGTCCGCCGTTTAGTGACCTCTGTAGATAGACTGTTCTTTGTCTTGGAAACACCACATTGATTTCATCTGTAAAGACTAAACAAAGAATATACTGTATTTCCTCCGTCGCCTGCAGTCTTTCGGAGCGTCTCGTCAGGTGCTGCTTCTGTTCTTCACTTCTGTGATTCTCAGTGTCCTGCAGTACGGTAACGCTGTGTGGTACAGCTGTCTCTCTGTCAAATCTATCTAATTGAATTATTATGCAAATAAAGGTAAAATCTGCAGTTAATATAATTATTTATTGTTTAAGGGAAATTACATTCCTCTGTAATTTCAATGAGATATCGTCAGCTAATACTTAACATTTATTTTATTCATATTTTGTCGTACATCATCATTCCTTTTCTCCACTACGATTTTGCAGATTCTTTCAAGACCCTACTGTAAAAAAAATGTACACTCCAAAAAAGAGCCTTAAAATTACCATACAGTACATTCATGTTTTTTTCTGCTTCTTTTTATAAAAATCTTCAGTGGCTTTCGGGTCATTTTGACCTGAAAGCCGCAGCCCATCAAAATGACCCAAAAGCCACAAAAGGTTAACTTATATCAGATTTGGTTTCATTGAGTATAAGTTTTAATAATTTAAACATTAAATGGAAAAAAAAACAGTACAACTATTTGTATACAGAATCTATACATTGCTTTTATTTTACACTTTCCACTGTATTTTAGAGCTTTTATTTGTTAATCTGGCAATGCAATTATTTTATGCAAGAAAACATAATTAGTTTTACTATCGTACATTTGATTCCAAACCCAACCCTTACATTATCTTAACCGTACAGAACCACCTTTTTTTCTTTCTTTTTTTCTTTTCACCGGGAGCAAGGGTTTCATCAGAAAACCACAGAAAAACAGAAGGCCTCTTCAAAGCCCATTGAACCTTATCGTGGTGCTGTTTCATAAGGAACAGGTCGTTGTTTTTACAACATACAGCACGACTTCAGAGTATTAGGCTTCAGGAGTCAGTAGGGAGCACAAAATCCTAGACTATCCCATCGAGGACCACTGGCACTGACCAAACACCAAACATTTGCTCCAAACAAGTAGAACATGCAAAAGTGGATCTGCAGCCGAGTCATTTGTGCTTTTTTTTTTACTTGGGCAGCATTCACTCATTTACATATCAGATTTGGGGTCCTATACTTTACCACAGGCAAGACTCTGAATGGAGTTCTTAGTGCCGCAGCTCATGCAACAGAGAAAAAACTAGGCTGACTAGGCTGAGAATATAAACAAAAGCACATAGTGGAGCACACGTCGCTGTTTCTCGCCGCTCGATTCACATCTATGGACAACGGCCATCTGCTGACATGGACCAACAATATTGTGATCAAATTGCAAATGCGATAAATCGTTTAGCCCTAATATGAACTGGGTTGGAAAGACTGTCTTATACTTTTCAGCAGATTTGTGTTTTACGTAAACATGGAAAACTGTAAACACGATCAGATGGATGAGATGCCCTTCAGAGTAAACTCTTGTGTAAGACAACTTAAGATAATTAAGTTTATCACATTTTCTCATCTTGAATCCACACTGCTCTGTTTGCTTCAGCAAAATCTAAACACTAAGACTTACACCAAAAACACACAGCCCCCAAGCAAACTGCTTTAATCCAATGCCATCAAATATGTATTTACTTTTAATTACACCTGAAGTCAATTCTTCAGAGGACAGGGGTGGGAGCATGTGCTGACAAGCATTTAAGATGAACACTAACTGCTTGCTTAACCCATACATTCACCCTCCGTTGAGTGTTTTTAAACATGTCCTAACCTTAGCTGAGAACGGATATTAAGTAAACAATAATGTGCCACTGCACAAACGCATAAGGAAATCAATTGGTGAAAAAATGAGGTAACAGATCAGAAAAGAAGAGGATTAGAAATATTTTGCATTGAGTCCTTTGTGATTATGTCCTTGAGTTGGTCAGTGAGGCATTGAAAAGTCGATCGTGGATGTGCTGTTATCTCCAAGGCTTCTCTTTCAATGTTATTAAGACATACACAGGTAGAGTGTGTGTGCCGAATTATGCAGAATTTTGGAAACGATACTCCAGAATAAATACAACTGATAAACTACCAATTATCAGAAAGAATAGGACAATATGATATATTATAATATATAATATTTGGAAGATGTTAATGGTAGCTAGTACAATTTTGTGGGCGTGTTGCACCCGATTTATCATTAGAAACTGTGCGTAATTTTAGTACTGCAAATGTGATACAATATGTAGGCTAAACAAGTTTACTGCGTGAGCAGAGGCTGCGCAAAACTGCTGCTGCTCTTACATGACTGCTTTGCAGAAAGAGCCACATATTAAAGTTTTGATGGATAAATTACAAATGTACATTGTTAATTATTAGTAATAATTATTATAGCAAATAAAGCATGGGATGAAAACCTTGCAGCAAACAGTGATCAGCGCTGATGCATGTGGAACCGAAGATGAGGTTTTGATCAACTCCTCGAAAGTAAAAGGAAAAGAAACGGAACCGCAGGAACAAGCATGGCTCGCACATTAAAGATGCCCGTGGATGAAATTTACAGGTGAACAGCGGAACACGAGTTGTGTTTACTTCAGTATCATCATCATTACGCCATACACAGACCCTGACCTCTTCATAAGGACTTTAAAAGGATGTGGGACAGACTCCGGAAACTGTTTGATGGACAGCTGCTGTTACCTCTCCAGTTCAATGGAATATAGAAGAAAGTCAAAAGACTCGCAGGTAACGTGTACTTTCTTTATAACTCCATATAGGGGTGGGCCATATCGTATCGCATATCGTTATCGCAATATAGTTTTTGGATATCGTTGTCATTTTTTATATCGTTGTGGACACGATATAATTTATGTTATGCTCAGCTTCATCAGAGCAGCAGAAACCCTGACTGTAGAACACAGGGACAGGCGCTTACAAAGTAAAATGACATGAAGGATGTAAACTGCTTGAGTAGATCATTTTTGCTAGGAAATTAGTATTAGCGTTAAAAAAAAAGAATAAAATATCAAGGCAAGGCAACTTTATTTATACCGTGCATTTTGTACATAAGGCAACTCAATGCGCCTTCCATCAATGAATTAATCTCCCCAATAGGCGTAAGGCTGGGATTTTGTAAGTAATTTGTCCATTGTCAATTATATCGTTAAATATATCGTTATCGTGATATTTCTTTTTTATATCGTGATATAGATTTTAGGCCATATCGCCCTGCCCTAACTCCATATACCATCAAAACAACACAATTATAATTTTATTTTTGTAAATGAGCCAGATACAAACATTTAAAACTTTTTCAATGCAAACTGGTACGCAAACTGCATTATAACACAATATCATTAGCATTTTCTCCGCCTCAAATTTTGTGCATTGAGGCAAAATCAACCTGTTGCATATTCATTAGGTCCAAAGCGCTAAATTTGCACTGCGGCCTTGTGTTGTTTAATAGACATACAAATCTCAACTGCACTGGCTCTTTGCTCCACTTTAAAACGCACTATCGTGTTTGCACATGTGCAAACGCTTAGTAGCCTAAATCAGGCCCTAAATGTTGCAATGAATACTACAGTACTAGACTGTATCACAAAAACATGTTTGTTAAGTTGCAAACATTAGGCTACTATTGTTTTCTGACAGCCTTGTGCTGCATGGAAATAGAAAGACAATGTGAACCATGAACTACTGTTGCTTGAGTATGAAGACAGCGAGTGTGATGGAAGACAGGTTTTGAGTGAATAATGCAACAGTAAAACCCAGCAATATGACCACATAGGATCTTATACAACTGATGATAACAGCTGGCGGGCTGGTCATATCATCGCATAGATGTCAGTTCAGTCAGAGCTCCAGCTTCAGAAAGTCATTTTGGGTTAAATAATACATAGTCAGGGCGCTCAGATGGCCTTTATGCAGCTTTCCCATCACTCTCTGGTCCGCTCAGAGTCATCCTCAAACAGCTCACATAACATCTATACAGAATTAGGAGAGTGACTGATGCAGGTGAATAATGTTGATAATTGACTTTAAGCTAAAGTCACATAATCCATTTCTCTGCGGACAACCAAAAGGCTTGTTACATGATAAATCTTATGGTATGGTGATCAGAGGTCAGACAGACAGATGTGAATCAAGTGTAAAGACGCAGCCTAACGGACATGTCTGACTCAAAGCATGAGCACTGATGCTACTTTTGTAACAACATAGCCTACATTAAGTACTATATTTCAGAAAGAGAAGACAAAAACACAGTATTATGACTCCTGCTGTCTATTTTTTAAACACATATACTTAATGTGACAAAACACTTTTTCCCATCTTAAAAGTACCTAATTTTTCTGGCATAAAGACAACATTTCGACAGCTTATGATTGATAAGCTGTCGTGTTGACGGACCACAACATCAAGAGGCAACATTACCACTGTAAACAGTATAAGTAAAACAAATTCTCTGAAGTGCTTTACAGAGCAATTTACCTGGAATCAGCTCTCAGTCAGCACACGCAGAGTACAAAATAAATACACATTTAGAAACATGTCTTCACGAGAACTACTGCAGATGACCACGTGAAAATTAGACTTTCCTGCAATGTTTTTCATTTACTCACACTGTGTTTCACTGTATTTCTGTAGACACTTTAAAGCATGTTGTGCAAATTTACTTTTTGTAAAGTATGTAATTGTAGTCTTTTGAAGGACCCCAGGAAGACTAACTGCCATTAAACGGGCAGCTAATGGGGATCCTAATAAAACAATAAGTAACTGTAAGGTGTAGTACAGGCTACAACTGTGGCCAATATCAAAAAAGTAAAACGTCTGGCTGGTAGACGATTACATTTATCAGGATCGGAAATGTAAACTCTAAATATGATAGAATAATTGAACATACGAAGCATGTTTTAAATGATGATGAGTTGGTTTAGCCAGGTTGTAAACGAGGCCATGTCAACCATAGACAAACCGAAGCCGGGAACTTTTCAACATTGCAATGATACCCCGGTGAATGAATCTGAGTTCATGCTTCGACGCGTGTGCGTTCAAGCTTAAGGGAGTACTCTTACCTCTTGCCAGCACCGCAAAAACGTGCAAAATGAGCCCGAAGACCGCCAAACTCCAGCAGCATCCTCCCGAAAACTGTCCCATCGCTGCTCTGTATGTGGCAGTCCTTCTTCGGGGCTCCGGGTGCACCAGTCGTGGGTCTGGAGCATTGATCGTGCGCAGACGACCACTAGGACGTCTCCGCGTACAGTTCGGTGTGTGGCCAGTCAGTGAGAGCCCGCCACCAGTGCTTTCGCAGTGCGGAGCGAGACTGCGTGTTGTGGACCTCTCCGCGGTTGCCACCGTACTGAGTGCGCACGGGAAAGGCACTGCTAAAGAAGAGCATGTTATGGGGGTTGGGGGTGGCGCACCCGAACCTCGTGGACCTGTTGAAAAGACACACATAAGGTGCGGGCGGTAGCGTTTAAACACTTCTCTGCGCGTGTTTATTAAAATTGCACCCACATTTTTATTTGAATGTTCCGCGGTGGTCCCGTGGTTAAAGACCCTTAATATGAGATATTTTACGCATTTCTGTTCAAGTTCCAGGTCACCATCCCAAACAATGTTGAATGAAATTATTCAATAGCTACATGTCAGTGCATGAGAGGTATTTATAGGAATTATTCTAATAATATATTTTATTTTGGTACAATACCATAAATATAGGAGAGGAAGATGATGAAAAAAGCATCTTGACACAAGCACTAAACCAAGTCATATCAACCCATAGGCTACTGGAATAATCAAGGTCTGAAGCCAAAACGTTGAAGCGTTTCATTTTGTCACACAATTGTTTGTTTGTTGTTGTTTGTTTGCTTGGTCGGGACAGTGCTTGTTAATGAACATATGGGACTCATGCATGTAAACACGCCACTCCAGATTGTAGCCTTGGGCTAATTTACATCCGTTGTCCCACAGAGGTATCTGTGACGGCAGGGAGTCCTTACAAACACACTTCCATTATGTTGAAGAAGAGATTGAAGCATTTAACCAGCATGTACCTGGGTCTTGCTGCTGCACTGGCCTTCAGACAAAAACAGTCCAACACAAAAAGATACAGAGACACTGTGCTAGAAGATTTACTGTAAGATTTATTGTAGGCTATATCGTCTGCTGTGGTAAATGAACTGCAGGAAACCTGTACATCAAGAGAAGGGCTGAATTATATCCTTTTTAGAGACAGAGCGTCATTAGTCTATGGGGAACATTCTGTTTGTGTGCATTTGCTTTTAATTATATTTTCCACTGTTCTGTCTCGTAATTATGTTGCAATCGCAATATGATTTCTAATGTATACAGGTCACTTTCAGTTTTGATTGTAAACCTGAAGGCCCAAAGTGTCTTAGGCTTTAATCAATTGTATACAATTTATATTTCAAATGTAATTTTGTGAAATACGTATAGTATAGCCTATTGTATTGCACACTTACAAAGAAGACAGTCAAGCATGTATGTATTACTTATTTATTTAGATTAATTCCTGAAATACAGGATTTTATTAAATACATAGGGCCCTCCTTAAACACGAGATGGTTCATCTAAAGGGGAAATTCCTCTTGAAAATAAATAATAATAAAGTCATCTTTTACCTTAAGCACCACAATCCACAAATTGGTCTGCTGATGAAGAATCTCAGAATCTTATTCTCAGTGCAGAGCATAAGCAGTGTTGGGGAGTAACTAAATACATGTATTTAGAATACGTATTTAGAATACTCATTTTGTGTAACTGTATTCTGGTAAAGTTACTCTTTCATATGAGAGTATTTAGAATACAGTTACTTTCCAAATATCAAGGGAATACATCCAGTACTCAATCATTACATTAACTTTTTTCCTCCTAAAATAAAATAAATATTTCAAACGCCTTATGCCACAGTTCATACAAACACTGCACATGTGTCACATGATGCTGTAGCTGCTGCTCCATTGGTATCTGAGTTTATAACAGGGGTTCCAACAATCACAGTCTTCATTTTTGTAATTATATGCCATATTTATACAGAAATATAATGACAATCAATGTGAAAGTAATCTAAAAGTATTTTAACCATTTAGAATACAGTACATTGATTAGACAAAGTAACAAAATACATTATAAAATAAATTTTAAGGCAAGTTAAATAGGGTCTTGTCAGACTCTTTTGAGTCTGACAAGACTAAAAAGGAACTAGTTTCTTCCAGGTTCGGCAACTGTTTAAAGTGAAACCTGTTCTTTCCCGCCACCACTTTGTAAGGGATAATTTATAGAACGCCGGTCATTACCGAGAAAATAAATACGTAGCGGCGGGGTCCAGTTCGCCCTGAAGGGACAGTCCCTAATTAGGGACAGTGGTCCATGAGAGGTTAAATAATGTATCAAGTACAATATCAGAACCACACCTTGGAATATTGACAAAAAGTAGTTAAAGTGTGTGTATTTCTGTTTTCTTTTCTTTTTCTGCTGTTTTGAAAAAATAGCAGTGAATCTTTTCCCCTTGGTTCACACTCGACCTTGTCTTAAAGCCGCGAGTCGGGGGCAACGCTCTCGATTTAACGATCAATCTACGTTCCCACCCTCACCTACAGGTGAAACTTGAAAAATTAGAATATCGTGAAAAAGTTCATTTATTTCTGTAATACAACTTATAATGTGAAACTATAGACTCATGGGATGCAAAGTGACATATGTCAAGCCTTTATTTGTTTTAATTTAGAAATTATGGCTTACAGCTAGTAAAAAACCCAAAATCAAAATTTCTGAAAATTAGAATATTACATGAAAGCAATAAAATAAAATACAAATTTAAACAGAGAAATGTGGGTCATGCATATGTACTTAGTACTTAGTTTGGGCCCCTTTTGCTTGAATGACTGCCTTACTCCGGCGTGGTATGGATGCTATCAGCCTGTGGCACTGCGGAGGTGTTCTGGAAGACCAGGATGGTTCAATAGTGGCCTTCAGCTCCTCTGTATTGTTCGGTCTCATGTCTCTCATCTTTCTTTTGGAAATGCCCCATAGATTCTTTATGGGGTTCAGGTCAGGTGAGTTTACTGGGCCATTCAAGCACCGTAATCTGATGGTCATTTAACCAGGTTTTGGTACTTTTTGCAGTGTGGGCAGGTACCAAGTCCTGCTGGAAAATGAAGTCAGCGTCTTCATAAAGCTCATCTGCTGAAGGAAGAATTAAGTGCTCTAAAAGCTCCTGGTTGCGTTGACTCTGTACTTAATAAAGCACAGTGGACCAACACCAGCAGAAGACATGGCTCCCCAAATCATCACAGACTGTGGAAACTTCACACTGGCCTTCAAGCATCTTGGATTGTGTGCTTCTCCTTTCGTCCTTCAGACTCTGGCACCTTGGTTTCCAAATGAGATGCAAAATGTTCTCTCATCAGAAAAGAGAACTTTGGACCACTGAGCAACAGACCAGGTCTTTCATTCTTTAGCCCACACAAGACGCTTCTGACGTTGTTTGTAGTTCAGGAGCGGCTTAACAAAAGGAATACGACATCTGAAGCCCATGTCTAGGATCCGTCTGCGTGGTGGCTCTTGATGCACTGACTCCAGCCTCAGTCCACTCCTTGTGAAGGTTCCCCACACTTTTGAATGGTCTTTTCCTGACAATCTGCTCCAGACTGCGCTCATCCCTGCGGCTTGTGCACCTTTTTCTTCCACACTTTTCCCTTCCACTTAACTTTCTATTAATGCGCTTTGATCCAGCACTTTGAGAACATCCAACTTCTGTAGCTATGACCTTTTGAGCCTTTCCCTCCTTATGGAGGGTGTCCATGATGGGTTTCTGCACAACTGTCAGGTCAGCAGTCTTCCCCATGATGGTGAATTCTACTGAACCACTGAGAGACCATTTAAAGTCTCAGGGACCCTTTGCAGGTGTTTTGGATTCATTAGCTAACGACAGGCTGACACTTTGAGCTACAATATAGTCCCTTTTCACAATATTCTAATTTTCTGAAATTTAGATTTTGGGGTTTTACAAGCTGTGAGCTGTGAACATTAAAACAAGCAAAGGCTTGACATATGTCACTTTGCATGCCATAAGTCTATATCATATATAATATTAGTTTCACATTTTAAGTTGAATTACAGAAATAAATGAACTTTTTCACGATATTCTAATTTTCACTTGTATGGTCATGAGACTAGAAGTAATGACCGAAAGGACAAGATCGCGGATACAGGCGGTCGAAATGAGTTTCCTTCGCTGGGTGACTGGGTGCACCCTTCAAGATAAGGTGAGGAGCTCAGTTACCCGGGAGGAGCTCGGAGTAGAGTCGCTGCTCCTTCACGTCAAAAGGAGCGAGCTGAGGTGGCTCAGGCATCTGTTTCGGATGCCTCCCAGTCGCCTCCCTTGGGAAGTGTTCCAGGCATGTCCTATTGGGAGGAGGCCTCGTGGAAGGCCCAGGACACGCTGGAGGGACTATGTTCCCGAGCTGGCCTGGTGTCGCCTCGGAGTCCCTCCAGAACAGCTGGAGGAGGTGTGTGCAGATCGGGAAGTCTGGGCATCACTGCTCAGACTGCTGCCTCCGCGACCCAGCCCCGGATAAAGCGGAAGAAAATGGATGGATGGTAATCAAAGAAAGGATTTGGATGAGGACCTAGTCTATTTAAATGTTATTTTTGGCTGCCTTTAGTCAACATCTCCATGGAGACAAGCTGGAGATGTCCCGCTCCCATGTTACAGTCAGGTCTAAGGAGAGGTGAACCGCTCACAGCAAAGACACTTGTTTGTTTGTTTGTTCACTTTTAAAGGAGACATATTAAGAATTTTTCTAGCATTTTGTGATCATCTATTACACACATACAACATTATTCAACAATTTAAACATTGTAAGAGGCAATATTGACCTAAAATAACTTGAAAATACGTTAACAGTCAGGCTTAGCGTATTTATATCATGAGAAGTTATTGGCCCGTCTAGCCTCTCAATGGAGCATCTTGGGTGTCAGGTTTGACACAAACTGTGTATTTTTCCACTGTCCAATAATTCCTTGTTAACAAAGCACTTGTCAGTATAATGCCGTGCACAAATGTGACCCGCCGTGGTTTCCAGAGACACAAGTCGGCAGACTCACTTTCTCGCAAAAGGAGAAACAAGCTAATTTTTTTGAAAATTGGTGATTTTCACATTTTTGCAGAATCGTTCAGTTGAAGCCACAAAGAAGCCTCTACATGTTTAAGCTACAGTTATGGTATATTTCAAAGCATAAACTTTTAGGTTCAAACCGACTTGATTTGGGAGATTTCCGAGCTTGCAGTAGGGGCGTGACTTTGTCTGTGTCTATTTACATACTGGGTAAACACCGCTGCTTTGGTTTGGGTTGTTGACAAATGCTTTAGCAAACAAATGCCACGCAATACATACATTATACATACGCCTATTGTCGATCAGGTTTTCAGGTTGAAAAAGTCTTGTTTTGACGGAGAAATAGCGCACGCCGTGGGGGCGTGTCATGTGCGTGTGTGGCTCATGCTTATGCAACGCTTCCCTGTGTGTCTCACGGAGGCCGCTGCTGCTAACGCTGGGATAGTACTGCAGAGATTCATTTTTCTGTCCTGGCTGTAAGCATGCACAGCGCCCTGCTGACCATCACGTTTCCCGAGCCAAATCCTTGCCTTTAGAGCATGTTTTAAGACAGAAGGATGTAGTGCGGATTTGCCAAACTCTACATTGAAAATAACTGAGTGACGAAAATGGATTTACCACAATAGTGAACGAGTTTGCTGAGCAGAAGGCACGCAGAGGTTACTTCAGATGGGTGAGTGAAAGTTGTTTTTTTTTTCGTTTGTCGCCGCTGTGCCATCGTGTCTGTTTGCTTTTTGATGAGGCCATTGTTGTGCTGTACGCTTTTCTAAATATACTGTCAGTGGCTATAAGCTAACGTGGTGTGTTCAGTGGGTTCAGTGCGTCGTAAGCTGTGTGTGCAGGTTAAGGATAATATAACGTAGTCATTGTCCATGGTACTAATGATCGTGTGTCCGTTCTTCTTTCCCTCTGGTCAAATCTGTGTATGTGTTGGGATAATGTTGCTAGTTGTCATTGTTGCTGTAGAGGTAGGTTCTATGGGAAGTGGATTTATGCAAGAGATATTTATTTATATATTACCTGTTTGCAAACCTTTTTTCTTTTTTCTTTTAATGGCACATTTTTCTTGCTTTTTGCCTTTTCTACCCCTGTGCTTTACAGCTTTACGGGGCAAGTGGGTATGGCTTACCCGGGGGCCCAGCAGGGTAAAGGGCCCATGTGCAAAACTAGTTCCTCCTCTGCCTTCCACCTCTCCCTGCTTGATCCCATTATGTGTGAAGTCTCGAGCTAGACTTTGTACCCATGACCATCTCATCTGAACAACTGGCAATTAATGTTGTTCAACCCTCCTGGATTTTAATAAAGTCTTCATTGTGTCCTGCACATCCAGCTGCTCCCCGTGTGCAGGTAAGGCCTCAAAAGAATTCATCCGATTGGCGAGTTTCTTGTTTGTTTTCTCGGCCCTGTTTTATGACAGATCACAAACACAAACGCTCCATCTTACTTTGCCTTTACACGACAAGAGGCTTGTGTGGATTAGCTTGGTTTGCCTCAGATCTGTATACTCTGTCACTCTTTCTGTCACTCCACTTGTTGTAGAGATCTGGAGCAGATGTCATCCCCATAACCTTTCATTAAGCATTTTGTTTATTTTAAAATGTTTATTTATTATTTGCTCTTGTCCACAAAGACAAAACAACACAGAAACATCCCAAAAAAATATTCAGATGCACAAAAACACTTTAATTCCTAAGAAAACATAAACAAAAAGACAAAAAAACACCTTAGTTTTGATAGAGAGAAGCCTCTGACCATGAGCCTAGATCATGGTCAGAAGTAAATTAATTATTTAATTACATAGAATGGTTGTTTATGTTGAAGAAACTAAGGCACCCGGAAGAAACCCATGCAGATATGGGGAAGAGCATGAATACATAGTCTGGGAATTGAACGTGACCATGTTCGCTGTCAGGCGGAGTGTCAGCCACTCAGCTGAAAGATCTACAGTGAAGAATGAGGTAGAATACATTTGTAAACACAATAAAAGTGAGTGTACATGCGGGTGTCAAATCTATATTGGATAAAGTCTAGACAATAACCTTGATTGAGTCCTACGTGACAGTGTGCTGTGATGGATGAAGTTGACTGTGGACGATGTCTTGAGTTTCAAAACAGTCCCGACAGTTGGACTTATTTTCTGGATCTTTGACTCAGGTATTTATCCAGTCATTGAGTGTTTAAATCATTTCATTATGACCATCCATCATCTCCCTATCTCAGTGGGAGACAAACAGTGATGGATCCGCGCCTGTCATCAGCGTTCCACCTTTAAGAAGGGCTGTGCTCCCATGCCTCTGACACTGCACATTCATGTCAGAGAGCTGTGGAATACAAAAGGCACAACTTGGGTAAAACAGTTTAGTGTGTGTTTCAACTTTTATAGTCTTTCATTGTTAGTTCAACAGTTACAGCTGTCGGTGGCATGTGAATCCAATCAAGTTGTCAGGAGTTTCCTCATAAAAACAAAAAAACAAACAAACAAAAAACACAATGTCCAAGCAACTGTAATGTCCAAATAAACAGTTGGCAGCAGATGGAAACGTATCCCAGTCGTCCCCTGTCCTTAAGCCATTGCGGCAAGGAAAAACTATGAGGAATGGACATTTATTTTCACATGACCCAAGTCGCCCAAAGTGCTTCACACGGGGGACGGGGATTTTTCCATTCACTCTACAGGGCTCATGTACATAAAAATGTACATGAGCCTCCTCCTCATAGGTTTACTGCTTGAGTGGGGAGTTTGAAATTGCTATGAGTGAATAGGAAAGGAAAGAGAGCATTACTGCTACAGTATAAGCTGATGCTTAGTGATGCCTAACACTAATTACATTTTCTGCTCCTGTTTTAATGGTGTTTAGTGAAGTCTTGTGGCGGAGGGATGGGAGGGTGTGCCGGGCGTATTGTTTTAAATGTTGTAATGTGTAAAGCACTTTGTGATACCTTCGGTATGAAAAGCGCCTTATAAATAATTTGATTGATTGACAAATCAATCAAAGAGGTTATCTCTGGTCTGAGTTCATGTACATGCTGCCTTGATGAATTACCCACTAGATTTCTGAAGTCTGTGCTGACCAGCTTGTTACCACAACTTGTTCAGTTAGTCAACATCTCATTTGAGACTGGAGCATTTCCAAAGGCCTTGAAAACCGCGGTCATTAAGCCTCTTCTAAAGAAGAGCAACCTTGATCCCAAGGTACTGAACTACTGGCCCATATCAAACTTTCCATTCTTAGGAAAAGTCCTAGAGAAAGTAATATATCAACAGCTCACTTACTTTCTCCTATCTAACAATGTGTTTGATACTTTCCAGTCAGGATTTAGGCCCCACCACAGCACTGAGACAGCTCTGATCAAGGTGACAAATGATATCCGTATGAACACCAATGCAGGAAAGGTCTCAGTTTTCGTTCTGCTGGACCTGAGCGCTGCCTTTGACACAGTGGACCACGGGATCTTACTTCACAGGTTAGAAAACTGGGTGGGAATCTCTGGTACTGCTTTAAGTCCTATCTCGAGGACAGGACGTACTTTGTCGAAATTGGCAACTGTGTCTCAGACAAAATTTCCATGACCTGTGGAGTCCCCCAGGGGTCAATCTTGGGACCCCTCTTATTCAACCTGTACATGCTTCCATTGGGTCAGCTAATAAACAGCAACAATGTGTCGTACCACAACTACGCAGATGACACTCAGATCTACGTGTCACTGACGGCAGGTGAACATGGGCCTGTAGATACACTCTGTCACTACATCGAACAGATCAGTTTGTGGATGCAAAACAACTTTCTCCAACTAAACTCAGACAAAACTGAGATCATTGTCTTTGGCCCACAGACACAAAGACAAAGTGTTATCAGTCACCTTGAGTCTCTCGCTCTGAAACCAAAAAATCAGGTTAGAAATCTAGGAGTAATCGTGGACTCAGACCTGAACTTAAACAGCCACATCAAAGCAATAACATCAGCTTTTTACCATCTGAAGAACATTGCTAAGATCAGAGGAATAGTGTCAAAACCAGACTTAGAGAGACTCATCCATGCATTTGTCTCCAGCAGGTTAGACTACTGTAACGGCCTGCTCACTGGCCTTTCTAAACGAGCTGTTAGAGCTGCAGTACATCCAGAACGCTGCTGCTCGAGTCCTGACAAGAACCAGGAAATACGACCACATTAGTCCAGTGCTCCGGTCTCTGCACTGGCTTCCTGTCACTCAGAGAATAGAATTTAAAACAGCTCTGCTTGTGTACAAGTCTTTTCATGGTTTAGCACCAAAGTACATCTCTGACATGTTAGAGCCGTATGAACCATCTCGGGCCCTGAGAACTTCAGGGAGGGGTCTCCTGGTGGTTCCCAGAGTCAATAATAAACACGGTGAGGCTGCGTTTCAGTTTCATGCAGCTAAAATCTGGAACAGTCTTCATGAGGATGTGAGACAGGCCTCAACTCTGACAATGTTCAAATCCAGGCTGAAAACAGCTCTTTTTACCCTGAAAGTATTTTATCTGCACTCAAATAGCACTTCCGTTTATTATTTGACCTCTGACTCCTGTACGCCCAGTCTCCTGTGTTGTGGTTGTTGCTCCTCGTCGCTCCATTCAGGTAGTATCCATATTATCGCTAAATTGAATCACTGGTAGTAACTAGTCCCTGTTAATGTTTAGTTGCCGCGGCGCCGCTATGGCCCGCGTTCTCCCGGCCATGATAGTTGAGTGGATTGGCTGTGTTGACTCGGACCCCGCTGTCAAAGCCCCGACATGCTTTTACATTTGTAGCCTCTGGTCAAGGAGTGGTCGTCACTGCGGCCTGCCTTTTTCCCTGCCTTTTACCACCTTTTGGTTCGCCTGTTCTGTTATTATTCCCCGTCACTGGATTCGTGGAGCGCCGTATGTGCGCAACGTCGTCATGGGTAAACTGTGACGGTAAACTGACTAAACGAACTGTGAAACAAACTTTGGAAAAACCTGGTCTTAACTAAAGAATGTGAAAATAAATGTAAAACTTTTCTATACAGTGCCTGGCCTCTGTGATCCATTTATTCAACAACGAACCTACGTGCCATCTCCAGCTGGCGTTGTTTGGCAATTTTATGTTTTAAAAGAGCTAAGTTAACCCTCGCATTGCCACAAGTGATTCTTTTATATGTCAGATCTTCCATGCCTATAATAAAGCTCCAAAAGGGCTAGAAATGGTGTCAAACATTTCTGTTCAGAGCGTGTTGAAAAGTTGTAGGAAGCCAAATACAGATTATTAATCCAGTTTTCGTGATAATCAGCCATCTTTGTTTGCCCATGTTATTTGTAATTTTGAAGCGTAAATTGATCAGATCAGAGAAGCACCATGTGCCAGCCATGTGGAGGTGCTCTCTGGAGAGGGACTTTGATGTGCAGTCTAATTAACTTAGGGCTCTGCTTTAATCAACCTTTTACAGTAAACTCATACTTTGCTTCCTCCACTCAGTTTTCAAAGCTGGCAGTGGTATATTACTGTACAAATATATTTTTTAAATATTTTTCAAGAGTTTAAAATACTTTCAACATAATTAATATACTTGTCCATTTGTATCAGTTGCCCAAGTTGCCAATATCTTTTAAATAGGTTTTCAGAAGATCGCAATTTATAATTTACGTGACATTTTCCTTCTGTCTGACCCTTTCCTTTTCTTTCTTTTATTGAAAGGTGCCAGTATGGAAAAACAACCAAAGTGCTTTCAGGTTATTCAGGTGCTAATGCAAAATGTTTTCACACAAAAGGTAAGTGCTTTTCCAAGTGTTTGAATACATTGAATTTTAAAAGGCATATGAGAGACGAAAGAAAGTCCACAATGCATGAAACCCTCTGTACCAGATTTTCGAGTGGAAGAATGTTTTTTTTGGTCCACCAGTTTATTTTGAAAACAGAGGGGGAACATTTTTCAATACAGGGTCCCTTAAAAAGCATTGTAGTCTATGTTATATCTTTAAATATATGTATCCTTTTTTATATTTCTGTGTGGCATGTTCTACTTCGACATTCTTGTTGCTAATGGTGGCTGGCGAATTTCACAAATTTGTGTATGCAACTTAACCTTATCTTGCTCACTCACACAGGTGAAGCTTGCCATTAGGTAAGGCAGGCAGCTGCCCCCCCCCCCCCCCTAAACGGTCAAGGAAGTGAGTTGGCTCATTATGCACAAGGAATCATGCCTTACAATGAAAACTCAATTGAAATTGTCTTCCAGATGACTGGTGCTGCAGTTACACAATCTCACCTCAACAACCAACAAAGATACAAATGGTTACAAAACGTTAAAGGAAATGTGTTACTGTGATCTACAAGTGAGGTCAGAGCATGTTATGAATGGTTGCAAGTCAGCAGCATATCTGTAAGGTTTTTTTGACAGATTAAAAGTGATAAATGAAAGTTGTGCCGATTAAAGAAACGTATACCAACTAAAATGAGAGCAGACTGGTGTAACCAATAATAACTGATGAAAATATTACCAAATTTTATTACAACAATAATAATTGTTTTAAAATGCTATTAAAAGTTTAATAATTACTAAAAATAATTAAAATGGGGGACATCGAAGAGGAGGTCCAAATTCCTCGCTAGGAGTCACTGGTAGGAGGCGGAGTGGCAGCACTTTCCCAGCATGGGGTTCCGGGTCCCAGCCGAGACCCGATCCGACGTAGTCACCACGTTGCGTAGGTTAGCCCTGAGACCAGCTGGAGCCCCGTCTCGCCCCGGGTCCTGCCCCTCTCCCGATCTGCCGGTGCCGCACCTGGGCAAAAGGCAAGGGGACCAGCACACACGTCCTCGTACACTAGACACCCAAGGCCACTCAGTACAGCATGGTGATAGCGTCTTGGCGGTACTCACTGACAGGGAGAGCTCTTCGCTCTCCCGCTGTTTGATCTGGCCTCACAGCTTTCCCGAAGCAGACAGTCAGATGTGCGGGGGTCACCATAGTGACAAATGAGGGAGGCGTAACTCAAAATACACAACATGGGAAAACATAATCACGGCAAACCAAACAAAAACCAAACAGAAATATCACAAAATGCCATCCCATTTTGACTGGATTACATATGTAATTCACAATTAGAGTAATTTATTTGGCATCACCTGCACCATACTGAATGATGAACATCATATAATGTAACTTCTGAATATAACTTGTATCTGACTCAGTCACTTGAAGAATAATCTACATACAAGGATCACCAAATCCACAATTGGTCAAATGTTTGTACCATCACATTCAGGAACTGAACATGCCATGCTGGGGGCTCGCTATGGGACACAATGGACGCAACCATGCCACGCTGTATCAATCGTGCGTCGATAGGCTAAGATTGACGCCATATGACTTGGATTTGCAATGGCAGCCTTTAATAATCACACGTGTGTCTCCATTTGACTGATGCCCAACACATGATATTTTTCAAGTGAAATGGAAATAAATCAATCAATGCTCCTAATTCTAATGCAATTGACAAAAATCATTCATATAAATGCAGTAGTATTTGAGGCCCTGGGGCAGAGCTGCACAAAGTCCACCAGCGTGATGTGTGGATGTTGTTTTGATGTGCACAGGTCATAATGTTGATGTTAATTATTAATTTAAAAAAATGGCACCATCTGTTTGATGCCTGTGCCAAGGCTGTGTGCAATCTGTCCACTCCAGCGCTTCCACAATGGACGTTTATTCAATAATCAACCTCTGAAAGAGAACTAGGCCAACTACAAAAGGTATGGTGACATATTATACCCTCAGCAACATGTTAGCTGGCCCCTGAATAATTGACAGTGTGATGGGAAACGGCTCCTAACATGAAGCTTTGGCCTGCTATGTTTAACTTAGGCTTCAATTCATCAACTCAGCATTGATTAACTGCAAAATGCTAAATATACAGGGGAGTGTTTTGAAGTAAAATAGGGACAGCTCAATGTGAAAACTGATGCAATACCTCTTTTTCAATTAAATTAATAATTTTTAACTGATGGGTTTTATTGGATGGGACATTTCAAGGTTTAAGGGGTGATGTACGGGGAGAGACATTCAGCAAATTGTTGGAACCGAAACTCATTGAGTTGAAACAGTGATCCGGGGCCGTGGCAGCTGCCTTACCCAATAAACTATTTTATGCCAAGAATTTAACATTATACAGTATATGGTAAGTGGTCAGAAGAATATCTTAACTTTTTCTTTTGTTACCATCTTATTTTCATATTCACTGTGAGCCAAATGGTTATAAGTTTTGTTAATCATTTCAGTTTGTGGAATTTGGAATAAACAGTTATATTTTCTGATTCACATTGTGCTGGCAGAAGGAATTATATTACTATATATTTTCCA
Source organism: Neogobius melanostomus (assembly GCA_007210695.1). Taxonomy (NCBI): domain Eukaryota; kingdom Metazoa; phylum Chordata; class Actinopteri; order Gobiiformes; family Gobiidae; genus Neogobius; species Neogobius melanostomus. The sequence continues at coordinate 824,209 of VHKM01000393.1, forward strand.
TTAACAACTCACAAGTGAGAAACACAGCTTCTTGGAGTTCCCGTCTCGTCTGCATTGCTCCCTCCAGTCTTTATTTGTCCTAATGGCACATAAGGTTAAGGACCATTAGGCGGCCCCCTGGACTAAGGCTGCACCTATTACACAGCCCTATAGCTTTCTTCAAAGGGCGAGGCCTACTTTATCACTGCTCAGCCAGGACCTCTCTCAGAAGGTCAGGCTTTCCTAATGAGTTGTGACTTGAGTGATGAGCAGATAAGAGAATGGAGAAAACTGCCAGTGAGGAGAGGAGAAAGAGAATAATGAAAAGTTTCACTCCTTCAGACCCACATTTTTTTTTCTGCTGGTGTAGTATACCGAGGGGCAAATTACCAGGTAAGAACACAAGGCACGTTTCTGATGAAAGGACAGAGACGTTCACTTCGGGGGGGGGGGGAACACCTATATAATTCCAGTGTGTTCCTAAACTGTTAGAGCTGGCGTTTGTGAGTCTGTTGCAAGTCTGAACTCTATATTATTATAAATTATTGTGGTTAACATTATTTGAAGAAAAAACCAACAACACATTTTTGCATTATGATCCATAACATTCAACAAACAGCACAATGGAATGGAAAATACTTTATTTGTATAGCATGTTACATGAGACAATTTTACATTCACTCCGTGGTGACAAGCTACCATAGTAGCCATATCTACTAGATATTGGTCCTCCTGACATCAATTATATCCTCCGACAAAGATTAGCCACAGCCGTGTTGGTAAAAAAGCATGTAGGATTGTGCTTGAAAGTGCTAAAACTCAGTATGAATAATGATAATAATTAAAGAAACTAATTATTAGCTTCTAAACTTACGATCTCTCACACCTGGCCTCATCCATCATATTTACATTGGAAAATGTTGCATTTTAAGATCAAGGAATTAATCTTTTAACTTTATACTATACGCGAGTGGTGACCAATGTGTCCATTTTTGACACACATCGTTAGGGCTGAAACAACTAATCGATTAATCGATAGTCGACAACTATTTTAGTAATCGATTCATCGTTTTCTGGTTCAGACAGATTCAAATAGAGCAAAAATGACATGAAAATTTAGTATTTTTGATGAAAACTTGCTTTGTTTTTATAGTTAGGGTCTGTAGTGTTTTGTACATTGTAAATTTCATGAATATCCGTCTGTGTCTCATCCAATCAGAAAGCAGAATTAGGGCTAAGAGCCTCCAACAAACATTTACTTTAAGTTTACTCCATCAACACATCCACAAGCACCGCCACTTTTGCTTTATATGATGAAAACAATGTAAAATATAAAATTTTCCTACACCATTCACAGCCAAGTGATTAATCGATTAATCGTAAAAATAATCAATAGATTAATCGATTACAAAATAATCGTTAGTTGCAGCCCTACACATCGCCAGAGATAGTAAATGTTTTAGTAAATTTCTGGTAAAGTTGAATAAATCTACACAACTCCAGCCTCAAAATCTGTCCCTTTATATATAACTCTGATTTGTTTTAGAAAATGACGGTGTTTCCCCAACTTGTATTTGTATATACTGTAAGTATTGTGTTGGTTTTACCCAGGGGTGAAAGTAGCTTTTTTTCTTGCCGGTACTATGTCATTATATATATATAAATAAATAATTTAGCCAGTTTTGGGAGAATATTTCAGTAACATATTCCACTGCTTAGTCCAAACAGAGTACTGTATTCTGAATACTTAGAATACTTTCACGTTGATTAACATAATGTTAATGCATAAATGCGGCATACGATTAAGAAGATGTTTAGGCTATTGTTACATGCCTGTTACCAACTTATTTACCACTAATGTGGAATGCAAAAAAAGCACTTTGCAAATGCCCAGAGCCCAAAAGGACAGAGCTAAATTTTTCCCCGGCCATTTTGACCTTTTTTGTCTTCTTAATGTTATGATTATGAAACTGAAATTTAATGAACGGGTACTTTAATGTATTCCTTTAATATTACTGTACTCAGTAACTGTACCTGAATACAGTTACCCAAAATGAGTATTTTAAATATTCTAAATACATGTATTCAGTTACTACCAACACAGCAGTGTTTTCATAACCAAATCTGTTTCAGCGGCATAAACATATGCATTTGTTCTTAATTAAATTCCCACAACTTTACTTTCACACGTGTCATCTGTGGACTAGTAACAAATATCCAAAACGATTTAGAAAGAAAATCAAAACGGAGATAGGGGAGTATTTGCATCTATCTTTAGATCCTCATGTATGTCATGCCTTTCACAACAAAGGCTTTTGCTTTTATTTTGTAAGGCCAACAGGAAGCGCTCAGTTCTCATTATGCTACTTGACAAACAGGGAACTTTAGAAATATTGACCGTTGTTTTGGTAAAGGATTTAACATTTCCAAGACCTGGATAAACAGGACATTTGTGACGCGTTCCTCAACTGCAGAGAGAGTCTAGAGAGGGAGAGGCGGACCCAGCGCGGATTTGTTCGCTCCTCCTTTTTTCGCAGGTAAACAAACACGCTGTGAAAGTCCCGCGAAGGAAAACCAGAAAAGCCAAAAGAGCCCGTATAAGGGGACTCTCATTCTAATGTGACAGCTTTAGGTGGAGGAGCGCGTGTGAGCCGTGGCGCTGACGGCTCTGTCGTGTGATGCGTAAAGACGCACGGGGGCCCGCAGCCAAATTGGCAAAACTGCGCCGTTACCGTGTGTGCAGAAAGTTCAGGGACAGAGCAGATGAGATCCAGTCTGCCGAGTCTCTATATTGCATTTAAGTGGCTGAACTTCAACGCGTTTGAGCTCACAGTGTAATATTATTGGCAGACTGCTGTTTTGTGCGTAAGGTGAGAGAGCGCACCTCTTCTCCTTCCTGGTACGGCGTACCACCGGCAAATCTTTTAACGGTACGCAGTACCGGACCGTACCGGCTTACTTTCACCCCTGGTTTTACCCTCTTGCACTGCGGCTCATCTTCGCCAGGAACGATTAAAAAATGGATCTTTCCTGGATAAATATATAAATAAGAAAAAACATTGTGTGGTGTGACAGAGCTGACTTTAAAGCCTCCATTTCTACCTTGTCCCCCCTCACATAATTCAAGCCTCTCTTACTTACCTTCTTCGCTCAAAACTGCTGCTGTCACTCCTACACTTAAGAAACCTGATCCTTCTGACCTCAGTAACTTCAGATAACTTTCAAATCTACCTTTCAGCTCCAAAATTCTTGAAAAACGGTCGCTGCTCAACTACATGCTTATCTTTCGTCTAATAACCTCTTTGAACAATTTCAATCTGGCTTTCATTCTCTAGCACTTAAAACCGCCCTTTTCAAAACCACCAACAACGTTCTTCACTCTGCTGACTCTGGTATCCATCCTCCTTCTACTTGATCTCAGTGCAGCCTTCAACACCACGTCACACTCCATCCTCCTGGGCAGACTTTCCAGCATCGGCATCACAAGCACTCCCCTCTCCTGGTTCTTCTCCTTCCTTTCAGACAGCACCCAGTTCATTCACCTCACACCTCTTCCCCGTCGCTTCAGGTGTTCTTCAGGGTTCTGTCCTTTGTCCCCTGCTTTTCATAATTTACCTTCTCCCTCTTGGCCAGATATTCAGAAAACACCACATTCACTGCCACAGCTGCGTGGATGACACCCAGATCTACATCTTCAGCAAACCCAAATCCACACACCCTGCCCAACTGGCGGCCTCCATGAAATACAATCTTGGTTCACCTCAAAATTCCTCCAACTGAACAGCAATAAAACTGAACTTCTCCTCATTGGCATCAAGTCGATCCTAAAGTAAAATAAAAAATTTCTCCATTTCCATTGATGGTTCTTTATCTCCCCCTTCCCACAGGTAAAGAGCCGGAGTGACATCCTCGACAGCACCCTCTCCTTCACCTCGCACATTCACAATGTCACCCACCCAGTCCACTTTCACCTCAGAAATATTCCCAAAAAAATAAAAGAAATTGTATCAATTGTCATTTTTTTATTGTTTAATTGATTTTATGAATTGCCTAATGTCTGATCACGACTTCTGCCACAAAGAACAGAAAACAGACTAGCTTTTATTGGCCATGTGACCTTTTGACCAGTAAAGGCCGGTGGATTACACGGATATTCTTATTTTTTGGATAGCTCTTTGCAATGGGAGTTTTCACTGGAGATGCAAGATGAAGTGGGGTTTGCTGATAAGGACGAACTCCACTATTAAGCTATTTACATGTAAAAACATGTAAAAAATAAAGAATAATCATAAAGTTCAAAAAACAGAAAAAACCAAGGCACTCTCTGGTGAAGTTAAAATGCCTTTATTTTTATGGCATGTCTAGATGAACAAACATAGCCCCAACGCATTTCAGCTTCAAAAGCCTTCTTCAGGGGGGTTTGTTTTTGACCCCCCTGAGGCTGAAACGCGTTGGGGCTATGTTTGTCCATTTAGACATGGACAAACATAATCAGTAGAACCGTGGCACGGGGTTCAGCGTCTCCGCGCATCATTGCAGCCTCGGTGTGCGTTCTCTCATAGAAAATAAAGGAGGCGGCTCTTTTGCCGCACGTCAAGGCGTTTCGGTGTGCGATGGGGCGAGCAAAGCCCTTCGACATTTAGGCTAAAGTGAGCCTTAATCATTTTAAAAGTTACTCATCTACCGTTCCTCAGCCAAGAGCAGCATTGATTAGAAATCCCGTCTCACTTTTGCGTTTACTGCTAGACGCCTCTAGTGCCTGTTGGCGGCTATATATTGGCCGCCCCGTCATGTTGGCCACAGGGTTCAAAGCGTGGGAAAGAAGTAGCGGCAGAAATTACGGTAATATATTTTTGTAACTCGTTACCCCCAACACTGGAAATAACCTGATATCAGCGAAAAAATGACACATAGGGCCTACGCAAGTGAGACCAGGACGCTTCCATATTTTACCTTTTTAAATCTCCATTAATTTATTATTGTTGCTAATCCTATGATGCTTAGCCATATGCCATCACAGTCCTGAGTGGTTTACCTTACTGTTTACTCCGCGGTTCACATCTGTTTTTATTTTCTGTTACTGGTACAAGATAAAGGTAAAACTCAAACCACTACACATTTAAGCAACACCTCCAATGCTCACTGCATCACAAAATACGTGTTCAACCAAATAACTTCTGAAAACAAAAGCATGACACGGACGTTCACCTCGGATCACCAAATCCCATCTCTGAAACTAGAGACAGCAAGCGTTTGTGTTCTCATTTTAAAAACCAAAGCCACAAACTGAATCTGACAGCTTGAGAGGAAAAAGAGAAAACTTTGTGGTGCCACTTTGTACGTCCTTGCAGATTAGTTTGCACCTTCAAAGACAGTGAGCCAATTGTGTGCCTATGAATATGAGAGCACACACACGCATCACTTGGTAGAAAGCTGATTAAAGACTGAAAGAGGAAGTTGATTTGGACCCCACAGTAGACCAACAATCCATGGGATTAATCAAGATGGTGTCTATCCATGCGGGTTAATTAGGGTTAAATGATAATTAGGACGCCATTAAAAAGGCAAATAGCCACAGAAGGCTGCTAATCTGCACACTGTTTGTTGTGTATTATTTAAAGATCGCTGAGGCTAGGGGCGAAAGCTGCTGGCGTGCACTTTTGTTCAGATTGCTGCTTATGTGTTGTATGCTGATAATGTAATTCACACATGTCGGGAACAATTTTCCACCTTGCTGAAGCGGAACCAAGATGTAAATCATCCGACATTTTGCACCTTGCAGTTGTTTCCGCAAAAGTGCAAGTACATACAGTAGTAATGCAGGTGCAGTCTGTGTTTCAATAAGTAAATGTCCAAAGGAGCCAAAAGCCTGTGTGTGCGCCATATGTTTGGAACAGAATATGATGCTATCACCCCAGAAAGTAATATCACACACAACATGCAGCCATTTCTATATTGTTTATGAATGTCTCCTGTGTTGCCCTATTCTGAGGTTTCCTTGTCTAAACCAGAAATCACAAAATCCAGATTATACATACATCTTGTAATTGTTTGTACCCCTGTAACAGCACATCGTCACGTGAAGTGACCCCAAAAGCTTTGAATTTTCCTTCCCATTAGTATTCTATTATATGTATTATTATGTATTAATACCGGAAGCATTGTTGACCAAAAATTCATTTTTCCTGGAGAAATGGTGAGCTATAATGTTCGAATTAGATGCGCATCCTATGGGTCTCCATAGGATGCGCAGCAGATACACCACACCTCCACCTGGGCATCCACAGGAGGGCACCCATATTAGGGTGGGGCAGGCAAACAACACAAGCAAAGCAATACCACAAGGACAGAACAGACAACCTGCTGTATATGAACAAGGACAGAGGCAGGTCCAGAACATCCTACAAAGTCAATTAAGCCCGGGAGGGCGGAGGGGCCAGGAGGAGGGAACCAGAGTCAGGTGGGTCAGTGGGCCACGGAGGCAGGGAAAGTGCCAGCGACAGTAGGGTGTGGACACAGGGCAAGAATGGAGAATTGTGAGATACTGCCAAGGAGGCAGGTAATGCAGAGATGATCTCAGAGGCGGCCTGGGAGCGCCTGCTGGAGGCAGAGGCGGGCCCGGGATCTTTGGCGTCGGCTGGGAAGAGCTCAGGTGAAGAGCAGGGAAAGGAGTTGGCCGGGAAGAGCACAGGCGAGGAGCAGGGTCAGGGGTTGGCCGGGAGGAGCTCAGTCGAAGAGCAGGGTCGGGGTTGACTATGGGGGAGCTCAGACGACGAGCAGGGACAGGGGTTGACCGGGAGGAGCACAGGCGAAGAGCAGGGTCAAGGGTTGGCCAGGAGGAGCTCCGGCGTGAAGAAGGGACAGGAACACAAAGAGCCTACCCCGGACGGAAGACGGTGGCCAGCAGTGACCCCGGGACAGGAGGAGCCCACCCCGGACAGAGGTCTTGGTTCGGCTGTGACCCCGAGACAGGAACACAAGGCAGCAACCCTGGACGGATGTCCAGCGGTACTGTGGTAGGGCCAGGAGACAACCACCCTAAGGAACGAAGTATCCAGCAGTGGCACAGAGACAGGAACCGAAGACAACGGGAAAAGGTATTATACTATTCGGATGCTTCTTATCATGGTGGATGCTGATGCACATCCGGTTTGGGCTCAGACCTCTTACCAATTTGCTTGATTCAGATGCACCCCAGGGAGAATCCCGGTGTGGAGTTGTTTTGTTGCCTCAGGGCCTGGACATCCCACTATCATCAATATAAAAATGAATTCACCGGTTTGTCAAGATATTTTGCAGGAAAACCTGAGACAGTCACAACAGTATGGAATAAGTAAGTGAACCCTTGTATTAAATAGCCGGCTGACTCTTCTTTTGTAGCAATAACTGCTTTTCTGTAGTTGCAGATTAGACGCTCACAACGATCAGGATGAACCTTAGACCATTCCTCTTTACAAAACTGTTACAATTCAGCGAGATTCCTGGGTTCACTCACTTTTCCTCCCTGTCCGGTGAATGTTTACATGTTATGGCCATTAACAACATGATAAAATGTAATTGTTTGGGTGGTATTAGTTTAAGCAGACACTGTTTACTTGATGAAGATCAGACCACATTTTATGACCAATTTAGGCAGAAATGTAAGAAATTCCAAAGCGTTCACATACACTTTCCTCCCACTGTACCCATTGGAAACCTATGCCTTGAAACCAAATTCACAATCACGAAGAGGTTGTCATAGTATTAGGAGTAGTAAATGCAGTGAAACAATCAAAAACATGAATATGTTTTTAACCGAGAAGCTTCACGACATAAATTTTCTACTTTACATGAATGCAGCGCTATACAGTAATTTGGAGAGAAAAACATTTTGACGGTGCTTTCCATTGAAGATGAACACTATTAGTCTCACAGAGCTGAGGGCTTTATCTATTGACATGACTTATTGTCTTCTAAATGGCTGCAGTCTTTCTATTGCATCTCAGGAGAGCACACTGAACAATGGGGCTGTAATGAAGTTCTTTGAGAAATGACACCTGCAGCAACTCAGCCAGTTTCATCAGACTAGCGCTCTACTGAGGTTCACAAGTGTAATCAGCATGTTTGGGCTTTCAGAGGAGACTAAAAGAATGGCCACGGCTTAATAACACAGGGAAAAATGTTATCTCCGCTGGAAACAGTAGTTTAACAAATTGTGGCCACTGCTGCTTACTGAAGAGCTGAGGCCACAGTAATAAAGATACAACATAACGGTACAGTGCACTCAGGGAGCATTTTAACCCTTCCTATGATGATGACTGAGACTGAAAACTTTTTTTGTTGTTGAGCTGCATTTGCTGTAGTTTGTTGTTGTATCCTTGGGCAAGACATTTTCCCATCTCACCAGGATGAAAATGCTGATGTAGTTCTGTGATATGGTGGTTATTACTTCAATTGCACCAAAAAAAATTATCCAACCATTAAAACACTGCTCAAATTATGATTTAACCCTAACCTGAATTTTCAAATATCATCTCAAAACAACACTCATGACCAGTTCTCAAGACTACAAGGGGGAGAAGTGTCTGTGTGTGTGTGTGTGTGTGTCTGTGTGTGTGTGTGTCTGTGTGTGTGTGCGCGTGCGTGCGTGCGTGTGTGTGTCTGTGTGTCTGAAATGTGTTGGTTTAATTTGTTTCATTCAGTGCATCCGTTCAGAGAGCTCCGGAGTATTGATTGTATTTGACAAAGGGCCTTCACCAGGAAGGATAATGCAATCATATTCCCATTAACGACAGGATGGTTGAGCTTCCAATGTGCTGGCCTTTTCATTTTGCTCATATTCAGCATTAATTATTTTTCACATATTGTGTTCTGTCACTCTCTACAGTCATCATGCTAGAGCACGGGAGAAAAAGATATTTCAGCTAATGATTGGTAGCTTTTTTAACCACTTCAGATGAGGTTGAATTGATGACTAATAACAATTACTTGAAATAGGGTGACATAAGTTCTGAGGGGAGACAAAGGGCTTATAAATCTTAAAATTGTTTATAATTGTAGATCTTTCTCCAGCTCTTGGATTCCAGTGACCCAAATACACTGTTTCACAGTTCAGGTTTAGGATCAAGTCTATGGCAGATCAAACTCTGGAGCAGTGGCGTAGCCAGAAAAAAGACACTGGGTGTGCACCAGCAAACACTGGGTGTGCCAAATTTATTATTGTGACCTAATGTAGGATATCACTGTTTCCAGCTCGCTGTATCTCTATGTAACCTTTATGCCGGGCCATAGCAGAAGAGTGAGCTTTACTTTTTCATGTTTCACACAAAACTGACCTTGATGTCCCCAGTCTCTCGTTCCTATTTTTCCGAATCTGTCCTCCTTAAAGCTATGGTCACAACCGGCCGTACGAGCTTCTATGGCCGGTCTACGTGAAGAAAACGCACGGAGAGCGCGCGTGTGATGTGCTTATTTTGGAGCCGCAGACTGGCCGCAGACCCGCCGCAGAGGTCCTTTGACATGTCAAACAAACTCTACGGGCGCTTACGTTTTTTTCAGATTGCAAGAACGCCGCACGTCTGCGTGAGTCGTCTGTACGGCAGGCGTATGTCTTTCGTACGTTTGGTACGAAACTTTTTCCGTATGCCACACTTGCAGACTTCGTATATGTGTCGTGTGCCACACGCACACCATTAGTGCGGCCAACACACGGTCAGATATCTCGTGCTCTCGTCCTCTATAATGTCGCGTAAGTCGTTCGTGAATTGCCCGTGAGTGCATCTACCGCACGAAAACTCCGATGTATAAAGCTTCAGAGCTGCCTCTGACCAGGTACAAAGTACACAGCTTTTGCAATACGCCGAGGGGAAGAGGGAAGGCGAGGAGAGAACAGGTGTCAGAGAGAGAGGAGAGAAAAAGGCGTTATGCGTGGTGTGACGCGCAGCAACAAGTGTGTGTGAAAGTTTTTTGTGGATCTAGGGGAATATAAGACATGTAGTCACCGTGGCTTTCGCTCTCCAGCTCCTGGAAAAGTGTGTCATACAGCCCAAACATGCGCCTCTGTATCCAAGGGCGAAATATTCCCCTCCAAATTGCCTGGTAATCTCTGAGATAACGCACGGCGTTGGTGCACACGACGTACAGATCGTGTGCAGTTCTTGCAAACTTCATACGATGCCCGCATGGCACCCACGGTCAGTACGTTTATTGCAGGTTGGTCGTGCGTTTACTGCACGAATGAAGCGACAGCCGCACGTCTGAGCAGCCTGCGTGTGACGCACGTTGGGTGCGCGGTGATCTGAATACCACAACTACGTTCTCCACGGACAAAAAAATAAACGCAGCGATTTGGGAAACGCCAGAAATCGCACGACCAAAAAGTCGTACGGCCGGTTGTGACCGAGGCTTTACATCTGTGCTGAAGTGGCGACAACACTTGCAAAACAACACTTGCAAAACACTCCAACCAACTGTAGCGGGCATACCATTTAGCGGAAAAAATCCTCATCTTACCACTGACAGCCTGTGTGCAGGGGAAAGCCTGAAGTTTCGGCTGGCATGGAGGCTCGTCCATCGGATGGAGAGGAAACCTCCTCCTCGGTTGTAGAACTTGACTCCTGGAGTCTTGTTTTTTTTTAAATAATTTATTAACGAACTCTGTTTCATTGCTAGCAACACTCTAGCTAGGCTACTAACACTTTTATCGCTCCTGCAGTGCTCGCTGTGCGGGAGGGTCACAGTCAGGTCATTAGGTTGGTTGCCAGGTGCAGGTGTCACAACCCCCTTCGCCTGATTACACTTTTTTATTGATTGATCGAGTTAACATGCCCAGTGCAGGTGTCGCAACGCCTCGCCTGGTGGCAATTTTTACAAATTGATCGACTGGTTATCAAACATGTATGCATTCAGTTTTTTGGGTGTGCCAGCTGGCTCTGTGGGTGGCACTGGCACACCCTGGCACACCCGTGGCTACGCCAATGCTCTGGAGGGTTTAAAATAGTGGATGACCAGTGGAACCACAGAGCTGAAGAAACTCTTGGATGAGAGGCTTTAAATCATCCTCAAAACAACTCAGGTTATATGAGTACTTAACATATGGAAAACCTTGTGAAATGGTAAATGGTCTCAACTTATATAGCGCTTTTCCACCTATAGGCACTCAAAGTGCTTTACAGCAAGGATCCACTCACCCATTCATACACCAATGTACGTAGACACTGGAGGCAAGGTGGGTGAAGTGTCTTGCCCAAGGACACAACGACAACATGCACCTTCAGGAGGCGGGATTCAAACAAGTGGTACATCGGGGTGTCGTCATATCCCAAAGGCAAATCCTGTCAAATAGGAAGTGGGCTGTTTGCCCGCAAGGTGCCAGTTTCTGTGGGAGAGCAGGTGGTTTGCTGGACCTACACCGTGTGTGCCACATTTTGAGTGTTGGTGAGTTTTTGATGATAAAATATTAATGTGCAAATGTGCGTTAGCAGTGCACGTGTGTAAGGGGCTTTTAACCCAAACGATGTTGATGACCTGTGGTGGTGACTTGTAACTGTCTATGAGAAGTTCACAACACACAACAGTATTTAAAAAAAAGAGTTTTAGAAGAGAAACTTCGCGCATCAAGTACTTGAGGCAGGTGCGTTGGAGATGAGGGAAAATCCCAGTGTACATTGATAAAAAATAATACTTCCAACCTTGCAAAAATAGTTTATTAGGCTACTGTATGGTCAACGTTTCAGATGCAGCTCCACCAGGTTCTTTTGTTCCACCTGGTCTACATCCATTGATTTATGTAATCAGATGCACTGCTGTTTATAATGGTTATATAATGTATATATTTTATCTACATTTTCTAAGGCCTGTTTGGTGTGTATTAAGGGGTTGATCTTTTTGGCACAGTGTCCCTTTAAGAGGGGCACCCTTGGGTGCCAGTCACACCCTACTTAAGACTGGTCACCTGGACATTAATTTGCATTAATTAATTTGCCTGATGAAGGGCTCAGGACCGAAACGTTGACCATAGCCTAATAAACTATTTTTGCAAGGTTGGCAGTGTGCGGGAAGTATATTTTTTTTATTTAAAAAAGAGTTTTAACTCTGTTCATTAAAGTGTTGATAGTCTTGGTAAATTTGTATTTTTGTTTTACAGTGCTATTCATTGCCACTTGCTGTCCTTGCAGCTTCTAAATTAGATTGTTACTTAGTCCGTCCCGTTTTGAGGCTTGTAGCTTGTTAGTGACGAAATACACCAATGAAGACAGACTAGATTTCTATTTCATACACTTCTGTTAAGGTTCTGTCTGTTTGTGTTTAGTTCCCCCTTGGTTTTGTTTGGTGTTCTTGTTCTTGTGTGTTTTATTTTGACATGTCTGTTCTGTCGTTGTGATTTTCCTTTACTTCCCTTGTATTGATTACCTGCCCCGCCCTAATGTGTGTGTCACCTGTTCCCTGTTCCTGATGTATTTAGACCCCTGTGTTTGTCCTTGTTGGTTCATTGTTTTCTGTTTGTCGGTGTTTCATGTGTCTGTGCCTTGTGTGTCTCTGGTTCTGGTCTCCGTGCCATCTTGTAAGTTTCTTTTGCCCGGTTTGGGTGTTTTTTGCCTGTACCTGTACTTGGACGCTCCATTAAATTTACTTTTGCCTGCTTAATTTTGGGCTTCTTGCATTTGGGTCTTTTTCCGCCTCCACACCAGAACAACTTCCCCCTAACACCTGTTTCTGCTGAGTTAGAACTATTGTTTTGATCCGACTCTGTGAGGTGTTTGAGTGAAGGTTTGTCATGCGTTAACAAGGGCTCGAAATTCCTGGTTATTCGCTATATTCCGGTTGTGGCAGTTTTCGGGATATGGTGTTTATATGACACAGAGAAATCGGGAAACTACCTTGTTTACATGATCAAATAAGGAAACCCGGCTTAAATAAAAAAACATTAATAAACATTACATTTTTGAGAACAATACGGTGAAAATATTAAAAGCATAAATGTGTGGCTTATTGCGGGGCTTGTTCTTTTGAATGCCCACTTTGGGCTCAATGTTTTGCTGCTCCTCTACATCCTGAGCTACGATAGTGACTGCAGATTGTGGATAATTCCTGACCTTTACCCGTCCTGGGTCTGTCTTTATCACTGACGCGGACCAGGGAGCTCTGGAAGAAGGTTTGAAGCCGGGGCCGGTGAGAGTGGAGCTGATGGAGTTCACCGATAGTTAGTAGAGGAAAAACTTAATCCGGCTTGGTGTTGTGGTCGTCGACTCTCTGCGTCCGGAGGAAAACCAGCCGCCTTGAAATGGTCGCCGACAGTTACGCATAAATCTGCATTACGACGCTTCTTTCCAACTTAAATATTCACTAATATTTTTTCAGGATTAAAATATAAAACTCTGTCTCCTCTTTACTCCAGAAACAGGAGCTCTTCGGACTCGCCGCCGCCATGTTTGTTTACGATTAACTGCATGTGCAAGAAATGGGAAGTTTCTTAAAACCGTAAAATAGCGTATACATGAAGTTATATCCCAGTTACTGACGGAAAATCCCAGCCAGAAAATTCGGGTTTCTCAAAATCGGGAAACTGCTGTTTTGGGGTTTTTATAATTGGGAAACTGCGTTTATATGATCACAAACAAAACCGGAATATTGAAAACTCCCGATAATAACCGGGAATTTCGAGCCCTTGTAAACGCACTCATTGTAATGTTGTTTTTGCCTCACACAGGGATTGCAGTTCATTCAGGTCCTTTAAGTTACCTGTCGTCAGTACAGTATAATGGGAATCTAGTCTAACCCTTTAAATGTGTGTCAAATAAATATCGTAAACTTTATTTCTGAATTGGAAAGTCCTGCACGGCATAGAGGCTATAACATAGCTCTCCTTATTATTCTTGCTTCACTGCTTACATTAACCATAAAGTCACTGCTTTCCAATAGGGGTAATCAAGAGCAACAATGTTTCCGCCGTCAATCTTTTCAATATACACTACAATGTTATGATGCTTCTATTGTTTGGTATAGTCCAAAATAGCCTTGAGAGATTTCCAATAAACTACACTGTGCATTTTTCTCTCTTTCTCGTCTTACAAATGTGGGCCCATGGCCATTAATTATTGTTTATTTTGAATCTTTATGTATATGTGTGATATTATTTGGTGACTCCCAGTTATGTTGCATGTTTGTAAACATTTTTTTTGAGTTGATTGGTGCGGGCCCGCCCACACCACCGTCACTGGCTAGTCGCACCTGGGGACAATTACCAAATCAGTGCAGCAGCAGAAGTGGACCACGAGCCAGGGATAAAAGGAGAGTGTGTGACAGACAATGAGAGACGTCACACAGGGGGAACACGTAGAATGTAGAGCGTCAGACGCCAAGAGGGCGACGACAGTGTGCAGGGTGTCCGGTGTCAAGGCAGAGAGGCAACTCTGGAGTAGGTACGACGCACGTACGGTCGACCGCAGAGGACGAGGACCAATTGGCACGGGCTTGTGGCAGCAATTGAGCGCAATCGGCCGCTTGGACAAAAGGGCCGACAGACAACGGTTGAAGCACCACGACGTGGAGTACACGCAGCGGCAGGGGAAACCCTGCCTCTTCTGTGAGTAGCCTGAAGTGAAAGTGGTGCTTCTAAAGTGGGAGCCACGCGCTCCGAGTGTTTCTTGTGTGTGCACTTTTTCTGGCCTGTGTGTTACCCGGCAGGCGGAAGGGGCGCCTTCGGAGGAATCGACCGACTGGGGGAAACGGAGACGGGTCTGAGGACGAAACACCGCGCACCGAATAACACGCAGTGGCAGGGGAAACCCTGCCTCCGCTGTGAGTATTGGCATTGGAGCGGTGTGATACATTGGGACGTGGATAGTTTTGAGCCTACGTGGCGCTCCGTGTGTAGAACTGTTCCTGGTCTGTGCTGTATGTCCTAGGGGAGAAGACGGTGGGAGTAGACCAGGGAGACCCTGGGTCCACGACTCAACACTCGTGGCGTGACCGGTTCTGGACCCCCGTCGTTTTGCCGTTTTGCACAATTCCCTTCTTTTATTGACTTTTATTGTTCCTACCTTTTTATATTGATTAGGCCTAGTTTTTAACTATTTTTGATTGTCGTTGTGTTATTGTTGTAATAAATTTGAGTAACTCTTTTATAATTCTCTGGGTCTCACTGCTCACCCCCGTGATTTCGAACCTCGTAGCCTTGTATTCGGGTCCTAGTCCCATAACTAGGTGGCGTTGTCGGCTTCCAAAACACTCACTAATACAACCACCGGCTACAGATTTTCTGGCGCCGTCGGCAGGATCACGGGTTTGTGAGCAGTGTTAACCAGAGATTATTTTATTTTTTGTAAAAGTTTTGCCACTGACTTTTAAAAGCTGATTTAAAAATGATGATGCCAATTTATCCTGGGGCCCCGTGGGTGCCTAAATTTGAAGGACAAGAAGGTGATTTAAAGTATTTGGAATGGAAGGAGCAAATGCAAGGTCTTTTAGATGCTAATAATTTAACTGAACCCCAAAAAGTACGAATTTTAATTGGTGCACTGTCTGGGCTGCCTAAACGACAAATTAATGTGCTAGCTGAGGATGAGCGCGATCGGGCTGGGAAAATTTTTGCTGCGTTGAACGGACTGTATGTTAAAGAAATTCCCTTGTCTGTCTTAAGATCACAATTCTTTGGCTGTGTACAGAAACCAGGCCAGTCCGTTCAAGCGTATGCGCTACGCTTGAGGGAACTACATCGGAGGCTGCAACAACAGGATGAGGATGGAGCGCCTACTGATACTCACTTGAGGGACCAATTCATGCTTGGCCTGGAGGATGGCGCCTTGCTCAGAGCCTTAAAGCGAGTGCTACGCTTGGACCCAGAAATGACTTTCAGTACCCTACAACAGGAGGCCCTACTAGAGGAGGAAACGCGAAGTCCAAGGCTGAGCGAAGCGACGTGTGCCGCGGTAAGAGACCCTAATCCTTCCAGACCTTACCAACAGAACGACTCGTGGAAACAGGAGTTAAAGAGGGAGATCGTGGAAGAGTTGAAGGACCAAATGAAGGACTTTGCTCGTGAGCTCATCAGAGAGCTAAGACCAGCTAGCCCTGCACACGTACCAGCACGCCGCGGCAGCGCACCCGAGCTTCCGACCGAGAGGTACCTGCAGCCCAACCCCGGTAACCGTTGGATGAAGGAGGTAGGCCTATATGTAGAAATTGCAATCAGCCCGGGCACATTGCTAGGTTTTGCAGGGCATCCCGTATGTCTCAGCCGGCTTTAAACTAAGTCACTCTGCTGTTGAGGCCTATGCAGTGGGGTCTGGTCTGGGAGAAGACCAAAGGGCCGCTACAGCCTTAGTGGGAAATTGCCCCTATGTGGATGTGTCAGTCGGTGGAGTTGATATGGAGGGACTTTTAGACACTGGGTCGCAAGTTACCCTGATCCAACAGAGTTTGTTTTTGAAACACTTTTCTCGCTATGCTGTAAATAATGTGCCTTCGTACGTGAAGCTGAAGGCGGCAAACGGCCTTAAGATCCCCTGTATAGGATACGCGCTAATGGACTTTAAAATAGAAGGTGTTGAAATTGACCAAAAAGGTGTTTTGTTGTGACGGATGAATGCTCCAGTAGTGCTTTTATAATTGGCATGAATGTAATTAAGCCATGTTGGGATGCAGTTTTTTATAACCCCGAGAAGCCCCTCTCTTTTGCTTGCCAAAGCCCAGGTTCCCAGCAGGCATGGAGAGAAGCCTTTGCCCTCTGCCGCAGAACTGCTGTCACTACGGAGGATGGATTTAGAGGATACGTCTGGCCAGCTCAAAGACGAGGAGTTAAGATCCCTGCACGGAGCGAGATCGTTGTTTGGGGACGGGCTCGAGCTGGACCAGCAGGAAGGGACTACTGTGGCCTGATTGAAGCCCTTGACGAACCGAACGCAGTCTCCGTGGCCCGCACGCTCGCGGTCGTCAAGAATGGTAGGATCCCTGTCCGCCTGAGAAACCTGAATAATTACCCCATCACTCTAGGACGCTACCAGAAGATCGGCCGCCTGTACCAAGTTGATGACGCTGACGTTCATGGTACCTGCGACGTTGACCTGACCCCCAACAGTGACGGAGAAGTGGAGGTTGGGTTGGTAGAGGCAACGGATGGACATGAGGACGAACACCATTTCGACGTGCAGGACCTGGTAGATGAAACGCACTTGACACCAGAGCAAGCTGGTAAGCTGACTACACTCTTGCACAAATGGGAGAAAGTGTTCTCGAAACACGAGGAGGACTTTGGTAGGACGGATGCCGTCACGCACACCATTCCCACGGTTGATGCAGTCCCCATAAGGGAGCGATTCAGACCATTGCCACCCCTCATGTATAAAGAAATGAGGTCCCTACTAGCAGATATGTTGGACCGAGGTGTAATAGCGGAGAGCTCTAGCCCCTGGGCCGCACCCATCGTCATGGTTAAAAAGAAGGACGGGAGCTGGAGATTCTGTGTCGATTACAGGAAATTGAACTCTGTCACTCACAAGGACGCTTTTCCCCTCCCCAGGATCGAGGAGACACTGACTTCCCTCTCCAAGGCCGAGTGGTTCTCCACATTGGACCTCTCTAGCGGATACTGGCAAGTGGAGGTCGACCCCAGGGATAGAGAAAAGACCGCCTTCACCACCCCCGTAGGCCTGTTCGAATTTCAACGTATGCCTTTCGGTCTCTGTAATGCACCCGCGACATTTCAGAGGTTAATGCAGCAGTGTCTAAGCGGCCAAATCACGGAGTCCCTGCTTGTGTATCTCGACGATATCATTGTGTACTCACCTGATTTGGATACTCACCTGCAGAACCTGGAAGAAGTCTTTGAGCGGCTCTGGAGGCATGGTCTGAAGCTGAGGCCGGACAAGTGTAGACTCCTCCAGCGGGAAGTGCAGTTTCTGGGTCATGTCGTCAACCAGGCTGGTGTAATGCCTGACCCAGGGAAGGTAACGGCAGTGACTGAGTGGGCTGTCCCGACATCTGTGCGAGAGGTGAGGGCATTTTTGGGTCTGGCCGGCTATTATAGGAGATTCATTCACGGGTTTGCGAAGATAGCTCGCCCCTTGAACACCCTACTGACCGGCATCCCAAAGAGTGATAAGAGGTCTTCGGTAAGGGAAATTGATTGGACGCTGGAGTGTCAAGCCGCGTTCGACCAGCTGAAGGAGGCTCTGACTAAGGCTCCAGTCCTAGCCTATGCGGATTACACCAAGCCCTTCAATTTGTACACGGACGCGAGTCATAATGGGCTCGGTGCTGTGCTGGCCCAAACGCAAGACGGGAAGGAGCGCGTCATTGCCTATGCGAGTCGCAGCTTACATCCCGCGGAGAAGAACGACTCCAACTATAGCTCATTCAAACTGGAGCTGCTGGCACTGAAATGGGCGATCACCGAAAAATTCAAAGACTACCTCACTGGAGCCAAATTCACGGTCTTCACGGACAATAATCCTGTCGCCCATTTACAGACTGCTAAACTTGGGGCTGTAGAGCAGAGATGGGTCGCCCAGATGGCCGCCTTTGATTTCGAAGTGAAGTACCGTGCCGGATGTGAAAACGTGAATGCAGATGCTCTGTCCAGATTTCCTACAGTTCCGGCACAGAAGAACAGCAGCACCAACACTGCAGCCGTTGTCGCTGCCACGACGACCCCCGACCAGGAAGGTACACCGGCATTGACGCTTGGAGAAGACTGGAACGCCCTACAGGAGGTAGACCCAACCATTCAGCTTGTCCGAAGGTATGTGGAAAGAGGGATAAATCCTAGCAAGCTCGAGAGGGAAGCGCTACCAGTTGCCGCTAAGCAACTGTTACAACACAGAAAGAAACTTTGCCTGTACCAGGGGGTCCTCTGTAGGAAAGTGTTTGACCCCCATACCTGTGAACCCTGTTTTCAAATTGTCTGTCCAGATCCAAGCCACCAGGACGTATGGAAGAAATGCCATGAAGCTGCAGCTCATGCGGGCACAGAACGGACCCTCGCCCACATTAGGCGTAATTTCTTCTGGCCAAGTATGGAAAAGGAGGTACACCGCTTCCAAACAGGATGTGTAGTTTGTAACCTCCAAAAAGATAGGACCGAACCAAGGGCCCCACTGAAGCCGATAGAGGTATCGTACCCTCTTGAAGTGGTCGCATTAGATTTTCTTTCGTTGCGTCGCCCCAATGATTCATACCAGAACATCTTGGTTATGACTGACATGTTCACGCGCTATTCTTGGGCTGTTGCCACTCGTGATCAGACTGCCAAAACCACTGTCCGTGCAATTTGGGCTAACATAATCCAGCCATTCGGCTGCCCATCCAGTTTCCATTCAGACCAGGGACCAAACTTTGAATCCGAGCTGATGAAACAATTATGTAGCATGTATGGCATTTCCAAGAGCCGCACTACTCCGTACCACCCTGCGGGTAACGGCCGTGTCGAGAGAATGAACCGAACTCTGCTAAATATGCTCCGGACTCTCGAGGTTGAGAAGCAAAGTAGATGGCCCGAGCACCTCCCTGAACTGTTGCATGCATATAACAATGTCATCCATAGCGCCACTGGGTTCGCTCCATCGTACCTTATGTTCGGCCGTCATCTCAGGCTCCCCGTTGATATTAACCTGGGGGTTTTAGACCACCATCCGCGTCATGACTTACAGGGATGGGTTTCAGATCACCACAGAAAACTTTTTCACGCTTACGACTTGGCCCGTAGGAAAATGACCGACGCAGCTAGACACGAGAAACAATATTATGACCAGAAGGCCAAAGCTAATGCCCTTCTCCCCGGGGAACGTGTGTGGGTACGCGATAGGAACAGACGGGACCATGGCAAACTCCACCAGTGGTGGGAGTCCGAGCCCCACGTAATTGTTGACCTTGTTGGCGACTCCGGCCTAGTCTATCGTGTTAGACCAGAAAGAGGGGGTAAAGACCGAACCTTGCATAGAAATGCACTCAAACCTTGCATTGCTCCGACCAACCATCTGCCGATTGTGTCCCCGCGGACCGAAAGTGAAACACCTGAACTGCCCCTAATGTTGTACTACCCTGTCACTAATGTTGAACCTGAACATTCGCCCCGTCGATCCGCTCGTACCACGAGAGGACAATGTCCCGCTCGTTATAGAGACTGAGTTACCTGGCCAGGGACTGGCACCATTAAAGTGTGGGGGGTGTGGGCCCATGGCCATTAATTATTGTTTATTTTGAATCTTTATGTATATGTGTGATATTATTTGGTGACTCCCAGTTATGTTGCATGTTTGTAAACATTTTTTTTGAGTTGATTGGTGCGGGCCCGCCCACACCACCGTCACTGGCTAGTCGCACCTGGGGACAATTACCAAATCAGTGCAGCAGCAGAAGTGGACCACGAGCCAGGGATAAAAGGAGAGTGTGTGACAGACAATGAGAGACGTCACACAGGGGGAACACGTAGAATGTAGAGCGTCAGACGCCAAGAGGGCGACGACAGTGTGCAGGGTGTCCGGTGTCAAGGCAGAGAGGCAACTCTGGAGTAGGTACGACGCACGTACGGTCGACCGCAGAGGACGAGGACCAATTGGCACGGGCTTGTGGCAGCAATTGAGCGCAATCGGCCGCTTGGACAAAAGGGCCGACAGACAACGGTTGAAGCACCACGACGTGGAGTACACGCAGCGGCAGGGGAAACCCTGCCTCTTCTGTGAGTAGCCTGAAGTGAAAGTGGTGCTTCTAAAGTGGGAGCCACGCGCTCCGAGTGTTTCTTGTGTGTGTGCACTTTTTCTGGCCTGTGTGTTACCCGGCAGGCGGAAGGGGCGCCTTCGGAGGAATCGACCGACTGGGGGAAACGGAGACGGGTCTGAGGACGAAACACCGCGCACCGAATAACACGCAGTGGCAGGGGAAACCCTGCCTCCGCTGTGAGTATTGGCATTGGAGCGGTGTGATACATTGGGACGTGGATAGTTTTGAGCCTACGTGGCGCTCCGTGTGTAGAACTGTTCCTGGTCTGTGCTGTATGTCCTAGGGGAGAAGACGGTGGGAGTAGACCAGGGAGACCCTGGGTCCACGACTCAACACTCGTGGCGTGACCGGTTCTGGACCCCCGTCGTTTTGCCGTTTTGCACAATTCCCTTCTTTTATTGACTTTTATTGTTCCTACCTTTTTATATTGATTAGGCCTAGTTTTTAACTATTTTTGATTGTCGTTGTGTTATTGTTGTAATAAATTTGAGTAACTCTTTTATAATTCTCTGGGTCTCACTGCTCACCCCCGTGATTTCGAACCTCGTAGCCTTGTATTCGGGTCCTAGTCCCATAACTAGGTGGCGTTGTCGGCTTCCAAAACACTCACTAATACAACCACCGGCTACACAAACACTAAACATTCTGATGTAATTTTAAAATCACTAACGGGAAGCTGCACAGACGCTGTATTGAATCTGAGCACCTTCAAAGTAGAGGTAATGTGTTTTTGCTTTGTTTACCATCATTATCATTTCCACAAGGTGTTCCATCACAAGATTGGAGCATCTGCTGTTTGGACATGTTGTTTGACTGAAAATTAGCCACACAAAGATGTGTGAAAACATTTTTCATCCCATCACCTCGACTACAACAAACAACAGACGCTAGAGTCTGCTGTGGCTGTAAGTTTTTAGTTTAGATTTGTTTATTTGAGCAGCTTACATTCATAATTCACATTATACAGTTATGGAAGCTCAAAAGGAGTAATAATAATAATGGCTTTCACTTGTATTGCGCTTTACAAGCCTGTATTACCCAGTTTCACTGTAGTCATTATTCATTCATGCCATACTTGGTGGTAGTAAGTTAATATCCACAGTTGGCCTAGGGGTAGACTGATGGAAGCTGATGATTTTTAGTGGTGGGGAAACTGGAGAAAACCTACGCATACACAGGGAGAACATGCAAACTCCACACAGAAAGGCTAACCTCCGACCGGGGATTGAACCTGTGACCTTCCAGCTGTGAAACACGAATGCATAACCGCTATACTATCATGAGTAGGCTGAAGCAAGAAAGCTTAGAATATTCAATGTTGCAAGGATTGCAGATGTCACATAAATAATGTGTCAATGCAAGAATGAAACACCCAGTATGCTAAGCAATTATGCTATTTGGTTTTGCTAGCCTTCATTAGAGCCTATTGTAAAAGTTATATCTGTCATGTAAGTTACAACTTTTCTTTTGTCAGTTTGTCAGTTCTATGATAAAATCGTATTTTCTGAATGAACCAGACTTCGTCCACCACAGCAGGGAAACGGCAGACACTGCTTTTTGAAGCCTTTTATCGATTGGTTGTTTTCAGGTTCTAGAATGTGATGATGTCACAGGAGGACCCAGTGAGGGGGCAGGAGCCAGTTTTTCCTATTAACTGCATTACACTTTCACAAGTCCTATCTAAAAAGAAAATGTATGAATTACAAAAATGATCATTAATATCAGTCACTGGGTCCATGATCTCTCTGTACAACACCAAAAATGTCCTCAAAAACAACATAATTTTACATCTATATAATATCACAGGCCTTTAGAACGCTGTGATGTCACCTGAAACCCAGCAATTGGCAGCTTTTTATGAGTGAATTGCCCAAAGAAAATGATAGCCACCATAACCATATACCAATGTCAAATGCAGCCAACGATGTAAATGAAATAAAAATGAATCAAGACTGGGGTTGGGGGCCCAATTAGATTCTTCTTTATTGTTTAATATTTATTTCATTTGGTGATCTTGATATTTATCTTTGGGAAATGTTTTCTTTTCCAGTATAAAAATGTATGTATTTGTTTATGTAATTTCTCTGCTCTTCTTGCCCTTATCTATTTATACAATGTGACGTTTCATTTCAAGAACAGTCTTCAGTAACCATTCCTTGTATCTTTCTCTTGTGTCAGGGGTGCTTTGACATTGATGGCTGTTCTCAGAGATGGATTGACATGACCAGCTCGAACCTTGGCTGTCAGACCCTGTTTTCAGCCCCGACTTCTGTTGTCTGAGGGTTCGGCCAGTTACACTTAATCAGGCTTGAAATTTGTCATTGAAATGAGTCATTGTGTTGCGTCAGTATAGACCATCACCTTCACAGCTTATTCTGTGGATGACACGAATGCATTACGTCTCGTTTTGGTTTGGTGTGACTGCACTCCTGTCGGCTCAGACTGACTGATGATACAAGCAGATCCAGTATGTTTTACATTTTGAGAGCAACGCTAACGTGACAGAGGAATACTGATTGGCCTCATTCACACCTATAATCCTGACATTGATGTTATGCTAATGCACTTTCCACACTGTGCCCTCAGCACTATCCAACTGTGAATTTTTAAATGATCTGATGGCCAAAGTACACTACTTCCTGAAATGACCTTTTGAAAAAAACTTATAGCAGAAATACACATTATAAATACATTATAAATTATCAGCATGCATCTTTTGTTTTATGCAGACAGAGTGATGTAAATATCAGAAGGAAAAACAATAATATTCTTTTTGACGGGAGCCTTATTGTCATAAGCTCACCAAAGAAATATTTATGATTAGTGTAATCATCTTTGCTCCCGTTTCGAGCTTAAAGCTGGGGTACCTGACTTTTTGTTGTTGCAAAGTAAATTTGTTTCTACCACCACAAAGTATGTTGCAAACACTGCAAAAAGCAGACCGTGTTGTATGGTCTTCATCTATTTTTTTAATTGAGTGATAAAAGATAGAAGTACAATGTAAATCAGTGCAATTTATTTTGGGGGTGGTCCCCCTTCACTTTACCACCGCTTAAAGCTGCACACAGGCTTGAAACGTGCATACAGTATAAACAATTTGTTTGAACAATTCAGACATGCAGGAGGGATTGTGAGAGCTAGAAATGAGTTTGGCCAAATACAAAACTTTCATAGTTTGTGCGGGAAAAATTAGGTACCCCAGCTTTAATGTAATTCTACATTATCCTGATAATTTAACCTCCTACCCTCCGCTTGGCCGAGTGCATTTTCTCCTGTTCGGCTTCACCCAAATCTAAGAGCTTCTCTCAAGCTTTCAGAGCTTTCTCTCAAACATTGTTCACAAATCAGTCTAAATGTGTGATAGTGAGCACTTCTGCTTTGCTGAGATAATCCATCCCACCTCACAGGTGTGCCACATCAAGATGCTGATCTGACATCATGATTAGTGCACAGGTGTACCTTATACTGCCCACAATAAAAGGCCACCCTGAAATGTGCAGTTTTGTCTCACAGCAAAATGCCACAGATGCCACAAGCATTGAGGGAGCGTGCACTTGGCATGCTGACAGCAGGAATGTCAACCAGATCTATTGCTCATGCATTGAATGTTCATTTCTCCACCATAAGCCGTCTCCAAAGGCGTTTCAGAGAATATGGCAGTACATCCAACCGGCCTCACAACCGCAGACCACGTGTAACCACACCAGCCCAGGACCTCCACATCCAGCAGGTTCACCTCCAAGATCGTCTGAGACCAGCCAGACAGCTGCTGAAACAATTGGTTTGCATAACCAAACAATTTCTGCACAAACTGTCAGAAACCGTCTCAGGGAAGCTCAACTGCATGCTCGTCGTCCTCATCGGGGTCTTGACCTGACTCCAGCTCGTCGCCGTAACAGACTTGAGTGGGCAAATGCTCACATTCGATGGCGTCTGGCACGTTGGAGAGGTGTTCTCTTCACGGGGCGCAACTACCGCAACTACCCCCCCCCCCCCCCCCTCCCACACACAAACACACACATTTATTTATTTTATTTATTAGTTTATTTAACAGGGACAGTACACATTAATGAACATTTATGTAAATGTGTCAGTATTAGCTGCAAAGCTAGTTTTCAACTGTTGTCCCTGGGCAAGGTGTATAATGCCAACAACAATTATAAAACATAAAACAATTTAAAAGTTGAGGCTACATACTTACATAACAAATGTTGATACAATTCATACATTAATAACATCTGAATGTTCGTTCTGTGACTTGCACAATAGAATGGAGATTTTAGTGCAAGGGCAGGTCATACAGTTCAAACAAACATAAGGATAAATATGTACAAATATTATTTACAAAGCAACATCTGTGCAGAGGATCCTGACACTTGACTCAGTCCTGCACCAGGAGGTCACATGGCTCTTTGATGGTTGTTTCTTTTTAAAGAAAATAAATACCCTCTGAATTGACTTTATTTTAACGAAAATGTCACTATTTCACACAATATAACATCGACATTTCCCTCTATGGAGTTTGTTATCACAAAAAAACAATCACACGGCCCGATTAAAAGCTTCTGTTGCTTCATTCACGTAACTTTTCCTCCTCTCCCTCTCTCTCCCTCGCGCAAGAGGGGAGAAAACAACGCAAGCTTCAACGCGATCTCCTCTGTAACCGTGTTTATTATTTCATTAGGACTTTTATTTCTCAAACTTGTTGCCTTATGCTCACTTTGAGCTCCTCGTGGGGCTGCAGCAGCAGCGGTGGAGATGACAGTCCCTCTGCACTCCTCTCTGCCCCACTCCAGCAGTGACTTTTGTTTCGCAAAATAAGCATGCACAACTAAAGTGACGCCCGTCCCCCAAAGAGGAATAAAAAAAACACTTCACCACCGCGAACCTGTTCATATCGTTCACTGTAAAGACTCGTTCAAAAGAGCCGGATCGTTCACGTCCGACACACAGACTGTTAAAAAGAACACATCACTACTGGCGCCCCTATGAAAGGCATATATTGCGTATGCCCTTTTTGCGCCACTGCTGCAGGTAACAGGTGACGCTTGTGCTCACTATTTGAGCCCAGTCCCTGATTGGTTAACAAGGCGTAAATGAACGCACGTGTAGATTGTGATTACTTGAGTGCATGAAGCAGTGGGCGGGGCATCGCTGCTCTGTACCGCGCTGTTCTCACTGGTTTTGACGCGCGTTAATCCTCATCTGCTCGCATTTGGAACGCTTCATACGCGCGGACATCTTTGCTTACATTTCGACGCGCGTCGAAGTACGTCTACATAGGGTTAACATGGAAGTTGGTGGCGTGTCAGCGTTTGGTCTGTACGCACCATTAGGGATTAGGTCCCCAAACCTGCCATATTAATCTTTTGGCAGAAAATCCTCAAATCACACCAATGTTTTTGAATATTGTCAGTCACCACTTTTGGAGTAGTTTGAGATAATTTACATTTAGAACAGACAAAGAAAACATTGAACTTTATGCCATGTTGTAGTTTCAATAGGTAATTAGTGAGATATTATACCAGAAACCAAGTCAAAACATTTGCATTTTGCATCAGAGAATTCTTAGCAGCCCACCTCCTCAATATTAAACTGCAGACCCTCTACAATTTTGTGGTGTCACGTGAATGCTTATGATGATCATCACAGACCCTAAAGCACATTATATTACAAAGACAACTCAGGGTTTAGACAGGCAAAGCAAGTCAAACATAATGCTTTTTAATGCCACAATACTATATCATAATGCCACAAACGCAGAAAACAAATCGCCGCATATTTAAGTTATTAAGATTTGCAAACATTTCATCAAACAGAAGAAGGAGAATTGGACAAAATAGATTTGATGCCAGGTTGATTCCAATTGATTGCTTTTTAATGGCATCTAAGGCCTTAATTTTGGCACCATTAAATTTAATGACTTGTAATGCTTTTTAATATCAAAATGACTCAATGAACAACAATCAAAACAAGAGTCCATGCCAAAAGAAGAGTAATGCGATTAATTTCAGCAATTCCTCTTCTGATTGTCACCAGAAATGACCAAAAGAGGGCACTCTACGTACTTTCACAAAATTATCTTGAGCCCGAGATATTGTGCCAAGATTCAGGCCATATAGGTAAATTGAGTGGCTTCCAGCAACAACAACAACAAAACTACACTTTATATCGAATGAATTTTGAGAAAAGAAAAAAGTTTCAAATAGTCTGCAAAGATATATGTTAACTTGTTTGTAAGCAAGAAAACTGAGTAGAGCAATTGTGATGCAGCAATTACAATCCTATATTCTAATTTAGCAACTAAGTATTTATTAGTAATTAGGAACTAACTAATTAGAATAAATGAAAAGCAGATGTAAACCCTTGTGCCACAGCTCCACAGTGTGGTTAAGTTACACAATTACATCTGTTTGTTTCCATACCAAATCTCAAAAGAAAATGCACAGCAAATCTTATAATCAAAATATTTAATACAAAGACCAACTTGTTAAACCAATATTATGATTCCACTCCAAGTATAAGGAGTTCAAGTTGGGGATTATAATAAATGTCTCACATATCCTCACCCAATAAAGTAATAATAATGCCATCAGAGCCATTTAACCAGTGAAGGGGAAAAAAGTGGTCACTGTAGTGTGACTCAGAAGTTTGATAATAATAATAATAATAATAATAATAATAATACATTTTATTTGTATAGCGCTTTTCAAGACACTCAAAGACGCTTCACAGAAATATAGTAATGAAATCACACATAAAAACAGCACATTAAAACTAGAGGGCAATTACTGGACATTAAAAGCCTTTTTGAAGAGGTGGGTTTTGAGTTCTTTCTTAAAGGTGGGGAGGTCGGAACAGGCACAGAGCGGTTGGGGCAGTGAGTTCCAGAGTGTGGGGGCGGCGATGGAGAAGGCTCTGTCTCCACAGGTTCGGCGCTTGGTCTTAAAGGGGAGGGACTGGTGGTTGGCGTTGGAGGAGCGGAGGGATCGAGATGGAGTGTGGTGGTGGAGTAGGTCAGTGAGGTATGGAGGGGCCAAATTATGGAGGGCTTTGAAAGTGATAAGGAGGACCTTGAACTGGATGTGTTGAGGGACGGGGAGCCAGTGGAGGTTCTGAAGGACAGGGGTGATGTGTTCACGGGAGCGAGTGTGAGTGAGAAGGCGGGCAGTGGAGTTCTGGATGTACTGGAGTTTGTTGAGGGTTTTGGATGGTGATGAAGGCATGAATCAGAGTTTCAGCGGCGGAGAAAGTGAGGGATGGGCGGAGTCGTGATATATTTTGAGATGGAAGAATGCAGTCCGGGTTATTTGCTTGACGTGGGGTTCGAAAGAAAGAGTGGGGTCGAGGAGAATACCAAGGTGGGGACGGCGTGACGGTGGTGCTGTAAAAATTGAGGCAGAGGTTTTGAGCAGGTTTGGTGATGTTTTTTGGCCCGATGATGATAATGTCTGTTTTGTCACTGTTTAGTTTGAGAAAATTGTGTTTCATCCAGGTTTTTATGTAACTCAAGCAGTCGGTGAGGGTGGAGTGGATATTGCAGTTTATGGATGTGGTGGAGATGTAGACCTGTATGTCGCCAGTGTAGCAGTGAAAGCGAAGGCCATGATGTCGGATGATGCCAAGAGGGAGGATGAAGAGGAGAGGACCGAGCACTGAACCTTGGGGAACACCCTGAGATAGGGGGGCGATGGAGGAGGAGCAGCGGTTGATGTGGATGAACTGTTGCCGGTTTGTGAGGTAGGACTGAAGCCAGGACAGAGCAGAGCCGGTGATGTTGAGGTTGGACTTGAGGCGAGACAGGAGGATGTTGATTTAGAATTTGTCTCAAAGCAGTGGGGATAATAATAGAGTAAAACACATTAAATTAAAGGGTGATTGAGGGACAATCTACCAGGTTTATGGAACAAACTGTGAGCCTTCTGGTTGTTCCTGATCTGGACACACTTGGTAACAACTCCATACTAAACTGTTAATATTGTTGATATACCTAACTAACTGCAAGCTTCTAATATCTTATTAAACAGTTTGCTGTTCCTGACTAACCTCATGTCACAAGCAACTGTGTTCATTGTCTTTATTATCTCTGGCACAATCTGAATCCTCTATAGCTCGACACGCACACAGTGATTTGTTTGTATAGAGCAGTATCACTTAATCCTTTTGTTCAATACCAATAGTGACGCAAAACCGATGCCATGATATTTCTGAGCATTTGTACAGCAGTTTGATGACCTGATAACATGAGGGATATTCCGAGCAGTCGACTACACCAGCCTGTTTTCCCAGACCCACACGGAAGCCAGCATTTCAGAATCACAGCAATGCACTGGCAGGTATTCTTTAATAACAATCACAGTAACTACAGCCATCTCAAATTACAGTAAGCTACTACTATTCGGCTAAAATCTCCATGTTGGAGAAACTTGTTTTTTATTATTATTATAATGAGTTAATTAATAAAGGGTAAAGCAATAACATAAACTGCAATTGAAAGGGTGTGCACGTGGTGTATGTACATTAAATGTCAGTTAGGTTTATTTGTTTGTTGTGTTTTGTTTTTATGCAGCAGAAAGTAAACACTGTGTTATAAAATGTCATCTCTAAAGTGCATCCCAACATGTCAGTTTCAAGGCAAGGCAAGGCAACTTTATTTATACCGCGCATTTCGTACACAAGGCAACTCAATGCGCCTACTTTTTGAGGTGGTCCCTATATCTGAAACCCTTATATATTTCTACTGAGAAGATCCAGCAACACTTTTACCCATTTTGAGCGTATAAACGACTGCATCCTGAAGCTTATTGACAGCCAGCACATTCCAGCACAAAAGCTTTTTCTGCCACGGGCAATTCATTTCAATTATCTCGTCTGCAGGCAGGGTGTGATAATAACACCTGTAATTATAAAATCTTCATTCCTGTGATGTGCCACATCCACTGCAGCCACTGTTAGTTATCACCATGTGTAAATAACAACTAAGTGTTCCTTGAACTCATTCAAGTACAAACTGTCTGTGATTATCTTAATGACAATGACAGTTTAATGTCTTGACACTTCTGACCCTCGAACCAGTTCTCCAAAAACAAGTTGGTGTATTATGAAAGCCTATTATGAAGATATAGATACAAATACAGTAATATCAGGAATAACGCAAAAAAAAAAATAATAATAATAATTTGTTTGATATAGTCGGTCCTCATGTAACTCTATACAGAACTGCTCTTCAGGTCCGGAGAAGAACTATGAGAGGAATTAGCACACCTGATGTCACACCTGTACCTACTGCATATCTAAGACACAATTTCAGGCACCAAGTAACAAACAAAAACAAATATAAATGCAAAAATGTTTTCATGGTCTTTATAGTTATTACACTGGGGTGAAACAGGAAGGGTAAATGACAATAAGCCGCGGTGGCATAAATTATTTATTAAACACATCCCAGACTTGCACCCATTTCTATTCTTTCTTCAGTTCTGGCAAGTTCATCATCAGGTCTTGGCCTTGGATGTAGTTCATGTGTGTGTGTTTTCATGTGTTATAACTCATTAAATAGCTAACATCAAGCAAGAACATTGCATTATATATTAACAATAAGTCAAATTATAAAGTTTGGTTTGGAAAAATGTGACTTCAAGAGCGAGAAAAAGCTTGTGAAGATAAAACAAAACGTCTTCAACCAAATTCAGTCGACGATACTTAAAAATGTCCAGAACAGTGGATAACTCCAGGATGACTGAAAGCCTGCACAAACAAGTAATACACCAATTATGACTTAATAACAATGTCTGCTGGTTTCTTTTATTGCACTCCTTCTAAATAATTTACTATTTTCTATTTATCACTTCTTTTTATGAAAGGTGACTGATGCTGAAAATATTTGATGACTCACATTGTTCACCTGTTATTATAGACTGCAACGAATTGTTATTTCCACATTGTGCAACTTCTACAAAACACTTTTCATGCACTTATTCTATTCCTTTCAGAAGTTGCTGAAATCCATATCAGTCATAAGTGAGGTGCACCTGATGCACGTGAATAGATGCATGGAATAGTTAATGCAATAATTGTTACAAAATTCAATTCACCGACATCCTTGGCGCCTGTTATTATGTGGTTTTGATCAGTGCGCCAGCAGGATTTAATTTGACTCATAGTCAATATAATGATGGCTGCAATGACTAATTGGTGTGACAACACACAGACTGTAACATGAGTTAACCAGACATGCTCAGTCATCATATTTTCTACACTAATCTTATCAGAATATAAAAGAAAGAATATAAAAGAATATAAACAAAGAAATATAAAAGAAAATAAACAAACTCAAAAGCACAATAAAAAATAGTTGCTTGACGAGTCAACTAATTAAAAAACTAATCACTGACAAAAATAACAATTAGAATATCGTTAAAAAGTGCATTCATTTCTGTTATTCAACTTAAACTGTAAAACTAATATATGATATAGACTCATTACATGCAAAGTGAGATATGTATAGTCTTTATTTGTTATAATATTGATAATTATGGCTGAGCTTGTAAAAACCCCAAATTAAAAATCTCATAAAATTAGAATATTTTGAAAATGGACTGTAAGCCATAATCATCAAATTATAACAAACAAAGACTTGACATATGTCACTTTGCATGTAATGAGTCTATATCATATATTAGTTTCACATTTTAAGTTGAATTACAGAAATAAATGAACTTTTGAACGATATTCAAATTTCCCCGAGTTGCACCTGTATAATTTTTCCTTCTTGTTCCAGAAAAAAAAAAAAAAAATCATCAAAAACATACGTGGGGAACAACACACACACAATAGATAACTTGTTACGTTTCTCATGCCCACAAATTCAGCCTCTAAATGTCAGCAGAGGAGCAGGTCAAACTGGTCTATCCAAAAGAATCTCTGCTAGAAGACGTTAAGAGTAAACACCCCCTCATTCATTTCCCTGTACCAAACAAACTGTACAGACAGGCCTGTTTTAGACATGCCAGTCGAACATCAGCCGCCCTGAACGAAACGGAGTCTACATGCAAACGTCTGAGCTGCAGTAACACGGTACGAGAGTCTCCCTGATGGATACGCAGGTAAGAATGATTCCATATTTGTAGATACGAGTCAGACAAGACTTGTAGGCCTATCTATAAATATGAAATATTTGCTTGAGTCATCTAATAGTTTACGCTCACAGAAAAGTTTAAATATTGATCAAAAGAGTCAGAGATATCAACTGGACTTGAGGTTTAAAGCCTCTTACACTGTTTGCAATTTGTGCATAATATTAATGTGATGATTAAATGTGTGTAAATAGTAATTGACGTTATTAATTGTATGTGAAAATATTTGCTATAAATGAAGTAATTAATAGCAAAATAAATAGCCTGTCAAATTATTCATTTGTTGCATTTGTTGACCCAAAAGTTGTGTATGACCTGTAATTCATAGAAAGGGTACGTACAGTGCCATGAATGGAGAGCTTGGTGGTTCTTACATGAATAGGACATTGTGTTACGCAGAGCAAACATGACTTGATATGTGCTCATTTGTTACTGGACATATGAATGGCACAGAAGAATGGCCACTTAAATGTTCTAACTGAGTAATGTCATTGTTGTCCCCAAGGCACAAGCGGAGATGGCACACAAAGCGATTCAAGAGGACAGAGGTGACAGACCAAGCGAAGACGTTACAGAAGAACAGTTCCTCAAAGATTTGTACCTTTTTATGAAGAAACGAGACACCCCAATAGAGAGGATCCCACACCTCGGCTTCAGACAAAGTATGCACACTGTTTGTTATTTAAGAGCACTTTACTTTACAAAATGAGCACACATTATACACCAAGAAGAAACCAGATTTTTAGAACAGACTTTCTATTCAGGTCTCACAGTATCTGAACATATTTAACAACCACAATTAATCATGTCCTGTCTGTAATATGTATTAGTAGTAGTAGTTGTAGACGGTGTTGTAATAGTAGTAGTAATAGTAGTAGTAGTAGTAGTAATGTTATGAGTGCCTTATTATTTACTAATCACTTACCTTTATTTCAACAGTTGACATGTATTTGATGTACAAGACAGTTAAAGAGTTGGGAGGCTATCACCAGGTAATGCTTGATGCTTAAATCTTTTGTGTATTTATGCAAACGTGTTTTAAGCCTTGGTTTGAGACCCACTTTAATTCTACCATGTGTGTGGTTTGGTTCTTTCTCGTCTCTTTTATCAATTTTATTTTTGTGTGTCAGTTTTCTTTTCTATTTATTGCAATTTGAAGGTGTTTTTATGTGAAATGTATTAGATCATTCATGCCTTGCTTTGTTGATCACTTTGGAAACTGTTTCAATTGCTGAAATGTGCATTACAAAAACGTGTAGTTGGACACAAATATGCACCAGCAGAGACACTTCAGTCAATCAAGTTTGTCCATGGCTCATTTGTTTTCTTATTCTGGCTTATGTAAAATGGAACTATTAGGACGGTGCTTATTATTGTTTTGTGTGGTGTCTGATTTTAGGTCACGGCTCAGCAGCTTTGGAAGCAGGTTTACAACACTCTGGGAGGAAATCCTCGCAGCACCAGTGCAGCTACCTGCACCCGGCGCCACTACGAGAAGTACGTGCAACAATGGCACAGTTTATTTAGACACGCCCACACAATATATATTCCTAACACCTCACACAATGCTGATCTGCAGATTA
Source organism: Neogobius melanostomus (assembly GCA_007210695.1). Lineage (NCBI taxonomy): Eukaryota > Metazoa > Chordata > Actinopteri > Gobiiformes > Gobiidae > Neogobius > Neogobius melanostomus. Next base: position 857,600 of record VHKM01000393.1, read on the forward strand.
ATGCTACCGTATGAGTGCCACATCAAAGGCCTGCGTCTCAGTTCTGTGCAGCAGCCAAGGAATTATCACTATGTGGGACACAAAAGACTTGAGGAGGATGGCCCATCGCCTGCCAAACGCAGACCAGAATTGTTTCTTTTGCAGGTATACTTTGTTCTTGCTTGGTAGACATGTACTTACAAGTGAAATTAACTGTGTTCATCTCTTTAAGTCACCCTCCTTTTCGGTTCAATTAAGATAAATAATGCATTACATGTTATAACCTTCTGCAGTGTAACATGTAAATTTCACTTACATGTTAGCTTTGCATATACATAAACAGCCTGATCAAAATATTTTCAATACATTGTCAGTATGATATGATTTAAGTATTGCATTTTTCTTTCCTTCAGAATACACCTGGAGACATGTCATCGCATCACTCCAGCTTGTTTCCCCTAAGCCCCTCCTACCATAAATTCTGCTACGCCCCTTATCCCTACTCCCCCTGCCACACTCCTTTATGCCTCCCCCTCCCCAACCGGGACCACCACCACAGCCATATCTGATCTGCACCCCTTCCATGCCACACTCCCTCGAATGCCCACCTCCCGTACCAAACTCCACGGACCGCCCTGAAGACCCTTTGGAACACCTCCGTTACTTGGCCAAGCAGTATGAGAGCTCAGCTGGCCTGTCAGAACCTCTCAACCTGAGCGTCAAAGCTTCAGAGAGAGACATCACAACCAATCCTGTGTCTTCCTTTGCTCCACCGTCATCCAATAAGAATCCAAAGTTTCTAAATAAACCCTCCCCATTGTACACGTCTCAGGGCTCCAATGTGAAAAGTGATGCAGAGGGTGACGTGGCAGCTCCATCATCTTTCAGCAGTTTGAAAGACTCCTCGAGCCCTAACTCTCAAGCTGTGATCATTGATGCTGACCAACACAATAAAGACACAACAGAACAAAACCCCGACACCATGAACAAATCAAAATCCCCGACTGGAGAAAACAGAGGAAGAATGGAGATTGAGATACCCCTTTCGGTGTTTAATAACTGGCTGAAGTTGTATGGTCCTCAAGCCACTTTGCATCACTCAAGACAACTCCTTATGCGAGAAGATAACAAGACAAAAAGCCCAGTAGCAGAAACAGTGGCAGCTAACTTGACCTTTGAAGTAAAGCAGAGCAAGTTAGATGAGGGAATTTCGCAGCACATGCCGAGTCAAACAAGTACCAATGAGCGTTATCCTCCAGACCAGTATCACCCTAACAATTACAATCCTGCATTTGGTGCTCTGAAAAACGCAGCAAGCAGAGATGTTTATCAATTGAATGGCGCGAAAAAGCCATGCAACTTTAAAAGTGTGCCAACAGTCTGCCGGGATCTGACCAGCAGCAGTGGACAAACAATCCCTGGTCAAGTTAGCATTGTCACGGATCCAAACGTACCTCAGGACTTCAGAGTATCTAAGCCTTATGTAGCTGAGGACCATGTGCAACTAATGCCTGAGTCAGAGGTTCTACAGCTCAACGCGCATACTGCACTTCAGTTGACCCCCGAAGAGGTGATGAAACTGAAAAGGATCATTTCCAACTCAGCATGACACCTGTATAAAGTGCCGAGAAAGCAATGGTCCATCTACTGTACAGTACATGTCTGTACATAATTGTCTAACACTTTAGATTACAGCCCACGGGTTCCATACCATGTACAGTTAACAATACAGTCATTGCACAACATAAAGTTTTAAGTTTTTGCACCCTTCTTATCTCCAGGATACCACTCCTGTAAGTTGTATTGAACCTGTAAACCTTGCCCTTTTTATGGTTAATTATTACCAGTACTTACATATGTAATCACTTTCTTGTTTCCTATACATGGCTGCACTCATAATTTTAATAAAATAAATGATCTAAAATAATATATTTTGTTCATTACAAAAAACGAATAACTGTCCTGAAATATCAATGTTAAAAATAAACAACTGTATTTCTTGGAGCACTTGTAATAAATGACATTATTTCACACCATCTTAAAATGCCAGGTAATGTCAGGCCAGGGGGCCAAAACCGGCCCCCCAGCACAGAACCTCTGTTTGCATGTTCTCCCCGTGCCTGTGTAGGTTTCCTCCAGGTACTCCAGTTTCCCCAACCACTAAAAACATGTACAATAGGCCAGGATGAATGAGAGTGTGTTTGAGAGTGCGCATGGGGGACGAGGGATGGAAATTAGCCCAAGGCTACAATCCGGTGTGGCTTGTTCATTAACTTGCACTGTCCCAACCAAATAAACCAAACTAAAAAAAACTCAGAGACCAAATGCATCTGTATAGTAGCCTGGCTAACGCCAGACTGCTGTGTGCGCTCGAATCTTTTCGAACTTCACAACAGTCTGGGGACCATGGCCGACATTTTTCCATGGATTTGGGCACCAATCACAGAACGAGGAGGGACGGTAAGACGATGACGCGCTATTTGACATACGGAAGCTTGTAGTTTGTTTAGGGATAAAAAAATATTTACGGATCCAACATGACAGCAGCAGACGCGATGCCATCTTTCGATCAAGCTTTAGAACGTGTTCTAAATAGTTTAGCTCAAAAGTTTACAGCAGGTACGTCATACGTCATCTGATACAATGATACGATTGGCTATGGCTACATGCAGACGCATGAGAGACATTCGTAGCGCCCAATAAACGGCTATGGACAATCGTAAACCACACCTCTCCTACGAGAAAATGAATTGGTGGTCCCCAGACTAAATATCACTTGTGATTTTAGTCTGGCGTTAGCCAGGCTATCTGTATAGTATATGTGAGACAGTCAGTAAAATGACACTGAACAAGTTGGTTTGAAGAAGATACAGATCCCAGAACAGTGAAAATAAATTGTTTTTCATGATCTTGAAGGACCGCATTATCTTCTTTGACACATAATTAGAGCTTTGCAAAATATCACACAGTGCCAGGAATCTAGGCGTGACATGAGACTGACACTCCCATTTTAATGAGGCAAAATTGATACCTATAACTTTTCAACTACAAAGGATTATATAACAATAATCTATGTAATGTTGCATTGCTGATCAGTACAGTACTGTAAGTTCTCTTGTTTTTATCTAGATGTCAAAGCCTTGACACATTCAAATACAGTACCCCAAGTTGTTTTTCGTAGAGATTCTCAAATATTATCGACTGGACTGTTTGGTCGAGTTGAGGACGATATTTGAAAATGGCTACAACAATGGATAGTACCTGGACAACTGAGAGCCTTGACAACCTTATTGTTTAATTTAGCCATTGGTACACATGCCAAAAATTTAAACAATGATCACAGTCTTGCTTGCTTGGAGCTTCACATAGGAATTAGTTTAGTTAATTTAAAAGGGACCAATTTGATATTTTACTCATCCAATCAATCAATCAATCATTCTTTATTTATAAAGTGCTTTTCATACAAAATGTGGTTTACAGATTAAAAACACCCCAACCCCCAAATACACAGTGAATGACAATACACACAAACACACATCCCTCCTCTCACTCCCGTACAGACAGCCTATAATGAGGCAAAAATCTAAATTGGAGTGATTTGAAGTAGTATTCTTATTTATTTATTTATTTATTTTAAGTAAAAAGACACCAATATTTTACTGTGTTACTTATTTGGAAAATACGTAACTCGGTTATGAATTGAAGTCATGTTTTGGTCTGTCAAAGATTTAGTCCGACAGAAAACAGATGATATATTTAGTGAATACAAAAATAAAAGAGTTTGTAGGTTTTATAGCATTGAATTGTACGTTACACTCCATTATTTGTAGATGCTGAAGGCAGTGCTTTTACACATAAGTGGCACACACAGTGATTATTGTGTCTGCAGACAATAAACAAAGTGTAAAATCAGAGATGATCATGTTATTCTTCTGAACATAGCTATGCTATGACCACACTGAACCATACTTCAAAGTACTGGGTCTGTTTTCAAGTCTATATTCAACTTTTTAATTTAGCTTAGTTAGCAGGACATTTTATGTTAGTATTGATAACTGGGTCATTACTTATTCCACACATTAAATGAGTGAAAGCATATGAGAAATATTATTTATGTGCTGTTTTTCTCTCAGACCTGGAGCAAGCGTGTGTGATGGGTAAGAGCTGCAGTCTCTCTACAGTCTGCCCCCACTACGTGCGCTTCATTCATAGCTGTAAGAAACACATACAGTACACAAAACAAAAAAGTTGAAACATGTATGGCAGAGGTTTCGGTTCAGCATATCGTAATTATGTGGATTTGTTTTATAAAGCCTTTCAACAAAGTACTTGCATTAGTCACGAAGAGCAGAGGTATGTAATAATATATAATAACAGAGCTCACACCTTCTGGAGTCCTGACGGTTAAAACCTCTCACACCAAACCTCAGGCATGGTAGCGGTGCCAATTTTTTCATCAGGACAGTACTTGGTATGAGGATGTCACATTAATTACTTCACTTTTCGGAACAAGTTTGTCACGAAGAAGGCACACAATCACGAACATTGGTGACATGCAATATTCTATTAAAGGAGTTTTTTCGAAATAGATTATGCATTTTACTGCATTTTATTATCAGTAAATGCACACATTTTCAATAATTCAGATACATTAAAAAGGTGAGCAGATAGTACCAGTGGGAAACTGGTATCTGAGACATTAAGCTATTTAAATGCTCTTGAGTGATATCAGTCTGTATCACCCAGACAGATCTCAAGAAAAACAAACCTGACGGTGACACAAAACACGCATTGTCAAAAATGAAGCACACATCTTGATTATCTGAATCTCATGACAAACTGGCTCAACAGGATGGTGCCTAGGTACCTATGTAAACCACTAGTGCTGTGAAAGATATTGTACGAATGTCTGGTGCGTTTATTTAAAATGTGTGAACAGTATAGAGCCTCTTTGTACATTCCAAATCTGTTTCTTTAGATATCCATCTTCTTTACAGCTCTAAAGCCCATGCTAAGTCATGTCAGAGCTAATGCATGAATCCACAATCTGTAAGGTCAACTCTTTGTTCAAAAACAAGTGCCTCATTCTTATTACTAGGTGGTGATTATTGGCAAGTTTCTTTTTACTTTCAAAAGTATATTATGGGTTGTTTGCAAGAGTAAACTGGGTGTAGAAAGCTCAATGTAGAGCAGTTCAATGAAATGCTGTTACAGATACAGTATACTGCGCACTACACAGTTACATTTCTAACAATTCAAACAAACCTGGAAAATGGCAATGTAGCTATCTGAGGGCATGTTGCACCTAATTTAACATTTTAAATAGCCTGAATCACATTATTTGGGGTCCAAATCTGATAAGTAAATGAGAGAATACTGCGTATAAAATGTGTAAATGACTCTGATCCACTTTTGCATGTGCTACTCGTTTTGCACATGGGCAAACACCTAGTCACCCCCTACCCCCTGAGTGTTTTACAGTACTGTACATGTGATTTATGACTAGGAATTAAAAGCAAGAGTACCTTTCCTTGTAATATGCAAGGAAACTGTATATATTAGCTGACAGATCAGAATCCACAGGCCAATCTCTGGGTGGGGACGGGGTCACTGGGTAAAGAAAGGAAATTTAAAAAAACAACGTGAGTTAACAATCTTCATGTGTGGCGATAGTGGCACTGTATTCACTCTCCGAAGTGGCCCACTGTAAAAGGAGAGTGTGTTTGTGAGTGTATCTGATTAAATTTAGCACATACAGCGTGTAGCTCAATTTCTAGAAACAGAACAAATACTTAAGATCTCCTGGTGCTCATTTTGTGAGCGGTAAAACTAGTGTGTTGCAGTCTATTTGTGTTGTGATTGTTTTGTTGTCCAGTGTTGTGTGCAGTGCTGTACGTTATACCTCACAGCTGTGGAAACATTGGTATGACTGCCTCTTGAAAGTTTAGAGGTTTTTTGTTGTTGTCTGTTTTTGATCTGGACCATGAGTCTGTAATAAAGCTGTCTGTCTGTCTGTCTGTCTGTCTGTCATGAAATAGTGATCCTTGCTTGACCGTTTTGGACTTTTTGGGAATCGACGCCTCGAGCTTCATGAGTTCAGTACAACACTGCTGCCACTGCCCAATCAGAAACCAAAGTACAGGTCAAATCAGTGGCACGTTATACGTAATAATAGTCATAGAATAGAATAGAAGTCTCAATAATAAATAGTAATAATAAAAACACACACAAAAACAGTTGTAGCAGCTACAGTGTGGTGCTAAAGTAATAATAATAATTAAAGCCGCAAGTGGCATCGAAAGGCCCTCACGGGCCGTGCCTCCTTTTAACACTACCGAGGGCGCTAACGTGCCTACTACATTTTATTGCCCTGGTGTGTCATAAATCTTTGTCTGTATACATGAAAACTAAAATTTCAGCCTCTCCATGTGAATAATGGCTCCAACCTGCAGAGGGCGCTAGCACGCCCCAAATCTTTTTTATTTCACAAGCAGCATTACAGCCGTATTTCAATGACCACTGTCCGCACGTTCCTTACAGAGGGCGCTAACGCTTTGTAATTTCGTATAATGTGAGATTTATGTGTGGGCAGTCACTGTTTGAGGCTGTGAGTTTATGGTTGACAGGGAGACAGCACTTCATGCTGTTTTCGTGCGCACCGCGCACTGCTTTGCAATTACAATTGGCCCTTGCGACGGCAGGCCACTTGGGCCTAATTAAAAAACTTTAAAATCCCAATATTTCCCGGCAAATTCCATAGAAAATTAGAATACGTAAATACATAAAAAAATAATGTACACAAACAATCAAACTATATTTTATATGTCAAATCTAAGAAGTACAGTTACTTTTAAAAGTTATCCAAGTACATGTACTTGAGTAAATGTAACTGAGTATCACCCGACTCTGCCCTACATAACCAGCTTATTTGCATCCAGATCGAGAAGTGATGAATATTTGGCTGCGGCTGACAGGTATTCACACCATTATGATTTACAGGTATTTGTTATCTGGGATGAATGACTCATAACTTAGTCAGGTTCATTTGAAACTATGCCTTTGTTCACTCTGGACATGTTTAAGAATGATATTAGTTACAACAATTCCTCTGAAGAAATACATTATAAGTCACTTTGAGCAGTTAAAAATTTTGCTCAAAAGGAGTGGACTGAAGCAAAAGCTTATAAGCGCCCACCCCCGACTCTCAAAGTGGCATATATGTATGCTATCAGGTACGCATTCTTTTGAAGGGTGTGTGACAAAAATCCACATACTCAAGTCTGAGAACCATGCTCTTCTTTTGGATTTCCCTCTTGTTGTCTCTGTGGCAGAATCTCTGTGGCATTTGTCATAGGACACTAGTTTTAACATTGGATGTCTCTTCTGACAAACAATATTCATTTATTGGGGCTTCAAACCAGCACAAATTTCCCTTAGAGGGACATTAAAGTTTATCATCATTGACTCATATCTCTTGTTTACAGCATATTTCAGAGTTAAGTTATCTGACACGGAGAAGGTCTGTTGCTGTAGAAGTTGACAGCCTAAGAGTTGGAAAGTAGATCAAGTAAACACAGGGAGACAGTCTGGTGGAGAAGAAGAATGACCATTTCCATTTGGTAATTTGTACATCCAGGAATCACTCAGTCACAAACACTATATGCTTTGTGAGGCATTTAAATTAGCTTTAGCAATATTTAGTCTTAGTAATAGTTGTAGGCACTACAGAAAAGGAATGTATTTCCATCCTCACTAAACACCATCCCTTCAGATGTGAGATGCTCTGTGAATGAAAACTACAGATATGCACAATCACAATTCATTATGATGAATGATAATAATATTTAAATTAATTTATTTAAATGTGGTTTGAAAGTAATGTCCTTTTCACACTATCATCTATTCATATGCACCAGTTTGAAATTATCAATAGTTCTATCATGTAGATGCTTGTTCCCCAAACATGAGGAAAAAATGTTACATGTGAAATGGCTTACAGTGGGAGTAAAAAGTGAGTGCACTGTTTGGAATATTTGTGCCTAAATTGGTCATAAAATATGGTCTGATCTTTATCAAAATCACAAGAATGAGTAAACAGTGTCTGCTTAAACTAATACCACCCAAACGTTTACATTTTATCATATTTTTAATTGCCATAACATGTAAACATGCACAGGGCAGGGAGGAATACACCCTTAGATTCAATTGCTGGTTGACCCTCCTTTGGCAGCGATAACTTAATCCAGACATTTCCTGTAGTTGCAAATTAGACATGCACAACGATCAGGATGAATCTTGGACCATTGCTCTTTACAAAACTGCTGCAGTTCAGCAAGATTCCTGGGATGTCTGGTGTGAAAAGCTTTCTTGAGGTCATGCCAAGGGTCTCAATCGGGTTTAGGTCAGGACTTTGACTGGGCCATTCCAGAACGCGTATTTTATTCTTCTGAAACCATTCTGAAGTTAATTTTCTTTTTCTTCTTTTCTGGAAAAAATGTATTGATAAACTTGTGAATTAATTTTTCCATTGATGATAGTACGTTGGGTCCGTGTATAAAGTATAATTCATTTTTCGTTTCGACGTTTCAGAATGAAAGTGTTCGTGCATATTTCCTTTTATTGATTTTCAAATTAAAATCCAAAACAATTAAACCAAAACAAAATGTTTCTTATTTTTGGTAATGAAATGAAATCAGTCAAAATGGCTTGAATTTGGATTTTTGTATATGATGCATACAACGAAAAATGGCATTTCAAATCACAAACGAAGCCTGATTTGATTTTGTTGTATTGTTTTATTTGTTTGTGGTCAACCGGAAGCTGAGTTGACTGTACGTCGCATATTATGGTATGCCTTGACACACCTGAAGGACTTGTCTTCATTAGCCTATTCTGAGCGATATTTACTTGACCTGCAGACATTTTACTCACTTTTTCAGGAGTTCGCGTTCAGTGCTGCTTTTAGGTTTAACTGGGATTTCACTTACAGATACGCACAAGGCAGAGACAGCCCACCTGCATTAGCAGGTTGAGCCACAGCCCACTAGATGGTGCACTGGAATTTGCGGTCACGGTGACACGCTGTTGAACTAAAGAACTCTACTCATTGAAATCAGGCTTCGTTTGTAATTTGAAATGCCATTTTTCGTTGTATGCATCATATACAAAAATCCAAATTCAAGCCATTTTGACTGATTTTGTTTCATTACCAAAATGAGAAACATTTTGTTTTGGTTTAATTGTTTTGGATTTTAATTTGAAAATATGCACGAACACTTTCATTCTGAAATGTGGAAACCAAAAATGAATTATACTTAATACACGGACCTCCACACACGAGTGTGTGTCGCCTAAACAATTCAACTTTGGGTTCATCAGTCCACAGAATATTTTGCCAGTAATGCTGTGGAGCATCCAAGTGCTCTTTAGCAAACTTCAAACGTGAAGTAATGGGGTTTTTTTTAGACAGCAATGGCTACCTCCATGGCGTTCTCCCATGAACCCCATTCTAGTTCAATGTTTTACATATTGTAGATGTGTTAACAGAGATGTTGGCATGTGCCAGTGATTTCTGTAAGTCTTTAGCTGACACTCTAGGGTTCTTTGTTACCTCACTGAGTATTCTGTACTGTGCCCATGGAGTCATCTTTACAGGGCGGCCACGGCTTGGAAGTGAAGCAACAGTGCCAAAATGTCTCCATTTATAGACCATTATGAACATCATGACTTTTTGAGATGGTTTTGTAACCTTTTCCAGCTTTATACAAATCAACAATTCTTAATTGTAAGTATTCACACAGCTCTTTTGAGTGAGGCATGGTGCACATCAGACAATGCTTCTCATCAAGAGACAATTCTTAATTAAAGCCGCAAGCGGCCGTGCCTCCATTGCCGCGCCATAACCCTACCGTAAAAAATACGGTATGGGTCCCATTGGCTTTTTTGATCAGGATACCATAAGCTATTTTTGTGCTGAATTTTATCAATTTCCAAGAAACATTTTTTTTCCCATAATGCATTTTTTCTTCTCAGCCTAGACGGGGCACTATCGCGCCCAATGTCACTTTTTCACATTTGTTGTGTCCAGGGGTGAAAGGTCAATAAAATGTATATTTCAATTTTTAAACGGAGTTTGTTTGTGCGAATTGGAGCATTTTGTTGTTTACGATAAATGGCAAAATTCTTCGCCGCAAACAAATCGTAAAACATAGCAAAATCGTCCTAGGAGGAGTTCGTTAAAATGCGACGTCAGCGAAAATGCTGACTCGGCATTTTCCAGACTTCTTGTCAAAATGGCGGACTTCCGGTTTGTCATGGGGCGTGGCCACAATAATATTTTTTGTTTGTCGTCACATGACGAATGTCTGTACCGGATCCCGTCGCTCTGCGACAAATTTGACGTTGGCCCCGCCCCCATAGGCGCAATGTATTTTCACTTTTGTAGGTGGCGCTGTCGCGCCATTTTTTATTTCCCCAATATGAAACACATATTTAAATTAATTTTTCATCGGACCTGATTTTTGGGCAATGTTTGGTGAGTTTTCGACTATGTTCAAATTCCTGCTCAAAGAGCAGAAGAAAGAAAGAAAAATAAGAATATTTTTTGCAAAAACATAACACAGCATATTATACATTTTTGGAAAGCTCTCAAAGACCCCCTTAGCGCTTGTCATCCACCTCCGTATGACAGTTGGCCATTCATTTTCCTGCAATAATAAGTAAAGGGCCCACACCAGAGGTGTGGGCAGTCATTCCCAGAGGAAAGGGTATTTCAAGAAGAGATCTCAATAATCACTCATTCCTTTCTCCTAGACCAAACTGAGCATTGTTTAAGACCAATCTGAGCCGACGGATTATTGCTCCTGTTCCTCAATTTTGTCCCCTGAGCAACAGACTGTACAAAAATTCAGATTAGACTCTGGTTGAGATTTGAAAGAGATCTCATTTTGTCCTTGTAGAAATCTCAAATTGTCTCCACATTAAATGTCTTCTATTTGTCTCAATCATTGACACAAGAGCGATTTCACATTAAACTTAAACTAATCTCATTTTAAGGTTGTCTATTTTTTTTCTCATATTTTTCTCATGTGGTAAAAGTTCTCAATATTCTTCAGTAAAAGTACAGATACATGAGCAACAAATGTAAAAGTGGATTAAAACTGTACATAAGTAAAAGTACAAAAGTACCCATTTTTGTACTTGACAAGTAAGAAGTAGTAACTAAACCCAACCAGGACTAAACTGGGACTAAAGCTGGACTTACCCAGGACTAAATCATGTCCTTTTTTTTTTTTTTGAGTCTGTTTTTTGTCTCCTTGTGTACAATACTATGTTTCTTACAAATCACTTAAAACTGCAATTTTCAAAGTATAGGTAGGTGGCGCTGTACGTAGTGGGCCCGCTAATGAGTTTGTTGTGTTCAGTTTGGGGTAGTGCATTAGTGACTCAAATATGAGCTCAATAGATCATTGCATTTTCGAATTATACAGGAAAATATACCATTGGAGAGACATTTGCATTGGCCACGCCAACATCTTAGAAAATATGACATGACTGTAATGTATTTTTTGTTTTTTTTATTATGTAGAATATACCTGCAACGTTTCATACAAATTGTACAAACTGCAATTTTCAAAGTATAGATAGGTGGCGCTGTACTGTGGTGAAGTTGGTCTGTTAATGAGTTTGTTTTGTTCAGCTTGGGGTTGTGCATTAGTGACACAAGTGTGAGCTCAATATTTTAGTTTGAATTATAAAGGTTAACGTGACATATTTGAGACATTTACCTTGGCCACGCCCACATCTTATAAAATATGACATGACTGTAATTTTTGTTTTTGTTTGAGGAAGTATTTAGAACATACTGGCAACGTTGTATACAACATTTCCAAACTGCACTTTACAAGGTATAGGTAAGGGGCGCTATCCTGGGAGCAGGATAGCGCATATGTTAATGGCTGCGTTCTGTTCAGTTTCGGGTGGTGCATTAGTGACCTGAATACAGAGGCGTGCTGGCCATAGGGAGAGTCGGGACGTTTCCCGGTGGGCCGCTCGGTTCCGGTGCTTCTGGGCCGGGCCATCAGAATAAAATAATGAAATAATAACTCACTATTCCAGGCCTAAAGGCTTTAACTGGGCTGCAGCAGGAGCATGAGCTGCTGTTCCAGATATACATGAAGTAACACAAGCGTAATTGTCATGGAAATCTATCAAAATAACGACTGATGAATGAAAATCTGAAAAATATTTGCATCGAACTTTTCATTCTTGCGGCGGGGAGATACCATTTCATATTGAACTAACTCAGAGGGGTGTTTAAGTGGAACACCCCTCCGCTTTAGTTCAAGTTGGTGCAGTCATATCCAGCGGAGACAAGTGTCCGCGTGAGTAAAGAGAGAAAAGGGCAGTGAAAGGTAGAAAAGTGGTCAAATAAATGTTTTTATCTACATAACTTGTGCTGATTGTGAGTTTGTATCAGGCTCAGACTGTGTGTGCAGCGGCCCATGTGAAAAGAGAAATTGTTAGAAAATTGTCAATGTGTGGTATTTGATCCAGCGACCTCTTGTACTTGAGACCAGCGCACTATTACGGAGCCATAATTCCGGGCCGGTCTTCTCCAAATTCCCGGGCTGAAATTAGGTCCCAGCACGCCCCTGCCTGAATAGGAGCTCTGTCGGCCAATGCCTGTGAGCGTGAGCTGTCCGCGGAAAAACAGAAAATCTATGCGTTCTTCGCCGTGGCGTTATGAGACCGTTGAACAGTTTTACAAACCACTACCGATTCTTGAATTTCAAAATGTGTAAACCAGGGACTAGTTCATTAAAATAGAGTAGTCAAAACGGATTCTGTATTTCAATCCAAAATGGCCGACTTCGCTTGGTTTGTCTTGATGTCCACTTTCACTGTACCGAACGGTTTTGGCCTACGCTGAAAATTGCGTGTTCCGATTTGAATAGGGGTCAACTTTGAGGGGGCCATGGAGCCATTTAGTTTTATGCATGGCCAATTTGTCCATTTTCATACATTTTCACGCCACCCGAATGTCTCTGCCAAATTCGGTGAATTTTCGTTGACGTTTAGCGGGTCAAAAATGCGATCGTTGACGAAAATAAAAATAAAAAAGAAACCACCCAAAAACAATAGTCCCTTGCCGGGGACTTTGTCTGGCTCGGGCCTAATAAATATTATGAAAACCATATTTTAAATATTTTGACCATTGAAATGAGTACAAACTCAAATTACATTTTACTGTGTTGGGGTTCCAAATTGTACCTTGATATTAAACCAGATTATTTTAGAAATATTGCTTCAGCCTCAAAACCATGTCACAAATAAGAAACTAGTTGATGGCGAAGCAATACATCATACAAACTAAATGATAATAATATGTTTGATAAATATGTAAGCACTGAGGGAGTGTGACCCTTTAAATTTAGGTTTAATCCAATAAAGGATTGCACTTCTTTATGGTCCTCATGGCGGGATGCTCACATTGCTGTAATACCAATACTTAGTGGCTATGGGTGACAGAAAGGACCCTGCCAATAACAACTTGAAAGCCTGGTTTTAACCATGCTGCTTTATGTTCAGGAGATTTTTAAAGTTCGAGCTTAAGGCATTTGATTGGCAAGACCTGGGGAACTGTGGAGGCTCGTTGCCGCTCTGAACAACGGGACGAGGAGGAGGGAGTTTTTCGCCACTTTTGCCCTTTTTAATCAACACGCTTTGAAGGGGGATTCTGATCTGCCAACAGAGGCATAGCTTGTCATAGGGCAAGGCAGGCAGCTGCCTGGGCCCCCCCCAACTGTCAAGGGTGATGCAGTTTCATCAAGTCTCCACCAACACCCTGTGGCGCTGTTTATCACCATCCTGCTGCATGCTTTAGTTAGTCATGGTTCCCGAATGTTAACTTATAATGAGCAGTGGACAGACTTTTTTACTCATGGCTCCACCAGATGATATTTCTAATAGTGAAACCAGTTTATAACACTCTTCAGGACCTAAAGAACCTCAGCCTTCTGTTCTGAGGAAAACTTATGCAGAGAACTGCATTATGGGAGTTGTCAGGTGACCCGCTCCTGCCCAAATGACATCCTCTCTCCCAGTGCACAGTACACCGAGCGGCCACCAGAGGGCCCCCTACCGACATTCTTGCTTGGGGCCCCTTGGTACCCTTGCTACGTCACTGTCTGCCAACATGGATTCTCTCTCGGCTCTGGTCAATAACATGGGATGAGGCATAGCCATCTAGTCTGAGTATGATAATGGTTTCATCACACCCACGCCCTTAAGGCTGGTGCCAAGGACTTTTTAATTATCCCAAGGCATTCATTACTTTTTTGGCTCAAGGCACATTGAGTTGCCTTGTGTACGAAATGTGCGGTATAAATAAAGTTGCCTTGCTTTGCTCACAATAGAAAGTCACACTTTATAAGAGAATGCACTGTATGTACAGTTTATTTTCATTGTTCCTTTCTCTTTTCTTTTTGTTTCTTAATTCACCAAAGGCACACACACACAGTCACAGTAGACAGTAAACAACAACAACAACAACAACAAAAATTCACAGACCAATAACCCAAGACTAAAAATAGAACAAGACAAGAAAAGACAAAGACAGGGCGAACAGACGAACAAACAAGACATACAAGACATACATACAAGTCCTTGGGTATATTTATGTATGTTTCATTATTTTTCAGTGGCTCTTAAAGAAGGGACACTCCACCAGTTTCCTTTGTTCTGTTTGAAATTATTTAAATTCTTATCCTCATTATCATTTTTATCTTTTTTGAATTTCTTCTATTGGTTATTTATTATCTTTAAATTGTTTTACCTAATTTTGTAGAGAAGAGATTGCATCAGGCCAAGAGGTTTATTACAGAATTGGATTTAAAGCCAACAGCCGTGCCAATAAACACAATCTTGCACAAGTTGATGTTACCCATATTGTAGAGGTGTTCCCAGAAGGATTTGATCAAGTGTTGCGTGTCAGCCGCTGTGAGTACATTGTCTCTGTCCTCTTTTGTGCTGATGTGGATACTGTGGTGTTGGTCGTCCAAAAAAATAGTCATCTGACTATTAAATCAACAAGCCACTTTGGTATGCATATCCCAGCTCAGCTCACCTTCCTGATGGGGATTACAAGTAATGGGCCAGAATCTTGCTCCTCTTCACTCTGATAGCAGACTAGACTCCTCCCCTTGAGGACACCATCGACATTTTCCAAAGCTTCTTGACACTTTACAAGCTGAGTGAAAATATGCACTGTCAGCTTTGAATGACAATGTGATTCAAATGGCACTTGCATACTTTAAAAGACTGTTACCTTAATGTTGAGTTGGCCACACAAAGCTGGCGTTAACATGCACTGAGGTTGAGCCACTAAGCGGCAGCAGATGTTACCATACAGAGGCAACCAGAAAGATAGATTTTCAAACACCTTGAAGGTGCAGCTTGGACACATCTTCAGTGAAGAACCCAGGGTCATAGGGTGTTTCGGGGCTTTGATCTTCAGACACCCTCACCTGGGCGACCCACCCGGGGTTGATCAGGCCCCTGTTTGTGTCCAAGCAGCGCACTACTCCATGTGTCCCTCCTCTTGATCCACAACCACCTAGAGGCTTTTTCAGCGGCCTCACGGATGTTTCTGGTGGCTTTTCTCTGAAGCAACCCTCGGATACCAAGGAGCCTGAATGCCCGATGCACAGTTTGACTTAGAAAGCCCCTGCAGCCCACTTCTATTGGCTAACAGCGGGCCCTCCATCCACTTCCTCTGCATGCCTCAACCAGCTTGAGATATTTCGCCTTCTTCCTTTCATAAGCCTCCTCCATCCTGTCCTCCCAGGGAACTGTAAGCTCCAATAGCATGACTTGCTTTGTTGAGTCAGATGTTAAGACAAGATCTGGCCTCAGTGACATCCTTGCGATGTGCTCTGGGAACTTTAACTGCCTCCCAAAGTCCACATGTAACTGCCAGTCACAGGCCATGGCTAGCAGTCCAGTTGTGGCCTTACGTTCCCCCTGGGGTTTCTCCGTTGTGGATAAAGTTTTGGAGAAGTTTAAAGCAGAGTTAAGTTATACAAAGATTTCCCAAGATTTGAACATCTCACGGAGCACTGTTCAATCCATCATTTGGAAATGGAAAGAGTATAGCACCACTGCGAACTCACCAAGACACGGCCGTCCACCTAAACTAACAGACCAATCAAGGAGAGCACTGGTCAGAAATGCAACCAAGTGCCCCAAGATAACTCTGGAGGAGCTGTGACGTACTGCCGCTGAGCTGGGGGAATCTGTACATGGGACAACTATAAGTCGTACTCTACACAAATCTGACCTTCATGGACAAGTGGCAAGAAGAAAACCATTATTGAAAGTTATTGAAGTTTGCTAGAAGTCATATGGAGGACACAGCTACCATGTGGAAGAAGGTGCTTTGGTCAGATGAGACAAAAATTTCGCTTTTTGGCCCAAATGCAAAACGTTATGTATGGCACAAACCTAACACTGCTCATCGTCCTGAGTGCACCATCCCTAGTGTCAAATATGGTGGGGGAGCATCATGCTATGGGGCTGCTTTTCCTCAGCGGGGACTGGGAAGATTCATGTGTGAAGCGCTTTGGGTGTGACTTGTGTCATATAAAAAGCGCTATACAAATAAGATTCCCTTCCCTTCCCTAAGAATAGTTGGGAAGATAGATGGAGCCAAATAGAGACATTTTGGAGGAAAACCTGCTGGAGTCAGCAAGAGAATTGAGGCTGGGGTGGAGATTCACCTTCCAGCAGGTCAATGACCCTAAACACAAAGCTAAATCTACAATGGAATGGTTTAAAAACAAACATATTAATGTGTTAGAATGGCCCAGTCAAAGTCCTGACCTAAATCTTATTGAAAATCTGTGGAAAGGCCTGAAAACTGCTGTTCACAAACGCTCTCCTTCTAATTTGACAGAGCTTGAGTTGTTTTGTAAAGAGGAATGGGCTAAAATGTCAGTCTCTAGATGTGCAAACCTTGTAGCGTCATACCCCAAAAGACTTGCTCAGACCTGCCAACATTGAAAAATTTTTATGAGTACAAAAAAAAAAACGGCGAACCCAGGGCAAGCCGGATATGTTGAGGCAAGGCAATCTCTCCCGATAACTGTCAAGAACTGTTTGTGGTTTCCAAGTGTTTAATATTGTTTACGAAGAGAGGAGCTCGCCAGATGCATTCAGACAGACATGCAAATACATAGTGAAAAAGGTGACAGTTCACGGGGCTGTGGTGGAACACGCAGTTTGCGTGAATTGCGTGCATAGAACATGTAGATTCTATGCAGTGTTTCCCCACAGATTTCAAGGAAACTGTGGTGGGAGAGAGCGCCACCTTGGGGGGTCCTCCCCCGGGAGATTTTTTTTTTAATTTAGATGCGTTTTCCTGCATTCTGGTGTATTTTAAGCAAAAAAAATAATAACTATTTTTGGCTATTATGCTGCTGTGAAAAGAATAATTTCTGATTAATTTACATAGGGTACAGCTTCTTTTTTTTATATAATATAATGGATCAGTTTTCTTTCAAGGACGCAGGCCCTTGATTCTTCTCTCAGCTCCGCCCCTGCAGC
This sequence comes from Neogobius melanostomus, assembly GCA_007210695.1. Lineage (NCBI taxonomy): Eukaryota > Metazoa > Chordata > Actinopteri > Gobiiformes > Gobiidae > Neogobius > Neogobius melanostomus. Next base: position 875,183 of record VHKM01000393.1, read on the forward strand.
TCTCAGATACAGACTCTGAACCTCAGCCTGATGCTGCAGAGAGAAAACACTGACTAACATGAGCAGCTCTCACCTCGTGTAGGGCAAGAGCAAGAGAGAGGGAGGGGAGAGAACAGAAGATTAGAACGGGGTCCTGAATTTAATTCCATTGCGATTCAAAAAAATAAAGTAGAATAATTATCAAGCAAAGGTCTGGAACATAATTTACCGTAATAATAATTTGTGTGCTTTGAAAACAATGCAACAATTCATTATAGTTTTGTTTTTACTCTAAAATTACATTTGGGGTTCTAAATAACAGAATATATACACTTTTTTCCACTTCCACTTTTTTGTAGCGCATATGATTAACAACTATATTGACTCAACACTAAACTTTTTTGTTTTAGAACTGTAGTTCTCCTAATGGCTTAATTTTCATCACAGAATGGTCAGAGACAATAAAGGATTTGTACATAATGTTAAATTCCAAATCAGGTTCTGTACATCAGAAGATACTGTCTTCTATTTGAATCATGTACATAAAAAAAAGGATAAAAAACATTATTACATTTTCATTTTTGAAATATAGATTTTAAACTTTTATTGACTATTCATAGGAATAAGGCCCATGCACTTCAGAATATGCCAACCATTACCATACACAATAAAATGATATCAGTTTTTTTCTGGCTACAGCTTAATGGTTTGGCATATTTTAATAGTTGCAAGTCCAAAGAGTGTAAACTTTGGTTCAGTTTCAGTAAACTTGCCAACTTAACATCTCTGATCAGCTGGAACCACGCCAGAACCGCTCATATCTATGAGCACCCTCTGACCACACGCAGTTTGATGCATTAGCCGCTACCGCTAGCTACTAAGTGCAGTAAAAGTTCACATGTATACAGCTTTCACCTCACCGTGCGATGTCTCATACGGTTCATCGCCCTCAGTGGTGCGTCTGTTGGAGCGGGGTTAGCGAGTTGACGAGGCTACAGTCAGGCGGTGGATGCGGGCGGCTGTTGCGCTGCCCAGCCCAGATGAAGTGAGCGAGCGAGCGCGGGGCAGCGGGGCTCACTCCGCCTGGAGCTGGAGGCTCCTACGACTGCAGCCACGGGGAAAGTGGCATATTTGACGTAACAGCACCAGGCATATTTGACGTAACAGCCTGTGCATAGTTTATTTACGCGTTACACAGATCTCTGCTCAGCGGCAGAATTAACTTCAGTGACATCTTCATAATGTGTAGCTGAACATGAAATCGTACAAGCGTACTAGGAGGTCAAAATGCGTGTCCGCTACGCAAAATGTGTACATGTTGGCAGGTCTGCTTGCTGTTATTGCCGCAAAAAAGGGTTCCACAAAGTATTAATTCATGCTGTATAAACACTTATGCACGCCCCACGTTTCAGTTTTCTATTCACAGTTGTCTGTTACTTTTGTGTGTACTTTCAGTAAAAAATTCTAAATAAAATCTTTGTTTATGGTTGTAAACATGACAAAATGTGCAAAAGTTCAAGGTGTATTAGTACTTTCGAGAGGCACTGTAATTAGTAAATAGTACAATTTTTAAATTTAGGCACAACAAAGAAAAGAAAAACAAAGAAGCAGTTGATGGTAAATGTATTAACATATAGATCAACCTTAAGTTAAACAACTTTCAAGCCAATGCAATAACCTACCAAAATGTTGACTGAAAAGACATGTAAAACAACTCGACATAAAATAATTGTCATCATTTTGTTATCAAGCTTGGTTTTAAAAACCAAAGCAGTTTAGGTAAAGTTCCATAAAATCAGTCTTTAAAATGAACCTCAATGCAAACTTAACATAGTAGGTAAAAGACCAATGTTACAAAGATATATGTTCAAGCTTGAGAAATTATTTTGTACATGTATTTACATTATTTAGATTATTATTTTCAGTTCTACTGAATGTCATTTCAACTTGCTTTATTAGAAATACTTTCAAACCTAATTAACTGTACATACCTGAAGGCAAAAGGGGAAATAATAACTTAACATAATAATACATCTTTAAAACAGGAACAGGTCTTGATCAATTATCGCTATGACTTGAATTCTTCATCCACATCCGTGAAAATGTCACTTAAGAAGTACTGTGACACATTAGTTGGCTCATCATCCAAGATACAGCTTTCTTTTGAGTCACTTTGATTGGTAGGTTGAAGCTGGAACATTAAAGTCCCACATTAGTTACATACAACTAAATGTTCACTGAGGATGTTTAGTTATTTCCACTTGTACCATGGGGGTGCTGGCAGAAAGGTATTCTTTGATTCTTGCCGGAGATTTTGATGCTGCTGTATCTTGCCTTTGGGGTCGAGATCTCTTCGTTGTTGCTTCATCAGAGGCTTTATTTTTCCTTAACATGTAAAATAAAACAAATACATGAATACATTTTAAAAAGCATTGGGGAAAAAAAGCAATCATCATAAAACAGGATTTGTTTACCCTTTGATGCTTCCTCTAGTTTTCCCAATGTTCATTTGGCTGGAATCAAAAGTTGTTTTTTGAGCTTCATGAGTAACTGATGCTTCGTGTGCCGATTCCTGAATCAACGCAAAACCACTCGAAGCTTTTGCTTTTCTGAAAAAATGTAATAAAAAACAAGCCTACATAAAAGGTAATACATAGAAAATACAAATGTGATAACAGTGATATAAACACAACCCTGACAATGATACCATCGATACCAAACATGTTCTGAAAGGACTAGGCCACCGTTTTTGTGTACTGAGATATGTTCTTACCAGAGCTTAAACAAGTTGATGCGTACCTGTCTGGTCTTTACGCGTGTGCTCAGTCACCCAAAAAGACCAAAGATGTTGTTAGCATTTAGTCTCTCTTCCTCACCTATATGGGGCCACTTCGACGTCCGCGTAGTAATATCTTCACTTTACTGCGTGGAAGTCGAAGTGCTCATAAGGTGTTATTACGCCTTACAATATAGTACCCCTTTTTATCCACTTAGAAAATCGACATGTTTAATTTTGTGAGACTATACCTGGATCGTGTAACTACTCACGTAACCGTATTTAAATAGGGAAAACGGGGACGAGCTTGATTACTTCTAACTTCACACCCGTTTGGCCCCATAGAGGAGAGGAGAGGCTCAATGCTAACAGCATCTTTGGTCTTTTTGCGTGACTGAGCGCACACACAAACACCAGACGCATCAACTCTAAGCTCAGGTAAGAACATATCTCAGTATGAAAAAACGAGGGGCTGTTCCTTTAACGCTTGGTAGAGTCATTTTTTCAGTGGGTTGTCAAATTGGAGCAGTTGGAAGATGACCTCATGTATTTAAATCTCATCTCTGAGTGGAGGTGAGATAGCTTAGAATGAAAACATGTTTTTATAGGTATTTTTCACCAATTAAAGTATGACCAAAAAAAAATCATTTATTTTATTCATTTGATTGGGAGAAATGTTACAGTGTGTCTTTAATTAAACTAACCTTTTCTTTCTTGTGTTTCCACTCGTCTCTAAACCTTGAGTCTGTGTTTTGTCTCCGCAAGCATCGTCGCTATTTATAGTCTTTGTAACTGAACCGTTGCAACAATCCACTTCCACTATGGAGTCATTTTTATCAACTGGAATCTACAACAAACACAAACGGTCAAATAAAGTGCATTAAAAAGTTAACAGACCCTAAACCTTCATATCTTACAACCTCAATTGATGCCAACAAAGAGCCTTGCTGGTTCTGAGGCCGAGCTGCAGAGCTGGTCGACTGGGTCTCTTTCAAACTGTCCTGGAGAACAGCCTCAGGGGTTTTTGATGTGTCTGTAGATTTCCTCAAGCTTTGACATATTGTGTTGCTTTTTCTACAGAAAGAGACATCATAAGCATAGCATAATGTGTGCAAACCACACTCATTTTTATATTAATCCATACTTTTTGGAACTTCCTTTTCCTCTTGTCTTTTTAGAGTTCCGTTGACTGGAATCTGTCATTGTTACATCAATACAGGACGGAGTATTTTGTAAAATAGTCGAGGAAGTTGCATCCGTTTCAGTCCGTGAACTGTGCTGACCGCTTGATGGATCACTGGAAGCTTTTCTTTTAATGAAAAAATAAGTAAATTACCTTTATTGCAAGTAAATTAGGAGTGAAATTCATTTAAATATAATATACATCTCACCTCTTTAACCTTTCATCCACCTTGGTCTCTGCTCTTTGACTTGGTGCTGTGCCAGAGCAAGAAGAGACGCTATCTGCTTTTCCTGTGAATGGAAATTCCTCACTTTCCACTTCTGTAAAAACATCACTGAAGAAATACTGTGACACATTTGTGGGTTCTTCCTCTAAAAAGCTGCTCCCAATAGAGTCGCTTTGGTGTGAGTTTAGAATCTAAAGAAATTTACACAGTACATTACACAACATTACACTTACATGTACAACAAAGATAACACACTGATGGTTCACCTCAGAGGTATTTTGTAAACTGCTTAGTTGATTCGTCTCATGTGTCTGAGGTGGGATTGTGGAGCTGGATGAGGTGCTTTTATTCAAATTGTCCAGGGCGAGTGCTTCAGGAAAATAAGTTGTAGATTTTCTTTGAGGTCTTGAATTTTCAGCTTTAGTATCACCTGATGTTTTAATTTTCCTAAAAACAAAAAAAAACACTGTTTAAAGCTATTGGTTTCAACAATCCTGCCCATCATGAAATCAGTCTGGTTCTGCAAGTAAACATCTTATTAATTTCCCCCATAGACTTAAATTCACATCATTCATCAGCCATGTGGTAACTGCAACCATACACGACCACAGAACAATGTCAACCTTTATATAGCACATTTAAACTATTATTTCAAGTGAAAGAAAACTCTAAAGGCTTGAAATTATGATGTAGTAGGAGTAATATAATATACATCGGCCATACCGCCTTTGCTCTGCCTGATCCCGTCAGACCTCGGAAGTTAAGCAGGAAGGGCCTGGCTGGTACTTGGATGGGAGTCCATTGGGAACACCAGGAAGCCTGGGTGAATGTAGTGTGTGAGTGATTTGTGGTGGTTGGAGGGGCCGATGGCGCAGACTGGCAGCCTCTGGGGTAGACTGATACGTATGGAGTGAATGAATAATGCATTGTAAAGCGTCTTTGACTGTAATGCATTATTATCATCATTATTCATATTAAAATGTATGTTAATTCGTTTTCACATCACTTGATTAGCTTCCATCATTCTTTCAAACTCTTAATATGTCTTTTTTGTTCATTTGTTTTTCAAAAGTCTATTGGAAAAATGAATGGGATTTTTGCTTTTGGAACCAGAGCGAGTTTTGAGCTGGGTGAGACAGTTAAGCCGCATAAACAAGGTCAAGTTGCTTACCCTTTGGCATTTCCTTTCCTTCGACCTCTTAACGTTTTGTTATCGTGCTGGCTAGAATGAACAGTTGTTTCAGTGGAAGAGGAGCCAGGCAAATTAGATGGGGCAGCTTCGTCAGCCATTGCTTCTGGTGTTTGTGGCGCTGCAGTGATGGGGCTTTGTTGTCCACATGATGAATCCCTGCATGTGTTGGGGTACATGTTACATAATTAATTTCAATACCCACATTTGTTATCAGCTAACCTGTTATGACTTGGTTTTGTCTTGGTCTCTGTAGGTTGACTTGTTTTTTTATCATGGCAAGCAGTGTCTCCAGTTGTGGGTCCTGTGACTGAAGAATCACTTTCTACTTCATTAGAAACCTCACCAAAGGAATACTTTTTGGTAGGTTCTTCATCCAAGGTATTTGTTGAGTCTCTTTGTTTGGGGGAAATAAGCTAGAAGATAAAAAGCAGTTGCATTGTACAGTGTAATATATATGCATTGGATCAGTAGTAGAGTAGTATAATATAGTAGTATAGTAGAGATTTAAATATTGTTGACTGGACTGGGATGATTGCATTGAATTCAATCGATCAATCAATAAATGGTTTTGTATAGCCCAATATCACAACAGGAGTTGCCTCATAGGGCTCCGCCCTCTCGCGCCTGTGGTCAAAATGTGGACAGAGTTTAAATAGACCTCTAGCTTTTGGGTTTAACCACTCTTACATTTAACAACAGAGCGAGAAGAAGCTTCTGAAGATAGAAGTTGAGAAAAGACATAGGGAGGGAAAAAAGTACCAAAACAAGGCACCGAAATAATTTATTTTTTCTGATACCGCCCACTACCGGACCTTTTAAGTTGGTAACAAGTAGGTTACTACTGTTTAACACCCTATTCATACCTCAGAAGAAAACGAGGAGGTCCAAACATCTGCAGTTGGTGCTTCAGAAGATTGCGTTTCAGTTCCTCCCCATAGAGATGCTTTTGAGTTTCTAAATTTGTCATGACATAATATGCAAGTGTACATAACTTACAATGTACATTATTATTACATGTAATAAAAAAGAAAAACCTTATGAACCTTACTTTGTTTGACTTTTGTTCTTTCTGGTCTCATAAGTCCTTATTTTACCGATGACTGAAGTGACATCACTGCCTTTCTGTGCTCGACTGCCAACCATTTCACTGCTTTCCATCTGTGTAAAAGGTTCAGGTGGGTCCTGGGTCGTGTTTTCAGGCTTGTTGGTTTTTTCTGCAGCTGTTTTTCTCATCAAATTTGGTCTTCTTCTACACTTCTTAACATCACCTAGATTGCAACAGTACAAGTTAGATTAAAAGGAAGATCAATCTAAATGGAATAAAAGATGTGTTTGTTGCAATAGTCTTATTACTTCTGATTGAAGGTTGTTCATCTGCCGAGAGAGACTCACAGAGATCAAACTTGGATTCAGCCTCTGGTGAGTTTAGTCGTTGTATAGATGTGTTCTCTGTTTAATAAAAGATAGGAAATCGAAGTAGTTAGTTTTAGAACAATCTAATTCTTCCAATCTTAATGAAAATTATGCAGGTTTATGTCTCATTGTACACTGAAAAGAAGGCAAACAACAAATATTCACAACAAATATCAGAAAATAAACCAAAATGTATGAGAGTTTTGACCTATTAAAGTTGCCACTTTTGGCAAATATAACAACTAAACAGCTGTGGCATTCCCTCAACAATGGAAATCAAAAATTCTTCATACAGTTCTTTCCAACTCTGTTGTAAGAGTTCTTCTCACGGCACTTGTAGGTGGCTATGCTTTCACTCTTCCGTCCAGTTTATCCAAAACCAGCTTGAGGGGGCTTAAGTCTGGAGACTCTGCTGCCTCACCATGATTTCAAACACCATCATCATAATTTTTCTAAAGAGGCAGTTCAGTTACAGCTTGGACTTGTGTTTTGGGTCATTATCCTGCTGTAGGATGAACCGCGGGTCAATTAGGTGCATAACAGAGTACAGCAAGATGCATCAGAATGTAGCCACTTTGGTTAAGGATGTCACTCTGTAGTAAGTCACCGACACTGGACGCAGCTTCAAACCATCAACTCAAACAGAGTGGGGGAAAAAAGGAGGATCTGAGGCACTCCATCTAATAAAGGACTTTTAATTGCAAGTCGGACATGCCGACGTGTTTCGACCTAGAGATGGGTCTTCCTCAGGGCAAAACAGAGAGTGACCGACAAATGCCACGCATTTATTGAAACTTCTACAACAGAGTTGGGAAGAATTCTGACGGGGTTTTTACAGGCCGAAGCAATTTAAATGCAATACTTTTTAATGCAATTAAATGCCCAAATACTAAATTTTATTACCACAAAAGCAACAAAAAAGGCTGCACATTTCATTTGCAAACATCTCAAACAGAGGAAAGAGAATTGGGCAAAAGGGCAACTTTTGAGCAAAAAAAGTTGTCAATTTCAACCAAACTGCAACTGTTGTTTTAGACCATAATTTTGGTCTTTTCGATGAACCTACTTTAATACAGTAAAAATTGTTGAGCAAGATCATAATTTTCCAAGAGATTTACATTTAATGCCAGTATAAATGCAAATGAATGTTCTTTTTATGACATTTAAGGCCTTGATTTTGGCACAATTCATCTAATGACTTTTAATGCCACGCGGAAATCCTATCTGACGAATAATAGACTAGAATAGAAAAACTTAATTGTCTACCATGCACAATGATGGCAGAAATTTGCCTTTGGCTTGCTCACACATTCAATACATTTGCCCAGTAATGTAATAAAAATACACAATATTTGATTTCCATTGTAGAAGGAACGCCACAGGAATGTTCACTTATATCTGCCAAGGGGGACGACTTTGTTCTATGCTTTCATTTCAGAGTTCACTGAGGCAGCCAACTGTATCATTTTCAAGAAAACTGAAACAATTGGGGACCTATAGTGTATGAAGTAAAATGTACCTTGTGGCTCCTCCAGAATGCTTATGTCCTAGCAGGGATTAAAGCAATATTAATGTATTTCTACAAAACAGTAGGAGTTTTTGTGTTTTTCTTTTAACTTACAACAGAAGGTGCTGATGGCAGATACTCTTCCACACAAATGACGCGAGAGTTAAAAGTTGCCTTTTCTGGTGTTGGTATGTGAATGTTAGAGAGAGAGTCATCAATCCCATCTGCGAGTGGCACCACCAACTCAACAGGATTACTATAGAATGAAGAGGGATTAGTTTACAGATTCAGACAATAAATCCCTTGTGTACATTCTTGTGTGGTTGATAAAAAGTACTAGCCTCTGTTGGGCCTCCGTATCTGGCACAGCATGATAAGACTCGGGCCTGCGGTCTACTTCCTCCACTGATGGACAGACTGGTATCTCAGTCAGAGAAAGGATAAAAAAAGGTTCATCTGGATCAGATGGGACCTGATCTGGAGGTACTTGAATCATAATACAATACAATTATGTGACGAACACAATACACATATAAAATGGTTCATATAAAGGTTATAACATAGTATCGACATACCATTTGGGAAAAGAGGACTTTCAAATAATTTCTAGATAAAAGGAAAAAAAAAAAAAAAAAAAAAAAAAAGAGTATTATGTTTGTTTGTTAAAAATTGAGCTCTTGTATTCTAATTAGTAAATTGAATGGACTGCTACCTGTAGAGAACTGTCTTTCACTTGGTCTTGGCTTAAAAGTGGGGCAGCTTCATTGTGTTGTAGCTCAGTGGAAGGTACCACAGCACCCTCTGCTGGTCGTACATTATCAGCAGAGATTCCAGAGGTTTCCACTTTAAAATTGCTAACGAGACAGATTTCTGTGAACAATTAAATAAGCATTATTCACTCAAAGAGCTAATTAAATATTGTTTAGGTTGTTATTCAGACCAAACCTGTATTCTTGAGGTCTTCAAGTTGAGGCAGAGTTTTGCTGGTCTTTGAGGATTCAGATGGAGCACTGTGAACAGAAACTCATGGATATTTGCACAGTGTTTGAACTAATGTGACAGTTTAAACCTTTCTTACCACTCCATAGGATTGCAGTGGTCCATATTTGTCCGATTTGGTGCACAATCCGTTTTTGACACATTGGTCATTTCCTCACTCAGTGAAATGGCTAACATTGAAGGGACTGAACTGGACGAGTTTGGCTCTAAATTAACTGTTTGGAGATGATCATGTGGTTTATCTGAAGAGGAATCTTGGAGCATTGGCTGTTCAGATTTTGCATTTAACAAACTGGATTTAACCAGCTTGTGAGGCGCTTGAGTCATTTCTTCAGACTCCAACCTTGACTTTGCAGTTCGAGGTGAGGATAGTAAATTGGGTTTTGGCTTAAACTTTGGGACCCGTCGCCTTCTCTGCGGTGTACTATGTTTGAAGCTTTCTGAACTTGGATCTGAGAGTTGAACAAGACTAAGATTTTCTGTTTTTTCCTGTGCTGAAGCAGGAACCCTTTGGGCTGAAGGTACAATTTCTGGCTCAAGAGAAGTAATATTCTCAACTTTCTCTGGAGGCTCCACTGTGCACTGGACAGATGGGGCGCAGGTCATTTCTGTAAATTGGCCCACATGTTCCTCTAGTGTGCTAGGCTCTTGTCTTTGTTCCTGTGGTCCACTGATTTCACTACAAGTTAAGGCGAGTCTGTTACTCTGATTTGCCTCTGTTCCTTTGCCGTTAAGTGTCAAGGATTCCTGATGGAAGTCCAGACGAGATCCCACAAATGACGTTGAAAGTGGCGGCGCAACCGACTGCTGCTGACTGGCTGGTGCAGTTTCACTTACTGTCTGTGTGTGTTCAGCGGTATCATCTGATTGTAAAGGCTGCTTTGTTATTCTTGAAGCACTTTCAATCTTGGGCTTAGGTTTAATCTTTGAAAATCTTCCTTTCCTCGGCGCTGAAGAATTCTTGCTACATGCAGTTTCAAGTTCAGAAGTAGCAGCAGTTCTTTCTGTGGTACTCGGTTCATCTCGGTGTTTAATGACTTGTGTATCAGTAGTTCGTGATTCCGGCATATCTTCTGTCGTGCTGTCATTTTGGCAAATTGATTGTTCTGACACAATCCGGGTATATTCTACACAATGTTCTGAAGACTCGAGCTGACTGGTTGATGCCATTTCCGATTTATCCTCTACTTTTTCCTCAATGTCATGGACTGTTTGTGAAGGCAGTTTTGAAGTTCTTGAAGCACAATTGACATTGGGCTTAGGTTTTATCTTTGAAAGTCTTCCTCTCTTTGGTGCTGAGGAATTGTTGGCACATAAGGATTCAAGCTGAGAAGTGGCTGTTCTTTGTGTGCTGCAGGACTCATTTTGTTCTGAGACAGCCAGGGTAGATTCTTCCTGATGTTCTAAAGACCCGAGCTTAGTGGTTGACATTTCAGGTTTAACCTGTGGGTTCTCCTCGTCAACCGCTTCAACAGTTGGTTTTGTGGTCCTTAATGCACAACCAATGTTAGGTTTTATTTTGGGGAGTATTTGTCTCATGGGCGCTGAGGGATTCATTTTTGACTCTGGAGTTGTTTGTAGTTGCGGCGAATCAACAGTTTCTGGTTTGCAACATGGTTCAGAACTGACTTGCGCATTAGAAACATGATATGTTGGCATCACGAGTATTGTGTCATCAGCTGGTCTGCCATCAGTCTTTGATGGCTCAGATACAGCCAGAGTTGATTTTTCAAGTTGTCCTAAAGACTGGTGCTGACTGTTTGCTGCATCCTGCTGGGATTTCATATCAGCACCAATAGTTTGTGTAAGCAGCTTTGTAGTCCTTGTAGAAGAACCCACATTAGGCTTAGGTTTTATCTTAGAAAGCCTTCCTTTCTTGGCTAATATAGAGTTCTTAGCACTTGGCGTTGAAATGTGGGTAGATGAACCGGTGTCGGACAATTCACCACTAGGTGCATCAGAAGTAAATGATGTTGATGGCTGTTCCATTGGGCTATTTGTTGGTATGTCTTCAGTCTTTGATGTTTCTGAAACAAGCTCAGTACATTCCTCTTGATCAAATGAAGACTTGGAAAAATCATCCACCTCACTGCAGTGACTGCTTTCAAATTCTTTACGTAAAAAAAAATAACATAAAAAGAAATATTACTTTTTAAATCTTCACACGTCTCATGGTGATGAAAGAAACTGCGAGACTTACTAGATATGTGATCCGACAAAGATGGCTGACTCTCGGTTGGTTGGGCAAGATTAGCCGGATTTCCAATTTCCAACAAAGTTTGAGCAGCCTCATCATCCTCTGATAATAAAGATTATAGCATTAAAACTTAAAATATCTACAAATTAAATATAACTTGCAAAACCAGAGACACTATTAACCTTCTGCATGTTCTGAAAGGAAGTCAATAACATCCTAAAAAACACACACACACACAAATGACAAATACATAAATAAATGTTTTAAATAGAAATTTGGGAAAAATACCAAAAAACCACATAGATTTACAACATGAGATTTGAGAACAAGGATTTGGCAGGTGCACATGCATGGGAAACTTACAACTAGCAGGTCCAGCTGGTGCTCACAGGGCTCAACAGTGCCCCTTTCGTTTGTACTTGCTCACATGAGGCATCGGGGCAAAGTGCATTCGGTGACATACCCAACACATCAGGCATATGGGCCAACATGTCAAGCTAAGGATGAAGGGAGGGGAGCCAAACAGAAGGGAGGTGCATTTTGAAATGGAGAAGCATGCACAAAGGATAACGCAACAATAATAAATACTGGATGTTATGTTTAAAGCAAGAGCATGATATGGAAATGAAAGGTTGGTTAAAATAACAGGTTAAGGTCACACTAATGATACACATTTCCCTCACCTCTTCCATTGTCTCTTGCACCTCTGGGACCACAGGCTTGGGGGAGCATAGACTGGCAGGCACAAATGCATTTGTAGAGTTCTCATCATCATAATGTTGAGCATCAGTTTCCTCTTCATCATCATCACTGCCCTCTGACTGAGAGGCTCTGAGAGTAATTAATTTGGGTTTTTTGGATTCTTTTGACATTTTTTGTTTCGCCGATTTCCTTTTCCTGTGAGTTTTGTTTTTAGCCTTTGCAGCAGCAGCAGAAGTCTGACGTGCTGGTGAGGCTAGAGTGTCTGATGCAGAGGGCTTTGTATCCTCTTTGGCCGGGTAATTTAGGGATTGCACAGGTTTAGAGATTCTCCCATATCTACAAAAGTCAGCCAAAAACAAAACACAATGACAACTGCTTTAAATTTGAAATAAGACTGAGGGTGAATACATACCGAGACGGTTTTGCTGAAGGCAAAGTTGCTTCATGATCTGAAGAGTCGTTGTCAGACAGTCTTTTTGTTGATTGTTGTGATGATAAAGAATCTATTTTGATCTAAAAATATAAATATTGTGAGCAAGAAAAATTCTAAAAACACATTACAAAATAGAGACACACCTGTCGTTCTGTTTCTTCACTTGTGGCGTCTCCATCTGTATCAGAAACAACTGCTTTGGACTTTGTTGCTTTTAAACCTTTATGACCGACTGGACGTGGTTTCCCTGATTTGGCTTCTGCAGTCTTAGCAGCTTGTGTTTCAGTCTTGTTAGATCTAAGTCATTGAATAAAATAACATGTCAAAATATCAGGCACAGACACAGTAGAAACAATTACTAGTACACAGAAAAAGTTAATACTTACAGTGCTAAACTTAGATGTTCTTCAGGAATAGCAACCTCTTCCAAATCTGCATGATTACCCGCATCATCTAAGCAAGACAAGGACCAAGGATTTAACATGAAACATACCACACAAAAATAAAAATAAAAAATGCCCCGCCCTTCTCTCACCTGACAATTTCTTTAGCTTTTTATTTCTTTTCTTGTCAACAGGTGATTCTGGGGAAAGGACATCCTTGCGTGTTTTTTTGCGTTTGGTTTGGAACTTGAGGTTTTCTCATTACAAAGGTTCTCCTTCTCTCCCTCCTGCTGCTCAATGGACACTCCATCTTCATTTACCTCCTCAACATCACTAAGCTCCACCATAGCTTTTTTACCTTGAAATGATCATGAAGATCCAAAAAAAACATACACGTAAATGTACAACCTGTGTAAAATAAAGCAAAACCTATGTTGTAACATTTGAGAAATAACCTTCAGGTTACCTTTAGCTTTTCTTTTACTTGTTTTGGGTTTCTCAGACATTGACTTAAGTTTCTTTTTATTTTGCTGAAATTCAATAATCTTCTCCAGCAATTTCTTAAAGTATTCCAAATCCAGTTTTCGCCGCTCTCCTAAAGAAAGATGCAGGCAAAAAGATTGCCTTAAAATACAATACTATACCCTTGAAAATCATAGTTATATATTCAGTATTATAGCCAGTTTCATAACTTACTAAATGCTTTGTCAATTCTCCAAGCGTTGCACCGTTCTTCCTTTTGAATTTATTCTTTTAAAAACATATAATATTCTTAGTACATTTTCACATGTGATACATGTTTTTGGCTTTACGTTTCAATACAGTACTTACCTTAATTTCAGACCGAGCTCTATGTGGAAACAGCTGACTGATCATAGCAAAATCGGTGCCCACCATGCTTATGGCTAAAAAGAACATGTCGGTCTCTAAAAAAGAACAACAAAACTTAATTGTTAATGTGTTTAACACAAAATATTCAACAATAACTAAAGTTTAGTTTAAAGGAATGTTAAACCTTCAGTAGACCAAGGTTTGTGTGGGTCCCTTTCCTGAAGCTTGAATAAGTTGTCGTGGAACCTCGTTCAAAAATAGGGTCACGGTCCTGAATAGGATTTGGCCCCTTCATCCTCTGAACTTCCACAGTCAAGCTAAAAAATAAATGTATTTTTAGGGTTTTAGCTGCAAATAACACTTTGTGTGCATATAACACAGTGTTTGAAAAGTTACTAACCTTTCCTCATCAATGATAAGTGAGCCATCCTCAGCCACTTTGACCTGAGGGACCATGAGTGCGTCATCGTCCTCGGCTGCCTCTTCTGCCTCTTCTGCCTCCTCTTCCGGCTCTTCCTCATGCGCCTGGTGTCCTTCAACTGATGTGGTTGCTGTTGCTTCTCTGTGACCAGGGCTAAGCATTTTTGGATGCACTTCCTGTTCTTGTGCCCGCTCTGGGGATCTGAAGGTACAACAAAAAATAGTCAACTTTTGCAAGTTAAATATGATGAAGATTAAGAAACTATGTTAATAAACCTAACATATTATGTCTCAAGATTGCTCACACTCAAAAAAAAACAAAAACAAACTAAGCTATCGAACATTGGACTTTACATGCCAGGACAGCGATCAATTTGAATAAGAGCATATGAGCACTGTATACAACTAATAGATAAAAGAGGTTTCAGAGTGCATTGAACTGGAAAGTGGTTAAGGTTAACCATACATGAACCTGATCATGTCCGCAAAATATGGTCAATACAAGTTTTATGCTGTACATAAGTGTTTCAGTCATATATATTTTCACTGCTCTGGATGCATTCAGTTGGTCCTCACTTGTATTGCCCTGAAATGCATGAATGTTAATCCTCCTTTACTACCTACTATTACTCCTACTATTTTTTTTAAATTTCATTTATTGTTTGGGACAGTTGTATTGCTACTACTACAGTTTGCTGTGTGTTGAGTTTGAGGTACATGTGATTTGTTTGGTTTATTAGCTTTTCTGTTATAAATAATAATAATAATAATAATAATAATAATAATAATAATAATAATAAAGGAATTCAGGGGAAAAAATAAACATACGTCTCTCTGTCTGGAGATTGTGGAATAGCATTCTCGTTTTCCTGCACAGAGTCTTCTACAGTTGACCTGTATTTGGAGTGAGAATTTCAGAAATTAATGAACAACATACAAGTAGCACGACATACATTATGTTTTGAAAAGAACACTTACGACATGGGATTAGAAGTTGGGAGATAATGGATTAGATCTCGCATGGTCATTTTGGCTGGATCTAAAGTGCACTCCTTTACTCGTGCCATGCACTTTTTACTCTTCTGTATATCAGCAAAGTAATAATATCATATTCATATATATATTTACACACACACACATATATACACAGACATACACTTCCTGACCAAGAAATAGGTTGTCACAAAACAAAGTTACACAGAGTCTCTAATACTTTGTTGGACCGCCCTCTACCGCATTGTTTAAGTGCCTGCAATTTCAAAAGAGTTATTTCCAATCCAGTGTTGCATTACTTTTTAACCAAGATCTTGTACAAATTATGAAAATAGTGTAGCCACTGCGCAAAGATTCTCAATGGGGTTAAGATCTGAACTCTGTGGTGGCCAATCCATGTTTGAAAATGATGTCTCATGCTCCCTGAACGGCTCTTTCACAATGTGAGCCGCATTGTCATCTTGGAATACGTCATAATAGTCAGCTGATCTCATTCTTTGGGCTCATAGTATGGCTGAACCTAGACCTGACCAACTGCAGCAACCCCAAATCATAACAGTCAGTCAAAATTCAGGTGGCAACTTTTTTTTGGTTGGGCAGTGTAAATCAATTTATCAATAAATATTGAAGTCCAAAATGTACTTACCTCTTTCAGCATCTCTTGTTTAAGCAACTGTCTGAGTTTGCGTGCCTTTTCCAGTCTTAGCAAGTCAGATTTGTCATTGAGGAGTTGAGTCAAAGAAAAGTTTTGTGAGGGTGCTTTAAGTTCAGTTCTTGACACTAGAGTTTTGGCTTTCTCCAATATATCAATTGCTTCTCTGTCAGGTAAAGAATGTGGTACTGGAGCTTTAGAGGAGATTTCTTTTACTTGGCTACATAATGAAGACTGCGTTTTGCCATGTTGGTCTATGCATTTGCTTGAACCTTCAGATGGTAAAGCCGCGTCTATTTTGGATGATCTGCTTTCATTTGACGGCTGGCATTCTTTTGGGGTCTGCAGTTCCTGGTGTGATGCAGTAGAGTTCACCTCAATTAACGTTTCTACTTTGTCGATCATTGGTGCGGGACTTTTAACAGTGGGAAGTATTGGTTTGATAGGAGGCTTGGCAGTTCGAGGAAGAGCAGAGGGACGACCTGGTACCACTTTGGGCCGCACAGAAAATCTCTTTCTTCTCTGAATTGCAGATGAACTGGGGGCTTCTCCATTTTGGTCAATGCTATATCGTCAATAGAAGGGAAGATTAATAGAAAAGTTAATACATTAAAAAAAACTCTCTGGGATCAAGCTTATTATGTTTTGTGTTTAAAGGAGATATTTATAACCCACCCTGATGTTTGTTCAGTTGGAGGATCAGCAGATTTGTTGTCACTCACAGATACAGGAGTTTCAACACCAGTGTTAGTATCATCTTCTTGGTCCTTGTTTATTAAGGTTTCCTGAGGTGAACCCGCCGTTCTCCCAGCAATGCCCACATTAGGCCTTATAGATAATCTTGAACGTCGAAACATTTTAACCTGTCAAAAAGTTAATAAGAGATTCAAGTTGAAAATAAAAATTATTATCAACAGTTGATCATTTAGAGCAGGGGTCACCAACGTGGTGCCCGCGGGCACCATAGCGGGCACCCAGGTGCCCTTTGGGCCATGCCCAGTGGCCCTTGAGACTTTTTTTTAAGGTGTAAAACACCTAATTTTCTTTAATCTGATTCTTAAAAATATAGTTATTTCTGTTCTTGTGACTCAGTACGAGTTTAAAATAAAGCTATTTTGATATAATATGGGGTCAATAACCTATAAGTAAACAGTGTACGTTCAAGTCTTTAGGATTTGTTTTTAACTGGTAGCTCTCGAACAACTTAATGCTCTTGAAGTAGCCCTCGGCTGAAAAAAGGTTGGTGACCCCTGATTTAGAGCATTCCAAACAGGAAAACTGCAATCTGACACAAACAAATAAACAAAAAGCGTTAAAAGCTTTTCATCAACTGTTAGCACATTGAGAGCAGACGAGAGTAACAAGAAACTGTGTGTCGAGTCGAGTCGACTTGACATGATGATCATGATGCATTATTGCATGGATGGAGAGCGAACTATTGAACTAGCAATATAAACTAAAGGTTGGGATTGTAGCTACATACCTTTTTCAATCAGGTGTCAGTTGGGTGAAAAGTAATCCATTATTACCTGTTAAAATCCAAGATAAGACAGCAAAGATCAAAAACACAAACTATTGTACCAAACGCTTTCACACGCTATTCCGCCATGTTTGTTGTGACGTCGTGACGCACTGGTTTCACGACCGTAAAGTATTGTGGGAAATGTAGTTTCTCTTCGTCTTTGTAATGGCGGGTTGCACGCATGGATCTAATATAATAAACGGTTGCACGCATGGATCTATTATTGCAAGCAAGATGCAAGTAACAATCATGGATGTATTAACAATCCTATAACAGTCTACTATTCCATGTTAATCACCGGGTGATCAACTACTTTAGGTCACAGTATAATTGTGGAAAATGTACCCAGTAAGTAAGGTATGAAAAACAGATTTTTAGGCTATATATATATTTTTTCTTTATCTTGTTATCGTGAGGAGCAGTGTAACTAAATACATGTATTTAGAATACTCATTTTGAGTAACTGTATTCTGGTAAAGTTACAGTTTCATTTGAGAGTATTTAGAATAGCCTACAGTTACTTTCCAAATAATGGAAATACATTAAAAGTTGCAATATTGCACAACATTAAGAACTTTAATGTTGACCTGTTTTTCCTCTTGAAATAAAATTTAAAACGCCTTCTGCCACAGTTCATACAAACACATGATGCGCAGTGATCTGCTGCTCCATTTGCCAAGAGTTTGAGTTCTTAATTAATTTAGTTTATATTTGAGTTATTTGAGTTTATCATAGTCTTCATTTTTGTAATTATACGCCATATTTATACATAAATATGACAATCAATGTGAAAGTATTCTAAAAGTAAATGTTACAAAATACATTTTAAGGCACATATTCAATTACTAAATAAAAGTGTTCTCCCCAACACTGGTTTGGAGCAAGTCTGATCTACACCTTCAACATTCTTGTGAAGTTTACATGAGGCCTACATTATAATGAGTAAGCAAGTACAATACATCAAGACAATTGAGACGTTTTATTTAGTAATTTTTATTGTACAGCCACCATCAACAGTAACTTTTCTTTCAGTTAATTATAGCCTTACTTGATCTTTTGCTGTAAGAACTACTAATTACAAACACATCAGTAGTAAAAACAAAATATTCAGAGATTTCTGATCTGAGATATGCTTCAAATTTGCAACTTCGAAGTAATCCTCATGTATTGCCATGTGCCCCCTTTGTACGCCATCTGTAAATACATAAAGGAATTGTGACAGTCATAATTGTGCATTGTGTCAATGTAAAGTACAAGACCAAGTAGCTTACATGTAATTCAGTGGTATGTCAAGCAAAGGGGTTGTCAAAAGGATCTGCAATGCCTCCAGAACCCTGTGCAAAAAAAAACAACAAAAACATTACAAATGGCCAAATAATACAGTTGAAAGGATTTGAAAATGTATGTACCGCTGTCTGTACTGGTGGTATGGATGGAATTGATGTTGAAACTCCAAATGCGTCATCAAATATGTCCTGGCTGAGAGTTTGAGTCAAAGCTGGGGTGTTTGCAGCAGGAGCAGGAGTAAACGCAGCATCTAGAAAGCCACTGTCAAAGCTTGGAGTGGGACCAGAAATAATGGACAAAGCAGGAGTGCCTACATAAGAGAAATATAATTTAGAGTTGTGCTGTAAAATGTGGCACTTCATTATCCGGGATCTTACCATTAGCAGATGCTGAGATTTGATGAATATCAAAATCATCATGATCTGCTGCATCCTGCGCCACGCCCACTTTACTGGAGAAGTACTGCTCAAATGCACCACCTCCTTTGGTGCCAGGGACTGGGGCTGTATTGGACTCCTGTTCACCTTTTCTTGCTGGAATGGCTGGGGGTTTGGCAATTTTGAAGTCTTTGAACATGTCCTTTCCAATCTTCTTTTCTTTATCTCCAAGAGGATCCAAAGCTGTGAAGGCACTGTTCTCCACTTTTGGAGGCTCTTTGACAGGTGGTCTAGGAGGGGGCCTTGCTGGGCCTTGCTGGTCTCCCATAGAGTATGGCACAGAATGAAATGGATTAGTAGGTTGACCCCAGCCTGGAGCAACAGTGGATACTGGTGCACCCGGTTGACCCCAAGCAAGGTGTGGTGGAGATAAAGGTGGAATAAACTGAGGTGGCATTTGTGGGCCCCATGCTGATGGTGGAATGGGTAACCCACCAAAGGCAGAAGGCTGTGGATAAACAGGCCTGGGGCCTGGAGGCATCACTCCTGGCATGTTTAGGATAGGGGACACAGTGCTGGCTGGTCCCCATCCTGGTGCAGCAGAGGCACTTGTAGCAGATGGACCTAACTGAAGATTTTCTGATATAAAAAAACATAAACGAGGATTGAGATAAATTAGTGTACAAACTAGTCTAATTTGTCTACATTTATATTGCACTTCAATCAAAGACACAACAGTATGTGCAGGTAATTATAGTTACCAAAAGCAGCTAAAGAGGATGGATTTGAGTTTGCAGTGGTACTGTTGAAGAGGTCTCCTGCAGATGAGCCTCCAGATTGACCAGAACCAAACAGATCTTCCCCAAATAGGTCACTTGATGTAGACTACTCAGAAAGTAATAACTGTGAGAAGCAGCTTTATAACAATGTCAAATGTTGTATATTCAAGGTGTAAACAAGACTATATCCATGCACATGTTAAAACTCACTGCGTATCTGAAGCATGAAGTACAGAAATACATTGTGAGGAGACTTAATTTACAGTTATTATTGGTGGCAGAAAAATTGACACTTTTTCAAGCTTGAGGAGTGTTAGAGCAGTTGACATGCAAGAGAAAAAGTTACTGTAACTCAACCATTATCTGTTTGTAAATTACACATCACCAACCCAGTCGAAATGCTCTGCAAACCATGTTCTTTGCGAGTTGATAAGGATAAATGCATACCGCATGCAGCATCCTAAATGCTTTATAAAAAACTGAAGTTTCACCTTTGTACTCCTCCTCCGTCCAGCCTTAGAGTTCTGGGGCGGTGGGCTTATCATAACTGACTCCTGGCTGTGAGTCTTAGTGCAAACTATTTTTTTATGGCTTGTATTGTTTAATATCAGACAATTATTCAAAGAGTTTTCCAAAAATGGATTACTAGTTGAAAGAGATGATTCTGATATCTTGTCACCTGGGGGCCAGTATCCATTGTGTATAGCAACAGTTTTACTGGATAACTCAGAGTCCACATTTACAACATTGTTATTGACTGTATTAGAAACACCGCCGGCAGTGCTGTTTGAGCAGTTGCTAGTGTCCATGGAGTACACTGAAATATTCCGAGCAGGTGATTTTGAAAGTGGGTCATCTCTAAAAGGGTCACTGTCAGGAGTTGGAAAATAATCACATTTTTCAGAAAATGTCTTATCTGTCCTATAATCAGGAGTACAGGACGTAACATAGGTATTGCACTTTATATGGTTCTGATTGCAGTCAACATCAGCAGAAAAATCCAGCAAAAGAATGTCATTAGCTTCCTGCTTAACATGAGGGGCAGAATAAGAGACAGAGAGAGAGAGAGATTAAACAAAATGGACAAAAGTGTTAACATAATGAAATATAAATCACTTGGGTGTTAAAGTGTGAATTTAAGACATACATTTTTTTAATGAAATTTTAAAATGTCTTTATAGAGCAAACTTCTTAAAAAAAAATCACAAAACACAAAAATAGACATTATATTAAGTGGAAATTGGAATATTAGGTGGCAAAATATACAAATTAAAAATATAATATAGTTTTGCAGTATCTCCTAAACTTAAGTTAAAATACTTACATTTGGAGCCCGGATGTCTGGTGGGGTTGTAATGTCTCCAAAAAGGTCAGGCTGCTCAACTGGCTGCATTTCAAAATGAGACAAAACATAGCGGTATTTAGTACAGAAAAAAAATACATGTATATTTATTCAATATCAAAACAAAAACAAGTCGGAAATCCCACTTGGTCTGTTTTTCCAACCTTCGCATTTAACATGGCACCCTCTCCATTCTGAAACCAAAACAGAAAAGCCAGTCTTTGCAGCAAGCACATAAAATCCAGCCTCATTTTATAAATGGTTACCTCAATCACTGTGCTGCCATTTTCTCCCTGGAAACAGAGGCAGACTGTAAATGGATTTACTTTTGGGTTTTACTCACATCATTTCAATGGAATGTCTGAAGTTGTGATTCATTGGCAGAACACAGAGAGGCACTGTTGGATTTTGCTTGCTTCATACAGTGCACCCTGTTGCTGTTCCGGGAGCATGAGGCAATGCATTGGAAAGGAAATTGTTCTCTAAAAGGGATTTTACAAACACTTCACTTTTACCCCTTTCTGTGCAGACTCTGCCTCCTTTTTCCTTATGTTGAAGATGACCTGAAATAAATCTTTTAGGTCGATGACAAGCGGTTCCGCCTGTGCCAAAATAAAACCTTTAGTAGATTTTCATTGTGAGAATATATGAATGTAGTTATTCAGCATATGATCAAATACCTGTTGTGCAGTTTTAATGGCAAAAAACTGATGTTGTCCCTCAGCTCCGCAGACATAGCCAAAAGCTCTATTATCTGTCACATCTCTTGCGATGAAGGAGATTTTATTCACCACATGCTCATGCTCAATCACCTGACAAAAGTTACACAATTTAAATTTAAAGCAGTACACATGGTGTTTTACAAATATTCTGAGGAATAAAAATAACGTACTCCAGACTTCTCGTCAATAATCTTGATGCCCGTCATTGAAATGTTGACCCAAATTCTTTGTTTGTGTTTACCTTGGGAACGAGCAGCCACAGCCATGCCCTAAACAATGTTAGTAATTTATGCATGTAATTAAATCACATTACATACTTTTCATGTTTAAGCCTCTTTTGCCTTTGCCGTGTGATTTTTATACCTTTAGTTTCATCATTGAGTCTTGGGACATCTTATCTCCTCTGGCCTCTGGGACATCATCAATACCTATTAGTTTGGCCTTGTACCGCACACCATCCCCTTGGAATCGGGCCAGAAGGTAATCATCTGTCTTCTCTGGAACTGAGACAAAAAAATATGACTTGTACTTGAAAACTGAATATCAATGCATATAGGGTCACTCACTTACCTTTTTTTTCTCTTTCTTGAACGGGGCCTTGGCTGGGGTTGTTGGTGTGGTGGGAGGGGTAGTGGAGCTCGCTGGCGTTGTAGGGGAGGGATCCGTTGGCACAGACGGGATCATTTCCACTTCTGCAGACATTGTGGTGTAGAGTACCTCGAGTGAACAACTGAACAGCCAGAGGTTTGTGTCTTAAGGCTGAAGAGGTCAGTGAGGCAGGTGACTCTTAGCACCAGCACATGCTCTTTCCTTATGCGTCTGGAAGGGAGGTTGATAAAGTAGGATAGAAATTTAAGTTTACGTTTTGGTATAAACAATAGCTCCCCACACATAACAAGCAATGCCACCAAACTGAAAACCCTGACTTACTAATAGTTCTTCTCCTTTCTCTATATGAGCATGGTGCCCTTCCAAAATAATGATTTCATACAGCCATCACTGTCTCCCATCCTTACCCAGAACCCATCACTACCACTAAAAATATGTACAATAGGTTCCCCCCCCCCCCCCCCGGGGCCAAGATTCCCCTGAAAAAATCTTAGTGAGACAACTTTAAGGTCAAATACAAAAAATAATTCATCCTATTTTCTTATTTTGCATGCCCTAATAGACACACACACACACTATTATATATAAATATATACACACACACATTACACATATATATTATAAATACTAAAAATAAATGAATCCTAGTTTGTGAATGTGCCATCACTGATGATGGCAATGAAACCCATTCTGATAGAAGAGACCGTCTTTGACTTCTCATTTAATCCATCTGGAATGTAATTTTGTTGCACCAAGAAGGAAATTGAGGCCTAGAACATAGAGATAAAAGATGCATGTGTTTACATACTGTAGCCGTACTACCATTGTCCTGCTGACGCAAGTAAAGGAATATTACAAGGTCTTCTAACACAGGTTTCCCAGCAGGGGGTGCTTGTATTTATGTCAGATGATTACTTATTTTAAACAACTTTATCAATGTCTGTAAGAATGTTTTAGTTGGGTGATTTTTAAAAAGAGAAAAAAATCATAGTTGCCTACTCTCTGGGGGGAAAAAACACTCAATTCTATGTGGGGGAAAAAATGAATAAAAAATTTAAGGCTTGCTCTAAAGAAAAGAAAAATAGGAACACGATTTATGTTTTGTTCAAAAACTGTTGAATTTGCACAAGTGACACGTGATTCTGTTTGACCAGTAACTAGTGCCAGAGTCCTAGGAAGGCTAATAAAGGTAAATTTTCAACAGATTGCAAGTTAAAGTATTACTTTTTAACAATGTAGATGACTCAATTACATGCAATGACTAGCCTTTACAAACATTATAGGCTGAAAAGTGCTGAATTCATACATTTGCCAGAGCAATAAGCGCTGCAAAGGACAGACGTGTCACAATCCTCAGGAAACGTAAACTACAGCACATCTGGAGGAAATCACAGTATGACTCAGTCTGCAGACAGAGTGAATGAGATGGTGAAATACCACAGGCTCGAACAGCCATGCATTCACCGAGTCTACCAGTAGCGGCTGGATGTTGATGGATAATGGATTCAGAATCAAATAAAATGTTACAAAGAATTTGCACCTAAAAAACATAAGCCAATAGGTTACTGCTATTTGCTCGCGAAAGCCTATTAGTCTTGAATGAAAATCTTCTCTGCTTATGCCTTTTTACAAATCAATTGCGCAAATATTTTTTTGAGAACAGCGGGCCAGAGTGACTAATTAAAACAAAAGGCAGTAATATGTTTCTGTAGCCCGTGATGTAACGCTTCAAAGGAGCACAAAACCTTACCTGTTAAACCACAGGGAGATGACAGGAAAACAAAGTCCGATAGTTTCTCTCAGCACGGATGGAGAAAATGACGATAATTCGATAACAGCTTCATAAAAAGGCCAAGAATCAGATGTTTTCCGCTGAAAGCAGAAGACGGAGCAGAGAGTGTGTTTCAAACTCCCAGTTTAACCCCTGAGTGTCAGGACAGCGGAGTATGGACCTCATCGTG
Organism: Neogobius melanostomus; assembly: GCA_007210695.1. Classification (NCBI taxonomy): domain Eukaryota; kingdom Metazoa; phylum Chordata; class Actinopteri; order Gobiiformes; family Gobiidae; genus Neogobius; species Neogobius melanostomus. The sequence continues at coordinate 899,668 of VHKM01000393.1, forward strand.
TATTTTACGAGGAGGCGGGGCTTCGCTGTGGGCCATTGCTGCTGCTGCTGCACATTCATTCATTCAATCTTTATTAAAAGGGATATTTCAGGATTTTTGACATTGGGCCTCATTTCCTAGTTATCCAGAGTGTTGTTGATTTCTGGACTTTTTTTTACTTAAATTCATACAGTTCTTATATTTGAAGAGTTTAGTGTCGCTAGGCTAGTGCATTTCTATGGTATTATTAGCCTGCATTAAAAACAGTCTGACCCACTCCACAGTGCACCTGAGTTAAATCACTTATAACACCAGACTAACGATATGTCTGTGTTAATAGAATAATTTAAACTATTTTGCATTTAAAATAACTTATATTTGAGCAGCATCAGCTTCGTGGTTGTAAGCTAACGCACCGGCGGAGTGATCAGCAAGAAAATAGTCCCTCATGTGATACAAGGTCAGTTATATTTCAAAAATTATTCTATTAACAGACATTTGTATCGTTAGTCTGGCGTTATAAGTGATTTACCTCAGGTGCACTGTGGAGTGCGTCAGACTGTTTTTAATGCAGGCTAGCTGATACCATAGACACGCACTAGCCTAAGACTAGCCTAGCGCCACTAAGCTCTTCAAATAAAAGGACTGCATGAATTTAAGAAAAAAATATTTCCAGAAAACAACACTCTGGATAACTAGGAAATGAGGCCCTATGTCAAAAATCCTGAAATATCCCTTTAAGGACACAAGTGAGGACACAATCCATATTTATGTTAAAAAAATAGAAAGAAAAATATTAAAATACTGCAAATAATTGCAACAAAACAAGGTACCAGCATTACTGTAGCTGCCACTCACATAAAGACATGAGCGCCAATGATTCCACATTTTTGACGTGAATCTCATTGAACTGATCTCAGGACACACCAGAATCCGTATAATGGCATTCTGAGAGTTGCTCAGTCTACACATAAATTTAAAATAACAATGATGAAGTGCAGCAGGACAAGAGCGAACTCCACAGTCAGCAAACATCTGACTCGCACTACAGTGTCTAGGCATCTTTAACAGCAGCCTCATTGAGTCATTATATGCAACTGTGAGTCTCTGCAAGCTGGACTTTTTAAAACTTCGCCACAGCTGTGCAGTGTACAGAGGGCAACACAAAGCTTTAAACAAATCAAGTTTGACATCCTGTGACAACGTGGGTTTGTCCCAGTATTTATTTTGGACACTTCGTTTTATCAGCTAACTATAACCATCATATTCATTTATTTGTTTGGTTAATAAGTACACTTAACTTTTTCAGTTTAAAACTTTGCTTTATTTGTAAATTTTGTCAGTATACAAACTTACCTGTACCACATGGTTGAAACAAAGGGGCGTGGTCCTTGTCGGCCATTTTAAAAGTGCAGGCTGAACCATGTGGCAGGGGGTTAACTGGTTTAAACTTTGCTTTGAGTTTCCTTTGTGTATGATTTTGGTTTCTAGTTTGTCTTGGTTTAATTTGAACAGTTATAATTTTGGACACAACACATGTTTTAATGTAAAATGTTTAAAACTTCCCAGCTAAACTTATTGTGGAATATACCCATCACACTAATGGTATTACCTGGGGGAGGTCCTTTCCCATTAGGAGAGGTGTAAAAGCAGACTGTAGTCACAGGAGAAGCCATTTGACATGTGACATGTGTCATGGAGAAGTTTCTTTTGTGTGAAGAATAAATATTGCCTGGCAAGAGTTATGTTTGTCAAGTCTGCCTGCCCATTTCAATCACTCGTGGCCAGCTTCCCCACACATCCCCAGAACACATATAGAATTTCCTGACCAACATGTTTGATTGTCCATACAGTTTACACACCTGACTGTGCATGTCCCGGGCATCAGTAAGGTCACTACAGATATAATGACCCAAATACTTCATCTCATTTGTGACGTTAAGAACTCTGCCACACAGGGTGAACTCAGGGAATGTTAGTGACCTATCATCGGTTCTCACAATCATTATATAGCTTTTCATAGCATTATATTTAATATCATTATCGAAGCCATATTGTGAACAGATATTCAGGAGATGTTGAAGTCCTGCACTGTACGGACAGAACACAACCAGGTCATCTGCATAAATGAGGTGATTAATGACAGAACCTCCTGCGACAAATCCAGTCTCACAATTATTGAGCTGTACAGAAAGATCGTCCATGTAAATATTAAAGAGCAGTGGGGACAGTATCTCACCCTGACTGACCCCATTGCTGACCCTGAAGGAGTCAGACACAGACTCACCCCATTTCACCTGCATGGTCTGCTGTGAGTACCAGAAAATTAGAATTCTAATGAGATAAGCTGGAACACCTCTATTAGATAGTTTTGTAAATAGTTTGTCATGATGGATTCTATCAAAAGCACAGTGAAAGTGAGAAGGATCAGGTTAGGCCCAGCTCTACTGTTGCCTTTGCCCTGGCAATTTAGATTTGCAACTGGATTTGTGAGAAGAACGCATTCTACACATTACTTCCTCAATTGCGTATGAATGTGACTTTTCTGAACACAACTCAGTCTAAGCCATGACTCGAGCATCCTCAATGTGTCCTTTATGTTTGCTTTTACTTTTGAGTTGCTTTCATGTTAAATTATATGGAATAGGCTACTTCTCCAACACAATGACATAAAGTATAGCATATTGATTTAAAGACAATTTATTTTATTTGATTAGGATTATTAGCCAACTTCTACTAGATTATTATTATTTTTGGTTGTCATGCTTAACATTTTGTGATATGTTGTCCCTTATATGCTATAAAGTTACAATTAGAGCCACCACGTAACATTTCACCCAATGAATTGAATCAAATACAAGCATTTGTATTTGGATGTCTGCCTAGTGCTACTGTTCATTTTTGTGTTTTATAATCCCATGTGGGCTGCGCACCAAATACGTAAATCAACTAAACTAAAACAAGCATTTATTTTATGACTGTTATTTTTATTGTTGAAAGATACAAAAAAGCTGTGAGCGGCTCACCTCTCCTCAGACCAGACTGTAACTTTACTGAGAGCGGGACATCTCCTGCTCGTCTCCATGGAGATGTTGACTAAAGGCAGCCGAATATGAGATTTAAATAGGTTAGGTTATCATTCAAATCCATTCTTTGATTATAGACTGCAAAATAATATTTTCTGGTCATTAGGAGCATATTTTGTATTGTGGCAGTATAATCTAAAATGTTATGAGTCATGAGTCATAAGCTTCTACAGAAATATGTGTCATAACAGTGATTACAACTGTTGTAACAGTTGTTTTACATCAGCAGGAACTGTGTCATGAAGAATGAAAACTATTGTGGCATCCAGATCTGTGGAATCCTAAAAGCGTCATTCCCAACCCTGGCTAGTTTTCAAAATACATTTTAATGGAAAAAGATTTATAGAGTTACAGCCTGTTGTGCATTTGGTTTGAGAAGAGAGAAAAAAGAAAATGGTAGAGGAAGGATGTCCTTCCTGGCGTTATCTTGTTTTCTGCTGACAGAAGCTCCTAGATGAGAGCACCTCGAAATATTGTGTATTTGAGAAAGAAAAAAATCTGATCTTTGTTCGAAAAATATTCTTTGTTTATGGGGAGACACCACACGCAATGTTTTTTTCTTTTTCTTTTTGCTCTCTTAACAAATAAACGTTTACTGGGAAACTAATTATTGCCTAATTTTACAGTAAGTTCTTCAATGCAGTGAATCACTGTCTCTCCATATATTTACATGGAAAAATTCCAAGTCTGCTTTCTCAATATGACATTTGCACTTCAAACAACACTTACAGACTCCAAAGTTTTCAGCCTTGTATTGAAGTTTTTAGATTTTGTATTGCCAAAAATGTTTACAAATAAAATGTCCTGTTTTTATATAAAAACCTTTTAATAAAGGAAAACATGCAACACCATTCTGTTCCCTCATATTGAAGTAATTAATCTACAGTATAAATTTTGAATTGATATGTCTGAATATTTTTATTTTATTTCAATTCACATGCAGTGTCTCGCCTTAATCCACAAAATCAAGGACAAGTTTACAGAAAAAGCTGTCACAAACTGAGGAAATATGAAGCGTGGAGCCACCAGGAGTCCCATATCTACCAGCGCTGTCATTTTCAGCAGCTTTAACCGCCCTGTGGTTAAGACACATACGCTGAAATGTTTAGACTGGTTCAGTAATTATCTAATGACAGATTTTTCAAAGGTTTAATGGAGATGAGAGATGACTTGTGCCGTTGAAGAAGCACCTTCTAAAAGCTGGCAGTAGGCCTGGGAGTGAGTTTCAAACCATCTCCATCTGAAAATGATCCAATGATAATCTTCAATGATACCTGCCCTCCCCAGTGCCCCTCCTCCATTCCATCTTTCTGCCGCCACGCTCAGAGTAGAGCTTTATACCCATTACTGATCCAGCCATGAACCCATCAAATCTTTGAAAACTCTATCTTTAGATCATTCCAAACTCAGTCTAAACATGTTAGCGTATGTATCTTTTTCAATAGTGGTCGGTTTCTACTTTTCTCAAATTGGCGATGTCTCTCAGGACTGAGCACGTTATACTTCTGGACACTTCAGGTCAATTACAGCTGCGGAAAATGACAGCACTGACAGACAATGGATTCCTGATGACTCCACGCTTTTTTCCCCCCTGTATACTTGCTACTTACAACCCATTTGTGGACCTGCTTTGGCCACACATTCTCTCATTACAAACATCAGCATCACCTGGGACGCGTCCATCCAACAGCCTTTTAGTTTTATACAGTTTGGAGTTTAATAATGTGGGGGAAAAACAGTTTGGTCAAAAAACTCACTTGCATAATTTCATGTTTCAGATGGGAAGGTGGTTGTGTGTGTGTTGGGATCCTGCCACCATAAACACATGTCATATTCATTTGATTCAAGTTTTATGGCATTCAAGACAATGCTATTTAACGTACAGTACTAAATTACTGTAACTTTAAGATGTTATGGGCTAAAATGTGTCAGTTACAGTAAAAGTGAGCAATAGTCCATCCCAGTTTAAAACCCCTTGTGAAAACAGGAAGTCATGTTAGAAAAAAAAACATAGCCTGCACCTTACCTACCCTTTGGTTTCCTGAAAGCCGTGAGGAAGCTGTTGGATCCCTTTGCTGACTTCAGCACATAGTTGTGCCTCTCCAACAGCATGACCAGGGCCCCAAGACTTCAAACACATTGGGCTTCATCTAGGTTGGAGGAAGACAAGATTGATCTGTGTATTTTTGTGTGTTTTGTATGTAGCCTAAAGTCATGTTTTGTTGAAGACACATTTCTGATCTGATAATAAAGTATTATTTTTAATGTCAAACCTTTTACTTCTGTAACTACTTTTACTACTGTAACTTTTTATAAGTTTCTACTTCCAGAGGGCTCAGTACAAGTCAGATTTGAAGAACAAAACATGCAGATTCAGCTAAACCTTCCAAATCACATGATGGCAGTGCTGGGTGCAACAGTATAAAACTTCCTGTTCATGTCCATTTTCTGTAGAAACAATTAGAATGCTAAACTCATCTAAGGGCAAAGAAACCCAGTTTATTCTGCTTATTTATTAGTCTGTAGGCTACTGTTTATTTGCTGTACAATCAACGCACGCGTTTAGGCCAGAAAATGCACCAGTGTTTCCATCTAGCGGTTACTAGAAGTACTACTGCCAGAGGATCTCAAACTGGGGTGCGTGTCACTAGTGGTTCTTTGGCTTCTGAAGGTGATACTTACGGTCATCTACAATAATAGATTTGGATCTTTTTAAAGACAGATCATTTCATGAGTGTTTAGTCATGTGTTTAAGTTGGGTGTTTTTCTGGTTTAGTCATGGTTTACATTCAGTTAAGATATAATCATGGCAAATTTAGGTCTATCTATAGATTTTGGAACTGATGATGTCATAAAGTCTGGTGGAGGACAGGGTTCAACTCTATGGGAGAGGGGTAGTTTAAAAAACATTTCAAATGTGACCTCTTTTATTTCATGATTTCGTTTTGGCACAACTGTTATGGTGTACGTAACCCTGCCATTAATTGTTGGCTGAAAGTCTTATATATTCTGAATATTGTCTTTTTTTATTAAAAAGTAATTTCACCTTAGTTCATTTATGCTGACAGAGAAGTACAATAGGCTCTTTCGAATGTTGTGATGTCACGTGAACACAACATATTTGTAGGTATAAGAGAAGATGTATTTAAATTAAGCAGATAATTCTGTGTACATTTTTGTTGATCTCAATTCTTATTTTTAGAGAAGAGAGATAACTAAATGACACACTTCTGGGGGAAAATCCGTGCTTTCCGGGCACTGAAATCAATAGTGTCAATAGTATCGCAACTCCGATATCTTTTTGAGTATAATCATTAATGAAAGAGCACTCAGACGAGGATAAATACAGCAAACACACAGTCTATATTCTACTTCAATATGAGGACTGTTGTGCAGGTTGCTCTTGCGGGCCTCTGCCTCACAGTGTGTCTGTTTCAAGGAGAAACGTAAGTATTTCCTATTTTACCACAGTAAATAATACATTTTGTTTTACTGACTGTCTTTTGTACTTCCTGTGTTCACAGTGCAGATCTACCTGACCCACCACCTATAAACTGTGCCTGGGGCCGCTGGTCTGAATGGGGTATCTGTGATCCTTGTTCAAAAACACAAGTAAGAAAGTGTCACACAACAATATGCTTCATAACCTTAAAAGGAACTTGAAATGAAACACATGACCTAATCTTACCATTAGAGACGATCCCGAACCATAGAAGCTTTTGGACAGTTTAAGGGCCTCGCGTGCAAGGGCTCTTTGGGGAGAGAAAGGCCTGTACGACCAGTGAAACCTGTCCCACCCCACCTCCACCAGCTTGTTCTGATTCAGAGTTCATGTGCGAGTCAGGTAACGTCTTCTTTATGTTTGCTGTTTTATGTGTTGTATATAAATAATCCTAAAAAGTCCGGTATATACAGTATATACCGCCTTTGCTCTGCCCAATCCGTAACGTAATGTAAGTAATATTAATTAATTATATTTTTTCTAAAGATCCTCCCTTTACTGATCTCAATACGTTGACTCCTAAAGTCCTGAAATACCATAACTTAGGCTCAGGGAGACGAGCTTTCCTGAGAACTGACCTGTCAGGTCCAAAATCACTTTAAGTTACATAATTCGGTCACACTAGTGTTGATCAAAAGAAAACAAATAGGCAAAAAAAAAAAATGCTTACAGAAGGCTAAAACAAGAAAACTTCACTGTAATATTGTCATTTCTATATCTGAGCAGGTCAGTGTATTAGAAAGAGGTTACAGTGCAATGGGGATGAAGACTGTGAAGATGGGTCGGATGAGGATTGCGATCCTGTGCGTAAACCGTGTGGTCAGCTGAATTTGATCAACAGTGAGCAGAGCAGGAGGGCAGGATATGGGTAAGGCTAATTTAATCAAATCTAATCCCTAGACGGTCAACAACATAATGTTGCACTTCACAGACACTGTCATTGTTTTGTATTGTTTTTTCACAACAAGTTTTGTCTTTGTTACAGAGTCAACCCCTTGAGTGCAGATCCTCGACAAAATCCATTTAACAATGACTTTTTTGGCGGGAGGTGTGAGAGAGAGCGCAATCCAAACTCTGGGATAACTGAAAGAATACCCTATAATGTTGGGGTATTCAACTATAAGGTATGGAACGCACCTTTATACTATTTGACCTAGAGCGGGGATCTCCAGTTAATAGCTCGGGAGCTACCAGCAGCTCACCGGTTCTTTCCAAGTAGCTTTTTACTTATCTATTCTCTGCTTGATGATTTAAATCTAAGTTGCATTTTCTTTTTGGTTTTAACATGTTGTGCAAACATTTGTTGTTTCTGTATGGAGTTTGCATGTTCTCCCTGTGTCTGAGAGTGTGTTTGAGAGTGTGCATGGGGGACGATGGATGGAAATTAGCACAAGGCTACAATCCCGTGTGGCTTGTTCATTAACTTGCACTGTCCCAACCAAATAAACCAATAAACCAATTTGTGTAAACACTTTTTAAGTATAAAGTATAATTGCGTTTAAAATCAGAGTTTATTTGAATCGGCAAGGCAACTTTATTTATAGTGCCCATTTCATACTGAAGAGCAATTCAATGTGCCTTATAATGATACACACACAAAAATACTTACCTTAGGCACAGGTAAACAATCGTGTTTTCAGCCTGGACTGGTCGGAGTTGAAGCCTGTGTCACATCTTTGGGGAGATTGTTCCAGACTTTTGCTTAATGATTAAACGCAGCCTCACCGTGTTTAGTCCTAATTGTAGGAAGTACCAAGAGACCCCTTCCTGAGGTCGTCAGAGCCAGAGCTGGTTCATATGGTTCTAACATGTCAGCTATATATTTTGGTGCTCGGCCATGAAAAGACTTGTAGACAAGCTGAGCTATTTTACTATTTTAAAGCTTATTCTCCGAGCTACTAAAAGCCAGTGCAGAGACCTGAGCACTGGACAAATATGGCTGTGTTTCCTGGTTCGGGTCAGAACTCGAGCAGTTGCGTTTTGTACATTGTAGCTATTTTCCACCTGGTCTAGAGCAGTGGTTTCCAACCTTTTTCCTTGGAGCCCCCCGTGTGTGTGCTGTAGTTGGGCCACGCCCCCTCAATCCAAACCTGTGCTCCCCGTAACATAAAAATAATGGCAACAAGCATTTATTTTACACACACACACACACACACACACACACACACACACACACACACACACACACACACACTGTGAACCACTGCTCTAGAGGATGTACACAGTTTGCATTCTAAGCAGAGCCGTCAACCTTCCAAAACGTGTGAAAAGAAATATCAGTTTCCTAACTGAAGGTTGACGCTCATTTGCCGTTGTCATGGTGACATCATCTGCATAGCCGACATGTCTTCTGTTGTTTCTCTCCAGACTGTGGTCACCGAGACCGTTTCCAGGGAGATTTATGAACATTCGGACACGATCCTCACTGAAATACTCACTGATATCTCCTCTAAAGTCCACGTTGGTTTGTCCTTCAAATTTTCACCAAGTGAGCCATCCACGTCGGGTAGTGACGACGATAACGGAGATTCCGGAAACTCCAGTACTGGCGGTAGTTCTGTGACTGGACAAGTAAGCTTTGATCCACAAGTAGAGAAGAAAAACATGGTAAAGGAAGTGTCTGAGTATACCAAAATCAAGGTAATCCAATGATGTGAAATAATTGACTGTTTAGTTATACGCTTTGGGCCTTTGGTGATTCTTATTCTTTTATGTTACACAGAATAAGAGTTTCATTCGTGTAAAGGGAGCCATACAGCTGAGCACATACAGGATGCGCTCTAATGATCTCCAAGTTGCTTTGGACTTTATCAAAGATGTAAAAAGACTTCCACTTGAGTATGAGAAAAGTATTTATTTCTCCTTCTTGGAGGACTATGGAACACACTACACCAAAAACGGAAAACATGGTGGGCAATATGACCTTGTCTATGTTCTCAATCAGGACACCATCAAGGAGAAAAGTATGTGCACATACAGTACTTTACAAAGAAATACACCGTTATGTGATCATTAATGGCTACATGTCGTTTATAGTTGCTCATTTCAACATCATATTTATTTGTCTTCCAGAAATAACAGACAGAACAATTCAAGAATGTGTCAAACTTGGAATCTCTGCCAGTGCTGGAACTCAGAATGTGGACGTGTCAGGCAGCATTAACACAGACAACTGTAACACCGTAACCAATAAGAATGAAGGTTTGTGAATGTCTTTATAATCGTATAATGTTTAACAATGTGGTGGTCAAAAGTTATTTATTAGCAGCTAATTTACTGGCACAAGTTCGGTTTCACAGTTGGAACATCAGGTAAAGCGGTGGTGGATAAAGTGGTGTCTGCCATTTATGGAGGAAGTCCTGCAGCTGCTGCTGGCATAAAGACCAAGTTAGGTCAAGATGGGATATTGGACATGTTGACCTTTCAGGACTGGGCAAGATCACTTGGTGAAGAACCTACACTCCTTGACAGTGATGTATGAACATGCTCATTTTAGCGCACAAACCAACAGCCCTTTTATAATTACTGTAAATATAAATGTTATGTGTTTTCTCACAGCCCGAGCCTATCTACACCCTGGTTCCACTAGATCTACCAAATGCCAACACTTTAGTGGCCAACATAAAGAGAGCATCAACAGAGTATGTGGCAGAGTATAGCTCATGCAAGTGCAAACCTTGTCAAAATGGAGGCACTCCAGCTTTAATAGAGGGAGAATGCCTGTGTCTGTGTCCTCCTGCCTATGGAGGCCTGGCCTGCCAGAATTACCAAGTGAAAACTCAGAGTTCAAGTAAGTAAACAAAGGATCTGACAAAAGGACAAAAATCATTCAGCTAATTGTGATGGTATTTCAGGTGACGCACCCACAGTGGCGCAGATCGGTAACTGGGCGTGCTGGTCTGCCTATTCAGAATGTTTTGGTAGGAGTCGCAGCAGAACTCGTTCCTGCAACACAGAAGGGCTTCACGGCGCAACATGTGTTGGAGAAAGTAGATCTGAGGAGTACTGCTAAATCTGAATACTTTCGATGGAGTGTGACACATCTTTGTGGTGTTGAAGTCACTACACAATAACTAATCATCATAAAACTCTTCAGACAAAAGGTTATATTGTTTATGTTTTATTGTCTTTTTTGCTTGTCATCTTCAGTTGTTTTCCTATTATCCTATCATCAGAGGTGGTCAGTAGTATTACAGTAAAATATACTTAACGGAAAAAAATCAGGTATAGGGCCTTTAAGTAGTTACTTAAGTAGAGTTTTTGAGGATCTGAGTAGTCTTTTTACCTATTTCTTTTATTCCTCTACATTTGAAAGATATATACTTTCTATTCCACTACATTTCTAGAAAATCTATTCTAGCAAATTTTCTACAGTAAATATTTTTAAAATACAGCGTATAATAAGTGCACAGAAACACAGTTTCTCCATAGATTTAGTATATGGGAAATTGTAACTTCAAAGCCCATTTTCTCAAAATGCATTTCACTGTTACAATGACATGTGCACCAAAAACAGCGCCAAGGGAACCCCAAAATTAAGGCAATTCTTTTCTAAATTCTAAATGTTTTTTTAGTTATATTACTAGATTATTCATTCACTCCAAACTTGGGAATTGTAAACTACATAATATGTATCCACAGCTGCCCTGGGGTAGACCATTGACAGTCGATTCAAAATATACTGTCAATGAGGTAGACTGACGGAAGCGGGGCTGCCATCAGCCCCTCTGAACACCAGCAATTTGCACACTACAATTGGAGAGCCCTGCTCTAGGCCACACAACAAATATTTCAATCTAATTAAAACATTCTTCTTTTGTAATTCCCGGTTCAAATTATTGACTCTCAGTTCAATAGCTTAGTCCAATTTAGGTATAATTTTGATTTTAGATTGTTTTAGGACCAGATTCAGTCCTGATTTGACATTGATCTTGGCCTGGTGGTACTAGGTCAGATATTTTCTGAAACAGTCTTTTGAGAGGTGGGCAGAGTAGCCACGTTTCTTTTACTCAAGTAGACTACAAGTAAAAATGAACTTGGAGAAAATGTTATTTGAGTTTGAGTACTGTGAGTACTGAGTGCAAAAGTCTGATGTAGGTTTCAGTAGTGACATAGCCTAGTTGAAAAGCAAACTCAAGGGCTCATTTTGGTGTCACTTTTGGTCAAATAAAAATAAAATAAATGTAGGCTATAGCTCTATATATTTTTGAATACGACAGTAATGCCTCCTGACGTGTCAAATATAGTTACTTATATGACCTTTTTTGTAAGTCAGTCTCTTGTGATCCACAATCTCCCCATGTGGCCCCTCCCCTCACTGCTGCGCTGAGACCAAAGAACTGGAGTCGCTCTGTCTCCTGTGGCACTTGACTTGTGACTAAAACTAAGTTATGGAAAGAGCAAACCAACTATTTTTCTGATTTCTGCAGTAAAACATATATCCTAATGAAACTACAGACATCGCGTGTTTCCGCCGAACATGTAAATGCAGCGCACGTAATGAGACGCCATAAACGGACAGCAGCTCAGTTCCAATCCGAAAATATGAATAGTTCCGCGAATATTTGATCAATCAACACGAAATAAAAAGTGTTGTGCTGCCGATCGTCCTCTCTTCATAGTCTACATTAACCACATCTGAGCCTTTGTGAAAGCACAACGTGACGATCTCCACATAAAGTTGGTGGGGACAATTTGGCCATCCTGAAATAGTGGGACATGTCTCGGTTCCCACGCAAATGTACGCCCTTGAGCTGCAAACCACGAAGTTCAATGAAAGTCCCGATATCTCCAAAGAAAATGCCATTTTTTTTAAATATTTTTTCACATGAAGCGTTTGCCACTAACAGATTTACTCTTAATGGAAGAAGTGGAGGAATTATTTATTTTACTCAAGTAAGAGTACAGATACCTCAATATCATATTACTCAAGTAGAAGTAAATGTACTGTGTGATCAAACTACTCCAAGTGGTACAGTAATTTCAGAAGGTTCCCAACTGAGTAAATATAAATTAACATTACCCGTCTTTGCTAATATGTCAATAAATCTAATTTTCGACATATGTAGGCTGTAAGTCTTTCTTTATTAAATGAAATGAATGGGGGGAAAGTGCATATTTTTTTCTTTTGTCAGGATCCATACCTTGCCTCTCCCCCTCCCTCTGTGTGTGTTTGTTTGTTCCTCCCTACCTGGGCGTGGCCTTCCTGGCTTGGCTGCTGGCACATCCAGACCTCGTCAACCTGCAGTATATAAGCCTGGATCTTCAATCCCTCGGCGCCAGTTCGTTGTTAACACATCCCCGTTAGTGACGTTGGCTTAACTATAGTTTCATGTGTCATTTGTGGTACTTATGTTTGCATTGTCTGTTCAGGTGCCTGTCTACCTTCCTGCCTGCCAGCCTACTTACCTGCCTGTCAGTCTACTCACCAGCCTGCCTGCCGACCTACCTGCCTGCCTGCCAGCCACAACTTACCATCAATCTCAAAGAATTATACCTATCCTTTGTGTGAATAAATCACTAGTCACTCACCTGCTGTGTTCTGCTTTTGGGTCCTGGTATAACCGTGACATCTTTGTATATAAGCCAGTAAAATCTATCTATCTATCTATTTATGAGGCAGTGAATTGCCTTAAATGTTATACTTTTAACTGACTCCCAAAACACGAAAGGCAAATGTGGTGTTTTTAGATTCACACAAACATTTTTTATTTAAGATACAGGTCAACAAGATCATAGGCTGTATTTAATTTTTTCTATTAAACTTTTCCCTTCATTACTTCTTCAAGAAAAAAAAAAAACATGATTACATAACGGTTGTTGTCAGTCCTCGTCTGAATTTACCTGTTTATGAGAAGAAGGGGGGAAAAAAAGAAATCTATAAAGAAAAAAAAAACCTGACATAACAACTTCTGCAGCAGACCAACCTTATTTGGCGTGTTTTTGGTAGATGGCGATATACTCTTTGACATCATCAGGGGAGCCCAAAACAACAGGGACCCTTTGATGGATGGAGGTAGGTTCGATGTCCAGAACATTCATAGACCCTGTTGTAGCCATCCCCCCGGCCTGCTCCATAATGTAAGCCATAGGGTTGCATTCGTACAACAGCCTCAACTGAAGCCAAAACAACCTAATTATCACCTTCGTAATAAAGCGGCATTGCATGAGATTGTAACCCAGCTTTTCTCACCTTTCCTTTGGGACTCTTCACATTAGCAGGATATAAAAAGATTCCTCCATACACCAAGGTACGATGGACATCAGCGACCATAGAGCCTACGTATCGCCCGCCATAGGGAGCAGAGCCATCCTGCAGTTGCAACACTATTATAGCGAAAGTAATACAACAAGGATCACTGCGCTGAACGTACCTCTGGGTATTTCTTCTTCTGTAGGTATTCCGTGACATCTGGATTAAAGTGCTGTGCATATCCCTCATTTAAACTGTAGATTTTGCCCTTTTTCTTAATTTTCACATCTTGATCGACCAGAATGAACTCACCAATGGCCTGGGGAGGAGCATAAAAACTTTAAATACATTGTAATGTGTATATTGTCTTTGTTGATATATATATGTATATATACACATACAGGGTCAAGCATGAAGCAGTTGACCCCTTGTCCGGTAGAAAGGACCATCATTGTGGCACTGCCGTATAGAGCATAACCAGCTGCCACTATGTTTCTTCCAGACTGCAGGGCATCCTTCTCACTAGGCTCATCATCTGTGGTCTAGATAAAGGAGAAGCATACCACATGAAGTAAACGTGCTTTTCATGCATACAAAATGAAGCTGCAAAAAACAGGAATTTTGTGTTCCGTGCAAAAGGTTAATAGATTCCTTTTTATATGTGGTAAATAGATGTGAACTTTGGCTTAATTTAAATAAAACACACACATAAGAAAATAATGAAAACCCAACCTTTTTGTAGATTGCAAAGATGGTTCCGATTGAAACAAGACAGTCAATGTTTGAAGAACCGTCCAAAGGATCAAAGCATACAATATACTTTCCCTGTCAATTGTAAATGTAGATACATATATCATTTTCTGATGAGCTATTATTATTTGAGGATTTATAAAGCAATAACAAATCTAGACATACTATATGTACAGTAAAAGGGACAAATTCATACTCTACTCTCTGGTTCCACTATGATGGCCTTCTCATCTTCCTCGGACACCAGCACACAGGAAGAAAAGGAGGATTTGATCATGTTGATGACCAAGTCATTTGACAGAACATCCAGCTTCTTTACTTGGTCTCCTGTTACATTGGTGCTTCCTGCAATGCCATAGCTATGAAAATAGATAAATATATGTATAATGTTAATTTAAAGGCACACTGCATAACATTTTGGACTACAGTATACTGTTGCCATCAGTACAAAACATGCTCCTAATGATCAGCTCGACACAGAAAATGCTTTTACTGCCGTGGGTAATCAAAGAATGGATTTGGATGAGGACCTTTAGGCAACATCTCCATGGAGACGAGCTGGAAACGTGCCCACTCCCACTCCCGGTAAAGTTACAGTCATGTCTTAGGAGAGGTGAGCCATTCACGGCAAAAGCACATGTTTGTTTGTACATTTATGAGGTATTTTTCTATGATGAAAATAATAATAAAAATAATAAATTATAATAAAAAATAATAATCATACTTTGATATATTTATTAACTTTTGAGGGTTGTGGATTGTTGTTTCCAGCTTTCTTTTTTACTCTATTGACAATTTGTAGTTCCCTAATTTCCCCATTCTGGGCTTATGCAAAGAAATAAGAGAAAACCCTCACTTACCACAACAACCCATCATTATGTACATTACTGGGCCTATTGACCTAAGCAACTTTTCCGTTGCTACGCAAACACATTTATAGACACATGCAGAGGTACTCACAGGTTGGCAATCCCGGCCTTCCTGACGGCAGTGGAGATGGCTTTGACAGCTGTGCAGATGGAGTTGAGGAGGTTTGTGAGCTCCCCGGTCCCCTGGGCTCTCCTGCCCTCCTCAAGAACAAACCTGGTGAGGGTCTGCACATTAGTGTCAAAGGCTGCTTTGTCAGACATGCTGTCAGGGGAACGGGGGCTTCCACTCGACCCTGTTGTCGTAAATGAAAAAGGCCTTCTACGACCTAAAGATACATTTTTACAAAGCACTAACATAGGACAAGACAGGGGCGTGCAACTTCCCCAGCCAATCACAAGGGCTGCTTTCATTGTTTGGAGGAGGTTTTAACCCAGTGTGTAACAGAAGGTTTAAAAGAGCAAAGTCCAAAGATAGGGAGAGCTTAAGTTCAATAGATAAAAAACAAAGGCCTTTTCTTTGGATAAGGCCATGTCAATCTATTTTATAAGACGTCTGTTTTTAACAGGCAACTATCTGCACTTAAAATAATAAACAGCAATTAAAACATAATATGAACAATTGTATCACAAGGATATAATGAAAACAAAAGTTAAACAGCTGGCACCATGTTTGCCTTTAAAGGGATGTAAAAGCATGTTTTGAAGGCATTTGCAGGACAGAACATTCCTGTGGCTTATGATGACGAGGTTTAAAGTCCAAATCTGTGCAATCATTGTTTGTGTCAGCCAGGGTTTGTGAATCTGTCAGGGTTCACTTCACATGTGCTGGCCAATGAACCAAAAAGATTTGTGTGAGGTGTATCTTGTATCTATTAGGTAATTCACTGAATTACTGCTCTCTCAGGCACATAATTGATAACAACAACAAAAAAGATTAAATAAAAATAAGAAGAATAAGGAGCTGCATAGCTCCCAGGAAAAATGTATTTTTACTTGTACCAAAAGGTATGTGGCCTTTTGGGCTCCTCCCTTCATCAGACAAGTTCCATTCAAGCACAATTATGGGTTTTACTCACATCGACAAACAAAGAGGCTAATACTGCGTTTAGTACAGGGCCCTGCTTCTAAGCGGACCAAGCAGCTGCTATGGGCCCCAAGGCAAGGGGACCAAGAGTGGCTTCATTTGTACTGCAAATAATATTCAGAATAATCTAGCAAACTGTAGTTCAGTGATGAACTGTATATAATAAATCAAACAATCACATTTCTATTTATTTAGCCTGTTGCTAGATTCATGTTGCCTTCATTTACTTTGAACAGTCCATGTGTGTGGGCTATTTGCTAAATGTGTGTCGTCTCAAGAGGACCCTTATCTTGAAGAAGTTAGAGTAGTTAGAGAATCTAAACTGTACTAAAGCACAGGACCATGCACCAACAGCCACTTATCAATAAATGAGTCCAACTAGTAGAACTGTTATTAGGGTATCCTAACTCCAATTTGGCTACTTGTTGCATAATGACAAAATAAAGCACCTTACCTTACCTTATCAAGGCTCCATGAAGGCCTAGGCTGACCCAGTATAGGGCAACAGTAGCAGTAGAAGCACTTTGGTTTTGTTTCTGTAGAGTCAGAAATCAGCAGCACTGTCCAAGGAACATCACACATACAGTGCTCTACTGCAATACTGTATAATAACATGCAGGCTACACCAGATGTAAGCGCAGCCTAATGCTTGTTAATAGTTGTACTATACCAGTGCCATTTATTATTTTTGTTCGCCAGTAGAGGGCGCTCTGACTTTTCACCGTTTATTCGTCTCTCAATTGTTTGCTCCGACTGCTCCTTTATTTGTGGACCATATGTCTACCAATAAATAAAGTTGCACTTATTTAGCGTGGGCTATATAATTAAATGGGGTAACTGTAACATGTGTGGGATAAAATGGCGCTGTTGATAGAGAAGGGATACATTTAAAATACCATACCCAAACTTGTCCACTTAGTCGCATAATCATAATCATTAGGTTTTTGCTTTGACACGGTGTTCTAACAAGGGCTTTCCACAGCAAACAGCCTAATACAAGGCCAGTGTAGCATTCTGGTAATGAATAATGTAGAGCAGTTCGCTACCAGACTCCTGTTCAGTGTGCGATCACCTGATGTGTGCTCAATATTGCTTACTTAACTGCCAACATAAGAAGGCATTGCATGAAGGAAATGATACTCAATGCAGAATCCGGGACTATGCAGGACTCTCCAGCTTTTGTGCTTGGAGCAGGGCTTTGCAGAACCCACAGTAATATGTCCTGGTATTGCATTTCCAGGGTGTAAGCATTGTGAGGTTTGCTGTCAGTGAGAGCTGAGGCTTAAGGGGACAAGAAGAAAAACACTGCACAGGGAAATATTTAAAATGCTTTTAAATAGCTCCTGCATCTAAACTGGAGAATTTGAACGCAGACCTTCATTGCTAAAGAGAGATCAATGGGTTGAAACATGCCAGGTAATTATTGTTTAAATATTTGTCGTATGCAAAATGAAAATGTAGAAGGCCTGAACATGTTTGTTATTGTCATTTTTATTGGTAAGTGATGACATGTATCTTAGTGTGGGAAATGTATTGTTTAACAACTGGATACATACAGAAGGAATATGTTTCTTTTATGTTACTGCTGGCGTTGGGATTGTTTTGGGGTGAGAGTGCCTGCCCAAAGTATGGTTATGCATTTCAAGGGAGAGTTGGAGAGTAATTATAGACTAAAAACGTTCTCGGCTGTGAGACATAGAATTTAGAAAGAAGCAGCTTGTGAAAACAGGGACTCACTCTGATTGGTAAATCTGCTGTCCCTCCTCTCGGATGGGACAGACTCAAAGGATATAAATACCTTTCAATATTAAGAAACTGTTAGACGCATCCTGACATTGAGATCAAGGTAAGGAACATTATTTAGGTGTTTGGAAAGTATGTTATGCTTTTTTGTAGTTTTTAGTTGTAAAATGTACTCATATTCAAAATGCAAAGTAATTTCCCCCCCTTTTTTATTTCACGAAGGTCAAAGCCTTGATGGCTGCTTTTGCTTAGAGTTGGATCCCGATTACAAATCTCAGTCAAACTTCACCTGCACCAGGTGTGTGGATACTTTCCCAACTACCATCATTAAGCGGCTAAGCTTCAAAAGGAGGCCTAGAGGAGCCTCAAATGACGCAGAAGCATCGCCCAATGTTGCTTCATCCAATCAGTGGCATTCAGCTGAATCTCTGTTATCAAACAAAGATGGCACCAGAGAAATGGCTGTATCTCGCACAGCACGAGGGCGTCCACCTCTCCCCCCTCCTCCTCATCACTCTATTATTACTGACAAGAAAACATTGCATACTTATCCAAAAGTTTCTGATCCGGAGACAAAGCAATGCCTAGAAGATAAAGATACTCTGGAAACGCAAGAAGTGATCAGCCTGGCTCCACCTCAGCCCTTTCCTCGGCGAAGACTGGCAAGCTTTGGAGGACTAAGTTGTCCTGACTCCGCTTCTCCCTTCACAGGCTGGGGTGCTTATAATCAAGACAAGGATGGAAACCAGCCCGGAGCATCTGATAATCTCCCTGATAATCTTAGATCTTCTCGAGGAAACCCAGGCAGCACTCAGTCCCTCAGAGTGAGCCCACAAAGCTCTGGAAGAAACACTCCAGTAACAGGGCTCGGCTCATTACAGCTGCAACACGTCCGTGATCAGATGGTATCAGCACTACAGAAACTAAAGGAATTGGAAGAGCAGGTCAAGGTCATCCCTGTTTTAGAATTAAAGATTTCAGTACTTCAAGAGGAAAAGCAGCAACTCCTACATCAACTGAAGAAACAGAGTGATGAAGATGTTATTTGGAAGAAGGTCTCTGTGGAAAAGTTACACAGTGCCATTGAAGATGTTGAAAATGTAGAACATAAGGAGTACATTAATTCAACAGACTGTAAAAAACTATCTGAAGAGGTACAGCCACTGAAGAAAGTTACCAGTGCAGAACCCATTTGGCAAAGAACAGCAAGTGTTGAACCAAAAAAGCCAGAAGAAATTGGTAACGATAAAGATACTAAGATGTTGTGCTGTGAGCACCACTGCCAAAGTAAAGAAGGGATGTCAATTGCAAGTGAAGTAACCTATCACAACTTTGGGATCAACATAGAAAAAGATAAAGAGCTTTTCGCGCAACAAGAAATAATTTTTTCTTTAAAAGAGAAAATCATTGACTTAGAAGCGGAACTTAAAGAATCCACTCTCCAAAAAGAGATGAACCGTTTAAAATTCGAACTCCAAGCTGCAGGGGAAAGAAATAACAAAATAAAAATAGACCAAGCTTCCAGTGCTATACCATCTACTGTGAACGCAAGTACAGAGGCCAGACCGAGCACAAAATCCCAAGGAGTGGGAAATCATGTGCTATTTAGTGATGCCAGCACTGGTGAAGTAACAGAGATGAAGAGTGTTGGAATATCATGTTGCAGGATGACGCTTGAAAATGTAGGTACGGGACCAACCATTGAGTGGGTGGTTAGAGAGAGGGTGGACACAGCAGATAAGAACATGGGGGTCCAGCTTGTCACCACATCACAAGGAGTTGGGACATGTTTACAGCTTTGTGACACAGGGACCAACACAGACAAGCCTTGGACTGACAATGCAGCTTGTGAGGACCTTTCTGTTGATGTACATGTTTCAGTAGATCAAGGCAGGGATGAGGGCGTCATGGCTTCCCCTGAGACAGCTTCTCAACATACCAACACTGTGCACAATTTAGTTTCCCGTTTTACAAACACCCGGCAAGCGTTCAACACTGACTCCATCACGGGCACGGTAATCAAGAGTCAGGACAAGCATACAAACACTCCGCAGATGGTCACAAGAACAGTATCTGTGGGCAGCTGGACCCAAGACATCCAGGCTTCTCCACAGACTCGCACAATTGGTGTGGGTACCACTAATTTTGTTGACAGTGATGCATTGCAGTCAAACACAGTCAGCAAAGTAATGCGAGACGCTAGTGTGGGCGTCATCAATATTAACGAGAATTTCCTGGTTGGAATAAAAACACGGAATATGGCGTCAGGGCCTTCACGTTTACCCGATCCACTCAAAACAAGGAGTGTTGGTGTTGGTGAGGGGAGGATATGGGAGACCTCAGTCAAAGAATGGACAGCCGTTTCGTCAAATCAACCTTTGAAAGAGAAAGAACTGAATTATTACATTAAAGAGATGCAGAAGTTTCTCACAGAGCATAAAGACTTGCTCACAGAGGAGGGAACAGAGAAGACGTGCTTCAACCAACACAAATATAGCCAGAGGAATGCCAACCCCACCCAGATCTACAAAAATCCTCAAGAGGGAAATGAAGGCCTTGCTTTGGATATGCCAGGTTGACATTCTATGATGGCAAAATCTACAACGTTGCAACCATACATTTTCTCAAAATGTGTTTTTGTTTGTTTGTTAGAATCAACCAACACAGAGACTCCTGTGATAAGTCAGGATGATGACTCTTGCGCTGGTGCTAAACCTAATGAGGTCAAAAGAATGATACAAATGCTGGAGCTACAGACATCATCGGATCTGCAAGGTACACTGTGTATTTTAAACCATGGCATGCATTTAAAGTGTAATTTGTAGCGTGTGGGGCGGTTGAGGTTTGTGTTGAAATACTTTCTTCAGAGTGCACTCCCAAAGCCCAGTTTAAACTATGGGTGGGCGTCGGCGAAGGGGAAGTGGCAGACCGTTGGTTTGGCAGGTTTCACTTTGGAAGGATACACTAGCAATGTTTGGAATGAGATTTGGTTTTGAAAGGCAGCTCTTACAAAGGAGGAGTTTGCCGTAGTCAGACTGAGTATAGCGACGTATATTTAGGCTCACTCATAGATTTTTTGTTTTCACTTTTATGTAATGAATTGATTGTATTTATTTTTTAAATACCACTTTAATTTTTTTCTTAATTTTAGCTTGTGCTGTATTTCTAGACAACTCAGCTGAAACAATCAACTCACGGTCCATAAACAAGAAGAAGAAGAACGATCAAAGTTGCAGTAACTCCAGACAGAACATGCTGTTCATGGGGTAACCACAGGGTAAGACTTAGAAATGCTAAATAAAATTTCATTATATGAATTTTAAAACAAAATGGCTTTAGATTGGAACCCATTTCATCAAATATTACATTTGCCACTGGGACTACTGTGAAGAAAATATGTAAAAATGCAACTGCAAACATTAAGAACAACTATGAAATGGCAAAGGAAGAAAAATACTCCAAGCATTTCTCAAGGAAGCGATCTAAAGGGTCAGCAAAGAGATCTTTACAAGAAAGGTACTGTGAGAAGCACTGTTCAGTTTACATTATTCTAAAGATTAACCTTGGCTGGTTTATTATTATTTATTATTTTAGGTTTAAATTGAGTGAAAATTTGCTTTCTGCCTGCCAAACCCTAAAGAGGCACCTGTCCGGTGACACAGCTGACAAAACTAAAGATATAGTAAGTGTATTATTTTACAACTATTGTCTTTAATTCATGTGTATTGTCTTGAGGGGTTATTATGGTGACGATTTATGATTCTGATTAAAGAATGATTTCCCACGTCTAAGACGTATTGTATTATTGTATTATTTGTATGGCTAGCCATCAGTGTTGGGAAGTAACTGAATACATGTATATAGAATACGTATTTTGAATACTCATTTTGAGTAACTGTATTCTGGTAAAGTTACTCTCTCATTCGAGAGTATTTAGAATACACTTACTTTCTTAGTATCAAAGGAATACATTGCAGTTAATTAATAATTAAATTTCAGTTTCATCTTCATAAGTATATTCATAGCTCTATTATTATTTGGGGCC
Organism: Neogobius melanostomus; assembly: GCA_007210695.1. Classification (NCBI taxonomy): domain Eukaryota; kingdom Metazoa; phylum Chordata; class Actinopteri; order Gobiiformes; family Gobiidae; genus Neogobius; species Neogobius melanostomus. The sequence continues at coordinate 921,918 of VHKM01000393.1, forward strand.
CTGGGCATTTGCAAGGTGCTTTCATGCATTCTGAATTAGTGGCAAATAAGTTTGTAACAGGCAGGTGTGTTTATGCATGAATATTATGCAAATCAGCATGAAAGTATTCTAAGTATTCAGAATGCAGTACTCTGATTGGACAAAGTAACGGAATATGTTTTTAATATACAATATACAAGTACTGTATTCAGTATTCTGTAAATAAATACAACTAAATACAATTATTATTATACAAGTATTCTCTGCAACACTGCTCGCCATTTACTGGGTGTGTGAGTGCAACACAGAATATTACTTATTACTTAGCATTGGGCAGCCCCCCCCCAAAAAAAAAAAAAAACAACACTGAAAAAAACGTACTTTTGAAACATGAATTTAAATTTAAAAACATTTCGTCTTTGATAGAAAGACTCTCTTGAAATCATCAAGCAAGAATGGTTTGGCATCTCAAGTCTGAAGACTGCTGTCCCCGGCGCTGTAGAAGACTATCTATCTGCTTTCCGAGATGTTTCTCCACTAGTACAACAGCACATTGTTAATATGACAGACAGCAATGGAAATACAGCTCTGCACTACTGTGTGTCACACTCCAACTTTTGTGATGTCAAGAAATTACTTAGCATGGGTAAAATCAGTACATTCATTAGTTTGTACTAAACATTGTACTTCGCAGTTAAATTTTAATATTCCTCTTCTTCCTTTGTCCCCACAGATGGTTGTGATGTAAATCAGCAGAACAAAGCAGGTTACACTCCCATAATGTTAGCTGCACTTGCAGCTGTGTCCTCTCCTGAGCACATGACTGTTGTCAAGGAACTATTTTCTAAAGGAGACGTCAACACCAAGGCCAGTCAGGTCGGTGTGGCCCTTTGTTGAAACTTAATTTATATACAACCCAGTCTCTTCAGAAAAACGTACCCCAGGTACGCTTTTACAATATGGAATTACGTAACCAGTAATATGTATTTTTGCAAGATAAGATAGACTTTATTGATCTCACAATGGAGAAATTGAATTGTTACATTCAGCTCTTAGAAAACACTCAGGGTGTGCAATATCTTATCTTATCCTATCTTATATAACCCATCTCTTGGTATATATTCAATATTCCTTCATGTAAGTGTTGGAGCAAAGAGCAGATCACGTCATACTTTCGATGACTGGATGTAGGCAGATATCTAAGTTTTGATGGGTCATGGGCTCATTAGATTAGATTCATCTTTATTGTCTCCAAACAGAAAAGATTATTTCTGTGCATCAAAAACAACATATCACAGAGCAAACATTTCTCACATCCTCACATTTCACCCACTAACAAACCAAGAGCAGCACATTATAGGAAAAGGTATTGCCCATATTACACCACAAAAAACTCATTTTCCCCAAATTGAATGCATGTGTAATGATACAGCTCACAGAACAGACAAGCTATTGATACAATATACTATATGTATTGGGTTAGACTGAGCTAATAAGTCAATGACTTTACCACAACAGGTGAAGGTTATAAGATTTATCCAATGGAATAGAGATGAAAACTCAGGAAAAGGCACTCAAATGATGAATAACAATCTTCCTTAGTTGTAACTAATTGTAACTTGTAACTAAGTTCCTTAGTTCTGGGTTGCTCTGCTGTTATCACCATAAGTGATCACACTGGCATACCCCAAAAGGTTCATGCACAATGAGAGGTTTGTAATTAAATGTGATGGGTTTGTTTAGGCTACATTATGAAATATACTGTGCTACTGTCACCTGCAGAAACAGTCTATTCTGACACATGTGGCATTATACACCTGAGCTTTATTGACAGAGGACAAGGCGCTGGACGTTGCTCATTTTTGCATCGATAATTTAGATACAATTATTTTTACATTTCTTTACATTGGATATACAGATAGTAATTTGTCTAGAGGCTTTTTTTTAACTTTATATTCTATTTTAAATGTATATTTTATATTGATCATGTCCAAACATAAGCAAGAACTGTTATAAATTGCATTTGTACTATATTATGCATATTAGACGATGAAGACATGTGCCCACTTCACACCTGCATTCATAGCAGAGTCTCTTCAGGCTGAAGCATCAGACGTCATAACTGTGGAGCCTAAAATATTCCTGTATCCATCCCATTGTTTTATCCTTAATTTTACTCATGTTAAGAAACATTCGTCACATAAAAATGCATTAAGTCTTATAATCCAGATAATATCATTTGTTTCAATAATATATATTTTTTTCATGGACAGACTGTAAGGAAAGAAAACATAATACTAATAACTTAATAAAACATACTAGTAAATAAATAATTCACTAAATAAGACTAATATTAATATTTTACAATACAAAAATAGATTGACACAGCCAATCAGGAGTACAGGTTTACGTGTTCTGACCGCCTTCTTAGTGATGTCACAATTTTGAACGCGTGTCATTGGTTGACGTGGGTGTCAATCAAAACAGCTGGTCATTACGCGCCTATGTCAAAATTATGATCAATAAATGCTTGTTTTTAACCTTAAATGGCCGAGTGAGGCAAACCTAAGGACATTTATATCATCGTGGACGCTTGGCATCACTTTCACCCAAAGGACTATTACGGAAGAAGCGGGACGAGCCTCCACGGGACTCCAGCGGGCTGTGGCGCTAAGCTAGCCCGAAGATGAGGCACTTTCCCCCGCTGCGGGCTCCGCAAAGACCCGGCAGGAGTTTTTCGGATCATGCACTCAAACAAGAGCATGGCAGAGCAGGAGCTGCACATTTGTGGGACGTGTAATGGAGTTCTCGCCCCACGAAGACAGCGAAAGGTAAAAACAAGGCTTTAGTAAAAGTATTTTTGCAGAGAAAAGTTGTCGGAGATTTCGGAGAACTTCGGAAAACACTCGGCAAGCTCCGTAGGCTTCCGCGTGAACGCGCTATGTGTTATTTGAATGAATTTGTAAAACGTAAATAACCAACGTAATTTTTCAAAAATACGTATTACTGGTACGTAATTCCATATTGTAAAAGCGTACCTGGGATACGTTTTCTGAAGAGACTGGGTTGTTTATAAAACAAGTTGTTGTGACGTCACTGTGCTATCTGTTGGACTACTTCTTAATTCCAGGCAATGTTGTCCTTACTTAACCCTCATGACATCTTGGAACAATTTTAGGTAAAACAAAGAATGGATTAAATTAATTTCCTACAAATCCTGAAGGAATATGTGAAAAAGCTGAAATTATAAAGCAAATTACTTTTGCAAATGGGCAAAGATCATAAATACAGCTCAAAATCCAAAATTGACGACATCTAGAGGTGAAATCTGAAGGTTTTGTCGTGGACTTCAGTCTCCAGACCTAAACTTCATTGAAGATCTGTGGATAAACCTCGAAAGAGCAGTGCGTGACAGACAGCCCAGAAATCTCTCAGTTCTAGAAGACTTTTTGTAGGGAAAAAAGGGCTAATATCCCTCAGACTAGAACTGAAAGACCTTTGGCTGCCTAACGTGTTAAAAGCTGTGATACTTGCCAAACTGGGGGGCTACGAGGCATTAATCCCGCAGTGTGACGAAACTTATACTCTGGCCTTTTCTTTAATGTTACATTTAAAATGTAAATGTTGCAATTAAATTTCATCTTCCCCTTGCTGCATCATTCACATTAATAGAAATTTTGATGCGGGGTGCCTAAACTTTTGCATCCTACTGTAAATAGATAGAATATGTCTGAACTATTATGCCACTGTCTTTTGCTCAACCTTTCTCCTGTGTGCAGGCCGGACAAACAGCTCTGATGTTGGCAGTCAGCCATGGAAGTATGGAAATGGTACATGCCCTTCTGGAGCAGGGAGCAGAGGTCAATCTGCAGGACGATGAGGGCTCCACAGCGTTAATGTGCGCCAGTGAGCATGGCCATAAAGAAATAGTGAAACTTCTGCTGCAGCAGCCCGATTGTGATGCCACCCTTTCAGACAGTGTATGACAACGGTTTTTTTTTACACTTTAACTTCATCAGTATTCTGATAAGGGGACATTGACCTTTTAGAATTATAAATAAAGCAATGTCTACATTTTGAATCTGTTATAAACATTTCCTGGTTGATATGATATTTCAACATGTGTTTATAGGATGAAAGCACGGCGTTGTCTATTGCATTAGAAGCAGGACATAGAGAGATTGCAGTGCTTCTTTATGCACATGCTAATTTCTCTAAAGGAAACACTGGGGTATGTTGTATTTTTATCTCTGTGAATTTATATGACAGTGAATGAGATACATATTTATCCATTAACTTGTGTTTGATTTAACAGACACCTGGTTGTCCCAAGTCACCCTCATCTCCTGGTAGAAAGAAATGTTTGTAACAGAATAAGTGCCCCGATTATAAGGTGTCAGCAATAATAGTAATGTATGTAGCATGAAGTCAATTTATGCTTGTATTTTTAAAGAAGGCTACTTGAAATGTTTGTATTGGCAATAAACATGACACGAAAAGTAAGTAACCCATATTTCAACAAATCCACAATGAAATTCAAGAGTAATATTGTGTCCAATATTGCTGATCTGCAGCCCCATCCTGCGGCATGTCACTACATTACAATAATCAGATCACGTGACGATAGGCTCTGCGATTCATTGCCCAACAGTGCTAATGAAATACACAAGGTGGGCTTTCAGCATCCAAATCTGTTGTTGCCATGGTTTCAGTAAGAGGTTTTTAGCTTCAAGAGAAATGTTACAATCGATGTCTTGACATTAGAACCATGTACTTTGTTGAGAAAGATGACAAGTGTATTCAAATAAATGTCAGCCTACAGTGTTATTTTTTCGTGTGTTTGTTTGTATATGTATGTATGCATGTTTTTTGTGTGCTTTTTGTCAATTGTGGTTTGTATGTATGTATCAGTGTTTGGTGGGTAACTTTAGGTCAGCAGATCTTTTTTTTCTTTTCAACATTTTTTCTTTCATAGTTTTACTGCTCCAGCTTTGCCTTGCAAAGAGCATTTGACTGTATTAATCACCATCATTGAGTAAAATAAAATAAAAAAACAATAGTAGCCTATAATAATAATAATAATAATAATAATAATAATAATAATAATAGACTAATAATAATAGGCTAATAATAATAGGCTAATAATAATAATAATAATAATAATAATAATAATAATAATAATAACAATAATAATAATAAAAAGACGAAAAAACAACTACAAAAAAGCATTTTTTGCAGGGTTGCGGGCTATGGAAAGAAATTTGCCACAAATTGTTCTTTACACTGGGTTTTCAAAGATACAGAACCTTCGTAACCAGGAATCGAGGAAAGTGAATCAAGATGCGTAAGGTGGGCTATTTCTCCAGTCAATGGATTTGTGTATGAAAACAGCGCTTCCTTCTCCCCCCTTCTGGGCTGTGTGCTTCTGAGTGATCAGCTGATGAAGAGACTTGCTGCTCGCTGCTATGCTGGTTTGCTAATTCTCTCCCCCACCACTGCAGCTGATCGCGACAGCCAGCCCGCGCGCTGCTCTCAGGTAAATGCCTCTCCATGACTTTCTCCTCAAGCTGCCACAGGATTCAGCCGGGCTCCTCGTCGCAAGGGGAGGAAGAGAGGGGAGGAAGAGATGGATAATGTGTGCGTGTGTGAGCATAGGGGGCGAGAGAGGCGGGAGAGAAGAGACTGTGTAGGTGTGTGGCAGTAACAGATGAGAAGCGAATCTTCGCCAGATTAGTCATTCAGGAAAGAGGCAGGCCAGTTAGGAGACAGAGCGAGCTGGCATGGAGGCAGCACATGCAGCCCGACAGTGCACATGCACAGCAAAGCGGGTTGTCCTCAGCTGTGTGTGAGTGTCAAACATCTTGCAGGATTGCCCTCTATCTTTCCTGTATTTCGCGGGAACGCCTGTAGTCCCTGAGAGGAGCAGGGCTTTAAAAGCCTTCATTAGAGCTGTGCGATAACGAAGAGTTGAATTTCTATTGTTGCCTCAGTAGTTGTGTTCTCATCTGGCTTTTAGATGCACATTACACGTTTCTTGGGCGCTCTGATATTCAGATCTTCCACGTGTGACAGTGTAAATAGCCAATATAATTAGCCTTTTGAGTCAATTAACACGCTCGTCTGTGCGCCTTTATTCATATGATCATCATTACGCGTCATTGTGTCTGACTGCGCCGAGCTTACATTTGTCTCCAGCGCGGCTATTCTCCTCATCCTGCGTGGCCAGTTGTTTTTCTCAGATGCCACTACTGCATGAATACTTCTGTTTTAGCTCTTTTTGCTGCTTCTGGGGGAGATGCACGGATTGCTGCAAATAGTTATGGAACATGTATTAAAAACAGTAGGCCATTGTAAATCAACCATTTTTCACCACAACTTACCCCCCCCCCCCCTTGAATAATGTTTAGGTTACAGCTGATTGCTTCTTGATTGTAACCTCTGCCTGAAATGTAAAGCAGCACTTCATATTTTTCTACTAAATTCATAATGTCTTTATCATCTTGACATATGCTGCCTTGTAATTGCAGCCTGAAAAAGAAGACAACAGTTCCCTGGAGGAGATGGAGGAGGACATCAGTCTGAAGAAACGCAAAAGTGATCAGCCTGAAACAAAAGAGCAAGAAGTCCAGACCACACCAGAGCTTATTGAAAAAGTTAAAAGGAAGCGAGGACGTCCACCTGTGGAAAAACTGCCCCCAAATCCACCTGAGCTCACCAGACTCCTCAACACACTTGTGGATATGGTCATCAACTACAAGGATGGGTGGGCTATTATTATATGCTGTTAAATTATGTCCATGAACATTACAGAAATATTATCAACTATTATAGACATTTTGTGGTCTTTTAAAAAAGCAACAAATATCACCATCTACTGCAGAAGCCAGATAAGATAAGATAGGATAATCCTTTATTGATCTCACAACGGAGAAATTCACTTGTTACATTCGGCATTCAATAAGATCACTCAGGGTGTGCAAAATAGACAGGAAATGTCCAAACAGTTAAATAGTAAAAAAAAAAAAGCTCTATTGCTCTCTTCAGATTGCATGAAGGATGCATTTATATTTGAAAATGTGGGAGTTAATGGAATCAATTAATGCAATTTTACAGTGCATGTAGTTCTCATAAGCTTATGAAATCTTAGCATGTCAAGCTGAAGAACATGAAATGTTGACACAGAAATCTAATGTTATTATCTTGTGTTGTCAGGTGTGGGCGACAGATAAGTAAAGGCTTTGTGCAGCTTCCGTCCAGGAAGGAAGTGCCAGAATACTACGAACTGATTCGAAAACCTGTGGACTTCAGAAGGATCCGGGTAGGTGGGATTTTACTGTATTGGAATGTACTGAAATAGTTTCTTAAGACTGCCTTAAAATACTGCCTTTAAATTGAATTTAAACTTAGTCTCAGTGTTTTAGAGCCTTATGTGTCTTATTTTAAAGTAATAGGATATTTATACGGAATTATCATATTATATTATTATACGTATAATTAACTTACTGAATACGTATGTATCATCACTTTTGCCATTTTGCCAGGAGAGGGTGCGTAACCACAAATACAGATGTGTGGGGGACTTAGAAAAGGACATCCATCAGCTGTGTCAAAATGCTCAGACATATAACTTGGAGGGATCTCAGGTGAACCTTTGGACAATCTTACATGAGGTCCTGTCTGTGTTTATTTCACAGTGTCTCTAAACCTCTATCTGTGTATGTTGGTGCAGATCTATGAAGACTCAATCGTCATAAAGTCTGTGTTTGAGAGTGCGAGGCAGAGAATTGTCACCGATGAAGAACAGAAAGACACAGAGAGCACCAGCCACAGTAACAATAGTGGCCAACAGGAGGACCACTTTGTATCGTCCGCAGGTGAAAACATCAACTCACATTACCAGAAATACGTGTGTTAAAACGCCTTCTAATTTTTTCTTTCTAATACAAGTGAAACCATCACTAGATGCATTAAAGAAGGAGAATAATGAGGCAACAAAACAAACAACAGTGTCCCAGAAGCTCCACATTGATCTGAACAGTGAAGATATAGGGGCCTCTACAAAAGATGAAGGGTGAAGCATATCCCTTCCTTTTTTATACTTTTAGATAGAGTACATATGTCTTCTTTTTTTTCTTTTTTTCCAAGCTATTTGAAGAGTAACTCACCAGTAAAAGAAAACTTCGATCAGAGTTGGACTGATGTGGTCCCAATATTTACATTTATTTAAAACAAAAGAAACAGAAGAAAATCTGTATTTGCTGTTTTCTTTCATTTGAAATATTCACGCTATGATCAACTAACTTTCAAACTGTTTGTTTTCAAGCTTTTCGTTTGAAAGTCTGTGATAGCCTGGCTAACGCCAGACTGCTGTGTGCGCTTCACAGCAGTCTGGGGACCATGGCCGAAATTTTTGCATGGATTTGGGGACCAATCACAGAACGAGGAGGCACGGCAAGACGATGACGCACTATTCGACATACGGAAGCTTGTAGTTTGTTTACGGATGAAAAAAAATGAAAGTTACGGATCCAATATGACAGCAGCCATCTTTCGATCAAGTCTGTAACTGAGTTATAGGGTCTTGTTATCGTTCATCAGTCTAATGGCGAATCACTCATTCACAGACCACATTTATATAGGTGAGTGAAGTGTCTTGCGCAAGGACACAAGAACAGTAAACACTGGTTGGAGGTGGATTGGAAACACCAAGTCGTAGATCAGAATACTTTACCCACCGTGCCACTGTTGGCCCAATCTTGCGAGAGATTGGACATTCTCGAATGGCTATGAGGTGACAGTGGCACAGTCAGTAAGCTTATTGTAATCGCTTCGCACACTGTACCTAGGTGCGCGGAGCGCACGAAAACAGTGCGAAGCGCTGTCCCCATGTCAAAAGTAAACTATACTTATTATTGCATGAAAATGAATGGGATATATGGCCAACTGTCATACGAACGACCCCCACGCAGCCGTGGGGGTCGTTGAGAGCTTTCCAAAAATGTTTAATATGTTGTCGTCGCGAAAGCGACGATATTGATTGATTTCTTTCTTTCTTTCTTTCTTCTGCTCTTTGAGCAGGAATTTGACCCCTTGAACATAGTCGAAAACTCACCAAACTTGCTCAAAATTCAGGTCCGGTGAAAAATTTATTTAAATGTGTGTTTCATATTGGGGAAATAAAAAATGGCGTGACAGCGCCACCTACAAAAGTGAAAATACATTGCGCCTATGGGGGTGGGGCCAACGTCAACTTTGTCGTAGAGCGACGGAATTCGGTACAGACATTCGTCATGTGACGTCAAACTAAAAATATTATTGTGGCCACGCCCCCTGACAAACCGGAAGTCCGCCATTTAGGACAGGAAGTCTGGAAAATGCTGAGTCAGCGTTTTTGCTGACATTGCATTTTAACAAACTCCTCCTAGGGCGTTTCACCAAATGAGCTCATCTAGAGATGTGGGGCATCCAAAGTTATCAAAATTTTTTTGCTAAGTTTTACGGTTTGTTTGCGGCGAAGCCACAATCTTTACGAAGAATTTTGTGACTTATCGTAAACAACGCACAAACAAACTCAGATTAAAAATCGGAAATATACATTTTATTGACCTTTCACCCCCGGACACAACAAATGTGAAAAAGTGACATTGGGCTGAAAAGAAAAAAATGCATTATGGGAAAAAAATGTGCTTCTCGGAAATTGATAAAATTCGGCACAACAATAGTTGATGGCATCCCGATCAAAAAAGCCAATGGGACCCATACCGTATTTTGTACGGTGTTGCCATGGTGATGCCCGGGGCCCCCCCATGTTATTCTAATGGGACTGACACATAAATCTCACATTATACACAATTACAGGGCGTTAGCGCCCTCTGTATTGTACTTGTGGACAGTGGTCATTGAAGTATGGCCCGTAAGGCCCGTCCGATGCTGCTTGTGAAATACAAAAGTTTTTGGGGTGCTCTAGCGCCCTCTGCACGTTGGAGCCATTATTCCCATGGAGAGGCTAAAGATGTAGTTTTGATGTTTACTGACAAAGATTTATGGCACATCAGGGCAATAAAATGTAGTGCTAGCGCTCTCGGTAGGGTTATGGCGCGGCAATGGAGGCACTAAAGGAGGCACGGCCCGTGAGGGCCGTTCGATGCCGCTTGCGGCTTTATTTTTGACTTATTTCTCCTTGATTGAGCATTAGGTAAGTTACTCTTCAATTAAAAGCACAGCTGTATCAGTGTTTTTAAGGATGGCGCAAAACACCTTACTGCACTTTGTGGATATTCTTTCATGTAGCTGTTACAAAAACTTTACACTGCAGTTTTTATGCCTAAGTCCCTGTGATGGTTTATGTGTTCACTCGTTTCACTGACTGTTTTCAATATATATATTTGATTGTGTAAAATCTCTTCATATGTTTGCAGCATGATACATACAGTATGACTGCCATAAACTGACTCCTGCTCGTCTACCTGGGTCACAACAAACACATTGAAAAAGTTCACTGGAACACAGAACCTGTGTTTTACGTTGAAAAAAGGACAAAGGGATATATTTATAAATAGTTACAAGGGTCTTCGACATGGAAGTTTGTATCCCTTGTGCTACATGTATTCATACATCTTGTACAGCTTGTGTCCTTAAAAACATAATAAATGCTTTCCACGTAAACTAATGTTTGAGAGGAAAAAAATAACCTGAATATTAAAATAAATAAATAATACATTTTACAAAAAAGGCTCCTTTGTGACTCTGATGCGGTGTATGGCCTTTCCAACAGATGGTGCTAGTGTTCTGTTTTCTGTGTTTGAACATTGACCATCTCAGTTATAATCTAAAAGTAACCAGAAGATAAACGTTACTCTTTAAAATAATTGTTGCATTTATTTACCATGGCAAAACACGGGATACTGTTTTTCTAATGAACTATTCAAGTGTTCAATGTTCTGTGAATTATGTTCTTGCACATTTTCTTTCTTATCAGTGAACTGAACCATTACACTGATGGTGAATGATTGGAGTCTATTCTTTGTTAAACTGCTCATTGTAGATTAATGGCTTTCTAGTCCATTTAGTGTCCACCATGCAGCGGCGTTGGAAGCGTTTGGAAGGTGGGGGGGGGACAAGGAACTACAGTGGGACAAGGTCAGGGCAAAATCAGGATAACGTTAGGGCTTTAGCGGGACTACATCCAAATCGGGCCAAAGAAGTACGCTACTTCAGGAAAACATGAGACTCAAGCGCACCTACTCCTCGCAGCTGGGTGGACATATAGGGCTAACCAAACACTTGTGGAGCTGCTGTTCTCCTGTCCAGCCCTGGCTTCATGACGCTTTGGGGGGAAAATTCAGTGAATTAAGCGTTTTTATGAGATGGCGCGCTCGTGTTTGCATCCCCAAGTTAGAGTCCAGACAGCGAGGTTTAACAAGCGTATTGACCGGTTGAACACTCGTGCTAGCCCGGTGCAGTTTCCCCAAACTCACGCTACAAACTCAAACTCAAGCTTTATCACCGCTTTGTAAACACATCAAAACTGATGTTCCTTACCTTAAAGTTACTGGTCAGGCCCTTTGTAATGATGAAGACAGGGAAACACGCTGTTCACCTGCCGAGGAAAAGTCCTGCTCCTCCATGTGATAATCAAAACTCAGAAAATAAGATGCACGAGTGTCCTTGTGCTTTTTTAAATACATGACTGCATAACTAAAATCTAGAATATGAAGATGATCACTCAATACATTTCTTCTGTAGAGCCCCTGACATTTTTTTGGGGGGGGAAATGAAATTCAAATCTTGCCATTTTTAGCAGCCTATAAATCCAAAACTTTACAGCTCATATTTCTAGCACATATTATGACGATTGTTCCTGAAACTATGTTCAGTAGACATGGCACAGACCAAATTGTAGCCCTATACATGAATCCATTACTGATCTACAGCTCTTTTTGCTCACAAACGCAAAAAGCACCCAGGAGCAGAAAAGGTGCAACTCCCTGTTTTGTAAATTGCTTTATAATTAAAAAAAACTATTGTGAGTCAGAGCAAATCACTTTGCATGTGTTCATTACACATGTGGAGGAACTAAAAAAAAAAAAAAGTTTCATCCAAATCTGACAGGGTCACATCACTGGGAAGATTCTGTGAATTTGGGTGTTTTGGCACAGAATGACCCTCAGGTACTGTATAGTCCCTTATTTGCCCACTCCTTCTATAGCGCCACGATTACTGCTTCTGTTTTACACTATGGGCCCAAGGACCAGATGATAAAAGTTATTTTTTATTAATTGTTTTTTTTGTATTATTATTATTGAGCTATTACTCTTACTTGACCTTAATTTAAACTGTATATACTTGGCTATAGGCTAAATAGGTTGCGCTCATGTGACATCACAACATTCTAAAGAGCCCATAGTTTAAAATTGAGGTGGAGGTCAACTGAAAATTCCATTGCGGTAACCATGGTAACGCTCAAAATGCAGATTACTACTCTTCTTTAATTGCTCATTTCTCTGTAATTCTTGAGCCAGATCACATGAAAGAAAAATGGTCACAAAGTTCGACGTCCTCTCTTTCAGCTCATATGAACTATGGTTTAATTATTTCCTCATAAAGGCGTCCAAAAGTGGAGACAATATTAAAAAACATATTTGTGATTTTGGCTGGTAGAAAGGACTTTCAGCCATAAAAAAATATATGGCGGGTTTGTGAATCAAATCACTATTAAATGATGATCACGGAAAACATTTGGACATTTTCATTTTGGAAATTTCTTTCAAAAACTGTTTTGCTCTCATAGAGTTGTATTGGCACCTGCCCTCCAACTGAAATAGAATCCTAAAACTCCTTAAAGTGGAAAAAAAGATCAATTGGGTTAGCAGTTGTTGTTTTTTGTTTTTTTTAAGTGACCTTTATTTCACCAGGAGAGTCTCGGCCCCAGATGGGATCCTATTGTACATATTTTCAGAGGTTGGTTAACCTGAGTACTCGGAGGAAGCTAAAACAGGGAGAACACACAAAATCCACACAAAAACCCAGCCCTGGAAACGAAGCCGGGACCTTCAAACAGTGAGGCACAAGTGATAACCGCTGTGCATGTCCGTTTAACATGTGTCATGTCGAACAGACCCCACCTGGACACACACAGCCAGATTCTGCTCCCAGTCGTCCACATGCAAACTTAGCAAGTCACTTCATGAATCAGATTAAACCAGAAGCGCTTTGTGAGAACGCTTATAATTTTATGGCAATGCTAAAGACACAATAACAGCCAAAAAATGAAGCCCTTAGACCTTACAGTATTGTGTGTTATTTTTTCCCAAAATCAGACGATGTTGCTGGGATAGAACAAAGCACTGAGTAGTTCTGGTCTCTTGTAAAACCGTTCCTTTCCTTTGGGAAAAAATGTGGCGTGCCTTACGGATAAACATCTTACATAAACTGACACTAATGGGAAGGACACAGAGGAGACAGTAGTATTGCTAATGGGTTTTGGAGATTAGTGATTTGGCAAGGTACTTTAATCTGTTGAGAAGACATCCATTTTCATAGGTCCCCGGAGTACCCATTATCCGAGAATTAGCTGATTCAAGAAACACAAAGTAATCTGAATGCGTTCTATTGCACGAACCCTCTCTTTGTCCTTTCGAAAAGTAAACTTATTTTAATAAAAAATAAATTCTCAAAGAATTCTCAAGTCTTCTGATGTAAATAAAAAAAGAGAGATTGGGGGGACATCATGCCTCCAAATTTGATACGTTACTGTAGAAAGAGGTATTGTCGGTGCACAATGGGATTGGTTTCAGGCACCACATATGGCCTGGTAAACTTTAGTGTACAACATCCAGGACATTTATAAATCTAAATGGTTAATGACATCTTAATATGAAGTAAATGGTCATATTTACATAGCACTTTTTGACCTATATTAGGCACTCAAAGCGCTTTACATTAAGGAACCACTCACCTATTCACACTCTAAGTCAGACACTGTCATACACTGGAGACAAGGTGGGTGAAGTGTCTTGCCCAAAGACACAACAACAGTGTGCACCTGCGGGATTTGACCCACCGACCCATCGGTCACAAGATGACCTGCTTGATTAACTGTTCCACTGTTGTCCCAAGTAGGGCCCTCTCTAATCATTATATGAAACCCAGGCACGGTTGTAGCATTGCTCTATATTTTCAGACACATCTTCACAGTTCTGAGGATTGTTCATCAATCCATCCATTTTTTCCCCACTTAATACGGGGCCAGGTTGCCGAGACAGCTGTCTGAGCAGAGATGCCCAGACTTCTTTGTCCATTCCACCAGCTCTTCAGGGAGGATCCCAAGGTGTTTTCAGGCCAGCTCAGAGACGGTCCCTCATAGGTCTCCGAGGCCTCCTCACAATGGAACGTGCCCAGAGCAGCTCCTCAGGGAAGTGATGCCCAGGGCACCCCAGCTGGTTCTTTTCGAAGTAAATGAGCAGCAGCTCTACTCTGAGCTTGTCCCAGGGTAACTGAGCTCCTCACCCTATTTCTGAGGGTGTGCCCAACCACCCTGCAGAGAATGCTAATTTTGAGTATTCGCGATCTTGTCCTTTCATTCATGGTCCAGATCTCATGACCATAGGTATTTGTATTTATTTTGATCTCCATTAGCTGTAGTAAGTACAGCTATTCTTCCTGGAGTCAATCCAGCATGCTGCTCACAAAACAATATTTACACCAGTTTTCAACACCGAGTGATAATATTGATAATAATATTTATAATATTTATAATATAGGTGAGAGTAGGAATGTAGATTCTTCACCCCAACAAACCAACACAGTGACAGCATCACTGTGGATGCTGATTCTGTATCTTCATTTTCATTCTGGATTCATAGTTATTCTCCCTGAGTTCACTTCCTGCTCACACTCACCTTCACTCTTTGTTAATGGGCTAGCCGTTTTGCTTTGGAAAGACCTATTTCTGTTATTTGCATATTTATTATTCACAGTTTATTACAATTGGTCTATATTGTCATAATTTAGTTAACTTTAGTCTTAGATTCAGTAATTGTTTTTGACGGGCCAAACATGATGCCACAGGGCATAGTGAAGCAGGAGACAAGACATCATTTCATAAAGAAAGTTCCAAACAGAAACGACATTGTAGAGGCATAGTATAACTCAAAGGAAGAGACACAGATTTGGAAAGATATCTACAAACAGATAATCCACAAATGTTTTCCCTGATCATTATTTGGAAGTGATTGGACTCCCAAACCTGCCACATTCATCTTATGGCTGAAAGTCCTTGAAACATCACTTTTGAACAGCATAATGAGACAGTAATTTAACCAAATTCTAATGCTGAGAGAGATGTTGTGAGCTTCGTTTCATGTGGTTTGGTCCAGCCGTTACAGAGATATTACCCGTGAATCAAGTCAAACATCATATTCCTCTGAACCTTGCACCTAATCTAACTCTGTTTTCACATCTGCAATTTAATATGAGTAATATGTAATAAGTATGCAAAGTAAGCTACATCATTTATATATTTATATTATATTTGAAAATTGTATTACATATTTACATTGATTAATGATAATTAATAATTATGAAACACCTCAGTGCAATTATGATTGTTAATAAAGTACCAGTATGTACAATAAGTGATGTAAAAGGTGTTTTCAGAGTTTAATATGTAAGCGCTGCAGCCAGTAGACAAATTATAACAAGGCATCACTATAGCACATAATCCACAGAAATTTACATTAAAAATAAACTGGTGAACTGTAGAAAGATTAGGAGAAAAATCAATGGGAAATGAGTGAGTCAAACTGCTATGGAACTTTACCTTTATGTCACTTATTGTCAGTTACTTAAAAATTCAAATAAAACTAACTTTTCTGCCCAACATTTCACCATTAAAAGTTCTGCTTCACTGAAATAATAGGATAATTATGCAACTGATGAACTTGCAATTGATGTTATCCTTCTAAATAAGTCATATTTTCAAAAGCATATGCACTTAAAGTCTAATAGGATGACAAATTTGACGCTGTACATGGCTAAATTATTAAACTTTTTATTGTAATGTACAGATATAAACAAACAAGGTACGTTGAGCATATATTGTCAAAGTCAGTAGTAAAAAAAAACAAAATAATAATAATAGGGGCAACATGAAAAAACATAATAAAAATCATTCGAAATTTATTAGAAAACCTTCAAGAATATTTGCAATTTTATGTTCAATTAGTTGTAGAGATTTTGCAAAAGGTTTAAGCTCATTCTTCCAGTGGGCTTAGTTTTAAAGAAGCGACATCTGTGAATAAAATGTTTGCATAAAAGCAATAAATTACTGACGCCATAGTCAATATTAATACATTATGAAACTTTGAGATATTTTTAGAGACTATACCTACACCTGCAAACAAACAATATATTTACAAAGGGCATTCCCATTCAAAAGCTTATCCTATTATTTAATAGCCTTCACATTTTTTAACATCTTGCACGTGACTTTAGCTTCTACAACAGTAATAGCACTTAGCGTTGACATGTACAATGCATTTTGAAAAGGCTAATACAGATAGCTTCCCCATTATAAGACGTCTCTTAAAAGACGTCTTATAATGGGGAAGACGAAAAGACAACACCTTAAAAGGGATATTTCAGGATTTTTGACATAGGGCCTCATTTCCTAGTTATCCAGAGTGTTGTTGATTTTTAATTCATGCAGTCCTTATATTTGAAGAGTCAAGTGGCGCTAGGCTAGTGCAAGACTAGCGCATTTCTACGGTAACAGCTAGCCTGCATTAAAAACAGTGTAACCCACTCCACAGTGCACCTGAGGTAAATCACTTATAACGCCAGACTAACGATATAAATGTCTGTGTCGATAGAATCATTTTTGAAATATAACTGACCTTGTATCACATGAATTATCGCATTTTGAGGGACTATTTTCTAGCAGATCACGCCGCCGCTGCGTAACTTACAACCACGAAGCATGATGCTGCTCAAATATAAGTTATTTCAAATGCAAAATGGTTAAAATGATTCTATCGACACAGACATTTATATGGTTAGTCTGGCGTTATGAGTGATTTGTCTCAGGTGCACTGTGGAGTGGGTTACACTGTTTTTAATGCAGGCTAGCTGTTACCGTAGAAATGTGAAACTCTTCAATATAAGGACTGCATGAAATAAAAATAATATATATATCTCCAGAAATCAACAACACTCTGGATAACTAGGAAATGAGGCCCTATGTTAAAAATCCTGAAATATCCCTTTAACTTTCTATGAGGACAATCATCTGGATCAGGTCACTTGCTTTGCCCAGTTAAATCCAAGCAGTTGTTTAAAGCACATATCAATACAAAACACCACAGCAAATGAGCTAAAATACGCTACAACTCTTACTCTTATGAATATTTTTTCACACAAAGCACAAGTTCAAGTAGCCACATCATCAACAAATATCTAAATAAGTATAATTTAAGGACGTTACAGATCCAGGTCCATAACAATGTTTGACAATCTCTGTCACACCATAAGGCAATGTGCCTGAGGTTATTAGTTGTTTCAGATTCCTAAAACTGTGACACATTTTCCAGATCTTCTACAGTTAGTTCCTGCACAGTGTGGACTATTTTTCTGAACAAACACATTTCATCCTGGATAGGGCTCTTCCCGTTACCCATGTCTGTCCTGATTACACACTCTGACTTGTTGCTAGTGGGAGGCTGCAGCGGGAGGACAGCGTTCCCACGGATACGGTTGGAGTAGGACCTCTGCCTCTCCATTTCAGCAGTGCACAGTTGAAACTTGAAAGCCGCTTTGAAGCCTCTGCGAAAGTTCTCATTGAAGAAACCATATATTATTGGATTGACGCTACTGTTGAAGAAGGCCAGCCAATGAGCAAAAGGATACACGTAGATGTTTATGATTCTATGCTGCTGCTCTGTCAGGCTAGCATAGTCACTTAGCATCATCACAGACCATAACGGCAGCCAGGATAGGATAAAAAGGAGAGCTACAACCAAAAGCATCATAATCACACGCTTTTTCTTCCTTGAAATAGTTTGACGGCTATCTATGCTTGATTTATTAATACCTCTACCATCTCTATCTCTAATCCCACTTCCTCTCATGGGGAGTATAGCCGTTTTGAAGAGGATAAAACCAATGCGAGCATACATGATGACTATAAGGCTGAGAGGGGCAAGGTAGATGTTGGCAAAAAGGACAGTCGTGTAGATTTTCCTCATTTCCTGGTCAGGCCAGTTTTCTCGGCACCAGTAAAAAGGACGTGTGCTGTTATCACGGCCCCAAACAATAAGGAAGTTTTGCTCTTTCGTAACCTGAAGCATGACCCCTGAGGGACACATGATGAAGACTGCCAAGACCCAGATAATGACTATAATCGTCTTAGAGGTAGAAATAGTCAGCTTCTGCTTGAAAGGATGAACAATGCAGCGGAACCTAACGGCACAAAAAATTAAACAAATACGATCATCTATAAGATAATAATAATATGGTAGTAATTATGAGTCTTTGAGCCAAAAGCAATTCTCTACAGGTATTTTTCAAACATAACAAAAACATTATTATTATTATCATAACAGTTTGATGCTTTAAATTCTTCAGCATGTTGTCTTCTACATTATGATCAACCTTTAAAAACATATATATTCATGTATTTCATGGAGTGCAGGCATGTGCCTAAGTCCTCCATCTGATTGCCCATTAGATACGATAAACATATATTTACCTGTCAGCAGCAATGGCCACCAGTGTGAATACAGATGCTGACACTGAAATCCCTTGGATCATTCCACTTAGTTTACACACTACACTTCCAAATGGCCATCCTGAAAAATAACTTCAAAAATTGTTACTTCTGCAGCAAACTGCATATGGAAAGTGACTGTATTCTTACCTGTGATAATATTGTCCACTAATGTTGTGGGCATGCAGAAAATGCCCACCAACAGGTCGCTGATGGCCAAATTGAGGATGAACAGGTTAGTGACTGTGCGTATATTCCTCCTCCTGAGAACAATAAAGCACACAATCCCATTCCCTATCATACAAATGAGGAAGATGAAAAGGTAGGAGATAGTGAAAACTGCAGCGATGGATTTCTTGTGAAGATAAAAGTCGACCAAAGTTATGTTCTGAGAGCTCAGAGACTCTTCTTGAAAACCCAGCATGTTGGATGGATTTGAGGCTTCTGTAGAGGTGTTGATAGCAGTTTGCGTCATATTGATTTCTGAAAACAGAAATGTGTGTAGTATTTTGATATTTGAAAGTATATAATTGTTGTTAATGTAATTAAATTATAACGTATAAAACAATTGGCCACAATTACTGGTACTTTTTAAATACTGTCAGAATATGGGGATAAAAAAAATATTTTTGTAGTTCGTAATTAAGGTGGTGAAGGAAAGATCTGCACAACCAGATTGCTCCCAAAAGCTTTTTTAATGCTTATCCCATTAACTTGACGTTTCGGGCTGAGCCCTTCATCAGACATGATGAAGGGCTCAGCCCGAAACATCACGTTAATGGAGCACTCTGGTTGTGCAGATCTTTCCTTCACCTCCTAAACTACCTGCCTTGGATCCGGCACACCAATTACAGGACTAGGATGTGCGTGTTTTTCCTTTTACCATGTAGTTTGTAATTACTCATTGTAAAATTTGTAAGCCTACTTTGTGCCTAAAATAAACGTTTATACATACACTATATTGCTATACAAACAATAAAAAATATGAAGGATTCAGTGAACAGTAAGTTATTCAAAGATTTGTTTTACACACACACTGCACTATACCAATTAAAAGATGCTAAACAGTATATCAGTAATGAGCAATATAATATATATATAATATATATATCGTTTACTCACCACACCACAATTCATGAAGCTGAGGATTCTTCGACATTACCTTAGAAGATGCAATTCTAGAGTTGCTTACTGGTATAATCACTTGAGTTTCATTTGGCCAAAGTTGCTCTTGTTAAGAAAATATAGGCGTGTTCTCTAATCTGTGCGCCTGTCTTCTTCACAATGCTTTAATATATAGATGACAAGAAATAATGAGCTCCTGTCTGGATATATCACTAACTGGGCGTTGCAAAAGGCTCGCAGCAGCCTATGACTGGAGGAGGGGTGTGAAATGATGAACACTATCGAACATCTTCTGGTCTCCAATCCTGCAGCAATATCTCCAGCCCTACCCAAGTATCTCACCAAAGGTTTTCTACATATAAACCTAATGGGACAGTTTTCTTTGTCCCATTAAACTTAATGGGACAAATTGTATTAAATGTCTTGACAAAACAATTCATTATATGGTCATAATGTGAAAATTTAGACAAATCAATAGAAAAATTAAGTTAATGATCTTGCTTTGTGTTGACAGAACTGACAACTAATTGTCCATTGGGTGCTCTGCACAAGCCCTAAAGTTATTCAAGTATTCTCAAGCTTCTTATTGTTTATTCATATTTTTCATATTTCTTCAATACCTTGTAAGAAATACAGGTTCAAGAGACCAGTAGTCAATCATATCTACCTACATACTTTAATTATGATTGGCGAGCAAAAGAATTATCCTAACATATTGGCGTTGTTAGCAGGATCCCAATAGGATTACTGACAGGATATGTCAGTATGTTATTTTATTACATTCATTTATGTCTTCTTATTTTCAAATGGTCTAGAAGGTTCTTATTGAAAGACACAAAAAAAGCTTTGTTCAAATACCTTACACGTTTTGACGGACTGGGAATTTACTTCCCTCTTCGTCAGAGGCGTCTCCCGACGTGTATGATGGTAGGCGGCGAGGATCGTGGGTACAGAAAAGCACAAGTACAACAGCTGTATCTGGGAGGCCATAGAGATCAGAAAGCGAGGAATAAGATCTATCAACAGAGATGAGGGCACCTTCATCCTTGCGCACACATAGGACTTACTTCTCCACTAACCCCCACACGGCGGCAGTCGTGGCCACACTGACATAAGCAATAAACCTGGGTCAGCTGGGAAGAACATCCCATAAGAGACGCACATAAGAGACGCATCATGCATCATGCACGTCGGGGAAAGGAATATAAGAGCTGCTGAAACCATTGTGACAGCAGCACAGTGTAGGCAGAACTTTGTTTGTGTCTGCATTGTGCTCCTCTGAGTGAGCCTCAGAGTTTAATTTTAATTATGATTGACAAACAAAACTAAAAATCCTAACACTTTTGGGTCAGTCCACAGCATTTACTGCTCAAGGAACTCCATATATATATTTTTTTTCCTCACTTTTTCAAACTCAAGACTGTGTAAAACTGAAAGTCTGTTCGGTCTTATTGTTGATATCAGAGTCCGTTTTGAAAAATAGGAATCCCCAGAAGCGTGAAGCTTATAAGGTGTTCAGCGCTGAAAGGTGCTCAAAGGTTTTATGGACTGTTGGGAACAGAGTCACTCTGGATGATCTGATGAATGGACTCGTGGCTGGATCACTAATGGATCAGAGCATGGTCCTGCTTTGACTTTATTTCCTCTCATTACAAACATCACCATCACCAGGGATGCTTCAATCCAACAGCCTTTCAGTTTACACCATTTGGAGTGTGGAAATGTGAAGAAAAAATAACAATATGGTAAAAAGTGGACTTGTTCAACAAATGTACTAGTGTAAAATGTTTTAGGGCAGTGTTTTTTTAAACGTATGTGTACATACAGTATAAGCCCAATGCCCAGCTTGACTGCGCATGCGTGAGTCAGTCAGGCTCCTAATTTCGGCTACCAAACAAACCACTCCGCCATTGAAATGTGTGAGCGAGTTCAGGTAGCGGAGCGTGAACACTGAAGTATATTGAGCCATAACCGTGAACTATAAGGCTTACGGACATTGGTTTACAGACTCAAGTGACATTTCTTGCAAATATTTAAGTTGTCAATATCTTGAAAGCGAGGGAAAAGTCAGGGCGGCAGCTCCGTAGGCAAGAGCGGACCATCGCGGACAGGGCAACGACAAGACCTGGGATCAGCCAAACAGACACCCTCACTTTTTAAATCATTTGAATTCGTCTTGGAATCAAAGGGAAAAGTTCCAAAACGGTGTTGATGTTAAATATAGTGGGTAAATTTCTGTCTGTCAAATTAGCGACCGATTAGCTATGTTGTACCATCAGATCACTCGTAAAACAATTAAAAAATATAGCCGCAAGCGGCGATTATCGGCCCTCGCCAACCGCCCTGCCTAAAACAAGGGGGTGCTTCGCGCCCTTTTGTCTCCCTCAATCTAAAATTATGGTATTGCTACTGCCTTTATGTTTGTTTTTAACTTTTTTCCCAAGGTCTTAGTTTTAGAATTATTGGAATGCGCTAACGCGCACTCCGCGCTCAATTTTGACATTATACAAAGAAAATTTAGTATGAATTTGTATCACACTATATCTGCAAACTGAAGCATATTTTTACATTTTACTTAGGGCTGTGGCTGCGCCGCAGATCATCCACAAAGGTTATCCAAGTACGTTGGATAACCTTTGGTTCCTCACTTCTCGCTTAATTATGGAGTTTAACATTTTTCCATCAGAATAAAATTGGATGTTCTGGTCATCGCTACGGCAACACCGTGAAAAATATGGCATAGGTGTAATTGACTTTTCTGATCGGAACGACCAAATAGAATTTTGTGGAAAATTATTTTAATTTTCGTAAAACTAAAATTTGTACTCTCCATATAATTCCTATAGGGGGCGCTATCGCGCCCAATTTGAATTTTGCCAAATGAAAGTGTTTAGGACTGTGACTTTAACAACTGATAACAAAATGAGTGAAATTGGGCTCCATATGTGCGAATGGGAGACATTTTTTGTTTGCGAAAAATCTCAAAATACTTCGTACAGTTTGCGGTAAAACCGTAACACTTAGAAAAGTAATTTGGATAACTTTTAAAGTTCTACTTCTCAAGATTATTTTCCACCCAAAATTAGGTCGTTCCGATAAACGCTCTAGGAGGAGATAGATTTTGTACAAAGTGAAAATACGATTACAAGAGTCCCTTCGCCAGCCCTGATGGCGCTCGGGCCGAATAAAGTAGATGACATAGCCTATGTGTGTATGTGGATCTCTCTGGCCACTCGGTTATGGCACTCCATGTAAACTTTCCCTGCCAGCATCTTACACCCTGCAGTTACTGTATGTACTGGATTGTCTCAGGGGCCTCTTTGCACAGTCTACACCTGGGGTCTTGTCTGGTGTGGTAAATCTGGGCCTCTATTTGCCAGGAAACCAGACTTGCCAATGTACCAGCGATTGAGTCTGGTGACCGTGTCAATTGCATTTCCACAGTGTTACATATGCAAGCAAACAGGAAGCGGAGTTAACCAATCAGAGAAGGGCAGTCATCTGTCGTTGATGCTGTGTTATTAGCGGTTCTGCGTTAATATTTGCACAGTAATATGAGTCACGAAACTCACCTACTGTTGATGTATTTTTGGTAATTTACTGCAGATTGGAAAAAAGTTCTTTCTCTCTAGTGCGCCGTTCGATTGTTATTGAGGGGACTTCCATGTCCCGTGAGTGATGTTGCTCGCGAACAACACGTGACCGCAAATAAATGAATCTGGTTGCACAGGCTCGTTTGAGTTTTCTGATGCCAACAAGGGCATAGGTCCCAGACTGATATCCCTCTGTATAAAAAATATAGAGGGGTATCATTCTGGTCTCGCCAGGCTAGGTCTCTATTGCTTTGGTGCTCAAGCCCTGCTCCTGTGCAGCCATGATGCGTGCCTCTGTGCTGTCCCTCAATCCAGCTCTGTCTAGCCCAATGGGCGAGGAACGTGCTTCTCTATCGTCCTCGTGCTTCTCTGTGGTCACCCCTTGTGGCCAGGGGCGACTCCAAAAGACACTTGGTAGGCAGCAATTCTAATGGGACTTCAGACCTCCCAAGAACGACTTAAAAAACCAAAGAGTTTTGTTTTTTCTAAATGTCGCTATGACCCATGTGACAGCGCTGGGGTAGGTGAAATATTTTTAACCACGCTGTTTTTTGTATATCAGCCTGAAATTGATGAAGCATTTGAGCCTGTCAATCAAGCTCTGGAGCTCTGTTTAGGCTCCGCCCACCCCGCGAGAGTGGGACTTCCCGCCTTTTTTCCCTTTTAAGAAACAGGCTGCGTAGGAGAATATTGAGTGGCCATATACTGTATGTTTCACAGAGTACTCGGGACCATTACCTTGAATGGGGCTGAATGGGACCCACTCATCTGTATTATATTATATCTATGGTCTAGCCATTGGTAGGATTTCTTGATATCAGGGTATCTGATTACTGGCAGGGCGTAGCTGTTGATTGCCGGGGACTTGTTCTTGCCATTGAGCTGGCTTCTTAGGACCTGCCGTACTCGTTAGATATAATTTGACCTTAGCCACTTTCCTTGTCACCTCTTCGAGGTTACCATTTGCTTGTAGGATTCCGAGGTACTTGTAACTGTCTTCAATGTCTGCTATTGTTCCTTCTGGGAGTGAGACCCCTTCTGTGTGGACTACTTTCCCTCTCTTAGTCACCATCCGACAACACTTCTCTAGTCCGAATGACATCCTGATGTCTGTGCTGTACAGTAGATCCTGGTGGTATGGATCAGTGAATCGATGTAGCGTACAGCATGATGTCATCCATGTAGAGGAGGTGACTGGTGATGTTCCTGAGTCACTATCCATAGCCAGTCTTGTTGATTATTTGGCTGAGGGGGTTCAGACCTATGCAGAACAGCAGTGGAGACAGGGTGTCTCCTTGGTATATGCCACATTTGATGGAGACTTGTGCAAGAGGCTATTGGCCTCAAGGGTGGTTTTCCACAGGCTCTTTTGAGTAGCCTATCTTTTGTGTATTTTCGATTTGAGTATTAGCACTGAGCCCTGTTTTTAGGATGTTTTCGGGGCATTTTCAAAGTGGTGTGCCTAAATTATGAAACCAAAATATTAGCCCTGCAAACCCTTGCCAATGCTAATCTCCGTAAACACTGATCAGAATGTGTAGGCGTGAGAGCATACAGTGGTCCCTCATTTATCGCGGGGGTTACGTTCTAAAAATAACCCGCAATAGACGAAATCCGCAAAGTACCTTTATTTTTTACAATTATTATTTATGTTTTAAGGCTGTAAAAACCCCTCACCACACACTTTATACACTTTTCTCTCTAGTTCACACGGGTTCTCCCTTATGCCTGGTGTTCACTGTGTGATTGTTTTTGTCTAATAAGATTTTACATGTCAATTTACAGACATGGGGATGGTAAAGGCAAGGCAAGGCAAGACAAACAGTATATAAATGCAAGGTCCGAAATTAGTAATCAGACTTCTATTAGACTTCTACTAAACAGACCTCCCAACATATACCTGTTTAGTTGTAACTTGTATTGCATGCTATTAAATTAAATAAACGTACAAACTCATTCTTCTGAGGTTTTTTCCTAAGTCCCGAACCGGAGCAAAAGACTCACAATTTGGTGACCCCGACGTGATAAAGACGTGATAGTTTTTTGTAGAAACGCGTAAAGTTTTTCTTTTTTGCAAAACATCGTCCGGGAAGGGGAAGAAGACCCCCACGCACGGGAGCCGAGAAGAGGAAAAGTTCTTGGGAAGCATACACATCGGAACCTTCTGGAAGTCTCCATAAAGACTCTACACAAGACCCACAACTGTGCACATAACAAAGAAGGTGAGGCAGAAGCCTTTTCTAAAAAATTCTGTCAAATTGGTTTAGAAAAACACATTTCTTGTGGTTGATTGAATGGGACTTTATTTACAAATGTTTAAATAATTTAAACAATAAATAAGTTGTGCTTTTTTTTATATAAGACGGCTTTTGTAAGAAAAATAAGAATATACTTGAATACTGTGCTTGTTTTTTGGATAAAGTAGCTACAGAAAGGAAAGGAATTTTTTAGGCACGAGAGAAAAGAAACAAAAGAAAAAATAGGCCTGGACCGTGTTTTATTTTTATTTTTTTACAATTAAGGAATTTTTTGGGGCACGGGAGAAACCAAAAGAAAAGAGAGTAGACAGCTATGTAATTCTGACAACTGTGTAGTTTTTCTATTTCATTTTTTTTCTAAAAAATAATAATAAGTAATATAAAAATAACTGTAAGTATACATTAAGCAAACTTAGATGAAAAACATAAGGACAGTGAATAGTATAGGAGTTTTTGCATAAAAGATAGTAAGTGAAAAACACTATGTTTTGCGGTAAAAAGTGTGAATAAACTGATAACAATTGCGGTAAAAAGAGTGAATAAACTAACAAAATCAATACTGTGAATGATAAAAAATAGAATAATTATCCATCACAAATAGTAAAATAAAAAGATAAAAAGACCAACGATTAGTCAAATATTTCAACAATAATTAGTCAAAATTTAGTAATTCCCAAATCATATTCTAACATTTTGTTGAATGTAGGTATGTTTGTATGTTCATAGTCACAAACTCAATAAACTCACAGGACAGTGAAGATGTCCAAGTCGCATATACTCAAAGCAAACCTGAAATCATATGTTATTGCAAAATCAATTCAGGGAGTATAGTCGTACTGGGTATTCAATACGAACCCTGTGAACCAGAGGCACTTTTGGAAGATGTTCCAGGAGTGGATGGGAAAAATGGGAAGAGAGAAGAAATAGCCACGTACGCGTTCGACCATGGTCTGTTTACAGAAACTTGTTCAACACTAACAGTTCTCCCTGGATTAGAATCTACTGTAATATAACTGAAGTCACAGTGACTTGCCACAACCCGTCGAAACAAATACGCCTGTTAAAATCATGTTCAAATCTAATACAAAGGTAGAAATTGAACATGCAGGAGGGATTACCACAACAGAAAATAATGAAAACGAAGAATAATAACGAAAAACGTGCAAAACCAAACGTCTGATAATGTAATCCAAAGTTACGTCGATGTAAATATATCGTCCAATATGTTATTTTAGTATGCATTTTAGATTTGTATTTGACCCTTGGCTGTGCAATCTTTAATTTCACCGTGCAATTTGTCTTTGCAATATGTATTATCATCAACATGCATTTTTAAAATGTATTTTACATTACGAAGATGTATTTTGCATTATGTATATGCATTTTGCCAACACATATTTTATTTATGTTTTAAATTTAAATGTTTTGATTGCATTACATATTTGCAATGGGATTTTGGTCTCTTTATTCATTTTAGGTCCGTGTACCTCTTGGCCATTCTATTTTCCACTTAAAATCGGAGATGAAAAAACGGGAAACCACTCGTTTCTCCATTTCCGTTTCAAAAATAAAAATAGAAAATCGGAAATCACTTTAATTTTTGTTTTTCATTTCACAGACCAAAATCGAAAAACGATCCGTTTTTCGTTTTTGTCGCCAAAAAATCATGAAGGCATCGTCATTGGTTTAAAGATGGTGGCAGACATGACACACACGTAGCTACACAATCAATGTTTTTGCGTTATTATCGGAGATAAAGAAAGCCAGTTTTGTTTACAACTTTACATTTTCTGTGGTACGCTAAAAAAATACCTTACATCTAACGACTGAGCGCCACCTGGTGACACAAAGGTTATACTGCATGGATGCTTACTCAAGTTTTAGCCCTGAAAGGACATGGCACATTATGTACAGTATAAAGGACACATATTACATCAGAATCAAACCCATCAATCCATTGGGATGAAATAATAATGTTACTTCAAATAATATGAGGTTAACATGTGTCTTTGCCCCCTTTGTTTTTTTTTTATTAGAGCGGTGAGTGAGCGCTACATGAGATGAACCAAGGGCTGGTCACTCGAAATGGCCTCTTCAATGTCATTACTCCAGGTATGTCACTTTCTTTTTCACTTTTAACTTTAGAATTGGATATCTAGCTAATGACACCATGTTTTAATTATCTGCTTTTGTGTTTTGTGTTACAGAACAGCCACACCAGATGATTTGTGTGTGGGTGCGGTTGCTTAAAACTATCCACACTGAGCTTGTATTGTCGCCTTGATAATCAGTATATCACTGACTATAGGGATAAGAACTTCAACCGTGTGTTTTCCACCAAAATTTCTCATTTTGTCTTTATTTTACATGTAACTCTTGTTTGTTTTTTTATAAGTAGCGTTGCTGCATATTTGTTTTCAAAATAAACGCTTTAGCTGAAACAACTGTTTAAATGTATGTTGTATTTTTATTTTTTTTCTCTCCCAATCATTGATATAATTTAGCATAGATCTGGATCCAGGGGGAAAAAATGACAAGCTACATCACTAATGTCAATTTTATTTAAACAAGCCACGTTGTCGAGAGCTCGACAAATGCATATTTTACCCTTGTATAAACATCAACAGTTCAAGTTGTAGACAGTTTTCATTGTAATGTTCTGGTCATGTATGAATAGTTTGAAGTGTAGCAGTATGGGGTCGTTATTCCCAGGTCCACCTATAAAAGGCTCTGGTTTTCCATGCTCGCCCCTCTCAGACCTGTCACCCACCAGTCAGGAACCGGCCATAGCTATGAGAAGTACTTCACGATTAGGCGCACTGCAGCTGCAGGGAGCGTAAGGCCGCTGGTTTGGCATTAACTGTTGCGGTCATCATGGCCTCGGCGTTAGACTCCTCGTGTGGGGCGTTTATGTACAAGACCTATGGCACGTCAGGTCCTTCGCCATGCTCCTGGTTTATGGTTCAGTCAACCTCCTCTTAGGAAACTGCTCTTCCTCTCCACTGTACTGCCTGGAATTATTTTATTTTAGGATTCTCCCGAACACTGTTCAAATGCTTCAGTCTACATGATACTGTATGTGGAACTGTGTGTGTCTTGGATGCAATTTAATGATGTCCAATGAACCTACTTTTAACAAAAAATACCTAGAAGACAAAATATATATTAATTACATAATTCAAATAAATGTAAATGTTATGTCTCTGTCATAATTAAGCCTAATGATAACCTGTGTTGCTCGCTAGTAAGAAGTGGAGTAATGTGTCACTGTCCTGGCTGCTAGCGCCTCCCATTCAGTCACATAAGCAACATGGCACTCTCACACTCAAATCATCTGGTGTGGCTGTTCTGTAACACAAAAGCATGAGCAGATAATTAAAACATGGTGTCATTAGCTAGATATCCAATTCTAAAGTTAAAAGTGAAAAAAACAGTGACATACCTGGAGTAATGGCATTGAAGAGGCCATTTCGAGTGACCAGCCGTCGGTTCATGTCATGTAGCGCTCACTCTAATAAAAAAAAAAACAAAGGGGGCAAAGACACATGTTAACTTCATATTATTTGAAGTAACATTATTATTTTATCCCAATGAATTGATGGGTTTGATTCTGATGTAATATGTGTCCTTTATACTGTACATAATGTGCCATGTCCTTTCAGGGCTAAAACTTGAGTAAGCATCCATGCAGTATAGCCTTTGTGTCACCAGGTGGCGCTCAGTCGTTTGATGTAAGGTATTTATTTAGCGTACCGCAGAAAATGTAAAGTTGTAAACAAAACTGGCTTTCTTTATCTCCGATAATAATGCAAAAACATTGATTGTAGCTACGTGTGTGTCATGTCTGCCACCATCTTTAAACCAATGACGATGCCTTCATGATTCTTTGGCGACAGGGCAACATTTACGCCAGTCATCGTCATTTATATTTATATATATATATATATATATATATATATATATATATATATATATATATTAAAATATATTACAACAACTTACTTCTGTCCTGTCCTGCACTGGATTGTGACATCGTTGTCCGTCATTCATCCAAGCAGTAACTCACTGCGTTCTCACTACGGGACCCTCCATCAAATGGAAGACGTATATGTACATATATTTTCCCCAATCTAACGTTATAGCTTATTATGTCAGCAGCACCCGCAAAAATACAAAAGTTACAGAGACAAAGCAGGTCCGCAGCTGCTTCTAATCGCGAAGCTATAGCAAATGCTAAGCTAAGCTACTGTAAACAAACCACAGCTTCCGTAGAAACCTACGGCAGTTCCGAATGAGAACGTGGAAGGCTACGCCAATCCGATATTTAAAAAATATATAAGATTTCATTTGGCGGTGAAATCAGAACTACAGAAAGACTATTATTATCATTAATAAAGTCATGGTCAAAAACTATGGAGGACCGTGACTGCCAAAACAATAAATAAATATATAAATAAAATAAAAATTAAATTTGCAAAGAAATAAATGCATTTATTGTAATAAGTGCATTTATTTATTCATTTATGTATTTATTTATATATTTATTTATTTATTATATATTTATTTATGTATTTTTGTATTTATTGTTGTATTTATTGATATATTTTGTTTTTATTTGTTTATTTCTGTATTTATTTATTTATTTCTGTATTTCTCTTAATGTATGCAAATCATGGGGTGGGTCTGGATGCCGCTGCTGTAAGGTGATTAGTTAATCTTTCTCCATGCACACATGCCTTGTCCAGCATAGACACTGACAAACACGAGCTCTGCTTCAGTCTATTGACAGTAGTGATGTGAAGTTCGGTTCATTTTACTGACTCGAGTTAAAATGAATCACTCACCAAAGTGAATCGAGTGTTTTGAGTCCTTTGATTCAGTGAGTCAGTCTAATGTAAACCACTGTTTAAACCAATTAAAATATTACAGTAGTTGGGAAAATATAGAGAACAAAAAACGTAACCTCCACACATAATTAAATCCATTAATAATTGTTGTTTAATAAAAATAAAAATACATGGTGATTTTATTGTAATTCGGTGCCATTTTAGACTGTAAAACTAGATAAAGTTATATTTTATGTAATCCATGATTTTGGCATTCAATTATATTTATCTGTTTTTCCAATACTCTGCCTGAATTGACTACTCCGCTTTATTTACAATCAATCAATCAATTACACTTTAGCGCGAGGCTAGCTTAGCCGGGAGTTAGCAGTTGAGTCATTTCATTCGGACGTATCAGTGCCTTTGTTTGACGTGAACCACAGAGTGATTCGTTCTCCCAGACCAGTTCAGTTCATACGAGTCACTCACTCACACAGAGCAGCATAGCACTTCTGAGTGCAATAACTCGAGTTTTGTACAGAAATATTCAACCTCATTTAACATCAATAATGTTCGAGGCGGTCACGTGTGGAGGGTTTTTTTTGTCAGAAGAAACGACTTTCTTCAACCCAGTTAGCAGCTCCGTGGGAGAACGAGAGTTACGAGACGAGTCAGCATCATAGAGTGAGCTGAATGAGATGAACGATTCGTTCAGAGCTGAACGATTCGAAGGGGAGCAGGAAGGGGCTGAACCAGAACCACAGTGAGTCGTTCACTGCTCGTACGGCTCGTAGAGCAGGCGCGGGCAGGCAGGAAGGAGAACGTTAGGGGGAAATAGTTATTAGTTGTGAACATAGACATATTATTAATAGACCGTCATTCCTCACTCCTCCCCGTTTACCACAATGACCACGTTCGAGGGGGAAATCATGGCGGATTTACAGGCTCCTCCTCCCCAGCTCTGACGAAGCATGTTCCTAATAAGGGCATAAGGGGGGAGCTTCACTGTAGACTCGGCCCTTGTGTGACGTGTAGCTCGCGCAGCTCCAATGCCAACAGTCAGACCCCCGTTAAGTAGGAGATTTCTAAAAAATTTTGCTACCATAACCAGCCCGGTGCCCCAGATTGTTTTTAACCCAGCGTAATCACAGGAGGAATATCTAGCTCTAGCCACTTCTAAAACATTAGGCACCGGGCATTAAAGTTGTTTTTAACGTGTCTAAAGTCCAATGCATTCCAATTGGGGAATAGCGGCCGTATGGAGGTACTACAGCAATAGCGGAGCAATGGTGGCCTTCAGTGTCGTAGTCACAAAGCAGACCAGTCAGCGGCCATTGGTTGTGAACAATAAGCTTTTGGTTTCTGTGCTCAAACGAGCTACACACACATAATATTAGTGTGCCATTCATTGTGACTACAAAACGCAGTCCAGGGATCGCAGTTTAGAAAGCAGTGGGCGGGCGAGTTAGTGAACGAGTTAATGGAGGCGGGGAATCACGACTCCTGAGTCAGTAAAGTGAATCTCGAGTTTTGAACGATTCGTTCACGAATCGCACATCACTAATTGACAGTGGCACAGAGCGAATCATCTTGTGACTGGAGGATCAGCAGTTCGAATCCTGCAGGGGCACATTGTCGTTGTGTCCTTGGGCAAGACACTTCACCTGCCTTGCACCCAGTGTTTGTGTACACTGGTATATGAATGAGAGTGGGAATGGGTGAGTGGATACTTGCTGGAAAACGCTTTGAGTGCCTAAAGCTCAACGCACACCAGAAAGCAGCGCGCTGCGGCACGTCCTCTGACGCGTGTCCATGTGGGATTTCGACACACACCGGAGCGCGCCGCGTCACGGCACTTCAGAGGCTTTTCTCAAACCGTGCGGGCCTTTACACACGTGATTTATACATTTATTATAAATAAAAGAAGACACGTATGTCCGTGTTGCAGAGAGAGAGAGCAAACCTGGCTCTTTTTTATAGGTTAGCGAGTTGGCGACAGACACAAGTTTAACATACTTCCCCTGATGCCTGAGCCCTAACGATGGTTTCTCTGTCTCCGCGGCTTCTCTTGTCCAAACAAACAAAGTTCACGGCGGTTTCCCTGTCTGTCACTGACCAGACCCGCCTCTGTGCCTCTGCAGGAAGTTAAAAGCCTGTGTTTTCCTCTGCGCCGCCGCGTCTGGATTCAACAAATCTGAATCGTGGCGCGGGGTCCATCGTCGCTGGGCTTAATGTGGAAAAGCGCTAGACTAAAGCACAGTTCATGTTTGGCTATGTCTATGCTGGAAGTGAGATTCAAACCCTTGACCTTCCGATCATGAGACGACCAGCTCTACCAACTGACGCCTTTCTACACTCAAAGTGCTTTCCAGCAAAGATCCACTCACCCATTCACACGCTCATATATATACCAGTGTACGCAGACACTGGGGGCAAGGCAGGTGAAGTGTCTTGCCCAAGGACACAATGACAGTGTGCCCCTGCAGGATTCGAACTACTGATCCTCCAGTCATAAGATGACCCGCCCTGTGCCACTGTCAATAGACTGAAGCAGAGCTCGTATTTGGCAGTGTCTATGCTGGACAAGGCATGTGTGCATGGAGAAAGATTAACCAATCACCTTACAGCAGCGGCATCCAGACCCACCCCATGATTTGCATACATTAAGAGAAATACAGAAATAAATAAATACAGAAATAAATAAATAAATACAAAAATAAATAAAAACAAAAATAAATGCATGAATAAATAAATAAATAAATACAAAAATAAATACAAAAATAAATAAATAAAAACAAAAATTAATTAATTAATACTAAAATTAATACAAAAATACACAAATAAATACATAAATAAATAAATATATAAATACATAAATGCACTTATTACAATAAATGCATTTATTTCTTTACAAATTTGATCTTTATTTTATTTATTTATTTATATATTTATTTATTGTTTTGGCAGCCACGGTCCTCCATAAAAAACTACCTTTGATTAGCATTGTCTCTGTTTGTGTTTCCGGGTCAGACCGGGGAGGGGAACGGTCTAAAATTATTTTCTCTTGGAGCTTTTTGGTCTTTTCAATTAGTGATCGAAAAACGAAAAACTGATCTTTTTTCGATGTTGGTCTTTGAAATGAAAAACGAAAATTAAAGTGATTTCCGATTTTCTATTTTTATTTTTGAAATGGAAATGGAGAAACGAGTGGTTTCCCGTTTTTTCATTTCCGATTTTAAGTGGAAAATAGAATGGCCAAGAGGTACACGGACCATTTTACAATGCAATTGAGAATTATGCATTTGACATTCTACAATGTGTAATGTAATTTACTTTTTGATAATGTATTATGTATTTTTGGTTGCCTTTTGAGAATTATGCATTTGACATACTACATATTGTAATGTAATTTACTTTATGTACACTGGAATCGCAAAAACAAAAACAAAAACAAAAACAGACTGTTCATACAGTGCTGTAACCACAAGATGGTGCTATTTCCACCATCTTGTGGTTACAGCATTGCGGATTACAAAACGTCACACGCGCCGAAGGTCTCTTTATTCAATTGGCAATGCAATCCGCACCTGGCCTATCAGAGAAGAGTGTGTCTCAACAGGCAAGCAGCCGTGAACCACAGCCAGGCAGGCTCAGGATATGTTGACTTGTTGCTGGAAATACATAATACATCTTCGTAATGTAAAATACATTTTTAAAATGTAAAATGCATGTTGATAATACATATTGCAAAGATAAATTGCACGGTGAAATTAAAGATTGCATGGCCAAATGTCAAATACAAATCTAAAATGCATACTAAAATAACATAATGTAAGCCATTTGACAATTGCATTACAAATTGAATAAAGAGACCTAATCCAGCCCTCCAGCATAGAACCTCTGGCCCCAAGATGATTTTGATAAATATTATTATGCAAATAATAGATCAAATACCTGCTTAAAGAGTACCTAAACGGGCGTGCCAAAGCCTTTCCCCACCCACAAACAAAAGTCAAAAATTGCCGCGAAAGAAGCGGTCTCTGAAGTTTGGGGGTGACATGCAGGGGGTGAGTGTATGGGCGGTGTGTGGGCCTTGATTGACCCTCGACATTTGCATTGGCACAATCACAGCAGACAGATTACGTGGGAGGGACTTGGTTATAAACCACAGGTACAGGGGCAGGATAATGGTCAGCACCTGATGACGATGTGTGGAGCTGGTGCGGCTTATGACGTTCTGTGGAGGCCGTGGACACGTTTCCAGTCAATCAGGAAATTCTAATTTAGTAGCAGAGGGGCGCAACCCACTCGTTTTCAGGCCAAAGTTAGGATTTGACACATGTTTGCGCTATAATGTCAGAATAATGTCAGACAGTTTGAGACAGTTTATCAGTAAAAAAATAAATAAATAAATAAATAAATAAACTTGATTTGGTGTTTAGTTGCTCGAGTGGTGGTGAGTGGGAGGAGCCTCTTTTTGCTTTGGTGCTATTGTGTAAAAACATCAATACAAAATGTTACTATATAGCCCTACATTTTGAAGTTTTTTTTTTTTTTTACCTCTTAACCCCCGCCTGAACCGACCACATTTTCTCCAGTTTGGCTTTACCCAAAGCTAAATCTTCTTGAAAACAAGTCGAAAACGTGGATGAAAATAGCCTGGCTAACGCCAGACTGCTGTGTGCGTCGAATCTTTTCGAACTTCACAACAACCTGGGGACCATGGCCGACATTTTTGCATGGATTTGGGCACCAATCACAGAACGAGGAGGGACGGTAAGACGATGACGCGCTATTTGACATAAAGCTTGTAGTTTGTTTAGGGATAAAAAAAATAAAAAAATATTTACGGATCCAACATGACAGCAGCAGACGCGATGCCATCTTTCGATCAAGCTTCAGAACGTGTTCTAAATAGTTTAGCTCAAAAGTTTACAGCAGGTACGTCATACTCATCTGATACCATGATATGATTGGCTATGGCTACGTGCAGACGCATGAGAGACATTCGTAGCGCCCAATAAACGGCTATGAACAATCGTAAACCACACCTCTCCTACGAGAAAATGAATTGGTGGTCCCCAGACTAAATATCACTTGTGATTTTAGTCTGGCGTTAGCCAGGCTAGGATGAAAACGCAACAAAGTGACAAACTAAAACATGCCAGAAAAGTGACAATAATACAACAAAAAATGACAAAAGAGCATGGCCGTATCTACCATTGAGGTCCGGACTTTTTTCTTTTTTTTTTAACACATTGATAATCCTTCACTGCGCGGAAAAGCCTTCTAATTCAGATGTGGATGAGCTTGTTCTGGACCTAAACGGGGGAGACGGGGAGCGCGGCTGAGGCTGTGCGTCGGTCCACGCAACAACAGCTGAGCCTTTAACATGAACCGCGCCAAAGTTTGATCGAGTTGTACTATCTGTCATCAAGAGAGAGGAGCCAGTGCGTGCGTCGTCAGACTGATCGGAGACTTCGATTTACAACAGTTATCCTCTCATTCAATCAGAGGAGCGAAAGGAAGAAGGAGAAGTGTCTGCGGCCGCGTCATTGCCCTCCTCTGCCGCTAAACCCCTGGCTTTGTTTCTGTCACATACGTTTCATTTACGAGTTGATGCGCGGCGGCACGTGAAAAGATTGCAATGGCCTGCGTATGAATGATCTACGCTTTAATGAGAGCTTAAACCAGCGCATTCACATTTGTAGCTACCGGTGGTTTGACACTATACAACCAAGGCTGATACAACTGTAACAAGTAAATTTCTCCATTGTGAGATCAATAAAGGCTATCTTATCTTATCTTATCTGAGGGAGAAGCCGAGGGGGCGGGCCAGAGCGCAGAGTCCAAACCAGTGTCTCACTGTCTGATGTTCAGAATGAACTGTCACTGGTACAAAGCTACTCAGCTTTACCCATTCACACTAACAGCCTCGTTTTCAAAATAATTAAAAACTGACATTTTCATTTAATATTTTAGTATTTATTTAGGACAGCAACATATTCTTAATAGTCTATCACCCAGATGAGGAAAACATGTAGGCTATTCATGGTGGAAAATCTACTTGAGTTCACTGTAATAATGGATGAAATAGTTATTAAATAGATATTTTATTTTGCGTCGACAGCAAAAAAGTGAGAGAGAATCACGAAGAAGACAGGGAGAGAGAAAGTGCAGGTAGAGTCCATAGTAGCGTCTCACTAAAGTTTCTTTCAAAAGTTTCTTTCTGGCTTTGACACCCCTGGGGCTGAGCTGAGTCACATTAGGTTTGGAACATAATCCTGTGTATGGATTATGTCTCATTCAGTCCAGGTCCAGTCCTTAATAGTCCTGATCTCACTCAGTTCAGTCTTGTATATAGTCCTGGTTTAATCCTAGTCTCACTCAGTCCAGTCTTGTCTATAGTCCTGGTTTAGGCTCACTCAGTTCAGTCTTGCCCTGGTTTAGTCCTAGTCTCACTCAGTTCAGTCTTGTCTATAGTCCTGGTTTAATCCTAGTCTCACTCAGTCCAGTCTTGTATATACAGTAGTCCTGGTTTAATCCTAGTCTCACTCAGTCCAGTCTTGTATATAGTCCTGGTTTAATCCTAGTCTCACTCAGTCCAGTCTTGTCTATAGTCCTGGTTTAGTCCTAGTCTCACTCAGTTCAATCTCGTATATAGTCCTGGTTTAATCCTAGTCTCACTCAGCCCAGTCTTGTCTATAGTCCTGGTTTAGTCTAGTCTCACTCAGTTCAGTCTCGTATATAGTCCTGGTTTAATCCTAGTCTCACTCAGTCCAGTCTTGTCTATAGTCCTGGTTTAATCTAGTCTCACTCAGTTCAGTCTTGTCTATAGTCCTGGTTTAATCCTAGTCTCACTCAGTTCAGTCTCGTATATAGTCCTGGTTTAATCCTAGTCTCACTCAGTTCAGTCTCGTATATAGTCCTGGTTTAATCCTAGTCTCACTCAGTTCAGTCTTGTCATAGTCCTGGTTTAATCCTAGTCTCACTCAGTTCAGTCTTGTCTATAGTCCTGGTTTAATCCTAGTCTCACTCAGTCCAGTCTTGTTATAGTCCTGTTTTCTAGTCTCACTCAGTCATTTGTATATAGTCCTGGTTTAATCCTAGTCTCACTCAGTCCAGTCTTGTCTATAGTCCTGGTTTAGTCCTAGTCTCACTCAGTTCAGTCTTGTTATAGTCCTGGTTTAATCCTAGTCTCACTCAGTCCAGTCTTGTCTATAGTCCTGGTTTAATCCTAGTCTCACTCAGTTCAGTCTTGTCTATAGTCCTGGTTTAATCCTAGTCTCACTCAGTCCAGTCTTGTATATAGTCCTGGTTTAATCCTAGTCTCACTCAGTTCAGTCTTGTCTATAGTCCTGGTTTAATCCTAGTCTCACTCAGTTCAGTCTTGTATAGTCCTGGTTTAATCCTAGTCTCACTCAGTCAGTCTTGTATAGTCCTGGTTTAATCCTAGTCTCACTCAGTCCAGTCTTGTCTATAGTCCTGGTTAATCCTAGTCTCACTCAGTTCAGTCTTGTATAGTCCTGGTTTAATCCTAGTCTCACTCAGTCCAGTCTTGTCTATAGTCCTGGTTTAGTCCTAGTCTCACTCAGTTCAGTCTTGTTATAGTCCTGGTTTAATCCTAGTCTCACTCAGTCCAGTCTTGTCTATAGTCCTGGTTTAATCCTAGTCTCACTCAGTTCAGTCTTGTATATAGTCCTGGTTTAATCCTAGTCTCACTCAGTTCAGTCTCGTATATAGTCCTGGTTTAATCCTAGTCTCACTCAGTTCAGTCTCTGTCTATAGTCCTGGTTTAATCCTAGTCTCACTCAGTTCAGTCTCGTCTATAGTCCTGGTTTAATCCTAGTCCTCACTCAGTCCAGTCTCTGTCTATAGTCCTGGTTTAATCCTAGTCTCACTCAGTCAGTCTTTATAGTCTGGTTTATCTAGTCTCACTCAGTCAGTTGTTATAGTCCTGGTTTAATCCTAGTCTCACTCAGTCCAGTCTTGTCTATAGTCCTGGTTTATAATCCTAGTCTCACTCAGTCCAGTCTTGTTATAGTCCTGGTTTAATCCTAGTCTCACTCAGTCCAGTCTTGTATATAGTCCTGGTTTAATCCTAGTCTCACTCAGTTCAGTCTCTGTCTATAGTCCTGGTTTAATCCTAGTCTCACTCAGTCCAGTCTTGTCTATAGTCCTGGTTTAATCCTAGTCTCACTCAGTCCAGTCTTGTCTATAGTCCTGGTTTAATCCTAGTCTCACTCAGTTCAGTCTTCGTCTATAGTCCTGGTTTAATCCTAGTCTCACTCAGTTCTTCTATAGTCCTGGTTTATCTAGTCTACTCGTCAGTTGTTATAGTCCTGGTTTATCCTAGTCTCACTCAGTCCAGTCTTGTCTATAGTCCTGGTTTATCCTAGTCTCACTCAGTTCAGTCTTGTATAGTCCTGGTTTAATCCTAGTCTCACTCAGTCAGTCTTTCTATAGTCTGGTTATCCTAGTCTCATCTCATAGTCCTGGTACTGTATAGTCCGTGGTTGTTTAATCTAGTCTACTCAGTTCAGTCTTGTATATAGTCCTGGTTTAATCCTAGTCTCACTCAGTCCAGTCTTGTATAGTCCTGGTTTAATCCTAGTCTCACTCAGTTCAGTCTTCTCTATAGTCCTGGTTTAATCCTAGTCTCACTCATTTCAGTCTTGTACTGTATATAGTCCTGGTTTAGTCCTAGTGTTAATCAGTCCAGGTTTAGACAAGAATTGTGTTGTTTTGAAATAGCTGTTGAAATAAAGCTTTATATTAAAGTTAAAGTGCTTTTTTTTTAAATCTGAGAGTGAGTGACCTTGAGAGGTGAGGGTTGATGAAGCTGAATTGGGTTAAGTTTTGCTTAAGGTTTGT
Source organism: Neogobius melanostomus (assembly GCA_007210695.1). Taxonomy (NCBI): domain Eukaryota; kingdom Metazoa; phylum Chordata; class Actinopteri; order Gobiiformes; family Gobiidae; genus Neogobius; species Neogobius melanostomus. Next base: position 961,336 of record VHKM01000393.1, read on the forward strand.
TGTTTGACCAAACTGTTCCTAAACTGGGAAGTGCTGTCAGTTAGTAAAGCTGTAATATACAGGAAAATAATAATAATGCATTTGTCACATATAGCGCTTTTTCAGATACTCAAATTTCGTGCATTATTCATTCACTCCATACTCGGTGATGGTAAGATACTATTGTAGCTTACCCCAGCTGCCCTGGGGTAGACTGATGAAAGCGAGGCAACCAGCCTGCGCCATTGGCCCCTCGGACCACCACGAACCACTCACTCACTACATTCACCCAGGCTTCCTGGTGTTTCCAAACGGTCTCCAAAAGTGCAACAAAAAGGATTTTTTTTAAAACAGCTAAAGGATGAGATTAAAGTCTTTTTGATAACATAAAATAAGAGAAATTACATCTGAATCTTAAAAAAATTCCTGGGGGAGGATCTCCAGACCCCTCGGTTTGAAGAATTATCCGAACCTCACAATTTTTTAAATCCTGGCTACGGACAGCACACCTTCGACATAATTAGGCTACTTTATAAGCTACATGAGAGAACCAAACCAACCGAACAGCACTTTTATGACATCTACACGAGTTGATGCCAGATAGAACCACTGTTGTCTTGCCAAAGGAGATTATTAAGGACATTGCATTGTGTCTCCTTGGCAATAAAGAGCTCTATGACTTGTTAACTTGGGTTTATTGTAGGTTACTTTATTTAACTCATGACATGGAAACTTTGCAAGCTCCAACTGGACGCTAATTGGAAAGTATTAACTAAAATCCATCACATTGGTACTTGAGCCACTGACATTGGTTTAAGCAGCACACAACTCCACCACATTTATTTTTTTATTCCCAAACAAATCCACAGTAGAAAAAAAAAAAATCAGTCTCAAACATGAGTCATGTACAAAACGATTTCCGCATCAGCAAATAGGCCTACTTGTTATAATCATGGCCAAATCATTTTTTATAATTTTTGAAAAAATTATTGGCGCAACAACATACGTTTGTGGGTGTTTTAACAGTCTACACCTACACAAAAGACAGCATTTCTGTTTATCCCCCATTAACAAAATGCCATCTTAAACACCACACTTAAGCTCATTGCAGGTGGATCTGATCACGGTCACCCCCTCAGTGAATATGGATGCACCCCAAATCTACTGATGACTAAAAATACAACTCAAATTGAAAAGGATCACATTTTTTGAATATATTTCATTGCATAGAAGATCATGAACATTTAACAGTTAAAATATTTGGTAACATTTCATTTTATAAAATAAAAACGACATTAACTGAAAACAAAACATTTCATTTGCTTCAGTATGCAACTGATTACAACACACATTATGAGGAGAAAGGATTGATACAAATTGCTGCCAACTCCACAGAAAGGCAAAACTACATTCTTCAAAGTACAAGAAATGTCAAATTTAGGATTAGGACAAACATTAAACATGTTTTCTATTCAAATATGTTGAATATATAAAGGATAAAACCTCACATTTAAAACATTAATTCAAATGTTGGTTTGTTCTATGCAGGGTTACCCTTTCACTGCAATCCACAAATCATGGAGTGTCACATTACGGAAGCAGCCATGGATCAAACTTTGATAAATATTTGTATTTACAGCAATGGCTTAGGACCATATTGAAATTTGACAAAGTGTTTTAGGGCATAAGTCCATAACGGGTATCTGGCCAGACTGGTCATCATGAAAGTGAAAATGTAGAACAAAAACGAGAATGTTCTTCATCAGTTATAAAACCGTACCTTTTCCTGAACAAAAGGTACACAATATACTTAAAATAATAATGATTTAAAAGTAATCTAAATAGGAATGTAACGATTCACTCAAGCCCCGATTCTATACGATTTCCGAATTTAAGTTCCCGATTTCGATTTTTTTTCAACCTTTAAGAAAAAGGAATACGACTCATTCATACCAATGTTTCTTTTGTTTTAACATCTGCATTTTTATCCTTGTAACAAACTGCAACTGTCTCAGTAAAATTACAAGACATGATAATGAACTATAATCATTTTGACATGTGTGCTTGTAAATTTACATGTTTTCAGCATAAATAAGATATGTAGCAACGCAAACATTTTGAGATTAAATTTATTTTACCAAACTTTACTTTTATTTTTTTTGCAGTTTGAACATAATACTACCATTTAGAACTAATTTTACAGTGCAGTTTTTTCCCCCACAACCCTCAATCCAGGTGCAGCCTTTGTAATTATGAGGAAAAAGACATAAAGGCTCCCTGTAGATATTGGATTATTTGACAAACGGATATTTGATGAGGATTTCAGCCGCATCAGAGCAGGTTGGTCAGATGTTTGTTAGTTTACAATCTTTGGTAAACTTCTGTCATAATGCTAAACTCTGCGTTAGCGCTAACGCTAATCTAGTAGCAGCTAAATTTAGCTGCATCTGCTGCTTCGATGCCTACAGGTGTATGCGTTTACATGGTGTGGCGTGTGTTAGGGGTGAGGCGGGGGAGGTGTGGAGCTTGTCTTGAGAAAAAGTTAGCTCCCTGTTTCTAACGATGCAATGTGAGAATAAAGCTATTCCAGTCGTGCAAAATGTAGCTGAGGGTGGCTTTAACATCGATTGTTTTTTTACATCGATTCACATTTTACGCATATTAAAATCGATTTTCGATGAATCGTTACATCCCTAAAATCTAAACCAACATTGTTTCTTTTATCCATTAGTTGACTAGACTTTGTACATTCAAATTGTAATTTTAGGAATAAATCACTATAAATATGATACACATCAAAATGAGTGTTTGAAATAAATAAAATTACTTTCACAGATCTGATTCAGAGCCCTTCTTCCCCAAAGAGTATATTTTCCATGGAATCACAGTATATTTGTATATGAGAAGAACCTTTGGTATACGAACCCTTGCCGAGACTGGGATACAAAAAAATACAAAAAATAAAGATGAGAACAAGTCTTAGATCAGGAAGGTGAAATTCTGAAGAAAAACTCAAGCGGGTACTCACTTACTCGGCCACTGTGGAAGTGTCAAAATACTGTTCAGCACACCGAATGAGGGGTAGGGAAAATCTGCGACTCATCTCCTTGGAGAAAGAATTCAGATCTTGTTATTGTAATTTCATTAGTTTGAGAAGTATGTCAGCAAAACATGGAGATCCACATTTTCACACATTAAAAAAAAACACGACATGAAAGGGATTAATAATGCTTCTTTTTTTTTGAATTTTGCACTCAGACGATGGTGAGGCAAGGTGTTTGTCTTCCAATTTGTAAGTTCAGTGGGAACAAGATGTTTACATACATTTTTTTTCTCACTGTCTGACATTAAACCTGAATTAACTTTGACTTTTTTTTTACTTTGACTTTTGACAAAGTCAGAAGTTTACAGTAAGATTACAGTATATTTGGGAAAGCCCAGATGACGATGTAATGTCCTTGGAAGCACAAGTCTGGTTCCTTGGGTGCAATTTCAAGATGCCTGAAGGTGCCACGTTCATTGGTTCAAACAATGATAGAAATGACCAGTCATCATACAGATCAGAAAGAAGGCGGGTTCTGTGTCCCAGAGATGAACGTGCTGTGTCTGAAATGTGAATATCAACCCAAGAACAAATGCAAAAGACCTGGTGAAGATGCTGAACCTGGTAAGTTTTATATTTGTTTATTTCACTCATTCTTCTGGCATTTAACAAATAATTTTAAAAAAAAATTCTAATTGACCTAAAAAGTAAAAGTAAATTCTTGTTTGATGTCAGACAGTGAAAAAAAATAAAAAATGCAAATGTATTTTTATAAAGTGTATTTAAACATCTGGTTCCCGCTGTATATGCATATTTTAAAAAGATTTATGGATTGTTTAACAGTCTGACAAACCCAAGCCCCAGTGTAGCGTTGCCTTTGTGCAGAAATTCAAAAGCAAAACCTGAGCAACATCTATGACAAAAACACTTTCTAATACTCACTATCCAAGAATTTATTCTTCAACATGGGCTCCTGCTCCAACAAATCCATGGAAATTTTAATACTGGGGATATTTTCATGGTAGGGAAAGTCAGACTGTGGGAGGAGGACATTGTTAACAAAGGATCTACAGGACACTATAAAACTATGTCACATGACAATACATAACTTATGCACTCACATAATCGATTTCACTATCAATGCTGCCTTTCTTTTTGTTTTTCTTTTTCTTCTCGTCTTCCTTCTTCTTTTTATCCTTTTCTGGGATTACGTCGTCAAGGTAACCAAGGTCATGTTGGGAGAAGACGTAGTCCATGGCTTTTCGTACTGCAACTAATGCCAGGATCTGTGGAAATTTCAATAGTTAACCAAAGTCTCTATTAACTGTGCAATGGGCCTGCTCAATGCATTGCCAGACTATCCTTATCATAAAATTAGGTGATGCAGTAACAAAAGCAAAATCTCTGAGGACTGAAATGTATGTAACCATAGACGTAGAAGGTGCATAAGTTCCAATCTTAAGATTTCCTAAATAACTATTTTAGTCTCATTTTGGGATTAGTATAGGCTTGTTGTCACACAAAATGATGAGAAAAAATATTTGTTTCAGGGCTTTGTTTGAATTTAAAGGCACACTGTGTAACATTTTGGACTATACTGTTGCCATCAGTACAAAACATGCTCCTAATGACCAGCTCGACACAGAAAATGCTATTACTGCAGTGGGTAATCAAAGAATGGATTTGGATGAACAGCAAAAGCACATGTTTGTTTGTACATTTATGAGGTAATTTTCTATGATGAAAATATCTGTCATAAAATAAATGCTTAATTTAAATTGTGTTTATTGGGTAAAATTCTACACGGTGTGGTTTTAACAGAACAAACAGAATTTAAAAGGTTTAATATTAATAAAATATTGCTATAATGATTACTGTAATAGTTGAGGCAGTTATCATTTCCATACATCGTGCATCTGTACCAGTTCTTACCATGACAGGGAATATAATGGCAGCAACGGTCGACTTGAGAACCCAGAGCAGAGCTAGACAGAGAGCTTGGATGAAGGTGAAGAGGTGGATTCTTCTCTGTGGTACATGGCGTAGGTAGATCAGATCAGGCTGATGTTTGGCTGGCATGAGGAGTAGTTGCAGCCGATCCATGAACTGAAAAATCCATGAACTTTACCTAAAACTGTGTTTTACGTAAAGGTTATATGTTGTGCAAACTCACTTGAACGCCGTTAAGAGAGGCTACACCCATGTACAGAAACACACCATAGAGCACGGGCATTGGGATAAACTGCAAAAAGGAAAATAAGTCAACTCCTGCAATACTTCACTGTACACCAGGGGGCGTACCACACCTTTGTTTCCAAGCAAGACCGATCTTAAACCAAGGAGCTCCTGTGAGCACAGCCCAGCACATCACTTACAGTTTATAATTGGATTTAAAAAATGTGTCTGTAAATTAGGATACTCAACAATTACAGGTTTTGCTAATGACACAGACATTAATCCCATGTTTTTCCGCGATTTGGAGGATTTACCTTCAGGATGGGGGCCATGAAGACGGAGAGTCCGGTGAGAAGGAACACAAAGATTCCAGTGACTCTTTGCTCCCTAGAACACAAGCACAGACTCATCCATGTGTCGTGATCCATTCATAAAGCTGTAAATATACTTTCATTCGTTTAAAACCACACAATTCTATAAGTTAGATGCGTTTAAAAAAAAAAAAGCCTATAAGCACAGAATACTGTATGAAAGACATGCATCAAGTTATTACAATATTTTACTGTAATCTACGGAGATTGCAATAGTTCACCTGACTCCCAAGAACTTCGGTTGCTCCCCGGGGGCTGATGTCTCGGTTTCCATTTTCAGAGAGTCAATATGGGCAATAGAAATGACAGTGGCAGCCACATACCATGGCAGGCCCATGAATGAGCACACAATCATCAGGATGGCCACCCAGAACAGATCTAAATGATAACCTGCTCCTTTCTAGAAGAAACAAAAATATACTGCATGTAACTACCGATTCATATAGTGTAAACATTTATATAATTTCAGAATAAAAGGGTAAGCCAACCTTTAGCTTGTGTTCTTTTCTATTGACAATCACAGCAGTAATTTGTTGGTCCATGAAGATCAGAATGGTGACAAGCAAAGCAGGCAATAAGGCTGCCAAGTACACCCACCAAGGATTTCCTCCAAAAAGAGGAACAAACCAGCCTCTCAGGGGACTTGTAGGCTGAAGACAAAAAGAAAACAGTGAAATAGATGGTCAAAGAAATTAACTGCAAAAAAAAAAAAAAGTACAGTATTTCTTGGTCATTCTGATTTTACCTGAAAACTTTCCTTTTGCCAAGACAATGGCTGCTCTATCTCTACAACTATGCCAAGGCCTATGTTCTCACATTGCCTGTAATCAAGCTGCGATTCAATGCACATTCCTGTCCTCTCCTAACAGGTGTATCAGACTGACAAGAAACATTTGAGCTGAGCAGTCTCAATGAATTTACATTTTTCATTTCAGGTAAGAGGTACAGCTGACTGCAGAACTACAAAGGGAGCATTATACTGGCATTATCAAGGATTTATAGAGGCTTTCTTCCTGAAACATGGCTCACTGTCAGTGTAATCAGAAGACGGCACACCTAAGACAAGCACATACAATACTCAATTGTTGTAGATACCTTAAATTCAGTTGGCACAATAAGTTTTGGAGTGTCCACCCCAATAAAGGCATCCACGCCACAGAAGAGAAAAATGGTTAAGATGATGGCAAAGTCACTGATGAGCTTCCGCACCTAAAAGTAAAAGCAGAGTTGCATAGATATGTTTTGCTTCCACTTTATATTTTCTAATCTCAAAAGACTACTCTGCAGAACTTGCTAAGATTAACAATTCCTGATGTTGACCTGCTGATTGCACTTGTTTATAGAAATGTCGTAATGTCTAGCGTTTCACATTTTTACATGCACTCACTCTGGTAGGAAAGAAACGACTGGTCTTGAACTTCTTCAGACCCATGGAGCAGGTGTAGGTCCCAAAGAATAATATCAAGGACATAAGGGTGATGTCAGGCACATAGCCACAGGTCTCCCCAGCCAAATGGCCACCATACTGCAAACACTGCGTTTTGGTGAGAGAGTCCCAAGTAGCATTGACCGGCTATGGAAAACAAGACATTTAGAGAATAACAAGGCAAGTGTGCGAATATTATTTTGGCTCCGACAAGTTGGAGGAGTACATACTAGATCTGTACTGTTTGTCCAAGAGGTAAGATCAAGGAGTTCTGATGTGTTGCCTAGTAAAGGAAAAAGAAAAAATCCTGAGATCTGCAATATTCATCGGATACTTTTATGACTAAGGTGTTTTGGACGGCTGTCAGCGGCTCTTCGAAAAGCAACCCCACTATTTAAGTCAGGCTTGATGAAAACAGAGGTATGCACTATCTGACATGCTACTTGTTCCATTGATTATCTTTGTGTATCAGGCAAAGTAGTAAAATATCAACATCTAGATCAGACATTAGCAGCATATTGTTTTAAGTCACATGTGGTTCATTGGTCCTGCTCTTTTGGGTCTAGGACAAGGTGATCAGATGGTAGATCTCATGTGAATTGAGTCCTCATTTAGTCCTGGTTTGGCCATGGGACTGTCCTCACATCACAATAAACACTGATTACAAGTTATTGGTGGCTCTTAACAATAAATTGGTATTATTTTGCCAAGAATCAGCAACATGATTATTTACTATTCATTTATTAAATATAACCTACCTGGAACACAGTGGCAACCATATTGCGTGATGAGGTTGGGATCATAGTAAGTGTGAATGGGGTTATGATGAGCCAGCTTGATCATCTTCTTGAACGCGTCATAAATAAAGATGAAGCTGATGAGAGCAGAGAAGCCTTCCTCGGTAAAACGAGTGAAGTACTGCACCAGGAAACTGGCATCTGTGGCGACCAGCACCAGACAGAGCAGGGCAGACCACAAACCTATCCACAGCCGAAACTCCAGGTAGTCAAACGCATTATCCCTGAGGAGTCACAAAGTAAGTAGTCAATAACGGTCAAACAAAACACAGAACAAACTACATTCATATCTATCTGTCAGTCACTAGAATTGAAATCTTTATGACTTTGAATTCTTGCAACAACTAACTAAGTATGAGCATGGAAATAGGTAATCTTCAACAAGCATTCCTCAGTCACAGTGCAGAATTAAATGAGTGTGAATTATTGATAAGGGAACATAATCGGCATGGTATTTGGTAATACAAGTAGACCGTGTCGAAGAAGCAAAGCTATAGAGGTAGAAGTGTGTAATAAATGTAAACGCTTACGTTTGATCGTGTAATGTCTCATAGTTTCTATATTTACAAGGAAGAAGATATTTCATTCATATACATCATACATGATGTACTGTATATAAAACGTGTATGCAGTTTATGTAGTTTCAAACCCATGTTTGCATAGAAATGACCTGCAAGACATTTACTTCAGGACTCACTTGCTAAAGTTAAACAGGAGTTTTTCAAAAACCAGCACTGGGCCAGTACTGCTGAGAATGGTGAGAGGCTGCCCCGCCAGCAGACAGAAGACGGCCCCAGTCAGCGCTGTACCCAGGAAACTTTCCAGCACACCCTGCAACCCACAACATGTAGTTTAGAGACTCACATTGCTATGACTCCACAATAAGCATGGCCTTTACAAGCGTCTGAACATAAATGACATAATTGTGCAAACTCTGCAAAAGGTTGTTTATACTGTACACTTTAAACAGCTGCTGGTAAAGTCGATCATAAAAGGCTTGTTTAACCATCCACCCGTGTTTCAAGTGCACATGTGTCGTGCTCATGTTTATTTAAAGCCAATTTCTGTGCACTTAAAAAATATTATCACCCATCAGCGAGTGCCAACTCATTTTCTTCGTGGTTTAGACAAATTGATCAGCGCGAGTCCAGTGAGTGTATTTTGGTTGTATTTGAAAAACAAACAGGAAGGCCAATTAGAGGACTGCACTGAGAATGTCTCAAAAAGGAACATGATTCAAGTTTTTTTTTTTTTACTGTAATGTAGACCAAGTGTAGAATTAATTCTAATAGGTCTAGGATTCTAGTTTTGATTGGGTGTAGGGATGCCCCTCTATGCTATGAATGAACGGCAGGATGTTTCAAAAGCAACCTATGGGGGTGGAGGTCATTGGAAATGCAGCCATGACGAGGCGACAGCGGCTGAGTAATCTGCAGTTATTTACAGCCCTGGCAAATCCCTAAGGCCAATGAACTGCAAGTTTGTCACTATAAGCCAGTACAAAGACAGCAGTGGCACATTTCTCAATGGGCAGCACCATTCGGTACCTCGAACTAAAGCTGTGTACCGTTACATTTATTTCAGATGCCAGTACTTTAACGATACCGATAAAATATTTGTCATATAGAACCGAAAAACAGAACAAAAATGGCATCAAAACGTGGTCTAACGTGGTGTAAGTAAACAATCAAAATATTGTGCTAAAGCTGGGTGAAATAAATCGTGCCCCTTGGTCCACAGGGCCCTTGAAAGCATATTTTAAATGTCCATAAATTATATATATATATATATATATATATATATATATATAAAAATATATAAAATAATAATAATAATAATAATAATAAAATAAAAAAATCTGCCTAAACCAACTTAAACTTGTTATGAAAGTCCAGGTTGTCCTGAAAAAAAAAAAAAAAAAAAAAGTATAACACTTGAAAGGTACATTGAAAGGGGATGTTTTTAATGGCATGGGAGTGTCAACTACTCCAGGCGAAAATCACCTAAAATAACCTTTGGGGCTCTGACAGGTAAAATAGTTGAACCCCTTTCTTGACCAAGCGGCGACATTTTCTTAGCTGTGAAAGTCCCATATAATGTAATTTGGACTCATTACACTAGATATATTTCTAGCACACATACAATGTGTGCAAGAAAAAAGTGTGTGGTCATTTTAAACACTAAACAACAAAAGCAAAACAACAAAGGAGACAAACAGGCAAACTGCATACCTGCATGTTTTCTGTAGCATCTCCAAGTAATCCTCCAAATGTTATGGCATTGGTGACTGTGCCCAGGTAGATGAACAAGATGGCAGATAGAGACTGAATGTGCAACGCATCATAGAAGTCACTCGCAAAAAATGGCAGCTTGCGTTTTACATCCAGGATGAGACCGCCACAAAACCTGTAAAATGGGACAAACACATTAATATTTGTAACCCCATACCCTGAAGATATGACTAAAGACTGAAACTTGCTAAACCGATAGTGAGCACAATAAAGAGGTACACCCTTGAAGCTGTGGAGGAGCTGCGCTCATGTATGGAGACAACAGACTGGGAGGCATTTGGTGCCGCTTCCATCAACCTGGATGAAACACACGGACATCGTGACCTCATATATCCAGTTCAATGAGGAGCGCATAGTACCAACGCGCACCAGAGTTTGTTATGGGAATGATAAGCCCTGGTTCACCCAAACTCGGGCAGCTGCAGAAGGAGAAAGAGGCGGCACACAGAAATGGGGACAAAGACCGATACAGACAGGCAAAATACCAGAAGGGAAGTGGGAAATGCTAAATCTGTATATTCAGCCCGTCTCCAATGGCAATTCACCTCAAATGACCCGGGAGCAGTGTTGAGGGGGCTTAAGGCCATCACGATCTATAAGCCCAAGGCTCCCCGGGCTCTGAACGACCTGTCCCTCGCCCAGGGTCTGAATACACATTACTGCCTCCATGAGTGCCCATCAGCTCCTCACACTCCAGAGACTCCAGCCACCTCTGTGTACTTTCCCCCTGGCTCTTCTCCCTGTACACAAACTGCTGCACCTCCAGTCACCAGTCTGTTAAACTGATCAAGTTTGCGGACGACACCACCCTCATCGGGCTCATCTCAGCCAGTGATGAGTCCGCCTACAGGAGAGAGGTGGACCGGCTGGTGACCTGGTGCAGCCACAACAACCTGGAGCTGATCGCCCAGAAGACAGTGTAGATGATTGTGGATTTCTGGAAAGACACAGCCCCACCGTCCCCCCTCGCCTTGACAGATATGGCAGGCCCTTTTAACGTTTAAATCAAAATTCTGGATATGTAATGCAGATGTCGCCAATTCAGTTTTCACTAGTCAAAACTATAATTACAGATATCTGTAATTATAGTATTCTACTATACTCTATCATTTTGGATATCCGTGACATTTCTACTAGTGCAAATGACATATTTCCCATTCATTTCTATGGGTGACGTCATTATGGATATCCGCAATTCATTTTTATTAGGTCTTTACTCAATTCAAGATATCTTCAACAGATGTTTTGTCTAGACAAAACTCAATTACAGATATCTCCAACTATATTTTTTACTAGTGAAAATAATCCATAATTGGAGTTATTACTAGTGGAAATGACGTAAGACTTTTTTTTTTTTAAATGACGTCAATTACCGTATCCGAGTCTGCGTTACAAATCTTGTAGCCTTTAAAATGTTAGGAGGCTTTTTGTGGTGAAAATGTGTTTGGTTAATCTACAAAGTTGCTTTAAGTGAAACATTGAACCTAGTTTTTGGTACTTTCCAAACAATACGGAAAACGTTTTACAAATATATAGGCTATCTTGTTGCAGAAAGAAAGCGCTAGTTTGGGGATTTTAGCTAGGTGGAAGGATAGTCCAGGAACGTATGAACTGCGGGGCTCTTGCGATCCATGGACCTTTTACGGATGATGTGGGGAACTGTTGTGGAGTGGGAGGAGGAGGAGGGAGGTGGAGCTGGCCGGTGTGGGGCACCGCGCTCTACGGGACAAATCCGGGAGACGCTGCGGGCCGCTAGCCGGTTTCCTACGGCTCCGGTTTCCCCGACCTCTTAAAAAAATTGAAATAAATAAATAAATGCTGGTCGGGTTGGCCCACAGTGGCACCGCGGCTCAGGACTACCTGAACACTATTTCGTAGTTCGTTTGCAAAGCACCTACTTACACTGTGCTTGGCCAGTTTTACTATATTATAAGCAGAGTCATACAACCCAGCATTTTGCACTTCATTAGTTATGTTTACATTTTCAGTTTAAATTAAGTTAAAACAAAACGTTTTATGTGCAGGTGGTTTTAAGTCTTGTATATAAAATTATTAGATGCAATAACAACATTTGTGTATAAAAACATTTTATTTGTAAAAGGGATATTTTGATGTCCATTGGACACAGCTATTTTCTTTGACATTTTCCGTGGCATGTTTTGGGACACCTTCAAAACAGTTTTATCAACAGTCATACAAATTACATAATACCAACTTCTCCATGGCACCAAATACAACAATTCAGATATGTAGAGGTATTGTGTTCAAAGTAGGGGCGACAGTGGCGCAGATGGTAGAGCGGGTCGTCTCATGATCGGAAGGTCGTGGGTTCGAATCCCGCCTCCTGACTGTGCACATTGTCGTTGTGTCCTTGGGCAAGGCACTTCACCCACATTGCCTCCAGTGTCTGCCTACACTGGTAGCCCCCTAGGAGAGACCAACAGGCCCGGTTTGAACCGTGAGGCCGTCCTTCCGTGGACCCACCACCTGCAGAAGGAGCCATGGGGGGCTGGTGCAATGTGATATGGGCAGCTCCGGCGGCTGCCCCCACGACCCGGCAACGGACAAGTGGAAGAAAATGGATGGATGGATGGATGGATGTGTTCAAAGTTTGACATGCTTTAGCAAAAAGACTTTCAATTAATTTTAAAGCAGATGCAGTTCTTTAATTTGTTAAGAATTTCCATAGGATAGTTTTTAGTAAATTTGTCACTCTTGGAAGTTGTACTTCAAATTAAAAAAATGGGGAAATCCTCCACTGCTTTACTGAAGGGGGAAAAAAATACAGTTGTCCTATCCCGAGTCCCCTCTTATGAGCTTGTTTAATGAAATCTTGATTGTACATAAATAAAAAACAAGATCAGGTGTCATTGTATTGGCAACAAATAAATTTGTTTGTCCTCATTTGGTGAATCATTCAGATCTCCACACTCCTGGCTCCAGTAATGTTTTCGAGAACCTACAGTCAAAAACAAAAAAATGCAAAGTGTACATTTATAAATCCATCAGTATGTACTTACAGCACAGTGTTTCTGTGATCCTACTTTCTGTGCAAAAGTGTTTTTGTAATCGCTCACTGTCTTGTTTCATCCCCGACTAAAGAAACCAGGATCACAAACAAGAGTAAAAAACAAAAAATTTACTGGAGAATCTATATATTATGTATGTGTATCATCTATATTTTAAGTTATGATAACATGATATTCTATTACTGTGCTATAAAAGTTATAGCCTATAACCCGATGCATGTCGTGGATCCAGAAGGGGGACTAAGGAAGCACTACCCATCAGCAATAAAATGAGAGAATATTTTTTCCGCTCTTCTTTTCACTGGTAAAATAGTGCCTATGAAAGTGTTGTTAGTTTTGTATTTTAAACTGTTCAACTACTTGCATGGCAAGAAAGAGGAAGCTCCTCTTTTCTTATCCACTGAAGACACATTCAATGTTGATGCTTAGGCCTATAGTGGATAGAAAAATACACACACAGAATAAGTGATTAACAATCTGGACAATTACAGACAAAAGCTGGGTCAAGGACCTAAAAACAAATCCCGATGTAATTGGTTTGCTTTTCTCTCAACTCTTCCAGACTTCTTTCTATTTTGGGAGAAATGCGTTCCAGCTCAAATAAATTATTTTTTTACAGTCAAACTCCGTGTGCTTCTGCACCAATGGCCGCTAGCTGCTCTGCTTTATGACCGCAACACTGGAGGCCGCCATTGCTGTAGTACCTCCATATCATCGCTAGGCCCCCATTGAAAAGCATTGGACTTTAGACACGTTAAAAACAACTTTAACGCCTGGTTTCAATTTTTTTAACACTTTCTATGGCTACATATTCCTCCTGAGATAACGCTGGGTTACTCACAAAAAAAGAAACCAGGCTGGTTTTCTAAAGATTTTTTTTTAAATCTCCTACTTAACAGAGGTCGGACTGTTAGCATTGGAGCTGCACGAGTTACACGTCACGCAAGGGCCGAGTCTACAGTGAAAATCCCGCCCTTATGCCCTTATTAGGAACATGCTTCGTCAGAGCTGGGGAGGAGGAGTCTGTAAATCTGCCATGATTTCCCCCTCGAACGTGGTCATTGTGGTAAACGGGGAGGAGTGAGGAGGAGCTGTCTATTCTTTTTAACGGTCTATGTTCTGCACCACCAAGCAGTGAAAATATCGGCATTTATATCACCATGACTGTGAAGAACTTGGCTAATTGTTTGTTGCGTGGTTATAAAAAAGCTCCACAAACTTACCTACGAACACGACACACAGGACACTAGCTAACTAATCACAAACAACTTCAGTAGCTAGTTTATTTTTTTCACTGAATGTAAATACACATGCACAAAGCCAACAGACAGTAAAAATAAGTTGAGTAATACCAACCTTTTGCTCGCCTGCTGGTGTGGTCCGGTGAAGCTTGTTTGTTTTGATGCGATGCCAGATCCGCGGCAAGTTCAAAATGGCGCAGCGAGTGACAATTTCTACTAGTAAAAATGACGTAACGGATATCTCAAACTGCAGTTCTTACTAGTGTGAATGACATAATGGATATCTTAAACTGTAGTTTTCACTAGTAAGAATTAAATTATGGATATGTGTTGATATCATTTAAGATACATGACGTTTAGTGAGTTTTGACTAGTAAAAACTCAGTTATGGATATCTCTAACTGTAATTAAGACAAGTGAAAACTGAGTTTCAGATATCTGCAACTGTAATTTTTACTAGTCAAAATTAAATATGACTTGACAAAATACAATTAATGATATCCATAATTGTAATAAAGGATAGTCAAGTTTGACTAATGTTAAAAGGGCCATAGACAGACTCTTCCACCCCCATCTCCATCGTGGACTCCTTCCGTTTCCTGGGCACCACCATCACCCAGGACCTCAAATGGGAGCCAACCATCAGCTCCCTCATTAAGAAGGCACAGTAGAGGATGTTCTGAGCACTGATTGGCTGCTCTTCCTGCCTGTCAGCGTCACACTCTTCGATTGCTGTTTAGCAAGTCCCGCCTTACTCGCACGGCCATTGGTTATTTTTAGCAGGCGGGAGTAAATGCGAGCAGCGCCACATTCCGCTTTGGCTTGTGCCCCGGCCATTTGGGCTCGTAGATGCGGTAAAAACAAAGGGGTAGATATGGATTCAAACATCTCTGTGCCCTGAGATGAGGCGGACTTCAGACAGAATGGTGCCTGATAAGAGGTAATGACAGCACAAGCTCCAGAACATGGAAGTGTTTGCTAGACACTTTGCATTTACGGACATTAGCCTGTATAAGAATTGTTTATGTTTATTTGGTAGGGACAGTGCAAGTTAATGAACAAGCCACACCGGATTGTAGCCTTGGGCTAATTTCCATCCGTCGTCCCCCATGCGCACTCTCAAACACACTCTCATTCATCCTGGCCTATTGTACATGTTTTTAGTGGTAGGGGAAACCGGAGTACCCGGAGGAAACCTACGCAGACACGGGGAGAACATGCAAACTCCACACAGAAAGGCCCCGTCCTTGGTGGGAATCGAACCCGGGACCTTCTAGCTGTGAAGCACGAGCGCTAACCACTGTGCTACCGTGCCGCCCATCACCTCAATCAATCACCATCGATCATCAAAGAGATCAATCACCTCTGTAACAGAGCTGCAGAAACATCCATCTGTAAGAGTTCAGCTAAAACAGTCTGTCTGCTACAGGTAAGATTGAGCTTTCACATAGCTTTCATTATTATGAAGATGGATGTTCACAAAGCTTATTATCTCTGCATTGGTCTGTCTTCATGAGTTGTTTATTTGAGCAGATCTGAGTGCTATTATTGTGGATAAATGAATTTGTCCCGAATTTCAGGTCAACTCATCTGGTCACCCTAGTCGGACCACAGCTGACCCCTCTCACCCTGGACACGGACTATTCACCCCTCTCCCCTCAGGCAGGAGGCTACTGTACGGTCTATCCAGACCCATAAATCCCACCACTTGAACAGTTTTTTCCTCTCCGCCATCAGACTCATGAACAAAAACAAGTCTCTGTAGCTTAATTACAGACTCATGGATGTAATCTGCACTTGCACTGTGTGGTGTGTCCACACTTAGATCCGCTGCTATCACTTTATATCACTTGATACGCCTACACATCTGTGTAGATACAATCCCGCTGTTGTTCAATGTCAAATTGTTGTCGTCTTACCATATGTCACTTTTATTTTATCTTATTTAATATTTTTTATGCATGCCCCTATAGCCTTATAACGTTTTTTAGCTTATTTTTATCTCTGTGTTATATGTTTTCTGTGTTATACGTTTTATGTTGCACGTTTTCGCCGAGAAAAATTCCTAGTTTGTGAACCTGTTCTCAAACCATGGCAATAAAACCTATTCTGATATGAATTATATAAATTACTTTTTTGTGTACAGCAGCTCTTCTCCAACTTCGTGTCCCCTCCTCCTGCTCCGTGTCCTGCCTCATGTGGAGCATCCCCATTCATTTGAGGGGGGTCTCCTCCTGCATACATGTTCTTTCTGTACACAAAGTCATGAACAAATGGTTAGTTTTCCAGTTTTTTACAGTTTATGATCACGTTGCATTGAATGTAAAAATACATAGATTGGTAACAATACAGTGTATCTGTATGGAATACATTTACGAAAGATTTATTATAGGATAAATCTGGATTATCTCACTGACCTCTTGTCTGATGAGGGTAGAGATTTAGGGGGCTCTATCCTGATGTCCGGGTCCCATTCACCAGGAGGCAGAACAATGACTTCATCAAGAAACTCCTCAATACCAGCAAGCAGGTCCTGTCTGTCTTTTGCTTTGTAGGCAATATCATGAAAAACCTAGGGGAGGAGAAATAATTTACTGAGAAGAACATGAAACTGCAGGCAGAGCTGGCAACTTTACCCTGTGCACAATAAATAATAGCTCATATAGTTTTTGTATCACAGGGCATAGAAGTGATTCATCACCGCTGTGTTTCACTCTGGTGAGTCAAAAAGGAACCACTATCACCGAAAAGAGTAGAGGATGAATTTTAACCTGAAGACACTTCCCACAAGAGACATTACAGACTGTAGAACACAATGAGCTTTAGGCCTAGGGAACATTAGTAGCTACAAGTAAACTTTCCACCAGATTCTGTATGTTAATGATCTCACTAGTGGGGGTTGGGAGGGATGGACGGGCGAGAATGTTTTGAAAATGTGTATGAAAAGCTTTATAAAAGTAAGTTTGATTTATAGACTGATTGAAAACACACCTCATCTGACATGAGAGTTGCAATGGCCCTTCCAATCTCGTGATAGGACTTGGCTTTTCCTTTGGGACCCAGTAATACAAAAAGGAACCTTGCACGTAGAAAGAAAACAAATGATATACATTTATATATAATGTACACATGTTTTTAATGAAATCCCCTGATTTTAAGTTGGTTTACCTTGTGGGAACGGGGACCTCTGTTAAAGCTCCGAGCATGACAGCTTGCTGCAGCCGAACAAAGGCCACAAAGGGACTTTCCAGGAAATCCACTTCTCCTACCAACACATTTGAAGCTTCAGCATCCCGTGGGAGTTTCTTCATGAACTTGTTCTTAAGCTGACGAATCAAATAAAAAAGGTCAAAAATATTAGCTTCAAAAATATGTTGGGCAGCCGTGTGTATTATTATTATTATTATTATTATGATTGTTCAGGGACAAGTTAAAATAAACCCACTATGGTTTTCATTAATGTAACCATTTCTCTAATTCATGTAATAAAACTGTTACACTAAAAAAGCCTGGTTAACCATTTCTCCAATTTTGCTTAATTATACATTTCATTTAGAAATTCAAAACAGACAATGAGGAAACTCTTAGTAGTGTATAGGACAAAGATGGAAGAAAGAACTTTTGTTACCAATCAGCAGACCAAGCCAAGGACTTATCTGCCAGAGCACTGACAAAGGTCGCTAAAAGAATACTGTGTCTTTGTTAATTGAGGCCTTCAGTTCCACCAGCAGAATAAAACATTGCTATGGATACATTTACCTGATCTTTTTCTGGTTTATCAGAGAAGTCACCCAGGCTGTTGGATGTGAGGTTTCGGTGGGCAGTAGTTGGACTACCTGCAAAGACAATGAGAAACCCGACATAAACACAAAATTAATTTGTTGAAAACAGTTTTGTAAATACTTAGGGATAAGTAATGAACAAACGCATTTTTCTAGACAGAGAAAGGTGTAGAAAACTATGATGAAAGGCCCAAAAGAACACCAGAGTG
Organism: Neogobius melanostomus; assembly: GCA_007210695.1. Taxonomy (NCBI): domain Eukaryota; kingdom Metazoa; phylum Chordata; class Actinopteri; order Gobiiformes; family Gobiidae; genus Neogobius; species Neogobius melanostomus. The sequence continues at coordinate 979,679 of VHKM01000393.1, forward strand.
GCAGATTTTATTAGCTTCAGCTAGGCTTTTGTTCTCAGCCACTACGTGCCAACAGAAGCAATTAAGGGGACACTTTTGCTCAAATTGTCTGTAGTCTAGAAACCCAGGAATACCACAGAAACACTATTTTGCCTGTTTGGGAATGGTGCAACCTCACTTACAGAGGTATCCCATGCTGGAACTCCTTATGACCTCCTCACATGGCTCCGCTGATTCTTGGGTGTTTGAACAAGGCACATGCTCTTGGGGGTTGCGTGCTACAAAAGGCAAGACGACAGAGGCCCCAAGGCAGCAGAGAAAGAAGGAAAAGAAACCAAAGTATTGTGTAGAGGTATTCCCCAAAGTTAGTACAAGAATAAGAAAATGTACTGGAAAACTAGAAAGTAAAGCGTAAAAAAGCAGGCTTGTAAATTTACCATTTTCAGGGTTAGAAAACAGTCTACTTGCGCTCGAAACACTTTTGCCAATGTCTGCCAGTGATCGCAAGTTGGATTTCTTGGTTTGATGGCGGTGTTTTCTCAGCAGCGTGTACATGACTTTCTCCTTCAGGTCTGGCTTCAGTTGTCCACACTCAATCTGACTGTCAGTTATCACCTCTGTCAGAAGATTTTTTTACACAATCAAGTCAAGTTGTAGAGGATTTTTGTAGAAATTGTGGGCAACATACCAACAACTTGAGGCAACGTTGTGGCTTCCAGGTCTAACAAGATTGTGCCCTTCTCAATGCACGTCTTGAGTTCCATTAGGCTGTGCAGGGACAGTGTAGCCACATGGGGCTTACTCCAGCGTTCTCCACCTTTCTCCACCTTCTCCTCAAACTTGATCCATCTGTATAACAAAACAAAAAAAAACAGGTCAAAGACCAGGTTAAGACCACTTCAGAAAAAGTTTAATTAATCTTATTACTTTCTCCCAGATCAAATCATTAGATTTAAGTATGAAGATGAGGACTGAGCACCAATTATGTTATGTATATGCTTATACACAGCCCTCCCACAAATGGACGGCAGACAAAAGGCGACAAGATGGGCATCTTGTTTCTTTACTAAACAGTTTTGTGCTGTTGTGACTTCAAATGATAGGCATGGGGATAGCATAGAAATAAGAACATAATTCAGCAGACATGTAAACACACATGTGGCATATACTGTAGGTATGTCTTCACTACATCAGGACAGACAAGACTTTCAGACAGTAAGACAAAGGGCTACTCTCTAAGAGCCATGGATGGGGTTTCTCCAAGGGATAAAATGACCCTTTGGCCATGATCCATGATGAGGACTATGTGCATTATCCACAGGACAAGGAGACACTACTGACCTCCTTTACCTGCTTAAATGACACCATCTTTAACTATAGTGAGTAACAGTCACTTACAAGTATCTAGCTAACCACATTTAACACTTTGGAATAATTCATCACAAATCTGCACCAGATTAGGCAGTAAATTATTACTTAACAGCAACAACAAAAAATAGCTGACTCTGAGCAAACATGGATTAAAAGCAAATTACATTATCATTATCATTGCTGATGAAGTAACGCAGCGTACTTTACAAATTCTACTTGTGATTGTGTACTTGTTGAACTGTGGCCTTTTTATAATGGTCTTCCAAGATTAATATTGTGTGTGCTGGCCCCGGTTGTGGGTGTCACCTTTACTTCCTGCCTGACTGTAGCGGTAGTTCATATCAGATAAGCATCGACTGGGTGTTCACTAAGATGTTTCCTTATGTGGACAAAAAAAGGTAACTTTCCTGGACTACTTTAGCAGTACTAAGTGCAGCATTAAATGCCATAGGGGTTACCCTGGTATATTACCTGGCCGTCTCCTTCCACTCCATCTCCTGCCCGTCCACAGACAGGAGTTCATCCAGCTCAGTAAAGAGCTGTGGAGGTGGTGGGCCATCATCCTCTTCTCCCAGGATAAACCTGATTCTCTCAGCTGGAGAAACTGCGAGGAATAGAGAAGCCATTCAAGTAACACTGTATGACAATGTACAAGCAAAGCTAGAAAAGTGAGTAGTTACAGTATCATAGTATAAACATACACATTCTCACAACTGAAGTATGTTGATTATGATACATTAGCCAAGATATCTGTGTAAGTTCTCAGTCGTACAGGAGTTGTACCTTCTTTGAAGATTAGCCAAGATAAAAACAAAACTCAAAAACAGCACTGGGAGAAGCTACAAGCTATGGCCACTTTTTTTCTTTTTACCAGAGTTTCACAGAACATGGTGTTTCCCAATGGAACCAGATGGCGATCTTTAGTATAAACAGGAAAGTTAGTATTTGTAAAGCCAAATTGCTCTTCATGTCTAGTTTTTTTTTTTACATTTTGCAACACACAGCTATTTATAACATCAAAGGACACTAATTATTAAATAGAATGCCTAATAATAATAATAATAATAATACATTTTATACTGCACTGCATTTTATTTATACAGCACTTTACATGTCCAGGAAATATCAAAATGATGTCCTACTCTGCTTGAAAAGGCAAGGTATTCTACAGATAACCTGCTTTAGTTTAGTTTAATCTTTATTTAAGGGACAGTTGTACAGAGACATTAAAGCTGCCCTCAGTTATGCCTTTTGGAATTTTTTTCATTAGTATAGGTGAGTAGTGATTATGTAATGGGACCTTGGTACCTAGAGATGCAATAAAAGCAAATGAATGACTACGTAATCAAGATTGAACATCCTTTGTTCTCGAGATAATTCAAAATGTTATAAAAAAATAAATAAAAAAAGTAATAAAAACATTTATGGATCAAAACAAATGGAAAAACAATGTGCTACTTCATAGTTGTTCTTTCTCGCTTTCAACTCTATTACAACCTGAAAAGTAAACTTTTGCGTGCCGTGCATATCACAGTTTAAGGCGGTACATAATGTGTTCTTCATTGAAGAAACTACTTGTTAGTCCTTCCTAGAAGGTTGTGCAACTCATAGGTGATGAGACAAAGTGCAACGTAAGAGGTAAGGAACATGGCTATTTCCATTCCTCGACAAGATGCCAATAACCTTTTAATCCTCACACAGTGAGGATTTATTTACGCAGCGTGTTACAGATATAGTTGGACATGTTCTGCTGCAACAGAAGAGGAACCCTGTCAGGTATAGAAATAGTTGAGATTAGAGACCTAAAGCCAAAATCAGAATGTCGTAACAGTAGTTCTACACATTTGTAAAGCACCATCATTGCAATGAGCTCAAAACATGAAAACGGGCACAAACTTCACTCATAGCCAATGGGTCCTTTCCTTACACACTTGCAGAACCTGACTTTAGTTTTTACTTGGTGTTTTCCACAACACACTGTGCACTTTAAGCCCCACGACGGTTATCAATGAAAACCATGCTTTTGTTGTAGTAACACACAGTGTATAAGTGGACAGCTTCACAGTGCCTGGTAGAATAAACAGAATTATGGAGTTTCATAGAGAGGGCATGAAGCTAGAGGGCTCTAATCCCCTTTGGCTACACCTGAGTTTTGAGTTGGGTCCATGTCGTCTGGCTCCTGTCGCTATCCAAACATCAACATGTCACATATAGCATAGAGTAGTGAGGGTAATACACGTACCACGCCAGACTATTTGAGATATCAGTATTTTATCCTTTGAGGGAACTATTGTCATGATAAAACTTACTGCAGGTTACTGCAGAACCTACACCCTAAGACAAATCAGTTCAGCTCATATGTCCTTGTGTGAAGATGCTTGACGTGTTTCAATTACAATAGGAAAGGTTGATTGCACACCATGAACTGATAAGTAATGAATAAGAGTTACTGCATATATTGTGCCTTATCAGTGCACACCACCAAATAATGACTAAGCAAGCAGGGCTTTTGCACATGAGTGTAACAAAGCAGGATTACAGTGTTAGTGAGATAGCAACATGAAGAGGATTACTTCGGTCGGTGCGTGTCTGCTGCAGTCACATACTATTACTATGATGGACTAATAGCCAGAGGTGGGAGACTCGAGTCAAATGACTTGACTCGAGTCGCAATTTTCAGGACTTGAGACTTACTTTACTTGAGGCCAATGACTCTCAATGACTTGCTGTGACTTTATAGTTATTATTTATTTTAGGATTCATTGCGTAACAGCTGCACATCTATGTTTACATATGGTAATTGGCCACATGCTTTGTCAGCTTCCTGATTGACACATCTAATCAATACAGCGGGAAAAGGCAGGAGGAAATGCGTGATTATCAGAATCAGAATAGGTTTTATTGCCATTAATTGAGAACAGGTTCACAAACTAGGAATGTTTCTTGATGCGGACGTGCAACATAAAACATATAACACAGAATTTAGATAAAAATAAGCTATAAAACTTTAAACTATAAGGCTTTAGGGGGCATGCATAAAGAATATTAAATAAATAAGATACAAAATAAAAAGTAAAATATGGTAAGACTACAACAATTGATTGATAGAACAACAGTGGGATTATATTTACAGATATGTAGGTGTATAAAGTAAATGATAAAGTGATATAAAGTGAATAAAGTGATAAGTGATAGCAGCAGATCTAAGTGTGGACACACCACACAGTGCAACAGAGCAGATTACATCCATGAGTCTGTAACTTAAGTTATTGGGTCTTGTTATTGTTCATGAGTCTGATGGCGGAGGGGAAAAAACTGTTCAAGTGGCGGGAGGTATGGGTCTGGATAGACCGTAGCCTCCTGCCTGAGGGGAGAGGAGTGAATATTTGGATGCATTAAAAGGAAAACGTTCAAAACAATGACTGATGCTACGGCGCGTATACAGGCGGCCTCCAGAACGACGATACGCAAGAGCTGGATTAATGACAGAAATCTTGGGGGCTTTTCTGTGTTTTAAGGCGTTCTCACGAAAGTTACAGCATTTAGAGGCTATTTTCCGCAGCCACACAGAGCCCAGTGACAGCGAGACTCAAGGCTGTGCGGAATATACTTTAAGCAGGGGCGAATCCAAGTATACAGGGGCTGGGGCATTACAGTGGAACCCCTGACAGAAAAACAGCCAGAAACTAACAAAAATAAAAATACAATGTTATATTGATCTTTCAGACTGCAAAGAAAAGCAGCTCATGTTTAAAAGACTCTGTTTAAATTTTTTTTAAGTAGGCCCCCCCTCCTTAAAATGCTGTCCCAGTAATTTTGTACATAGACTGGAGCATTTAAAATATATATATTTTACATTTTGTGGCAATTAAATATTAATTAGACTTTAAATCAAATCCATTAGATTTAAAAAAGTTTGATTTTAGCCTAAATTTTCAAAATCGCTAAATCTTGAGAAAGCACTTTATATTTTAAAGTAGATTAAACACATTTTGAAAAGAAGAATTAGGCTTAACGCTGACGTTTGCGACTTGAGGTGACTTGCTGGCTAAAGAAAAACTTGACAAAAGCTATGACTTGACTTGACCCCATGACCAATTGCCTTGGACTTGCTTGGGACTTGGACCTTCACGACTTGGACTTGACTCGAGACTTGCATTTAGTGACTTACTCCCACCTCTGCGCAGCAAGTGCACAGCAGCGCAGCAAGTGCAGCAAGTGCATTTTCCATCATATATTGTATTTTCATGGCCATTATTACTGTAAAGAGACAAACTGAACCAAATCACTGTACAGCCTTTACGTTAATTTTTGCTCCACACTTGAAATTATTGATAATTACACAACATTACATCACACCAGTGTGCTATGGTTCTGAATACATCTCTAGGCTGAGAGTGTTGCACTGAGCATTGGCCAACTACGTAAGAATTCAAAGGTTATTATTATTATTATTACAAGCCTCGTTTGCCCCGTTTCTAGAACAAAACGTTCACATGTTCAAGGTAAAAACAGAGCTAAGATATCCAAGGACTCATCCTTCTCTAGAAACATCATGGGATTAATAGTGGTATTATGTTACTTTATAAGGAATATAAGACAACATCTGTTGTGCTTTCCAATTGTAAGTCTGCCATATCACGTGTAAATGTGATTTACACTTTGCTTGTATACTGGTATAGACATTTCCCACTACTTGATGGAATTTCCAAAGCTCTGCATAAAAGACCAGAAAGGAGTATAATTTTCAGATTAACATCCAAGTCTCTATTGCTTGTATCAAATCTGTTAATGAATGGGTTGTGCTTTTAGATTCTTAGTTGGCCCTGAACCAGCTCTGCTTGGGAATGTGATGCATTGATACTCACTGAGTGGTTTGAGGACACTTGAAACACAATCGTCTGCATTGTCCACATCTGACTTGTTACCCTCTGAGCTGTGTTCGGTCTTCTCCTTCTTCTCTTTGTGGCTGGACTTACGCCGGTGGTGTCTCCTCCGGCGGTAGCTCTTAGGAACATGCACGCCAATGTACACAGTATGGTGACCTGTCCAACAAAATACATTTCAGCTCAGATAATGTGGCTCAGAAGTGCCGGGAAACGTATTCCTTGAAGTGCCAGAATAATCAGTGTCAAGAACATAGCAGCTGCCTTTTGTTATTAAGCAAAGAACATTTTTTGACATATTGTATTGCACCATGCAAAACTACTGAGTGATACGCCCCATACAATACAATGGAGACTCGTCAGACAGAGCCATAAAATGAACTACTTCCTAGAAGCTCATACAGGAAATGGTGACTAAATGTTGGGAAGTCATTAGTGAAAATAAACCTGTATAAATTGACTAATCGGTAAGTCAGCCAAAACAATACACAAAGAAACATGTAACATGACGGTTTCAATATGTTCCACATTGTTATAAGAAATTAGGATGGGCTTCCTTTGATTTTAAACTTTGATAGTTTTTAAGATACTTAAAATTATTAAAGTTCTGATTTGGTCATATCACATAGTTTTTTTTACACACCTTCTACCTCTTCTTCATCACAGACATGCTTGACAAAAGCTGCTCCTCTGTCCAAAACTGCTTCATCCTCCACTCTGTACGAAAATCACAAAGACAACTTGAAAAGTATGTCCTTTTGAAAGACAATGACATAAATCGGGATTACTTATAAAGATGGCATAACTGTATGCTCACCAGCTTCTTTAATAGCTCACACCAGTAATGTTTCTGAAGGGCTACTCGCACGAAATGTCATTGGTGTGAGGTATTTTTTTTAAAAAGCTGGTGAGCCTACAGTTGTGCCGATTTTCGTTTTCCTCATTATTACTTTTTGATCCAGCACACTGGCTTAGTACCGATGGATATGCGAGTCTTCACCTATTAATTGCTTATAAAGTTCAAATCAAACTCGCCAACTGAAATAATTGTGAAACAGCAAACTCTGGTTTAAAGAAAGGCAGATAAAAGCATGTCCTGTAAAATAAACACAATCAGGAAGGATAAAACATCTGTATTTCCCAAAGTGACTCATTATCATCTCTATTGAACCAGCAGTTTTGGGACATTTTTTAACACTTCATAATCTAATTGCAGAGCTCGGCACTGGTGGCATATTCATCTTATGGTCATCATTTCATTTCTTTTTGCTCTAGTCTATAGCAATTTAATGTCTTAGATGCTTTTTACTTCACCTGTTAACTGTGCATGTTTAAAATGTGCTGTCCAAGCACATGTCTGCTTATGTTGCACTTCTAAATTATCTCCATGTGAAGATTACGGCCATGTCTACACATAAAGGAAAGACACAAACACAAAGATGTACCTCTATTGCACTGTGAATAATCTTGTTTCTATAGGAATCTGACCATTAACTTGCAGGTTTATATCTTTTTAATCTTCAAATCATTCAGATTAATAAATATGAAACTGCACCATACAGATCCAGATCATCTCAGACTCTGGGTGCTCCTGGTTGACCTCATGGCACTAAAGCTGATGGTGCATGAGGAGCCTGGATCAGCTGTTTGAGATCAGGGATCATCCCCATCTATTTAAGAATGATGCACACTCCCACCAATAAGGTTCACCATAGTCACTATCAAGACAAAATCAGTTAATTCTGGGGAAGCGCCCATGGTTCAATAGCCAGAAAATCTTTACATTTTATTAAGGTGACAATAAGCTCACAAAACATATATCTATACGTTTAAAACACAAGCAGATTTACGTCATGCAAGTGCAATGATGGATAGACTAGAGCAAGTTTTGAAAATTCCATTAGATGGATGGGGAAACTGCTGGATGCAATTGTAGCCAATCCAAAACAAAAGAGTTGTACAATTTTCTTTGAACAAACGGGAAGAATGACAGGATGAGCTGGTCCTAAAGGTTAGAAGACATTCTTCTGGACAAAGAAATTGATTTCTCAACATAAATGATGATAGCTTTTGAGTAATACAGGTTATTTCCCCACATACCATTACTGCCTACTACAGGGAGTGTGTGACTGCAAGTCAGTAAAACAAGAGTAAAGGAACGGGAAATCAGCTATTTGTTTCCGCGTTTGGCACCAGCGTAATTGCGCAACATCGACGCACACATTGACCCACGTTCAAAACTACTTTTAACGCCACATGGTGAAAGGGGCTCCGCACACACGGCTTACTTCATAAAGCCACGTAACCATGTGTCTCCCTAATTCAAAGTGACAGGTTCCTGGATAAATAGATTACCGAGCTGTTCAGAGCAAGAGCGTTGAGGTAATGCTAGCTTGAGTGTAGTCAAAAACAGTATGAAACGTGCCGTTACCAAGTGCATTAAGATGGGCAAGTGGGTCAAGATGAAACTACAAAAGTTGACGTTAATGATTTGACAGACAGCCGCAGCCCGAATATGCATCCGTGTTAAACGTGACACATATAGTCGTCACCTGGCAAAGTAGCAGTAAATTTACTCCAAGTAACTTTTGAGCTCGGCTAATTGGTGCACGCTCTTAGGGCTGCGTAAATGGCAAAACATTAAAACTTGATAACTTACTTGTTTTTTACAGATGTCATAGTGGAAAACAGGCTGTTAGTGAAGTTTCGATCGACCGGATCAGGTTTTGAAAACACTGCAGCAGCAGACGCGTCTTTCAAGTTGACAAAGTGAAAAAGTCGAGTTCCTGGAGCGATCTGACTGGGGTAATTTCATCAACTCTAACCATTAAACAGATGCGTAATGCACAATCCTCATATCGCAGCACAAGGTATCAACTTGTGCCGAAGAAACATCTTGATCGATAATGCTCGAAGTGTGGACTCCGAGCAGCGTTTTCTTTCCATATTTGAAGCACCATCCCTCCTCCTACGTGACGCCACGGAGGGGTGGAGGTCACAAAGTCGTCTACTGCGGAGCTACTCCTCCTGAGGGACACGAACTCTAGCTGTAAGTTTTTATTCATACACACAAGTAGGACGGTATGTGAACATTTTAAATGATTTATTGTGCACCGTAACGTACTAAGCTACATTAATTAAAAACTTGAAAAATATTCCTTGAAACTTTTCAAAGAAGAAAAAAACAACAAAGAATCATCATTTTACAGACTGGCACTTAAATTAATCCACGGATGCGGCAAAATCGACATTATGGAGAAACATGGGCGACGCAGCAGACAGCTTGTGGAATAACTAATAATTACAAGAAATAGAAGGCAACGCAAACCTATTGTCTGTAGCACATTACAAAGAAGAAATCATGAAACTGCACTTTGTTGACATACACGTTTAAAGACAAATATTAAATTGTTCATGAATACAAAAGCACTCATTAGTCAAATTGATTTAGGAACAGTACATTTAAAAAAAGCCATGAGGCATTTTTATCACAAATATGACCAAATAAGATAATGGTTGTCATATAAGCGCTACATTTCCATCCAAATCAGTAGCTGGCCAGTTTTACAGTGTGCTCAAGAACTCTTTCATCTGAAATGACAGTCACATTACAACACACAGTGAGGATCACTTAAGTTATCATTGAGAAAATACCACAGTCTGTGTTTACAACAAATTCCTAGAGGTGCAATTTGTGCTTCTTACCTTCTCGATCATGTCAGCACTTTTGTTTTTATTACCCTTGAAGTCTTCATTGACATCAATTGTTAAAACTGGCACATTGTTTAGATACTCAAACTCCATGCTACTGACATGACAACAGATAAAGCATAATGTAAACATGGCAAGTTTCATCAGAGCACAATGGGAAACTTTAAAACCACACAGCATTATACCTCATCGTCTTGTGCTGTAGCCAGCTCTCATGTTTAAAATGGAGCTTCTCCAAATACTCCAGAGGGATTTGTTGTTCCTCCTCTCTGCCCCTCAAATGTAGCCGTTGTAAGCATTTCTATAAAGTAAAATAATGATATTTTATACCAATTGAATCCAATTACGGTAACACAAAGGTCTTGTACTTGTAATACCTCAGGTGCTGCTCTGAGGTAGACAATTCCATCCAATTCTATGTGTTTGCCAAACTGAGAATGCAGCCAGCTATGCCAGTCCTGGTAGACAGACCATTCGGTGTCATTCATACACTCACTCTCATATAGGTTGGATGCAAAGATGTACCTGAGGCAGAATAATTAATTAGCACAGACAGAAAACAAATCCAGTGTCAGATATGTTTTTGTGACTCATTACCTGTCACTGTAGATTGACCGCTCAAAAAACTGCACAGGGTTCTCCGCTTTTCTAAGCTTCCCATTGGCCGACCGCATCTGGGCTCGCACTCGGCTAATGCAGGCATAGCTCTGGAAAGTGTAGGCCCACCTCTCCGGTTTCTCATACATCAGCTGCAATACGTTTCCTCCACTTCTCTGTGAAGTGCTCAGCTCCTAAGGACATAATTATTACTTTAGCATCATTGCTTACTGGAAATGTGCTTTAACCTAAGTGCGTACAAAAAGGAGCATCTACTCAAACAGATACTGACATAATACTGAGACAACGTAGCATTGTGAATGTGTTTACAAAACAAGCTAGTCACTGCCGTTATCACATAACTATAACCAGGTTTCAGAGGTATGAGCCATAAATGACAGATTATATGCAATATAGGTGCATGATTTTAAATGGACTCAACTTACATAGCACTTTTCTACCTTTATCAGGCCCAAAGCCCTTTACAGTAAGGAACCAGTCACCCATTCACTCTCCCATTCATACACCAATGTACGCAGACACTGGAGGCAAGGAGGGTGCTGGGATGAAATAAATGAAATAGTCATTTGAGTTAGCAAATCACATGAGGCTGAAATGAATTTGATATGAACAGTGCTCTACAAAGAACCAAATAGAGTATCTGCATCATAGGGTTTAATTATGTACATACACTGCCTGACGGAAAAAAAAAGTGTCTACGTAGTTTTAAATAACTATTATGATCCGGGACTGCTGCAGTTGGTCAAGTCTAGGTTCAGCAACACAAAGAATGAGATCAGCCGATGTGACGGCCTGTGCCGTTGAGGTAGGGGGGGACCCTGTGTCTGCGGTTACTCCTCCCTCTGCTCTCCTCTGCAGGTGCGTGTGCTGTGCAGCTCCAGATTGGCCAGCCGTCGGGCCTGGCCCTTTAAGGACTACCAAGCTGCACCTGTGTGATTCTGCTCGGCTTTCCACCAGTCTGTGCCCTTGCGGCAGCACCTCTGTACATTTAATATAACTCCTCCATATTGTCTAGTAATAAAGTAAGCGTGAACCGCCTGTATGTGTCCTGTCGTTGCGTCAAGGTATTGAGCCAGTCTTGACAGCCAACTACCTGTATAATCAGGTTAATCCATCAGTGGCTTTCTTCTTCCCTGAAATACGCAGTGTTAACAGTCTTAGTTTTGAATCTTGAATTACAAATCTGTAATCACTACACTAGTCTGAAAAGTCAGATACTTTCACCATTGTCCTGCCCTAGAACAATGCTGGTAAGCCAAATTGATGCGGTAAATAACTCTGAATCTAAATAGCCTACTGAGCATTAATTCACCCCATATGACTAATTTCCTATTGCACACAGGGTAACATTTAACATGTAGTTTGTACCATACACAATGTGCTGCTGGGAAAATACTTACACAGCAGAAAAAAACAACAACATTGTTATCCTTATATGACTGTGGTAAAACGAGACTCTTTGTGCATCAGTGGTTATCGTGTAAAAACATCATAACAAAAACATAAAATAAAACCAGTTACTTAATTCTAGAATACTTTCTCATCTTCTGTCTCTCTAAAGAAATAGTCTGGTACATATAGTTTTAGAGAAATTGACTCTCAAATAGATTGTCTGGGAGCCGACTTAAGGGTAAGTTGAGCCACCAGATTTAAGGTTGAATTTAAAAGGGACACCGCGTAACATTTTGGACTATACTGTTGACATCAGTTAAAAACATGCTCCTAATGACCAGCTCGACACATTACTGCATCAGAGAATGGATTTGGATGAGAACTTCACCTATTTAAATTTCAAATTCTGCTGAAGTCCATGGAGACGAGCTGGAAGACTCCTGGTAAAGTTACAGTCATGTCTTAGGAGAGGTGAGCCGCTCACAGCAAAAACACATGTTTGTTTCTGCATTTGAGAAATATTTTTCAATGATGAAAATATCTGTCATAAAATAAATGCTTGTATTTCAATTTTATTTATTGGGTAAAATATTACACGGTGTGGCTTTAAGAAATAAAGGCATAACATCTTCAAATCATTTTTTTTCTTTTTAACATTTCGATGTGATCGTCTTACCCTATTTTACATAGGGAAAATAACATTGTTTATTAAAGAGGAAATCTTCCAAAATTATGCAAAATGACCACCATGAACATCTTACATACATATGGTATTGAAAATGCTAAACATGCCTGGACAATTATTAATTTTCTTCTGATAAATTGAATTATGCAACAATTGCCTCTATGTTATACAAAAATGTAAATGTCCTAAGTTGAATGGGTTATTTAATTCATTCAACCTCTAGTCTAAAGGGTTGTTTAATTTACAAAAGTGTATATGACAGTAACATACACATGATTTCACTGGGAGCATTTCCACCCATAGTAAAGGGAGCGTTTTTCCCAGCTATGGTATGTTCATTTTATCTAGCCTGGTACCATCTGTTACTCTGGGGACATGATTGGTGTCACAAGTGCAAATATATTTTCAGAAGGCAGCTGCATACCAAATACGGAAGAGCATTCAACAATCTGATCTCTCTGTGCACGTCAATGATCACAGAGAATGTCTTTATCAAGTCCCAAAACCATTAAGAAGACTTCCATTGACTGAGCATATTGTAGGCCTACCTCAAAGTCACTGCCATTAGTTTGAACATTGCACCACCTGGCGATTGGCTCTGGCACCACCTCCCAGTCTGAGCTTTCTTCTTCCAAAAGGCGCACAAATGTAGATTTGCCCGCCGCTGTGCAAAAAGGTTTAAGCCATTTATTCCGTTTCACATTAATACTGATCTAGATCAATACATCATGTTACTTGACCAAAACAGAAGCGGACATTGATATACAAGCAAAATCAAGACCATATTATTGCAACGATAAAGAAAGCCAAAGTAATTCTATGCAATTACGCACCGAACACATGCTTTTATCATAATAAATTAGGACGTACAAAGGCTCCAAATAAGCTGCAACATAATTGTAGCCTGTCAGGCAACTCTCGAATTCATTACAATCTTACCAATATTTCCTTCTATTGAAATGCGCTTTATTCTTTTTTCCATTGAATCGTCCAAATCCTCAGAACGCGATCTCTTCGGCGTAAGAAGCATTTTAATAACAAATGTTTGTTTTGCGAGGAAAGTAGAGATAACTGCCGCGCGCCCGCTTCGTTTAAAGCTTGGCGGTAACTAAAGCGGAAATGCGTTGGTACGTAACTCTCCGCCTCTCAATGCTCTCATGACGTTCGTCTGATGCTTCTCCATGAGGGAGGGAACCATTGAAGTAAATGTAACTCTTGTACATATCCATTTGTCTTTGATGGGATTTTTGGCTCCCAAATAGCCAAATTTAGCAGAGGTTTTGATGCATGCACAAAACAACAACTATAATCAAGTAAGAAATGAAAAGGAACAGAATAATTTATTTTTTCATTGCTATAATAATGTGATAATGGCTTATACACTCCCGATCAAAAGATTAAGACCACTTGAAAAATATCAAACAAACAAAAAATCACATTTTGCATGCCACATGCCTTTAAAGGGCCAAATCTGTGCAAAAATGTGGATTCAGTGTCATTTTCTGTCAGGTATTCACACTCACTGTCAGGACTGATGGCTAAAAAGCTTGTGTGACCGGTGTAAGTGTGTAGAGAGGCCACGGACTCAGGACTGCAGTTATGATGGTTTTTACTGGGATCTGAACCACAAAACACAAACAAAAGTCCATCAGGGTGGGGACAACTGCAAGCAAGGGTCTGTACGGGACAAGGATAAACACAAATATTACAAGAAAGCTCCTGGGCGGGCGGTCAGCTGCCGTTAGCGTAACGCTCTAACGGTAAGATAATAAAATATAACTATATGATCATTTAACATTTTCACAGGGGATATTTACAAATTACACTCTAGTGACACAAATTTACATGTAAGAAGTAAAATATATAATTAATTTGGCATAAAAATATTTTAAAAAGCGATCTCTCCTGCACCTACTGTCCCGTCTCCAGCTTTTACCGTTGCTCTGCTGGAGACGCAGGGAGCGCGCGTGAAGCACCCTTTGCATGCAGTTACCAAAACCACCACCAGGTGGCTCCAAAGGTACAACAACCAAAACAAAATTGAATAATACATCTCTGTTACACTCGGGCTGAGCTGCATAAGCAGGGCCTCTCAGAGCAATGAAACAGTCATTTGGAATTTCTTAATTTATCCCGAGGTTGTGGCCAAAAAAATCGCATTTTGATTTCATCATTCCAAATGACAAGACGCCTCAACATCTCTTGTTTCAGAAATGTTGAGGCTTGTCTCTGTGCTGCTTGCCATATTGTAAGCGGATACATTTGCGAAGTAATTACTTTCTTCTGGCGACTTGGCCATGCAGCCCATCTTGCATCTTGAAACAGCTACACAACTTTTTTTTTTTTTTTTTTTGAAAGTCCTGTATTTCAGCTTAAGTTATCTCTTGGTTATTCTTTTCATTCTCAATCTTTCTGCCAGTTGTTGAAATTGTGTTGGTCGACCTGACCGTGGTTTGCTTTCAACAGGATCCCTAATTTTCTAGAGTTTGAACACTGCTGATTGATACTCTCAGGACCTTGGATATCTTTTTTATAACCCTTTCCCATTTTATACAGTTCAACTACCTTTTCTCGCAGATCCTCTGACAATTCTTTTGCTTTTCTCATGACTCAGAAAACCAGAAACGGGCGTTATCATTCATATTCTCTGAAAAATAGTCAAAACAATTAAAAATTCTGCCAGTATGTAAACTTTTGAGCATAACTGTATCTCCCACCAAGCGACCATGTCAACGCTTAACAGGTCCTCACCAAAGTCCACTCAAGTCCATACCAATATTTATTTTTCTTGTCAACTCAACAGCACAATTGAATGTAGGAGTTGAAAAGTCAGTAGGCTAATTAGAACAAAAGGGAACAGACCATTTCAGAATGAGATGTTTAAATATTTTCTTTTTTATATGGGGTAAGAAATTACATTCATGAAAGTATGCTAAAACCCTGGAAGAACAATCTTATTGTGGCATAGGCCCCCACCAGCCAGTAAAAATATATAATAAATAAACACTGCCACTTCAGGTTTATCTGACAGTAATCCTTGTAACTGAGCGTGGTAAAGATCGACCAATATTTAAGAGCAAGATGAGTTAAATATCAAAGAGAAATGTACAAAACGCTTTTAATAGAAACAAGCCTATCGGGATGTATTAGTGTCATGCCTAATTTTGCATAGTCTTGGAAAAGATGACATATGCTGCACTCATAGCAACAGCTCAAAGAAAACGTTCTTAGGTCCTAGTCTAGAGTTTTGCTAGCCTAACTAAACATTCATTTGGAGACTATGGGGAGCAGCAAACTGGTCAGCCTTACATCTTTTATGGAGGATAAACATTCAATGAAAGCAGGTCAGCAAAATGTGTGTAAGTGCTTTATGATTACTGAGATATGGAATTAATCAATTTCCATATAGAGTCCATCAAGATATTTCAATAGCTACCTTTTACTCCATACTGTATATACTATATATTGAGTGTAAAATACATATATTTTTCTATTCAGCGTGTACAGAAATCAATACTTCAACACAGTCATCCATCAGTATTTGCACAGTCTGTAAAGGGATTGTTCCCAACTATTCGCCATAAACCCAACAATTTGTTATATATCTAACAACTAAAGGAAAGTGACACCCTTAATAAATACAGTCATGGAAATATTACGTGCACCAAAGTTTTAGAGAAAGTTGCCAATTAAAACAAAGATTTCACTGAATTATACTTTTTGTTTTATAGTTTACATACAGCAAATGAGCCATGTTAGGCACTTAAGACCACTCTGAAAATAAGAGCAACCAACCAACTTTACCCAGAAATTTGGGCTAAAAAAAAACATGAAAAAAATGTATATCAACAGGAAATGTCCCTATCATATACATTATTTTCAATGCTGTTCAGTTATGTATAATCCCTGATAGGTTGCTATGGTGCATAATGCTATACCCCTCTTAACTCCTGGCTTTGTTAAAACATCTTTCCATATGGAATTATTATGTATACTGCATACTAACAGCCAGGGTCAGGTGAGTATCTGTGCAAAACTAGAAAACATTACATTACATTAAAAAATAATGTTTATCTATCCTTGGTTGTCAATTTCTCAATCAGCTCTTGTAGTGGGGCCAACTCTTTCCTGTCAATGAGGTTGAACTCCTAAAAAACAAGACATATTTTACAATGGCAATGTCAAATCAAAATGATCTATAAAATATAAATCTTGTAGATCTTATATATTTACCTGAACAAAAAAAATAAAGTGTTTAAAGGACGTGTTGAGGTGCGCTTCTTCCTGTAGTTGCATGACAGAGTCAAAGTGCTGGTGGTAGATGTGGGCGTACACCCGGAACAGGCGCTTCAGGATGGTCTTTGCCACTGTTATAAAGTTGCGTTTAAAAGGGACACCTTAAAAACAAGGGAAGAAATGTTTTACTCTTAACGTTGCAAGTTGACTGCTGTGCCACAGCGCTCGTGCTTCACAACTAGAAGGTCCTTGGTTCAATCCCCAGATGGCATGGGGCCTTTTAGCGTGGAGTTTGCAAGTGCCCGGAGGAAACCTGTCTGCACAGGATTCCTTCAGGTACCCCGGTTTCCCCTACCATTAACAAAACATGTACAATAGGAGAGTCATCCAGCCAGGTGATACTGAGCATTGGCCTGGCTTTACAACTGGAGATGCTCTGCGGCCGCCCACTGCTCCTACAGTTTGTTCCCGGAAGCATCAAAGGGTGGGTCAAATGCAGAGGACAAATGTCCCTACGGGGACAAATTAAGTATAGCTTAACCTAAACCTTAACCGAACCAATGAGACTCCAGCTTTTAACTTATGCTGTATAACTGCATGATTGGGCTCTAGTGGTAGCTGACTAACAATTATATGTATTACCATCAAAAATAATAAAATCGTATTACTACCATAATTTTCAGACTATTGAGCACACCTGAATATAAGCCGCACCAACTAAACCTTTTTTTTTAATCGGATTAGTAACACTTGTGAAATTCACATTTAAAGCATTTGCTCACATTTCACTAACCAAATATTTAGTTTCATAATTCTATGGGAAAAGCCCAACAGCTTATAACGGGGATCTCAAACAGCAGCTCTCCAGCCCTTTCTTAGTCGCTCAACGAAAGGCTTGATAAATCACATTTTAGATACATTTTCTTTGGGTGTTGAACATTTTGAACAGAATCTAAAAACCTTTAGGTACATAAAGAATAGTACAAGGACAAAATTAAAGTCATTTTCATTGACATAGCATAATCAGACCAGCCTCTTTGATGCATAAGTAGTCCTCTCTCACTTTTGTTACATGAAATTACCTCATTGTGTGCAAAGGTTGTAGACCTCTGGCTTATGTAGTTAATACAAGTGCTTTGTCTTTCAGGTAATGTGTGTGCTCAGATACACAAGTGTGTTTGGTCAAAACATGATGCTATTAAATAAATTCTTAATTAATGCACTAATAATTTTTTGGATTAATCGTGAGTTACAGCTTTAACTTTGACTGCCCTAATTTTTTGACATACACTACCGGTCAAAAGTTTGGTATCCTCATTTTTTGAAAGAAAAGCACTGCTTTTTTCAATGAGGATAACATTAATCAGAAATACAGTCTAGACATTGTTAATGTTGTGAATGCCTATTCGAGCTGGAAATGGGTGATTTTCAATGGAATACCTACATAGGTGCAGAGGTGCATTTCTGGCAGCCATTGCTCCAGTGTTCTAATGGTACATTGTGTTAGCTGATTGTGTTAAAGGGTAATTGATGATTAGAAAACCCTCGTGCAATTATGCTCGCACTGCTGAAAACTGTTGTGCAGATTAGACAAGCTAAATAAACTTTTGACTGGTAGTGTATATAGGCCGCACTTGTCTATAAGCCACAGGTGTCCACGTTGTTACAAAGCACAGTTGAACACTGCACACTGAAAATACAGGAATTTTCTCTCTGTGCGCAGTAAAATATTTCAAGAGAACGGCGGCCTATTGGTACATTTACTTTCACAAAAGTGTATTAAGAACTAAAAAGTGTATAACTTTGATTAGGTTATTCTTTAAACTTGCGTGTGTTCAGTCAAACTGAAGTGCTGCCTGTACAGCGGCTCTTCCCAATTCCTGGAGGGCGGCCGCGTTTAGAGTGTTCGAAACCGGTCTGAATTAGTCAGAGCTGGGTCTGTGGTGAATCGCTCGAGACTCACTTCTGATTAATTTAGCCCGCGCCCCTGTCCTTCCATAATATTTCAGCGGTGAGAGAATAATCGCATTTATTTTGCACCCGAAGCCACATTATACAGTGCATCCAGAAAGTATTCACAGTGCTTCACTTTTTATTCACATTTTGTTATGTTACAGCCTTATTCCAAAATTGATTCAATCCATTTTTTCCCTCAAAATTCTACACATAACACCCCATAATGACAACGTGAAAAAAAGTTTGAGATTTTTGCAAATGTATTACAAATAAAAAACAAAAAAAATCACATGTACATAAGTATTCACAGCCTTTGCCATGAAGCTCAAACTTGAGCTCAGGTGCATCCTATTTCCACTGATCATCCTTGAGATGGTTCTACAGCTTCATTGGAGTCCACCTGTGGTAAATTAAGTTGATTGGACATGATTTGGAAAGGCACACACCTGTCTATATAAGGTCCCACAGTTGACAGTGCATGTCAGAGCACGAACCAAGCATGAAGTCAAAGGAATTGTCTGTAGACCTCCGAAACAGGATTGTCTCGAGGCACAAGTCTGGGGAAGGGTACAGAAAAATGTCTGCTGCTTTGAAGGTCCCAATGAGCACAGTGGCCTCCATCATCCGTAAATGGAAGAAGTTTGGAACCACCAGGACTCTTCCTAGAGCTGGCCGGCCATCTAAACTGAGCGATCGGGGGAGAAGGGCCTTAGTCAGGGAGGTGACTAAGAACCCGATGGTCACTCTGTCAGAGCTCCAGCGTTCCTCTGTGGAGAGAGGAGAACCTTCCAGAAGGACAACCATCTCTGCAGCAATCCACAAATCAGGCCTGTATGGTAGAGTGGCCAGACGGAAGCCGCTCCTTAGTAAAAGGCACATGGCAGCCCGTCTGGAGTTTGCCAAAAGGCACCTGAAAGACTCTCAGACCATGAGTAAGAAAATTCTCTGGTCTGATGAGACAAAGATTGAACTGTTTGGCGTGAATGCCAGGCGTTATGCTTGGAGGAAACCAGGCACTGCTCATCACCTGGCCAATACCATCCCTACAGTGAAGCATGGTGGTGGCAGCATCATGCTGTGGGGATGCTTCAGCTGCAGGAACTGGGAGACTAGTCAGGATAGAGGGAAAGATGAATGCAGCAATGTATAGAGACATCCTGGATGAAAACCTGTTCCAGAGCGCTCTTGACCTCAGACTGGGGCGACGGTTCATCTTTCAGCAGGACAACGACCCTAAGCACACAGCCAAGATAACAAAGAAGTGGCTTCAGGACAACTCTGTGAATGTCCTTGAGTGGCCCAGCCAGAGCCCAGACTTTAATCCGATTGAACATCTCTGGAGAGATCTGAAAATGGCTGTGCACCAACCCACCCAACTTGATGGAGCTTGAGAGGTGCTGCAAAGAGGAATGGGCAAAACTGCCCAAAAGATGGGTGGGCCAAGTGTGACTGTGCGCCCACTAGGGGCGCAACGTAAAACGTATAAAAGGTCACGTCTATCTTCGCTCTGCCTCTGGTCTTTGTTCTTCCGGGTGGTCAAGCCGGCGTCCGCTTGTGTTTGGGGCAACAGGCTAACAGGTAGAGCGAAGTTTTTAACTTTTCAAAACTAACTAAATTGGTTTGGCCCTAACAAGCACTGCTTTATAGCGCCGAGGGGCACAACTATCCGGGGGAGCGCTTCAGTGCAATGCGCGTAGGAACCACTGTGTATCGGGTGTGGAGGTCCCGAAGGTCCGGTGGACGTAGCATTTGTATCCCAATGCCGGGTGACACTGCGCCTCGGAGAGCGGTATGTTTTAGTTTTGGTCGTAGCTAAAGTGCGCCGTTATGAATTGTTTTGTGACCAACTGTTTATTTTATATATTGTAGGTCGAACTCCAAGCACTGGCGGGCCAGTGCAGGACTCTGCCGTCTTGTTTGTAGTCTTGTTTGTCGTTTTGTTTGGTTATGTCATGTTTTGTTGACATCTTCGACTGAACGCTCTGTAAGCCCACTGTTGGGGGCACGTGGGTCTGCGGACTAACCCTTGTGAAAATCATGATCTAATAACTATGGACTTCTGGTTTTAAACATGGAACTAAGGAAAAAGAGAAACTTGAGAAAAACAACTTGAATAAATAAAACACTGATTTATTTAAAGTATGGAACCTGCCTCTGTCAATATTACTTACCTGTGGGCCTTTGGGGTTAATAGCTAAGGTTAAAACTGCTACTTGCTAGAGCTGCTAGTTATTTCTACCCCTCTGCACCACCCCCGGTTACACAAGCTTGTGGCATCATATTCAAAAAGACTTGAGGCTGTAATTGCTGCTAAAGGTGCCTCAACAAAGTATTGAGAAAAGGCTGTGAATACTTATGCACATGTGATTTTTTTGTTTTTTATTTGTAATAAATTTGCAAAAATCTCAAAAAACCTTTTTTCACGTTGTCATTATGGGGTGTTATGTGTAGAATTTTGAGGGGAAAAATTGATTGAATCAATTTTGGAATAAGGCTGTAACATAACAAAATGTGAAAAAAGTGAAGCGCTGTGAATACTTTCCGGATGCACTGTAGGCATCCTCCAGCTGCCACTCCGGTGTGCAGTAAACATCACAGGCGGGGCTAGAGCCTGGAGGAAGACAGCGATAAGGTTTGCACCTGTCCGAGTTATTGTGCAGGTGAGTGGGGTATGTCTGAGAGGAACCGCGTGAGCTCTCCATCGTCTCCACACCTTTATGTTTGGATTAGGAGCTGTTATTGCGTCTTTCTCACGTCAGAGTTCTTTCATTAGAAATAGCCAAGTTCTTTGGACCCAGGTGCATTGTTATTGATAACATGACACAATATTCAGTATGACCGTAAAAATCTATAAATTAACCGCATCGTTGTATAAGGTTCATGGCGTATGAAAAAAGTAGCGGTTTATAGTCCAGAAATTATGGTACTTATAATCAGTCATTAACTTAGTAAAATGCTATAGCTGCTCACCGATAATAGAAACCTCAGCCATTTCAGAAAATATGAATACTGCTAACAAGAGGAATGTTGGACCTCTTGCACCTAATGAGTAGTAGATATGCCATTACTAATTAATGCCTCTTCAAAAAATGTAGGTGGTTTATTCTTTAACTACAATTTATTTTCAAGGGTAAAAAACTAAGCAACAATTTACCAAGAAGCTAAAATATGCTAAAATCCTTACACCCTTTTCCGTGATCCTACCTATCTTCGAGGGGAATAGTGTCTCATCGTCAAGTTGGTCCTGGACCCATGTCATGAGATAATCTATATATTTCGGTGCAGAGCATTTTACTGGCTTCTTGATGTTAGTTCCGTCAGCCCAGTGATACTCATACCTAGAAAAGATAGAATAAAAACAAATCAAGAAAAAAGTATTTCATGCTACATTTACTCATAGTTTGACAAGTAGCTCATCACCTGCCTCACTCTCACCTTTGTTAACAAAGAACCAAAAGACACAGCAACATTGAAGGTAGAAAAGCGCTATACAAGTTGAGTCTATTTACCATTGAAGACTATTTGTGCAATACAATAATCACGTCTAATTTATGAAGACTATAATAATGTGAGCAGTAGACAGTGTTTGATTATTATTATAACCACATTATGCCAAATATTAATTTGCGTATGCTACACATGTGTCAAAGAGCTGTCTTGTTTCTGTTCCGAACAATGGTACCAACTAAACACGGTTGAAAGCTGAATAGAAAAGGAGTGGAAAAGGAAGGCCTAAATAATGGGTGGGTTACCAGTTACTTAAAAAAATAGAAAACAATGTGTGAAAATCGGTGATTATCAGTCGAGTTGTCGACAAATTGTGTGTTGTTTACCTCAAGGTTCCATTCTGGGCCCAAAATGGTTTAATATGTACATTAACGACATTTGTAAAACTTCTCAAATACTTAGATTCATCTTGTTTGCAGATGATACAAATATTTTTGCATCAGGAGACGATTTACAGCAACTGTGTCAGATTGTTAACTTGGAACTCAAGAGTGTCAATAAGTGGTTCAAACAAAACAAATTATCTCTAAATCTGAGTAAAAGCAAAATTATATTTATATTTGGCAACTGTAATTCCAATGCTCAGGAAGCAATTCAGATAGAGGGTGTTGTCATAGAGCGGGTGCATGAAATCAAATTCCTTGGTGTTATTATAGATGACAGAATTACTTGAAAATCTCACATTAAATATATATCTACGAACATTTCTAGAAGCATTTAAGTAATAGCAAAAGAGAGGGACCCTCCCAACGAGCTCAAAACCTTGTCTTTTAATGCACCACTCAGCATAGGAACATTATCTACGAAATCAGCTGTTGGGGCAGCTGGGTGGGGGTTTGTTGGTGGGGAGCTACTGCCCTCTTCAACTGGCCCGCTCTACACCCTGGCTTTTTAATGCACCTCACAATGCAGGGCTTACATCATACTTCACACATAACTCAACTAAATAAATAAATAAATAATAATTAAACTCAAATTAAAATTATATTGAGGATGGTAATGACAGCTGGGAAGTAGCAAGAGCTCAGAGTATAATAAGTATTAATGCTTTTTAATGCATTACACTATGTAGGCTTTCATAATACATTATACATGAAAAAAAATAATAATAAAAAAAATTTAAAAAGAGGAAATTGTACACAAATTGATATTATACTGAGGATGGTAATGACAACTGGGAAGTAGCAAGATCACGAAGTATAATATGTACTGCATAGTAACGTGCCTTTATAACATAAAAATAGTGACTTCCGGTAATGTTACCAAGGTTTGGCATTGGTAACATGCTGAAATATATTATATTAAGGGTTGACTTGTTTTACCTGCTTTGTACTAAACATCGTACATGAAACAAGATCGTGGTTGTCATTGTGCTTCGTTTCTGTTATCTATATGAACATTTCAAACAATGCTTTGTAATTTGGTCTGTGTTAAAAAAGCCGCTTTGAAGTGTAACTGGTTTTCCTTTGACATTGATGCAAATCAAAATATGATGCTGCTAATTGTATGATTGATAATGTAATTGCAATAGCATAGAAAGTTATTATTATAGTTCTGTCACGTAATGTCTCTATGTAGATGTTATATTGTAAATGTTGTATTGATTTTGGGGGTGGGCGCTTATAAGCTCTTGCTTCAGCCCACTCCTTTTGAGCAGAATGTTTACTGCTAAAAAAAACAATAAACTAAACTAATTATTTATTAATAAAGAACAACTTATGTCCGCAAGTTGTCAAATCCATCATTCCACCTATACACAAAATTGATTGCCTTCTAGGGATTTTTCTGTTAATAATTTAGACTGTTACGGATGAGGATTTATTGATTCTACTAAACTGTATAATAAGTATGACTATGGAACAGCTCTGTACCTGCACACTTGACAGGAATTGACAATAATTGTCTCGATGTGTCTTCCGATAAAGTCTTTTAAAATTTAGTTTTGTCTCAGACTTACTTGGGGCCAGCAGACATGACAGGACAGCTCTCCTCTGTGCAGAAATCTGTGATGGTCCCATAAAGCATGTTAATCTGGTTGAAGAAATCCACAGCTAAGAACAGGGGATGAAGAGAAAAATAAATAATGTAGCAAAATTGTTACTTTGGTACAAAGATGAAACAAGTAGTAGGAGTAGACGCATGTGGGTCTCGGACCAAAACAATTTTTTTTTTTCAGTAGAGAGCTTGATCTGAGTAAAAATCTAGGCTTGCCTAGACCATGTGGGATTTGGGAATAAAGGCCTTTTAATTTTCCACTTAACAGAGTACCGACATTTGCCTTTTTGCCTCACTTGCTACAGTAAGATTTTTATTCAAGTCAATCTCTACTGATCTAAGCTATTTCGTTTAGTCCTCGAAGAGCACCTGTTTTCTAAGCTTAAAACAAAAATACCTTCTAAAGCACTCACACCATTATCCTTTTCTGAGTTTTTTTAAATATTCTTTTAAGTCAAGAGCAATACTTAAGAATTTAAGGAATAAATATTTTCCTATCACCAAAATTTAAAACAAAAGAGCTTGTGTTCAAATGTAAATGGAAAGGGTATAAATTCAAATCATTCTTACTGTTGACTGCGACCCACTCGTTCAAGTCTTCACCCTCTGGCAACATGACTGCCATGCGCAAGTTTCCACTCCCTAGTGTTGCCTCTGCATGCTTTAACAACTCGTACTGATGGGAACCCTCTGGGATATTCTTTTTGGGCTTGAAGGTCTTGGATGAACGGTTTAGACTGTAAATAACATTTTCAATAAAAGTAAATGGCATATTATTATTATTTAACAAATAAAACTCAGAATACTTGTCTTAGACAATAGATCAATGTTGTCATCTCAGCTGAAAATTAAACAAGGATAAATGCATAGACAAAGTGTATTGTAACAGACTTATAACAAGTCTATTTACAGTACAATATACGTTATATAACACACAATATATTTTATTTGATGCTTTGAAACTGTGCATTGGAAAATATAGCCAGTAATAACCAGTAAGTATCCAGCTTTGAAGCAGTAAATTGTCTATATGTGTTGGGGCTAGGGTTGGTAACATGGATATATATAGTAAATCAAACGATCGGACATTTGAACACTTTTCCCCAGTGCCACTGATATCTTTGGCCCTCCTGCCTGGTGGGCGAATACGAACAATACTGTCTACTGTGTTTATAAGAATTCATTGCAGATCTACATATGAAATAGTATAAGAAACCAAGGTTCACGTCGGAATCTCATCAAACTATGACAGGCAACATAGCATAATAAATTCAGTAGGTGGCCCAGGAAGTAGTCGCAGCCCTACAAGCTACCGCTAGCATTTGCCAATTGTGGTGCACTTGTTAACATGAACTCAAGAGCAAGGCAATCATAAGAGCAACCAAACATAATACTTACAAGAGAAAACTCATTCTTCCAATGACAGAATAAAACAAAATAAATAAGGAACAATCTTTAGGGGGGATTGTGTGTTGTTTTTGTTATTGTTTTTCTTTTTTTTCTTTTTTTACAATGCTAGCTTAGTAATCACAACTCCTAAGTCGCCTTTTTGTTTGTTTCATCTCATAACGTTATCTTCGTTGAAAAAAATAACATAAGTAAACGCGAAACGATCTACTTTATCTGCAATGAAGTATGGAAGGGATAATTTAGAAGAGATCGGTGTGGCCGTATGTTGATAAGATAGTCCGCTGAGAAGCAACTTCATCTTCTTCTTCCTCAAGTTTTTCAGCGGTTGGCAACCAATTATTGGCGCATTACCGCCACCTTCTGTTCCGGAGGATGGGTAAGACGTTAGACTCCAAATACAAATTGAACCTCAAATGAATGAACAAATCCAATAATAACATCAGTTGGAACATCAAATTGAGGGACAATTCAAAGAATAACAAAAGATTAACATTGCAGAGATGTGTTATGAAATCACACGCATAAGCTCCACCCACCTCCCAAAAAAAAGACAAATGCTCAATTTATTTCTATGCAAATTCTATACTAAGCTAACCTCTAAATATCCTTCCATATAACAAATTGAACTATTTTAATGTGGGGTATTATGTAACAACAATAAATAATTTCCCCTCATAGCCACCCTGTTCCTGACGCTGTCGCCTCTGTTTCTTTAAGAAACTCCGTGCCTGTCTGGCACGTCCATGAGCACTCCATGGATAATATCCCCCTTCAGTACGTCGTTGTTTTTAAAATGTCTTCTTCTTTTTTGTATTTGTATATAAATTAGTATAGACAACATAAGCCAGGGGTTTCTTACAAAAGTACTTAAGATAGATCAATTTAAAACTTAGTCTGGGGGGCAGGTGCTATGGGCTGCACTGAGGAGGAGAACATGGGAGGGGCCTTGTCCATGCGGAGCCTCAACCCCTAAACAGCAGGAAAATGGCTGCTGGCAGGAGATTCAAAGATTACTCAGAAATACATGAATCAATCTGAGCAACACTAGAGATATGTTTTTCAGGAGGGAATGACACACTAACATGATAAAAAGCTTTAAAAAGTAATCTTTACATAATACCCTCCCTTTAAGTAGGCAACGGTAACATTGCACACTGCTTTTAGCTAGGCTAGTTGGAGAGTCATGTAAAAGCATTACTACTATCTTCTGGTCATGATTGTGATCAAATAGCCCACTACTAAGCAAAATAAATTTGTTTAAATCATGAATCGATCATTGCATGATAAATTTCCTTTGACATATTGGTATGTTACTGTTCTGTTACTTGTTACTCCTAAACTATATTTTAATTGCAGTTAAGTTGAGATATCACTTTAGTGTGTTTGTATGTATGCTAAATAATACACTAGAAGATACTAAATTGTAGTGCATTTTCTATAAAGTGTAAAAATATTCAAATGAATGATATTTGATTCTAAGTACATTTTTCTATAAATACACTAAAAAGGTACTAAATTAAATGTATATTTTTAGGTGTTTAAGTGTTTTTAAGTACAAATTAATTACAGTTGAATTTTAGTATGCAAAGTTCATTTTTTATCTACTTAATATTAGTACAAACAGTGAACAAGTGTACTTACAACATACTTTTAAAAAGTCAATATGTTTGAAGATTTAGTTGTACTTCTTTTTCACCTGGGTATCCAAGGCACACAGTCTCGTTAGATTGTATCCAGGAAGGGGAGTTGCGCGTCTTCAAATGTTCCGAGTGCTAAACCCCAAAAAAATTATAAATTTTAGAAAAACTTTTTTCTAAAGTCTCGTTAGATTGTTTTGACAAAGATCAGCATTACATCATATTATTTTTTATTTTATATTCAGAAACCAGAAATAAAATGGATGCACTGTTGGTCAGGGGACCATTGAATAAAGGTGGAACTGCAGTCACCAAGTCAGCCAATGTAAACTCACTGCACCCTCGTGGGGCCTCTTGTTTTGGGGGCCCACGTTACTTGCCTTTGTTTGTTGGCAGCTACTTGCTCCCCTGCTGATTATGTAAGTAGCCATGATGTCTACCCTAAACGGCGTAAGTGTGTTTGGTTCAGGCCGAGCCTCAATTATGACCCAAACAAAAACATTTAAACGAAATAGCCTATGTGAACCAAATTTGGTTTGAGCCAATAGGATGTCAATAGACGCCATCACAAGGCCTGGCATCAAAATGCCAACCTCCAGCAATGCCAATGTTCCATGTCTGCAGAAGACCGATTATATAGGGAAGTGGTCCTGCCACCAAGATTTTTTTTTTTTTTTTTAAGGATAATAGCCTACTTTTGTGTACAGTATATAATCCACAAAATTTTCTCTGGGGCCAAGGGGTATTACTGGCGGATCATATTGTCCTCGAGCCTTACCTACTGTTGGAGCCAAGTACCGTTATTGGCCTGTAGGTGGCGCTTTTGTGCTGTAGGGCGTTCATCTAGGCTATGCTCAGGTGTGCGACCCGGTAGGGGCCAATGGTTTTTTGACCGCTTATTTTATGGAGTTTTGTTGTTTACTTATCTATGGAAATAAAGTGCGTTTTTATCTACATCTGAGAAGCCTTACGGGCTTATTGGACGGGGAAGTAAACACAATAGCCATAGTGCATCAGTCATAGTCACCGCGGTAGCACATCTAAAGTGGCCTTTAGGTCTAGTTGGCCACTACACCTACCCTGTGTTACTGTGTTACTGTGTTACTATGCAAGTAGATCTGTAGCTTGTGTTGACCACTAGATGTCACGTTTGTGCTTCCTTTTAAAGATGATGCAAACCCCTATAAAATGTTATTTGTTTTTCCGTACTTTATTTTATACAGAACTCTTTCCTCTGTCGTGTTTTCCCTTCATGTGCGTTACACAAAGATTTGATCTGTAATAATGCAGTAATGACACGGTGAGACAAACTTGTCCGGTGCTAGGACCGCGCTCAGTGTTGTGTCAGCTGATAAGGCTGAGGCCGTGAGCGACGCCAGTCCTCGCAGCCTTTGAACCTTTGCGAGAACGGATGTGCAGATCCAGCAGCTCTGAAAAGCCAGCCGTACGGTCACATTACATCAAAAAGTCACACTGTGGTTGGTCTTGAGGTAAAGCCTCCTGATGTACCGTGCTTTCCCGTCCGTCTGAGTCATCTTTGTGTCTAGCTAACATGACGTGTTGTCATCGGCTTTTTGCTACCATTAATTGTATTTATGCCGCAGATCAAGATGGAGTGTGAGTGGAAGCCAGACCAACAGGGACTTCAACAGATTCTCCAGCTTCTAAAGGAGTCCCAGTCTCCAGACACGTCCATGCAGAGATCGGTCCAGCAAGTATCCTTTGATTCAAGCAAACATCAGCCGCGACATGTCTGTAGGGCCTATGAGTGTGTGTCTGGGAAAGAAAACAAACACACAAAACAGCCGGACTCAACAGGCTAGCGATAGCTCCATCTAGCATGACTTAAACAGGTGTAAATACGCATAATATATTATTGATAATATTATAGACACATATGAAAATGAGCCCTAAGTTGTAAGAGCGTATTGGGCTGCAGTGTTAATCATCAGTGCTGTTCATTAGGTAATGATGTAGGCCTTATGTAATAGCCTGTCTTGAAATATTTAGAATTTTATTGTTGTAGCTTTTGGGTATTGCATCCTCAACCATATTTTATAGCGATTAGAACAGTTGAACCAGTATCCAGACTTCAACAACTACTTAATATTTGTCCTGACAAAGCTGAGAACAGAAGGTAGGTGATCGATTGTGACTTGGTCTGTCATTCTTTTCATTGTTTTTCATGCTGCAACATATTAGGTCTGCTAGTGGCACTAAATTGGCCACAAGATGTGACTGACTAGAGAATATGGGCCACTCTAATGCCTGCCATCAGTCACATCTTGAAGTCACTGCATGTGGTGACTGTATATACAGTATGCTTTGCTGTAGTAGAGATTTGAGAATATTTTGCTTCAATCTTCAGAGGATTTTTCTCATTCTTGTCTTGAGGTCAATAGACTGGCTAAACACACAAGCTTGAGATCAAATGAATAAGTCTTTTATTTTGACTGCAAGAGCAAGAAGAAGCTTTAGGAAAAAGAAGCAAACACCCTCAACTCAACCAACCCAGTCCAGTTGACAATATTTTATGTATACTACAATGGATAATTCCTGTACGACTGAATGCCTTTACAAAAATGTTGCCTTTGTTCCTACTTCACGAGTTGCACCTTAATGTTTTTTTTTTTACTTACACCTTTCTCTGCACAGATGAACCAACGCGGTCGCTCAGTGGACTCATTCTGAAAAACAATGTAAAAGCTCATTATCAGAATTTCCCCAATGGTGTTGCTGATTTTATCAAGAGTGAATGTCTCCAAAACATTGGTGACTCATCTCCTCTTATCCGGGCTACTGTAGGTGAGCCCACAGATTTTTGCACATGTTGTTGTTAGTGCCCATAAGTAGAACTATATGTTGTTGTATGACATGACCGGCAGAGTAATAAAACAATGTTTTTTCCTTATAGGTATCCTTATCACCACAATTGCCTCAAAGGGTGAGCTTCAGAACTGGCCAGAGCTTCTTCCTAAACTCTGCTTGCTATTGGATTCTGAGGACTATAATACATGTGAGGTAAGGCACAGAAAATATCATATGCTACTAATTAGATACTATAATTACATTTTCTGTATTTGTAGTTAAATCAGATATACATTATCCTTAATTGGTGAAGTATTGTCTGTTAGTTATTTATAAAGGGTTGAGCTGTAAAATTGTCCTTGCAAACATGTATTTAATGAAAATTACAAAGGCACTTTTCAAGTTTAAGTGCGTTGTAGTGACAAGTTCTGCTTTTGTTTTTGTAATTGTACAAAATACTCACTACTGTATGCAAAAGGATCACCACGATGATACTCTTGTGCTGTAGTATTGTTTATGATTTGAACACAGATACTTGCATGATATGCTTTAGACAGGAACTATGCCCTGTAACGGAAACCATTACATCAGAATATTACAAATGTCCCTTTTGAGGTTCAGTACATCTTCACATTAATAATTATTCCTTAATTTGCCTCATCCAAGCCCTCATAGCTCATTCAGAAGCTGAGATTTAGGTCAGCTATTTTCTGCCATGGGTCACGGAGTGTATGTGTTGTACAACAATATGTAAACCTAATTTTTGCCTGCACAACTACCATACTCATGCCTTGTAGTGCAGCAGCAGATGTCAAAATGGTTATCTTTCCATTACACTGTACCCATCCCTCTGAACACTATAAAAAGACACTGGCAGGTGTCTTGAGTGCCAAGTGTAATGTTGGTGGATGGCTTTATATAGTTTTTGTGTGATGGCAGTTTTTGAGTTGGTGTCAGGGTCAAGATTAATGTCAGGCCACAGTGTAAACCACACAGGCTGGACTGTCTGCAGTAGCAAATGTCTGATCGTTTGTTACATTTGCCATTTTTCTTGCTGTCGTTATTGATGTGCTTGCAGACTCAGATTGACTTGTATAGATATAACTACTTTTGATCTACTGGTGTTTATGATGGTTTAAGGCCACCTACATGTTCATTCTGTTTATGCCGGGAAACCTAAGTTATGTACGATTAGAGGTCAGTCAGAGAGTCTTGCTTCCTCCCGATGATCGCATTGGCTCACTCCCTTATGGCTTGTTAGGATGGCCCAGTATTTTTATCACATCCCTTGGAGCACATAGCTATTGGAGTAAAATAATTATATGCATATAGAGCTATGCTGTTCATTCTCTGTCTTAGTTGTCTTTGTGACCTTGACTCTGTTGTTCAATTTAGTGTCTTCACTGTTTCATACATTTATTCGTGTAAGCTCCAGCGTATAAAGATGGAGTGTCACCATGGAAACAGGTTTCACACTGCAATGGTGTGAACACTGTGCTATATTTTTGGATCTTCTTCTCAGACTGCCTGTGAACTGATGCCTAATGCCTGCAGGGGTGTCAGTGCATACTAACACGATAACAATTCCACTCAAAATCAGAACTGTACATGCAAATTAAAATTAGCTTATAAAACAAGCCAATACACTGAATGTACACATATATTTTGAAAGGGTGTGTCTGGTATTAACAGTTTTGTCATCTGGCTTTGAATGTGTATTCTTCTCCTTTTCTGCTTTGTCAGGGAGCATTTGGAGCCCTACAGAAAATCTGTGAGGATTCTGCTGAGATCCTAGACAGTGATATGCTGGATCGGCCACTGAACATTTTGATACCAAAGTTTCTTCAGTTCTTTAGGCACAGCAGCCCTAAAATTAGGTAATGTAATTTCATTAGTAGCCAGATTTACAACAGTAGTTCACTTATTTATTCTGCTTCGAAGGTATTATGTTTTGCCACTAAATTAACATGTATTTATTTTTTATTTTATTTTATGAGAGGCAGTAAATTGGATAGGTATTTCAGTTGTTACAGCGATTATCCCTTTATGCCTTTGCTGGTGATCTAGAGGCAGAAGAAAGACAGAGACTTCATTCATTATCAGTAGCATGTGATCATAACAGGCTGTTGTGATTTCTGTGTTGCAGGTCTCATGCTATTGCCTGCGTCAATCAGTTCATCATCTGCAGGACTCAGGCTCTTATGCTGCATATTGATCCTTTTATTGAGGTAAGTTTAGGTTCTATGGGTATTTTCATACTATGTGGTTTGTGCGCAGTATGTCATGTATTATAATGTTTTTAAATTAAACATTTGATTATCTTTCTATAAAGAATCTGTTTGCATTAGCAACAGACGAGGACCCAGAGGTGAGAAAAAATGTTTGCAGAGCTCTTGTAATGCTGTTAGAGGTTCGTCTTGACCGACTTCTACCTCACATGCATAACATAACTGAGGTGAGGGGCGTCTCTTTGTGTTTTGCTCTCATTATTATAGCTTAAACATTGATAGGTTACCATAATGGGAATCAAATTGCCATCTCACAGTATATGCTGCAGAGGACCCGAGATCCAGATGAAAATGTTGCCTTGGAGGCATGTGAGTTCTGGTTGACTCTCGCAGAGCAGCCAGTGTGCAAAGAGGCTCTTTGTGGACACCTCGCTCAGTAAGTAACCAAACCCCTCAATATAAGTTTATTTATTGTGGGCCCAGCTACTTCCCCATAACAGGACAATAAAAGCGTGTGTCTCCCAATACTGTACTTGGAGAAAAAGCTTCATGTTATACTTGTACATATATCTTTTCTGTTTTAGACTCATTCCAGTGCTTGTAAATGGAATGAAATACTCTGAGATTGACATTATATTGCTCAAGGTCAGCTTTGCCAATTGATTTTAAATGTTCACACATCGCAGTGGATTATTCCACATCAGTGTCAGGACACACTTCTAGTTCACTCTTTTGTGCACAGGGAGACATAGAGGAAGATGAGACGATTCCAGACAATGAACAGGATATCAGACCACGCTTTCACCGCTCGCGCACAGTGGGCCAGCGTCACGAGGGCGAGAGTATTGAAGACGAGGAGGATGATGAGGATGAACTTGATGATACCATCTCAGACTGGAACCTTCGTGAGTGTAACACTGGTGTAAACTAAGATGGCTCTGCTCTGCTGCTGAGACATGGCTGGAAGTGATGTGTACATGTATTGTATTGATGACCTGTCTCTTGTGTGGTCTGTATGATGTCTGTTTGCACTTTTTGTGCATGTCTGTCTTTCAATTCGCAGGTAAATGTTCAGCTGCAGCATTGGATGTTTTGGCCAATGTATTCAGGGATGAGCTTTTGATACATCTTCTGCCTCTTCTCAAGGAACTTATTTTCCACCTAGACTGGATTGTAAAAGAATCTGGTATTTTAGTTCTGGGTGCAATAGCTGAAGGTATTATAGAGACGATACGCTATTGTATGTTTTTAGAAGAAGGCCTGCCCTGAAGATGTGTTTTGTTCATATTTGTAGGTTGTATGCAGGGCATGATTCCATACTTGCCTGAGCTCATTCCTCATCTTATCCAATTTTTGTCTGACAAGAAAGCTTTGGTACGCTCCATCACCTGTTGGACACTCAGCCGCTATGCTCACTGGGTTGTAAGCCAACCTCCAGATATTTACTTAAAGCCTCTAATGACAGAACTTCTTAAACGAATTCTAGACAGCAACAAGCGTGTTCAGGAGGCTGCTTGTAGGTAAGTCAGACTTTTTAACTGTGATGTTCACATAATGCTGTCCCTGATCTATCCAACTTCCTAAATCAGTGCCTTTGCAACTTTGGAAGAGGAGGCATGCACGGAGCTTGTACCTTACTTGGCATTTATCTTGGACACATTAGTGTTTGCTTTCAACAAATATCAACATAAGAATCTGCTCATATTGTATGATGCCATAGGAACACTTGCAGATTCAGTGGGCCACCATCTCAATAAACCGGTATATTTTCACTTTAGCACCCTGATCACACCTTCTACTTACGTTGCATGAAATATTCCTCTACCCTTAAATCTTTATCTTACACAGGAATACATTCAGATGTTAATGCCCCCGTTAATTCAGAAGTGGAACCAGCTTAAAGATGAAGACAAAGATCTTTTTCCATTATTAGAAGTGAGTTACAAATATGCTTCTGCTGCACTGTGCAAGTTTCAATTGGTTTGCAAAGGCCAAGTAGTGATACAAAATAGTCAGATATACTTTCTATGACTCAAAAGATTTATTTTTGAAGGCATAACTACGGTATCTTTTTCCAGTGTTTGTCCTCTGTGGCCACAGCCCTTCAGAGTGGTTTCTTGCCATACTGTGAGCCTGTGTACCAACGCTGTGTGAATCTTGTCCAGAAGACACTTGCACAGGCCATGGTAAGTGACACACTTTCTGAACCTATCTGCCCACATGGTGCTGTGAGGCTCAAGCACCCACCCAAATCTTGTGGTGTGACTTTGCCACAAAATCACAAAATGAGTTCATGAATATAACCTGTAAATCACAAGAGCCGTCTCTTTTTACTACTCTTCTCCCTTCTGGGTGCATGTCAGTCCAACACCTTAATACAAATGTGGCAGTAGTGCGGAGGTAGTGCTCATTTAAGATTGAGCCTGACCCACTGAGGAAAATATAACTCCGCACCTAGCTGCTATCTGTAGGTTTACATTGTGGAGTGCAACACATTCACAAAAACATATAGTAGTTTAGATATTTATGCCTCAACGTGGGTTTTTTGTTGTCTGATTTGACTTGAGAAAAGAAGCAAGCACAGCAGATAAAAATAATCTTTTGTTTTACAGCTTCACCAGTCTCAGCCAGACCAATATGAAGCTCCTGATAAGGACTTCATGATTGTGGCTTTAGATCTCCTCAGTGGGCTTGCTGAGGGCCTAGGTGGCACTATTGAGCAGTTGGTAGCTTCTAGCAACATTCTCACACTCATGTATCAGTGCATGCAGGTAAGTTGTGAGTGAGTAGTTGTTGCTCAGAATTCAGTTTAATCTATGAATCTACTACAAACATTAATTTTCCTTTTTATAGGACAAAATGCCAGAGGTCCGTCAGAGTTCTTTTGCTTTGCTAGGGGATCTGACAAAAGCCTGTTTCCAGCATGTC
The DNA here is from genome assembly GCA_007210695.1 of Neogobius melanostomus. Classification (NCBI taxonomy): domain Eukaryota; kingdom Metazoa; phylum Chordata; class Actinopteri; order Gobiiformes; family Gobiidae; genus Neogobius; species Neogobius melanostomus. The sequence continues at coordinate 1,015,026 of VHKM01000393.1, forward strand.
AAATCATGCATTGGTATGCTATAGATTTTTTTTTTTAAATATCAATTTATTTATCTTTATACTCACTCACTAACGTTTGTGTATTAATCTCCAGCTGACTTTATGCCTATACTGGGAAGAAACTTAAATCCTGAATTGATTTCAGTGTGCAATAATGCAACATGGGCAATTGGGGAAATATCCATACAAATGGGTGAGTTTAGGGTTTACCTCATACACAGTACAGTTCATCAGATGGTTAACATTTAGATGTAAAGTATTTTTGCTGTCCATTGTCATGATTTCCAAACCCTTAGGGCCTGAAATGCAGCCATACATTGCCGTGGTGCTGCACCAGCTGGTAGAGATCATTAACAGGCCTAATACTCCAAAGACACTTCTGGAAAATACAGGTATCTTTTTGGCAGCTATCTGTAGTCAGCACTTGGTTTTATTTGTTAGGTCACACTATAGTCACAGTGCTTGTTGTGATCTCTAATCAATGTCCAACAGCCCTTTCCAAGCCTGTAGTATTTCAGGTTTTACTAGTTTCACTGCACAATGAAAAACTGTTTTGCTATTTATGCACTGCTTGGGTGCGGGATATGTAATCCAAGAAAGAGAGGCTTCATGCCTTTGTGGTCAAAATGTGTGTATCTTGAAACCAAATACTTGGGTGCAAATACTTAGTCTTGGAAATGGCCTTTGTTGAAAGAATGCTTGGTGAGTGAAACACACAAGTATATCAGACCCCCACAATTACAAAAAACAAAACGATCAACGTTGGCTATTACATAATTACTTAATCTGTCAATGAAAGCACCAGTTAGGACTAATAGTTGAAGTTGAATGTTAGATAGGTTTTAAGCTTAGCCAAGGGAAAGATAACTGAACATTTTATAAATGTTTTATTGTTTGCTGTCAGTTTATATGTTGCTTGTATTTACTGTTCTATAAATGTGAATGCCTATTTGCCTATAGATGTTAACCGTGGTTTAGGAATGCAAATGTTTGATGCAGGATATGGACAAGATTTTTAATTACAATGTAATACCATCCAGCATGGGTTTGAATAAAAAGGAAGCAAACTATATATATATATATATATATATATATATATACATACACACACACACACACACAATCTGCTTTTATTGGTTACAAAGATTAATGGCACTAAATTTCAAAGACAGTCATGTAACACCACTGTTCAAGGTGGGCTTGTTGTCCATACACTTCTTTGTATCACAGTACATTTATGTGATAAACTAATCCTGCACTGAACTTTACTCTAATGAGCATACCATCTGCTTTCTGCATGTGTCATTGGACTGTTCATAAATGCCTGTATGTTAATGAGAATGTTGCATAGTTTTGTGTCTTTTAAACTTAGGTCTTCCCTCCTCTCTGCCTCATAAGAACCTGCTGTGCTGGATACTAGTCTCCCTCCATGTAGTTGGCTTGGAGTAATCTGTCATTTCTTTGAAAACAAAAAGTATATTTATTTGTGTCTTATGGAATATTAACATTTGTGAGTTTAAGGGAGAATCATAAGGATAATTGTAACTATAACTAATTTTATATAAAATAATTACAATAACCTATTGAGCTTTCCTGCATATGACATATTGCCTTTTCTATGTCCTGTCAAATCTGTTTAGTGTTCTCCCTTAAACGTGTTTGTATGTTTTATTTATAGTGTCATATTTTACATTTTTACCCACATCTGAAGGAGCTGTATTGATCAACACCAGTGATTTCTTCTGTTTATCATACACAAATTCTGTTGATTTATGTCTCTGAGTTGTTTGTTTTTTCTTTATTTTCTCCTCCCCTCCTCATTGCTCATGTCTTGGTTGGCGTTTGGTGGTGTGTACCCGTGATTACGTTACCTTAGCAATAACAATTGGTCGTCTTGGTTACGTTTGTCCTCAAGAGGTGGCACCCATGCTACAGCAGTTTATAAGACCCTGGTGTGTATTATTCAATATTTTATTTAATTTATTTTTCTTTCTTCTTCAGCTTTCATCTATCCCTTCTTCTCTTTGGCTCTGCATCTCACCCTCTAAAATACTTGTCTTTATGTTTCGAATGCTGCCAACTTTGTGACTAGCCCTAGTCCTTTATCTGTCCTTTTGTGAATTTGTTTTATTGATTTGCTCGCGTACAGTTAATGTGTTTGTTACTTTCACTTTGTTTTTTTGTCATTGTTAACTGTTGCTTAAACTGTAAAATATGCATGGGATCACATGACTGCTGGTTCAATACTAGAGAAAGGTTGCAGAAGTTTTTTTTCTTCTGCAAAATTAAAATATATAAATTCTCCCTTTCTCATTTAGTAGCCACCCAGCTGCATGTGCCTGTCCCAGTATAACCCTAATATCCATGAGAAGGTTTTACTAGGCGCTACAAATTAGGCTTTGCCAAACACGCATGATACAGTTCACATAGAATACACTGTTGAACAGATTGATATTGTAGCTTTAAATCTTTAGTCTTAAATTGTGTGTTTTCTTTACTCAACTGAATCATCAACTCCTGCTTACAGGTGTACGTCTTTACGAAATATAAGGGACAATGAGGAAAAGGACTCTGCATTTAGAGGAATTTGCACTATGATCAGTGTCAATCCAGGAGGTGTTGTGCAGGTGAGGTCACATTGCACATTGATAACTGTTTTTGTTCATGTGAACAAAAATTAAGCTGTCAATTTAAAACAGGATTTTATATTCTTCTGTGATGCTGTGGCGTCCTGGGTAAATCCAAAGGATGATCTTCGAGACATGTTTTGCAAGGTAATGTTTGCTCGTCCATTAAACCATTAACAGGATGATCTGTCTGCATTTAAACTGCAAATGTATCAGAATAAAAGTATACTGCTTAGAAATCAAGAAAAAAGTGTAAACGGGTCAATGATGTATAAGGGCTCTAAAAACATATTTTCAAAAAGTTTTTTCAAAACTGATGGCATGCACATTTTTGAGTCGATAATTTTGTGATTAAACAAGTTATGTTTGTTAAATAACATTTAAAAGTATTTAAATGTATTTTTTGATGTATTTGTAGCTTCTCTGTATAAAAAAGTGTCAGGTGGCGCAACCAAGTTTTTTCTAAAATTTAAATATTTCCAAAAAATTGTACAAAGTCAAATCTTTGCCAAGTTTATCTTAGACAGTCTTTCTCCTCTGAACATTTCATCTGTAATTTGTAACTGACTGATGCTGTAATCAGCAATAAAACAGGAGAACCATGGACGGAGTGCTCGGTGTCAGCCCAAAACAGTTATCGGTTCGGTATCGGATATTTTAAACCAATATCAGATTTTTTTTTCTAGTATTGACTCTGATAACTTATATCAGTACTGGATCAGTCCATCCCTATAATTTTTAGATGGTAATTTGACATTTTTTGCAGTTGCACCACTTGACTGTCCGGTTGCACCACCTGACATTAGCAACTAATTTCAAATTAAATTGGCTTTTATGTGGACTCTTATATTAGCTTTAGCATTTGTAAGCATGGGTAAACATTTACTTTTAAAACAAATTAAGACTTTTATAATAAAATAATATTTTCCAATATTTACATCGGTTGTACCACCTGACACCAAAAGTGTGACCGTTTACCTATGAGTCGGAAAAAAGCTATTTTTTCTCAATTCTTGATAGAGATGTTCAAACCTTTTCACTCAGCCATAAAGACGACTTGTTCTTCTGGCTGATGTTAAATCCTGTTTGATGTTACTATTCTTTATCTCAAAATACCAGCCCTGTTCTTACGGTTGTGCCACCCTGATATTTTAAGATTACAAATTGTCGGACAAATGTTTTTTAGTGAACTCAAAAGCTTTAAAACTATTAATATTCACAAATGATGGCTTATTTGAAAGATATTTAACGTACAATTATGCCATGATGTTTTATTTTTAATTGTTACCCTGAAAATAGAATTTTCAGAAGCTTTATTAGTCTAATCATTGGCTCGGACGGTTGCACCAGCTGACATTTTAGGGGTTTGAGGTGTGAAAACATAAAAAAATATTTATTATTGAAATGTGAAGAAAATGTATTTAAACTAAATAGGTTTTGTAGAATAAAGTGATACATGTAATGAAAAGATCAAATTATTTTTAAAAGAAATATAGCACTCGGACACAAAAATATGCACGTCATGTCAATCACCCACACGCAACACTTTTGTTTTTGCTCTCATTTTTCATCAGGTGAAATCAAAGACAAAAAACGTTATCTGTAAACACTATAGACCAGTTTCTTCCAAATATTGTCAGAGAATTTGTCAGAGAATTCACCCCCCTCACAGGTGTGGCATGTTAAGATGCTGATTAGACCAAATGAATATTGCATTAGATGTGCCTTTGGTTGTCTACAATAAAAGGACAATCTGAAATGTGACTGGTTTTCTTACCTACACCCCCCACCCCACCGCTAATAGAGCAAAAATGAACAAAGGAGAAGTGCTCACCATAACACATTTAGATATATCTGTGAACTGTATTTGGGAGAAATGGGTCTATTGTGTTTACAATTTTTTTTTGATGTATTTGAGTTCACCCCATGAAAAATTAGAACAAAAACAAAAGTGTTGTATAAACAAAAGTATGTGTTTATGAGTGTAGGAAAATTCATGATATTAGCTGCAGGCAGGAGGTCCATAGATTTACCTACACTTCTAATGATGAAATTCCATTAATTTAACATTATCTATAAGAGGTTGTTTTTATCTCTCTCCTTTTTAATTACTTCTCTCACAACTATTAAATTAGATTATTACATATGAATTACCTGCTTGTTTCGATATCAGATTCTTCATGGATTTAAGAACCAGGTGGGAGAAGACAACTGGAGACGCTTCTCGGATCAATTCCCGATGCCCCTGAAGGAACGGCTGGCCTCATTTTATGGGGTGTAGCTATTTTAGCTGCATGCTTCAATCAACAGGTTAGCTCTAATTTCATGTCGAATTTTTTTTTTTAAAAGTCTGAATAAACATACTGTGTTTCTCAATCTTTACAGCTTATTTTGAGAGAGATATAACACTACAGGGACCTTTTTCAACCCTGGAAACATGTTCTTCTGATGAAGGGGATGGATGCTGCAGGGAGGAGAGGGACTGACCTCCATGACAAAGTGGATGGTGAGGGTGGGCCTTGCCGTTATTTTGCGTAGCAGTGGGATACAGGGGTCTTCAACAAGGGGGGCCTTGAAGGTACAGCAAGGGCGTCACCAAATAATTTGCTTTATTGGTGATACTCACTATAATTTGCCCAATCTATCTATTACAAATTTTACATAACTTGCTACAGGATCATAAGGCTGATTCCAACAAATGCTAACATACAGATTTTGCAATAGAAGTATAGACACTATTGGATACAATAAACATCGCACAGTATGTTTAGGAGAGCAATATGTTATTGTTAAAAAATAAATTAAAAAAACTTAATTAAAGTTTTACTACAGAACAAAACAGGAAAATGAAGTGTATGTACAATAATACTGCAAAAATCAATATACAAAATAACAAAATTAAACAGATCTCTCAAATAAGCTAAAGCTATTGAACAGCTGCAGATGCTGACCATAGGATCTATTGTCATGTTTGTTTTGTTTTTGAGCAGCTGATAAAAAGAGACAAATGTTTAAAACTGGAAAAAAATAAAACATTGCACAGTAACTCAAAAGGAGTAGGTTGAAGTTCACAGAACCTACATAGACCCCTGGCCTTTCAACAAACATGAAGCCGAGTTTGAGACCATTTTCAACAATAAGTCATTATTATGTATATCAACAATTTACTTTTTTCTCCCCAAGAAAACATATCCACACTTCCTTAATGTGCAGCAGCTTTTGTCTCTGAAGAGCACAAGGTATTAGGTTTTTTTTAAAGTATGCTGCATGCTTGTGTTATGGTAGTGTGCTGGACACTATCAGGAATGTATGCTGAGTTGTACAGCTTCCATTGCCAAATGTTTTGGATTTTCTTTTTTCTATTTGAAGATCCCCACTGATTGCTATATTGTAGCAAAATTGGGTTAACCTTTTAAAAATGTGATTTCTGCTGTGAAGTGTTGAGTGAATCCATTCTGTAGTTCTACGTTCTTAATGTCTATGATACAGCTATACAGGTGTTCATTGGCAAGCATACTACAATATTCAATAGTTTGACAGTGCAACGTTCTCAATCTTTGGCTGTCAAGAATACACAAATCGATGTTCTTTTATTTTTGCTAAAAGCATGACTTGAAAGATTGTACATGTTTTGGCAGTTGTGTTTTGTGGAGTAAGTTTTCTCTTTTGCATGATGGTGGCCCCTCACACCCCCATGGGTGGGGAAATCACGAGGGAGGGAACGTCACGTGTAAAAATAGAATCCCCCCAAAAAACAATCTTTTTTTTGTTTTGTTTCTGTAAACCGTATCACTGTAGCTGAATGTGTTAAATACTGTGAAACTTCACCTTTTATTTTCATTGTAATAGTTATGTTCTTGGTAGCCTGAATGTATTCCATGATGAGAAGCGGAGACAGTTTTAAGTTTCCAGCCAGTGATATTTCTCTGCTGGACAGAGTATTTACTGTGACATTAGTGACAGTATTTAAGTGTATTTTTCCTCAAATGATGTATAATGAATAGGCACCTTAAGTGCATGTTAAATGCTTTTTACTTAAAATGTTGTAGCCAAATCTATGAGAATATAGTATACTGCAGAATAAATGAAGGCCTTTGTCTAATGTCAGTATTTTATTGTGAGCAATTTTATATGAAGCAAGTGACAGTAATGATGGAATACAGCGGCACATGTTTGCAGTTTTTTATTATGTTTTATGTTTTGGAGAGATTTTCCGATCACATTCCAGTTGTCTTACTTGCAATGAAAGGTTTTGTTTTTTGTAAGCAACTTCTTTAAGCACCGTGTAAGTATGGCAAGGTTATACTTAAAACAACTTTCATCAGTGTTGAATTGTGAGTCTACACAGATTGCTGCTATATGTCTACTTGAATATGCGTTATTATGTGTAACCTCAGGTTATTTTCTTTATATTATTGTTTACTTTGTCTATCTGTTGTGTAACCCTTGACCATCATTGATTAATAGGAAATAGGATTGATTATCAGATAAATGAGTAGGTTATTCACACATGTACATTATTGTACCTAGATTAAAGGCACTGAATTTAGCATTGGTGATTCACTGTAATGTCAAATTAAGGTTTTGCTTTATACAAATGTACTAAAGCCAAATTAGTATAGTATTTTATTGAGGTTCTCCAAGAATGTCTACCGCATAGACTTCTATATGTTATAGCCTTGATCAGATCCCTTGCCTTCATTTTTTTTTAAATAAAAAAACAAACACTTTTTATAAACATCTTGTTTTCAATAAGCTGCTGAATTAAAATATATATACATATATATATGTATATAATACGTACATACATTGGGGGCCACCAAATATTGTGGATCATGCAAAGAATCTATCTTGTACTGTAGTAATTTTGTAATATTTGTAAGACAATATAGTGGGGTGTGACTGGTTACCATTGCTTGAAGTTTTGCATTGTCTAATAAACTGTTTACATGAATTAGTAAGCTGGTTTTAAATCTTCATTTGTTTATTAACAGTAGCATGCTGCGGAGTCAAATGCAGGCTATATTCATTATAAGAGCAGTGTCCTACACGGCCTTCATCCGTACAGAGGACTACGGCGATGTGTACTCGGCCACACTGCTCTGTCGCCAATAGGGGGCGCAGCGCTGGGAGAATGCCAGTGCACGGGAGGTGGAGTCTCAGATGGGGAGGGGGAAGAAAGCGGAGAGGAAAACGAACAGATAGAAACAAGGGAAAGACAGTGGAAGAAGTACGACATTAAAGTTGCATTATATCAACTTTAGAAGTGTGGTGGGAAGTATATAAGAAGATGATAACACCCTACTTCCTCGAGAATTTTTGGGTAGGTGTTGCTTTGAATTAACACTATTTACCTATGTGCTATTATTTCTAATTCTTGCCTTGCTATGCACCCTCCCTTACTTGTTCATGTCAGCTTGGCTTTGACTAATCTCCGCCGTACCTACGTGGCCGATTGATTCGTAGTTATGTTCCGCGTGCTGCGGTAGTGTGTTGAACCTGCCATCGTCATTGGTTAATGATAGACGAACATCATTACAATTCTTCACCGATATTTTGCCACCCCGGGCATCGGGCCTCTTTAAACACATCAAGCATGAAACCTCACAAGTCCCACCCCCGCTCGTGCTGATAGGCTCACACATCCCGTCTTGGCACGTTTGTGATCTGTCCCGGACATCTCATTGGGCGCCCCGGCTGCCTTTCACTGCCTTGGGCTGTACGAGTTTATTTCTTCCGTAACAAAGTTTCAGTGAGAGGAACGATGTCTTAGCTATTTTAACAATTTTGACCTAAGCTGAAAGCGAACACAAGTATTGATTGACTGCACGCGTCATTGATAACTGGTTTCACAGGAGGTCTAAATGTAATTTGACGTTTCTTTCTTGTTGATTGTATGCTATAGCCTAAAGGCCAATGGGCTTTGAACTACATAGGTATTCATATTATTGAGAAATTATGTTTATTATTTCATAGGAATTTGAATGTTAAACTTTGTTTATGATCAGGCACGAGTTCAACTCGCGGTAACACTTGTAATGCTTCGTGAATGGGCGTGATACTCAAAAATATCATTTTATCTTGAACTTGGCCTCATACAAGACCCCCAACGTCTCTCTCGCTCTCTGTTGATAGACAAAGACAATGCAGATTTTTAAATAATATTAAAACGTTTATAAAATGGCTACACCGAGAGTTTATGTTAAATATAAACTTGTTGTTTTCTGGGAGCAATGAAAAACATGTCCCCTGTTTTTTGTTCTTGCTCTTTATTGGTGAGAAACATATATTATAATAAGACCACCCTGCAGATCCTCAAAATCAAATGGAGTCTTCAATCTGCCCTTTGTGCCCTGGTCCCAGGCACAAGAGGAACCAGTGATGGGCAAGATGTGTTTTTAGCATGCAGGTCACACATACACTCTTGGCATCTTTGTCTTGACTTTGACTTGACTACAAATCATCATAAACATACTTACATATTATCAGTGGAAAATTAAGTGTGTTATTGTTATATGAATAATTACGGCGTGGATGTCGCTGAATATGAGATGAGCGATGTCGAGCTCTGTTTGCTTTATTTTACTCCAACTTTTCAGTTCAGTTCCTCCTATGTGTAACACAACATAGCTTAAAAGATTCTAAGAGTATGCATGCTGTATCCTACCATCTGTATATTATAGTTCAAAGTTCCCAGTGTATAAGAGAGGGAGAAAGATTATTAAAAAAATACTAAGCTTTGAAAGTATTGTTATATCTCAATAATTACTTTTTTCCTTTGATAATATAAATAACACATCTAGCAATATTTTTGCCCTATGTCAGAAATTTGCAAAATTATTAGGGTTGCTTTATTCAGAAAATAACTGTTGAATAAATCATTAGGCCTACTTTTTTGGATTATCTCTTAATTTGATTAGATTCTCATCTTTCTGCAATGATTGATGCTTTTGAACTTTGCATATTTCCAAAATGATAATTTACATAATTATTATCTGCAGACGGTAACCTACTGTATTTCCTTGCATCGTTCTGTCTTCCGACACAGTAACACCATGATCTGCCCCCTAATTGTTCTAACCTTAACTAAATCCCTTTTCTTAACCCTAAGCATTTGTAAAACCAAATTATTAACCTCTTGACTCCCAACTGAACAGATCACATTTTTTTCCAGTTTGGCTTTACCCAAATCTAAAAACTTCTTGAAAAAAGCAGGAAAAAATGATACGGAAAGAATCACTCAAAAGTGCAATGAAAAAGTGACAAAAAGGTGTTGAAAAAAACGCCAAGATCAGTTTTTTAGGTCTTAGCTTTTAAATGAGGCGTTACACTTAGACTTGACTGGAACCTATAGGAAGCTTTTAGATTTGGGTAAAGCTGAACTGCGCAAGGGAAGCAAGGTCTTGTTTGTGAACATTGGGCCTCAAGTAAAGAACCAATGTATTACAGCTAAAATGCCGTCGTTTTCAAATAGCACTAAACGCGCCTTGTATTGATGTGTTGATAAAGACGAGCGTTGGCCTCGATCTTACAACTCTGTGTTAAGAAGGTGCGCGCTCTCCTCGTTGAGCTACGCGGGTGGAACGTGCCGTCGCATCTATTCCACAGGAAGAGAAGGAAAACCCTTTCGTGATGTACAGGTTATATCTATTTAAACATTTTGTAATCAGAGCAAAGTCGTCTGTCGTCAAATTAATTGAGTATATAGACCATGGTTATACTGTGTTGCCAACACTTTTCTCTTTCACTGTTAAGAACTATATTTCAGGATTGGAAATGCATGTACTTTTTTTGGATGTGAATGCATTGAAATGAATAGATGTGGTGGTCTTCCTTGTCTTTGAAACGATAGGGAGCATTATTATAGTGTGTCTTCCTTGAAAACAAACATGGAGTTATATTTTGTTTGTAGTTATGCATGAGAGTTTAATTCTGTGGCTGTCTCTCTGAGCTGAGAGCTAAAAATGCTCATAGTTTGACCGGAGGAGAGCAAACATGCCCCAGGTCCAAATGCAGCCCAATTAGCTTCTTAACCGACCAGCAAAGCCTGAGGATTTGTAATTCAGTTCTGAGAATACTTCCTACTTAAAAGACATCAAACTTTGATGCATTGGCTATGAAGGGTGACCAACACCTCTGTTCTCACTAGGGGTGTTGAAAAATATCGATTCGCCGATATATCGCGATATTACGTCGCGCGATTCTCGTATCGATACAAAAGCGCCCGTATCGATATTTAAACATCTATTTTTGGGGAAATATTCATTGCAGCGTCTCTCTTTGGTCCTGCACTTTTACTCCCGCCCGCTAGATGGCAGCGCACCGCGCAGCCCGCTTGAGTAACACTAGAATTTAGTGAGAGTTAGAGAAACACAGGAAGAGCTTAGCATGGAAAAGAATGAGCTATGAGACGCTACGGGGCTCTTTTAAAACTGTACATTTGGCTTTGGCTTTTACAGCAAAGACAGAGACCTGGATTATTACGAGAGCCACAGCTTTGTGCATATTGCTGAGTGCGTCGCCGCTGCGTTTGGAGAGGATTTATCTTCGTAGCATGGATTTATCTTCGTAGCATTTTATTACGGAATTAAACGAAACCGAGGGGAAACTACAGTAAATACAGCAGGCTCATGTTAAACCTGTGTCTCGCCACTGCAGTACTACGACACAAGTTTAAAAAGAGCCTGCTGTATTAGTTTCCCCTCTGCTTCAGTTGTGTGCTACTGCTGCGCGTGTCATTATGTCCCTGATCTACGAGTGACACCCGTTGTGGAGTAGACACGATTTTAAATGCCCCGTCTGAGTTATTGTATATTTTAATGGATGAAACCCATAATAGTTACTGATCGCCAAGGACTCCCAACTATAGAAATACTAGAAAACGTGCATCCCCAGTAATTGGTTTCATTACTAGGTTTCCAAGAAATCTGTTTTCCGTTCAAAGTTACATAATCACCATAAACACCACAGTCACAAGCACATTAGTGAAGAGCATTTATATCATAAGATGGATAGATCAAATGTATTTGATACAAATCTAATGAAGGTGGACTAGTTTACTGAATAGTTGTTTCCAAAGTAGTAAAAAATAATCGCAATAATCGTCTAATTCTTCAATATCGGGATATATCGTATCGTATCGTATCGTGACCCTTGTATCGGGATACGTATCGTATCGCCTGAGACTAGGCGATACACACCCCTAGTTCTCACTGACTTAATGAAAGGCCATAACTAACTGCTGCTAATTAGTTGTGTATTTATTTATTCTTGAAAAGTAAAGGAAGGAAATTTTGAACTGTTTGAATGATACAATTTATTTTTCACCACACTTTGTTATCAATTGTTTATTTATACTATAGGCAAGGCAAGTTTATTTGTAGAGCACAATTCATACACAAGTAGGGCTGGGCGATATATCGATATTTAAGATATATCGATATATATTTTTAATGAGATATGGAATTAGACCATATCGTGTATATCGGGATATTTCAAATTCAGATAAGTTATTCCCTAACAAAAAGAAACAGCTAATCTGGAGCTGATTTTTTTTTTTAAGTTTATCCTAAACTGAGCACTTTATTTTGTTATCTCTTTATATATAAATGCTGCCCTCAGAAAAGAGTGACCTATTTTATTTTATAGGCTATTTTTATTTAAGATATTTTTTTATTCAAATGTGCACCTTACAGAGCTTTGTTTATGTTTACATTTTATAGCGAGTTTTCAACAAAACTACTCGTATTTGGCTTTGACTATGACTTAACATTTAATTTCACAGCTCTCACTTTGCGGAAAAATATCGGGATATATATCGTATATTGATATTCGACCTAAATATATCGGGATATGACTTTTGGTCCATATCGCCCAGCCCTATACACAAGGCAATTCAAAGTGCTTCACAGTTGCAGAAAATTACAAGAAAACAGATCAAATCAATCAATAAAACATCAACATAAAATGTATCAATTACAGTAAAAGGCAAGAGTGCAGATAAAATACTTTCATATGCGTGGGTAAAAAGAGCTGTTTTCAGCCTGGACTTGAACATGATGATTTTAGCTGCATGAAACTGAAACGCAGCCTCACCGTGTTTATTCTATAGATACAAAGATTGCAGAGGCTTTTACTGTTATGAGGTATTTAAAGATGTTTCATTTCAGTCAGGATATTGAAACTGTCATGTTTTCTAAAAGAAAACAAATTCCACTGCTCTGTCAAGCAGATGTTGTGCAGATAAACCAAATCAGCGTTTCCTTACATGTTTATCTCTTCAGGAGGCATTTTAAACATTCAGGTTCATCATTACACAATTGCCCATTCTAATCCCAGGAAGTATGATGCATGCTGAGTTTGAAATTAATCTGGTGGGCTGGAAGTTGTGAATAGGAAATAATAAATAAACACAGTATATGAGCAAACCTTTACCCAAATATTGTGGTATGTAAGGCCAATGTAAGGTCATTTTATTCTCAGAGATTAACATGTTATTGAGTACACTTGCAACAATTTGAACTTATTTTATTATATTCATTTATTATTAACTGAATGAAGGTCAAAGCACATTTCCATCTAGACATGCAAGCATTCAGCAATTTCACAATGTGTTTGTAGTTAGAATATTTCCTTGTGGAGCCTCCATTATGGAATCAATCTGCCTTTACTTTAATATGTCTCTTATAGTGTCAGACATTTTCATCTTTACTTTGTACTTGAGTTTGGTCACATTTCCTATGTTCCTATGTTTGTTGTCTTGTTCTTTTGAAATTTCACTGGTCATAAGCACTATTGCGCCGAAAGGACATCCGCCTGCTGGCTCTTCTGTTTTGTTTTTCCCACTTCCCAGTTTTGCTCTCTGTTGTGTATCGTTTCTTTAAGATTTGAGTGTCTTGAATTATCTATCTCCGTTTAACCATTGTCTGCAACACTAGCCAAAGTTGTTAGTTCGATATCAAGTTTAATTTACATGCCACGGCAGTGACAAATATTGACTGAATTTGTTAAATAATTTAATTTTATTTCCATTGGCCTAGTAGTAGAAAAAAATATTGAGATATTGATTTGAAATCTTATAAGATAAAAGAAGAAATGATCTAATCACACAACAGAAAAGGATGTGCAGTTCTTGTTTTGTTTGTTGATTAGTTAGGTCATCAACAGTATAAACTGTATGTTCACTTAAATCGACAAGTTACTCCCTTTTATATGCAATAACCGTCCAAACTACAAAATGTTGCCTTGTTAATGATGGCCTCAGTCATATATTGGTCAAGGTCAAGGTCAAGGTTTATTTATAAAGCACATTTAAAATACAGTTGACACTGCCCAAAGTGCTGTACATGGTAAAAATGAGATTTTTGTTTTGAGTCTACGCACTTTCCAAACACCTTTGGCTTTTTACAACCTAACAAACATCTCTCTATTCTGTACGATTTCCAAAGTGTAGTTAGGCAAATTTCAGTGTAAAATGAAATAGGCCGTAGCCCTAGAGAGGCCTGCACAATATAATATAATGTTACAAACTATGTTTATTAGATATAATAAACATTTCAACGCTTGTTTTAATCAGTTAAAAAGGAGTGAGGGTAAATAAAGGTTTCCTTTATTTGGACTTCTGCACTTTATTAACTTCATAACTGTTATTTACAGATCAACAGGTTAGGTCCTGCAGTGATAGTTTGTCCATTTTGCTTCACAATTGTTTTGCAAATTTGTGGCAGTTACAATTTGCTTACAAAGGTAAATTGTTTGGGACAGAACTGTAGTAGTGTGCACCAGGGGACCCAAAGTAGAGTCTGTGAGCATAACCTGGTTTGTTTTGGCCCATGTGGCAGGGCTGAGAATTGTAACGATTGCCCTGTGATTCATTAGTGCAGATCAGAATACATACAACATAAAAATTATTTCTTTTTTATTGATGGGTTTTTTTCTGCTTATTTGATCAGTTGTAAGATCAAAGTTTTGAGTACTGGCTTCATCTCACTGTTAGTGTTCACATTTTGGATCATGTGTTCTATGAGTGAAAAGTGTGTCAGATGAGCAAAAATGTGTCCTGTCTTTACTGCCAAAAGAAGGCAAGAGTTTGGGGAACAGTGAATTGTGTTCAAGGTTTTGACGGCCAATGGAGTTTAGTGTCTTGTCAATCGAGAAAAACTGTAACCTCTGATTTATATTTCGTTTTTAATGTTTGGAAACTTGACTTCGTAGCATCTAATAATAATATAGCATTTAATTTAATAGTGTTGCAATACAAATTGTCCTAATGCACACGCTACCAATAATGCTCTCCTATGCTAACGCCATGGCATTTTTGATATGTAGCTAATCTACGTTTTTCCAATTTTCAGGGTGAAAAAAATAATGGCTTTGATGTGCTGTACCATAATATGAAGCATGGCCAGATTTCCTCCAAAGAGCTGACAGAATTCATTAGAGAAAGGTAAGAGTCTGTCTTCCATTTTGTGTTTTGAAAGGTTGCTCTTTAAGTGACTGAGCTCCTATTTCTCCAACTATTTGAAATTTGATGATAAATGATTCGTTTGTCAAATTTTGAGCATCATTATATTGAAAAAAATTAAATGTCAAAATAATGTTTAACTTTAACGACTCTTAAAAGGCAAAATTTTAATTGTACTTGATAGTGTGTGATTACCACTCTTTGGCGCCCTCTTCCTTTTGCTGTGTATTTTGAAGTGGTATTGCTACACTTTACTGTACAGTCAATGTTTTGTTTTTGAGCGACACATTGTGTTAACTGTTCAAAATTCACTTGATGATTGTTACCAAGAAAATGTCGATTTCTTTTTGTGTGTGTGTCTATATCACCTACTTCTAATGGTAACTTCAATTTTTAAAAATGTATTGTTTTAGTCCGGTTTTGCTCACAATCGTCCCATTAGTCCTGATTTTAGCCTCATTTTGGTCTTGGTGAACTTTTGATTTTGACGCCATGACACAAACACGTATTGCTTTAGATTTTTAGTTTAATCCAAACGGTAAAGGAAAATATCGCAGTAATATTCTTATTGCAATATTCAAGTTTCTAAATGTTACATCTTTTCTCATATCTTGCAGTCCTAGTCACTAAGGCAAAATAAATACTATGACCAGACAATTACAATTCTGAAAATGAAATATTGAGTGAATTAAAAAGGATTGACAACATTGTCTTCCAGGAGTACAATTGAAGAAACGTATGCCCGGTCAATGACCAAACTCGCCAAATCTACAGGCAACTTTTCTCAACTTGGGTAAGTGTTTAAACTAATATAACAATTTACATGTAACAATATACTCCTTAATAACAGTGCTACCCACTGTTCTTACAGCACTTTTGCCCCAGTCTGGGATGTGTTCAAAAGTTCCACAGAAAAATTGGCTGGCTGTCATTTGGAGCTAGTACGAAAACTGCAGGAGCTTATAAAAGAGGTTCAGAGATATGTGGAGGAGCAGGCCAAGGCACACAAAAAGGTAAGCAGACGGCATTGCGAAAAACAAAGACTCAAAGTAAATGTGAGTACCGTATTTTCTGGACTATAAGTTGCACCGGAGTATAAGTCGCACCAGCCTTGGCAACTACCTGGCCATGAAGGCGTAGCTGCACCGATGACAAGCCTCTCCTGGCAGCACGCAAGCACCCATTTCCAAACTCATTCCTCTAGCTCTGGCCATCTAGCTTTTAACCCACAATTAGCTTTTTTTGTTTTCTTTATTGCAGTCCCAGTCCCTCGCTCACTCCACACTTTGTTTCTGCTGCTCGATTACCATTTTCTTTTGTTTTCAGTGGTACATTACAGGCAGTCAGTATGAAAATAACAAACATGGGAAATTATATATTTTGATTTATAAGTCGCACCTCATCCAAACTATGAAAAGAATTGTGACTTATAGTCCGGAAAATACAGCAATTGCTCAGATGCTTCACTAATTTTCATGGCATCAATATTGTTTGTGCATATTAGGCCCTTTTTGCCAAACTACAATGAACAGTGATGCAAAACATCTTTGGTATAACTTTAGTTTTGTTTTTAATTCAATGCAGCCACACATTCTTCTCAACAAGTGGGTGCAGGCAAGGGTAAACCTTATTATCAGATGGTACCATTCTTTTTCATTTTTGCACAGAAACTATACGCTGATCCATGGGTCACTCAGCTCCCCTTTATGTTTACTTTACAGTTCAGCACCCAATCAACACATTCTCGAATTCGAATGTTATTGACAAAACACTCCAAGCTTCTGCAGTACGGCTGTAGACCACGTGTATCCAGCTCTGAGAAGCTGGCCCCTCTTTAAATTTAGATTAAAAACACATCAATCGTTTGTGCAGTAAAAATGTGCATTTGAGCTGTTATTGTTTTTGAGGTACCGTACCGGTGATTACTTTCTGCATGTTGCGTGGATACCTCAAGGCTTTAAAGTTTGTAATAATAATTAACAACTAGCACAAATGGAAATCTTTACTGCACGAGACGGCACAAACGAAGCATATAGGACGTACCACTCCAAGCTCGAGATGTCCTTTGTTGACCAGAACTATGCTTTATTCTATACCATTCCAGTAAATTAATCACTGCAAAAATGTATGGCTAATATATTAGGGGTAAAATGCAGTAATGTATATAATTTTAGACAAAAGAAGAGGTTGCCCCAACTTTGGAAGCTGTCCAGAACATCCAGACCATATCTCAGGCTCTGCAGAAGTCCAAGGAGAACTACAATGCCAAAACTTTGGACCAGGAACGCCTTCGGAAAGAGGGAGCTACCCAGAGAGATGTGGACAAGGTTGGTCACTTTAACACAAACCCACACAGTTCCTGCTTTTACCCTCTCTCCTGCCAGCATATACAAAAATAAAGTGTCTGCCTTTGCTTTTACAGGCAGGTGTCAAAGCCAAAAAAGCCACTGAAACCTACAAGTCATATGTCGAGAAATACGCAACCGCTAAGTCCGAATTTGAACATAGGATGACAGAAACTGCACAGGTAGGAGTTGCAAAGTGATTTGGCTTTTTGTCTCTTGTTCCGCTGTGTCGGCGCTTATTGTTGATTAAAATTGCCTTTTTACCCTCCGAGCAGAAATTCCAGGACATTGAAGAAAATCATATCCTCCAAATGAAGGAGATCATCCGTTCATATTCACAGTCAGTGGAAGAAACGCATGCGCTTTTAGGCGAGGTGAGAGCGTTCACTTACACGTTCCTGTGTGTGTGTGTCTGTGTGTCTGTCAGGTTGACCCTATAAATCATTCAAAATCTGGGAAAAGACCTCCTTGTATAATTTATGATATTAATGGACAGGCATAGGTTTCCGGTATAGTTTAGCTGTGATTTTCCGTGTATGCTTAAATTGGCACTAGAGGGCGACAAAGCTCCACTTTGCTTTGGAAGGGAAAAGCAAACGCCTGCTGCCTGGGTGTAAAAGAGATTTTATTATTCTGTGTTGAATGAAGTTTGACTTATTGTGTAAGTAAAGCAACTTTTCACCCAATAAATAGAATAAATTCAGTCATTCCAAAACTAAAAAGTCTCTATCATGTAATGGTTCTGAAATTATAAGCAAAAGTCTGCAACATAAAATAAATAAAAAATGATCTGAGGTGAACAAAGTTGTAACCGATTTTCACCGTGCTGGTTCTGACTTTTTTCAGCTTTTATCTGCTTTTTTTTTTATCGATAGCCAATTGTAAAATACCCAAATATCGGCTCATTGCTGAAAAACACCAGCGGCTCTCCTCTCCTAAGACCTGGCTGTAACTTTACTGGGTTAGGTTCTGCCAAAACGCTACGCAGTGTGCCTTTCAAGTGCAAATTACTACAATGTCATAAAAATAAACATGTTCATACGCTAAGAAACTACTTTGCCACTTATAGCTAAAGTAATGCTTGTGTAAATAATGTCACAGTATAAAACACGATTCCCATTTGTGAACTGTGTTCGCCATATGCAGTTTGGTTGACAAGTGGAGAGTGAGAACAAAACAGGAGCAGTGTGTGGGAAGCAGCTTCACATTTTTGAAGTGCAGTTTGTTGCGTGCTGCTTTGTACTGAGAGCTGCTCTTAAAGGAGTGCGTGTGTATCCCTTTGCGTGCTGTTGGTTTCTGTAAATTAGTGTGTGCAAAAGGATCTCTTAAGGACATGTTTTGCGCATGTGAGTAAAACCTGAGTGGGCCGTGTGTCTTGTGGTGGTGTGTGAGTGGCGAGCAGGCGTGCAGGTGGCTCGCACAAGAGCCCATCTTTAGGGCACAGCGCCTGACACATTGCGTGTGGTTTAGAGAGCGGAGATCCTCACCGCAGCCGGTCTACACACATCCACTCCTCCCAGGCCACAAAGGCTAATGTAAAACACCACGGGGCATCTACTGACACATGTAAATATATCTGTTAGTGTGCCAGGGCAGGCTGTCTTCAAACCCACTGCGTATTACATTGTCTCTCATATCGGTTGCCAAAGAGTCATCATATCTGTTCACAAATCAGCACACCAGAATGCAAATGATAAAAACAGTGATGAAATCAAAAATACAGTATCACCTCTAGTTCACAGTCCAGCGTTTGAACCTTGATTATAGAATACATCTACATGCTAAACAGTGAAAATGTTCTTTTTAAACATTTGTTTAGACATTTGAGGCAATATTGTTGTTAATTTTCAGGTGCAAAATGAATTTGTGAGAAACATTGAGAATACATCGGAGGAAAACTTGATACAAAAACTGGCAGAGACCAAAGGAACGGGGAAAGAAAGACCAGGTAAATTATAATATTTAATTCATTTACATTGTGTTGTTATGGTTCATGCATGTATCGTTTCCTTATACAGCGATAGCCATTTCTGTTCAGCGAGTGAAGTATTATTCTCTATTCACTTGCTATTTGCAGAACAGCCATCAGGTCGTGGAGATATTGAAAGTTGTGCATTTTCAGTGACTTATCTCTGAAGTGGACAGTCCCGGTTCTGTTGTTGGTAGGCTGTAGGTGCAGGGATAAGAGCAATTAAAGTAGGAGAGGGCCATCAGCATCAATCATAGTAATCTGCAGCAAAGGCAGGCAAGCTTGGCATTCCAGTAAGCATGTGACACTCGGGTTTTGCCCTGCTCACAGACTAAGCAGTCAGAACCACCCTTTTCATAGGAGGTCACAGCTCAACAATGACTCTTGTGTAAACTTTTGCTATGCTGCAATAATCAAAGGAATGCTCCTCAGACGTCTCACCCCACACTCCCTCTTCCTACCCATGCCATGCTTAATTGTTCGTAAATTGAATGCAAGGTTACTTCAGTGATCTTTTTATTCACTAAATCAGTTCCTCTTTCTGTAACCCTTGCACTTGTAAAAGCCCTGTAATTACTCTACTTCTACTGCGGCATGTACTTGTACTACATTACGCCAGGTCAAAGGCACAAAGGGTTCACCTCTGCTGTGTTTGTGTGTACACAAACGATGACCCCTGTGCTCAGGGCCTGTCTGTAAAAAGTGGTGTCCTTCATTTGTTTGGACAGCAGAATTAATTGAGTCTAAAAAACTGTCAGAAAATTCCTTGAGAATCAAGCTGTTCATTAGGGATAGAACAGCAGCTCTGACCCTGTCCGAAAAATAACCTGTCTGTCCTCTGATTAAATGGTTGAACGGATGGCCAGTCCTGCGCCTTTAGAGAGAGAGAGGTTGAATAAACTTTCTATTGCGGAAACAATCCCAAAGTGACACGCTGCGAGGCAGGGGGGTTCTGAGGCTTCAACGATATCCAGCTGAGCTGTCAACTGGCAGTAAGCCAGACACGCAATCCCCCGCCCCTCGCTCTCCCAGTACCATGTGAAGCATATACAATTTAAAAGCCATTCTGCACTGAAGCGTGACGGCATGCTTCCCTCACAGAGAGTAGAAAGAAAAAAAACATCTTCTGTTGTATAAACAACACTGTCTGTGTGTTTATGAGACGTTAAGCTGTTCCTAATGTGTGCCTAGAGTTAGGTAATATTCATGTGTCTGTTACTTGGACTTATTATGACGTCTCTCTGCATAAATATTGTCTGCTATTTTACAGTGATAATCGCAAAGAGACGAGGCCTTTTAAACGGCAACTCATTAACCAATCAAGAGCACACCTCAAACAAGGGTCTTTTCATACATATTTATCAAATCACCAATTACCGCAAAAAGATTGAATGTCATTGACCATGATTGAACTTTGTGAAATGAATGTTTTATGCTATTGCCAATAATGAATCTCGATGAATCAACCAGCATCACTGATATTTCCTCCCGAGGGACAAAACCCGGCAAAGCAGTTCTGTTTTGATTGGCATAGCATGCGCCCGCACAAACACAAACAGTTATTTATGCTGTCACTGCTGATTTGCCAGCGGTGAAGAGGGATGATATTACACAGTAGAGTAGTCATTGATGGGCTCTATCCACTTCAGCTGTCGTGATGCAGGCCTCTCGTGACTCGCTCTGCGCATCACTCTGCAAATGCACACGCCAAACAATGTGTCAGTTCTGTTTGCAACCAATGTCCTCTGGGAAAATGACATTGGAGCATGGACACTGTATGCATTTTAGTAAAGTACCATATTACTAGTTCTGTCGCTTTAGAATCATTGCATTGACGGTCACCTGTTTTCTGAGACTTTTTTTTATTATCACACATTATGTAAATTAAGCCTGTTCTCTGTTCAGCAATTGGACATTGATAATAACCATGGCATGTGGTCTTTGGATGTGGGGCGATGCGACCACACCCAGAGAGCTCTGAATTGCCTTTAGGCCTCCGGACAAACAAATTAAGCACAGAAATCAGTGCCAACCTTCAAAAGTAAATGTTCATGATCCATTTTAATTTCAGTTCACATTAATCGTCATTAAAGTGCTGAAAATAAAGTTTTGTTAATAATTTAGTTTTTTCTACGGTTGGAGCATAGAAAATGCTAAACTACTACAGAAATCAAACTAGCTGAAAATACAGGGTCAGCAGGTTTTATTGGTAATAAGACGTCATAGATTCAGGAAATCTTCTTCCTCTTTTGAAATGAGTGTGTTTTCGCTTGTTTGAGGACATACTATGTGCCAGCTTCATAGGTGAAAATTGCATGTCTTTACTCTGAGCGCAGATTTTAAACACTTGTCATCCTCTAATTTTAGACTTGCTGATCTTATTGTAATAGGTTTAAGTGACTGTGTGGGCATGTTTTGTTTCCGCTCAATCTTCAAACCTGCAGTTAGCCGTGTTGACTTAAGGCCAGTGTTGAAGATTGTGTCCCAGGTTGGGGGTATAGTGTTGCAAGGGAGAGAGTGCTCTCTGTCCCCAGGAGGAAGTGTCACATCTCTGCAGAACCACCAGACATGCAGTTGACTCGGTTATTGACCCTGTCTGCCCTCCGGAACTGGCCCAGCCCTGTTTGTGTACACACTGCGTATGGCACGCCAGAATGCATGTTGCGTGCTTCTCTCTGCCTTTCTCCTGTGTTGTATATTTGTAATTCTTGCGTGATGTACTCTCGCTGCAGTCCGAGCAGTGAATCAGTGACCCTTTCTGTGCCAAATGAACTTCAATTATTCTTTGTCTCATTAGGACCAATAGAGTTTGAGGAGTGCAATATAGCGATGGCTACTGAAGGTCAGTCCTGTCATGAAATATAAGATATTTCTTCTGATTTTATTCTCATGATTATTGTGAATATTGTTTGAACCTTTTTATTAAGGTGCTAAACCAAGAAAGCGAAAACCTTTTGGAATCCCTGGACGCAGGAAAGACAAGGACACAGACTCTACGTGAGTTAAGAAAGTTTATTTTATTTTCGTGTTATGTGGGTTTTAGTGCATTCTCGTTCACTTTTCTTGTTTTTATTATTTTAATGAGAGCTGGTGGAGCTAAACAGAGGAACTGTTGTTTTAATACTCGTCATTGTGCAGCACTTTGGACACACTGTTGTTTATAAAATGAAATATCTTATTCGTTTGCTCCTTTTCCTTTCAGAGAATCGACAGAAGTTGAAACTGCTGTGAGTATTTTAGTTTTGTTTTTCATAATATCTGCATTTTACGCATCATTTTGTTGCATAGCTATAGACCGAACTGTCCTCCCTTTTTTATTTGAGTTTCCGACTGTCTTTTGTCTTTTCTTTGTTTATAGAACACGGCCAATGGTGCTCCTCCAGGATACTACGGGGCCATAGACATCCAGAACGCAGTAAGCACCCGCACGCACTCACAATGGGAGAAGGAAGGATTACATGCAGTACCACATGTGGAAACAGTGTGAAAAAAATATACTGACAGAATGCATTTCAAATTGAGGATTATTTATTTTTCAGAATGTCCCTCAAGTCGATGCCGAGGGCTTTTGTATAAGGCCAGAAGAAAATGAAAACAATATCCTTTTTGCCGTATACAATGCATGTTGTTTTTACTTTGTTATTATTGCGGTTTGTTTGGTTTTCTTGTTCCCATTTCTTAACGACTTTGCTCACGTGCCAAAGAAAACTCCTTTTACTCGTCCAGCGATTCAGAGGATGAGGATGAACCACGAAAGTTTCACGTGGAAATCAAGCCCGTTCAACCAAACAACGGGATGCACCAGAACCGAGCCACTATTGACGAGCTAAAAGCCTCCATTGGAAACATCATTCTTTCCCCCTCCACCTCGGTGAGAAACCTTCACCCAAAACAACTGCGGCGCTGCGACACTAGAGGGCGACAGCGGCATGTCTAACCTAATTGGGAACACACTGACTGTCTTAAGCTCTTAACCCCGCCTTAACCCAGCAGATATTATCCAGTTTGGCATTAACCTAAAAGTCTATGAGAAAAGAAGCAACAAAAAATGGATGAAAAAGCAGCAAAAAAGTGACAAAAATTAGTGAAAACTCAACAAAAACAGACAAAAACGGGATAAAAATGAGACATAAACAAGATACAAACAAATATGAAAACGCAGCAAATAAGCCACAAAAAACTGAGATCATCAGGGCAACAGCGCGAGGAAAAGGATCCGTTTAGATCAGTTTAGCAGATTTTAGATTTCAAATGAGGCCCTGGCGGGGGTTAAGACGTTAATCCATACTCTTTATATGCATTGACTATAGACATGAAAAAGTAAATGACTAATGTAATAAGATTTTTATGTAAATAACAAAATATTTATTGTTACTAATTTTCTAAGTCAGAAGATTAGGCTATTAGTGGACAAATCTGGAACCTATATACCTAGAGGTTAAACTATGTCAAAATGTTGTGGAAATGTTTCTATACTTCTTTTAATGTAGTTTTGTAAAAAGCAGCTTGGACCAAAAAAAGTCAAAGCTACTGTCACTCTGTTGTTGCTGATGTTATTGCAGGGGCCTGGAGAGTTCAGTGTCGTGAAGGTTCTAGTAAATCCACACAGCCGTCTCTGACTGCACATTAATGTCACGGCACCTTCCTCGAACCACTCGCTCTCACTCTGCTGCACTTTGAGCCCTTTTTAACCTTTTTTTATTTTCATTCTGTAATAACTAAGATTCAGAATTATTGCTGATGTTTACATGTTGCATTGTGCATGAGTTTATGATTTAAGGTAAATGTTATTTAGGCTTAATGAAGTCAATTTCTCGTTTTTAGACGGCACCGGGAACGGCACTAGTTCAACAGGGTTTGGCAAGATTAAGAGCATTGAATCATTTTTAAACCCACACAATTTACAGTTTACGGTTTCATTTAATTTACCTGTTGGAAAAATGCAGCCATCATTATAAAACGGAATCCACATGTTCACTGTTTGCCTCTTCCATTTCCCTTTTCGTCAAACAGAAAACCTTTTGTGGTAATCTTTTATGCTATACATCTGAGGTGGTGACAAATATTCCATCTGGTGTGAATTATTTGGTGTCTTTTTTTTTAGCTCTCCTCCCGTTAGCCTCCCCCTCTGCAGCGCTGTGCCTTTACTGAAACAGAGATGGAAGTTGTGAGAGTGTGTGTGGCCGGGCAGAGCCGTAATTGAACCCATTTGCTGCTTAGCGCCCGTGGGACTAAACTATGGCCCTCGCAGTGCCGCGGTGGTTAAACGATTTCGCTGTGATCCTTTGTCCCGCTTGGTTTCAGTTATTTTCTGACAACACTTAAACTTTTTTCCTCCGATAAATAAATTCTCGAGTGAAATGTGCCGTGTTTACATTTTGCTGGTGGCCCACAGAAGTAAATCTCATCTTGAACTGTGTGAATGGCTGATTTATGCCTAAAGGTAAAGTAGCCTAACACACGCGGCATAGTCTTGGAGCGATGGTGTGGAGTTCTTGCCTTGTTGAAACTTCATCTTGTTTTTA
The DNA here is from genome assembly GCA_007210695.1 of Neogobius melanostomus. Classification (NCBI taxonomy): domain Eukaryota; kingdom Metazoa; phylum Chordata; class Actinopteri; order Gobiiformes; family Gobiidae; genus Neogobius; species Neogobius melanostomus. Next base: position 1,039,955 of record VHKM01000393.1, read on the forward strand.
TCTCTGGAATGTGTTTACAAAAATGTAATCTTTACCCTTGAAGAGGAACGTGACCCATTTTAATTCGTTTTTATTTACATATATTTACATATGCATTTTGAATTAGTCCAAACTTATTCCTAACTTTCCAAACTTATTTCCAACATCTCAATTCTTCACAGGGATGTATTTACAGGCACGTTTCACAACTTTCAGGAAGCAATACAGTAAACAACAGCAGCTAGCTGCTAGACAACATTCAGTAAAATGTTTTATAATTAGATGCACAGAGGGAGTTTTTCTTAAACGTCTGCTTTTACTGAAGGACCAAATCAATTTAATTCCATGACTATAAAAAAGGTATAGGGCATATAAATATTTATTTTTGATTCACGTAATATTTTTATGATCCTAACTTCATTTTGTTCTCAATCTTTCAACATTTCCTGCTGTGTCAGTGTTAATGCTGAACAGTGGTGAAAGAAGTGCTCAATATTCTAAAAGTGCAGATACAGGACCAAAAATGTACAAAGTATTTAACCCTAACCCTAAGTATTTAAGAGTTCAATGTGCAGGATTTTTTAAAATCATTTGAATCAAACCAGGTCTAAACGAGTAAACCACTAAAACTATACTAGGTCTAAACCAGGTCTAAACTAGGTCTAAACCTGGTCTTAACAAGGTCTAAAGGACAAAACCACTAAACCAAGTCTAAACTGGGACTAAACCAGTTCATCGTAGAGAGAAATAAAATACTTTTACTTTTAACCCAATTTAAAAATGTAGTGGAGTAGAAAGTACAGATGCAGGCTCTAAAATGTAGTGAAGAAAAACAAAAGTAAAATATACTTAAATAAAGTAAAAGTACCTATGATTTGTACTTTTTACCTGTACTTTTTACTTTGTTATTTTCCACCACTGATGCTGAAGGTGTATTTTTTTTTTAAAGTGCTGCTGCTTACAATTGTTTTAACCTGTCATTAACTCTAACAGCAGTTTTCTCGTTTCTTGTGTAGGGCCAGATGCGGAGAAACCAGTCCAGTGAGTATTTTTTCTGTCTATCCGACCTTCGTGGAGCTCTGTCAAACTCCACGTCTGTGAAAAGGCTTGACTGCCTAACCCTTCAAGTCCATATTTCCTGGACGGAGTTGTTTTTAAAAATAAAAAAAATCCTAGCTGCTCGTCAAAAGCAACAAATCCCCCAAAAGTAATTTGTTCTTTTCTAGAGTTTTTAGAGAATATTTCCCAACTTAAATAGGTATCTGTAACATTCCAGGATTTTTCATTTTCTACTTGTTTCGAAAATATAATTTTTTTCACCATTTGATTTATGAACCGCAGCAATTCTCCTCTGATAGCTGTAAACTTTACTTTACACACACGTAGGGCACACAGGAGCCATGATAAAGATTGGCCGTGGTAAGTACATCATTGATCTACTCCCTGCCTACCTCTCCATTGAAAATAATTCACAATACTGCTCTACTCTCTTGGTTTACAAAGGGTTCACCACTGCAGCTACCTGTCATTATAACTAACATGGCTGACATTTGATACAAGTTTGTATTATTATTTGCGTTTTCTACATTTTCAGAATAACCGCTGCTTTCACTTTATAACACTTTGGAAAGGGGCAAAATTACGTAAAGTTTTCCTTTTTTTTTTTTTTTCCTACCCCATTTACGAAGTTTTTCAGTTCAACAAAATGTACTTATTTGAGTAAGATCAACAGGTGTGTACGTGTTGAGGTTGTAACCTGAATCTTACTGCATATAATTCCTCTGTGGGCCTTGTGGTTTATATAACTTCTATGTAACTTTTTGTTCAGATTTGTTTTATTTACTTATGACTATTGTTTGTACTGACTCGACCCTGTATGTCTGATTTGTTTCTCTTAGATGATGAACTAGGAAAAAGCAAAGGACCATCATCATGCGAGTAAGAATTGTTCTTTTTCTTTCTCATACCCAATTGTCCCTTTCACCAACATTGTATTTTTTTATATATATTTAGGCACATGAACAATGACCTGTTATCGCTCGACCCATTCAGCCCAAACGTTGCAGCAGGCTCCTCTTCATCCACGTCCTCTACAACAGGTGCGTGTTGTAAGTGTTCAAAGTTTAATTAGGTGCCCAAACGTTGCAGCTTAACTTCAGTGCTATGGACATTAGGAACGTAGATTTTTCTTCTTTCATTATTATTTGATGTTTTCTTTCCTGATTTTGGTTCCTTGGATCAGTTTTTTCCAACCAAGCGTACAGGGACCCCTGGCAGTACACAAGTGCATTTTTTGCTGAAACACAATTATATTTAAAATGTTGCTAAAGGTTGTACCCAGTTTTCTTTAGTTTGACAATTTTTGTGATGTTTATAGTTTCACTTCCATATTGGACACCGACAGACGGCATCTCGTCATAGAAGGGGGCGTGGCTTCGCCGAGGGGGAAAACAGAATCTTTTGGGAAACACAATGTTTCATTCTTTTTAGCCATTTTCTGGTGGAATATGAACTTATTTATCACACATAAATAAAGTCAAGTCTAAATCGGTTCCATGTGGATATTTTTTCACCGCAGATTAAGTAGAAGTGAAAAAACGGCAGTCGTAGCTAGCGTTAGCATGTAGCATGATGCTAACATGAATCATCATGTTAGCATCATGCTACATGCTAACATGAATTAACATGAATCATCATGAATTTATGTATTCATGCTAACGGAGAATACATAAATATTATCCGTTATTTATCTAATTATGGGCTGTTGAACCACTTTGCGCCTCTCCATGTCTTTGTATCTTTATTGGGTAGAAAACTATATCAATAATTCTGCATTTTGTTAAAGTAGTTTTTGAATAATTGGAGAAAGTTAAGATTTTTCTTTGTTTTCCCCTTTAATTGTTTCAAACATGACCATATAGGGCAATTCCAGAGATGCCGTCTGTAATTATATCAATCGCAAATGAGTCAAACTATGGAAATTACCTTTATCTTTGTCACTTCCTGTCAGCAGCTTAAAAAATAGAATAAAAATAACTTTTCTGCCCAACATTTCTCTATAAAAATGTTGCTTCACTGAAGTAAAATGATAATTATTTACTTACAACAGATGTTATTCATCTAAATAAGTCATATTTTCAAAAGCAATAAAATCTCTCATTATGCACTTTAACAGGGGGTCCTCAGAATAATTACAGATTATATAAACAAGGTGCAGCTGAATAGCATTTGAATGTTTTGCAAGGAAAGCTATTATTATTACAACTTTATTTTTTACTTAAAAAAATAGTTGATTTAGTTCACTTTCCAAATAATTGTGAGGTCACTTGAGCTGCGAGAACTTGGAGTATAAACGAAAGGCCCGAGGGGTACATCTGAAGAACCTTAGCCTTAGACTATTAAGTGTTGAGTTTAGTGCTTCTTATGGCTTGCACATTACACCTGTGTTAAAAGAGGGTGACATTAGCACTGACCCGTTGCCTAGGCTAAGCATAATCCACAGTTAATTGGCACCTAGTTAAGGTCAGCAGGTCAGCAATAAAACCCACCAGCACGTATGTTGTCAAACAGTCTCTCATTACTGTCGAAGGTCACAGCTTAAAAGTCAAAAGAGCATCAGCGAGTGCCCACACTGAAGAGAATTAGGCCTAGTGCTTTTAGCTGGTTTAATCTCTCTACATTGTATTACCAGCTTCACCTGCACACATGACACTGAACTATGAACTGCTCCACAGATTGAGCGAGCGTTTTTTGTCTTAAATAATGTACTGATTTTATGTTACTTTATGTGTATTTATTTATGTTTATTTTGGCTTTTTGTCAGATTTAGCCTTTCTTTTCCTCCCAAATCCTTCGTCTCCAACATTTTTGGTAAATGAGTGCGATGATGTTTTTCTTGCCGAAACACCAGGTAAAATATGGCTTCAGAAGTCGTCCATGCTGATGAACTGTTTGGTCATTTTATTCCTTCAATATAGGGCTAACGTGTGGCTTTAAGCATGTCTTAACAAAGTTCATTTTGCGTATTTATTGCTTGACACCATAATGTCAGACCAAGTGAAAAGCCTAATCAAACAATAAACAAATTCAAGTTTCATCCAGGCCCACTGTTAGGCGTTCATCAAAGCCACATTCACACATGATTTTTGGAAGGAAACCCTGACTTTACCAGACTTTAGCCTGCTGGGGGCGCATGTGTGAATGTGGCTCATGTTACATCTTTTTATGGCATGTTAATACAATTGTAGGTTTTTATAATACATTTCCATAATTTTACAATACAGGGAGACTGGAATTACGATGTCTGCTTATGGTCTTGTGATGTCTAATGTCCAGATTAAATATTGTGTGCTGTTTGTGGTAAAGCTTGTACTTAAATAAAAACGTATGCTATAATTACATAATCGCAAACTAATCCAACAATATGACTGTTTAAAAGCAGGTTCTACCTTGAAAGTCTGCTCTGTATTCTATCTACAATGACATGAACCTTTCCTCATTCGTGAAACTATTACTATCATATGTAATGTTCGTCTGCTTAACTCTGTTGTGCATCTGTTGCATCCCATCATCAACTCTGCGCTCCTCTCAGCGGACGCTGCGCTGCAGCACAAGTGCTCTCCGTCACTGGCGAAGATCCAGCCGACCAAAGATGTCGCCTCGTTCTCATCTTCCACTTCCTCTCCATGGGATTCGCCCGAAGAGCCTTTCCAAGCACTCAAACTTGCACCGGCCCGAGCCCACAGCGCTCCCATAACCCTGCCCGCAGACGACCCCATCAAGAGCCCGGTCGCCCACAGTCCGCCAAAGAGCGTGGATGCCTTTTCCACTGTGTGTTGGTCCCAAAGCCAGTGGATTGCCTTCAATGACAGTTTTGCTCCGGTTCGACACCAAAGCTCCGGCCCCACGATGAAGGATCCCCCGCGCCCCTTCCCCAGCTCTGGCCGGTCGAGCCGTTTCCTGTCAGATGAGTCGTCTGAAGCCCATGGCAAAGTGTTGGCCACTCCAAACGATTGCCTCAACTGTTTCTCAGACGTCTTCTGTGGCGTCAGTGATAAACCAGCAGCTTCAGCAAACATAACATTTAATGGTAACCTTGCATCGTGAGGCAGGAAAGTTGCCTAAAGTGGAATGTTCATATTGTGTTTAATTTTGGCTGTTTCATGTTCAGTTCAATTGTTCAGTTCAGTGTTTTACTGTTTGGACTTTTTGTTGTTGTTGTTGTTTATTTGTTTCTTGGTATATTTTTTGCATCCCAGCCTTTGAGATTGAATGTTTGTTGATCATTTTGATGTGTGTTGCATGTTTTCTAAAAGCCTGGTTTCAACATGTGTGGCTAATTTGTTATTTGTTTCCTTGTTGATCATACATTTCTTATGTGCTTTTTTTTTTAAACAGTGCCCCCACCCAACCGACCGACCACCCCTCTGATAGCTGGAGCTCTGATGCCTCCGCCTCGGCCTTCCTCCAGACCCAAGCTCCCCACAGGAAAGCTCACAGGCATTAATGAAATTGTGCGTTGACATGCAGTCAATAAACTTTATAGATCCTAAAGAAAGGATTAGGTCTGCCAGATATTGGAAAAAGTAATGCATTCATGATTCATGATTTGCCATTTATTTCTAAATTATATTCAGCTCACTCTGCACAGTTTAAATCACTTCTGAAACGGCAATACTCAAGAGAAAACTTAAATGTTAACTGCTCAACTAAAACAGATTTATCTAGACTTACATAATTATGTGATGTTGATTAGATTGTAATTATACATTCCTAGTACTGATGTTTACAGAGACTAATTGAAATCGTCTAAACTGTTAGGTCCGACCGTTCAGTCCACCTAAGATCAATGCCAGCCCGCCTCCTCCTGCACCCCTGGCCCGAGCGGAGAGTTCGTCCTCCTTGTCTTCGAATGCGTCGCTTAGTGCAGGAAACACTCCGACTGTCGGTGAGTTCCTGGTCTAGATACTCAATCCTCCTGTTGCCACAGGTTTTAACCTTCGTGTGATCCCTCAATTTTGCACCCTTTCAAGACCCAAATGTAAAAACAAATTACACTCCAAAAAGAGCCTTAAAATTACTATACATTCAAAAGAAATCCTGCTTCTTTTTACAAAAATCTTTAGTGGCTTTTGGGTCATTTTGTTGGGCTGCAGCTCCAAATGACCCAAAAGCCACACAAGGGATCATTTTCTCATCCCACTCTTGAGTTGAAGCCAATCCTCTTTTTTTCTGTTTTTATTTTATTCATTTAAGAGATTAGACTATTCTGCTGCATTTGCCTGGTTTAAAATTCTTACTGCACATTTGTGTTTCATTATCTCCTTTTGCCCTTTTGTCGTTGCTTTGACATAAACTGGATGATTTATGCAAATTCAATCTTCTGGCAGAAATCTCCTCTCTGTGTACCTCTCATAGTGTCTGTTCATGATTCAAATGCACATTTGGCTTTTCTTTATTCTTTATAAATTCTGTATTCTTCCTCTAACCTTTTTTTCATAGTACAAGCTGTAGTTCTAACTCTCAGCTTGTACTATGTTTTTATATTAATCTGCACTGTTTATGTAAAATACTGCAGTATTTTACTGCAGTTTATGTAAAATACTGCAGTGAAATACATGTTTGTATTTCACTGCAGTAAACTTAGTGAAACTTCTGAAATACACGCCTGCATTATCAAATCTGTGGAGTCCTGAAGTATGAAACACTATAAAGTATAAAGTTGTCATGATACAACAAACTCTAATAGTTCTCCTTTTCAGGAACTTCACGTGGTCCCAGTCCTGTGACACTGGGATCCCTAGATGCTTTACCCATCGCCGTAGCCTTCACTGAGACGGTTAATGCTTACTTCAAAGGCGCTGATCCTTCCAAGTGAGTCTCGAATAACCTGCAAACATAAACGTGAAAACTGCAGACAAATATTCTCAAGCCGTTTTGTGCCAGGTCGTTTAACAATCAAGTACAGATGATGGATTAAGAAATGTCTACAATGAAAAACTCCTGTGCGGCTCAGAGCTGATATTAAACATGAACATTAAGGTCCTGATTTACTAAGCGTTTGCACATGCACAAAACGGTGTGGCCAAACTCACACTATCTGAATCTCGTCATTTAAATATTTCAGATTTCCGCCACTAATAAAATACAAAATAATGATAAATCAGGTGCAACATGCATAAAATATCATGTGCTGATGTTAAGTAGTAGCAATTTGGCCCTAAATGTTTTAAAGTTTTAAACCTGACAGCCCCACTGCATACACTGTTAAACGGTTAGTTAGCACAGTTGCACGTCCCCATTTCATGCTGCACATGTGTGACATGTTTTCCTTTCGTCTGACACCATTCTTTCAGTGTGGATAACATACATGGGGCAGATTATAGTGCGAGACAGAGAAAACATACAGCCTTTTATTAGTTAACTGCTGTTAAATTGCTGCTGTGAAAGGGATTAGCAAATGGAACATTTCAGGACCAATGCAGTATAGACGCTGTAGGATGTCACCACAGCCAAAGCTCAATCTGAAGTCTTACACAACAAAGTCAACGGCACTTATTCGCTTCAGAGAGGAAATATTATTTTAACTCTGAGACTGTTTTATATTTGAAATGTGAAAGGATTGTCATGTTATATCCAACAGGTGCATAGTGAAGATAACTGGAGACATGACACTGTCGTTCCCCATGGGCATTATCAAGGTTTTTACCACAAACCCGTCCCCAGCCACTCTCACCTTCAAACTGATGAACACCAGCCGGCTCGAGCAGATCCTCCCAAACCAGCAGCTTCTCCACAGGTGAGCGTTTCTCTCTGGAATTACGGGCCTGTGTTGAGCCTGTGCGCTTGTTTCGGCCAGCGTTTAAGTGAAAGAGAGATGTCTGCGAGAGAACTGAGGGATTGTAGACCGTCAGTGGGAGGAAATTTAATTAGTAATCTGACATAAACCTATCATTAAACTGTCAGGCAAATATTTTCCACCACACGCTAACGACCAGGCTCTCAACAGTCCATGCCTCATCTGAACAACTTTACACTCCTAAATAACACTGAACGCATAATCATGTCTCACAAATTCGATGTCAAAAATCGTGTTGTTTACCATTCACCATTTTCAATTCCAACTGGAGCGCTTAACATTTTTACTAGGTTAGTTGTTTTTTTAAGACCATTCGCCATAAACAAGCCATAGTTCTTTTCCAAGGGTGTAAGTATAAACAACGTGGAGCCTTTTTTACGCATGCTGAAGAGTTTGTTTATGTTTTGCCTTCAGTGATTCTTCTCAAAGCAACTCGGATTGCAAGGGCTATTGTTTCAACATGCAAGCGCTAATGTCCTATCTCAGGAAGGTCTCTGAACAGAACCCCTCGGCGTCCTACTTCAACGTTGACATACTGAAATACCAGGTCAGTAATGGTCGCGGTTCTATTCCGAACTCCTGTAGATCTTATTGAACTCCAAATGGGCCATGTTTTCCCTGTTTGCCATCTAGGTGCTTACTGATGGGATCCTCTCCACTCCCCTCAACCTCGCGGTGTACTGGAAGTGCACACCGAGCACTACAGACCTGAGGTTGGACTACCGCTACAACCCAGACTCCATGACTTCCCCGGGCCCGCTGACCAACGTCCAGATACTAGTGCCTGTGGATGGCGGGGTGACTGGCATGCAGTCAATCCCCAACTCTGTCTGGTGAGGAGAGACACGGATTCAAACTTAGAGTCTACACTGAGCTATAGCTTCATCATAAGTCACTAAAACGTTTTTGTTTTGTTTTTTTCCGAAGGAATTCTGAGCAGAATAAGTGTTTGTGGAAGCTAAACGACATCTCAGACAAGGTTGATAATGATGGTAAGGATTCACAGTCATTTCAAAGGAGCTTTACCTGATGTTTTGTTTTGCTTCTGAAATTCATTTGTCTGCAGAGATTTGTGGAAAATAAATGAAAGTTGCATGTGGTCTGCATTAGTAACTCTCACAACCCTGATGCTGTTTGCAGGATTGTTACTGTAAGCGTTACCCTGCTTGCACGCGCCTCTCTGACACTTGTGAAACATGCCTACAGTATAATCTTATCCCTCAAAACCTATGAAGAAGCATGATGTTCACTGCTAACTGTTTACCTTACCTTTACCTTGTTTACCTTAATAAATCCTTTTCGTAATCCCTCTGGGGGTAATACAAGTGACTGGGGTGTCTTTCATCTCCCCCTGGTGTCTCTTGGCAGAAAACCACTCTTGCAACTTTCCCGGCACCGGCTCGGAGGTGCAATACACACTAATGGAATCACAAAGAAGAAGCTAACTGGCTAACGGGCGAAAAAAGTGAAAACAATTATCTCCATTGTGTAATTGGGTTGTGCACAATGTACAATATCCCTCTCCCTGTTTGTCTTTTCTGTAGTATTTAATCTCACGGACAATTAATGAGTAGAAAAAAAACGCAACATGAGACGACAGTGGCACATTAAGGCCTCTAGGGGCATGAGTTACTTAGTTCTGCTTTAAGAAAGTTAGGACTTGTTGGATGCTGTATGAATACTTGTGCACGCCCCACTTTTCACTTTTCTATTTTTTGAAAAATAACAGAGTCACGTATCTTGAATGTAATAATACACCTTGAACTTTCGCACATTTTCTCATGTTTACAACCATAAACATTGAATTTTTTTACTGAAAGTTCATACACAAGTAACAGACAACTGTGAAGTGAAAGCGAAATGATACATGATTCTGTTATTTTTCAAAAAATAGAAAAGTGAAAAGTGGGGCGTGCATAAGTATTCATACAGCATTTTCGGAGTGCATTAAATTGCCTTTATAACATTCCTAATGACTGCAGAATGTTCACACCTTACCCTAACCATTAAATAGAGGCCACCTGTGTGTAATCTACTCTCAGTATAATTACAGCTGTTCTGTGAGGGCCTCAGAGCTATGGTCAGAGTGTATTGGCCACTAAACAACATCATGAAGGCCAAGGAGCACACCAGAGAGGTCAGGGATAAAGCTGTGGAGAGGTTTAAAGCAGCGTTAAGTTATACAAAGATTTCCCAAGATTTGAACATCTCACGGAGCACTGTTCAATCCATCATTCTGAAATGGAAAGAGTATAGCACCACTGTGAACTTACCAAGACACGGGCGTCCACCTAAACTAACAGACCGAACAAGGAGAGCACTGGTCAGAAATGTAACCAAGTGCCCCAAGATAACTCTGGAGGAGCTGCGACATACTGCCGCTGAGCTGGGGGAATCTGTACATGGGACAACTATAAGTCGTACGCTACACAAATCTGGCCTTCATGGGCGAGTGGCAAGAAGAAAGCCATTATTGAAAGGAGGCCATAAGAAATCCCGTTTGAAGTTTGCTAGTAGTCATATGGAGGACACAGCTACCATGTGGAAGAAGGTGCTTTGGTCAGATGAGACAAAAATTTAACTTTTTGGCCCAAATGCAAAACATTATGTATGACGCAAACCTAACACTGCTCATCGTCCTGAGTGCACCATCCCCAGTGTCAAATATGGTGGGGGGAGCATCATGCTATGGGGCAGCTTTTCCTCAGCGGGGACTGGGAAGATTGTAAGAATAGTTGGGAAGATGGATGGAGCCAAATACAGAGACATTTTGGAGGAAAACCTGCTGGAGTCAGCAAGAGAATTGAGGCTGGGGTGGAGATTCACCTTCCAGCAGGACAATGACCCTAAACACAAAGCTAAATCTACAATGGAATGGTTTAAAAACAAACATATTAATGTGTTAGAATGGCCCAGTCAAAGTCCTGACCTAAATCCTATTGAAAATCTGTGGAAAGACCTGAAAACTGCTGTTCACAAATGCTCTCAAAACAAGAATTAAAATGTAACTAAATTAGGATTATCATAACAACTGCACATTTTTAAGTTTTAATGAAGTCTTGTCTCTTTTTTTTTGGGGGGGGGGGGGGGGGTGAAAAATATGTAAATCTCAGTTAAATTAAATACAAAAAAATGGACAGTGTGTCAACTCGCATTGCAATAAAGATAATTTGACAATGTACTGTGCAGCCCTAATTTGTGGCCAAAACACAAATCTGCCCGTGTTTTTTTTTTGGCTTTGTGTTCATGACAAGTTCTCTATTGAATCACTGTAAGCTAGAATTCAAATTATTTCCATAGAGACACTCAGGGTGATGATCAGGATTTATTTGTGCTTGACCAAAGGTTCTGGATCGCTAAGGGCCAAGTTTGAGCTCTCAAATGGCCCGTCGACCCCCTCCACTCTGGCGGTGCAGTTTATGAACGAAGGGAGCACGCTGTCGGGAGTGGACATGGAGCTGCAGGGCTCGGGTTACAGACTGTCTCTTATTAAGAAGAGATTTGCAACAGGTTGGTTGGATTTTTCAATCAGTGTGTGTTTTTTTTTTCATACAAACTCTGGATTTGTATCTGTGTTTGTAGGGCGCTACATGGCAGATTGCTGAGGGGACTGTTCCGGTCGTTGCCTGAAGCCAATTATGAATCCACCCCAGCTCAGGAGAACTTTGCCTTGGAAAGTGGGAGTCTCACTACAATGAAGCAGCACTGAGTAATGAACACTGTGTAAGAGACGAAAGAAAAGAAACTAATTAGGAAAGTGTTGAAATGAAGTATAATGAGCTGTTTGATCAATACACTTTAGTATAGAAACTGATTATGAATTAGATATACTATCTAATGTGCACTAACAATCCTTACTTAACAATGCCGCATGAAAGAAAACAGTGTGTGTCTCCGATTCTAACTGTAAATGTCAAATCCAAAACTTGACCTACTCAAATATATTTTCACATATGTCTTTCTCTTTATGGCACAATATCAATTAATGCTGTTTTCACTAATGCAAAAAATCTGACCTCAGTGCCTGTTACTGTGTTACTGTGGATCAAAATCAAGGTGTTTGGCTCAGAGTTGAGTTTACAGATTTTAAGCTACATTTCTCTGTGGTAAGATGTGATTTCCTGATTGCCGTTAAATGGGACCGGTGCAGTGATTAGTCTGGTTAAATTATCCAATAGATTTGTCTCACAGTAAAAAAAATCAAGGGATTTTACTCTTACTTTTGCCATGTTTTTGGCACTGGGTGCCCCAATATGTTAGATGTGCCTGAATCAGCCTTTGTCTAGTGGTTTTCTAATGAGGCCAACGCCAAACATTGTGCCAGTTATGTTTTTACTTCTTTATCGGATACTGAAGGGAAAATGCCTCAACTTTACTTTTACAACAGTCTTCCAAAAGTGAAAGAATCCTGTTGCCTCTAGAAGCTGTTTTGATTGTTCTCTTTTTTATAACTTAATCCAGCTCAAGTGCACAGCAGATGTGTGCAACCGTAGCACCAAATACATTAATAAATGCCTTATCACTAATGCAGGCCATTGGCTAATCCAATGTTGTAGGTGGGTACCGTCAGAAGATGCTGGAGGAAAGCACATTCTAATAACATAAAGCACAAGCACCAAGCTGTTGGTGTGGATATACTTTCTGTTGGGCTTCAGGGTTTGTAATTACAACACTTAATCATTGCTTTGACCTTTGTGTCTGCAGGACGTCCAGTGGTTTGTGTAGCAACACTTTAAGCAGGACACAAAGGTGGTTATTGACAGTTAAGACATTGTGTTAATTATTCATACAGCTGTGCCTGGTTGCAGCACTAAATGTAAATCAGCCATAATTTGAAAAGTGAACTTAAGTTTATATCAAATCATCTGAGATTTGAACAATAGAGTGATTTGCTTGGTTGAGAAGAGAAAAAAAAAATTATAGCAAGCTGGTTCTTGCTATCTCTCTTGATTTAAATTCACAAAGCTTCTTCTCACTTTCACAATAATGTTTTTCTTAACTTTCTTGTAACAAACCAAATTTATTGGAGATAAAACAATGTGTAAATGATTGTCAAAATGTACATTTTTACCAATATCTTTGCCACTGTGTCTTTATGATTTTTGCATTGTGTCTGTATTAAATGTGTAATATATAACTATATGCAAATATATATATAAAAAAAATCAAATTCAAAAGTGTCTTTTGCCATTTATTTGTTTACACTGTGTGTGTTCGTTTCATTCACAGTAGGTGTATGAAGATAAAAATCAAGGCAAAGCTTTGTCCTCTCTGATGTGCACCATGTTTACTGAAAAACATACTGCATCACATTGTAATCCTCAGATCCTTCTCCATATTTCAAAGACCAAGGTACATAAAAGCCAATGCTCAATCTGACAAACATAATCAGCGGAGATGGGGGAATGTCTCATAATTGTATTCATGTACTATTTAGACTAAAAAGGACAACGCAAACTATAATTACCACAGCTATGCTCAGCTCTACAGCTGTAACCACTCACCTGAATGGGAGCAAACATTTACCACACTAATTAAGCGTGGATACGTACACATTTATTAACCACTGATCAGAAGCTTAAAAGCATGTCAATAGAATCTTAAACCTTTAGCATGATAAACAAATCTTATCTTCTTGCAGATTTGTCCACCTACATTGACATGTTTGTCCATTGCCCCACAGGAGCTATAGTATTGAGTTATTTCTCCTGACAGACAGAAGCTCCCACCTCAGTAACTTTTATGGACAATTGATAACTGATATGCTCATTTGATCTCAGAGGTCAACAAGGAGAAAACCATCTGCACAAACAAGAGACGCTAAGGTTTATTACAGCTCTACAGATTCCTCACCTTCACGTCTTCACTGATCCCCAAAGACCTTTTAAAATAACTCAGTTACTGTCAGACTTGGAGCATTTTTTTCAACTCAACCAAAAGGTCATCTATAGGTTAAGACCACTGACCAAAATATGAACGCAATTCCTGGCAGGCAGGTGTAAAGGAAAGATGTGAATGATTAAAACAAAAACAAAAAAAACATCAAATCCCTTCAAAGCTACGCTGCAGATGGACCGGCCAAAGCCTATCCTATTATTGAAGACGTGATAAAAGCTATTTATCATACTGTATTATAATAATAATGGGTATCTTTTAATTTTGTTGTACAGTTGTTGTATAATGACAAATAAAGCACCTTAACCTGTAGTGTTTCCAACAAGTCTCTCTTAAAACGTAATGTTATGGAGTCAGTCGGACGTGTAGGTGACTCTGAGATTGAGGGCAAAGATGTGTCTCCTCCGAGAGTCTCTTCACTGAGCGGCCCTGGGGACTGGGAGCTTCCGTGCCACGTTCACAGAGGCATGTCACAGGCTATTTGTCACCGTAGGCATGTGTGTAAATCTAAGTGTCTTTGGGGGAGGGGGCAAGGCCAATGGTCAAGACTTAAATCTTGGGTAGTCCTCAACACCGGTGGGCCTATGGAGTTTACTGTAGCCTATACTGGCCTTTCCTATACTGTATGTGTAACTGTAAAGATGTTAGACAGATGTGGATGATCGTTATACCCAGGGAACCGTTATGAGTCAGCAGGGGACGGACACACAAGCTCTCAGTCTTCTTGAGAGGAAATGTTCTGTTCATAAATATTTACAGTTTGCTAATTAAAAGAATGTGTGTGTCTTGGATTGAGAGGGTTCTTTAAACAGTGAGATCATATGGAGTCTCTGTGTTGTGATCTGCCCTTTGTTCATTAGTGCCAAGTGAAATGAGCTGCTTCTCTGGAAAGGGCATTCACATCCAGGTTTGACCCTGTTTGGTACTGGACCTGTGTTTATTGCAATGAGTTTTTGTATGAAAGATGTCTGCTGTAAAGATGGAGAGAGGAGATATTATATCATATTCCGTATTGATTTTAAAAGGTGTTATGTGTGAAGTGAGGTGCAAAGAATAGTAGCTAGAGTTTTTTGGAAATTATTTACTAAGTGTGTGCTAAAGAGGAGCAAAAAGCAGGTGCAGTTGAGATATGTGCTTCTCAAGAACGCGAAAAGGCTGCTGCACAAACTCAGTGGATGTAATTCATATTTAACACAGGGCAAATTTACTACATTGCACAAAATTTTAGGTGGAGACAATGCAAATGATATTGTTTAGCTGGCGTGGGTTCGCCTATAGAAAAAACACTTTGGCCTTGGCTCTCCTGTCTATTCCATTGAACTGGAGCAGTTCAAAGCTGCTGTCCATGTCCTTTATTAGTTATCTCTATTTTGTTTAATGAACAAATTGATTTGTCCTCTGCATTTCACCCAACTGACAGCAGCACCTGGGACCCATCTCTAGAGCTTGAATTAGGTTGGAGGAAGCTTGAGGACTACCCTACTGTGCACGTTTTTGAGTTGTTGGGGCATGGGGTAAACTCTCAGGAGAAACCCTCCCAGACCCAAAGAGAGCAAACTCCATATGATAGGCCCGCGTGCTCCAGGAATTGAACCCGAGTCCATCTTCGTGTGCGGGAAGTGCGTTTGGATGGTAAACGGCCTGCAACTTTCCTGGCACTTTTGTTCCTCCAATTTTTCTGAGTTGTTATTTGGTGGAAGAAGCAGTGTTCGTTTTTCCCACTGAGGGACTTCTCAAGCTACATGTGTCGTTAATGCACCGACATGGTTCAATAAATAGCAGTAATGGACACCGACTGTGCTGCTACACCTGCTGCCCGCCCTCACCTGGTGGACCGGTTGCTTGACAGTGCAGCACTCATGTTTACTGGGGTCTTTCTTGACCTTGTGTGATGTTCCCTCATCACTGGTAACAGGGAGCATGTGTGCTCACCAGAGGCTGCAGGTTTTGGGGTTGTGGGCAATATGAAGATGTGACAAGTTTGCACATTCTGCTGCTTTAATCCAATTTTCCCCTTCCCCAGGGTTTCCAGTAAAATATTCCAGTCTAATATAAACAGACTGCAGCAATATAATATTTTCCACCTGAGATAATATAGCCATATAACCTATGCGGACCCCCCCCCCACCCCACACACACAAACCTATATTATAGGTATTTAGCCTACGGAAACAGATTTTAAAGGTCGTTGTGCTGTTCAGTAAATAATAGAAAGTGTTTTTACGTGCCCATGGGGACTGAAGACATAGGAGGAAGTCTTCTCTTTGATACCGTGAGAGCCACCGGTGTAGGCCTATACCTATTTCCACCATTCCACAAACTAAATAACACAGTTTTGTCTAATGAGTGCAAGGATCACACAAGAGGTCATTTTTTGCACTGCTAATCCCCCTTAGTGCCATTTGAGGAACCAGCACTGTTTGTTCCTGCTGCTATCATACATTAGCACAATAATTATGTATGAAGTCATACACCCCACTGAGATCAGCCTCCTTGAAAGAAAACCACATTAAAACTAGATTTATGAACAAGCTATAGGCCTACCCAACGGAGGTTTGGGAAATGAGAGAGACCTAGGGCAACTATCTGTTGCTCTATAAACACACATTTAATGAGCGGTTGATACTTTGATGCTGTAGCCACCGGCACTGGGAGCCACATACAGTATGAGCCTACAGGGAAGAAAGCGCCACACGGGGGCAGAGATGCACCCAGCAAAACCCTGAGGGTCAGGTGTATAATAATAATAATAATAATAATAATAATAATAATAATAATAATAATAATGATAATAATAATAATGATAATAATAATAATGATAATAATATTTTTATTTTGGGGTGGGCGCTTATAAGCCTTTGGCTTCAGTCCACTCCCTTTGAGCAGGTTAACTGCTCAAACAAATAAATAAACTAAACTAAATAATAATAATAAGTATTATTATTATTATTATTATTATTATTATTATTATTATTATTATTATTGTTATTACTACTAGTATTCCAGTCTTTTATCTCCAAGGGTGCAAGTCCTGTCCGTGGGCAGAGTTCATTTCATAGACAGAGCCCTCCTTAGGATGTGCACTGTGCAAAGGAGGGTTGTTGGAGTTCATGGATGTTGATGTTGCCTTGTTCTATATATTTATTCATTACCTTCTTGATGGTTCCTATAGGGCGCCTGCAATCACTGGAATAGTTTTAAGTCCCCACTTTCTCTCTATTATTATTATTATTATTATTATTGTTATTATTATTATTATTATTATTAGTATAGGCATTAAATGTTCGCCTATTATAATACGAATAATAACTGTAATGGTAAAGTGAAAGTCCTGTTTTGACGTGCAGAGTAGGCCTGCAGACCTCCCGATCAGCGCAGCGCTCAGTATGACTTTCATTATTTTTACGGCACTGTAAAATGCGGGTGGCCCTATGTCGGTCCAAAAAGGGTAACTATTCGCATGATTATTATCAGTAATTGTTCGGTGGTTAATAATTGGGAGTGTTTCCAGCTGGGGCGTTTTAGGGCTTACGGAACTGCTTTAAAAACATTACGTAGGACCACTTGCTTCTGCCAGTTTCATCACGTCCTCGAGGAAAAGTAACAAGCCTATAGTAACGTAGCCTATAGCAGCCAACCCAAGGCCTTTTTGTTTTCGCTATTCAGTTTTATTTTTCGTTGTAAATGTTGGCTACGATACGCATAGACAATAAACCACTTCATGGAGGGCAACAAGGTTTTACTATCTACATAATCCTGTCATTGTCAGTGCGTAGTTTATTTCTGACCCAGGATTCTAAACTTCACAAGCTGCACATGCGATGTAATTTCAGATTACATCAACGATAAATACAAGGTTTGATTAAAAAAAAATAAAAAAAATAGGTGAAAAAGTTACTGTCAAAATGTGTTGTGCAAAAAGCCAGTCATGAGCCTTGACCTTCACTCTGAGCTGTCACTCGAACTGATTGTATGAATGCATGATACGCAGTAATGATGAATAGAGTTCAGGAAATTCCACTGTTACCATGGAGATCCGCCATCTTTGCAGCTGTTAGCATACATTTTCCATAGACTAACATTAGCTAAAAACAGTATAAAACGTGGAGACAAACGCCGTGGAACAACTCCGTTAGCTGCTGAGTTACTGCTGGTAAATACATCTAACACACTGTGGTGTCCAAGTGTTTTAATGTGAACAATAACTCCAGTATTTTAACTTTTAAAATCTCCATTAGTTTACAATAGAGTTCGGGAATGTGATGTCATATCGCAATGCATTATGGGATTAGCAGCAATTGTAAACTAATGAAGATTTTAAAAGTTAAATTACTGGAGTTATAGCTCGCATTAAAACACTTGGACACCACAGTGTGTTAGATGTATTTACCAGCAGTAACTCAGCAGCTAACGGTGTTGTTCCACGGCTTTTTTCTCCACTTTTATACTGTTTTTAGCTAATGTTAGTCAATGGAAATGTATGCTAACAGCTGCAAAGATGGCACTTCTCCGTGGTAACTGTGGAATTTCCCGAACTCTATTGCTGCTAATCCCATAATGCTTAGCGATATGACATCACATTCCCAAACTCTATTATTTGACATGTTTATAAGGGTGACATTTGCTTTGGTTTATACTATAAAGTCCAGATTACTTTTTATTTTTATTTTTTTTAATTTATTCTTAATAACGTATGTGTAATAACACCCCCTGTTCCTCGGAGTCTCCTGAAGTGTTTGGCAGTATTTCTTTCAGCTGCAAAAAGTTTTCAACAAGTTCCTGCGCATACATATATCAGAGATCCCATGCGCTTGAGTGGTGCGTGCCTGCTTTCATTTCCCGGTGTGTGCGTGTGTTGATGTGTCTTGAGAGGCGCACTACGTAAGCCCGAGCAACTGTGAGTCGTGTAGTCGAGGGGGACAAATGGAACCCACATTTGAGAGAAAATGTGCTGGAGGCGCAGGGGAAACTTTGTTGTTTGCGAAGAACACGTGTGACTAATCAAATGTGAATTATCTTCCTGTTGTTGCAGCTTTTGTCGTTTGCAGTTTTTCACTTGGGTTTTCCTGCCATGTCACCACCCAGAGAGTATAAGCCTTTGAATGGTAAGGAGCGCGCTATAGCACCACAGTGACATCATATTCACCCAGTCAATACAAAACGTGCTGAATAAAGTGATCGACTTTCTACGGTCAATAAGGATGACTTACACATTTGTTGTAGAGATGTGTTATTGCTACATGTGTCCCCTCACTCACAATGTTTGTAATGAGTCTGCTGCTGCTGAGGAGGAGGAGGAGGAGATGTGATAGATAGTCATCCCACAGGAAATGAATTGCAGATGTTATGGCAATCCTTACATTTTGTGAATTTCCATTAGTCAAGCAAAATATCATTTAAATATGCAACTTCAGGTATGTCTAAGCAACAAACAGAAATGCAGTGAGCTTCTTCACTTACTGCCTTTTAACCTGTTAACCCCCACCTTAACCGAGAGCATTTTCTCCAGTTGAGCATTACAGTAATGCATCATTTGAAAGCTAAGACCTCCAAAACTAAACGAAGCTTCTTCCTCGTTATGATTGTCCCTTTTGTTTGTGTTTGTCACGTTTTCGCTGCTTTTTTGGTCAGTTACATCACACACACACACACACAAAATATGGCCAAAACACTACATAAAAAGCAACGAAAATGTGATCAAAACATGACAAAAATGTAACAAAAAGCAATAAAAATGTGGCAAAAAATGTGACACAAACATGACAACAAAGCAATGACAACATGAACAAAACGCAACAAAAATGACTAAAACTTGACAACAAAAACAAGGAGGAAGCTTAGATGAGTTTTGTCGGTCTTAGCTTTCAAATAAGACATACACCGGCCTAAGGTCCTGTGGAGAAGCTTTTAGATTTGGGTAAAATGTGTTCAATGTAGAAAATGAGTAGAATTGTTACTCTAAAATAATGTAAACAAGTATAAGACACATTTGCAGGTAGTTTTATATTAGAACAATGACTACTTATTGAATAGAAATGTGTATAATACAATAATGTTTGACAGAAGAGACTTTATTTGAAGTGGCAAAGAGAAATCGTGCCATATTGACTCACTTCCCGAGCTTGCTCCATAACTTTCCCACCGCTCTTTTTATGGGCCACCTCCATGAAGCAGGTGTTTGGCTCATGAGAGACTGCAGTTCGTCCACTCTAGATCCAATTTTAAACTACCATAGTGTGTGCGCAGAGTACAGGCGACCACAGAACAGTGACGTACCCAGGATATAGGGTCTGTGTTTTGGCACAAAAAAAAAAAAAAAAACGGCATTTCATGTGGGGAGAGATTGTGAATGTGCGTCCATGGTGGAGTCGTACCACGATGGACGCACATTCACATTTTGATAACAAGTACAATTACAGATACACAATAATGTAGTCGACTCAACACATTAGGCGATAGACATCCTGCTTATTTTAACCTCTTTACCCCCACCGGAACCGAGCGCATTTTCTCCAGTTTCCCAAATCTAAAAGCTTCAAAACAGTGATGAAAACAAGGATTAAAATACAACAAAAAAAGCAACAAACGAAAAAATAAAATAAAAAATGAGCCACACGAGAGTAACGTAAAAACGTGCCAATAAAAATGCGACAAAAACACGACTAAAAAGTGACGCAAAGCCAGACAAAAACACAACAAAACGCTTAAATAATTTGACAAAAACATGGCGACAATGGCACAAAAAAAGTCACAATACATTTTGTAGGTTTTAGCTTTCAAATGAGGTGTTACACTGGCTTATAGCCTGTAAGAAGCTTTTAGATTTGGATAAAGTCGAACTGGAGAAAATGTGCCCGGTTAAGGTGGGGGTTAAGAGGTTAAACATTGTACCCTAAAAATCCTTCAGTTTGTGTTTTGTCTTAGGGGTAGTTGCTGCCTGTGCCCAGCATTCTGTTCCTGCCTGTCAGTGAGCACAACAATAAGTATTTCACACTAACAGAATTTAGGAGCAAAGGACAAAAGGTAAACATTAGAGAATTTAGAAGCCTGGGTGTTTTGAAAAAAAAAAAGCCAGTGTTTAAAATAATATTTGACCTCCAGGAAAACTTCTGTCACTGACAATTTAAAGGGGATGACGCCAACATTATGTCAATTTGCTGTTACACCAGTATTTATGACTTTATTGAATTAGGGCAGAGAAAACGTCTGTGGTGGGTCGAGATGTTCAGCGCAGGAGGAGGAGGGGAAACGACGAGGACGGAAAATCAGAAGTTATTTTTGTTTCCAATGTGTTTCCGTCCACATATGGTCCTTGTTTTGGCCTATATACTGAGAATCTAGAATGGTGACCTGTGAACCTCGCTCCTCAGACCGACATGGTTTTGGCTGGTCCCCCCCCCCCCTCCGAGTTCAAAGGTCGCCTCTAGGGAGCAGCAAATTAACCCAATGTGTCAAAGCTGGCATGACACCATGTTCAGCCGAGCTCCTCCGCTCAGATTCAGCCGTCTGCTTTTTCCACTCACATGCATCGGATGTTAACTTAACTGATCTCTTTTGTGTTTTTTTCGTCTAACTTCTCAAAGTTTATGGTGCATGGCTAATTTCCTTTCCTTCAAACTCCATCGCCTCTCGTCCGGAGTCCCACCCCTTACATGGCAATCACTTTCCTACTTTTCCCTTGTACTGTCCTCCGGTCTCTCGCAACTGTCTGATCTTCCTCATTGCCGCAGCGTCTCCCTCTCTCCCTGCGGTTAAAGACGTTTCAGTTCAGCTGTCACAAATTATGCTCGCCTGCCCAGCTGTCAAAACAGGGGGGCGGGGGTGTCCTTTTCATTCCACCTCACGAACTACGAAAGAAGATGGGAGGGAGGAGGGCTTTAACGCTCATGTTTGGACACAAGCAATTATCTCTAATTATTGTTTTTCTTTTCAGTTTCCCTGCCCCAATGGAGGTCCTCGCAGACGAACATGCCATAATCCGCTCCGGTTGGACGGGATCAGCGGTCCACATGAGTCCAGCGCTGCCTGCTCAGACTGCGCGGCTTTCATCTCACTTTGAGTCAGGAGTTGATTCAAACGTGGAGCGATAGGGGAATTAACCCCTGAGACCAGGCTTTCAATGGGCACAGCCAGGAGATTATATGTGTTGATGGCAGGCTTTTATACGCATCAGCCTTTAGAAACTTTGGCTGTTAAATCAAGGCTCCACAGTCCAGTTCTCCATATTTGGCCCCTGGGTCAGCCTCTGGACAAGTTTCATATCCACAAACCTCACATTAAGTGGTTTCTTTAATTACTTACATTATGTTCTATAATATAACCGTTTGATAATTTTCTATTACTGTAGCCTATAGAATTTAAAATCTGATTACCCCAATGAAATGTTATATGTAACAATGTTCGAAAATAAGATATATAGTAATCATAGACTCTCAGCTCTCGATCATACTTTCAGAAGTTGTGGTGAATTTCCATTTATTGTCCACAACAAAGGTACAGCCTTTATGTAAACCTGAATGTAAAACTATTACAAGAATAATAAAACACCAAAACAAAAACTCTGTATCCTATTTTTTATGTTTTTTAATTGAAAGAGGGAGTGAGTACATTTCAAATGTCAAAATATTGACAAAAACAAAGATGAAAACGCAACAAAAAAGCATTAAAAAGTACAGAAAAAAAGCAACAAAAAGGTGATACAAAAAGTGATGAAAAGCAACAAAAACTACCAAAAAAGAAAAAAGTTACAGAAATGCAACAAAAAGTTACAAAAAAGCAACAATAAAAATCAACAAAAAAGTTTACAAAACAACAACAAAAAAGTGCAACAAAAAGCAACAAGAATGTGACAAAAATGCAACAAAAAAGTAGCCTGGCTAACGCCAGACTAAAATCACAAGTGATATTTAGTCTGGGGACCACTAATTCATTTTCTCGTAGGAGAGGTGTGGTTTACGATTGTCCATAGCCGTTTATTGGACACTACGAATGTCTCTCTTGCGTCTGCACGTAGCCATAGCCAATCGTATCATGGTATCAGATGAGTATGATGTACCTGCTGTAAACTTTTGAGCTAAACTATTTAGAACACGTTCTAAAGCTTGATCGAAAGATGGCATCGCGTCTGCTGTTGT
Source organism: Neogobius melanostomus (assembly GCA_007210695.1). Taxonomy (NCBI): domain Eukaryota; kingdom Metazoa; phylum Chordata; class Actinopteri; order Gobiiformes; family Gobiidae; genus Neogobius; species Neogobius melanostomus. Next base: position 1,062,821 of record VHKM01000393.1, read on the forward strand.
CATGTTGGATCCGCAAATATGTTTTAATGTTTTTATCCTAAACAAACTACAAGCTTCCGTATGTCGAATAGCGCGTCATCGTCTTACCGTCCCTCCTCGTTCTGTGATTGGTGCCCAAATCCATGCGAAAATGTCGGCCATGGTCCCCAGGCTGTTGCGAAGTTCGAAAAGATTCGAGCGCACACAGCAGTCTGGCGTTAGCCAGGCTAACAACAACGTGGCCACACCGCCTTTGCGATGCCCAATCCCGTCAGACCTTGGAAGCTAAGCAGGGTAGGGCCTGGTTAGTACTTGGATGGGAGACCGTTCAGTAACACCAGGAAGCCTAGCGAATGTAGTGAGTGAGTGGTTGGTGGTGGTGGTGGCTGATGTGCGCAGACTGGTTGCCTCGCTTATCATCACCGAGTATGGAGTGAATGAATAATGCACCAAATTGTAAAGCGACTTTGAGCGTCTGGAAAGCGCTATATAAGACTAATGCATTATTATTATTATTATTATTATTATTATTATTATTATTAAAAAAGCGCAACAACGCAGGAATAATCTTCGATCACTTTTGTTGGTCTTAGCTTTTAAATGAGGCGTTACACTGGCCTATATTCTAACCGGGTGTGAATATATGCACGTCTCCACTGTTATGGAGCAAAGAAGAGCACACACATTGCCTATAAAATGCTATTGACAACTATGAACAAAAATTCTAGTAAGTGCTTAGCGATGTAATGTCTGCTTCAATAATTTGCAGAAAAGGGTCTTAAACATGACATAATGTAGGAATGAAAAGAGGCGCATGAATACTTTCTGAACCCCTTGTAAGTCACAGGAGTAGCTCCTCACGAGTGCCATTGACGCAATGTTTAACCCTTATGTTTTCAAAGTGGAAGGACTCTCATCTAAAGCCACTGGGACTTGGCTTTTAACAAGCGGCTTCATTCCCATGACGCTCACTGGGCCTTTGGGAGCGATTGTGACATGTACGAAGATATACGGCTCAAAAACACACAGGGAAAAGAAAACGCACAGCAAACCGTGCCTCATCCTTTAATTAATCCGAGTGCACGGCTGACGACTTTGGTGGTCCTTGTGCAACACAACAGTACTAAATCTGCCCCGTGTCTGTCCTGTCAGACATATTGCGTGCATCCGTTGGTTTTGAATGCACACCCGAGCCCAGAAGATGTTGCAGCAAACAAAAAGCCACACGTCTCGTACATGACTGATGGTGAGCATGTCAGTGAAGGGAAAATATAGAAAAAGCAAACAAATGTAGATCCGAGGCACAGCAGTAAAGCAAGTTTGGACTGTTTTAGTGAAAGAAAATGGTCAAAAACAATAAGCTTTATTTTCCAATTAAACATTTTACAAGATGCCACACATTTAAAACCCGCATGGCAGCTGTGATTGAAAATACCTATGAACTTAACCCCCGCTTTAACCGAGCAGATTTTCTCCACTTTAGCATTACCCAAATAAAAGCTGCTTGAAAAAAAGCGACAAAAATGAGATGAAAACAAAAACAAAAATGCAACAAAAAAGCCACAAAAAAGCCACAAAAAGTGACAAAACAAGATAAAAATGAAGATAAAAATACAACAAAAACCAACAAAAACATGACCAAAAAAAATGTGACAGAAACGAGACGAAAACACAAAAATTGGCAACAACAAGGCAACAACGCCAGGAAAAAGATCAGTTTTGTGGGTCTTAGCTTTCAAATGAGGCAATGGCCAATAGGAGGCTTTCGAATTTGGGCAAAGCCAAACTGGAGAAAATGTGCTCGGTTAAGGCGGGGGTTATGAATGGGAGCAGGGCATGACAGTTAGCTCACGATTGGTTTCATGGCTAATATAAATTTGAAAGTCATGCACTTAAAAAAGTAACCTATAGAATTTACCCAATAAATCTGAGGTAACAATTTGCATCTACTTTTTTTGGGTAGATTTAATTCATTTATGGAGTATAAAATACCTGAAATATAAAACTTTAATTTCTTAAATAAATTTGGTAGAATTACCTCTTAATTTCTTGTAGATAATACCCAATATTCACCAGTAGATAATACCCAATATTCACCAGTAGATTATACCCAATATTCACCAGTAGATAATACCCAATATTCACCAGTAGATAATACCCAATATTCACCAGTAGATAATACCCAATAATAACAAATAGTTAGACCATTTCTGCATTACCTTGATTGGCATGATTTTCATACAGATATGTCAATTTCAGAATCAGGAAGGGGGGACAGTTTAAGCATTTTTACAGTGAACAATGTGAATAACTAAAGGAAAAGAATATACAGCACCAAAACTAAACTCACATTTAAGTACTGTTCTGTGAAAGGGAGTCAAGATTTGGTGCTGTATATTCCTTTTCCTTACAGTTATGCACATTGTTAACAGCAAAAGTACTTAAAACTGTCCCCCCTTACTGGTTCTGAAACTGACACATCTGTATGAAAACCATGGCAACCAAGGTAATGCAGAAATGGTCCATCACTAATACAAATTAACCAATATCAGTTTCTCACCATTACATATTCAGATAGGGCCAGATATAACCCCCTTTAAAAAATAATAAAATACAGGCCTTCATATTATTTCAATGTCTTTAATTCCAAAAAAATTAGACATTTTTCTTCCAAGATGACCCTTAAATGGACTGCCATTGTGGTTTTGGGGTTTCCTCAACTGTAGAGACAGAAAAAAAAAAATTAGAATGATAGAGTAAACATTATAATAAATAAGATAAATGTAATAACTACGACTGTGAAAAACGTTTGTATATCGATATCGCGATATTGTTTGTGCCGATCCCACGTATCGATACTTCATGCAAGTATCAATACTGAAGTATGATTCCAGATCCTACAGGTCCTGAATCAGCAGCACCTGCGGCTCCAAGTTGCAGGCTGCCACGCTTACTGCAGACCGGAGATGCTGCAGATTCCAGACCGCCTCTGCACAACTAATTTTCCCTTAAAGGAATAGTTCAGGATTTTACAAATTGGACCTTATTTCCTAATGAGCCCGAGTGTTTAGAAATGTGTGGAGAGTTCAATGACTTGCATTGAATGGGAACTTCCTAAACTGCCTTTAAAAACAGTCTTAGTACTCTATAGCGACTTGTGACAAATATGGCACAACGCCAGGGCAACGTTTGGAATATCTGTGTTGATAGAATACGGTTAGGAAGATACCGTTGACTTACATAGAATCCCGTTAGCATTCTCATTGAGCACCACGATGTCGTCACCAGAAATAGTTTGAACGTCACAAACTGTTAAACCATTTCGAATGTCGACCTTATTAAATGAAGCTCATTGAGAAAATGCCAACAATGAAGAGTGTCGATTTTGAAGAATTAAACATTTAAAAAATATTTTGAGCTTTTTCACCCTTTTTTGTTTCCTACATAATTCCATGTGTTAATTCATAGTTTAATGCCTTCAATGAGAATCACACAAAGTAAATAGTTTTGAAAGTAAAGAAACGCTGATACATCAAAAGTGTTTCCAAACTTTTGGTCTGTACTGGAAGTGTGTCATAGGTTTCCATCAGAAAGGTAAATGGTTCAGATAAGGAAGTGAATTAATAGCCCGTGTTTGGACTTTCTTACCGTGTGCATTTAATTGGATTGTGCTATGCATTCGAGGTGGTGCTATTCTGCATACTTAGCATTTAAGATTTTATTTACAAATACATTATGGAGTCAAGAATGTCATGCAAGCTAAAGAATAAGACCGCAACTAACACTGATACATTATAAACAGTGTAAGTGACTTCTCACATTTAAAGACATCTCAGGTGATTCAAAAAGCAGCCATGTACACTGTAAATAATGTACATGTATCAAATAAGTCATTGTCTTGTTCTTTAGGACTGCAATATTATCATTATCACTGGATCCATTTGACTTGTATTCATCAGCATTTCAGTCCATCTGCTAACATTACGTTCAATGACAGTCCAGCTAATCGTCCGCTCATAAGATGGCCGCCACATTCATAGGCGTGGCCGATACTTTAGATCGGCCACTTTGACCCTCTGGACCAGGGTTGCCAGGTCCGCGGTTAAACCGCGGAATTTGGCGGTTTTTAAGCCATTCCGCGGGTGAAAAAAACTGTCCGCGGTTTTTTGCCTTGCTGTTTTCAATGTAAATTGGCTATTTCCATCTTATTTTTTGATCACTATCACGAATCACAAAATCTCAAATCCAAGGCTCTTTGAGCTGCTTTTTCAATACCACAGGGAAAAAGGTGTGGTTTCTCATCATCGCGGGAGCACATGGGCACTGTTTACTGGTAAACAACATTGAACACATTCCAGCCGGCCATATGTCCGCGGGTTTTCCGCGGTTTTTCAGATATTTTTGGGCGGTTTTGCTGCCCAGACCTGGCAACCCTACTCTGGACCAAAGATATTGAATGGCATTCTAGATAGAACACTCCAATTGAAATATATTGCATTTAGAAACTTATTTTTAAATACATTTAAATTGCCATGTCTTTCACATTATGTCAGTCCACAAACAACAAACTTCTGTCTTTTCTTGTCTTGTTGCCACGTTTTTGTCATGTTTTAGTAGTTTTAGTCATGGCTTTTGGACGTGTACTCGTCAAATTTGTCATGTTTTTACCGCTCATGTTACGCCCAAGAAGCTTTTATTTTTGGGTAAAGCCAAACCTGAGGGTTTATTCTAGGCCAAACTGGACAAAATAAGATTGGTTCAGGTGGGGGTTAAGAGGTTACGTGTACTTGTAACGAATGAAGCGTCGCTCACCGCTCTCTTTCTCCATGCTGAACACCGCAGCGGCAAGTTTGTCGTTTAAGACATCGCTGTCTCTGCTCCACAAAAGTCCATAATCCAAGAAACTGTCTCTCTTCTTAAAACAGTCCGGTTACTGATGTATTCAGTACGTTTGCTTTTACATCCAGATCAGCTGCGCCTTCTCCTGTTTACTCCCAGAGCACCGCGTCTCTCCGGTGTATCTGCGTTAGCTCGTCAATTTCCAGTGTGAATTCTCGTCTAACAGACCGTCTCAGCACTGATCCAGACGCAATTATTACCACTGTATCTCCCGGTGTTTACGAGAAACCATGTTGATGTGCGTCTTTGTAAAATTAAAGAGCTCCGGTTTCTACCACGTGGAGGCTAATCCTTCTGACTGCTTCCGCTTTAGCTCCGAATACAAGCCAAGTGAAATATTTCGTCACGTTATAAATTATCATTTGCATCTGCATTATATACAGCAATAGCCCCATGCAAATAGCTTACCTTTACTCATTTGTCTGTCGGCATCCGGTGCAAAAGGAAGGTGGCACACAAGATGGCTGAAAAACGTGGTCTGATCGTTTGACTCATGCGCAATTGGGAACGCAGGACTGACGCACGCGCAAGCAAGGCCACAGGGCTCACGTCTTTGGGGTGTATTTTACCAAATTCTTTGGGGTATATTTTACCATATTTTCCACATAACAGTTGTTACTGTTAACAATTAGGTAGCATGTGTAAAATGTACCCATTATTTTATCATTTCATGGCTGCCTACAATAATCGATTAAAATATATACGGTTTACATAGATTATATTTACAACTCACCAAAATCACTTTTTTCAGTGTGGCCGGCCGCAGCCTACCTCGGTTATATTACTATAAGACTGAAGCACTGTACATGGACCACCTATAAGACTCAGGGTCAGGCATGTTATAGCCAAGCGTGTAGGAGCGTGTGTAACTCCTTTTGTGTGGAGTCATTACGGCTCTGTAAAACTCATCGGTGTCAATAAAACCACCAGAATGAGCGTTGACTTGTCGAGTTATGAGATTTCCACATGCTTTATAGATGCCGCGCTGCACCAAGTCCAGCACTGGGGGATTTCCCCGTGAGCATCAAAATTACTTTTACTGAAGGAATGGCCATTGTCACATTCGAAGCAGCAGATGTTGTAACTAGTGTTTAAAGCGCAGTGCAGCGTTGTCGTGACCCTATAGCATATACAGAAAATCCCACAAGAGTCAGACTTAAAATTAAATGAAAGCTTTAAACCTTGACTTGAAGTAGACCCCGCTCTTGTTTTTCTATCATATTCTGATAAATAGATGCGGGGCAAGTTGTCACAATGTGTGGAGTTGGTGTCACTATTATTTTTAATGGAGTTTTTGATGTTAACTTGAAATTTGAAAACCTTTGTAACTTTTTGCTTTTTGAGATAACAAATATATTGACAAAATGTGTTTTAAAACAGTCACAATGCAATGCAAGATGTGTTCATAACACTCATTTGAACTAACCCTTGATTTTGTATTTTTTTTTGCAACATGCTCTGAGGTGTAAAATGTACAAATTCACAAAAATGACCCAAACATAGTATACCCCATGTGACAAATAACCCCTCAGTTTTTGTGACAAATAACCCCGAGTGTCAACTTTACCAACAATGTAAGCTAGCTAACATTTAGCATGTTAGCTCTAAAACGGCTCAAATCGAAGCTAACATCTGTGTCTTTCAGATCAGTGTCTTTTGTTTATGGCACTAACTAAAGGAAAGCTCTCATTACAGAAATAACCCAGACACACAAAGTTTGGGGAAAGGCATGGAAACAATTCAAATGTGTCCTCTTATCATGTCTTCAGTCCAAATGAGAAAATTGTTATTGGAAGAGAAGAAGAATACCAATAGCGTTCAGGAATGTGATGTCATAACTAATTGAGATTTTAAAAGTTAAAATACTGGAGTTATAGCTCGCATTAAAACACTTGGACACCACAGTGTGTTAGATGTATTTACCAGCAATAACTCAGCAGCTAACAGAGTTGTTCCACGGCTTTTTTTATCCACTTTTTATACTGTTTTTAGCCAATGTTAGTCAATGGAAATGTATGCTAACAGCTGCAAAGATGGCCAATCTCCATGGTAACTGTGGAATTTCCCGAACTTTATACAGTAAGTAAGTAAGTAAGTGCTTTATTGTCATTGTACAAGTGTACAACAAAATAGTGTTCAGGTGTTAGTCGTGAGCTGCTGCAGCTGAGCCGCGCTGCCACTGTGTGTCAACTTGACCCGCATGACCTTAGAGGTTGGGGAAACTGTAGCACTCGGAAGAAACCTGGCTGGCTGCCCTCTGTCTCCTCTGATCCTCTGAAATGGTGCCGTGCCTCCTGGGTTTGTCTCTGTTTCAGAGCGTGGTGTCCTGCACTGGTCAGCTCCACCTCCTCCTTCCTCTTCCTCCCTCCGCTCCCTCCGCTTCACAACAGTCTTTCACCATCTCTCGTTTGTCCTTTTTTGTTTCCTGTAGCACCTCTTGTGACGCCTCCACTGTGCTGCAGCTGTGGGGGCTCTTGGTGCCTCTTCAGTGTCTCAGAAGAAGACATTTGTAGGTCTCAAATGGGTTTAGCTGATAAGCTAACATTTTGTTTACCTTTAAAAAGCTGCTTTCTTCAGAACCATTTTAGACTCTTAAAGTAAACAAATCCACCAAACCTCCACAAAAACATGACAAAGACGTACAAAAGTATCCAGAAAAACAATGTGGAACACATAAACCACAAATGCAGTTCACAGAAAAAGGCAAAAAACTCAGCTGCACAAGGAGAGAGCGAGGTCGCTTCCTGTTTTCACGTTGCCACGTATTATATCTCAGTACCAGCATACAGCGCCCTCTAGTGTGGCCATGAAAAGCAATTTAACAAATTACCCCGTGTGACAAATAGCCCCGGTCTCCCCTAAATGTATGCGTGTGATGTCATAACATAGCAACAGTTACCGATAGCATTCTATCATGGCAACAGCAGCAAATCGAGTGAGAAGTCTATTTCTATTTAGATTGAAATGTGCATTTGCAATCCTCATATATTGACAATGACAATATTCACAAAAAAGGTTGCTGCTAGGGGCTCAGGGATGGCTTTATAGTTACTGTAGTGTTGCTGCTCACCTTGCTTATTTATTTTAATTTTTAAAGCACTGTGGGATAACTTTTTTCTATCTCTTTCTTTCTCCTTTCTCGGAGTTAACTAACGCGAGTTGTAACTGACCCAAATGTCACGTGCTTTCTTTTTCTCCCTGTCTCCCCATTGTCCCAGGGATGGTGCTGCCTTCTAGGGCTCCCAGCCAGTTTCTTTCAGTGCCCTGTGCCCCTCTGCTAATTCCTCGCATCTACAGAGCTGATCCACCCTCGTTTTGTGTGCTCACTCTATAGCAGTGACATTACATGAAAATCCCTATTGTCCAGTTTAGGCTCTGCGTTGTAATCTTGCTTTTGAAAGGGAATATCCCATGATTAGCCCCCTGCAAATTACAAGGACCGATCAATGTGTCTGTTCAGCTCTCATTAACTACTAACAGGGCTTTATCGGAGCCACCCACACAACCAGGACCTTCAACCTCTCACCCTTGACACCTGCAACTTTTGCTGTGCATTGGTACATTTTTCTCTGAATTAGACGGACTTTTCCTTTTTGTGTTTCTCAAAGCATCTGATCAATGCATTTAAAACTGCATAAAAGATCAAAGCAGTGTCATTATGGTTGTAATGCCGACAAACAGTGTTATCCCTCCTCTGAACCGCCATCATTTGCTATTAGATAAACTGTGCGGTGGTCTGGGCATATCTTGCCAATTCTCGTTTACAAAGATTGGATAGAGAGTATAGAATACAGCTCAAATGAAGGATTTATTTTTATTTTTATGTCTAACCTGTGAAATGTTGAAACGTTGAGAGCTGTGTCCCTAACAGTAACAGGTAGTTAGTTATCTTTTAGCCCTCTCACACAATTCAGGATTCTCATGCACGTCTTGAAAATGAATTGCCCGCTGAGTTGCATACTCCACCTGACTGTCGGCGAGGAGGGAAGGGCATCGCTGACTGACACAGGCTTCTCACTGTTATCACAGGACCACCCATCACCAACACGCCTTGTGCAAACAGATGAGATCTAGGTGTAATATCTAGCAGATGGAGAGGGCACATCATAATGGCGGTCACGTATGATGCTGGTCAATTGGTCATTTCTCCCAGACCATTAACCACCTGGGGCTGCTATGTTTTGTCAGCTTTTCCCAAGGTGTAGGTTTCCTTTTCTGGTCTTTGAAATCAAACACGCAAACTACACACCGATTTGAAACAAAGCCTTCCCTCACAAACATGCATGACTTGTATGTCTAGTACCTGCCATAGTACGAGGGGCACACTTTACAATCAAACACCTTCGAGGATCGAGGATTTTTCCCAGTTTGTGAATGTGTGACATACTTTCCATGTCTCTAATCGACCTACTGAATTAAATCCAGTATAAAAGATTTAATCTGGATTATTTCAGGAATCATTCTTCAAGTTCCCATCCAAATACATACAAAAAATACATTTAAGCTTGTACAAAGAACATTTAACAAATTAATAATGAATCTTACAATTAAGTAGATAATACAATATTTGTATTCTATTCTAAGATTTGTTATTTTTCCATTTTAATTATACAACAAAAAATACATGACACATTGCATTAAAAGTGAAAAAAAAAGGGTCTCATTTACAGAACTGCAATGTACAGTGGGGCCAAATACTTGTTAGTGAACCACATTACATTTGGCAGTGCTGCTGATTGTGTGCAAGGTTAGCCTCACTTGCCCAAAGTAGAAAGACACACTCAAAGCCCGTAAGGCATCGTGCTCAACATTGAAGATTTCTGCCAAATCTAATCTAATCGCCTCTGATACCGAATGTCAATCAAATACGGCATTGTGGACTTAGTTGACTTAAGCACTTCGTCTTTTTGAAACTGGACCGAGAATGTGGATTGATGTGAATCTTACAAACCTGTCATCTGATATCCCGGTGGGGCATTTGTAATATCTTTGAGAATCTACAGGACAGAAGAGTTCTGCAGTCAGATCATCACTGGTAAATGAATGTTTAGGACATTGTGAAGGATCAGATGAGCATTAGGTTCTGCAGTAAGTGGCTGTGGATGTGAGAAGTGCTCCAGCTGAGCACCACTGCTGTTAGATGCAGGGTGCAGACCACAGAGAGACCACCCATGTTTGTTCCTCCAGCTGCAACTCCAGAGACACAGTGTGGAGCATGGGAACTGCAGCCTTCAGGTTACAACTGTGAAAAGAAGATATTAGTAGAATTGACCAAGTGTGCATGACTTCACTTTATATCAAGGATCAAGTTTAGTAGTTTTAAATTGTTGTGCGTCAGATCTAAATTGTGTTTATTTTGGAAAGTTTCCTATAGGGAGTTTGTGTGTGCTGCAACTGGAAACAATCCCAGACTTGAGACAATGATCAATGGGAAATGCAAAAGGCATACTTTAAATTGTTACTTTTTGAGAAACACATTCTTAATCTTAATAATCTGTTTTGAACTGTCTCCATATACAGTGTTTAAGATGTTAAGTTTAATCCAGTGTTAGCTGTAATTTTCAGCAGAGATTGCCACAGTTACAGATGAAGCCCTCAGTCCGGGCTCTGTAAGCAGAGTAGCCCCCTGGGTTAATAAAGTAAACAAAAGTAAACCTTGCAAAATGGCTTCAATGAAAGCCAGTCTAAGTAAACGAAGCAAAGTTTACAAGGTATACGGGCTGGGGCGCATTCATGAGACTATAATTCAACACAGGTGAGGAAGTCTCAAAAGTCAAATCCAATAGATAATCACTGTGTAAAATATGTGTAAAATAGGGAACCTCATATATTAATGTTCAGTTATTAGGGAAACACATAAAACCACGTTGGATGCTCACATTACGTCCTAAGCGTAGCTTTTCCAGTGTGGTTACAGTGAGCGGATGCTTTCTTCACACTATGTTTGATCAGACATCAGAGATTTGAGTGAAGTGTGGTGGATCACATGAAGTTATTTTTTGAGTACCTATTGTAGGTCACCATTTAGGTCGCTAGATCATAGCCAAGTATTTGCTGAATATCTGATGAACATGCCTTTTCCAGGAGATTCAGATACAGTTTGTTATTCCTTTAGGTGAGTTATTGCATTAAAGCTTTTTTGCTCATTTCATTTTTGAATCGGGGGAACAAACACTGTGCGTGGAAGAACTCCAGAAAAAATATGAACCCCTAGAATAACAAAAGGCTTCTTTTTAACTTCTTCAAACCACATCTCCCAATAAAAGCTGAACAAACACACCCTGCCACTCAAAAGCGGCTGCTGCCCAGTGAGTTTCACTGAAAAAAGAGCTTGCTTTTTTAGATGGGAGGGAAAGAGACTTATGGACCCAGCTTCACCTTTGTTGAAATAATAAAATGCTCACCACCCGAACACTGGGGATTTGTTCTTACCATCTCCACTCATCATTTACTATTCAAGGTAATTTAATTGTGAACATACATTGTGAGAGGACCACACTGGTTTTGCTCAGGACAACGTTATAACTTTTGACAAATGGTTGCATATTGTGAATGGAATAACCTAAGAAGCTGGGACAACTCTCTCTGAGCTCCTTGTAGTGGAGACGTAGTGAGAAAGAGTGAATGGTTACTGTTCAATTTGTATCGGGTCCCTGCTGGTCCTAGCTGAGATCACAACCCAAAGTGAAAACACATGGCGAGGGTCAGCCGGATCAGAGGACCACCGCACACTCGCGGGAGAAAAGGAGGAAAAGACCAATGGGAACTTGTGTGAAGAAATGGATTGAATAAACAGTGACTGCAATCGCCTGCACCCCATTATCCTATAATTTACACTGCATGGGAGCGCGGAGACACAGGCTTTTCAAGGCAGCCGTGTAGGCCTCCAGTGAAAAGAAGTGGCATTCCTCGCCTAATGCCAATCAAAAGAACTGGGCTTATGGCTATAGACACGTTTTGAATTCTTTCATGTCTAATGTGTTTGTTTTAAATATCCCTCTTTTTTATTACATCAGCGACAACCAATGTGTTCACAAAGACCAGAGTTTCCAGCTATAATCACACAGAAATTTGTATTTGTAAAAATCAATGGCCAGGATTAAATGTGGAAGTATAAGATTGGGGTTAGAAAATTGCTCATTCGTGACAAAACAATCTGGTTTTTACTGATGATGACTGTGTTGGTTTGGCACAGAGTTACTCTATACAGTCCTGGAGAAAGGCAGCTCATTGTTTCCTACGCTATTCCTTACTTTGTCTACATTTGCCCATAGCAACAGCTTTTGAAGTGAAAATAAAACAGAACCGATACGTCATTACAATTACCTGCTTCCGTGTTTGTGTTTTCAAAGTGAATATTCTACTGTACGTGTCACACTTAACTTTTCCACAAGTAAAAAAAAAAAAGGAAACTAACAGTTCAATGAAGTGCAAGGGCATTTAAACAAAAAGAAATGTCATAGTTGTGTGGTATTGCAGATCATTTACTGAGGAGATCCTATATGGGAAAAGCAGAAGATTGTTTCTGTTTGTAATGACAGCAGAAGAAAAGTGTGTACAAAACGTCAAATTCAATTGTAAAACGCCAAATGACTTTATTTTGATCTTTAATGTAACCCTGGACTGAATGGTGGGGGTCTAATTTGTGTCAGCACTGTCCCATTTGGGGATGGCGCAGATGACTCCAGCGCTCATCTATTCGGTTTGATGGGCATTGGCGGAGGTTATCTCGCCTTTGAATCTCTGCTTATTTATCCAACAGCTGGGCAAATACCCACAGCCCTTCTGCATTTGAGCTCGTTTTTAAACATTTACAAAAGAGCGGGCGAGTGTTTATGCCTCCATCCTCCTTCACATCTGCACCTAATATCATTTCACAGACCTAATGCAGAACAAGGACCTGATCTCTTGTTATGACAGAAAGATATTTGGAACTTTTTGAGGATTAATACTGTTTGCTTTTTTTTTTGCTCTCTCCCTCCCAGGGATTCAATAGGTTAAATATGAAATCCATAAGCGAATTTGGCAGCAAGCAGAGTGGACGTGGGTTTGTTTTCAGTGCATCTGCCGCCTCCTTTTCTCAGAGTCTCAGAGTGACTTTTCACTCTCCATTATGATCCATATTTACCTTGCAACTATTTCAAACACCCCTGATAAGGTAGGAATGGGATTTATCTAATCTGAAGCAACTTATTTTTATCTGACATGATTCAATAGCAATAGTCAGCAATTGAAATTAAAATGTTTGAAGTAATCTTCTAAACTTTCTCAAAATTTGGAAATTGTTCATCAAGAAAATAAAAAAGTATTTTATTTCTAATGCAGCTTTTTGTTTCGTTTTGCAATTGGACAGTATTTAAACATTTTTGCTTATGCCGTCGTTTCTGCAGCTACTGTAGCCTTGAACAGGATCCCAAGATCTGTAAAGGTGCTTTATTTGTCATTATACATTAACTCTACTACGAAATTTGTCCTCTGCATTTGCCCCATTGATGCCACTGGACGACCTAGGAGCAGTGGGCGGCGGTAATGCTGCACCCGGGGACCCATCTCCAGATGTGGAGCCAGGCTGATGGTCAGAATCACCTGGCTGGAGGATTCACTTATTGCGCATGTTTTTAGTGGTAGGGGAAACCGGAGTACCCGGAGGAAACCTACACAGACACGGGGAGAACATGCAAACTCCACACAGAAAGGCCCCGTCCAGGTGGGAAACGAACCCAGGACTCGTGAAGCACGAGCGCTAACCGCTGCGCCACCATGCATCTGCTTCAAATTGCAAGGTAACTGAGCTACTAGAAGCTTTAATACAAACATATCAAACAGGGTTCTACAGGTGTGCAAAAAGGTGCATTATGACCTCATATTTGAAATGTCTGCACACTCCATTTTAGTTGCTTCACAATGTAATATAGCAAGAATCTCTGTTTGCACCTTTTTCTAACTCTGATGCACCCTCAGTCAGATTGTTCTGGAGCCGGCGCTAAAACAATGGTCTCTCAGGAACGACATTAACTAAAAAGGTTAGATTACAGTCACTTCCTCGAAACAGACCATACAATGGAATGGTTTGGTCAGGAGTACTGAGATGGGAATTTAGTGTATTGTGCATGTTTTAGGTTATTCTATTCCAACTGAATTGTGTTCAATTGTCTAAATATGTATTTGCCTGTTTGTGGATAGTGGAGTCAGTGAATGCAGCAGTAACATGTGGTGTTTATAGACTGAGCATGAGGTTAAAGGTAATGGGTGTTTTTTAGAACAGTTTTGTGTATCTCTTTAGAAGTTAAATACACAGGCACAAACATTTCGGGACCATAACACGGGCCACCAGTGAAGTCAGTGAAAGCAGCAGCAGATCTCAACATAAAACGTGCACTTGTATGGCTCTTACATGATGAATTATAGCATGTGTCAAAAGTTGGAGCAGTAACAGTTGGGGCTTCTCCACCCAGTGTAATGAGCAGCATCCCTGTGTTTTAACCATAATTGGATGAGACCTATGTCAAGGGATGCTGCAAAAAGATCCATCATTATCCGTCATGTCAGTCTTGTGGGTGCCAGGGTGTGGCAAAGAGGTTCAAAAAATTCCTTTTTTTCTTCACAGATGGACCAATGCATGTCCGGCCCTGGGCATAGGTGACTCAGGCCGCCGCCTAGGAAGTCATCTGCTGGAGGGGCACCAATGGCGCTTTGATTTTTTAACCCCATGAGGTTCATGCTCCCACCACCTACAACATCGCTGATTTTCAGACATACTGTAACTTTGGAACAGAAAATTATAGAGACTTACGGTCTTTCAAACGACCCCTCCTTGATCTTTCTACGCCTATGGAGAGCCACGTAACATCGTGAACATTCGTGAATTTACTTCAGAAGTAGAGGTTCCTCCTCCAACATAACGGTTGTGAGCACATTTCATGATTGCACATGAATGATCATTAGATAACCATAATATAACAATAATAATCATAATAAAATATAATAAAACTAGCCTTTTCCACATCCAAAGTGTGTCCAAACGGATTGGGATAGAAAAACACAGCAAAAAAACAAATCCAAAAGTTCAATCTTGCCTAGGGTGCCAAATTGGCTCAGACCGGCCCTGGATCAATGCTCCAGAAAGAGTTAATAACACTTCAATATTTGCCAGACTTGGTTTATTACAGTTGAAGTTTTGCACCAGACTGTCAGCTGAAACAGCTATTTTTGATGTAATTAAAGCGGTCAATAAGGGCTTGGCTACAAAATAAAGCTATAGCCTTTGCCACAGAAGAAGAATCTTCCTCGAGAGGAAATCCTCAAAACTACCAAAGCCATTAACTTGGTTAAATGATTTATTATCATTTTCAAAATGTGGGGGAAAAAAAAAATTCACAAAGCTTAAAAAATACTTTTTTTTTTACCTGACCTGGGGCTAATTATTAGAATACATGTACATACAAATTATGATCATTTATATACAATGTACTTTATATGTGCCATACCACCTCTGCTTTGCCCAATCCCGTCAGATCTTGGAAGCTAAGCAGGGAAGGGCCTGGCCAGTACTTGGATGGGAGACCGTTTGGTAACACCAGGAAGCCTGGCGAGTGTAGTGAGTCAGTGGTTGGTGGGGCCGATGGCACGGTGTTATGACCCAGCTCTGCCTTAAGGGAAGTAACAAAAAAACGAGATGTAAAAATGGATGAATAAAGTTAACAAAACGGTAACAAAAATAACCAAACAAAGGCTATTTACAATATTTACAAAGGTTAACCAATACAAAAAGTTACTCAAACTAAACAAAATCGAAGTACACAAAAGTAAACACTAACAAAATTAAGCCCAATAAATACCAGTCATGACTCAACAAGTGTCTCTCAATTCCACGTCACGTTATAGTGAACATTCCAAAAAGAGACAAACAAAATGGCGTACTGGCCACCAAGGCCAGCAGCCTACTAAACTTGAGTGGTCCCCGGACACACAAAGTCATTAATGACACAAAAGGGACACAGACACAACACAGAATCACGTACTGGCCACAAAGACCAGCAGCCCTGAATGTTCTTAGGTGTGGCCTTTTATAGGCGTGGCTGCAGCAGGAGGTTGATTGGGTCCAGGTGTTCCGATACCGCACCAATCAGGACCAGGGACGAGCAGCCAACCAGAACCGAGCATGAAACTAGTCCTCCAATCCAAGGCCAGGGCTCACACAGCCAGGTTTCCATGGAGGACAAAGGGAAATTAGCCACACAACAACAACAAAAATATAGCCGCAAAGCGGCAATTATCGGCCCTCGCCGACCGCCCTGCCCAAAGCAAGGGGGCGCTTCGCGCCCTTTTGTCTCCCTCAATCTAAAATTACGGTATTGCTACTGCCTGTTTGTTTTTAACTTGTTTCCCTAGGGTCTTAGTTTTAGGATTTTTGGAATGCGCTAACGTGCCCTCCGCGCTCAATTGTGACATTATACAGAGAAAAATTTGTATGAATTTGTATCACACTATACCTGCAAACTGAAGCATATTTTTACATTTTACTTAGGGCTGCGGCTGCACCACAAAAAGTCCACAAAGGTTATCCAAGTACTTTGGATAACCTTTGGTTCCTCACTTCTCGCTGAATTATGGAGTTTAACATTTTTCCATCAGAATAAAATGGGACGTTCTGGTCATCACTACGGCAACACCATGAAAAATATGGCATGGGTGTAATTGACTTTTCTGATCGGAACGACCAAATAGAATTTTGTGCCAAATGAAAGTGTTTAGGACTGTGACTTTAACAACTGATAACAAAATCAGCGAAAACGGGCTTCATATGTGCGAATGGGAGCCATTTTTTGTTTGCGAAAAATTGCAAAATACTTCGCCGCATAAAAACCGTAAAACTTAGAAAAGTAATTTGGATAACTTTTAAAGTTCTACTTCTCAAGATTATTTTCCACCCAAAATTTGCTTGTTCTGATAAACGCTCTAGGAGGAGATAGATTTTGTACGAAGTGAAAAATAAAGACGGATTCCCGCTTCGCGGGCTTTCATCCAAAATGGCCGACACCCAATATGGCGGACAGCATTGCCGTAATAATATGTTTTGCTCAACATGTCATGATGCACGTCTGTACCGATTTTTATGATTCTACGACAAACTTAATTTTTGGGCAAGTCCTATCTTGCAATGTTAAAAAAAAACTGAGGTGGCGCTATCGCGCCACTATTTTGAAATTCAAAATTTGGAAATAGTCAAAGTTGTGTCGGATCGGGTTTGAATTTTGGGCCAAAATCTGTGACTTTTCGTCAATGTTCACTGGGTGAAAATTGCGACGGTGCGAAAGAAAGAAAGAAAGAAAGAAAGAAAGAAAGAAAGAAAGAAAGAAAGAAAGAAAGAAAGAAAGAATAATATTCCCATACGAAAACAATGTTCCCGCGGGTACCATAAACTATATATTTTTTGGAAAGCGCTCGCGCATTCCTACCTCATGGTAGAGGTCACAGTCGCCCATTGACTTTTATGCGCACTGTCCAATTACAATGTTGGTTTTCTAATACATGTGCATGTGCACAACGAGAGGAGTGCGTTAGTGAGTGTTTGAGAGGAGGCGAGCGCTTCGCTTTGTGCACAACTCCTGTTGTGGGCCAATGGTCATGTTTGATTATTTATTTAGCAGGTGTGAAGGGGTGGTGCTACCTAGCTATTAAAACCTTTTCTCTTCCTATCATTCACCCCTGTTTGTCTCTACAGAGTGGCTGCGGGGAACATGGGGTCGCAGTACCTGGCCAAAGGACCTGGAAGCCAAGAAGCATAGCAAGTCGCACCCTGGACCCCTGGCAAGAACCTAAAGTAGAACTGTCATGCTACCAACTTAATGCACAGAAAAATCACGTGCCCCAAATTGTGACCCTTGCCTGAAGACTTTTTAAACATTTTGTAATGAAACAACCTTTCAAACTTTGCAGTTCTCATTGTCTCATTTGTGGTCCTCTGGTGGTACCTCTCGGTACCTTGAACAGTGCTTCTTTCACTTGGGTTTTTATGTAGAACAATGCCTCAATCAAACATACTCATTCAAATTGCCTCCATAGCGCCATATCGGTTGCTTATAATCATAGGTAATGTGTTGGACTGTTGGTGGTACACAGTCATATTTGTTTCGTCTGCTTTTAATATCATGCAGGGTTTTTGCAGCTCTGTGCTCTTGCTGTGCACATGCTCTATACGTAATGGGAAAAACCACAACTTAAGGCGGCTATCAGTGGGGTATAATTTTTCTAAATTGTTCCAAAAGCCACTTAATGTTAAATACTTGTATAAATCTAACCATAACCAGACTTGAGGGCTTTTTTAGTGCACTTCTGGGCCTAATTATCATCTCACATTGAAGGGGCAAAAGAGCTGCGGCACCACCCTGGTTGAGAAGACCGAGTCATTTGGGTAGAACGGCAGGTTGGTGCAGGGTGAGAGGCCTGTGTGGCCTGAGAGCGCACAGATCACTGCTCCAGCACTATAGAGGGACTGGTGGTCTCCCTGTCAGCCCATCAGCACACTCAGGAACACATTGAAGAGCACAGGCCAGAAACGTCAGGTGTCAGTGCACTTTGAGCACGGCTTAGGTCAGTACACAAAGAAACAAGACCAGAACCCAAAGATTTGACCTGATCCAATTAGCCCTCATTGTGCCCGTATTGTCTGTGAAAGTCTCTCTGTCTCATGTGATACGGAATTTACAAGCAGTCTGCAGTTAATAGGAAAGTCATGAAATCATTGGATTTATTTGAAACCATTGGTTACCGATAACAGTGGATTTATGTGTGCCATGCTTTCAGTGCTTTAAAGGTACATTATGTAACTTTTTATTTTCCAGCACCTGTTTGGGTGGTTAGCATGGTGCCTTTGCTTTCCATCACGGTGGCTTCAGTACGCTTAAGGATCAGTTGTTTTTAGGGTTTCTGGTAGCCTGGCCAGCCAGAATACACGCTTTTCCTATTCTTTACAAAGCCGTGTAGGTGTACTTTCAATATGGCAACAAGAAGAAAATCCTCTTAGAGAAGATGAAGCATCAACATCTACGCAGGTATATTCTTGTTAACAATATAATTTATCAATCAATCAATCAATCAATCAATCAATCAATCAATCAATCAATCAACCAATCAATCAATCAATCAATCATATTTTATTTGTATAGCACCTTACAACAGCCATAAGGTGCACAAGGCGCTTTTCAGAGTAAAAACAAGAGCCACAAACATCAATAAAACAATAAATAAAAACATGTACCCAAAGAACCACATCAGTCGAGTCAGTGGCTACGTGTTGAAAGCTTGTCATGTGTTTTCAACTGCGATTTAAAATCACTCAACTCAGTGATGCTTCGTAGGTGTGCTGGAAGTGCGTTCCACAGCTTTGGGCCTTAGACAAACATTTTACAATTGGACTTGGGAGCAAGGTGTGTTCAAATTGTTCTGACTGGTTGGCAAACTGTTACTAATTCGGCGAGGTAGTCCGTGGCCAGACCATTGTCTTGAACACAAACTGCAGAACGTTAAACTCCACCGTATTTACTAGTGGTTAATTCGGTCTTCCTATCGTGACAATGTGGTCTGTGATAGGATCGATATAAAACGTTTTGAGATTTGATTGGACATTAGCAAAGTTCACTCCTGTTTTTAAACAGAAAAGCAGGAGTGGATGGCTGGTTTATTGGTTTATTAGTTAGGGACAGTGCATGTTAATGAACAAGCCACACCAGATTGTAGCCTTGGGCTAATTTCTATACGTCGTCCCCCATGTGCACTCTCAATCATACTGTCATTCATCCTGGCCTATTGTATATGTTTTTAGTGGTAGGGGAAACCGTAGCACCCGAATGGTTGGTGGATGGTTGGTGGATGGTTGGTGGATGGTTGGTGGATGGCTGGTGGATGGTTGGTGGATGGTTAGTGGATGGTTGGTGGATGGCTGGTGGATGGTTGGTGGATGGTTAGTGGATGGTTGGTGGATGGCTGGTGGGTGGTTGGTGGATGGTTGGTGGATGGCTGATGGATGGTTGGTGGATGGTTGGCGCATTGAGTTGCCTTGTGTATGAAATGCGCGGTATAAATAAAATTGCCTTGCCTTGCCTTGCCTGATGGATGGTTGGTGGATGGTTGGTGGATGGTTGGTGGGTGGTTGGTGGATGGTTGGTGGATGGCTGGTGGATGGCTGGTGGATGGCTGGTGGATGGCTGGTGGATGGCTGGGGGATGGCTGGTGGATGGTTGGTGGATGGCTGGGGGATGGCTGGTGGATGGCTGGTGGATGGCTGGTGGATGGTTGGTGGATGGTTGGTGGATGGTTGGTGGGTGGCTGGTGGGTGGTTGGTGGGTGGTTGGTGGGTGGCTGGTGGGTGGCTGGTGGATGGTTGGTGGATGGTTGGTGGATGGCTGGTGGATGGCTGGTGGATGGCTGGTGGATGGTTGGTGGATGGCTGGTGGATGGCTGGTGGATGGCTGGTGGATGGCTGGTGGATGGTTGGTGGATGATTGGTGGATGGCTGGTGGATGGCTGGTGGATGGCTGGTGGATGGCTGGTGGATGGCTGGGGGATGGTTGGTGGATGGCTGGTGGATGGCTGGTGGATGGCTGGTGGATGGTTGGTGGATGGTTGGTGGATGGTTGGTGGGTGGCTGGTGGGTGGTTGGTGGGTGGTTGGTGGGTGGTTGGTGGGTGGCTGGTGGGTGGTTGGTGGATGGTTGGTGGATGGCTGATGGATGGCTGGTGGATGGCTGGTGGATGGTTGGTGGATGGTTGGTGGATGGCTGGTGGATGGTTGGTGGATGGCTGGTGGATGGTTGGTGGATGGCTGGTGGATGGCTGGTGGATGGCTGGTGGATGGCTGGTGGATGGTTGGTGGATGGCTGGTGGATAGCTGGTGGATGGCTGGTGGATGGCTGGTGGATGGCTGGTGGATGGCTGGTGGATGGCTGGTGGATGGTTGGTGGATGGCTGGTGGATGGTTGGTGGATGGTTGGTGGATGGCTGGTGGATGGCTGGTGGATGGTTGGTGGATGGTTTGTGGATGGATGGTGGATGGATGGTGGATGGCTGGTGGATTAAAAACAAAAAGAGATACCTAAAGGTAAGGAACTCCTTTCTCCCCATTTCAGTGGGTCTCCTGAACTCAGGCCAAAAGGCAGAGCGGTGACTGTGTTTTGTACTGTTCTGTCTTGAATGGTATGTCCTATCATTATGTCATTGTATTTGTTTATGGTTTGTTTTGTTTTGTTTGTTTTATGTGTGGCAGCCTGTGTGTCCAAGACAAATTCCCTTTGGGACAAATAAAATTAATCTTGAAATCTTGAGTCAAATATGCACTAATATCAACTTTTTTCCCCGCATAAAAAGTTACATAATGCACCTTTAAGTTTGCACTGTATAGATACTGTGCAAGACCGATCAGAGATGCTGAGAAATTTTCAAAACTGTATGAATTGAAGTTTAAAGTTTTCTATTCTTACTTTTTTCCACTCCTAGTATTACTCTATTTGACACAAGCCTAAAAAGTTACTTCACTGCACCATGTGAACATTCAATCAGACCCACAGTAAGCAAAGATTTGCCTATGTTTTCATCTCATCAGATAACCAACTGGGTGCCCCGGACATTCATGAATGAAGGCCCAGATGTTCACCACATGCCGATTGAGAGAGTCGTTGAGGGTGGGAAACATGTCGAAGGCAATGACTGTTGAGGCCAACTCGACATGGAAACACATCTCTGGCATGGCCACTGCTGAACGGGATAATGAGGCTACAGCAGCTGGCAAAGGAGAGCTCTGCAGCAGGGTGGCCATAAGAGACATATGGTGGAAATAAGGTAAAAGGTTGGCACAATCACAAACAAGTTAAACACTGCCGACATATTGTGTTCCTCTCACCAATAATGAAAAGCATGTTATAGATTCCAATCTATTTTCTCAAATATGTATATCTAAGAAATAATAAATTAACAGACCTCAAACAAATACAAAATGAAAAGAAAAAGAACAGACCTCTCTCAAAAACTATTGTGGCCACACTACTAAGAAATGACCACTAGAGGCCATCCTCATTTTGTAAAGGGTAAATTATAGGTAATCTGCTCCTGTTGGAAGCCTCTAGAAGAAAATTGTAAAGCTGGATTTAACAAAAAAATCTTTTCTTGTTTGATCATGTAAAGCCTTTTATTCACCTGAGCTTTGTTCGAACATACAAAGCGCCCAACTTTAGATCAGCTCATTGAGTTCAATACGGTTTTGCTCCTATAGTAACACATTCTTGAGAGACCTCCCCATTCACACACACTGCCTTCATTCTCACCCATTGCCAAATGCTGCGATATAATTGGGTCCACATTAGATCTTTTCAAGTACTTGTAATTTCATAAGTGGGGAGCCTTCCCCTCCTATTTTTCCCTGGTTTGAAAATGAACAGGGGGAAACCCACAGTTCCTCAAGAGCCACTTGTAAAAGATGGGAAACAGATATTGGTGCTTGGAAGTGATGGTTTTCTAGGGGCCTTCTCACTCAAAGCACAGCCGCAGCGACAGCACTATAGGACCACACGCACTGCACCTGCACCACAGTCACCACACAGTAACCGCCCAAATCAAAGCAGCTGTCGGAGCGCTCTATACTATAATTATTGGTTGGCATAAAATCAGAACATAGGAATCATCCTGTTCTGATTTCATGCCAACCAATAACTTCAATCATAAGTCATCTTGTGCCAATGTCTTCGGTAAAGCTTCTAGGCCACTGGATTTAATAATATGGACTTTAGGTGGTATGCTAAGTTATCCTTTATTAATCTCTGTAGAGAAATTTGTTCTCTGCATTTCACCCATCCTCAGTGTCCCTGGGGCAATCTGTAGTAGCAGTGAGCTGCTGGCGTCGGCCAGTGCTCAGGGGGGCAAGTAGGGTGAAGTGTCTTTCCCAAGGACACAACAACAGTGTGCATTTAGCAGGAGCTGGGATTCAAACCCCCGTTCTTCCGATCACGAGACGACCCGCTCTACCAACTGCGCCACTATCGCCCATGGTCCAATATGCACCATGGACAATGGCCTGTAAGTTACTTTTAATTTTTCTTATTGAACATCCCTGAAACATGCTTGTCTTTTGTCTTTAAAAGTGGAAGTTAAAACACAATCAAACTTCCAAAATTAGATACATTTTCTCCAATGGTCGTACCCCATGTAGAGTAATGTGGAGCTCTGTAATTTGTGTGAAATGTAAGTGATGTATTGTCTTCATTAGAAGTAAAAATATGAGTAATCCTCCATGCATGCAGCACTTCTGAAGGAGTTTATTATTGTAGCTGAAGGTGCTACTCTGTTTTATTGACTTTGATCTTGTGCGTTTGAGGCTCTTTAGTAATCAGAGTTAGAAAGTCATTATGTTGTTATCACAACTGCAGCTGCGCAGCTCAGAGCTTGACACAAAACGTGAACCCGTGTGTAATGGAGAGGCCCCTCTGTTCCTCAGCGGCCTGGCCCACACGTCCTGCCGCCAGTGCGGACCATACATCAGAGTGAGGCAGTGGCACTGAGGTCTGTGCAGCACACAGGCCTGCGAAGACAGAGCCAATCGAAAGAGGATGAGTGATGGCTACGATTTAAGCCTCTACCTTCTCTGTAAATCAATGTGTTTACAAGAAATATACTTGGGGATTTGAGGAGCAACTGGACATGAATGGAAAGTGGTTGCTGTGTTTGTTTTGTTCATTGAACTTTGTCACTCCATCCCCCCCCCCCCCCCCCTTCTCCTTCTTGGCCTTTTAAGAGTGGCATTGCGTGAGTGGCAGCCATTTCACCTTGACCTGCCTGATTGACCCCAGCGACTACAGTGGGGGGAAAAAATCCCTCATCAGTGTAAAACGTTGCCATGGTTTCAGGCTGATCCGAGACCCCTGACTGTACAGGGGACAGAAGCCATAGGGATTTCTCATGCCCCCTTCTTACTCTGGATACTACCAAGCCATGTGGGGCAGCATCATGACTGCTGGCCTTCTCACACGCACACAGCAGTATTGCGTGCAGAGGCTTCACTGAGAGCACAGCATTTTCACCCCACCATCTTCCGCATGAGTAGACCTGGGATGGCGCTGAAAGGCGTAAGAGGGTGGGGGAGGACACATAGATAGATGTTGTGCACAACAAAGTATAAACTTAAGTTCTATCATGAAGTGAATGCAAACAAGAAAAATGGATTTACTCCAAATAGGACAAGGCCAAAGAATTGATCATCAATTGTTTCAGTGAGAGATGCAGGAAGCGTAAACTCCTCATGTATTATTCACATCATAGGCAGACAGTGACGGCCCTCTCTGAGGCATTACAAACACGCACAAAGCGGCGAGCGGCTGAAGAGCCGTCTCGTCGCTTAGACCTCAGACAAAACAGCCTCTCACGCTTAGACTAGTAACTCTGCTCCTTATTGATCCCAGATTAAAAAATACATGACGCAAATGTTCTGATTTAAGCTAAACTGATCATCTCAAATTATTAAAAAATGATTTGGTGTTGCTTTGTTTTGGAAAATGTATGTTTTATGTTTTCTATGTATATATCTCAGCCAAATACACCAATTACAACACTACAGGCGATAAAGCCTGAATGATGCATGGTTGTCACTATATCAACATTCATTCATAACATAAATTACATAAACCAACAAAAACATGAACACACATAAAAATGACATTTACTAAAATGACCATTAAAAACAACAACATTTTAGATGGAGATTTAGTTTTGTAAAACTTTAGTAAATTAATGACTGAAAACATGATTTTTGCATTTTTACCAATAGTGTGCAATGATATAATTATTTCAAAATAAACAATTTAATTGTTAACAGTAAATCAAAACGTTGCATATATCGTGTCACTATTTACTTTTTCATACCTTTGTTTCCTTGTGCAATTTGTACCAGGTTCACCTCTTTAGAATAACATGATTATCACAACCATGAAGTGCCCCACAATTATCCACAGGCCGCTCTTTCTCATGTTCGGAAATTGGCTCGAAAATGGGCCAGGTCTGCTGAGTGTTGACCACTTCAGTCCCTTTGGTGTCCTCCGCTGCCCTGGAAACTCCACACCACTCACTGAGGAAGGTCTCAGAGCGGAACATAAACCAATTTACAACACTGTTTCGCCTTTAATCATGTTAGTTACAACAGCTACTCCCAAAACACCAAGTAAGTGTGATCTAGATGGAACTGGTTTTATTCATCATAGGTGAGGTGATAGGGTAGCCAGAGTAATATTGCTTTATTATTATGAGTAAAAAGAACAACATACTCATGGCTAAATACAAAAACCTCTTTCTATACATCGTAAGAACTTCAGTGATAAAACTAAACTTGTGAGAACAATTACTTCCACAAGTTTATGTGCTTAACCACCTCTGATCATACTGAATATGTACCTTTAAATCTACCCAAAAAAAAATGAGCATTGGATCTGGAGAGTTCTGTGGGTAAATCAATGTGGTCTGTGGCAAACTAACTGCAGTTTATCCATCGCCGTTCAGAGTTCTCCAAGCACTTTTCTGCTCCGGTGCACACACTTGTAGAAGTGACCTGTAACGCTCTCTGCTGCTCCGAGAAGATCTCCAACAGCGCCTTCTCATACAGTAACGTCACCAAGTTTCACACTAACAATTTAGCAGTGTGTTTTTTAAGAATATACACGAGAGTAAAGTTAGGCTTGACTGCCTCCAACACACACAACACTGATAAATCATCATCATCAACAGAAATATAATAATTATTTAAGGACCATGAGTTATATTAAATTGTGAAAGTTTTAAAGATTGCTTTTGTTAAAGGATTTAAATTAATGGAAAGCAATGTTAGTTTAACTGTGCGTTTGAAACATCCAGACTTTCATTTTATTATAATACAATTTTGTTAGTGTGTTATTAATTTCAACACCCTAATATCACTCACAATCAAATCATTGAACTTAATTGGACGTTAATAGGAAAGTTATTCATTCTGCATTCAGTAAGTTTGTGGTTTTACGCCTTGATTAAAGAAAACACAAAAACAAGTCTTTTAAGTGCAAAATAACCGTAGCTGTAGTGCAAAAAGGTTCTAGTTGTTTCAAAAGTAAAATTTGCTTCAGGTCCAGTTGGAAAATAGTAATGGTAAAATGGTAAAATAAGTCAAATAAATACTCGACTTCTTATTATCCCAAAAGTTTTGCAACCTATTTACCGATGGATGTCTGCACTGTTTCTCACTTGAAGACTTTAACACTCGTATTTCTTATGGCCTCGTTTGACAATGGAGGCACTTGGTGGTGAAGGGTGTCCTGAAGTGGGAAACTCGGCTTCATTAACATGCTTTAGGTGTTAATTGGCAGCTGGCAGCAGTCATGGCAGTAGCAGGTACAGCCGCAGAGATTCTTTAAACAATCAGAGCAGGTTCAATGTTAACAATTTGCACATCAATGCCATGCACTACAGTTGGAGGTTAATTTGTATTTAGCAAAGTCTGACATCATTCTGTCTCATGACGCATTCAACTTTTGGTTAAAGTCTAGTTGACACAAAAATATTAGACTTAATATTAATAATAATATTAACTCATTTTTAATAAGTTAATTAAAAATAATTATTGTAAAACGTAAATAAATCCCTTTTTTATTTCCAATGCTCAATGCTGCTAATTAAGAACATATCTTTTCTTGATTAAATGAATCAACCCTGATTCAAACATACTAATAGTACACAATAATAATACATATAAATAAGCAAATAAATAAATGCATAAAGTTAATAGAGTCACATGTGGTAAGAGATAAAATTATTTGACAGACTATGAAACAGGATTTAGCCTAAATGTCTGCATCACTGCGATGAAATCCCCATTATCAAAACTTCAGTCTGAATCCTAATCCCTTTGCACGGCATAGAGTCAAGACTGAAAGACGACATTTTAATTAGAAATCAAGTACAATTAGCATAAGATCTGAGTTTACTGCAAAACTGTATGCCAAATCTCAGTATTCAGACTTAGACGAAGACCTAGTTCAAACTTGAGGCTGATTGAGGTTTAAGTCTTCCATCATGCATTGCGTGCACAGGCCTAGACCGTGCAGTTGTCGTCCCGGGCCCTGCGGGCAGCTGTTGTCCATATCCCCGCTGCACGGGACTCGACACAGCCGCATCCTGAGCCGTTCGTGAAGGGGTGCGAGCAACAGCGCCGCGCTGTAAAGCTGGCCAAGCTTATGGCCTAAAAGCAACACTCTTATTTAGACCAGCACCCCATACATTTAGTGCGTGTGCATTTGTGCGCATGCTAGAAGCTATTTTTTATGTTGTTGTTGTTATTTTTTGCTCCTAATCCATGGGGGGAATAACCTATTCCCACATTTAAAATGGTTGAACAGCACAGCACACTGGCTGTCTGTAGGCTAAATTAGCCTCATTTTAGAGTTACGAAACACGCAAAAATCTTTGGGCAATAAAATGAACCTATTTTCACAGATTGTCCCAATTAGACCCGTCCTTCATGCACCACGCTAAAATCTATAATGAATATGCTATACCTGTCCACATCCATTGCGCATGGGCTATTTGTCAGTGAGGAAGCTGGCATTAGCTGACATTAGCTGGCATGGCTGTCTTCAAGCACTGCTTAACTCCTTAATCAGGCCAGTCTGCAGAGTTTGCACTGGAAAGCGTCCAATCAGTAGATTTACCTCAGTTGAACTAAATAGTTTCTGGATTCGCGACAGAATTTTTAGTTGCGTAAACATGCTGAAATGCTATAACTTTATTTTCAAAATTAGCTACCGACCAACAGCCGACTCTTGGCCTCTTGCGCAAATATAGCCCATGCAGACTGGACTTGGGTTTTTTGCGTGTTTACCAAAATATAAAAAAAAATACATATATCTGAACATATTGCTTAGGTTTATCATAAGAATAGATTAAACCCGGTTAGGAGTGAGAAATGTGAACTACAGGCAGGCATTGCATTGTAAGTGTTTGTGACAGAAGCGATGTCAAATCTGTGCAGTCACTTGTGTCCTCATCTAGGTTAGTTATTTATGCTGTTTCTTTTATTATTATTATTTTTTAAATTTATTATTGTTTAACAAAAGAGAGAAAGTTGTTTTTACAAACGGGAGAACGAGGAAGAAAAGCGCGGTTGTTCCCAGGATCCCGGTAAATGACGCTGCGCGCTGAACGTGCACGCGCAGCTAAACTGTGTCACGCTGCGGCTCCATGGAGCTGATAAGAAGCGTTTGTTTCTGCGTTTAGTCACATTTAATGACTACATAAACTAATCTGGAAAACCATAATGAATGGCCATTAGGACTACAAAGGCTTCCAAATGGTGCGCATTCAAGGGAATATTTCATTGTCATATCAAAATTACAACTCAAGTAAACCAATTTTCTCCACACAGGAATAAACAGAGACTCAAGTGAACCACAGAGATCAAGCTCAACGCATATCACAAACTGTTCTCCAAAGTGCACCAGACTTCTGGAGCAATTAAGAGAGTTTGGCTTTGAATGGTGAGAGGAAATAGCTTTCCTTGCTGTTAAATGTCACCAGAAATGTTGCCTGAGGCATCAAGTGGCCACTTTGTTTTGGTTTTGATCTTGAAATCCCTCTCAGTTACAACAGTTGCACAGCAGTTGTTTAGGTCATCAAACTAAAGCCATTGTGTAAGTCTCATTCTAATTTATTTTAAGTATATATATATATATATACATATATATATATATATATATATATATACATATATATATATATATATATATATATATATATATATATATATATATATATATATATATATATATATATATATATATATATAAAAGTTTTCAAGGGGTCCATAAACACAAAACACAACAGCTGTTAACAAAACACAGTACAATATACATACAGCACTGGTTCCCAAAGTGGGAGTCGGGACCCCTCGGGGGTCGCGAGGCATTGGGTGGGGGTCCCCAGATGATTTTAGGATGAAATAAAAAGGCAACTGTTTTTGATATATTTTTGAGTGTAAAACAGCATATCATTTGTGAAATCCATTCATATAGTTAAAATAAACAGTTTAAATACATGTTAACTTGATTTTAAAATGTGTTTTCTTCCCTAAAGTAGCGTAAGAGGCAATAACTTTATACAGTGGGGGTCCCGAGTTGTTTGCGTGTCCATTTTTGGGGTCCCAGCCAAAAAAGTTTGGGAACCCCTGACATACAGGACAAAACAGACATTAAGACAGTCACACGGACAAAACAAACTTGCTCCGTAGTCCACCCAAACCCCTCCAAGATACTCAGACAAGAGTTTCAAAAAACCAACATCAGAAATATAGTCAAAAGGAAACAAAACAGTTCTATATATTATAGTCACTCCTGTTACTGCCAATTTCCATCTTTTTTCTCTCTCTCTCATTCTCCTTTGGTGTTTGCTGTATTGGGACAAACTTGGTCACGAGTAGAGCCATGTCTGAAGGAATTCCCTAAAGTCAGAGAGAAAGTTGTGTTTTGAGGACCTTCTAAGCAGCCTTTGCTTCACCCACCTTTGACCCAGGCAATCCTATTTTAGTGAAGGAGCATAATCCACCTAACATAGATTTAAACAAACTGTGTAATCCATAACACTTGGCACGCCATTCATTCAGAGCCTTACTGCTATTACCAACTCATTTGTTTGGTATAGGATTCTATGTCCATTACATCCAGGGGGGCTAGTGGGATACCCTGGAATAAAGTGTGGTCTCCACACACCTGCTTGTCACCTGACTCAGAGACATGCTGTGTCTGGGGTGCTCCAACCCCCATTGCCTTTCCTCCCTTCCTCTATCCTTAACCTTTAAAAGTTCATCAATATTTTGATTGACCTTTGACTTGATCCACACAATTAAACAATGGGATTTTGGGTGCACTAAATGGCCTGGCTTTGCAACAGAGGGCAGACTAATGAGAGGATGTCGTCTTTAGTTTATGGCCGAGTCCAGAGAGCAGCAGAGCGTAAAAACAGCTCGACGTACCGTTAAGCAGCCTCACGCAAACGTTCAAAGCACTTGGAACCAGAGCTTTCCAATGTACCTTCTCCCACAGAGCCACGCCCCACGCCCCATGCCTCCAACCTCTGCCCATATTCTACATCTCATCTCATTTTGAAGAGCTCGCAATAAACTCCACAAATTCAGAGTCAAAGCCCGCTTCACTTGAAAGGCACACATGCTGTGGGTAGTGAGACAAAGGCTGTTTGTGTGTGTTTAGCTGTGTTTTTCATATACTTTTCCCTCAGTCTTGCCTCTGTTGCTTTTTCAGGCTCCCAGCTGGAGTAACAACTTCTGAACTCTTTGTATCAACAAGTCTCACAGTGGCCCAACCAGCACAACACAATTCAGCAAATATAACAAGGTATTATTGTTATAAGGCATGCTGTTTCACATAAACAGCTTTAAATGGATGCATAAATGGCCTATATATATATATATATATATATATATATATATATATGTGTGTGTGTGTGTGTGTGTGTGTGTGTGTGTGTGTGTGTGTGTGTGTGTGTGTGTGTGTGTATGCATTACAGGATTGTATAGGTTATTTTTTGTATAACCTATACCTCTAGTATTGCTCCTGCTCGTTGGCCTTTTATGCTATATTTTATTTTACTGGGTGGAAATCAGTGCTTAATTTGATGCCCCAATTTTCAGTTTTTCAGAGTAAAGGATCTGGGAAATATTTAGGAGGATCCGGCAAAGATCTGATATAATGGTGTTTAATGAGAGTGTTCTGGCAAATGTTTTGGCCTGTTCCCCAAATCCATCACATCAGACCAAAAGGCTACTAGAGTAGTTTGTGGTTAATTGTGTTTATTTACACTGTATCTTCATGACTGCAAGGAGAGCATGAGTTGACCTAAAGGCCTTTTGAATGATATTAAGCTTGTGCAGATGTGTTAATGTCACACCATTTCTATGTTTTTGGAACTTTGCTGTGAAATTCTCTGCCTCACCGATGGTCACAACACAAACATATAAACTCTGGGTTCTAATCGAAACGCTGTATAGGACTCCCTCCCCTACATGGTACACCTCAGCTTACTGAGCTCACTCACGCACGTCCATTGGTCAGATCTTTCGAGGAACCTCCTCCCTGAGCGGCAGACACGATATCTTTCGCTCTAATAAACTTCCACAAATGCTTTGCGTGGCTTTAGTGTCTCAGAGCAGTCTCTGCACGACATCTCCACACATAACCATACCATCACACACACTGCACGGATGGCGTCTGCATCCTCCACGCACATGACCACTCCAGCACATCAGGTTCTACAGTGGCTTTGTAAACATGCAAAGAGACAAGCAGCATTCTTTTGTCAAAATACACTTGGATTTTTTTTCTGTCCTCATTGAAAAGCTTACAAATTTGTTTTGTGAAAATAAAATACATTTTATTACAATGTATGTGCTGAATCAGGATTGATCACGTTCAGAGAAGACAAAAACATTTGGTGGTGATGTTGCTCTGCATTAATTTATGTGCTATCTTTCCTTAACTTATCACTTTGTCATAAGTAAATTAAGATGGATTTTGAGGGGGTATAGATCTGAGAGAACCTTTAAATATTTGGCCAATGTGTTGAATGTAAAAACACCAGAGATGAATAGTGCAGAGGAGGGCCCAAAGTAAAATCAACAATGAGCTTATAAATGAGATTTGGCCATATGTTCTTAAGCATCCCTGCAGACCATACTTTTGGGGTTTTGGAGATGTGTCTTATTCACTCTGCACTTCTTAGAGTAGTTTGGAGTCATACTTCATACTTTTACTTGAAGTATATCTTTTTCAGGGATCAATAGGTTAAAAAATGTTTTGTTGATTTCTGCCACAGAGAGTAAATCTGTAAGAGACAAAAACATGTTCATAAGAGACGTAAAGTTTGTGTTCTTTTTAATCTTATCTTAATCATTTATTATTTTGCCTATTTTCTGTTTTGTATGTTAGATTATGTTTGAACTTTTTTGCTTGACATTAGTCGTAAAGTACTTTGATCATTATTTGGGTCACATTGTAGCTATTCTACCTCTCTCTGCTCTTCTTTGGCACTTTCAGGGTAGCTCTGTGCTCACTGGCACTTTGCCACTGATCTTGTTCATTACAACTGAATCAGTTACAGCAGACTGACAGCCAGACGCCTACGCACCTCACAGCTCTGAATGGCCACCGCTCTGCCAACTCACTCACACACA
The DNA here is from genome assembly GCA_007210695.1 of Neogobius melanostomus. Classification (NCBI taxonomy): domain Eukaryota; kingdom Metazoa; phylum Chordata; class Actinopteri; order Gobiiformes; family Gobiidae; genus Neogobius; species Neogobius melanostomus. The sequence goes on from VHKM01000393.1 coordinate 1,094,939, forward strand.
CTTCCCATTCTCAGACTCACTAGGTTTGCTCTATATAAGATATATATGTTAAAGCTTTGAAGGTTGCTACTTTATGTAGTCACAATAATGAATTCACACTCAGTTATGATGGCTCTTGTCATGTTCAAGCCAGAAACCTCAAAGTGGGTGGACCATAGTAGCAGTTTTATGGAAGCGGCTCGTTTTGGGCATTCTTGTGATATTCCAAGGAACTAAAGATAGCAGACTTGTAAAAGACCATTTCCAGCATGTAAAACAATGTTCATGCAAACACTACATAGATGTCTTGCTTCTCCACTTCTTACACGTAGAGTAACAAAGTTTGTAGAAGCTTTAAAATGTGCAGCATCTGACCATATTCAGGCCTCTATCAGAACTCAAGAGTTCAATTAGTTTGTTTTTGCTGTGTGGGTATAACCGAGGCATATATGAAATCCACAGCAGTGAAGGACTAGGCCCTGCAGTTAGTGCTTTAAAACACAGACTCAGTAATGGATCAGAGTGGTAGATGCTTCACTCATAATCAGGGACCTGCTTTTTTTTTCTTTCTTTCTTTTTTTTTGTAACTAATTTGCTCCTTATGCAGCAGACACGCGTATTCATCAACCACACAAAATGCAATAAGAAGAGATGGGAGTGAAACAAATCAGTAAGCAATTGATAAAGCATTTAAAATGGTTCTCAAAAATCCCATTCCTTCGTTTTGCATTTTGACGCTCATCTGTGCAAAATGTGAATTCTTACAATTTACGTTTTATTTTAAGGCACCCACAGCACTATTACTTGTTTTATAGCTTAAAATGATATAGATAATTCTGACCAGTTTCTGTGCACATAAAGCATCGTTGCTACCACCGTATGGCCTGAAGTGAGGCAGTTTTTATTTTTTTTAGCAAGGCATGCGCTACAGATGGTAAGGGTACATGGAATTTTGTCCTGAACTGAAGAGAAAATGTCACCTTTACTGACTTCAGCTGTACAAATAGCGGTGTGTTCTGCATCTCGCCATGCCCATGAGTCCCTGACAAAGGTGCCTGTAGGAGAGGGGTTTTATAGGAGGGATCCAGACGCTTAGTTCCAAAGAGGCTAAATAACTTTAAGGTTCACTTGGTTAAATGCCGTAAGCCATACTTCAACACTTCTCCTCTCTGCCACTCAGCGCTGGTGGGCGCGCCTCCACTGTATGTTTGTCTAAGGCAGTGTGTGAGAGAGTGAAGTTTGTGTTATTCTTCAGCACAATCCTCCTATAGCCAAGAAGGTCTGCTGCTGAAAGAGAGCCATGAAAATCCTGACTCAGATGTGTCGTTTAAATAAGAGTACAAAAGGCTGATTTGAGAAGTCATTGTATGGGGGAAGCTAAATGTTTTAATTGCTCCTTGCCTGGCTCCATAAAACGTCCCAGTGGACCTTAGCCACTAACTCATGAATGGTACACATTTAGCCACAAGATGCAAATAATACAGGGATCACATTGGGGGCCTCCCATATATTATACATCCCTCACACTATTGTTTCCAGGACAGGGAGAGTTCCTGGCAAAGTTCTTTTTTTTTGAGAAAAGAGAAGCAACGCACACCAGAAGCAGTCTCCGAGGTGCAGATGTTGGGGAAAATCTTCATAAATCAATCAAAAAACAGCATCGCACACTCATAAGCCAAATTTTAATGACAGTAATTACGTTTCGGCATTAGCCTTCATCAGATCTTTCTTTTTTCTTCTTTGAACCAAAGTGTATATGGAGTGGGCCAGCCACCTAAGCCACCTGGGCTGGTCCACTCCATATACACTTTGGTTCAAAGAAGAAAAAAGAAAGATCTGATGAAGGCTAATGCCGAAACGTAATTACTGTCATTAAAATATGGACATCGGCTTATGAAAGTTCACATTTTTTATAACTTTTTTTAACCTCTTAACCCCCACCTGAACCGAGCACATTTTCTCCAGTTCAGCTTTACCCAAATCTTAAAACAAAAGCGAGAATGAAAATGCAACAAAAGAGGGTCAAAAACGTGAGAAAAAGCAACGAAAAAGTGATAAAGAACGCAACGATAAAGGGACAGAAATGTGACGACAAACTAATTTATAAAAGCAATGAAATAAATGTTTAAAAAATGACGACGATGCGAGGACACTTATCCATTTAGATGAGTTTTGTAGATATGGGTAAAGCTGAACTGCAGAAAACACACTTGGTTAAGGCGGAGGTTAAGAGGTTAATCATGAGGCTCAGCACATTTATAGTAAAGATTATACAATATTTGAAATGTAACACAGTGGAACTACTACAACTACTGCTACAATGTAATTATGTTATATCCAATACAAACACACAGGTGACAGGTTCGGTGCATGGTTCACCTATCAAAAGTGTTTTCTATAATAATTCAGTTAGTGGCAAACAACTCTAGATAGGACATTGCCATAGTAATACACTGGAACGAATGGCAAGCTTTATTTTTGTTATTATTTTTTCTTTTTAAATCGGCTCATTTTGTGGCTTTTTTCTAAATACTGACTGCACATTATATCATTATATTTGGCTTCATTTTACGTAGTTTTTCCTCTTGTAAACACAATATTTAAAAAAAAAATGCAGCAATACCTTTCCATCCCCACTCCCCTACCCAAAACATTTACCATATGAGCACAGTGCTGAGAGGAATAAAAAGAGACCGAATTTGACCAGTATTTAGCCAGTGAACTTGAGGCGATGAACATCAGGGTCGTTTCATATTTTGTTCTTTGCGTATTGTAGATTATCATTTGATGTTGCCCGTATTGCAGTACAAATATGTAAATACGTAAATACTCTGTGTGTAAAAAAATGCATAAATGACTCTGACGCTGCTGATCCACTTTTGCACGTGCTGCCCACTTTGCACATGAGCAAACACTTGGTAACTGTAGAATGAGTGGTGCAAAATAGTGCTAAGCCAACAAAACAGTCCTTTAAAGATGTCACAAGATGGCTGCCACAATTGCTACGTCAACGAGCGTCTATCCCTTCTATCTAGAGTTGTATTAATGATTTTGATGCCACAGCCTTTTGGTCACATTACTGGTATTTACTTGGTTATTTGGTTGTGTTGTGTTTTTGGTTGTCTAAATTTTAATCTCCAATATATATATTGTAAATAAAAAATAGACTGCTCTCACTGTTTTTATGCAGCCTTCGATGTTAGAATTCATTCTTTTTCGCAAAATGATTTCAGATAAGGCATTTTGAACTCTTAGAAAGGTCGGCTCGGTTACACCTATAATATGCATAAAGAATCCTGATAAAGCAGCTTTTATTACGGAGCCCCATTAAAAGTACAGATTTCTAAAGCACTTTAAACTTTATGGTTGTTTTTTTTAATGACATCAAGAGTAGCACAGGTGGTAGTCAGATGTTTTTTATTTTGCAACATCTAAACATGTTGTCTTTATACCAGCTCTGTGTAGCACATGTGATGAAAAAAGTAATGTACGTCGAGGTTTGAGAAACTAATAGAAACTATAGAAGATCCATACAAAAAACTAAACAAAAAAAGGATGACATAGAGCAAATGGACTTGAACCAAAGTCTGTGCCCACAATGAAGGCACTGAATTAGCGCCCTGTCATTGTGGTAATTAGTGTTGGTGTTCACATTCAGAGCTGTGTGCTCTGGGCCTCTGTGGGTGTGTAAAAGCCACTTTTGGAGCTCTGCTATGTACAAGAGTGCAAAATGGAAGCGTAAGTGTGGCACTTTTCAAATTACCGATATAAAGAGTATTGCAATAACCAGTCAATGTTCAGGTTACATTATTCAGTAAACAGACAAAATGGACACTTCACCAGTCTGTGTGAACCGCAGAAATTACTTTAGAAGATAGCAGGTTGTAGACGACTTCCTCATGTGTGTTAAGCTTCATGACAGCATGACATGGAACTTGATTTGGTAAATTTAGCCTGTGTTAACAGGGGAGCTAGGCTTCATTTCAGCAGGTCTGCAGTCCCCTGGTGTGTCCTAAATATGGATCCTGTCAGAGGAAACACTTAACGGATCCAGTCAAGAGCCGCTCGAATCACAAGGCCTGACCACCCTGAACGGCCCGCTTTACACCCCTACAGTATGCTTAAACAGTGATAGGGGCCTCTGAAGATGCTGGGAGAGAGAACAGGAAGTCTCTTACCAGCTCTAGAGGATGTATCAGCTGAAATGAAATCATTCATTTTATAATGAGACCTTCACAAAAGGTGGTGTGTGAAAAAGGGAAATGTTACAGAGATGAACAGAAACAGACTATGATTATGACACATAAAGCACACATTTGGCACATGCAATCATTCATCTGCATTTACCCTTTTTCACTTTCAGGCGCAAGTCAGTAGCCTCTTCTCTGCTAATCCTCTCTTTTCAGCAGTGTCATATGTAATACAAGCTTGCACATTTAATATGGCAGAAGGCCATGGCTGTGTCTCTTATGACTTTCTGTTTTATTTGGTATCTAATTATGGGACTAGGTTGCTGGGAGTGGATCATGTCTTTCAAATATTGTGTATCTAGAGTGAGAGTTTGATTTTTTTTTGCCTGTAAAGACACAAGGATAAAAAGGTGTCTCAAATCCACAAATCAGATGTTTCGGTGAGCTCAGTTATGTGCCATAGACACTTTGTGGTTAAGTCAATGAGGCTGAGAGTTGGAAAGAGGAGGAGTAATGCACAGGAGGGATGAATGGGGGGTAGCGAGACGGTGGGGTTTTATTGAGTGAGGAGCAAGTGGGCCAACATGGGTGGTTTCAATGTGTTGTCAAAGGCGTTGTCATTGTGGAGATGGGGACTTAATGCAGAGGATGTTAATCAAGGTTTCATAGCGGCTCCACCACAGCAGTGTCGCAGTGTCTTCTGCACAAAGAGACAATAATGAAGGAAAGTGGCTCAAGTCACCGGATTTGGAGTAAGGAGCGCTGGTAGTCTGTGTTTATGGTGAGCAAAGGAAATGTTTGGCTCCTGCCTTGTGTCAGCATTTGCCACTGGTGTGGATTACCTGCTGGTGTCATTATGATGAACGGGCTGCTTGAGCTCGATGACATGTTTATGACCAAAAGGCGTTATTGCATGTAACTAATCAGGTCCAAAGCTGGTAGTCACAAGCTACAATTCTCTGGCACAACATTTCTACTGTAACGTGATTATGTTTAATGATGTGTAGGGCGCAGGCAGTCATCTGATGTTGTGATGACATCACACAGCTGCCGGACCATACGTATTTGACCAATTGTGTGCCTTGACTTCACATTGCCAATCTTTGGTTGTATTTATTGTTGTAACCGAAGTAGGAGATGTCTGTACTTTGTTTCAGGAAGAAATAATAAATAATTCTTTAACAAATGGTTTGTTTCAAAGAGCATGTTGTTTTATCATCACATTCTGCACATGTTTGATGGATAAGAGCAACCCTGGTTGTGTGTATGAGCAGATAGCATGCCAAATCAAACTTTGCGGAGGCTGAAAAAGTGAACAATGCAGTGAGAGACAGCAACTTAATTCTACAGCAGATCCTGGATCGGTTAAGTTCATGCTCGGGTGAGACCGGTAAGATACAGAACAAATAAAAATACCCCGAAAATCTTCAATAGGTCATGTGCAAGGACACACAGACTCACACCTCATAAAGTGATGAAAGTTTTAGGCGGTAGTGTGGAGTAAGTCTATAAGACCTGTGTCCAACAGCACACAATGCATCTCATTTGACACTGTAACAGAACTTTACATGTGTTCATTTGCAGAGCTGCCACTTAATCACTTTGTGAAGAAAGGAAAAACAGGAATGTGGTGGCTCAGAAAGAGCAAAATGATCCCAACAAAAGCATAAATCCAACACTGTGCAGTGGGTCCTTACGCTCCAGAGCGGCCTCTAATTAGCCCAGTATTCAGGGTGGCATTAGTTCCCAAAAATCTTTTTAATGGGGTGGAAAGCAGAGTTCCTTTTAGAGAGATGGATAAGTGTAGCGGCAATCTACATCTTGCCCAAGGACTACAGCTGAAAATCTGGCACATTCATAGAAATGTTGATTAATGTGCATTGTCCCTGTTCAAATAAATTGTATATTTTTTTTAAATAGTGGGTGTTCATGTTCTATGGTAGAAGGAGAAAATACTCCCTGGGAGGTATCCACCGTATTTTACAAACACACACAAAATGTAGCTTTTTCTGCTATTTTTTTGAAGGTATTGAATGCCCTTCAACTTTATTCAGTGTCCTGTGGTAAGACCATAGATATAGTATACAAGACAGAGAAATGTGTTCTCTGCATTTGACTCATCATTCAATAAAGGGCAATCTGGAGGAACCATGAACCTATTCATAATTTTGTGTGAATAGGAAAACGTATTAATACTAATTTTTTTCAGAGATCACTAAGCATAGATCTATAAATCTATATTTCATATGCTACGAACAGTGTTCGGCCTCATGTCATGGGTTCTGGCTCCAACAATTTGCTGTATGTCTCTTCCTGCTCTTTACCCAATTTCGTCAACTATTAGTAGATTACTATAAAATTAACACAAAACAAAACAGAAGTTTATATATAGAAGTTTATATATATATATATATATATATATATATATATAATTAACATACATATATATATATATGTTTGCGTGTGTGTATATATATATATGTATATATGTCTGTATGTATAGTAGCAGCAGCAGCAGCAGCAGCAGTAATAGTGTAGTAGCAGTAACATCATCATTATAATACCAGGCATCTTGATTTACGTGAATATATTTAAATACAGACATTGTTTGAGTGATGAACTTGAGGATATATAGGTCTGTAATTGTTTGTGATTATCTTTCTCAAGGCTTTTTTTGCTTTTATCTTTAGGCTGCTTTTGACACTAAACCATATAAATAGAACCAATTTGAACTCTTTACTGAATAAGACAAATGTTTGTCATTTTAAGGCACTTTTTGTATAAAAATAGCCCAAATTCCCAATAATTTTACACTTTGATACCTTAGTATGTCTTTGAATAAACTTTTTTTCTTCAGAGGAAAATAAATAAATATAGTTCTATAAACTGAGGTACACGTTAGATTAACAACAAATCCCCGACAAAAAACATCAAAATATTGTCTGTAGGTGCGTTAGGATGTCCTAGCGTATGAGAAAAGTGCATTTCGAACATGTTTCCGTATCTGTGGGGGAACCTTGATTCAGTGAAATGATGAAACATTGCATCGTACAATGGACCATATCTTTGTGGCATATAGTTTATATGTTAAAAGAACAAACTGGCCTAGAACATAAAAATTACAAATTTCATTTTGCCTGCAATCTTTACATACAGGCAACATTTCTTTAATAGCCCTTTTACAATGACTACAGAAGAATGTTGCACTGTATTGTATAATAACATGATTATTCCGATTATTAAATTATTATTAAATTGTTATTATTATTATTATTATTATTATTATTATTATTATTGATAATAATAATAATAATAATGTTTATTTATTTTTATTTTTACAATAGACGTGCTTTTTGAAGTAAGCATCTGGGCTAACCAAGATGAAATAGCATAAGTAAACAAATAAGCTATACCTAATAAAAAAAGAAGAAGCACAACCTGGCCTATGAACACTCATAGGCCTATATGTTGAATTTTATGGATGTGGTTCCCAATTTTCCCCCCATGACCCCTATTTTAGCGGACAAAACCATTTTCCAACATGACAAACTATAGTGTGTTACTAAATATGTATGTAATTGATATTCATTTTAAGGGTTAATACACTGTTGAACAATCATAGCCTTAAATACATTAAAAGGGCATTCCTTCACTTTAATTCTAAGGGTCTTTCCCAAACCTCTAGGGACTTACAGTAGCCTATAGTAGGCTAAATGATCTAAATTTATTCCAATCCCAATGCAGGCCTCATTTTTATACAACAACTATTTATTCCTGTGTTGCCGTATAGCTTGATATAAGTTTAAAAAAAAAAACAAATAAAAAAAACCCCGCACATAGCGCTTACTGACCCTATTCGCTACTGTCCTTCCACTTTGTCTCTTCGCTTGTTGCGTGTTGCATCATCACGCAATAGCTGTCCTCTCGTGGCCTAGTGAACTGGCTCTAAGCACAACATTTAGCTGCCACTACACGCATTGCTCTAAATCTGCTGAAGCAGGCGCGCGCAGTGAATGGGCGCACACATTCAGTCACGGAAGCAGCTTGTAATAGCCCATGAAATTTTCAAAAGATCCAGTCTGCCATAACAGCAGCAGACAGAGAGGTGTCTCTAACACAGACCTTTGTTTCCCAGTACTCTGTTAAGATTAAGACCATTTAGGCTGTCCTACCATTTTTCTTTTTAATGTCAGGCATTAAGTGTGTTGATTTCTGAAATCTGAAATGCACTATAACCCAGAAAAAGCCTACAGAAGTCTGGTCAATATGCGTTTACCGACGACCCTCCATTTGCATGGGTTAGGCTATACGTTGCGAGGATGAGCACTTGTGCGTAAAGTCTGCCTAACTGTTCCATCAACAGTACATAATGCGATGCACTCGTGGCACAGTTTAAAGGTAGTTACGCACAAACTTTTTTTTTAACTTAAAACATCACACTTAAATTACCACTATTTTCGAAATGTTCAATGTTTTATTACTGAAAAAAACAAACACTGCATATTATATTATAAATGTGGGGTGTAGTTCTCTGAGACCCCAATACAAGCTTGACATTGCCAAAGTAACAAAACATCATTGTGTTTGACACACAAACATACTAAATTCGTGCTATTTTATAGGCCTATGTGATCACTGTAACCTTTGTTGTTATCCTGAGACGCCCAAAATAGTGGCAAAGAAAATTACATAAAAATACAAAGTTTGTGTTTTAAGGTCAGTTGACAAGAAAAAGAGTTAAACATAAATATCCTTGACAGCATGGATGTAGGCACGAATCAGTGTTTTTGTCCATCATTCATGTTGGCGCTGAAGGAAATGCATACAAAAATATTCCTACCTTCAAATGGATTTTAGTTTTTTGTCGCGCTGTTCATGCTTAACGTTGGGATAAAGTGTTTTGTAAAATTTAGCAGCCGGTGCCGTTCGCAGGTTTGCTATAGCCGGTCCCAGGGGGCACGCACTGCGCTTGGCTCGTGGCCGGGCGTCCCAAAGACGGAGGCAGAACTGGGACCATGACCGGAGGAGTCCTAGAGGGGCTAAGAGAGCCGCCAATGATGCTCTCTATGGAGAACGGTGAGCGTTGAGCTGGTGAACTCGTCTTGTGCATGGAGGGCATACCAGGGCTCAGCTGAGGGTAAAACCTGCTTCGGGGTAAGTCCGTGGTGGGCATCAAAGACGGTGCGGGAATCATGGTCCGAGTGTGCTGCTGCTGCTGCTGCTGTTGTTGTTGTTGTTGTTGGAAAGCGATAAGCGCAGAGTGTGTGTGGTAGGACGGCAGCGATATGCCGTATCCTCCACAGCCGTAAGTTGAGTAGCCGTATGCTGCTGCCGGGATAAAGGTGTTATGGTCCCGCAGCAGTTCTTGAGCCTGCTGCCGCTTGAAGCGCTTCCTTCGTCGTAGAAAGCTCCCGTTGTCGAACATGTCAGCAGACTCTGGGTCAAGCGTCCAGTAGTTTCCCTTGCCCGGATTGCCTGGCTCCCGCGGAATCTTGACAAAGCAGTCGTTTAGCGACAAGTTGTGGCGGATAGAGTTCTGCCACGCGGGGAACTTTTCGCGATAGTAGGGAAAGCGATTGCTGATGAAGTCACAGATTTCGCTGAGCGTCAGCCTCTTCTTGGGGCTCTGTAGGATGGCCATAGTGATCAGTGCGATGTAGGAGTATGGAGGCTTCACGAGGGAGTTCTTGCCCGTTGGTTTGTAGCTGTCCCGTGAAGAATTAGGGCTGTCCAGACACGATGGAGGAGAGCCGGTCAAAAGGATGCCATCATGCATTTGCGCCACCTCATCCACACAGGCGCGCGGGTGACACCCGGCGTCTTCTCCTTCACCCACGACATCTATATCGGTCTCTTCTGAGAGGATGGACGCATCGGACATCTCCGAACTGAGAGTCATGACTAAGTCCTGATGCCCTCCCTCTTCAACCGCTTCTCTGAGGAGGGAGACCTCCCCGCGTTCTGTCCATACGCCTGTGGCCTCACGAGCGCTCCCGGTGATGCCAATCTCACAAATGTGCCGGGAAACCTGCAAAGGGGCCAAACGTGAACGTAAAAGGGGCGGTGCGTATTCTCCTTACGCGCCACAGTCACGTGACAATAGGCTGCCCTTATCAGAAAATACTAGCCAAGTTTGGCTAATTAGGCTAAGACAAATCTATTTGCAGATTGCCTTCTTGAGTTAGTTTATTCATTGTACATAGGCTATACTTTTATTTTAGTAGCCTATGCTTGTTTGCGCATTCATTTTTCTTTTTTGATTGCAAATTTCCTAACTATTTGCACCCCCTGGGTGTTCATATATAACTAACTGTTGTAACAAGTGCATTTCACCATTGAGAGATTTAACATAGTGATCTTATCTTTTGACTTTTTCTCTCTGTTAATAAGCTGTTAATTCAACCTATAGTGCGTAAAATGTTAGGGGAAATGTATGTGGTTCAGCCTATTGATATATGGTTCAGTCACATCATAAATCTGAAGGATATAGTTTTATATAGCCTAGGCCTATGTTGGGAAACAAATTACGTTTCATACGGAGCCATCAAGTGCATCTCACTGCGCGTATAGCCGATAGGCCTTTAGATCGGTTTACGTGATATAGGCCTCGTCTACGAGCTCGGCTCTCTACAACAGAGCAGAGGTTCTCAAACTTTTCACACCAAGTACCACCTGATTGAATATTTGACCTTCCAAGTAGCCCATCCTCCTCTTAAAATTGGGTATTTAACCTTCCAAAACCAACACCAGACCTAGATTAGGGCAAATCGGGGTGTAAAAGGGTCTAAAATAGGCCTAAATTATTATTTCACTTGCGTGTAAACCATATCCAGACTAAACCACATTTACTTTAATGCATTAAAGCATAAATTACTATATAATGACATATCAAATAAAAAAATAAAAAAAATGCAGGTGACCATGAGTAGACTACCATCTGAAAAATAATAATAATAATAATAATAATAAATTATTATTATTATTTCACAAATAGGGTAAGGTATAATGGGCCATCAGGTAAAATGGGCCATTTAAAGTTGGAGCCCCTGGCTCTTAAAATATTCAATCTCCGTGTTTGCAAAAGGCTTTAAATCATTGCCTCGTCTGTCCATAACACAATTCAAAACATTTGATTGGTGGGGAGTAGATGTTGTGGGTGGGACAATGGTTTAGACATAGCATGCAGGAGATAAGGGTGTGAAAAGTGAATTGGCAGACAAGTCTGATCTAAAACGTATAATGTTTGTAACTTCAGAAAAAAAGAACGTACAGCTACTAAAATTGCATGGTATTGCTGCCTTAACACATATAATTTATTGTGTGTGTCTAGCTTTCTTATTCTTTATGAAAATGGACATTTGATGGTGGCCCAATTTACCTGAAATGGAATCAGGTAAATTGGGCCACTGTTTAAGTTGATTTCTGCTGATACTTTGATGCTATTAGGACTAATTGTTGCATGATTATGGACATGATAAATGTATTTTAATTGCATTTGTATGCGTATTTTTGGAGATTAACACCATGGATCAAAGCCTGGAGGTAGCGCCACATCATGGAAATAAGCAGCTGTTTCTGCTGTTATAACTTGCACTGTCTACTTTACAGTTACTTTTTGAGTCACTGTCAGTACTTTAGACAGTTGTCCATATAGTTGGGCCATCACCTTTCGCAAAAACAAGTTGCATGTTCCCATTAGTAGTAACTGCCACTGGAGCCTATCTAAGTAACTATGGGCCTTAGGTGGGTGTCCTGAAAATGTTTCCCAAAGCTGGCATCCAACCCAAGATCTGGTGCTGGAAAAATCTGGCTCTGAGAACTTGGTTTGGTCACTCCTGTGAGGTGTGCAGGACGGGCTGCAAGAGTGGCTGAGCAGAGCCATTTGTAGGTTTGTTTCAAAGCGAACTGTGCGTAAACAGTTATATTTTAAGATGTTCATTTGATGTTTTATATATTCATTAATGATAAATCTATAAAATATGCTCTTTAGTTCATTAAAAAAAACATGATTTTGCAGAGATATCCGTTTGACTCACTTTACCTGATGAGTGGCTCATTTTACCTGAGCACATGGCCCACTTTACCTGAAGACGATTAATTTGAAAAATGTGAAAAAGTGAAGTTTTACAAAGGTCTAGGGCATAAACCATTATATTTTATAACGTAAATTTCATTTGAAAATATAATAGTCCATATTACATACATATATATATATATATATATATATATATATATATATATATATATATATATATATATATAAGTTTCTGCTTTAGCCATATGTGAATTAGCCTGTGTTATTTAGGAAGTCTGCTGTTTTTGTTTGTTTGTTGTTGTTCCAATTTGAGGAAAGGCAACTTTAATTTTACCGCACATTTCGTACACAAGGCAACTCAATGCGCCTTACAAAAGAATATTCGGTCAATATTAGACCCTTTTCAGACCTGGTTTAGACTTGATCATGGGCTCCTTGGAAGTGGTGAGAGAAGTTTGGAAGTATAGTCATCACAAAGTGGAGTACATTTCTTCCAAAGCGAATGTCCAGTTGTAAACAAAGTGTGGTTTGACTATTAGACCAAAAGTAAAATAAAATAAAATAAACATAATAATGATGATGATTACAGTAAATAAAACCGCTGCCTTGTCAAATGCTGGTAAACCATGTACCACTTTGACTCTCACTGTCGTCACAATTATAACATTATATTTAGGCTATCATCATGGTACAATAATAATAAAAAGAAATAAAGGCACACAGACAATACAAAATTCTAATACACGCTTTTGCACCCCTCCAGGCAGAGCCAAAAAGGTTTATGCCTGCCTATAGGTCTAGATCGTTGTCTTTAGTTTTATTAACACACGCTCATCATTGGCCTATAGCCTACATTCATTGCATCGACCATGCATTAATTTGATCAATCATTCCAAACGGAGTGTCAAAATCAAATAATGGCAACTTACATAACTGAAAAGTGCCACTCAAAAAGATTGCCTTTTTGGCAAATGGTTTCCAAAGAACTGCATAGTGGGCCTCAGAGACAATGCAGGGGGGTGTCTACAAAACAAGTAGGCTATAGCCTAGCTTCAAGTAGCCTAAAAGAGAAATGAAAGAAATTCAAATAAGTTTTAGCCAACAGTTTGCCACTTTGATATTTTAACCTCAAGCTGTTAAACATTACAAATTATTTTGAATAGAGCAAATTCTATGCCGGCCCAGACAATGGAAAGTTGGGATCGATAAGGGGGTCGCAACGCACGAAACTTTGAGAATGGCTACACTACAAATTTGCATTCCACAAATGACTGTAACAGTAAGATTAATTCAAGCCTCGCTTGAAGCTACGCTTAAAATACACTGGCTAAGCGCGCGGACGTGCCCATGATAGACATTGCTTCTGTATCTTCCAGTAAACAGCTCCATCTAGCGGGCACATGTGTCAGGTTTAGCCGATGACTATGATGATGACTTATTCAAATCACGAGACTAAAGTAACTAATCATTTAAACAACAACAACACCTAAAAAGATGAAAGACAATGATAGGTCAGTGTTATACCAGTAATAAAGTAAGATAAAAAATAATAATGTTATCAGGCTATTATTACTATCATCATTATATGCAAGTTTTTATGCAATAAAATAGGCTAGTTGATATTTGTGTGTATTTGACCTTGTAGTGACCCAGCAGCTGTATGGGTGGTCAGCATCGCGCCTTTATTTTCCATCACAGTGGTCTCTATAACGCTCCAGGATCAATTGTTTTGTAGGTCCTCTGGTGAGAGATTCCGTCCGCAGTGAAAACCTTCCAAACAATTGAGCGTCCTAGGGACCACTGTGATGTAAAGTAAAGGCTCGATGCTGACCCTGACACAGCTGCTAGGTCACTACAAGGTCAAATACACACAGACATCAACTTGTTTTTCCCAAATAAAAAGTTGCATAATGCACCTTTAAATATAGGATATAGGCTAAGTATTCCCTTAGTGAAACACCCCGAAAAATGCCCACATTGGATGACACAAGGAATAACCTAACTTCTCCCTAATCAGAGTAAACATAGGCAGGCAAAAAATTCAAACCCATCACCTGCCAACAATGTCAATGTGCAAGATTCCTCCGTTAATAATTGCCCATAGAATATAGGTTACTCTTGAAACAAATACTCTACCACCAGAACAGAAAGGATGCAGAACAGGTATTGCCAACTCTTAATAAATAAAACTGGCACAAGTGAAAATGAAGAGAAGAAACCTATACAGCACTGACCTTTTAAACATACAGTACATAAACCCATGCACGCCGCGCTGTAGCATTGTAGCCTTGGGCGAATTTGTATCCCTTGGCCCCCACTCACACTCTCAAACACACTCTCATTCATCCTGGCCTATTGTACATGTTTTTAGTGGTGGGGAAACTGGAGTTAATTGGTAAAAAGGAAAAAAAGAAATATGCCTCCTGCCACATTAATCTTACAGCTGAAAGTCCTTTCATCTGACATCAAGCATTTAATCTTGATTAATGTCACCACTTTTGAACGCATTTATGAGACAGTTATTTGACCGAGTTCATACGTGCTGAGAGAGAACGTTGAACTCTGTGACAGTTTTTATTTCATGTGGAGATTTATTGCAGAGATATTAACCATAAAGTAAAACCAAAAACAACAAACAAAAAACTGCATTTTGACGGTTACCACAGTTAAAGTTAGTCAGTTTGAATTATAGGCTGACAGACAGACAGACAGACAGACAGACAGACAGACAGACAGACAGACAGACAGACAGACAGACAGACAGACACGGCCTATTAAATTTACAGTTTGACGTCACGCACAATCCACTTTTGCGTGACGTCAGTTCCGGCGTCCTCTCTCGCTTCCATCTTGCTCCCCGCATGTGTCTGCTGTTAGTTTACAGGTCAGTTAGGAGCTTTAAACATCTTCTTCCCCGCAGAGTTTTGTCCTGGTCGACATAAAGAGGTAAACGAAAGTCTTTTATAGCCAGAGCTCGAGCTTGGCGTGGTTTAGAAATGTTAGTATGCCCGTAAATTAGTAGTGGCTTAGTGACAGGCCGTGCATTCAGTCTCTGTTAGCTCTGAAGCTAACTTTAGCTTAAAGTTCACTAGCTGAACCTAAACCTCGCCTTGTGTCTGCATAGGTTGAGGCAAGGTTTACCAAAATGTGCAATAAACGCTGTCATATTGTAACGGTTACTGCTTTTATTTGGGTTGGCTCATAATGCATACGATGTTGTGGAAACTGCATTTTCTTGCCTGTAGTCGATAACCGAGCTACTATCAATCATGATATGATTGTAATTGTATAATACTATATATTGTATAGCTTGACTGTTATCTACATAATGAAACAAAGCTATCTGCAGATTTACATAAATAATATGCCATGTTTTATAAGTGTGCCATGTATGTATGGGAATCATGTGTGCATAGTAGACGTAATGCATAAGTGATATCTGGATCAACATGTTTTTTTCTACAGATGAAAGAAGCAGTAATGAATCAAGAAAAACTTGCTAAACTTCAGGCACAAGTCCGCATTGGCGGAAAGGTAAGAATAAGGCTTCAGCTAGCATAGCCTAAACTAGCATTCATGTGTCTTTATGTATTCAAAAGCTCTGTTTTACAGAAAATAATGTTTTACCTTATGTTGTGCTCAGGGCAGTGCTCGCAGAAAGAAGAAGGTTGTACACAGAACAGCAACAGCAGACGATAAGAAGCTCCAATTTTCACTTAAAAAACTTGGAGTTAACAACATTTCTGGTATTGAAGAGGTAACACATTTGTTTTAAGATGAAACTTTAATGATCTCAGTCAGTGGAAAAGTTTACTAACTTGTTTTTTTTTATTTTGCGGCAAACATTCTGTGTTTAGGTTAATATGTTTACAACTCAAGGAACAGTGATCCACTTCAATAACCCCAAAGTGCAGGCTTCACTTGCTGCCAACACTTTCACTATAACCGGGCATGCGGAGAACAAACAGCTGACTGAGATGCTGCCTGGCATCCTCAACCAGCTGGGAGCAGACAGCCTGACAAGTCTCAGGAGACTTGCTGAGGCTCTGCCCAAACAGGGTTTGTTCATTTACGCTTGTAGTCCAGGCAAACTACCAAGACTATTAACTGACATCAAAGTAAATGATAATTTAATCTTGTCATGCAGCTGGAGATGGAAAAGCACCAATTGCAGAAGTAGAAGAGGAAGATGACGATGTTCCAGGTGAGTGCAAGAATTGTTGGACATTTATAATCAACATTGCATATTTTCATTATATATGAGCAATGTTTAAGGTTCCTCCAGTGTGACTGTAGCATATTGGCAATTAAAAGTGAAAAAAAAAAAACATTGAATACCCCAATGTATTACTTTGTGAGCATTGAGCAACAATTACCCAAGCCAGAGCCTTAAATCCCACATTTGCCAGAGTAAACTTTTTACCTATATTGGCTTTGTTGTTGAAATTAAATGGCTAAAAGACCAACAGACAAGTCTGTGTACACAAATCGGACCAACAGCCAAAAATATTGGCAATACCCACTCACTGTGGACGTTGAATGTTCCGGTTCATTCACTTGGCCTGTCACTGTAGTTGATCAAGGATGATTGATTGTCTCAGAAAATATGATAAGCATCTGATTTTATAGTGTTGGTTCAATTATTCACAAAATGCTCAATTCTGTCTAAAATTAAACCCGGTAAGACTGAAATATAAAGACAGTTATTTGTTGACGCTTGTTTGGACTTTGTTTGCCTGGATACTTGATTCGCCTGGGCTTAGCATTGTCTTGTTTGCTGCTCTGTTTTATTGCCTTAATGTTCGGTGCAGCCGTATGAGGCAACTCCTGTTGTGATATTGGGCTATACAAAACATTGATTTAATACATTAATACAAAACTAGAGCAAATATATAAATAACATATAAGCTGTTTTTTGTTTTGTTTAAAATAAAGTCAAGTGTCTTGCACGAGTAGCTGTAAAAGAGATGCAGCTTTTATTGGGAATTTATTGTCTGTTTGTCAAACTGCTGCTGAATCTTTCTAAACTCAGGCATTTGAACTGTAGCATACAGAATGGTAACATGTCTACACTGAGTAATGTTGTCAGGGACTATCGTGTGTATTGTTGGCTAAAGCGATCGGGAAACTGTTGTGGGGGCGCTGGGTCCTGGCTCATGTTGGCACAGACACTGGGGCGGTCAAGTTTTTTGCATTCCCAGGCTCTGCTCAATAATGTTGATGTTCTCTCCACATTGCATTTGTTTGAATAAAATTCCAAATATTCTCAAGTCGGATTTATTCTGTCTTCCCTGCTCCGCCATTGAGTTTACCAAAAGTGTTGCCGTAATAAAAGCTGGAGCATGCTGTCTTGTTTAAGTGGATCACTGATCTAGATGTGATGCGGTACATGCACTGATATGATACTGATCCAGTTGATCCGTTCAATGCCGCCTCCCCTTTAAGAAAATTGAATTGTGGGCAATCCTCTGGTGTTGAGACAGCTCAGACTGATACTCAGCACTGTGTTAGCGTTCATCCCCCTGTAATTAAGCACATGCTGCACATGAATTTCTCGAGACGAAAAATGTTATTGTCCATTTTACTAATCGCGTGATATAGTAATTATTGCGTCAGTATAATTCCTCCAGGTACCAACAGACACAAGTGGCTTTCTCTACTGATGAATTTATTTTCTCCATCTTAATAAACACAGTGAAAACTATAAAACACAGACAAGACAATAATTAGCTTCAAGAAAAATAAAAACAATTGGCAAATAAAAATAACGTCTACAAAACAAAACAGACAAAATACCTTGTTGGCTGAGTACTGGGAGAAGGAACTAGCTTCTTCTTACTAGTTTGGTTAGTTTCTTCTTTTAACTTGGTGTACATGCTTTATCATGTTTTTCTCTCTCGTGAGATTGCTTAAGATAATTAACCTCTACTCTGCAGACGAAAGCTGACTTAAGTGTCACAGCGCCCTCTGATGGCGCTCAACCATAACATAAAAATACATGGAAAATAAAAGGAAATGAAAGTGGCAGTTACACTCCTACCAAATCTCACCACTCTTACTGTGGGATTTCTATTAAACTCAAACTGACACATAATCTGAACATAAAAACAACTGTAGTCATTAGTCTGCTTCTATCAAAACAATAACCTTATGTATAGGTCGTTCTAGTGAAACTGTTTTAATCGTAAGTTTGTTGTATTTGTCAAGTCCTTTCATTAACCAAAAGTCAAACCTTTCTCACTTTGTCATCAGGTCCAGGATAGACATCTGTGACTTTGGCTAGCTTCCATTCATTACGTGATGCAAGATCTTCTTGTAGTAGCACTACATCGTTTATCTTCAGATCTCTTCTGTGTCTTGCTTGCAAGTTGAGTAAATATTCTTTCATGAACTGGCTGGATAATGGTTGACTTCATTGTTAAGATGTGGTTAGGCATTAGTGGTTGAGGGCTAGTTGGATTGCTCAAATGTTCAACTGAGAGTGGCCTGCTGTTGATAATCGCCATGACTTCGTACAACAAGGTTCTTAAAGTTGTACTGTCGAGTCTCTTTGCAGAATGGTCAAGGATAGCTGAAAGAACACTACGGATTGTCCTTATCGGCTTTTGCCACACTCCGCCCATGTGGCTTGCTGCTGGGGAATTCATGAGAAATTCACATCAAAGTACTTTCACTTTCTCTTGGTCCAAATCTTTCATGAGTATTACAAATTATCTCTGGGCACCAACGAAATTGATCTTGGTTGACGAACATTCCCTCTGATTACAATAAACACTCGTAAAGCATTAAGGAATGTGTCTGTACTTCGTCCACAACTTTATGTATGGCTCGTGAACATAGACAGGTGAGTATGAGTCCATATCTCTTGAGCTTTTTACGTCCGTCTCGGACATATATTGGTCCGAAACAATCCATTCCGACACAAGTAAAGGGTGGAGTAGGTTCTGTCCGATCGATTGGTAAATCTCCCATACTTTGATTTTCTGTCTTCCTGTACTTGTGACACTTGAGACATTTTGAAGATGTATGAGACTGCACGGCTGCTTCCAAGAATCCACCAACCGTTAGCTCGCAGTTCATTCATAGTCATTCCACGACCTTAGTGTTGAACTTTCGAGTGGAAATGTCTGATTAATAAAGTTGAGACATGACTGTCCTTGGGGAGAATGGCTGGATGCTTTACGTGTGGGTGTAGCACAGCTTGACTCAAACGTCCGCCAACTCTGAGGATTCCCTCACCATCCAGAAAAGGACTGTTCAGTTTTCTATCTTTGAAACTGTTTTGACTTCAGATTCTTTATTTCTTCTGCGAAAGCTTTCTCTTGAACTGGTTTAATGACAAACAGTTCAGTTTCTTTTCTCTCTTCCAAACTTTTACTTTCTTTGATCTTTATTTCACCTTTATGTTCCTTGACTTCTCAAGATTGCAAGCGCGCTTACCAATCTGGTCCATTTTGAGAACTTCTCAAATCTGTCGAATAGTTCGCGCTTCTTTTGCCTTGGTGGTACACACAAGCTTTGCAAAGCTCTGGATCATTTTCTTCTATCTCTCCCACCTTGATATCTAGGTTCCTTTCCCAGAGAAATGCTGGTCCTTTAAACCAATCGGAGGACTTGATTTGTATGCGATTAGCTACGAATACTTGAAACCTTCTGGCGTCATTATTTATATAGCCAAGAACGATGGTAGAGTCTGTCCAGAAGAACTCTTGTATGCCTGGGATTTCAAGTTCCGTTTTGAGAAGATCACTGACTCTAACTGCAACAACTGCTGCTGAGAGCTTGAGTCTAGGGATAGCCATGACACTAGTGGGTGTGACGCTTGACTTGGCCATTACTAAACAGCAATGGACTCTGTAGGACCGCTTGTCCTGCCATCGTTGACATAATCGGAATCAGAATAGGTTTTATTGCCATTGTTTGAGAACAGGTTCACAAACAACGTTTCTTTGTATGAAGCATATGGCGTTGTCTTGGAATGGACCTTGTGCTGCAAGGTGTTTCAGGCCAAAGTTGGCGCAGCCTGGAGACGAAGCTGCTCCAAATAGATGGACTTTAATCCGAAAGACTGATGGTGTTGCTTCCAAGTCTCCCTTCTCCCACCAAAGAAACCTTATGTAATCCTGACCTTTTTGTGACGTGGAATTCAGATTCAGATTATTTTATTCAGACATTCAACAGATGACAAACAGATGATAAATAAAGTCTGAAATGGAATAGGCAGAAGCTAAAGCTTATTGCGCCTATCTCAGAGTATTTACAAAACATACACAGTAAAGCTGCCAATGTCTTATGCAAGTAGTTATACAATTTTTGTTTTTAGATCGTCACAAAGAAGAAAGAAAAAAATCTATCTTAAGTTTGCATCCTTAGCATCCATTCTCAATGTATTTTTTTTATAATTGATTTCTTCAAAAGAATTTTAAATTGAATTAAGGTTTTACAGTCTTTTAGCTCTTGGTCCAACTCACTCCACACATTAATCCCAACAAAAGAAAGACAATGCTGCTTTGCACTCGTTCTCACATGTTTTTTGAAACATTTCTTTTCGGAAATTATAAACGCAGTCTCGTTTTTGGAACAATCCCTGGATATGCACAGGTAACTTGTTAAGGCTTATGTTATACATAAATTGTGCTGTTTTAAACTCAACCAAATCCTTCAATTTTAGTGCTTTTAGTTTGATGAAAAGCTCATTTGTATGTGCCCTGTAAGCCACTTCATTCACAATGCGGATCGCCCTTTTTTGAATGATACTTATTGGATTAAGATTGGTTTTGTAAGTGTTTCCCCAAACTTCTAGGCCATAGGTCATGTACGGGAGAACCAGGGAACAGTATAAAATATACGTTTTTTTCATTTAAGAGTTCTTTAACTTTAGATATTATTGCAAGAGATTTACATAGCTTTGCCTTGATGTAGTTTATATGGGGCTTCCAGCTAAGCTTATTTTGTAAAAGTACTCCAAGAAATTTTATTTCATTCACTCGTTCTAGCTTGAGCAGTATCATTTATTCTTAAATTTCTACACACATTAATGGCACGATTTCCAAAAACTATAAATTTGGTTTTATTTAAATTAAGGGTTAACTTATTAGAATCAAACCACTTCTTTACAATAATTCTTTCTCTACTATATCTATCAATGCTTCTAAATTCTTACCACAACTAAGCATGTTGGTGTCATCAGCGAATAAAATAAGGTTTAATGTTTTTGAAACTAAACAAAGATCGTTAATATACATAAGAAACAAAAACGGACCCAACACTGACCCCTGTGGCAGCCCGCATGTAACTGTCAGCAGCTGGGAATCAGTGCCATTGGTGTGGACATACTGGGATCTGTTCTTCAAATAAGTCTGGAGCCAAGAAAAGGCCACTCCTCTAATCCCATATCTGTACAGTTTTGAAGTAGCAATTCATGATTCACTGTATCAAAAGCTTGGTGACACATTTGCTCTATATCACACATGAATGCGACAGAACTTTTGCGAAAACGACGAATGCCCACCAATGTATTCGTCAGGACCGGTCAAGAGATGGTCATTGAGAGAGGTATCTTGGTACTTGGCAGAGGCGTCAAATACTACTCTGATCTTGCCTGGTTTGTGCAGGTGATGGACCCCATGGTGTGGAATATGCCATGCAGGAGTGTTGTCTAATTCTTCGTCAGGGACCTTTTCTGCGTCACCTCTTGAGATGATGTCATCCATGAAGTTTGTGTAATCGCTGTAGTACGTTTTGTCTTTCTTGAATCTCTTTTCCAGACACTTCAAGCGATACATTGCACATATTTTATTGTTTGGTAACTTGGGTCTTTCATCACGAAATGGTAATGGCATCTCATAGTGGCCGCTTTCATTTTGTTTGGTGGTATGAGTTTTGCGAGGAACTTCAAGTCTTCTTGAGACACTGGATTGTCATCATGGCTTTTTCAGAGAAGTCTGCTTTGAGCGCCTTGGCGATGTCTGAAGGAGTGACATCTAAAATTTGGAATTACTTTCTTGACAATAATGCGATGACTAATTCCAATTGCATCTCCATAGTTTAGACAGGGATTACTTTGTCCAACGATGCTCCAACCGAGATCTGTGCGTTGAGTGTACGGCTCTTCTGTACCTGACATGATCTCTCTTGGGAGGAGAGCTTGTGAGCAGTTGTATCCAATCAACAATCCTACTTCACAATCTTGCAAAGGTGTGATTACTGACTGAAGGTGTTCCAAATGTGGCCAAGCTTTAGCTGTCTCATTAGTTGGAATGTGAGCTTTGTTGGCAGGAATAAACTCTCTAGTATATGTAGGAGGTTAAAGCCACGAACTTGAAGATCTTGTAGTCTGAGAGACTGAACTGTTGTCTGGGAAGACATGGTAGACAGTTCTAGTTTGACAGGTTCTTGGTTTGTTTATAGCGAGTCTGCAACTTCACCAAGAACAATAGTGTCACTTTGTGAGTCCAATAAGGCATAAACGAGGACCTCTTTAGGTTTTCCAAAAGACGAAAGCCACACAGGAATGATTGCAGCTGTTTGTGTTACTTTCTTGACTTGTAACTGTTTGTTGTAGCTGTGGAATTAATTTGTTCTTGAGCTTGGTCGTTGTGGCTTGGTCTTTTGTTACTTGGGTTTCGCTTTTCCGATGGTTGTTTTTGTTCTTTGACTTTGACTCTACATGAAGACAGGTAGGATGCTTTTTACTGCATTTGTCACAAACACTGCGGCTTGTACAGTTCTTTTGAATGGTGCCCTGGTTTGAGACAACCGAAACAAAGCTTTTCCGACTGAATGAACTTGATTCTGTCTGACACTGCTTTATTAAAATAAACGTATGCATTTGTGTAGAATATGCTTGGGCTTCTTACAGAATATGCATGTCAGTTGTGGCCTTTCTTGTGACATAGTCGTCAGTGTTTTATCTCCAATTTGTCTGTCTTGTGGGTTTCAGCTATTCTGACTTGTCAGGATCACCTTGCTTCAGCGACTGCAGCAACGTAACAGGGTTACAAGCAATCTTGGCTTTTCTTGTTAGAAATGCAACAAACTGGCTGAAGGTGGGAAACTGGTTTGTTGTTCGATTTCAATTACCTGGCGGTTCCAGCTAGCTGCGAGCCGGTCTGGTAACTTGGAAAGAATCTTTCTATTCTCATTGCAGTCATTCAGGATCTCTAATGACTTGAGGTGAGTGATTGCTGCTTCACAACTGCGCAAGAAATCTGCAAAGTCTCTTAACTCATAACTGTCCTTAGACGTCATTTTGGGCCACGCTTGTAGTTTGTTGGGACTCGGGACATGTTTCTAGCGCCTCCCACACACGCACAGCAACAAGGTGTGTCCATGGCAGGTGTCCACCGTGCAACAGAGATGGGGTTTATGCAGCCCCGTTTAAATAAACTGCTGTTCACATGAATCGCAAAACACATTATTTTAATATATACACACACACACACACACTCGGCATTCCTCCCATCTCTCAGTAGCGTTAGCATCCCGTGCTGCTAGTCCAACTCATTAGTGTAGTCGCGGTCTTGTTTTACAGACTCTTATCAAGAGTCATTTGCTGAGCTTTAGGTTCAGGTGCTGATGTGGAAGCGCCACACGCGGTGAGCGTTGGCACAACCTGTTGCTACTGTAATGACTAGCGCAAGTACATCGATTCTCAAATTAATTAACCCGAACCCTAATTTTAACACAAGGATTAAAGACCCATGCACTGAAATTTAATAGTTCTAAGGCCTTAAATTTGGCATGATCAAATTCAATACTTTAATGATTTAAGATCCCGCGGCTACCCTGTTTAACGCAAGCAGATGTGTTATTCTTATTTACTAAATGTTGTGTGCTTAGTCATGCTTTCAGGCTTCCTGTGTATAGGATGACCAAGAGATTCTTATGCGAACAAATATTGTGTCTGTTTGTTCTGACTTTCATTGACAAGTTGTTTCAAGGATGATTCATCCCAAAAGTGATTTGAGCCCAATGTTTAGTACGAGTTTCACATTTTACTTTAAATCAATCTCCAGCGAAGTTCTGCCCATTTTTCACAGTATAGACCCTTTAATTGTTTGTAAACATTCCGGGCTTTGCTGGAGGTGGGAAGCTCGATTCCTATCTATTTCCATTGTAGCTGTTGTCATAGTAACGATAAACAAATGTCTAACTGTTTTTGGAAATGTAAGATAAACCTTATTTTATCGTCTCAAATGTCATTCCTCTTGTTCTGGCACCTTAAGCCACAACAGGACCACATTTTTCAGTTGCAGTTTTATCTTATTTCTCTTGATCACTTCCTGCCTCCAGCTGATGTCAGTAGTTAAAGGGTCTATAAGATAGTAAATACAGAGTGTAGTTCATTTTACCCCATAAATGACTAATTTTTATCTGTGTGTTTCAGATCTGGTGGAAAATTTTGACATGGCATCCAAGGATGAGGCTAACTAGGGGGTTCCATGATTCCCTGGAAATCTGACTGGACCATATAGGGCACTACGTATTATCTCAAGTGAATGTGGGTTCTGTGACTTTGGACACTGAAATGTTATAACACTACAGTGTTATAGTAGCGCATACCCACATGTCCTATCCTAAAGGGGATGTTTCAGTACCCATTTATTTTGAAACATGCATTGTCCTGTAAATTTTAGTGTAATACCATTCTACGGTACAAGTCTGATCCTTGTTACTGAACCTTTTCTTTATGGCTTCACTCAAACCATTATATCTGGAAATAAACCTTTGCTCTTGTCAAGTGTATTTTGCTGGATACAATATTTTATTTAGAAACTCCTGTAACTTATCACTTTCATAAAAACATTTTAGGTTCAAATGTAAACTACACAATTGACCACAGCAACAAAACAAGCACAAACATTTACATCCTTGGACAGTCAACAGCAGCAAACCTTTTTTCCCCCCACTATAACATCTTTTCAAATACATTTGCTCAGTCATTTTGTATCAAGATCTGGATTTAGGTATTTAATTTTAAAGATGGATTAGTCCATCCATAAACTACAAGTCAAAAGTAAAATGACCTCTTTCGGCTATATGATTGTACAAGCCTTGGGAGAAAATCCTTCATTCTCTGATTCCCATAAGTAGTTTTAGTAAATGAGCTTCCATTGCCTGTTGAACTACAAAGAAAACATTTTAGGAAATGATGTAATTATATATAAAACTCATTGGTTCTTACCATTGCGATGGCCCATTGCCACTGCCATATCCATGGCATTGAAGCCAGAGTCTGACTCAATGGTAGGATCAGCCCCACTCTCTGTAGGATACAAATGCATATGTTGCTTCCCAAGCTCATTGATGATTAGCTATGACAGTTACACCCATTTTACCTAGAAGGATTTCCACACATCGAACATGGTTCCCATGAACTGCATACAAAAGAGGGGCTCCTCCATTCTAATGCATGAACATTCATGTTTATACAATATCATTACAAGGTTTGCTGTTGGCAAAAGCTTACCCAGTCATATTCATTGACATCCACTCCACAGTCAATGAGCATCTTCACGATATCTGTGTATCCTTTACTGCAGGCCAAAGACAAAGCACTTTCTCTTCCTTTGGCGAGAAGGTTAGGGTCTGCTCCCTAATTATTCCCAATGAAAAATATGTGAACAATTTTACATTTAAAACAAACATTTTTGTTCAATAATTAAAGTTGCTTACATTTTGAAGCAGAAATTCAACCACAGCAATCTGTCCATGGGCTGCTGCCCACATTAAAGGAGTAAAGCCTTCCTCATCTTGAAGATTAATCACAGTCTCTAGATGAAAATATTGCTTTTAATCCTGGTCTTCACATAACCAATGATTCTCATGGTCTTACCTTGCTCAATTCTACTGGCCAAGAATACCATTTCACCTTGAGCAGCGAGTTGATGAATGGATAATGCTAAGGGGGGGGGGGGGGGGGGGGAACACATTTAAATAACTGAAAATGATAGTGGCATTTTGGTATAACCAAAATTAATCTTACAATGAACGAGAAGGGGGGTTGAGGACACCTCGTTCCCACGGTGCTTGTTGGTGAGAGTTGTGGATTGTTTGATGGGTGAAAAATGTTTGGTTGTGGACGGGGTGTAAACATGACGCACTTGTATTCCAGGAGAAGGTGAGGTCTGGATGTTGCACTCGGCTTTAAAAAAAAATAAAAAATAAAGTAATGTAATCAGGCCTACTTATGCAACCACTCATCTATTGACGAGACAGATTGTGATGCGTTTTTCATTACCTTTGAATAAAACGGATGCCACCTCCAGATCGGAGTTAACTTGATCTTGGATGTTTTACTGTCTTCCTCGTTTAATGACTTGACAAATCTGGAGCACACATTCATATCAAACCTGTTGGGTAAGATAAACTTGATTCCCATGGCTACATTTTGATTGCCTCCCTCATCGGTGACTCCGGTGTCCTCTGTCTTAATGGAACTCAGGTCTGGCATAACACAAATGCCCTCCATATCCTCAGCAATGGGGCAGTCCGCACTTCCACGAGGGGTTGACATCGTAATGTTGTCCATCATCAGTTTAATCTCCTAAAATAAATGAGAAAATACCGAAATGTTATACAGAGTAATCGAATAATTATTTTGTGCATGAGCCTAATGTTAGCCAGACGATGTTTTGCTATTATCGGTCGGTAACAAAAGTGAGAACGTGCAAAATGACGTCGTACACATGCATTGTTTAGTTTGACACACTACATCCTACCTTCTCGATGCTAATTCGTTCACATTTTCGGTCTTTTTTCCCCCATGATGGCGTTTATTGTTACGATCGGGATCTTCGCAATGACTGCGCATGCGTGGCCAAATGTGCACTCTTGATTTCATTCCGTCTGTTTTGGTTCCTCTCTGATGGACCTTGTAGTAACCGAGGTACAGCAATAGAGGGTCGTATTGAGCTTTAGTTGTGTAATGATTCACACTTTAAAATATGAAGAACAGGTCGTTTTACTCAATGCTGGTTGCTCGACGAGCTCTAAGGAAAAGCAAAGCATGAATTAGGGAAATAAACAGCAAGCGCACACGTACTTGGACCCACGATGATGAGTGTTATTCCCGGGACAGCTGTGGTGCAGGTTACAAATCTGTCTTCAGCCGTGAGTAGTGAGCAAATGCGCACTTTGTTCGGTTTTCTGGGACACATCGAGGAGCTACGTCTTTACCCACCCGAGTAAGAGCGGCCAATATGCCGTCATTACATGAAAATGCAATGTCAGTTTTCTTGAGACATGTTCTTTTATGTATTTATTTTTACAGCAATGCTCCTATTTCCTTCTCGTCCAAAGTGTGCTACATAAAATTCCGCGATCCGTCTAGTGTCGGAGTGGCGCAGCATCTCACTAACACCGTTTTCATTGACAGAGCTCTGATCGTAGTGCCCTGCGCCGAAGGTGAGTGAAACCGGTCATTCATCAATTACCTGCAGTGCTTAAAGGAACTGGTCTATATGAGCACATCATTTGACCTCTGAACAGCACTGGATCATTTTTGTCCTTTGTTGGTATTATTTCTTCTTGTTATGGACCTCACCCTTGTAGATTCTGGATACACGTTGTCATAATTCTAAAATTACAACCTCGACTGTGAAGGGAATGTTCAGTCTCTGCCGATTTTGATACCACAAAGCCAAAAAACTCCACTTTTTAAATTAACATTGGATACACTGATGTTGCAAAATAGTTTCTACCTTTCTTTCCGTCTCTCTTATAGGTCTGATTTTGTTACATTTAATTACCTGAAATTTTGCCAGCATTTTCAGTTGTAAAAATAATGGCTATTTAAAGTGTCATTACCTGCTCAAACACTAGGTTTGAGTATTTGTATTTTGGCAACCCTAGCAGAACCTTTTATTCTTTTTTCTTTTTTTGATATATCGATCCCTCTATTCCTGCTGATTTTTGTATCTCTTAAGTTTTGTGTCTCTGTTTTAGTACTCCCCAGCTTATAAGCTGGCACTGTTGCCCATCTTTTGTACAGCCAACAAATATGAATTAATTCTTGGACACGTGACATGGTGCTGGATAGCTACTAAAGATTATTAATTTTGTTTTGTATGTTTTTTTCTGTGTGATTATGTGTGCATATCAGATGACTAGACTGGCCTGAGTCAGGCATTGTTTTCCGTGCCACTATCCCCGATCGGGCCAACGCAGCCTTCATGGGGGAATATGACCTGGAGAATAGCCCGCTGAGCCTTCCAAGACGGACACCTTGTCTCTAATTTTTAATATTTTATTTTATTTTGTTTTTTCATACTCACACATTCTGTCCACTCTCCACTGTCTCTCTATAAATTGTATTTTGTTTTATATTTAGTTTTTTGATTTGTTATTTTGATTATTGTCCAACCCCCACCCCCTCTCTCTCTCCGCTGCAGCTGCATCTTGTGTTTGGTTGGTTTCTCCAGGTTCCTACTGCATACCGGTTGGATGCATATCATACGTGGGATATTATGAGGAGTAGTAACAACTTCAGGGCTTGTCATTGTAATAAATCTGTTACGTTTAGTTTTCTGTTACTGTGATAGCTGTACACTACTGTATGTTTTCATATACAAACAATTTATCAGTAATTCTCTCTGCTATGGCGCTGTGCAATATTGTAACTCCAAATTAAGTGAATAGAAAAGTTTTTAACCTTTCCTAAATGTGTTGTTCTTCTCTGTATCTGATGTTCTGTGTGCTATTAGTGATGCAGCCATTGGGGTTGTCTTGTGTTGCACAACATTCCAACACTGCGAAACGATCGCCCCACGGGAAAGCGCCCATGCTTGATATCGTATGGTCCATGACCAATATCTTACCAGTACAGGTGACCCAAACATCAAAGTAACTCCTTCTCTGCATTGCTTTATCTTTCTTTATTTAGAAAACTTAATCTATATTATTTAGCAAAATAAAATCAAGTTAATTGAGTTAAAACAATAAAAATAAAATTATGTGGGGAAAAAATCAAAAATGAGGATGCTTGGGCTTTGACTTGTCCTTCTTTGACATTGTAGACACTAGACAAAAAATATTGTATGCTTTCTTTTCTCTAGAGTTCATAGGGTTTATGCGGGCATTGAAGAGGCAAAGAGACAAAATACATAATTGCATTTACTTACTGTGTCTTATAATCTGCAGGGAAAATCCCAGAAGAGGCGAAGGCCTTGTCACTGTTGGCACCTGCCACTCCCATTCCCAGTCTGATTTCTGGTGGAGGACTGCTGCCAATTCCAACCCCTGCTCCTCTTCAGAATGTCAGTGTGAGAAACATGTTGTTTAATGCAAGTATGCTGGATTTGAGAATAATATGTTTATACGCTTGCAGTTGAATCTTCCATTTGTGAATCGGATTTCACCTAGTCTAGAGCACGTTGCATCCATACAGTCACAGCCGCCACTTATGGGAAATGTTGACCCTTCAAAGATTGACGAGATTAGGAGAACTGTTTATGTTGGGAACCTAAACTCGCAGGTGAATGTTTATGGGACATGCTATGGTAAAACTGGCCTGCAGGATGATTCAAATGCTAATTGATCAATCATATTTTCCCAGACCACTACAGCTGAACAGCTACTTGAGTTCTTCAAGCAGGTGGGCGATGTAAAGTTTGTACGAATGGCTGGAGATGAGACTCAGCCCACTCGCTTTGCTTTTGTCGAGTTTGTTGGTCAAGAATCTGTTGCCAGAGCCCTCACTTTCAATGGAGTCATGTTTGGAGACAGACCATTGAAGTATAAAGAATTTGATGATTAGAAGATACCTTATTCACATAAAACTTCACTATTTCCATTAATTCCCGTTTGAATTTTCTGTCAAGGGTTAATCATTCCAATAATGCGATTGTAAAGCCACCGGAACTAACACCCCAGGCTGCGGCAAAGGAACTTGAAAATGTTATGAGAAGAGTGAGAGAAGCTCAGTCCACAATTGCTGCTGCTATTGAACCAGGTGAGCCATTTTCAGCTTTTACACTGTTAAATAGAGAAAAGAGGTTTACTGTTGACACTGATAATATTTGTCCTTTGACAGACACAGACAAGAGTTCCTCTAGTTGGCCTAAAAGATCACGTCGTTCTCGATCACGTTCTGCTCCAAGAAGGAAAAGATCTCGCTCAAAGCACAGGTGATTTACAACAGTGGTTCTCAACTGGTGATGCATCAGGGATTCAGGACCCACCGTTTTATATGTATATTTAATGTCGAGGTACAGCATTCCTTCACAGTATTCTGTTGACTGAAGCATTGATCATAAAGCTGACTAATGACAAGCAAAAACTAGCAAAACATTTTAGGGAAATATGACAAATGCACAGAAAAAAAGAATCTTTGTGTAATGCCTTTTACACTTTTTTTTCCTCTTTGGGGCAGATCATCACGGAAGTTATGGCCCAATGACTCCCACAGTTCCCGAGGTAGCCACAAGAGGCGCAGTCGCTCCAGTAACCGAAAGCACAGCCGCAGTCGTTCCAGGTTTGAGGCTTTAAATGTGTGTCGATTCCCCTTTGCGTTTCATATTTTGATAGTCACAAGTAAGGATACTTATGTGCGGTGTTGAGATGTCTAACAATTCAAGCCTAATTTTAAGACTTGAGGACAGTCCTTGTATGTAAGTCTGTCTTTTCTTCAGGGGTCTGAAGAGGAGGAGTAAGGATCGATCAAGAAGTCCACGTCGGAAACCGAGATCAATGTCACCAAAAAGGTACATTCCAAACTGTTCAATGCTGTTCCCAATGCATCTTAAACTCTTGTGCAATACCTCTGCCAATCTGTCTTTTTTCATTTGGTTCATGATTTTTCTTTACAGAGGTAAGAAAGACCGAAAGAAGGAGCAAACTAAAGACCGAAAAGACCACTCGTCATCCAAAAGAAACCGCAAAGAGGTAGACAAGTTAAAGAACAAGAGGAAGTCAACCAAGGTGCTCATTCAATTTTTGAAGACACAAAACCACTGCCTCACACAACATCCTTCTCACCCATTTATCAGACATTGGTACCTCGGACATTCCCTGACCTAGTTCAGGTACTATCTTATAAACCGCACACTTTGCACGACATAGACAATTCAATTCCACTCCAAGTGTTATCCCATCTTGTGGCGTTCCACAAGGTTTTGTCCTTAGCCCTTTAAAAAAAAAAATCTACTTCCTCCAAGCAAAATCTAAAAGAAATGTAATATGTGAACTTTCAACGTTATGCAGAGGCTTAGCAGAGGTGTAGCTCTGCTAAAGCCAGCTCTAATTTATCTGTACACAGTACAATGCCAGATAGAAATGTCGTCTTTTCATTTCTTTTAACAGCACATTTGCTAACATTGCCATATTTGAAGTTTTAGAGTGCAAGTTTCACAGTGAATAAGATTTTTTTACAATTTTATCCCTGGGCTATTTAAGATATGCTCCATCATTTTTGTTTTTCTAATAACTCATATTGACTGCCACAATTCTAATTTCAGATGGAAAGATCTGGCAAACGAGAAGGAAGAAGAGAATATCTGAATGACAGAGAAAACTCGTCCACTCCCAGTGAAAATGCGTCATCTCCATTCACTCCACACAACGGCAGCTACAGAAATCTTGAAGCATCGATGGCTGTGTGACTACTTTCCACTCTGGTAGCACATATTTGCTATTATTATTATTATTATTATTATTATTGTTATATTACATTCTGCAGTGATTATAAGCATCTATTGTAATTGCAACAGATTTAGAGGAAAAGAAATTGGCATTCCCTGTCACATACAGTATTATACAAGACGGTGTATAGACATTTACCAAAAATATGTGCCCCTTTTCCCTCTTTTATTTATATTATTCATTTATATTAATTAATTGGACCTTTATATAGTATGAACATTCGTGCTCAACATTTTGTTCACAAACTGCTGTTGGCCAGTCAGTATTGACATCTTTACTGTATTATTTTGGTGCCTATGCTGTTCAACAAGTTGACAAAGGCAGCACAAGAGTAAATTATGGACGGCGCACTTTATCTGGAAAAAAGTATTTATGTAAAATTCCTTCAATAATCCAGGGAGAGATGATTTTTCAATTACAAACCAAATATTTTCCATTGGAAAGTGATTGCTTTGTATTTAAACACTACCTGTACCAGACACTTTAACAAAATGTTTTTAGCGTAATTCATTTTGAGGACAAATCTTTTTCTGTGATTTCCATAACATGGGGGGTAGAGGGGTGATCCAGAGGCGAGTGGGGGGGGGGGGGGGAGGTTATGTTTTGAGACTGACTGAGTGACTGTTTTGTTGGTGACAATTTGTAAGACTTTTGGTTTGGTGCTGTGAGATAAAATGATGTAATATATAGATAAAGAATATACTATAGTATTTTTATGAATGTATAATTATACTATAAAAGGCATTAGCTCATTGATAATTGATATTGATTTCCGGACAGATGTGTCTAGAGTGCCTAGACTCATTATTCTCTCTTTACAGTAACATTTCAGACCAATAAGGGTTTTAGTGTGGCATTGAACTGCCATTATTAAATTATGTCTTCTTTTTTTTTAAAGCCTTTCATTGATAATCATTGCCTTGTTTGTAAGTAACTGTTATAAATGAATCATGTTTGCCAATTCATTTTATTGCCTTTTGACGAGATGTTACTAATAGTTTGTATTTCAAGACACCACTTGTTTCTCATTTCATGCTGCCTGTAAATAAAAATATAATGGAAAGCCACAATAATAACTTGTACTGTGTTTGAAGTTACCTGCATTTGTCTTTAGATTTTGTTGTTTTCTTTGGCAAGCTTTTAAAGATGAGACCAGCATGTTACTGTCAACTTTATTTATATAGCCCATTTAAAAACACCTACAACTGCCCAAAGTGCGGTTATAAAGTGCAACTAATTTGTATCAAGACAATTACAAGATACACAAACATGAAACTATAATAATACATATGTAGGACCTACTCAGCTTGTGTTAAAGGCCAGAGCAAAAAGGGTTTTCAACAACGACTTAAAAACATGAATAGACTGGGCCAGTTTAACATTCAATGGAAGGCTGTTCCAGAGTCTCGGAGCTGCTACAGCAAAAGCCCGGTCTCTGGTTTTCAGCTTAGATTTTGGAACCTCCAGAGTCATTTGATTGGAGGATCTCAATGATCGACCTGGATCGACAACATTTCTGAAAGGTAGGGTGGAGCCAACCCATTCAAACAGTTTAAAAACCATCAGCAGTATCTTAACCCCCCTTTAACCACGCACATTCTCTCCTGTTTAGTTCTAACCAAATTTAAAAGCTTCTCAACTTGAGCTACAGCCTGTGGGCCAGAGTAACGCCGCATTTGAAAGCTAAGACCCACAAAACTCATCTTCTTTTCTTGCGTTGTCGCCACTCTTGTTTTTTCATCACTTTTTTTTGTTGCACTTTTTGTTGAATTTTTGCAGATTTTTTGTTACTTTTCCCATCACTTTTTCGTTGTGGTTTTGTCGCTCTTTTTGTTGTATTGTTCAGATTTTGTTGTTGCTTATTCATCACTTTTCCCTCTCATTTTTGTCGCTTTTTTTTTTCCAAGAAGCTTTTAGGTTTGGGTAAAGCGATAAAAAATATAACTCCCCGCACACCTTGCAAAAATAGTTTATTGGGATATGGTCAACGTTTCGGTCCTGAGACCTTCATCAGGCAAATTGCAGGTTTGGGTAAAGCCAAACTGGAGAAAATGTGGTGGGTTCAGGCGGGGGTTAAGAGGTTAATTGAATCCTGAAGCTGACTGGAAGCAGGCGCAGCGAAGCCAACACAGGAGTTATGTGATCACGTTTCCTGGTGCCCGTGAGCAAACGCGCTGCTGCTTTTTGGACTAACTGCAGGCGACGGATGGAAGTTTGATCAAGCCCACTCTACAGCGGGTTACAATAATCTAGGGTGACACGTAATAAAAGCATGAATGACCCAGTGTGGAATTCCAAATACCACAATTTCAGTTTTTGAGTCTAGAAATCTATCTTGAAAATTCACACTTTTGTGGACATGTCAAAAGTAGGGCTGGAACAAAACTGTCCGACATAGTGTTGTCCTGGTTTGATAACATCATCCTGCAGTTTTCCTCTGGAGTCATTACTGATGATTGGGCTGCAGTGAGATTTTTCAGCATCCTGAAACATTTCCAGAGTAGTATATCCACAAGTGAAGGCAGGTTGGCTATTTGCATGTCCAGCCAGTTCTGTGTGTGCTGGACTGTCCAGAATGTTATCTTTGTTTGTGTCTTCTTGGATTTGCCCAGAACACATCTCTGTTGAGTCTTCCTGGTTCTCAGCAGCAAAAAGAATTGGCCATGAAAGATGGCCTGCTGCTTCTTTAACAATTTGTACACTGTGTGAGTCCCTCTCTTCCATTTTCAAAGTTTTAAGTGACTCCAGTAGTTCCTAGTTAAAAGAAAAGGGACATTTTACATGGTATGCTATCTACATTAGACACGTGGCTAATGTTTGACATACTCACCACCTCGCAGAACCTCTCTATGTTTTGTATGGCATTGCTGTTCTTTGGGTTTGGTATGCTTGGCCAAAAGACGACTTTTGTTCTTCATGTTTATATGTAAAAGCATTAAGTACAAATTAAATACAGTATAGAATTGACACCATTGTAACCAATCAAAGTTACCTTTTTATCAACATGCATGCCACGATCAGCAGTGCAATTGTGGCAACAAAGACGAGTATAGCCATATTGTTTTTTTCGTGGACTGACACAATCAAAACACAGAAAATATTAACAAAACTGTTAGCCTTATGTGTAAAAATGTATGTACTTGGTCTAACCTGGTTCATATGTTTTAAACAGGCCTGGGATGCTCAAAACTCCTCTTCCAGCCCGAGTGTAACCTGAAATTTGCACTTGGTAGCCTGTGCCGGGTTTGAGACCTTCAATTACATGGCTGGTTGATTCTGCATCTACGGTCAGAGCTGCAAACAAAAGGTACATTACTTTATTAAAATTTTATATTGGGAATCCAGAAAGTATTTCAACCCCTCTTATTCCTATGTTCTTTCTTAGAAGACTGATACTAAAAAACTTTAATGATATCCCTTTGCAATGAAAGGAATTCCCCACAGCTTTTAAGAATGTTTATAAACCTGACCCATTCATTGCAACTTGGATTAAGAGCAATTGTCTGCTGTTGCTGCACAACATCTGAATACTTCTGTTACTGATGTCTGTTTTTTCCTTCATTCAAAACGTTTTTAAACTTCAATTTGAATTTTTGTTGTTGCATTGTTTGTCAATGTAGTGTAATTTACAAATGATCTCATCTTATATAGCGCTTTTCTACCTGGCCCAAAGCGCTTTACAGCAAGGAGCCAGTCACCCATTCACACTCTACAGGTAAAACTCGGAAAATTAGAATATCGTTAAAAAGTGCATTCATTTCTCTAATTCAACTTAAAGGAATAGGCCACAGTTTTTAAATACTGAGATATGTTCTTACCTTAGCTTTGACGAGTTGATGCGTAGCTGCCTGGTCTTTACACGTGCACTCAGTCACGTAAACAAAGCACAGATGGCGTTAGCATATAGCCTCTATAGCAACCAAGCTCTTTCACGTTGGATCCATAGAGGAGAGGAGGAGAGGCTATATGCTAACGCCGTCTGTGCTCTGTTTACGTGACTGAGCGCACGTGTAAAGGCCAGACAGCTACGCATCAACTCGTCTAAGCTAAGGTAAGAACATGTATATCTCAGTATTTAAAAACAGTGGCCTATTCCTTTAAACTGTGAAACTAATATATGATAGACTCATTACATGCAAAGTGAGATATGTATAGCCTTTCTTGTTATCATTTTCCTTATTATGGCTCAGCTTGTAAAAAACCCAAAATCTCAAATTATACCAAAGGCTACACATATGTCACTTTGCATATAATGAGTCTATATCATATATTAGTTTCACTTTTGAACAATATTCTAATTTTCCGAGTTTCACCTGTACATACATACGTTAAAATATCAATAATTAAAGGTAGATTATGGAACTTTTTATGCAAAAAACAAACAAACCTTGATATTTATGCATTTGACCTTGTATGAGTGGTTAGCATGTTGCCTTTACTTCCGATTACGGTGTTCTCTACAACGCTCCAGGATCAATAATTGTCTTCAGGTTTTCTGGTGAGAGGGTCCATCAGCAGAGAAAACCTTCCAAACAATTGATCCTGGTGTGTCCTAGAGACCAATGTGATGGAAAGTAAAGGCGCCATGCTGACCACTCATACAGCCTCTGGGTCACTACAATGTCAAATTGCACAAATATCAACTCTTTTTTTTTCTCGCATAAAAATGTGTATAATGCACCTTTACAAGAGGCCTACAATCTGAACAACAACAACAACAACAAAAACAGTAAGACCTACTTTTCTCTGCTGTATGTGATCCGCTGTTGTATTCTTTGTAGTCAATTTTGTAACCCAGCAGAAAGCCTCTGAGGTCCTCCTCTGGGATGGGCGACCACTGCAGCACTGATGAGGTGGCTGTTACATTGTAATAGCTGATGTTTCTTGGAGCACTCATGGGTGCTATGGGAAAAACGATTGGTTGTTGTTAATAAGGGGCCAGGCTCAGAGTCCTATGTAC
Source organism: Neogobius melanostomus (assembly GCA_007210695.1). Classification (NCBI taxonomy): domain Eukaryota; kingdom Metazoa; phylum Chordata; class Actinopteri; order Gobiiformes; family Gobiidae; genus Neogobius; species Neogobius melanostomus. The sequence goes on from VHKM01000393.1 coordinate 1,131,744, forward strand.
AAATTATCTTCTTACTTACTTCCTTCCTCAAAGTAAAAGTGCATCCTCCCGTAAGTGTGCTCACTACTGTTAATGGATTTCAGATTGCAGGTGTCCTTATTTGGTCGTATGTGCAGGAAGAGAGTATATCTCTTGTAAGGCTCCAAAGGTTCTGTTGTTTAAAACATTTACATAGTTTTATTTCTATTTAAGATATCATTATTTAAAGCCTCGCTGCAGAACATTACAAGTTATGTTTCTAACTCACGAGACCAAAATAAATATGCAAGCCATAAAAATACAGTATTTAGAAGAAGACCTAAGGTGTTTAAACCTATTGGCTATTTGTAGTGAAAGAAAAGCAGCAACATCCAGCAGTAAACATAAGAAAATGTATGCAATTCATTTACTGGGGGATCCAGTGTGGCTGTAATTTGACCACTTTAATACGTACCTGTTAGGTCAAGGGTCTTGTTATTCTGTTCATCTTCAAAAAATGAAAAATATGTTGCTTTAAGTTGCTTTCGACTCAACTCCACAGAGTAGCAGACATAGTTTTTCAAGAGTTGAGCCTCCCAATAGACAGTAAACGATGCATTGCTATGAAGAGTCACATTTAATTTCCCAGCGTCTGAACCTATGTTTAAAAAAGAGTAATCATATATATTATTCAAGAACAGCACTTAACTTTGCAGCACATGATAAAAAAAAGCACCTAAGGGGATTTAACATGGTAATTACTCTTCAAACAGGACAAAGACCTGTCATTCTGCTTTATTTTAGAGTAGTGTAATTAATCTTAACCTTAACTCAAAATGGAGACTGTAAATTATTTGGAAATTTGGTATTTTTTTGGAAGTAATATGAAAAAAAAAGCTTCCATCATTCCTTGTTATGCCATGGTTAGTTACCGTGCTATTTCTGTATTCAAGATTTTTGTGTTTCCTTTTACCTGTTAGACGTCCACCACTCGTTATTGTTTGGCTGAGGGCTGCGGAGACACTCGCGTTGTTGAATGCACTAATAGTAATGATATACGCTGAACAGGACAGATTAAGTGTCATCTCAGTGCGAGTGATGTTAAAATGATCTTTGGGCAGTTCCCCTGAGGCTTTCTGGATGCTTACAAAATACCCATCAGGCCTCTCTTCTTCTGTTGTCTGAGAAACGAAAGATTTAGAAAATGAGTTCATACTTTTTCACTTTACATTTCAGACTGAATACCTTCCAAACGAGAGAAACCAAACGGCTGCCTTTTGTAATCGGACAGTCCACTCCTTCCAGATTGACAAGAACTGGTTGTGTTTTCAGCTCTAAGAAAAATTCACACATTTTCATAAACTGTGAATGTTTATAATGACAATTGAGTGTTACATATTCAGACCTGCAGGTATAACGTATGGGACACTCCATGGGCACTGTGAGCATTTTATGCTTTGGGCACATTTTACCTGGACCACATAGACCTGACTTGTGTTTAAACTGTGCCGCATGCGACCATTTTCATATGTTTCAGTTACCTTCAAAACAGAGAACACAGTGACTTTAGCCCTGCACATGTTTTTAACCTCTTACCCCCCACCTTAACCGAGCGTATTTTCTCCAGTTCGGCTTTACCCAAATCTAAAAGCTTAAACAAAAGCATCAAAATGGTGATAAAAACTAGGATGAAAAAGCAACAAAAACCTGACAAAAAAGCGACAAACACGCAACAGAAAACATGACAAAAATGTGACAAAAACACAACAAAAAAGCAATGAGAAAAAGCAACGAAAAACAACAATGTGACAAAAATGATGACAATGTGACAAAAAAGTTAGGATCACTTTTGTAGGTCTTAGCTTTCAAATGAAGCATTATACTGTTGCTCTCCAGTCAAGAAGCTTTTAGATTTGGGTAAAGCTGAACTGGAGACAATGCGCTCGGTTCAGGCGGGGGGGAAGACGTTAAAGTCTGAACTTGTCTGTATTGCTTACATTCCAATCCAGGTCGCCCATTGCTTTATATCTTATTATTATATTTTTGTTGATTTTTTTTTTTCTGGCTGTAGCCAGCCAACACTGACGTTCAGGAACCCAGAATGACGATGGAAGGAGGACCACAAAGGAGGACCACACCGAACTGAAATGCAAAAGGTACTGTCAGCGTTCAAAGACACACAATACTATAAATACTGTAAATAGATCGTTTTTTGTTACATACATAGATTTGTTGGTGTTCCCTTGAACATAGTCTTAGTGCAGTTTTGTGAATCTGAATTTTCCAACACCAAAGCTGTTATGTTTGTCTTGGCTCTATTACGGTCATATATTTTAATTATTTTACTCAGTCCAGTGATGTTGCACATTGTATCGTGGTAGTTCCTTAAAGGCAAGACAGAAGACGTTGTTAATGCACATGTTCAAGTCGGTGACAGATTTAAGGAAGAAAGGCATCATTAGTAACTAAACTTGGAAAAAAGGCTCCCGCACACACTGTCTCACTCTTTTACTTGGCTTTTATTACAGCAACGTTTAGGTCACTCTGACCTTCATCAAAACTTGAAGACAGCCCCTTCCGCTTGATCATTTATAGCTCAGGGACTGCCCACAACTAGCAATATCCAATCAGGAACAATCACATAGGACCTGATCATAGCATCCAATAATCAATATCACAAAAACCATGCCTTCACAGCACATATAATTAGGCAATTCACTTCCATAATAAACAAAATTATGCAGATTATTTTAAAACCAAGAACTTCAAAATCTGACATTTCTAGATTCATTCATTCATTCATTCATTTTCTTCCACTTGTCCGTTGCCGGGTCGTGGGGGCAGCCGTTGGAGCTGCTCAAATCGCATAGCACCAGCCCCCATGGCTCCTTCTGCAGGTGGTGGGTCCACGGAAGGACGGCCTCACGATTCAAACCGGGCCTGTTGGTCTCTCCTAGGGGGCTACCAGTGTACGCGGACACTGGAGGCAATGTGGGTGAAGTGTCTTGCCCAAGGACACAACGACAATGTGCACCTTCAGGAGGCGGGATTCGAACCCCCGACCTTCCGATCATGAGACGACCCGCTCTACCATCTGCACCATTGTCGCATTTCTAGATGTCAGAAATAATTAAAAAAGGTTTCACGGTGCGTTTCAAACATACCGCGGCACAATTACAACATTACACTCAACAACAGTTCGTCATTAAGTCTCTTAGTACTCAGGGTTTTTAATGTAGAGATCCAGAAGGCCTCGCGTCTCTTCAGAATGAGATTGTGGTCGCCCTCCCTGGGTGGGACCGGCCCCTGCTCTATCCCACAAAAGCGGAGAGATGACACGTCATGTTTGAGTTCGTTAAAATGTATTGCGACTGGAGAGTCAGTGTCTTGACGTCTGATGGCGCTTTTGTGCTCACTTATGCGTATTTTTAATTTCCGTTGAGTTTTTCCCACATAAGCAAGACCACACGGGCAGCGCAACACAACACTATAAAACACTGACACAGTGTCATAACACCACGAAAACTTCTGACTTTTATCACCCATCCACAGGAAAAAGGTACCCCATCCGCAGCGTGATCACGTGTGCATCCACGTATGTGGACAGCTGCATCAGAACTGTCGTAGACAGTCAAAATAAATTTTGTTTTATTTTGTTGAATGCTATTCATAGACTACAGTTCAGCTTTTAACTCAATGGTCCCAACAAAGCTCATTGAAAAACTCAAATGCCTGGGACTCTGCGATGCCATTTGTAATTGGATTTTTAATTTTCTGACTTGTAGACCACAAAGGGTCAAAATCAATGGTTGTATTTCTGATGAGCTGTTTGTTAGCACTGGTTCCCCACAGGGGTGTATTTTGAGCCCCCTGCTGTTCACATTGTATACTCATGACCTTGTCGCATCTCATGATAAAATGTGATAATCAAATATGCTGATGATACAACCATCAGTTCAAACGATGAATCTCATTACTGTGTGGAGGTGGAGAATGCTGTTCAATGGAGTAGAGAAAACAACCTGCTTTTGAACACTTCAAAAACATGTGAACTTGTCATTGATTTTTGTCACAATAGGAATCAGTTGCCTATTACTATCCATGATTCTGATGTGCAGATTGTTGAGAAATGTAAATTCTTGGGTGTGACTCTTTCTCATGACTTGAATTGGAGCTCTAATACGATGAACACTGCTAAGAAAGCGAGACAGCGCCTCTTCTTTTTACGCAGGCTTCGAGAGTTTACTAAAAATACTAGGATTCTTTTGAACTTTTAGCATTGTGTAATTGAGAGTGTCCTAACCAGTTGTATTACCGTTTGGTAATCTCACTCTGAAAGAGAAGAAGGCTTTAAACAGAGTGGTTTGCTCAGCCAGCAGAACCATTGGCTGCACTTTGCCGCTCCTGGAGGCCACATATAAAGCTTGACTCTTGAATTGAGCTTTACAATTCGCCAATGATGCCTCAGGTCATCCTGCTAAGGCCTTGTTTGAGATGCTTCCCTCAGGGAGAAGGTATCGCTCTGTCATATGTTCTACTGAACGCCATCTTAACAGTTTCTTTCCTCGAGCTGTGATCACTTTAAACAAGGCACCTTAAGCAAGGCATTTCTATTTATTTATTTGTATGGACTTTTATTGTACAGTATTTTACCTTTAAGCTTTTAATGTGGCATTGTTTGTTCTGTTTTTTATATTGTGTCTTATTTTGTGTCTTTTTATGTGTTTGGCATATCGCACTTTGAGCTCTTTGCACATTTTTTCCAATGTGGTTGTTTAAACTGCAAATGGCCAATAAAATGAATCTGAATCTGAATCTGCTGTTGTTTCCTTGTTGCTATTTTGTTCCTTTGTTGTTCCACTATGTTCTTGTGAAATGATGATTTTAATTGTATTGATTTTGGGGGTGGGCGCTTATAAGCTCTTGCTTCGGCCCACTCCTTTTGAGCAGAGTGTTTGCTGCTCAAATAAACAAAACTAAACAAACAATTATTGTGTATTGTGGCCTCTGTCTCCTAATCTTGCGATAATTCTGGCATATACTGCGCAGTTCAATGGTACATACCCGTGTTGTATGCTGAGCGTGTAGGTGTTTATGGATGCGCCGATCCCTGGTTGCCACTCACATGTCCATATTCGATCCGTTACTCCCCTCCACCGACGAAAACAGTCTAAATTATGCACTCCTCCTTAAAAAAAGAAAAAAGAAAGAAGCAGAAATGCCTTCGGTTATTACTTAAGGTTTTGTGAATGATGATTCAACTGAGAATTTGATGATTCAAAGTGAGTTTCATTACCTTGCTGAAACTCACAGTGTTGACGATTTGTAAAGGAATTGTTACAATTTACTGAAAGAAACACAAAATATAATTGTAGTAAAATAACAATGTGCATTTTAACTCACTCTGTACTTACTACACTTGGCCCTCAACACAATCTTTTTCTAGTACTAGTAGTAAAATTCAATGTGTTTTGTCATCATGCATCTTATTACTAATTATGTTTTTTGATCATGAACAAGCAAGTTAGATGTTTTTTGTTGTTATTAGCCCCTTGAAAGCTGTGAAATGTGCTAATAACACATCCCTGTGAAGGACTGAGATGTAAAAAGTGTTTGGTCCACACCCAACAATTCAAGCTGTACTTCAGAAAACATAAATATGTAAAATAAAATGAGTCAATAACTGAAAATAAATAAATTAGAAAAGATCTGGTTCAGGGCCTTTGAGTAAAGAGCTTACCTATGGTTTGGACTTGAGTGAAAAGATCTAGAAATAATACAGAATTGTTTATCCGAAAACATCCAGTAAATATGACACATTTGAGTTAATATTTAATAATAAAGTTTCATACGTACCAATGGTGAGCAAGATTAAGACAATTGAACTTGGAAAACCCCCCGTGCGATCCATGGATTAGATGTTCAAATCTTTTGGATTGCGGCTAAAGACCCAAAGCTGCCTAGCTATGCCTCTTCTCGAACGCACACATGCTTCTTTAGCCTCACTTTGAGACAGAAGGAAATGGTGTAGGCACTTTTAGTCAGAGTAGGGGTGGGGACTTCTTTATAGATCAAAGAGTCAAAGAACCAAATAGGAGGTATACGTCATTAATCGGTAGCACAGTGATGGCATGGTGACTAGGGATAACAGGACATTGCAATATAAAGTCCTGTTTCCATATTAATACCAAGAAAATGCTCATCTTTCCTGGTAATTGACGGGTCTAAATAACGGGGCAAGGGTTAAGATTGATCATATTAACATGAAATTATTTATGCCTACATGTTTGTCCTTTTTCCACGTAATTACCATAATCACCATGCTACTACACTCTATGCTATTCTGGTTCTATCACATGCTTTTTGAAGCTAATTTAATAATTCTGACATAATATAAGCTGTAAAAAAAGTTACATTATTTAGATAGCCTAGTACGTACCTATTTATTTCCCAAATGCACAAAAAAGTTCAAAGTGGCCGGAAAACGGTCAAGTTCTTTAAACATCTTGTTCCTCTTTATGTAAATGCAGGAAGTTCACACCTCGGTTTAGATAACCGTTAAAACAAGTATGAAAATAATCTTCCTTGTCAGTGTTTTGGGTTGTTTAGCAATGGTAACCTTCACCTCAGGGTGGTGTTTGGTGAATTAGATCAGGGGGTTTGAATGTTTTTTCTCCCCCTCAGGGTAAGTCCCCAGAACTGACCGTGAGGTGTCACCAACAAGTTCGAGAATTTGACAATGCCATAATCTCACATGCAAGTGCCAATATTTAGCTATACAAAATCCTCAAATGTTGAACCTGACTTTTTTTTGTTAGTTTGGGGGCGTATGGATCCTCAAACCTGCTAAATTCATCTTTTAGTTGAAAGTCCTTTAAACTAACCAACATCAAGTGCATGTTTTGGATTACTGTCACCACATTTGGAGACCATTATGAGAAAATAGTTGAAACTTACTTTATATGTGCTGACGGAAAGATATTTAACAGTTTTTGTTTCATTTTGGATAGATAATGGAAAGTAATTTTGTTATGATCAAAAGCAATGATTACTTTGTCAGTGACAGTTTTTACAGGCAGCCTACTCATCTGTTAGTCAAAAGTAAATTTCCCCGGTTGTGCCTTATCATCCAGATCAGCAGCGATGTGAAACATTTTGCAGTCGACTTGACATAAAAGAGTTTGTGGGTTCTTCTTACAGTTTCTACAGATGAAAAGCACGTCAATGTTCATAAACTCCATGCAACTGTGCAGTAACTCGTCTTTGTTGAAAGCCATTTTATAAAAATTAGAAACAAGCCCAGGGCAAGAGTCAACAAAAATACTGAGATATGCTCTGCTTCTAGGATATATACTGTACAGTATAATCTATCGGACAAAATAATGTTACTTTAAAACTTACTTTAATTAATACACTGCTTGCAGTGGTAAACACAATTACATTTTTTTTAAATGTGTGTGGTTTTCATGATACCTTTAACTTTACAACTATATTGGAATCGTTAGTGTTTACTGGACATACTTTAAATTTATTTTTTATAGTAACCACTAGATGCCACTATACTACACATGACCACTGGACTGTTTTCATAGTGTATTATTCCTTAAATGCATTTGACCCAATGATAGGTAATCTGTTTCTCAAACATTTACTTTAATTAACTGTGCTCTTTAGAGTTAATCTCAAGTACTGTTTTGTTGTTGAGTAATTTAATACACTTAACATGTGTAAAACATTTGCTTTTCTTCTATTACAGTTGGTGTTTCTTTTATACACTATTCACTATATATTTAATATATAAAAAAATGTATTTGCTAAAAAAAAGTTGTATTTGTTTTTTTGGCGTAGGTTTATTAACCCTTTGGGTGCCAAAATTGCTGAAATAGGACCAGAGATTTTACTGCAAACTATAAGCAACAGATACATCTGGTACCAATTCCTATCACATCTCCAAGTTATGCTTTTACTTTCCCCCCACTTTATTTCTGATATTCATGGCTGTTTTTCTAACACATACAGTAACATGAATGTGTTTTGCTAAAAACTTTATCTGTGAAATGTCATGGGTAATGGTCAAGACATGATACATATAAATTCTGTTGAATCTGTGGTTGAATTTACTGCTGATTCTTCATTCAGCAGTAAAGGTGAGAACCTCCCATCTGAATCAAAAGCTAGTGTTACTGGAAGTGGACATGAAGACACTCTTGAAGACATTTCTGCTAATGTACACACAGCACACTGCAGCATAGGTCTTAGATGGGGCAGGGGTAGAGGTGTAGGCAATCAGAGTAGTTTTGAAGATGCCTGGGTTTGTCACACAGCCCTTGAAGAGTATCAGGGTGATAAAGCAGTTCATTGAGAGCATGGGCTACTGAAGACAGAGGGATCGGACAAATACTGGTCCAACAGATTTTTTTTTCGGCTTAGCATTGTCACTGAAGAGACAAATACATAATATGTTCTACCATTTTGTCCTCAGCACAACTAAAGCGACAGTCCAGAGTTCATAAGTGATTTACTGTATCAGTGCCTGAAAATAAAGTTGTTTACTTTGTAATTCTCAAAGGGATTAGTTGAAAAGTCTAAGATTGAAGATTACTGGGCAACATTTTGGGTAGCCAAAATAATGCCGAGAGACAGATTTGAAATGATCCTTTCCTTCTTGCTTTTTGTCAATAACAATGATTATGTGAGATGAGGGCAGCCAGACCATGATAAACCTTTCAAGGTCCGTCCAGTAATAGTAATGATTATTCCCCACTTTGCATTCTTATTCATAAGGAACTTGTATAATTAAATGACAATAGCATTCAAGGGACAATCAACTAAACGTTTACAGTCCTAAATGTTCAAATCCAGGCTGAAAACAGCTCTTTTTACCCGTGCATATGAAAACTGAGGTATTTTATCTGCACTCTTGCCTTTTGCTGTAACTGATTAACTTTATGTTGATGTTTTATTGATTGATTTTTATCTGTTTTCTTGTAATTTTATGCAACTGTGAAGCACTTTGAATTGCCTTGTGTATGAATTGTGCTCTACAAATAAACTTGCCTTGCCTAAATAAAACTGGTAAATGGATAGAGAATATATGCATTGACTGGTTATGGTCATTGGTTACTAAACTCTGTTGGTCAACAGAGAAGGTGGAAACAAACATTTGGAATGAGTGCCCTCTTCGTAAGCTATTTAATTTGATTCATAAACTTTATCATCTTTAACACTTGTTTAACATGCTGTTATGTATTGTAGTAAATATCTTATTTTTGATGTCCTACCACACCTACTGTGAGACTGTCAGACCAATGAAAACAATTGTTTTGTAGACAGACGGTCCAGATCCAAATTGAGAAACTGATAACTGGCTGTTTATCTTTATTGTTAAAAATACTAAAACCCCTAATCATCCCACTTTACCTGAATTCACCCTACTGTTTATCAAGAGAAAAATAATAATGTTGGTCTAGCATTTAGCTACACTTTATGCACTAAACAGGCTTTTTGAGGGCCCCTACCTTCCCTGGGCTCTAAACAGAACTCCCTTTGGTTCTCTCTTAAAAGTATTTCATTATATTACAAAAGTGTAACTTTATCTCCCAAATATTTGTATTACGTTTCTTCAGAGACTCCATGATATAAATACATTTCCAAAGATGTTTACCCTTCATCAGGTCCAGTGTAGGCTGGTGCTGGTTCCAAGGACTTGTTCTTATCAGCAGTAAACAGACTGAGGGCAGCCCCTGAACTGGCGTAGAGTTCTCACTAGAAACTGAACTTGAACAAGGTCCTATTAAGCAAATTATGATGAATAATAACTTCCTTCTGACTACATGGTTGTTGCTGCTTGAAAAACTATTATGGTGTAACTAGCAACGTGATCCAACTGACTAAATGTGCTTACGGTGGGGGTTAAGAGGCTAGAAAGTATCCTTATTTTTCTCCTTCATGGTGAACCAATCGTTATTTTGCTATGGCAATAAAAGATATCTTATTGGTCTGCCTTGGCGCCTTCCCTGGTTGTGGGCGGGTCTTTTTCTTTTTTGGACACCAGCGTACCAGTACATCCCACTTGGACACATTACAAGCGGTGACCGGGACCGTGAATAATGGGCTAAATCAGCAGGAGCGCGCAAACTTTTACCGTAGGCTTAGTCAGGTCTGGTTTGCGTATCGGGCGCAATGCAGAAAACTTCCCTGGTGCTCCGTAAAGATTAGTATGCAGGAGCTGTGATCGCGTTGTGCGCTTTTGTCGCTACCTGGAAGCGTGGAGAAAAATGGGCACCCTTTTGAGTTGCCAGGGGGGGAATAGCGAACAGGTGTTTTGTGATTCTCATTCATTAGCAGCTAGGGTGCACCGTGGCCGATCCGACAGAGGTGTTTGTGGACGCTACGGGACCGTGATGGATCAGGAAGGCGTTTCAGCAGCTGCAGTCAGTCAGTCCTCGTCTGGGTCTCACACCTTGTCAGAGGGAGACGATCTCACGCCTGAGCTGGACTTAAAATGTATCGAAGAGGACAACAACCCCGGCTTTCAGTGCGTCAGCGAAGTGGGCAATGGCACCTCTCCAAACGAGCCCGACGAGGAAGATGAGGATGAAAAGGTAAACAAGCTGCACGTCTCGCGTTGGAGTTTTGCACGATTTAAACATGTCCTAATGTGTCAGCAAAACGTGCATCATATTTATTTTATACAGCCTGTGTGTCCGAAACGGCCGCCAGTGATGGTGTACAGTCAGTTTTTGTGCAGCCTAATTTATTATGGAAAGCCATGGTGGATGTTTGATGTTTTTCCCTAACAGGTTTGACTGGACTGGCTTGGATAAACTTACGGGTGTGGTGAATTAGGAGTGCTTGAGTCTTCCCCAAATGATATCATATGCAACATGACTTTAGGCTGTAGGTGGGGTCTGGATAATTCTCAAAGAAATGGGTCAATACAATACACTTCACAACATTGTCCAAGTCTTGCCCTTTATTGCAGTATATCACGTCATCCTTTATTCATCTGACACACTTTTTGACCTAGCTAATGTCAACAATATGTGCAGTTTGTATAGTGTCATAACTTTAAGATTGTTTTTTCCCGAATGTTTTGGTGAATGGTGGGAAACGGCAGATTTTTCCAGGCGTCAAGAGCTGTTCATTTAAATTACAAATCTTTTATAGAGCAGATCTTTTTACAGAAGAAATGTTCCGTTTTTGACCCACCATAACTCTTATCTATTTACTATACATTTGCGTTGCCCACCAGAGCTTCGGACGTGATAACACTGTAATCCCCCTCAGGCACGTGCACAGATAGAGCCCAGGTGGTGCTCAAGCACCTGCCCCTTTGCCCTGTGCCCTTTTAAGTGCCCTTCTCACGACCAGTTTTTAAAAAAAAAAAAAAAATAACTCTTATTTGTTTTATTGCTCTTAGTTATTTGCCCTGCTAAGGCAACATGTGCTGAAAATACAGTTTTAATGCTCAGCAACTTCAAATCGCGCTTTATTCCTCCTCTGCCTCTCAAGCCGCAGCAGCGCTGATGAGCGTGTTTCCCCGTTTGAGAAGATGGTACAGCCCATCTAAGACGCGGGAGTAAAGTAAGATGAGTAAATTAGATAACTTTTTATGTACGAACCAGCGCGACATGACTGGATTATTAAGGGGAATGGAAACGAAAGGGCCGACAGGGCGAGTCAGCGCCGCGTGTCGAGACCGTCCGGACAAAGTCAGCGGTAAGAAGTCAGTAACTGAGTCCGACAGCCTGCACATGCACCTGTACATGAGATAGCGCAGGGCAGTTGGGGGCACATGCATTTTAAAACAACTTGCACTGCTCCATCATGGGACCCTCAGTAGAATCCACATGGCATCGTATTGCTCTTTTTGTAACGCCTCCACAGGCAGCCAGAATACATGGGAGTGCAATACGCCTTAAAGAGTCTGATTATAACAGGTGTTGAGCACATTCCTAACCTGTGGATCAGCATGTTGGCCTGTCCATAAAGCATACGACATTGTCTGTAAATGTCTCTATCATCAGACAAGTCTGCAGTCACACAGACGGTGCCTCAAATTTACTTTCATCAATGACATTAAGTCTGATAAAAAGACAAGAAATCACAAATCACGTTCATGATGATACTTTTCTTTGAATTGTATTTTACCTGTACGTCTCAGTCTGTTCCATACTGAGAGCACACATGTAACAGCTCGTGTATATGGATAAAAAAAATAATAATAATAATAATGCCTTACACTTGTATTGCGCTTTACAAGCCTGTATTACCAAGTTTCTCAAAGCGCTACACTGTCGTCATTATTCATTCACTCCATACTTGGTAAATGAGCAGGTCATAACGTACATTAGGTGGTTACTGGTACTGTTGTCAACCCTACAGTCATTTAAAAGCCATAGAATAGACATGCAATATGTGTTGGCACAACATATTTTATTATGTTGTGCCAATGAAGAATATGTTTGTAGGATTGCACAATGGTGATAATGCAGTGGTTTTCTGTTTAATAAATATCTTTATGGTTGGTTTATAAAAGAACAATGGTTTAGGCTTTCATTTGTACCCAGGTTGGTAAGCAGTACTTCTTATTTGACAACATCATCGCATGTATGAAGACCTTTGCAGCATGTATAGATAATTGTGGTCTTATAAAACAAAAATATGAATAGGCACCATGTGACTCTGTTTCCTATAGCAAGGGTGTGACTGCCACAGATGCTAAAATAATCAAATCTGGGATAGTAACCAAACTACAGTGTGATGGATTATCATTTGAGCATAATATAGAACATGTAAGCCTATTGCACATATCAAATAAGAAGAGCAATTGAATTTAAACTGGCAGAAGATCGTCTCACTCTGACCTCTAACTCTATAACACTGTTGTAGTTTTAGCCAGAAAGTCCTCAGTGCACTCAAGTGACATAACTTCTCACTAAACCCCATCTCCGGTATCACTCCAAGTCCGTACTTAGCACAGGCTAATGTTTCAAAGCGCTTTACTATTATAACAGTTGGCTTGACACATTTTACCATGACTGTTTTGATTCTGAGCTTCAGTAGAAGTCTCTGTGCCGTCTTTTACCAGAGCTGTCCAGTGTCCAACAGGGCGGCCCGGTGGCACAGCGGTTACACTCATGCTTCACAGCTAGAAGGGGCCTTTATGTGTGCAATTTGCATGTACTCTCCGTGTCTGCATACATTTCCTCCATGTACTCTGGTTTTCCCTACCACTAACAACGTGTACAATAGGCCAGATGGCGCAGATTTGCAGCCTCGCTTTCACCAGTCTACACCAGGGCAGCTGTGGCTACAGTAGTATGGAGATAATGAATAATTTGAGAAACTTTGAGAAACTAGGTAACACAGGCTTGAAATGTGCAATACAAGTGTAATCCATTATTATTGTTGTTGTTGTTGTTGTTATTGTGGGCACTGGGTAGCAACAGCATCCATGGGATTGTGGCACACTCGTGTAATCCTTTTATTTAAGAGTGGGAATCTCAAAACATTAAGTGAACAAAATAATTTTGGAAAGCAGAAAACAAGTTTGTGTAAATTATTATTAAAGGAAAAAATGTATATATTTGCTTTGGGTGATGTGTTCGTGATATGTTGAAGTTGCATCCTGAAACTAAACCAGTTGAGAACCAATGCTCTGTAGCAACCCTTTTTTTACTTTAATTTGAACTGAACTGGAAAACTTATCATTCTAGTCAGTATTATTAACCTCAATTGTGCCATATCGATTATTACATTATTAAATTATTAAAATTGTGATTAGCAGTGATGACATCACACAGCTTAATTGACATGTAAAATGTAATGTTATCTTTGTAGTCTGATACTTTCTGTAATCACTAGTCAATCACAAATATAATGAAAAATGAGAGGGATGTTTTCTGCCCTATTTCACCAAAACACTCGGGCTGTACTCCATTGTGGTTATGTGTAGCAATTTTTGTCCGTCAGGTGATGCCAAAAATTTGCATTATATTAAATCTCGAATGAGAAACCATTACACAGCGTGCAGTATTATTCCGCAAATTCGTTTTTTGACCATAGTGTTATTTTTTCTTCACGTTTTCAGGCTTCAAATGGTATGAAACTTAAAGACTGTTGGGTTGAAGTGTCCCAGCTGATGGTGATGTTTGTAATGAGAGAGAGTGTGGTTAAAGAAGGTCCACGATGTGAATGAAGTGTGCAGAATTATTATGCAGCCATGTTCCCTCGCCAAACTAAAGGAAAAAATGTCTGAAAAAGTCACATATTGTTAATGGCTGGTCAGAGGGATGCAGGCCCTCAAAATATTGGGAACGCACCACAGAACCATAAAATGTTTTGTTGCCAACAGGGTCTTAAGAATTGAGATGACAAGAAAAACACAAAGTGACTGTCAAAAATCAAGCATAAAGCCATCAGGATTCCTTATCTACCTATGCTGTCATTTTCATCAGCAGCAACTGACCTGAAGTGTCCAGAAGTGCAAGGTGTTAATTTCAAGAGGGCTGCATCCCTCTGACCAGCTATTAACAATGTGACTTTTTCAGACATTTTTTCCTTCCGTTTTGGCGAGGGAACATGGCTGCATAATAATTCTGCACACTTCATTCACATCGTGGACCTTCTTTAACCACACTTTCTCTCATTACAAACATCACCATCACCTGGGACACTTCAATCCAACAACAATAGGTCTCCATTGTAAAGCGCAACAAATACTTATTTCATAATGTGGCCTCCTTTTTTATATACAGTGCCTTGCAAAAGTACTAATACACCTTGAACTTTTGCGCATTTTGTCATGTTTACAACTCTAAACATAAACATTTTATTTTGGATTTTTTTACTGATCGTTCACACACAAATAACAGACAACTGTGAAGTGAAAGCAAAATGATACATGATTCTGTTATTCCAAAAATAGAAAAGTGAAAAGTGGGGCATGCACAAGTATTCATACAGCATTTTTCTGAGTGCATTAAATTACCTTTATAACATTCCTAATGACTGCACAATGTTCACACCTTGCCCTAACCATTAAATAGAGGCCACCTGTACGTAATCTACTCAGTATAATTCCAGCTGTTCTGTGAGGGCCTCAGAGCTATGGTCAGAGTGTATTGGTCACTAAACGACATCATGAAGGCCAAGGAGCACACCAGAGAGGACAGGGATAAAGCTGTGGAGAAGTTTAAAGCAGCGTTAAGTTATACAAACATTTCCCAAGATCTGAACATCTCACGGAGCACTGTTCAATCCATCATTCTGAAATGGAAAGAGTATAGCACCACTGCCAATTTACCAAGACACGGCCGTTTACGTAAACCAACAGACCGAACAAGGAGAGCACTGGTCAGAAATGCAACCAAGTGCCCCAAGATAACTCTGGAGGAGCTGCGACGTACTGCCGCTGAGCTGGGGGAATCTGTACATGGGACAACTATAAGTCGTACTCTACACAAATCTGTCCTTCATGGACGAGTGGCAAGAAGAAAGCCATTATTGAAAGGAGGCCATAAGAAATCCCGTTTGAAGTTTGCTAGAAGTCATATGGAGGACACAGCTACCATGTGGAAGAAGGTGCTTTGGTCAGATGAGACAAAAATTGAACTTTTTGGCCCAAATGCAAAATGTTATGTATGGCACAAACCTAACGCTGCTCATCGCCCTGAGTGCACCATCCCCAGTGTCAAATATGGTGGGGGAGCATCATGCTATGGGGCTGCTTTTCCTCAGCGGGGACTGGGAAGATTGTAAGAATAGTTGGGAAGATGGATGGAGCCAAATACAGGGACATTTTGGAGTAAAACCTGCTGGAGTCAGCAAGAGAATTGAGGCTGGGGCGGAGATTCACCTTCCAGCAGGACAATGACCCTAAACACAAAGCTAAATCTACAATGGAATGGTTTAAAAACAAACATATTAATGTGTTAGAATGGCCCAGTCAAAGTCCTGACCTAAATCCTATTGAAAATCTGTGGAAAGACCTGAAAACTGCAGTTCACAAACGCGCTCCTTCTAATTTGACAGAGCTTGAGTTGTTTTGTAAAGAGGAATGGGCTAAAACCCATACCGCCTTTGCTCTGCCCAATCCCGTCAGACCTTGGAAGCTAAGCAGGGAAGGGCCTGGTCGGTACTTGGATGGGAGACCGTTTGGTAACACCAGGAAGCCTAGCGAATGGAGTGAGTGAGTGAGTGGTTGGTGGTGGTCGGAAGGGCCGATGGCGCAGACTGGTTGCCTCGCTTCCGTCAGTCTACCCCAGGGCAGCTGTGGCTACAACAGTAGCTTACCACCACCGAGTATGGAGTGAATGAATAATGACGACAGTGTAGCGCTTTGAGAAACTTGGTAATACAGGCTTATAAAGCGCAATACAAGTGTAAGGCATTATTATTATTATTATTATTATTATTAAAATGTCAGTCTCTAGATGTGCAAACCTTGTAGTCATACCCCAAAAGACTTGCTGCTGTTATTGCAGCAAAAGGGGGTTCCACAAAGTATTAAGTCATGCTGTATGAATACTTATGCACGCCCCACTTTTCACTTTTCTATTTTTTGAAAAATAACAGAATCATGTATCATTTTGCTTTCACTTCACAGTTGTCTGTTACTTGTGTGTGAACCTTTAGTAAAAAATTCAAAATAAAATCTTTACGTTTAGGGTTGTAAACATGACAAAATGTGCAAAAGTTCAATATGTATTAGTACCTTTGTGCTATTTTGATACAATACTTGGGGAAAGTGTGTGTCTTTATTGTGTTGCCTGTGTAGAAGTCCTTGGACAACGACAGTGTAATGATGTTTCCTTATTTGAAAATCGTTTACCTTCTTGCCAGGCAGGCACTGGTGTTTTTGTGGATGTAAATCCAGAGCCGTATGTAGGAAGCCGTCAGGTGTCATTGTGAGGTTTTTTTCCTAAGAGGATTAGCAGCTTAAGAACCTTCTGACTCCTGCTCCCAGACTGACTGTGCTTTTAGTTGAGTTATCTTTGAGTTTTGACATGATGACGTTAATTTATTCATTCATGTGTGATTTCTATCAAAGCCCTAAAACTGATTGAACATTATTCCGGTTAACACTTAAATAAGATGTCTCTGGGTCGATATGTTTGTCCGTGCAACACATCAGCAGAAAACAAGGTAAGGGTTTTTAATACGGATTGTGCTATACAATGCTGATGACGCATAAGAAACAATAACTTTCTGCAATGGACATGCAGTAAATTATTTACATTCAACTTGAATTATTACTTGATGAATTTGCACTGTACACTCCCTGTATGGGATAGAGAACTCAATGTGTAAAAGCTCTATTTTTAACCAAAATTATATAGAAACAAATTGTAAATGTGTGAAATCTATCGTCTTATGTTTACCCCATGGAACAGCTTTTACATAAGTAGATGATATGATCTGTCGTAGATGGTCAGAAACGCAAGTGCTCAATTCTTTATCAATACTTTATTTTTTTTTTTGTCCACAGCTTACTACAGTCTCTTTAGCTTTGCATCAGAACACAGTTTTGTTATTCACAGTAAATTAAGAGACCGGGTATTGCTGATGTAAGTTAAATAAGTGAAATTCAATGTATGAATGTAACGTAAATATAACATGTAAAGAATAATGCTGTGAAGAGGGTATGAAATATGAGCTTTAAAGGCACATATTTTGTATTATACCGTTGCCAGTGATGCAAAACATGCTCTGAATGACCAGCTAGAAAATACTATTTTTGCAGTGGGTAATCAAAGAATAATTTGGATTAGTCAACATCTCCATGGAGACGAGCTGGAGATATCTTGCTCCCAGTAAAGTTACGGTTTAGTTTATTTGAGCAATTCCAAGTTTGTCTGTAGTTACCGTCTGTATCTGTTGTAAAATATTTGCTTTAATTTAATTTATTGGGTGAACTGTTACACGGTGTGGCTATAAGGCTGAAGTGCAATTTGGCCTCTGCATGAACATTAAATGAGCGATTTCAGGCCAAGATGGTTGGGGCAGATGTTGCATGGAGTAGTCGGCTGAAACATGGTCCACTGTGAAGGAATGCTTCACTCATATAAATGCAAATGTCTTTCTCTGTGAACTGGCAGTAAATTCAATAATTGTCTTGATGTTAGTCTGTGTCATGGTAATCCAATTATATTCATATTGTCTTATTACTTTGGATAATTTTTTGCAAGGCTCTGAATGGAAATGCAAATGTAGCTTTTATAGAATTAATTTTTTTGTGGCGATAATGACTCGGACCTCTTCACTGTTCTGGAGTAGTGTGTAGTGTGTGCTTCTATTTTGATAGACGATTTAGTTGTTTTTTCTCCACTGCTAATGAGTTTTATTTAATTTTTGTAATAGTCTTACAGGCATTTCGCAAGACTAGGCTGTGTTTTAAATGTTTTTGAGAGACAGGAAATATTGAGAAAGGACGGGGGTTGGGAGGCTCTTGGGAATCAGTCTGTTTAGTTTGAGCGGATACTGTGTTTGAATATATAGTATCACAGACCACAGATCTCTTGAGATACAAGCTTGCAGAAGCATGTTTGTTTTGTCAATGTGTGTTCCTTTTCTTGCATGGTATCATTAGTTACTGAAAAGCTCTCAAAGCCCGAAGGCAATCCTTTGGTTGGTAAATGAAAATGATTTTACTTAAAATTCTGTCTAAGGCTGTATTTTGCTTTGACAACATCAGCTTGTGGCTACTGTCCACAGTGCTAGGCCGAGGGAGGAAGCGGGCAGGTCCCATTTGATGTTTTCTCAGAGCTCAGCTGGTTGTCCGCCTCAGGCAGAAATGGTAGGTGAAAGGGCACAGGCTGTTGCCAAGCTTCTCTTACCTGCTGTAGCCTGCACTGGCTTTGAAATGGCTGTTAAAGGCCCAGCACATCCACCTTGTTCAGTGCAGTAGTGTTACCATGGCCACACAACAACTCATTGTGTGGTCTTCTTTGCTGTGGTATTTTTTGTTTGTGGTTTAAATTTACATGTGTGAGAAAAATAAAGTAAATTAATTCCTAATTTCTGTGCATACAATAAGGTATTAGTGGAAGCAGATGACATCTGAGGCCATTGACTGCGCAGTGAAGGCAATTTGAGTGCTGAAATGGTCCAAATGAGTTTGATGGTGTTGACCAGTGGTCTTCTCTTTGCCGTGCCACTTTGCACAACAATTTTAAATCCGGCACATTTTGTTGAATCAAATTGAAATCATGTTGTATATTTTGAGTTGCAGAGGGTGTCATAGAGTACAAAATTGCATTGTCTGCATATACAGTGGGTTAAATAAGTATTTGATCCACTACTAATTTTGCACCCCCATTCTTTATAGTGGGGACGGTGTTCTTCTTCCTCCAAACAAGGTGAGTGGAGTTTACACTTAAAACGTTTGGTCTCATCTGACCTCATGACCTTCTACAATGCCTCCTCTGGATCATCCTCATATGTTCAGATGAGACTAAAATAGAACCTTTTGGTATAAACTCTGCTCGCTGTGTTTGAAGGAACAAGAATGATGAGAGTCATTCCAGCTGAACAACTGTTGGGGGGGAATTTACATTTCACAAAATCATCTTGGGGCCCAGAAGAGACATGCTTGGATGTGGCTGGGTTCAATTAAGCATTTACTAAATCTATACACCTTTACCTCTATGTTGAACAGGGCTTTGCTGTATTAAATACTATGGGTGATGGAAAGAGATTGATTTGTGCCAGAGATCTCTTTATCAGGTGATTGCAGGAATTAAGGCAAGTTTTAAGACCCAGCACCAATTATCAGGACATTATGTATAGTGTAAAGATTAGGAGGAGTTAAAGTGCAAATGATCATCATCTACTTGGTTTGTTGATTATATAACAAGTGGCAATTTTATGTTCAAAATATAAATGACATGAGAACACGGCCTATATGTACAGTAGGGCGTCACGGTGAAATGTTCTCTTTATGTCACAGAAATATTAAGCATCACAGACGTCTTGAATATAATGGTGTTGAGTATGTTATAGTGATACAAATCAAGTCATGTGCACTTGGTGTGTAAGAATCATAATGTGTCCTACAGAATCATCTATTTTCTCGGCAAAAGTTTCTCTTTCACCTCTGGACAGGGCCATGATCTCAACGTCAATTCAGGATAAAGGCCTATGCCAAAAAATGATACCACATTTTTTTCATTCTTTTTTGTTAGATTGCGATTTTTATGACGATTCATGTGCCTTTTATTATCTTTTATTGCCTTTTATGGGTAACTACATTCATCTACTGCTTGGGAAAAGTGGGGGGGGTTAGATCACGATTTGATTTATATCCCAGCCCTATTGCAGGGTCATTATCTTTATGGGAATACACTGGACTGGTGTAATATCACTTTCATGCTCCACACTTTCACACATTAGGTTCATATTGGTTTCAACTTTTTCTTTTAGATGGACCACATCCTGTTCCCTCCTGCCACTTGTCTGCGGAAATACAGTAATCCTGACCTGACGATGGGATTAAATCCTGCTCTGAAACTGAAACGGTATCTGAGTGACGAAGGGAATCACATACGCCGGAGGAGCCTCGGGGGTGGACTTACAGGTAATCAGGTCAACAGCCTGAGTCTAGTTCTGTGTTCACACAACTGGAGAGGGGCAATAAACATAAACAACAGGCCCATCTCTACCTCGGCTCTCTATAAGCACCACGTCTCTTGGGCATACGCATGCGTAAAGCTCCTCCTTGTCATACACAATGGGCTCCTCCAGTTCACAAAGGAGGAAGTTGGTGCAGTTGCTTGCCTTACTTCTCAAATTGTAAGCTCGCTGTTTCCTTCTGCAAAGTGACGAGGACAGACTCATGATCATTTTTATATGTAACGGCTACAATGGTTTGCAAACAAAGGGTTGGTCTAACACAAATTAAATGAATCATTTTATTGTTTCTGCTTTGTATTGAGTGAACCTATAAATGCTCACTTTTTTCATTACTTTTACATTTACATTTTTACAAAGACTGCTAAACATGCTCTGGTATATACCTTGTGCAGCAAGTAAACATGTTTTCTGACAGTACCATGCGCTAAACTTTATTGTATAGTTTCTAGTGCCACCTAGCTGCTATCTTGTTTAACTGCTGAACACTTGATTAAGTGTTTATTGTTAGAGTTGTTGAAGAAAATGCTTAAATAATGTCTGACCGTGATCTTTTAATGGATGTGTGACCTCCTGAACTTCTGCCTGTAAAGGGTCAGTAGCTTTAGCCTTGGCAGACCACTGGATGTTGTATTCATACATCCGAG
Source organism: Neogobius melanostomus (assembly GCA_007210695.1). Lineage (NCBI taxonomy): Eukaryota > Metazoa > Chordata > Actinopteri > Gobiiformes > Gobiidae > Neogobius > Neogobius melanostomus. The sequence continues at coordinate 1,152,983 of VHKM01000393.1, forward strand.
ACACTTTGCACAGCTGTGATATTCATTGTTAATGTCTGTTGTTAATAAAATGAATAAAACACCATGTTAATGGGCCTGCTTTTACTTTCCTGTAGGAAAGTATCTTCTCCTGCCAAGTAACACGCAGTCGGCAGCCTGGCAGCCAACACCTGAGACGTCAAACCTGCACCGCATGCGTTCCCTTAACCTCGGAAAGTCTGATCCCTCCCTCACCTCCAGCCAGGTGAGTGTATGCCACTTGAGAGTTCTGTTCAAATACATGTCCTGTTCACTGCTAACGTGTAAGAGTGTACCTTTTTAACTATGTATTTTTGCATGTCACCGTAAAAACAAAAAAAACATATAAAATATAAAATCTTCATTATTCTGGCTGAAGGCCAAATGTAAAGGCTTGTTCTGTTTTAAGCTATCACAGTCACAATGAATAGTTCAGAATAATTGTTAAAACTGTTTAACTTAATCTAAGTTTTCCATTTGGGGGCGCCATTACACATTTAGTAGTTAGTATTTTGATGATTGTGGTCACTTAAATATGAAGTCTGTTCTCTCAATACCCTTTATTAAATTACCAATTATATTATTAAAGCTGTTGTATTAATTTATGAATCCATCTCGCCTGCTGAGAAAACTCGCTGTGCACAAGCTTTTCAGATTATGGAAGGTGTTGGTGAAGTCTTTCATTGGTAGATTGTTGTTGCTTGGATTGTTGTCATAAAAACACAACATTTCTGTGAGGAAAATGAGATAAACATACTAGCCTAGTCCTACATTATGCAGGAACAATATTGTAATGCCCTCAGATTATAAAGTAGATTGCTGTAATCCTACTCTTTGGAAGTCCAATCAACACTGGCTGATTACGGGACAAACCTGGGCATTTTATGGACACTGTTACACAAGTGAGCCCCACAAAATGTCTACATTTTTCACTTGTTTATGTTGATGAATAGCATAGCCACTTAAAGCCTTGTTTCACTCTCAGCTCCACACAAACAGCAGTTCTTTAAGCTTTTGTGCCGTATAGTGTTGGTCCACTTAAAATTCACAGAGCCAGACCACAGTGAATAGAATTGAGTGACACAGTGGAACCGGAGAGGGGGCAGTTCTAAACAGACTAAAACTGAATCCAAAATGGTAAGTATGAACTATGACCATGGCTTTGCATCAAGTTATTCAAAAGGAAGGTCTTTTTGGTCGACTACCTAAAGAATAACTTGATGTACAAGAGGTTAGGTTTTCTGGATTGTGTTGTCAGAAGGTAAGTTGGTTTATATATTTAAGACCGCATTTATGTTTACATATTGTGAATGTACAGATGACTTCCTGTGTCACATGCTCTCCGACTATAGCCGACAGGATACCAACGTAGGTGCAGAGGTTGGGACAAAACAATGCTTGAAAGGATATCCTGTCATTTTTATGGTCACTGAGGGTGCACAGAAAGCTTCACAGAAAACATGAATAGTGAGCTTGCCACTTGACAATGCTAGTTTATTTCTGCCTCTGCGTTTCTGCATTGATTCACTCTTTTATCACTCCATCTTGCTCTCCTTGACTCCTTGGACTTACAGAGGACAAGAGCAGGAGAAAGTGTCAGCTGACCCTTTCCCTCCAATCACAGTTGGTGCTAGAAGTGTAAAGCAGTGGCTGCGACCTGATGTAGTAGCTGGAGGGAGGCAGTAAGAGCTAGGAGCTGGGCAGAGCAGCATGGCTATGCACCGGTAGGAGGCTCCGTATCATGGATGAGTCCAGTATTCTGAGGAGACGTGGTTTACAGGTAGGCAGTAACATGCAGCTTCTCAAAGACTCTTAGCTGGAACTCGGCTACCGAAGATTCTTCATCGGCAGAAACTTAATGTGGGCCATCCAGGCTTGGCTTTAGAAAATACACTGTATAGACCTATTCCACATAATAATTACCACAAATCAATTGTTTCATTTGGCTTAATGGTTCACTGCATCAGTATCATGTACATGCAGCTGGTTGTTGACCCAATTGGCTACAAGAAAGTATTTCTACGGTAACTTTGGTGTTGCACAACATAGAATGGGATATATCAAGTTTAGGTGTTTGTTCAACACCAAGTCCGTACTTAATATTGGTTAGCTGAAGTTTAATACTTGATCTTGTTACTGTACAAGAAAAGTTGGTATTACTCGGATGTAAATGCACTCTAGAATGTATTTACCAGTTCATTGAATAAAGCGCAAAAAAAAAAATCCAGTAATGTGTAGATATTTCTTTTTAATATGTGTCTAATAAAAGTCATTACGTAAGGAGGTGGAGTACATGTTTGAGACAGCTCTGAGGTTGCCTACTTGGAGAAATTTGACTGCATGCAACGGTGGTGCAACAGTGGCCTCTGGTGTTCATTCTTTACATTTCTTTTGTATCCTTTATTTCACATCATTTACTTTGACCAATGAAATTCGAGATCATTTTCAATTTGATTGTGATCCATCTTGCAGCTATATATGGAAAAAACATTAAGTCAATTTACGTGTTAAACAGGGCCTCATTATTATTATTATTTTTTGTGCCAAAAATAAAACCTTAAAAAGACGAGCATTGGACCAGTGCTTTTTCAAATGCATTCACACTAATGTGTAGTTAGTGACACACCTTTTTTGTATTTGTTTTTTTTCCCCAGAAAGAACTGAGTCTTCCTAGAAGAGGCAGTGCCAGTTTGTGAGTACTCTACAACATATACTCGTTACACGTTAAACATTGTTAAACAATTGATTACCGCAGATGCCAAGTACACAGCCAGCCAAGCAACTTTCTATTAACAAGCAGGAGCATCTGGGACCCTGTTCACAGCCAATCCTTTATTAAAAGTTTTTTGAGTAACCCTTTATAATAAGGGACATTAATTCATGCGTGTATTTGTCATAAATTAATGCATTAAGAAAAGAACCCTTAGGAATTTGCCAGCATGGTTGCGCAGCGGTTAGCTCATGCTTCACAGCTAGAAGGTCCCGGGTTCGATTCCCACCTGGACAGGGCCTTTCTGTGTAGAGTTTGCATGTTCTCCCTGTGTCTGCGTAGGTTTCCTCCGTGTACTCCGGTTTCCCCTACCACTAAAAACATGTACATGTGTTTGAGAGTGCACATGGGGGAACGACGGATGGAAATTAGCCCAAGGTTACAATCCGGTGTGGCTTGTTTACATGCATGAGACCCATGTTTGTTCATTAACATCCACTGTCCCAACCAAATAAACCAATAAATTAACAAAAGTAATTAAGGTTATGCACTTAATTCATCCTGATCATGAATAATTCTGTTTGCAGAAGATAAACAGACAAAGCCCAGCCTTTAAAATGGATTGTAACAATGGTCTCATTGATCAATAATAGTTCATTATGAACATCAGCATTGAGCATTAGGAGCTGCAGTAAACATAGAGGCGCCTACGACCTGCAGAGCGTCACAGCTATGTGTCTGAACAGCTGTATATGTGCAGTTGGTAACACTGTGACGGGATTATCACTTCATTTACAGCTCTGAACCCATCTACTCTAGATACAGTGGGGGAAAAAAGTATTTAATTGTGCAAGTTCTCCCACTTAAAAAGATGAGAGAGGCCTGTAATTTTCATCATAGGTAAACCTCAACTATGAGAGACAAAATGAGAAAAAAAAATCCAGAAACTCTCATTGTCTGATTTTTCTTTAATGAATTTATTTGCAAATTATGGTGGAAAATAAGTATTTGGTCAATAACAAAAGAGCAAGATTTCTGGCTCTCACAGACCTGTAACTTCTTCTTTAAGAGGCTCCTCTGTCCTCCACTCGTTACCTGTATTAATGGCCCTTGTTTGAACTTGTTATCAGTATAAAAGACACCTGTCCACAACCTCAAACAGTCACACTCCAAACTCCACTATGGTCAAGACCAAAGAGCTGTCCAAAGACACCAGAAACAAAATTGTAGACCTGCACCAGGCTGGGAGGACTGACTCTGCATAAGCAGCTTGGTGTGAAGAAATCAACTGTGGAAGCAATTATTAGAACATGGAAGACATACAAGACCACTGATAATCTCCCTCGATCTGGGGCTCCACGCAAGATCTCACCCCGTGGGGTCAAAATGATCACAAGAACGGTGAGCAAAAATCCCAGAACCACATGGGGGGACCTAGTGACTGACATGCAGAGAGCTGGGACCAAAGTAACAAAGGCTACCGTCAGTAACACACTACGCAGCCAGGGACTCAATTCCTGCAGTGCCAGACATGTCCCCCTGCTTAAGCCAGTACATGTCCGGGCCCGTCTGAAGTTTGCTAGAGAGCATCTGGATGATCCAGAAGAGGACTGGGAGAATGTCATATGGTCAGATCAAACCAAAATGGAACTTTTTGGTCAAAACTCAACTCGTCGGGTTTGGAGGAGAAAGAATGCTGAGTTGCATCCAAAGAACACCATACCTACTGTGAAGCATGGGGGTGGAAACATCAGGCTTTGGGGCTGTTTTTCTGCAAAGGGACCAGGACGACTGATCCGTGTAAAGGAAAGAATGAATGGGGCCATGTATCGTGAGATTTTGAGTGAAAACCTCCTTCCATCAGCAAGGGCATTGAAAATGAAATGTGGCTGGGTCTTTCAGCATGACAATGATCCCAAACACACCGCCCGGGCAATGAAGGAGTGGCTTCATAAGAAGCATTTCCATGTCCTGGAGTGGCCTAGCCAGTCTCCAGATCTCAACCCTATAGAAAATCTTTGGAGGGAGTTGAAAGTCCGTGTTGCCCAGCGCCAGCCCCAAAACATCACTGCTCTAGAGGAGATCTGCATGGAGGAATGGGACAAAATACCAGCAACAGTGTGTGAAAACCTTGTGAAGACTTACAAGAAACGTTTGACCTCTGTCATTGCCAACAAAGGGGTATAACAAAGTATTGAGATTAACTTTTGTTATTGGCCAAATACTTATTTTCCACCATAATCTGCAAATAAATTCATTAATAATCAGACAATGTGATTTTCTGGATTTTTTTTTCTCATTTTGTCTCATAGTTGAGGTTTACCTATGATGAAAATTACAGGCCTCTCATCTTTTTAAGTGGGAGAACTTGTACAATTATTGGTTGACTAAATACGTTTTCCCCCCACTGTAATTCATTTTAGCAAAGCATCCTGCTCTGGCGACTATATTGTGATATAATAAAGTCAGACAAAGTCGACTAGTCGTATGATGACGTCATCATATTGACAGCAGAGGAATAACCCAGACACAGGTCATTTAAACTTGTATTAAAGTTCACATTAACGATGTACCGTAAAGTGCAGCATAAAAAACTTGCAAGCCACAAGCACAACACACTACTACACATAGAGAGATTAACACATGACTAGTCGACTCGTCTAAAATGATGTCTAGGGCCACAGAATTCTTGCTCATACAAGTCAGTATCTTTTCTGTTTGGTGTGACGTAAATTGCTTAAGTAAAACTGAGTACGTGCATACAATGTGTGGAAACAAACGGACCATAATACTGCATAAAACAGACCAGTGTTGGTGGGGTTAAAATTCATGTTATCAGTGATGATAATAATGCTTGTAAAGATATTAATTAGCTGCTCATTATATTATCAACTGCCATGCTAATAGTCCATGAATAATATGCTTATTCATGGACTACACTAAGATTACTAGTGTTTATTAATATTGTATTAATACTTAATGAGCACCCCTTAACATAAAGCAATACTTTTTACTTTAATTGCAGTCACAAGATGGCCGGCACGTTTGCCACAGTAGCCATGGCCTCTAGAGTTTTATTAAATGTTATTATGGTTCTGAAGTATCAGTGGATCCTGGTTGTGGGGATCTCGGAAGCTGTCGTAATTGTAGATGCGTTTGGATATAAGAAAGTTGACTCGACTCTTGGGAAGAGAAGAGTGAATACAAATATCAAATTCATTTTTGATGGCTGGAACTAGGGCTGAACGATATGGACAAAATTTCATATCTCGATATTCATGCCAGATATCTCTATCGATACGATATAACTATGGGTTAGGTGAAAACTAAGCATTTTTCAGAAAAATAAATAAAATATCATACAAAAGAGTGCAGTTTTCTTGATAAAAATGTATATCGTTTATATCTTTTTTCGATTTTAATATTTTGAATGTTCATATCTTGATATAAATACGATAACGATATATTTTTCTTTTGCGATGTTTATCTTGAATGTTCATATCTCTATCGATATGATAACGATAGATCTTTCAGCCCTAGCGGGAACACAAGTGGTTTGTCATCTCAAAAAGTCCAGATCTTAAAGACAGAGGACAGATGGCCAGCAGTGACTTGTGGATTAGGTTTTGTGTGAAACAGCCATGTAGCGTGCTTTTTGTTGTTGTTTTTAAGTGATTGGCAAGTGGGACCATTAAGATTACAGCAAGTGCATAAAAAACCTTTTTATTTCAACTTCCATCATGTGTTTTCCTTCCCTTCCTTTCCATATTGGGAGTTCTAATAGTTGCACCTTTTTAGGGTGGTGTGTTTTGGTGATGCGTGCTGTCTATTTATACACCTTGACCTTAATCAACAACAGTCTTCACCATCTGACTAAATAAAAAAGTAGAGTATAAATGGTGCGAGTTGTTTTTTTTTATATGGCAATTTGTCATTGCTGCACCTAAATCTTACCTGTTGCAATTTGATTATGGCAAGACTGGTGTCACCTAGGCAACAGCGAAGTTGTCAGACTGTATTTTGTCACCAACCCCACCTTGTTTGAGCATTTCACTGCAGTCTTGGAGGCAGGTGTCCATGTTGAAATCATGAGGTGTTGTTCATTTTACTTAATAACTAATAGTTTGTTCAGATTCCATAATGCATCGAGCTGAAACCACATCAAATGCCTGTGGAATATAGGGCAGTGTAGTTGGCATCCGTGTTGTGTGTCCAAAGCTGGCTTATGACTCGCTCTACTCTAGTTTCATATCAACTACATCCTATAATACTCTGCCCGTTGCTTAATGCCTCTTGATAGAGTAATGTTTGTGTTTTTTTCCAATGGCGAAGATTGAATGGTTGGCCTATTGCACAATACATTTGATTTATTCATTTGAATGTAAGGTTCTGTATGTGAACCGTGTGCACCAACAAACGATGGTGCAGTGTATTTTTCTTTCTTTTTTTTTTTCTTTTTTTTTAGACCGTGACATCATCTCCATGTTATTACAGTGAGAGTATGTGCCTCCTCGTACGGGCTGCTGTCAACATGACTATTATGAGCTAAAGACAAAATGAATTGAGTTTTTCCTGCACTGCTATGTACTGTCACCAGATGGTGGTGGGGGTTGTACACAAGCTTGCATGTGTTCTGAAAGAGCAGGGGGCGTGTACTAGGGGAGGGAAAATAACTATTGTCCTGCCTCCGTGCCCTGTGCAGGCAACTGAAGATCTCATTTGACAGCTTCAAGGTGGAATGGAATAACCAAAACAAGACCCTGTTACCCTTGTGTACTGTTAGAAACGGGCCTCCTCTTTGCAGCGTGGTGGCGAGGTTTGGCTCTTTGTCAGTGTCGTGGAGCTGAATGCAGGCAGCGGGAATGCATATCATGTCCACAATAGAGCAAAGGAACACAGTTGAACCATGAAAGCCCAGCGGGAGAGGTTGAGAATTCCTGGGTTGACGCTCGAGTGAGTATTTTCCTCCATTATTCTCAGCAGCTTGAGGGACAGCGCTACTGCTCCGTCTGTGTTGTTTTGTTACTGTTGCTATGCTGTGTGCAGCATTAGCATCTGCGGTAGCTTATTATTATTATTTTTATTTATTTTTTTCATATCAAATCTCTCACAGCTAACCTTTAGGGTTTTATTGTATGTTTGGTGTAGTCCTTTGTGGGGGGTTTCTGTTTCGCACACATAGGGATCAGAACATGTCATGAGTCACGAGTGCCGCATCGGCACAAGATGCTCTTTGCTGCTGTGACATTGTGGATACTCAGCACACCTTATGTGTGATGTGGCAGTGATGTGAACAGTCGTGCAGAATTGTAATTTCTATTTTGAATAGAGCTTAGATCTTATTGTTCTGCTTCGTAAAATAAAGAATATAGAAATAAATGTAATTCATGAGTCATCCTGATAAAAATATTATTCAAACATATACTTACAGATACAATAACAATGTATTATTTTTTTTGAATGTAAGGTAAATTTGTTGCTGTATAAAATATTCTGAAATGTATAGACATTTTAAACTGGAAATGTAATTGTGAAACACATTTAGTGTTTTCAGGATCTTTTTCATTCTCTAGTCCTCACTTATTAAAGTAAAAGACTTGACTGTAAGATGTTAGTCTATACTTGTAGTGTTACACAAACTGACAATTCTGCAATTAATTTAAATGAGGATAAAATAAACTGTCTGGGCTGTCTCCAAAACTGAATTTGTTTGTCAGGAGTCCATTTCTTTTGATGTTGATTAGGCCCTTTCTGCACATGTCACAGCTGTTAGGCACTTTGTACTAAAACCATTTACTACACTCCATTTAACTTTGCAGCCTCACTCCCCGGAGCTTGAGTCCCACTCCCACTAGCCCTTGCAGTCCGTGCAGCCCACTGCACGCGTTTCATTTTTGGAGGTAAGCTTCAGCATTTTCATCCATAGCTTTGTAACTCTAGTGTTGTTGGATTGCATGTTTTTGCGTGTTTCTGGCTATTGTACCGTTAAGATTACACTCAAGAATGTTTGTTCCTCAAAAATCATTTGCCATTGAAGTGACATTGTGCTGGCGTTTTAGGTGATGTTGATTTTTGGTCCCCTTCCCCCATGTTATCCCTCTCTCTATTGGGAGGTTTATGCTCCTCTTTCATGTGTTAAATAGGATTTGCAGCATTTGAAATAAGTCGGAGTGGAAAATGGTTTGGTTTAAGCAATACCTAGTTTCATGCATTGGGAGATGTGCGCCACCCAAGTCCACAGTTCTGTTTTTTTGTCCTTAGTCTGTCTGCTTTACCAAGTCTGAGCAAGAACCCATTCTATTTTTTAGCATCACTCATTCAAAAGATATTTCAAGCTTTTTCTATCTCAATGAATTGCTCACATCGCCCACCAAGGCACATCTGACCTCCTCTTTTGCTCATCTTCCATAGATACTCTTTTCAACTGCGTTTCAGTGAGTCAAAGCCATACAACAAATTCTGTCTGTGTAGAAAATCTGACTTGTCAACTTGGTAGGTGAACCTATGAAACTGACGGGAACCCCTTTTCTGCTGGTGTTTTTGCCGGTGACCTCCATAAGCATGCGGCTCTATGCAAGTTTGACTTTGAATTATCTGAACTATTGTTTGGTATGTGGAGCACAGAAACAGAGCAGAACCATTATTAGAGTGAAGGCTGTCATGTTAATCTATAGGGAGCTGGGCTTTGCTGCTGTGACAGAATACAGTCACAAAGCTCCAATTATGACAAAACAACTTTGCATAACACAATCCCCAATGTACAGTTTGGTAACCATTAGAAATGATGCCATGGTTGCACCGTTATTTCTAGTATGTAACGTACCATATATAGATAAAAAGTGGTGCTTTGAAGAGTTGGGATACAATAAATGAGAGTTTAGGTCGATGCTGATTTTTACTTTTGTCTCGCATCTTCTTATAACTGTCCTGTTTTTAAATCCCTTGACGTATTTAAATGAAAATACTCAAGTGGTGTGTCACTACTTTTTTCCTGTGTTACTTGGTTTGTTTAAGAAAAACATGCGTCTGTCAAAAATGAATGATGAGAACCCTGTGCCAAAGCAGATGACACCAAACCACATCTTAATCATTTGAAACATCCCACTTTTATCGTGTGTGTGTGTGTGTGTGTGTGTGTGTGTGTGTGTGTGTGTGTGTGTGTGTGTGTGTGTGTGTGTGTGTGTGTGGTGTGTGTGTGTGTGTGTGTGTGTGTGTGTGTGTGTGTGTGTGTGTGTGTGTGTGTGTGTGTGTGTGTGTGGTGTGTGTGTGTGTGTGTGTGTGTGGTGTGTGTGTGTGTGTGTGTGTGTGTGTGTGTGTGTGTGTGTGTGTGTGTGTGTGTGTGTGTGTGTGTGTGTGTGGTGTGTGTGTGTGTGTGTGTGTGTGTGTGTGTGTGTGTGTGTGTGTGTGTGTGTGTGTGTGTGTGTGTGTGTGTGTCTTGCACAGCCCCCCTTCTAAAACTCCAAAGTGGTAGGTGCCTGTTACACGATATGAAGCATGTTGAGCATCAGCAGCAGGGCGAGGGTTTGTCATTGCAAAGTCACATCTCTGTCGCAGTGGAACTGTCTGCTCCTGACCTGCAGCACTGTCCCTAGATTATTTTGATTTGAGGACTGGGAGACAGTGTTTTCTCCGCTTGTTCCTTTGCCATAGCCGTCTAGAGCAGCGCGTGTTTGTAAGTAATACTAACTCAGAAGCACACTGGAGATGGCATCCTGAAAACCCTCAGCCGCTGTTCTGAATCTTCCTCTGTGGCGTGACCTGCACGCAATGTCGGATTCAAGTTTGTGGACCGTGCTGTCCAAGTTTGACAAGCCTCACTTTTTTAGTCGAGGGCGATTGCGACGATCGAAGAGGTATGTGATCGTAATATTCCTACTCAAGTTTTGCATAGAAGATTTGCTCTGTTGGAACTTATTTGGTTTTAAAGCTGGTTAAGTGTTGTTTGGGAGAATTGGTTTTAATTTGCAATGTCACAATCAGCTGGCACACTGAATAAGAGGTTGGGTGTTCCCAGCTCATCTATTGTGGATTTGTCTACAGGAGGAAAATGGTAATTGATTTATTGTTGGAGTGGTATCAAATTCTTCTGACCTTCATATAATTTACATTCTATTTAGGCTGTTGATGGTGTCACTAATTATAAACTATGATATTTGTTTACCTTAAGCAATTTGAAAGGTCTACAACTGTTCGTAATGTTTACTTAATCCATATAATAAGCTTTCAGTCATTTCATTGTTTGCCACTTACTTACTTTCTCCTTCTGTGGAGCCAGCAGCCAGAGAGTTCTTCTACATGTTTATTTTAATCCCTGCCATGACCCATTTTACAGTTTAGCAGAAAGAGGCTTTGCATGACCTTTGCATTGAACCTTTTGGTCTTGGTGTACATTGTGAATGAGCTTATTTCGAAGGAAATGCTGTCAATTGACATCAGGTCAAAACAAAAAAAATGGCAGTCAATAGTGCAGCACAATTTGTGGAAAAATACCCAATTGCTTTTGCGCTAGCGATTAGGTTTGCAATTTAAGGTTAAGGTGTACTTTATTGTCCCTGTAGAGGCATTTGTTCTCTGCGTTTGACCCATCCTTTGTTGCTGCTGGGGCAACCCGTAAGGAGCAGGGCCGGACTGCAGTGCAGCACCCATGTTTTCAAATCAAGATTATTTTCACTGTGCATAAACATGTCCAGAAGCATTTACATTTGTGACTGAAATATGCTTCATGCAGGTTGTGTACTTTATACTTAAGATGACCCCACGGAGACATTGTCGCCTAATTGCGACCATTCAAATTGCCATCTCAATTTGATCAGTTCAATGGTGCATTGTCTAGTCCAGGGGTTCCCAAACTTTTTTGGCCGGGACCCCAAAATTGACACGTAAACATCTCTGGACCCCCATTGTATAAAGTTATTGCCTCTTACACTACTGTAGGAAAGAAAAAACATTTTATAATCAAGTTAATATGTATCTAAACAGTTTATTTTGATCAACTGAATGAATTTACAGTAAAACATGTACTAAGAACAGTAGCGTTTTTCTTTTGTTTCATCTTGAAATCATCTGGGGACCCCCACCCAAGGCCTCGCGACCCCCCGAGGGGTCCTGACCCCCACTTTGGGAACCACTGGTCTAGTTGTACAGACACTCGGAATAATTCCCATTATAAATTTGTATCTCTTTTTTTGGCCGTTTTCTATTTATAATCATGTTTCTTTTGTTTTGAACACCATCGTCAACTTAACTATTGTGTGGCCTTTTGTCAGCTCACCTGACAGTTATGACAGCAATTTGTAGGGAAAAAAAGATCCAAATGGTTTTGACAGAAAAGGTCTGAACAATGATTTTTTTTCTTTTTTTTCAATGTCTGATGCATCAAAGTGTTTTCTATTTTTATTTCGTTTGTCTAAAAATAGTGAGAACTGGGGAAAAAATGCTGTATTTGTGTGGATCGTTGGACACTTTAGATGTATAAAGGTATTCACAGCTTTCAGACTCTTCACTCGGTATCTAGTGTAGGAATTAAAAGGGATTGTATAAAGGCAGAGGAACTGCTTCAGAGCACAACACACAGTAGTGTGGTGTGGAAGAATTGTTTTATATTTCATGTTTATGTACATCAGAGTATTTACATATTTTGATATTTGTATGGATTAAACCTGACTAATGTTGCCTGTTACGTCTACCTTTGCAGTTGCAGAACAAGCAACAGAAAGGGCTTCATAGGAAGTGGTCAGTCATCGGGTTTACCACGACCTCACTCTCCACTCTCTTTAACAGGTAAGTTCAATATTCCAGGTATATTCCAAGATGACAATGCCAGGATTCATGGGGCTCAAATTGTGAAAGAGTGGCTCAGGGAGCATGGGGCGTCATTGAGGCTTCCCGTTTTTATTTCTAATACACAAAAACCAGCGTGGTCAAGAATATGATACATACCTCAGCGTTGTCACATGGGTCATAGCAATTTTTAGAAAAAGAAAAACTCTTTGGAGCCGGGCTTTTAAGCAGTTTAAACAAGGACCAAAGTTAGCATGAGGATCAAAGAGAAGAGCTATCCTCGCCCATTGGGTGGCTCGTAGCTGGACCGCCATTATTTAGATCTATGAGTACATACATTTTTTTATTTTTTTTTTGTGTGTCTCATTTGCAGGAACAAGTCCACAAGATAGTCCCCGGAACTTCTCCCCAGTGCATCAGCTCATTTCTCATTTGCTCGAAGGTAATATAAAAGTTAAGCTTTTCATGTGAAGTATCCAAATTCTTATTCATACTGTATTATCTGAATATGGTTAATAGTAAGTACTTTATTATATTTAACTATATAAAATGCAACGTAGTCATAGAAATTATCTGGAGACCTTATGTCAACTTTTAGCTAGTTCATCAATATTTTCTTCTTTTGGCACAACTTTACTTACCTAATATTATTGTAATCCACAGTCATTGCCACAGAGCTGACAGGTAATTAAATTCAGGGTTTGTCAAACCACACGTTGTGATCTAGTTTCTTAGTTGTAACCACCCATAACTTCATCCATATGTAACTTAAGGGTACATCCCATCTCTTATCAATTGTCTCTTCAAAGTCTCAACTCCTCCATTCCTCAATTGCCAATCCCGCTCACAGAGGAGTATCCTCTCGTATCTGTTGGCTTTCTCTCCCGAGTAGGTGGAAAATGCAGTTGAGTAAAATTGAGTATTTGAGGTTTTGATGGGGGGCCATCCCATGGTATGCCATCAAAGCACTAATTACTACCAACAATTCAAATTCAAGAGGTCCTTTTACATGTTTGTTGTAAACATGGAAACATCTGTACTTTGCCATTATTTTAACCAACAAATGTATTTGTATTCCGTATGAATAAAGTATATTCATGTTTGTGCAACAGAACTGATGGGCGCCGTTGGTCACTGGCCTCTCTTCCCTCTTCAGGCTATGGAACCAACACACCTAGCTCAACTCTCTCTGTAAGCATTCAACTCTATACTCTAGAAACTATTAAACATCCATCCATCCATCTTCTTCCACTTGTCTGTTGCCGGGTCGTGGGGGCAGCTGTTGGAGCTGCCCAAATCACATTGCACCAGCCCCTATGGCTCCTCCTGCAGGTGGTGGGTCCACAGAAGGACGGCCTCATGGTTCTAACCGGGCCTGTTGGTCTCTCATAAGGGGCTTCTGAGCCGCTCTTTGTCTGACCCGTCAACTAGGACCTGTTTGCCCTGGGAGGCCCTACCAGGGGCACGAAGCCCCCGGCAACATGGCCCCCAGGATCATTCGGGTGCTCAAACCCCTCCCCCAGCTTAAGGTGGCAGTTCCAGGAGGGGAACTATTAAACAGTTAAATCAAATAACTTTCTGTTATTCTGTAGAGTTTAACGGCATAGACAAACATAACTTTACGTTTTGAAATATATATGTTTCATTTTCAGTCATCCTGTTCATCACAGGAGAAGCTGCACCAGCTGCCCTTCCAGCCCACACCTGATGAACTGCACTTCCTGTCTAAGCACTTCTGCACTGAAAGCATCTCTGGAGATGAATGTCGAAGAGTCACACCAATGCGGCCACGTTCTCGCAGCCTCAGGTTTTTCTGTGCCTTTATTTTCCAGTACCAAGTCACTAACAATTTGTTATTAACTATGTTTTATTCTTTCCCTTTTAGTCCAGGCAGGTCTCCATCATGCTTTGACAATGAGATTATTATGATGAATCATGTCTACAAAGAGAGATTTCCAAAGGTACACGTAATAAACATTTTACAGCATGCACATTTTATTACATACATGTTGAATGGCTTTCAGCACAACTTGCTTCTCCCTGCAGGCCACAGCTCAAATGGAGGAGAAGATTGAGGAGATCATCCGCAGTAACTCTCCTGAGAACGTCCTCCCTTTGGCAGATGGCGTGCTCGGTTTTGCACACCATCAGATTATTGAACTGGCTCGCGACTGTCTGGAGAAGAGCCAGCAAGGGCTTGTCACCTCTAGCTACTTCTGTGAGTTCACCGACAAGTTGGAGAAGCTGGTTCTGGAGGTATGAGCAAGTGACTGTAACTATTTATTTTGCGTGATAAAAAAACCGAACCTCTGTGTCTTGTAGTCCACAGAAAGATCAGAGAGTGAGGAAGTGAACTTCATCAGAGAGCTGGTAAAAAAGATCCTAATGGTCATAGCCAGACCAGCGCGATTGCTGGAATGCCTGGTAAACTTAAAACATATATTTCAGACTTCTCTCTATATTATTCCAAATAAGTCATTGTTTTGCATCGCTTAGTTTGTCCTAACTATATTATGCCTCTAGGAATTTGACCCTGAGGAGTTTTATCACCTTCTGGAGGCTGCTGAAGGACATGCTAAAGTGGGCCAGGGCATTAAAACGGACATCCCTCGTTACATCATTAGCCAACTGGGATTGACGAGGGACCCTCTCGAAGGTAAAATCTCATGTTGCTATAATTCCAGAAACATGCTCCACGTGCTGAGCACCCCTGGCTGGCCATTGGTCTGAAATGATCTAAATTTAAAGCTGCCTCAGTTAACTTTTTACAATCTTGAAAACATTTAAAATCTGTTGAATTCCTAATTCCTTGTTGATAACCTCAAGCATTAACTTACTAGAAAAGGGACTTTTGGCTGATGATTGAAACATCGTAGTTTTCATAATGACCTTCTGTCTCTCAAAATTCATGCTCCAGCCTTCATTATAACTAATTGGATAAGAATGGCCTCCCAAAGACCTGCACAGATCCACATCGGTGGGCTTAACCGCTAACTACACATATGTGTCGTCCATGTTTCATTTACTCTGCACAAAGCATGCACATGGAAGGACAGATGTTGAATGCTTTCTAATGTGTATGCAGACCCAATGGTAGTAAAAAATGCCCCTACAAGCAGTTTAGGATGCCAAGTTGACTGCATACATATACAAAATCTCTTTGTCTGTTAAGCATGTTTTGATGCTGAGTTCCACACCATTGTTTTAGTTTTAGTCTAATCTTTATTCTAAATCCCGAATCAGCACGACAAAGCAAGAAATAAAGCCTCGTTTTTAATGTGTTTTGTCTAATGAACCAAGTAGAATGAATCTGAATCCAACCTGCTGTATATAATGCTTTTACTTTTGCCCCAAAGACCAAAAAGGTCTGCAACTGCCTCACAATTGTATTAATCTTAATGGAAAACAGTCAATTTTAGCACTTTAATGTCGGGCATTCTTGCAATCAAAGTGGAGTCGGATAATATTGCAGCTTAAACCGTTTGAGTATCTGGATTTATAACATCTAAATCGAGGTTCAAAAGTCATAACATGCTTGTTGTTTTTGTTAGCTTGTCACATAACCTCTCAAACAGAAGCAACAAAATGTGCATAGCATATGAAAGAAAATAAGATGAATCTGCCAAAACTAGTCTAAAACTCACCAAGAAAACAGCCTAAACTGTGGAAAAATATTTAGGCGGAAATAGAAGTCCATATGTCGACTAGGATAACAATTGGGTATTCCTTGACATTGTTTTCAGTTTTACCCCTCCCCCCGTGTACTTTGGTAAATGGGTGGCATAGGGGTTAGGTGAGTCCACATTACATGTACTTTAGCCAATCAGAACATAAGAGATGATTTTGGAGTGAATTTTCTCTCTAAAACTATAAGTTCTCACTCCCATGGTGTGAGAAGATGATTGTTTGACATTGCAGCATTTTATTTTTATTTCATTATTTCATTCATTGTTATTTTTCAGAAATAGTGCAGTTGACCAGCAGTGACAGTGGGATTGCAGAAACTCCTGAAACGGATGACTCGGTATAATTCATTTAAGTTTTTCTGTCAGTGTGCTTCTGCTTTTGTGGATGCAAACCCCTTTTCTCTTATCTCAGTCTCAAAGCCTGAGCTTTGCTGCGTTACGTTCCCGACGTAAACCCTGTGAGCTGGACTTCGAGATGATAAAACTCATAAGTAATGGCGCCTATGGGTAAGAACAACACATTACTAATTTGAATTACATCAGTTAATATAATATTTCAATGTTATTAACATTTATTGATGTTTGCAGAGCTGTTTACCTGGTTCGACACAAGGAAATAAAGCAGCGTTTTGCCATGAAAAAGATCAACAAGCAAAACCTTATTTGAGAAACCAAATCCAACAGGCTTTTGTAGAGAGAGACATCCTTACCTTTGCCGAGAACCCTTTTGTGGTCTCCATGTTTTGCTCTTTTGAGACACGACGCCACTTGTGCATGGTCATGGAATATGTTGAAGGTTAGATTGCACATTTTGATTATCTTTTCAAAGGCAAGTTGGACTCCCCAATTTTATTTTTAACAGGTGGTGACTGTGCCAATCTTCTGAAAAACATGGGTCCTCTACCTGTGGACATGGCCAGAATGTACTTTGCTGAAACAGTACTTGCTCTTGAGTACCTCCACAACTATGGCATTGTACACAGGGATTTGAAACCTGACAAGTAAGACTAACATGTCACATGTATAGGCATTGCCAATGCCAGTGGATACTGTTCACATAAAGTAGAGGGCATTCTGTAACAACATTTTTACTGTATGCAGTTTGCTGGTTACGTCAATGGGGCATATAAAACTTACAGATTTTGGTCTGTCGAAAGTTGGACTGATGAATATGACCACCAACTTGTATGAGGGACACATAGAGAAAGATGCCCGGGAATTTTCAGACAAGCAGGTAAACATTATTTCTTATTTACCTGTGACTTTAACCCAGTTCTCTGTATCAGCAACTGTCTGAACTTAATCTATGTCCCAGGTTTGTGGCACTCCAGAGTATATTGCCCCAGAGGTGATCCTCAGACAAGGCTATGGGAAGCCCGTGGACTGGTGGGCCATGGGCATTATTCTCTACGAATTTCTTGTCGGTTGTGTGCCGTTTTTTGGAGACACGCCGGAGGAACTGTTTGGACAGGTCATCAGTGGTTAGTAATGTTTTCTTTATCTGTAAGGCAATTTAAAATTTGAATCTGTGGTACCTGATTTTTACCCCCCAAATAGTTGGTTAGTTATTGGTTTATTTGGTCGGGACAGTGCATGTTAATGAACATACATGGGTCTCATGCATGTAAACAAGCCACACCGGATTGTAGCCGTGGGCTAATTTCCATCCGTCGTCCCCTATGCGCTCACTCAAATACAGTCACATTCATCCTGGCCTATTGTACATGTTTTTAGTGGTAGGGGAAACCGGAGGAAACCTACGCAGACAAGGGGAGAACATGCAAACTCCACACAGAAAGGCCCTTTTCCCTGGCGGGAATTTAACCCGGACCTTCTAGCTGTGAAGCATGAGCGCTAACCGCTGTACTACCGTGCCGCCCGCATTGCATTTATTTAGATTCTACTTCCATCTTCCATCGCTCCAATAAGAATTTAAACAATGCAACAAGATCTGTGCTCATGTGGTCCAATCAACATCTTAATACGCCACAGGAGAATTCTCTTGACAAAGACGAAGTGCTCGCTAACACAGATTTTGACCAATTTGTGAATAGCACTTTAGAGATATGGGTTTATTGTGTATTTAGACTAAATGTGATGTCTTTGTGTTCACTCCATGAAAAATGTGAGCAAAAACAACAGTGGTCTGTGCAAAACATTTATACATTAACATAAACCGAGATGACTGCAGGTTTATACAGTCCACAATGAGCATTCATACTTGGAGTCCATATACAATATAAAATACAGATACAACCGTATCTACAAGAAACGCCAGCAGAAGGATCACCTCAACAGTCCAAATACAATATTCACAGTAACTTGATTCATTATTTCTGTATTATTTACAATTTTTGAAAAATACCATGATTATCAGGTTTGTGCTACTGATCACAAATCTGACCATCTTCAACCATTTCTTCAAGTTAATTTAAACTGTTGCTACACTCTCAATTATTGGTAAAGAATTCCACATCCCTGCAGCTTTGACAGAGAAGCAATTCTGTCCAAATGTCGAGCTTCTAAAGTTCACAAAGCAGTCTCCTCTGGAGGAGTCTCTCATTGTTTTTTGTTGTGTTTATATTTTTTTTAGTGTAGTTCAGTGGAGGCAACCCTCATGGACAACACGGGTGTCATGCAAACCACTCATAGTTGCGACCGATGGTTCACAAAAAGTCAGATTATGGTTAAGGTATCTGGTCCTCTGCATTTGACCCATCCTTTAATGCCGCTAGGGCAACCAGTAAGGAGCAGTGGGCGACGGTAGTGCCGCTGCCAGGCATCAGCCAGGCTGATGGTCAGTATCACTGGAGGATTCACATAATGTGTTTTTAGTGGTAGGGGAAACCAGAGTACCCGGAGGAAATGAAAATGGGAGAACATGCAAACTCCACACAGAAAGGGGGGAATCGAATCGAACCTGGGACCTTCATGCTGTGAGGCACAAGCGCTAACCGCAGTGCTACCGCCCAATACTACTATTATATGAAAGAGTTATTGGTTTTTGCATCTTTTAAATTACAGGATATGTTTAAAATATCATAGTTTATTGCTACTTTTGACGCCAAATGCGTTGTTTACCCAGATGAAATCAACTGGCCAGAGGGTGAAGAAGCTCCCCCTCTAGATGCACAGGAACTTATCACACTGTTGCTGAGACAGAGTCCTCTGGAAAGACTGGGCACAGGTATGGTACTGAATTGATAGTGGGATGGAGTTTGGTCTACAATATCCAGGGAATGTGTTTCAAAGCTTGCAGAGATAAATAAGTTGTAAAACGATACCATTTTGAATGCGGAGCCAGAAAAAAAAGGCATTTGAGCCGAAGCACACTGTATTGTTATAACAAGTTACTAGTCCTTTATTTTACTTGGACAGACTTTTTTTTTTTTATCCATGAAAAGTGTTTCAAAAGGGCCTCACAGTAATTCCCATGTGACCACTGCTGCCACTAAGCTCATTATAGTAGGCACCAGAAAGAAATTGAGGTCAACTAATTGCAGGACAGTTTATTTTGCACTGTTTAGTCTTTTTCTTTTCATACATAAAAGTTCACTAAGTGAAAAATATATGTTCATAATGTTTTATATTTTTTATTTTCTATTCATTTTCCTAGTTGTGGCTCCCTTTGAAAGTTTATGATCTTCTGACAAATTAATAAGATGTAATTCTTACAATAAAATCATAAACCATAATATAACATTGAACCTTTCTCTACAGGGGGTGCTGCAGAGGTAAAGAACCATCAGTTTTTCCACAACCTTGACTGGAATGGTTTGCTAAGACAGAAAGCTGAGTTTATTCCTCAGCTGGAATCTGAAGATGACACAAGTTATTTTGACAGTGCGTATTTTACCAAACATGAATAACTTTAAACCTGTCATGTAAATCTCTGCTGTGAAGTAATGGTTGTATTATTTGTATATGCAGCACGTTCTGAAAGGTACCATCACCTTGAAACGGAAGAGGACGAGGCCAACGACGAGGACTTTAACATGGAGCTGCGGCAGTTTTCCTCCTGCTCCCACAGATTCTCAAAGGTTATTGTGCATTTCCCCAACTCTCCATGTGAATGACGTCATTGTGTCTAGGCCCTCTGCTGCTCATGTCTTTTGTGGAGGAGACTATAAGCTGTATAATACAGTACCATCATTTATGTTTTCTATAGCTGTACAGTAATGAACATTCAGTACTTATTTGCATAATTTTCTGGTTGTGAATTCACAGATTTCATGGTAATGTTAGACGATATAGTTTCAAGGCTGTTATGCTGCATTGCAGCATGTTTACTTCTCACATCTAAACAACACAATACTACATATCTTCAATGACCATGCATTTCAAAAAGCAATGCTAACCCTTTCTCCTTCACTGTGAAACATTATTCCTGAGGAATATATTAATAATAATAATATTGATAATAATCATATGTTTGCATATACATTGGACAAACCAAGGCAATGCGTTGAATGCATTAGAACAAGTGCTAATTACAGGGAAAATTTAAAGTGCTAAATAAATGGGCGACAGAATTAAACACAAGGAACTGTGTTTAATTCTGAGTGCTCTACCATTGAGTGGTACTCTATCGCTCAATGGATTTTAAGTGTTTTGTTAAATTTGGTACCTTTTTGTTGGAAATTTTAAGACCCCATACAGCCGAGAAGGCTGGCCTCTTCTAGGAGCCTTATTGGTACAATTTATGTGTGTTCTGAGTGCAGTGGTGTGTTTAGACATAAAAAGATATGCATGTGTATAATTTCTCCATGTTTCCATCATCTTGGTTTCTTGTCATCAAAGACCTTAGTCATTGTGTATAAAGAGCGTAAAGGTTTCTAAGGTGGTAGAGGAGGCCTTTTTACTAAGTACTTAGATACATTATTTTGACTTATTCTCATAATGTGACATTTTTAGGTTTATAGCAGTATAGATCTGTCCCATGGGCATCTGGAAGAGGAAAACGGAGAGGCAGAAGACGCCGTGGAGACCCCAACTCATGACACACCTAGTCAGACACCAGACTTTACTCAAATGTATGTGCAACAATACTTAAGTAGTGCACCTTTTGTCTTTTTAAATATAATTTACATGTAACCATCCACAGGCCGTCCCTATGCCACTCATCAGACCCTGCCAGTATAAATCAAGGGCAGTCTTTGCTACCAAAGTTTGCCATCTCAGCAGAAAGTGAAGGAGAGGACTCCTCAGGACTCACAGACCCAAGCAATACATCCCTCTCTGTTGAAATTCCACCAGATGAGCAGGACATGGCCACACCCGGCAGCATCTCTGGAGAAACGCTGTCTGGTAAAACACCACAATATGAATTCAAATTGGGTTCAATTATATTATTATATGCAAACATATCAACCTGAACTTTACATAGATATCCTTGAACACATTCTCAAGATAACATAAACCTGTTAACGTTATATTTTGATTAATCAGGTAGTTTTTCTGAACATTTGGACCAGCTGACCGCTAGAAGTGAGGAAACTGAGAGCTTTGCCTCTGGTGTAAAGGTGACTCGAACACCTGCTCAGTCCCAGACTGCTGTGGAGAGGTCTGGAGCTGTGCCAAAAGTCCCAAAGTCTGTTTCAACTGGAACTCTCTCTCTCATAATCCCAGGGGGTAAGTTAACTTCAATTGTGAGTTTTGCCATACAAAATGCACTGGCAGTGGCACTGTGAAAACTATAGCAATTTCTATAATAATAGGTAAATCTACATGTTCTTAATTGATTCTCCTATTTTGTCTTACAGATATTTGTGGTGTACCTTCACTACCCAGCCCATTATCACCCTACTCCCTGTCTTCAGACCCTTCCTCTAGAGATTCATCTCCAAGTCGAGACTCCTCCCTGTTTGCCACTAATGTAAGGCAGCCAGTCATCATCCACAGCTCGGGAAAGAAGTTTGGCTTCACACTTCGAGCCATACGAGTGTATGCTTGTGACAGTGATGTGTATACAGTCTACCACATGGTCTGGGTAAGGTGTCTTCATCATATGAGCTTCTTGTATTATTTTAATATATATATAATATATATTTAACATACTTAAACAATGTTCTGTATTTTCTAAGAACGTTGAAGAGGGAGGACCTGCACACACAGCTGGATTAAAAGCAGGAGACCTCATCACTCATGTTAATGGTGAACCAGTTCATGGCTTATTTCATACTGAAGTGGTAGAGCTTCTGCTAAAGGTGTGTGGCTTTTTTTTAATATATAGACATTGTTCATAATCACAATAATAATGGAATGCAAGTAGCTGACATTTCTTGTAATTCCCTGATTCTTACTGTATTCCAATTATAGAGTGGTGGCAAAGTTGCTATCTCTACAACTCCATTTGAAAATACATCTATAAAAATGGGTCCGGCCAGAAGGAACAGCTACCGAAGCAAGATGATTAGATGTGCTAAAAAGACAAAGAAGGAGAAAACACCTGAGAGGTAGAAATGTTTTGTTTATCTTCAGTCCAAGTTTTGTTTACAGTTCTAGTAATTGTTGTGAACTTGTCTTATGTCTTTGCCTTATATTTCTCACCCTCATTTACCACAAGGGGGCACAATAGCAACAGCCTAGTCTACTATATCATGAATGCTTTTATCAAAAATGTTGTTTTTAAGACTGTTGGGTTGTCTTGAACATTTATTTAATACAGGTACAAACGACATTTTGCTTTCTTTCTGACTTTTAGGCGACGATCCCTTTTTAGACGTTTTGCCATGCAGCCATCTCCTCTTCTGCATACAAGCCGCAGTTTTTCATCCTCTCTGAATCACTCTTTGTCATCAGGGGAGAGTCTCCCTGGCTCCCCAACCCACAGTCTGTCCCCTCGCTCCCCCACTGCTCCCCTACGGCCCGCACCAGACTTCACACAGTCAGGTGGGCATATTACCTTGTTATGGTGATGGTTATTACAAACACATTTTACTACTGATTTTCTTTGTTCTATTTCTTCAGCAGGTAACTCATCCCAGAGCAGTTCCCCTAGTTCAAGTGCTCCAAACTCACCTGCTGGTTCTGGAAACATTCGTCCTAGTACCCTGCATGGCTTGAGCCTAGGACCAAGACTTCGCCAGGGCCGCCGCAAATCTGCTGGAAGCATTCCCCTTTCTCCTTTGGCCCGCACACCTTCTCCTACACCACAGCCAACTTCTCCACAGCGCCCTCCTTCTCCACTTCTGAGCGGGCATCCTGTCACCATGTCAAAGACGCCACAAACGTTCCCAGCAAATATACATTCTCCTCCCACCATTGTTCGCCATATTGTGCGCCCCAAAAGTGCCGAGCCTCCTCGCTCGCCGCTCTTAAAGCGCGTGCAGTCTGAAGAAAAGTTGTCCCCCTCTTACACAGGAGACAAGAAGCACCTGTGTCCCAGAAAACACAGCCTGGAAGTGACACAAGAGGACGTGCAGGGGGAGGAACTGAGAAGTGAACTGCACAGTGTGGAGGAAATGTGTGAACCACTGTCTGCCCCTCGCGTTCGGCCCGTAGAACAGGGATGCTTAAAAAGGCCTGTCACGCGTAAGGTGGGTCGTCAGGAATCACTTGAAGAGCTTGACAAAGAAAAGCTGAAGTCAAAGCTTGTTGTTAAAAAGTTGGAATGGTCAGAAAGAAGAGAGTCGTTTCAAAAGCAAGATGCACTTCACGAATCAGATTTAGCTTCTTTGTTTGTTGATGACGGGGATGAAAATCAAACCCCAAGCAAATCCGCGTGTACCACTGAGACTAATTTTAGCTTTGCTCTCAAAGAAGTGCTCTTTAAGAAGCGGAATACACATGTTTCAGATGCAAATGTTGAGCTTGGTGCCACTAGTGATGAAGACGGTAGCCCCAAATCCTACTCTGACCGGCAACACACAAGACTGAATAAAGAGCTCATCAAGCCTGACAGACTGGACTTCAAAGCTTCTAACATTGAGCTGACTCGAAAGAGGTTGTCATTTGAAGAACGTGATGACTGTACGCGTCGCATACCAAGCATGCATGAAAGTCCGAATTTTGGTTCCACAAGATCAAAAAGTCTTCAGCTGGACACTGTTTTAAGTCATGATCAAATAAAGGCTGGATTGGGAAGTGTTCACTCAAGCCCTGAAGGACTACCTGCAAAGTTTTTCTCTGGAAGACCAGAAAGTGCTGTGGAAAAACTTCATCTTATCTCCTCTATAGAATCTCCACTTCGCAAAACTTCATCTGAGTATAAGCTTGAGGGGAGACATGTTTCTTCTCTTAAACCTTTAGAGGGGACTTTGGATATTGGCATACTGTCGGGACCAAGGATGTCTAAAACTGAAACATGTTTGTCCAAGATGATGGACAAAGTAAGTGAGCCTGTTGTTGTAAGCTCTCCCACGCGGCTTCAAAGCTTTAGTGAGAGACAAATAACCATTCCCCACATTAAATGTACAGACAAACCAAAAAGCCCAACCATCGTTTCCCCCAACTCTGAAACACTTAATATGACACTTGGCACAGAGTCGCTAATAGAGGTGAGCAGTGAGAAAAGGCTGGACAAACGTAATGAATGTTTAAAAAGTCCCACCAATAAAGGAGAGCTGTTCACATTTGCTGTAAAACAAGAGAACAGGGTTGCACAGAAGAGCACTTCATCTCTGGCTCACGAACACAGAGGCCCTCGACACAGCTCCCATTTTTCTTCATATGGAAAAACGCCTTCAATACGGGAAGTTAGTAATGAGGACCAGGAAGATGAAGTGGAGGAACGGGATGTCACTCCTCACACTGTATTACACAACACTGACAGCTCCAAAACAAACAGCCCTTTGACCAGAGCCAGGCTGGGGACAGACATTATCACTGTCCCAGCACCTTCACAGGAGCAAACTCCAGCTGTGGGCACCACTGAATCGTTAGTGGACTCGGCGACACAGGCACAATTGTCCAGCAAGCTCCATGCCGCGAAGAATGAAAAACCAGACGATTCACAACCACTTTCGAAACAACTCTTTGATATCAGTTCTTTACAAAAACAATTGCAAGCTCCGTCCACAACTTCAATATCTGATTCTGCGAGTAAAACAAGTGCATCCAAATTGGAAGCAAAAGACATGACTGAAATCAGTGTGATTAGTGAAAATCCACACAGCAATATTACACAAAAGGTGGTTAATTGTGGTACAGTCAATAAACCTGACAAACTCTCAGCAGATGCAAAAGAACAGACCATCAGAAATCCGAATAACAAAGACAGAAATGAAAAAGGGACTGAACCATCAACTAATGATGTACAAGTTGCACTGAGAGTAAATAAAGATTACAGTATGTCCCCTACGGCAATACAAAGCCAACACACGTATGCACAAAAGACTGAGGAGTCTTTTTCACCAAAGACTAAACTTGGTGGAAATGACTCTAAACTTCTGTTTTCAGATGACAAAGAACAAGATATGTGCCCCATGAAAAAACAAGAGGTGAGTAATGGCGCACAATGCACTGTGGCCACACAGAAAAGTATAACTTCAGCACATGCTGTTCATAGCACTGTGTGCCAGAAAAATAAGATGCCTGTTGTACACACTTCTATTAAAACAGAGGAGGTCCAAAGCACAGGTAATCCTGCCACAAAGTCTAAAGTTAGCCCTAATATCAAACACAAACCTGTGTCAAAAGACGCAGCCCCCCTTACTCAAGTAATCCATGAGTCCAAAAACAGAAACATGTCCTCACGAGTCGGTGCTGATGTCAAATCCGAGCCCATGGTGAGACTCATACACTGCCCACCCCAAAATGAAGGGAAGTTGAGAGAGCCCACAGGTTCACTAGCAGCACCCACACTTTCTGTGAAAGACCAAGCAGACACAAAGCCAAAACTTATCCCCACAAAAACTGGTAGCTCGCCTTCAAACATTAAGCCTCAGACTCCTGTGTCTCATCACACTTTTGATGCCAAACCCAAAGACACTTTGCACAAACGCAGTGCTCCAGCTCACATGCATGACTCTGACTCCAAACCAAAAGATGTTGCTTTACCATTATATGAGCCGCCACCAGTGCTGCCAAAACCAGCACTTCGAAAGGACATGTTTTTACCAAACACTGGCAAAAACGTGGGCTCTCCAATCCAAGAATCTGAACTAAAGTCTGTCAAGGAAGCCCTGAAGTCTGAAAGGCCCAGGTCAGACTCTCACCGGGTCCCAGATGTTAGAGTCAGCACCCCAACCCAACAGATTTCATGTGCCCGAAAAGAGCAGGGAGACCGAAAGAGGAAAGAATCCACACATGAGGTGTTGTCAAATATCCAGAAAAACACTAAGAAAGACGCATCTAGAACTGCTCCTACCTCAGAAAAGGATGTGTCAGAAAAGGACAGTAGCAAGATTAAGCAACAGAAGGATTCACCTCGTAATTCGAGCAACAGAAAATAGACATTTCAACAATGCATTTCCAATTGCAGCATCATAATGCCTTTTTGTTTGCGGACCGGGGAAGCTGTTACTGGATTGTCCTGATTCAGGAGTGCTGCGTGTGGATGTGAGTGCAGTGTCATATTTGCGAAATCCTTTTATGTAAATGTTTTATGTTACTTTATAGAATGTGCAAGTTACGTTTTGCTCAATACAAAATGCTTTGTGCAATCATGATCAGGGTCAGGAGGTAGAAAGATCCTTATGAGGTTGGGATGTACTGTATTTAGTGCCATAATAATTTGAATTGCACTCTTCCTTAGACTCTGAAGACCGATGTTGCTGATGTCTAATGCAGTAGAGAACACTATTAAGCGGTGAAGCCATTGTTGCTCACAATACCTTTATATTGGGATTTGGTTGTGGTGTACGTTTGGATTTTGTTATGCACCAATCCTTCACATTTGGGTTTTACTTGTTAAAAATCAGAAAAGGGGCCTTAGAAAATCTGGGAAGTAAATTGCCGTTTGTTAGCTCTTGTGTAAAACACATTCCTATGTACAGATTTTGATTTTATGCAATATAGTGTAAATATGGCAATGTCAAACGGGGGTATGTGGGCTTAATAGTTATATGTATAGTTTTGCAGTGTCATGTTTGTATGCTCAGTATTACTGCTTTATAATGCAGTTCAGTATGGAGTAAGCTAAAATGATGTATTTGATCAGATACATCTTTTTTGTGACTTTAAGCGTGTGTTAAACTTGAATTGAGACAAAATGGAGTTAACTGTGCTTTTTCTAAGATGTAGCATTTTATCAGTTTTTGTTTTTGGACTTGTGTTTGTAAAAGAATGAGGACCATGTGGAATGTCAAGTAAATGAGGTGATGACCAATAAGCAGGTTAGCGTTGCCCTTTGGGTCTGTCGACAAAGTTGTGGTTGTAAACAGTGCGCCTTTGTAAGACTTTTGACGGACTTCGGAGTTGGGCTTTTCTAAGTCATGTGGTAGCTTATTGCAAATACTTTTCATGGTGAAATTTTCCCTCATCAGTCAGATTGTCCAAACCTTTTAATTTGCAAAAGATGAATGGCCACTACTATTGAAGTGTTGCCCTGGAGATTTTTCATGTATGCAGTACAAGTGACATTTTTTATGCCTGGTCAGTTTTCTTGTAAAGATGCCGATAAATCAAGGAGAACGAAGCATCTGGCCCAATGTAATAGTTTGGACACCCCTGATGGTTTAAGAACCATGTTCAACTCAGTACATGTGCTTGAAGTAATTAGCAAAAACCGCTTAATCTAAAAGTGACAGTGGCTTGCTACATTCAGTGTGTCTTAAGTATCAGTATGTAGAAAAAGGCTGTCAGTAAATCTAAGCACAGGCAAGACGACAGTAATGTGCATTAAGCTGTTTTTAGATAAGGTGGAAATATGCATTCATTTTGCAGAAGTGCCTGCATGGCTTTCTTAAGTTCAAACATATTTTTATGTAAAAGTCTCAAAGGTTTACTCAAGAAATATCATAGATGTATTGCTACAATTATGTGAGACAACAAATGCACCTTAAAATTTGCCAAACGTTCAGAAGAAATATAAACATTTTAATCAAATCATGATGTCTGTTGAATTGGGAAAACAATCTTTGTTTTCTGTGACGACTGAAACAACAGTCCTAATAGCACATTCAATGTTTGTTTACAAAAGAATCATGGATGTATAGTTAGTAGATTCTCAATTTACCAAATTTCTTATGTTCAAGGTGTGGTTTTAGCGTGAGACTTTCAATGTCTTTTTTTCTTGTCCATTTGTTCTAGCTTAATCCTCATTTGGTTGTTTGTCTTTACATTTAAGTGCAATAAAAGCCCTTTGAGTCTTGTATATTGCTCAAGCTGTATGGACGTCATAGATGTTAAATAAATGATATTTATTCTTAAAATAATGCATTAATAAAATCATTCATATAATTTTTGTTTTGTATTTAATCTAAAAAATATACAGTAGTGTTCAAAATAATAGCAGTCCAACATGACTAACCAGATTATTCAGTTTTTGGTATAAATCATAGAACTACATGGACAACAATTTACCAGTAGGTGCAGTAGATTCTTAGAAACACAGACAGACCCAGCATTCATGGTATGCATGCTCTTACTTCTGTGTAGTTGAATATTCAATTGAAAGGGGTGTGTTCAAAATAAAAGCAGTGGGGAGTTCAATTGGTGAGGTCAATCATTCTGTGGAAAAACAGGTTTGAATCAGGTGGCCCTTATTTTAGGAAGTCAGCACATGTTATACATGCATTTCACTTTGAAATCCTGAAGAAAAATGAGTCGTTCAAGACATTGTTCAGAAGTACTGTGTTCTTTTGTTAAAAGGTTGATTGGAGGGGGTAAAACTGCTAAAATGATCTCCAACGCATTAAAATGGAAAGCAAAAACACAGACGCAGAAGAAAAATGGAAGACTACCATTTGAATGGATCGGACACTAGCCAGAACTCCATAGGCTCAGCCAATGATCAGCTCCAGGATAGTCTGAAGTTACCTGTGAGTACTGTGACAGTTAGAGGACGCCTGTGTGAAGCTAATCTACTTGCAAGAAGCCCCCGCAAATTCCCACTGTTACAAAAAAGACATGTGCTGAAGAGGACACAATTTTCAAAAGAACACATCATCTGGCCGAAAGAGAAATGGAGAAACATATTGTGGACTGATGAAAGTAAGATTGCTCTTTTTGGGTCCAAGGGCTGCAGACAGTTTGTCAGACGACCCCCAAACTCTGAATTCAAGCCACAGTACACTCTGAAGACAGTGAAGCATAGTGGGGCAATAATCATGATCTGGGCATGTTTCTCAAACTATGGTGTGGGGCCTATTTATGGAATACCAGGGATCATGGGTTAGTTTGGATATATCAAAATACTTGAAGGTCATGTTGCCATATGCTGAAGAGGAAATGCCCTTGAAATGGGTGTTTCAACAAGACAATGACCCCAAACACACCAGTAAGCAAGATAAATCTTTGTTCCAGACCAAGAACATTAATTTTATGGAGTGGCCTGCCCAATTCCCGGACCTTAATCCCATAGAAAACTTGTGGGGTGACATCAAAAATGCAGTTCTGATACAAAACCAAGGAATTGTGTAATGTTGTCAAAGCATCTTGGGCTGGAATACCTGTTGACAGGTGCCAGAAGTTGATTGACTCTATGCAACACTGATGTGAAGCAGTTCTAATAAACTGTGGTTTATTGATTGAAAGCTAAATCCTATGGGGAATTTATTTTTATGTAGTACATATTGAGCTTGTAAAGACAAATGCAGACACTGCTATTTTTTTGAACAGCCCAATGTTCATTAAAATGTTCTACAAAGTACTTGAAGAAAACATTTCTCCATGTTTTGATTTAGAAAACCATGGGCAATGCTTCCAATGCATCGAAATAAATCTATTATGAAGATTTGTGCTTAACTAATGTTTTTAAACACACTGCTATTATTTTGACCACAACTGTAGCTATAACCGTTTACCTTTGAGTTAAGGGGTGTCTTGTAGGGCTGCAACCAACGATTATTATGGTAATTGATTAATCTGAATGTCAAAATAATCACTTTGATTTTTTTTTTTTTTCATACCTTTCAAACTTTTTACCACACAAAGCTAAAGTGATGATGCTTGAGGATATGTTGATGGAGTAAACTTAAAGTTAATGTTTGTGGGAGGCTCTTGGTACTAATTCTGCTTTCTAATCGGAGAATTGTCCTGAGACACAGACTATTTATGAAATGTACATTGTACAAAACACTTTACATACCCTAACTTTAAAACCAAAGTAGCTTTTCATCAAAAATACTACATTTTGAGAAAAGGATAAATCGATTATTGAAATAGTTGACAACTACTTCAATAATCGGTTAGTTACAGATTAGTAGTTTCAGCCCTAGTGTCTTGCTTAATTTGTGTAAAGTATATAATTTATTTACACCTGATCGGTACCAATACGGGGCACTAAGTTACATTTTGGAGCCTTAACTAAAAACTACAGTAAATGGCCTATTTTGAAGACCTGTTATTTGATCCTCTGCATCAGTTGACTGATAATCAATGAGAAATGCTAGTATTACCTGTTAAATATTAAAATGTGCGATCGTGGTAGAGCAGGTTGTCACATGATCTGAAGGTCGGGGGTTACAATCTCAGCTCCTGAAGGTTCACACTCGTCGTGTCCTTGGGCAAGGCACTTCACCCACCTTTCCTCCAGTGTCTGTGTATTGGTTTATGACTGAGTGTGTGAATGGTGTGGTCCCATGATGTAAAGCACTTTAGGTAAAAGCGCTATATAAGTTGAGACCATTTACCATTTATTAAAGCACAGGTGTAGCATACCCAGTAGTTTTAAAGGTAATGGTTGTAGGGTGCAGTTTTAGTGGTTTTAAAAAGCAAAGAACCTTCATGTTTTGTGGCGAAACATCTTTTAACCATCATCAGTTGGTTCAGTTTATTGGAAAAAACAATATTACAATTATCAGTAAAATCAATATTTGATTTGAACATGTTCACCTCCTATCTCGGAGCACAGATAGGTCATGTTGATCATTTCAAGATTTCTGTGGACTGTGGCGTCATGCCACTGGAGCTGCTCATTCATTGTGAAATCTCACTCTGCCTGTATTCACTTAAGCTGCTGGAATTTGTTCACGGACATTCTGTGACTTGGTGAAAAGCCAAGCTCCAGCGCAGCTCTCTCATATCTCATGTTACAACAACTACTGGCTCTTGGCCAAGCTCATTCACTGACCTACACAGCACATGGGTAATCTCTCCATCATTTGTAAGGCACTGCAGTGGATGTTTTGGGTTTGACACAGTTTCCTATTGTAAGGTATTACTTATTTTGTCTGACCTAGTGTTGGGGCTGGTAACCAACAAAACACAATAATTAATAAAGGAAAGCGAGACAAGACAAATTCTCATTTTACTTGCAAGGAGAGGCAGACAGAGATTAAGACCCAGTTCCAAACGAAGCTGGGGCTAAACCTCCCTTGTCCGCTCTGAGTTCTCTGGATGCCTCACATTGCATTTTATTCAGTTTTCACGTCCCTAGTATACAATGTACTGCTCTGGTCTAAAGGAAGGGGGGTTGCATACCAGAGCAGTAG
Organism: Neogobius melanostomus; assembly: GCA_007210695.1. Taxonomy (NCBI): domain Eukaryota; kingdom Metazoa; phylum Chordata; class Actinopteri; order Gobiiformes; family Gobiidae; genus Neogobius; species Neogobius melanostomus. The sequence continues at coordinate 1,184,692 of VHKM01000393.1, forward strand.
ATAACAATTTGCAAGCACACAGTATCTTACACAGTATTCATTTTTCTCGTCCTTGAGACAGTCCCAGTTTTGGACACACACGGCTGCTCAATGTTTCTGTTTATAAACCAAAATCTGTAACTCAAAGCAGAAGCATTAGTAACAGTCAGCAGATTATGACGTGTAAGAAAAGCAAAATATAGAGAATAGCAATATTTATCCAACATTTCCCTCCTGTTTATCGATATTTTGATTTTCCGCCACCAACCTCTTCCAGAGGATTTTCAGCTGAGGCTTCATAGTTACCGATTACTCCAGGGGGTCAGCTATGTCGGAGACATAGTCCCCGTCATCATTGCTATCAATGTCATCGTAATACTCCGGCTCTCTTCCCCAGAGGTTTCTGGCGTCACCAAGGATATCCTCCGGTAGGGGCAGGCTGGGCAGTTGTCTATTGAGCGCTGCTGCATATACATAGTCATTGTGGCTTTGGCTTACCCCTCGCTTTATCACATCCATGTAATCTTCTTTGGCTCCCTTTGCTTGGCTCAGTGCTATATACTCTTGGTCACGTGTCTTGATGAGGACATATCCACCTGTTACTCCAAACACTCGGCCCACCAAGAGCTTAATACAGGGACCATCGCACAGACTCCTCCTTGGGGTGCGGTGAGTAGGTCCAGGACAAAACGATCTTGTATCTCCATTTGTCGGAGTGCCGCCACTTCTTCTTTGAGTCCTGTCAATGCTGCCATGGTGTGATTAATAAAAGCAGACAGTCTAAAATGCAGAGTTTCGATCATGAGGGGGGCCTTGCCCATCCCAATATTTGGGAACAAGGAATACAGTACTTTCTGGCCAGTGCTCCAAAATGTATGGTCATCGGGGACATCTGTAACCCATACTGGATCGTGTGGGTCGTACTTGCCGGAGTCTATGACCCTTGGGTGTCGGCGGGGTCGCAATGCCCCCTCGGAGATTACGAAAGTCTCACCACCTGCTCGAACTGGTGCACAGATCCCTTTCCAGTTGGCCGGCAGGGTAATGTACAGGGCATTGCTACACATCCAGTAAATGTCTATTTGGGCTATGCATCCCATTTCGTCTGGTGCCATAAACCAAGGTGTGCAATTTGCAGCTCTATGTTTTCCCGTACCAGTGGTTGTCCCATTGCTGTAGTTTCCGGGACATGGCGTTAGAATCCTTTTACATCTAGCTTCTGGAATGCTGCCCATTTCAATGGGATTTAGTCCCAGGGTTCTGTTGTTAGCAACACACTGGAAACTGTCCTTTTGGAAATGGCAAACCTTGTCCATATAATGGGGTTGAATAATTTAGAGTCAGGAATTTAGTAAAGTTCCTTCCTGTATATGTAGGACTGGAAAAATGTCTTTACATAATGCTTTTGCCACTGTCATCGCATCTGGAGTTTTGGTAGGAAACAATTCTGTCCATCCGGTAAAGCCATCTATTACCACTAGCAGATATTTCATACTTTTGTTCAGTTGTATAAAATCCATTTGTAATTCTTGAAAGGGGTATGTGGGTGGAGGGAATTTCCCTCGTATAGGCCGAATGTTCCCCTGTGCGTTAAATTTTGCACATGTCAGACATTGCTTACAAAAAAATTTTTTGTAGTTTATAAATCCATAAGTAGTGTAAATAGTATGTACCAGTGATATCATCCCTCCTGTTGAGACATGAGAAGATCCATGGCTCAAAAGTGCTACATATCGGTACAGTTTTTTGTTTTTTTTTGCGAGGATGGCTTTCCCATTTGGAGCAACATAAATTTCTATGGTATTATTTTCACATTACAGTAATCTTTATAAAAACTCTATAACTATACACAGCTCTCAGCCCATGTTGGTGTTTCCTCTATAGCAGTGATTCCCAAAGTGGGGTCCGGGGCCCCCTGGTGGGCCTCAGAGACACTACAGGGGGAGGCCCCCAAAGCTTGTCTACAAGACAACTACATTGAAAAAATTCATTTTAAAAGGTAAATACATTTATTTGGAGAAACGTAATAGTTTGAACCAGTATTTAGCTTTACCATCATTGCTAGATGTTGCTCTTTATGTAATTTTAGCTATAAAATAATAGAAAATTCCTTAGAATAGAGTACATTTTTATGATTTGGGGGCCCAGAGAGATTTTCGTATCGATAAGGGGGTCGCGATGTCCCGGACTTTGGGAATGGCTGCTCTATAGGTTTACTTGTTTGACTGTGAAGTTCAGACCAAATGTGCATATGCACAGTAAAGGTACACTGCCGGGGTCTGTATCTAGGCTGTAGATAATATTGCAACAGTTAATTTTTTGCAATTCCTGCATAATACATTTTCAATTACTAACAGTGACTTTTACATAAATTATAATCTAGTAGAACACATCTAATAGGCCTGTGTTTTGCTTAAAACAAGAGGAATCAAATCAGCATTTAAAGCTACGTTTACTGCCTACACTCAACAATCATATTTATTTACTGAGAAAACTTCTCTTTGGCCTCCAAAGTAGGGCTGAAACAACTAATCGATTAATCGACGACCAATCGACTACCGAAACAGTCGACAACTATTTCAGCAATCGATTAATCGTTTTCTGGTTCACACAGACTCAAATAGAGCAAAAGTTAAATATTTTTTGATGAAAACCTACTTTGTTTTTATAGATAGGGTCTGTAGTGTTTTGTACATTGTAAATTTCATCAATATCTGTCTGTGTCTCATCCAATCAGAATGCAGAATTAGCACCAAGAGCCTCCAACAACTTTTATTTTAAGTTTACGTCATCAATACGTCCTCAAGCGGTGCCACTCTAGCTTTTTGTGATTAAAAAATGAAAAAAAATATTTTTTTTCTACACAATTCACAGCTACAGTAAGCGATTACTCGATTAATCGTAAAAATAATCGATAGATTAATCGATTACAAAACAATTGTTAGTTGCAGCCCTATTCCAAAGCCCTACAGAAACTACAGATCCTCAAACTATACAGCACACATCATCACACAGGCCCCTTAACTCTCACCACATCACTCCCCTTTTACAACAACGTCACTGGCTTCACACACAACAAAGAATCAACTTCACAATACTCCTTCTTGCATTCACAGCACTTCAGACCTGTCCCTTCTGTACGTTTCTGACCTCATGCTCACACACACTCTGCTCTTCCTCCACTCTCTCCCTCTCTGTCACCATGGGGCACAGAGCATTCAGTCGCTCTGCCCCGCCCTGGGGAGCCACTCTCCAAATCCAGACACTTACACACACCACCTAGTCACACATGCATCATCTTTTCCAAATCATATCTCTCCACTTACAAAAGAAAAATAAAACCTCTCATTAGTACTTCAAGTACAGACATATGAGTCTATAACCAAAAGCAATGTCTTTTTATTTTATTTAACCTGTTATATTTTATCTATTTCTATTAGTATGCATGTTATCGTTTATTATATTATATATTCTATTATCATTATCATTATCCTCTAGAAGTTAGAAGTTATTCTTAAGATTGTATTTGCTTTATATTTATTATTGATGATTTTTTCTTAGGCCTATCACTGACATTATTTTAAATATTTGCTAGCCCCGGGGCATTCCTGTTCAACCATTTTGTAGTCTTTAGTTAAAGGTGTCGGTGTTTTATTACAGTTTCCCATTTTGGCCCAGTGTTTTGACCTAGGGTCGTCTAATACTGGGTTTTCTCAACGTATACACGGACAGTAAAAATCAGTGTTCAGTATTTCTCACTTCGACCTCCGAGGGGGTGGAGAAATCTTGTCTATTACATCTGAACACAGTCACTGTATTTCCCCGTTTACATAATATGTGCAAACTTATTATCGGAAGTTTACACCAATCATTCATTCATTCACACTTTCATTCGCAATCTATTTTATGTCGACTCTTAAAGTAATTTTGAAACTCCCTAAGGAATTTGTTTGGGTTACAATCCCCTCAGTAATTTTGAAACTCCCTAAGGAATTTGTTTGGGTTACAATCCCCTCTTGTAATTTTGAAACTCTTCCCCGAGTTTGTTTGGGTTACTATCCCCTCAGTAATTTTGAAACTCTTCCCCGAGTTTGTTTGGGTTACAATCCCCTGTCCTGTTTAACTAGTATTATTTAGGACCTTCTTTACGCGTGTTCCTCATTCACACCCCGTTTTTAAAATAAGACATACTCACGTCCTATTCTCTTTGTATTGTCTCACTCCTTCGGTATCCCGTCAGTCCCCGGACTCCTGGAGATGAGATAAAGGCAGCTCCCGGAAAGGGTTTCAGTTGCGGTGGCCACCGTCTTACTGGATTCAGATCGCCTCCAGGAGACCTGGGACCTCTTGGGATCCGGCTCGAAGTGACCAAATGTTGGGGCTGGTAACCAACAAAACACAATAATTAATAAAGGAAAGCGAGACAAGACAAATTCTCATTTTACTTGCAAGGAGAGGCAGACAGAGATTAAGACCCAGTTCCAAACGAAGCTGGGGCTAAACCTCCCTTGTCCGCTCTGAGTTCTCTGGATGCCTCACATTGCATTTTATTCAGTTTTCACGTCCCTAGTATACAATGTACTGCTCTGGTCTAAAGGAAGGGGGTTGCATACCAGAGCAGTAGATAACAATTTGCAAGCACACAGTATCTTACACAGTATTCATTTTTCTCGTCCTTGAGACAGTCCCAGTTTTGGACACACACGGCTGCTCAATGTTTCTGTTTATAAACCAAAATCTGTAACTCAAAGCAGAAGCATTAGTAACAGTCAGCAGATTATGACGTGTAAGAAAAGCAAAATATAGAGAATAGCAATATTTATCCAACACCTAGAATCTTTTAAATTTTGCTCCAGATGATAACATAGGCAATAGAAGTTTGAGGGCCCTAGCAGTGGTGTCGGCCGACTGGTCCCAAGTAGACACTGCAACATACTTTGAGAACAAGTCCGTTATCACCAAATTGTATTGGTATCTGTCCTCCGGGTGGCCAAGGGATAGGTAGTCGATGCCGAAAACCTCAAAGGGGTAAAATGTTTGGGTCGGCATCAGTGGGCAGTTTTCTCTTGATCAGCTGGATCCACCTCTACTTGCCAGTAGCCACTAAGACGAGGGTGGAGTACCCTTTAGCCCAGTTACGACTCCTCAATGCAGGGAAGGAGGTACACATCCTTGTGCTAAGGTGTGTAAGGTTTGTACGAGAGACTTTTTTAAATATTTTTTTATAAGAGATTGTGATGGCATCTTAGCCTGGCTAACGCCAGACTGCTGTGTGCGCTCGAATCCTTTCGAACTTCACAACAGACTGGGGACCATGGTCGAAATTTTCGCATGGATTTGGGGACCAATCACAGAACGAGGAGGGACGGTAAGACGATGACGCGCTATTCTACATACGGAAGCTTGTAGTTTGTTTACGGTTTATTTCTTAATTTAGATAAATGTGAACTTTTAGCACTTAAACATTTTCCCAATAATTCCATACATAATGTTACAGTTAAACAAAGTATAAAATATTTGGGAATAAATATAACAAAAAATCCAAAAGAGAGACATTTGGAAAATTTAGACAATAAACTGGTCAAATGTAAGAGTATTTTTAATCTTTGGTTGCAAAGAGATCTTACAATTTTTGGTCGCATTTTGCTCACAAAGGTTGATGGTCTTTCTAGAATTCTTCATCCCACATACTCTTTAGCATTAGAGCCATCCTTTGTCAAAGCTGTAAATCAACTCAATTTCAACTTTATTTGGAATAACAAAACCCACTACTTAAAAAAAGCGGTCTTGCTTCAGGATTATGAACATGGTGGCCTAAAAGCTATTGATTACGAGTGTATGAATGGCACAATCAAACATAATTGGTTAAAATCGTTTTTGAAAAATCCAGCAAACTTTTGGCATATATTCTCCAATAATATTTTTTCATCTTGTGGAGGATTACAGTTTCTATTAAAATGTGATTTCGAGGTTAAAAAACTTAATATCAAGCTGTCAAGTTTTCACCAGCAAGTTCTCTTTTACTGGAAGATGTTGTACAAACATAACTTCACTCCTCATACTACTTCGCTTTGGAACAACAGATACATTCTTCACAGGAAAAAGTCTATATACCGTATTACAAGGACTGGATGGACAAAAATATTTGGTGCATTATGGATTTGTTGGACTTAAATGGAAACCTGCTCCCATATAATGACTTCAGCATGAAGTGGCACTTTTTTTGTCACCCAAAACAGATTTTCTGTCTTGTTAATGCAATTCCAAAACCATTCTTGCTGTTAGCTAGAGAGGTAGTAATTCATTCCAACTCAATATCTAGACTACCCAATTCTTTTATAGGTGAAATTCAATTTTTGACAAAAAGTGTAATAACAGGTTAATTAGACAAGTACTAACTAGTGAGCTTTATTCAAAACAATATAGCCGAATTCAAGATCTCAAAGAATATGAGCCAATTAAGGTTAAGAAATTAAGAACAGAATATTTGAAATACCCTATTCTTCCAAAATCCAAGGAAATTCATTTTAAACTTCTCAACAACATATATCCGTCAAGCGAATTTTTAAGACTAAGATTTAACTTTGATAGCAATGAATGTTCCTTCTGTAAAACTGAAGTGGAAACCACTTGTCACATTTTTTATGATTGTAAATTTGTTAAAGTTTTTTGGTCTCAGATCCAAGAGTGGTTGGAGAGAAAGAATGTATCGGTTAAATTGACATCGCATGCAGATATTCTATATGGAATGGTTTTGGAAAGCAAATTGGATAACTTGCTGGTAAACGTAATCCTCATATTGGCAAAATATTATATACATAGATCAACATTTTTCAAATCCCCACCTGCATTTAGAGGTTTCATTAATGAATTTAATCTGTATTGAAAATCTTTAAAAGTTATGAAATTTAAAAAAGCAATAGAGCTTCTAAGTCAAATACAGCATTATAAATTAACTGACCCTTAAACCTGAAGATGTGTGTATATATATACATTTATTTATTTTATTATTTCTTTGAGTTGATGTTGCCAATTAATATTATTTATTTATTATTATTTTACACTTTGCTTAATATTGCACTGTTTTATGCAATTTTCTTCTACTCAACCGAATGTGCCTTGAAAGGCTGTGAACTGTTAAGTGCCTTACAGTTTGTAAATGTTGAATTGAAAAAAATAATAATAATAATAAAAAAAGTTTGTTTACGGATCCAACAATTTACTTCAATGATCCAACATGAGCAGCAGACGCGATGCCATCTTTCGATCAAGCTTTAGAACGTGTTCTAAATAGTTTAGCTCAAAAGTTTACAGCTGGTACGTCATACGTCATCGGATACGATGATACGATTGGCTATGGCTACGTGCAGACGCATGAGAGACATTCAGCCCAACGGCTATGGACAATCGTAAACCACACCTCTCCTACGAAAAAATGAATTGGTGGTCCCCAGACTAAATATCACTTGTGATTTTAGTTAGCCAGGCTAATGGCATCCAAAGGAGGGGGAAGTATTGGTGTGACACACTTCAAGTTGATCATCATCATCATAATAATAATAATAATAATAATAATAATAATAATAATAATGCATTAGTCTTATATAGCGCTTTTCCAGACGTTCAAAGTCGCTTTTACAATTTGGTGCATTATTCATTCACTCCATACTCGGTGATGATAGGCGAGGCAACCAGTCTGCGCACATCAGCCACCACCACCAACCACTCACACACTCACTTAATTATAATACATCCATGCACTCACTACATTTGCCAGGCTTCCTGGTGTTCCCAAACACCAGGAGGTCTGACGGGATCGGGCAGAGCAAAGGCGGTATTGCCTCATTTTATGGGTGAGCATTACAGGATTACCCATGTGTAAAAGTAAAATAATGAGTGAATGGAGCGAGGGGAGGGTATATCTGGCGCCCGAGAGCTGTCCACACTGAAGTTGCATTCTTAAAAAGCTGAAAACATTGCATAGATTAATGGTTTAAGGGGCCCAATCCAAGACAAAAGGCTCCTTTGAGAAGTAAGACCCACTTTAGAACATGAAAGAAGGTGCCAGCTGCTATACCTGCAACTTCAATTTAGAGTCTGTAACCTTCATTGGCCCATTTTCTCCAGCAAAACCCTTGACACATTCTCACCAAAAAGAGGGAACCACTAATGGATAAGGACAACTGAGGACATTCTGGCAAGCAATGCAGTGTATTCCTTATACATTCCTTATACAGCAATGAAATATTTGTGCCACTGTTACATGGGCTACAAACACATGTATGAGCATGTCGACCTGTCAACATTGTTAGTGGTGGCAAACAGGCCATCATGTATTTCAACCTTATTTTTAAATATTGTCCCGCGCAGCTTTCGTGGCATGATTTATTTAAATAATATCTCTTCTTTACTTCATTTGAAACTCTGATGTACCCAGTTTGTTCTGGAACCGAAGTGGGCAAACGGACCAGAAGCACAACAGTTGAGAGAACAATATATTAAAAGTGCATGGTTGGTTAATTACAAATGTAACCTGCTTTGCTAAATGTGCTAAGAAAGAAATGTTTAGCAGTACCAAGAACAATTTTGAAAACAGCCCCAGACTGTGTCGGTCAGGTCCTCTCAGTCTGACAATTTAAGTTGAGACTGAAAACTTACCTCTTCAACTTGGCCTTCAAAAAACGGAGAGGCAGGATACACCACAGAGTGTAAATGCATTTGTTTTACCTTATACTGCGGTGTTGCTGCTTTGGTCAACAGTAGTTTTAAAATGTGCTATTCTATATAAATAAACTTGAATTGACTCGAAAATGTCTAACTGGCTTGTGACATTTTGCTTTAAAAAAAAAAACTACATTAAATGGGAACAGTGAAAGCATAAACGCTATCTACAAACAACTGCGGTGTGAGGGATTTTATTATGGCGGGGTGATGGATATGCATTCACCCTGTTTTCCCCCATCGATGATTTCTGAGCACTTAAAAGTGTATAAAGCAGCTTATACGTCCAGCCTGGACAGTGCTCTTTACACTGACAGCGGGGATACAGTACAAAATCAGATATATGAAGCAACGTACCATTGTTATGTAATTTCTAGGTGTTTCATGTTTTATGTTGCGCCAGGGTCGGGTTCATGTAAGTAGGAGCGATCAAGTGATTGGTCACGCATTTTGATCTACGTAGTCCATAGCCAATGAAAGGAGGAGCTTTGACTTGCCCCCTAGTTGGACGTACAGTCGCCGTCCATACTAGGAAGGCAGTGTTTGTTCGAGAGGAGACAATGCTGACGGTCTTTTTTTTTTTTGCTGACTTTTCTTGGACTTAAAACCTTTGAACACAACAGAGGTTGATTTTTGATTAAACGTATCGGTTATTGAGTAAAAGAAAAAACAAACAAAAATAAAAAAATCAACTTCTTGACCGCACAGCTTATCCTCGGAAGTTTGTAGCATTTTGTCGAGGGAGGAGGAGGAGGACTCGCCTGTGGCTCCAAGCTGAGCTGGTATGCTATGCCGCCTTTATGCTATCCAGACGAATAAGGCTAACACTATCCTGATCAGTCGTATTCTGTGTGTGGAGTAATAGTCATTTACTAGGCTATAACGTGCTGCGATATTATTGACGTTATTGGACAAGTAACGTCAAGCTCTAACTATCTTTTCGGTTGTTATGTATCGCAATATCTTCCGCCAGTTTTTTTGTTTGATGTTTAGTAGTCCACTCTTTAGATGACTTTCAAGCCTTATTAACAAGCTAATGATGTTAAGCAGCTGAAAGTTAGCTGTGTTGCATTTCACGTAAGCCGTGTTGCATAGTAGCACTCAGGAGCTAATTCATCCAAACTGAAATCACGTTTCATGAAGGCATGTCAAGTGTGGAGAACGGCGTGCTTACAATCATTGGCAAGTAGCTCATCTCTGTGTCTATAAACTGCCAAAGATTAAGGTAATGTTGGCTACCATATGCTGGCAATGTTGTGTGAGTGCTGAGAGGGCAGTACTGTAATTGCAAAGTACATCGCAGCATGGACTGATGCGTGGTACGTGAGGTCATTCTGTAAAAGCAAACTACTGACATTTCTTCTCTAGAAAATTCAGAAGTTGCCTTTTACTTTTTGTAAAAACACATACAATCAAATTTGAGATTTGATGGCGGATATTCAATGCAGTCAGGGGTATGCAAAACTTCAAAATGTATTTTCCAGGATAAGGCCAGGAGAGTGTGAAAGCCATGCCAAAACCTCAGCCTCCGCCCTGTAGAGGTAGTACATTTTGGGTTTCAAGGTGTGTTTACGATCACTAACTTGTAGAAGCCTTTCCCTTTTTAACTTGAGGCTTTTTTCGCCTTGTTTGCCTCCAAAATTGGTTGGCATTCAATCCATTCTCCCCAGTACGCTTGGAATTATCCCTGTGCTATTGGCTCCAATACAACCCCAAAGGATGATCGCTCAACCCCCAAGCTTAACAGTTGGACAGATTTCCTTTTCGTGAAATGAAGTACCTTTGCTCATTATGTGCCACAAAGTTCACAGCTTAGCCCTCAAAGGCATCTTGCTTGTCAAAATGTTCTTTACAAAATTCAAACACTGATTTTCGTGGCGAGGACGCAGGAGATGTTTTCTTCTGATGACCAGGGGTGCCTAAACTTTTACATTCCTCTGTACATTACAGTCTTCACTTTTACCTCCCATCTCCATTCAGGAATGTTGAAGATACTGAACACTTGTTTTGTCAACTCACTAAGTAGCATCATTATGTAAATTTGCAATGATACACTGTTGATACGAAAGTCTGTGAAGAGATGAACATGAACCAACCATCAAAATTCCAATTGTTTGGAGTACAAGTTACTTATACCTGGCATATTTTTCTTCATTATTTCTGTTTAAAGTAATTGGCACCTGTTGTCTTATCTTTTGTTACAGGGACTTCGGGGGATATTGCAATTCAAGGCAGTTCACTGATGGGCGCATATTGCAGGCCAATACGCCAAGAAACCTCCAAACCATCCCCAGAGAACAGGAACTTTGATAGACTGAAGACAAGCTAGACATCTCCAAAACCACCCCCGTGCTCTAATTGCTATTATTATTGTATTTGGAAGTCTTTAGAAGTAACATTTTGTAAGACTGAGAAAGTGTGATCAGCATGAGTGCAGAAGGATATCAGTACAGAGCGCTTCACGAGTACAAAAAGGAGAGAGAAGACGACATGGATCTACATGTCGGGGATATTTTGTTAGTAAGCAAAGGGGCACTAGTGGCTCTTGGGTATGCTGATGGACTTGAGCAGAGGCCAGAGAATATTGGCTGGCTGCCTGGCTTCAATGAAACTACTCAAGAAAAAGGGGACTTTCCTGGAACGTATGTCGAGTACGTAGGGAAGAAAAGGATTGCACCGCCCACACCCAAGCCCAGGCCTCTGAGACCATTACCTGTAACACCAGGTCCCCACAAAGCTGACGACTCGGACTCGGAGCAAGGTCAGATTCTCTACACACAATCCAGCAACACATTGATCCTTTGAGACATGACTAAGTTCAACTACCAATTACATGTCGTCAGCAAATTACAATACAATAAATTACAGGGAACTATAGCCTTTTTTTCCAGTGCTTGGGCTAAACTTTAATGCTGTCAGCTATGACAATAGTCACTTCAGTTGTAAATAATGACAAATTAAACAAAGGGTGTGTTTTCTTTTTATTGTGATTCCTTAGTCAGTTTAGACAAGGCTATAATGAGCGAATATAGAAAAAAACGTTCATATGGCAATTCATACACAAAGTAATTTGAAGTGCTGCACATTAAAGTTCAGTTAAAAGGCAAATAAAATGAGCGAAACATAAATAATTGTTATAAAATTAATAATAAAGAGTCTTGACAGTAGACGTATGCACAGCTAAAATAAAAATGTTTTCAGTTTTCTTTTCGGCCTTACTTACATTATCAGGGAGGCTGTTCCAGTTTATAGCTGCTGTGGACCTCATTCGAGTCATGTTTTTTTTAAATCTTAATTGGTCCGATCTTTTTTGCTTGATTTTGTCATGTTTATTCTGTACTAGTGCACAAACTTTAGTAAATTATATTTTTCACATCACTCTGTAGATGCTTGTTGAAACACTGAGACAATGTCTTTAGTGAACATGTGCTTTAAACCTGTCCACTCACCTAAAGTACAGTTGCCAGGTCTCTAGTTCCTGCCCATTTGTGGTGTGCGAATGTGAAATTCTTCTCTGTGGTTTGTTGGGCGGTAGAGAACACGCACAGGACAGGAGGCATGTGTTGAATGGATGTGTCGTGGTTGAGTGGCAGTGCTGAGGGCGGAGGGAGTGTGAACCTAGCACCAGCAGAAGAAAGCTCCCTGTGTGCTGGGAGAGAGAGGGTGGGCTCAAGAGGCACGCAATGGGAAAGAGAGGGGCCCTCTCTGTGTGGTTGTCTGTGGCTGTGGCAAAAGCACAGAGCCCTGCACTAGCTAAAGGCTCAGTGCGGGGGACAGTATGCAGAAGTATCTTAGGCTGGGGAAGCTCGTGGGGATTTGAAAAGGCAGGGGTCCTGTTGTTCCCACTGCGCTTGTGATTTATTAACCACAAGCAAGGGATCTGACTCCCAACCTCTACTGGCGCGTTCTCCCTCCTTCATGTTATGATTGGACTGTCTCTACAGTCAGTTCACATTTGGTGAAGGAGCCGCTGCTCTCAGCCGCAGGGGTTTTCATGAGTGCAGCAGATGTGGAGAGGCCGAGCTACATCCCACCTCATTCCAGCAAACTCTTGTGTTCCTTTACTGTGTGTCCCATGTCAGACAAAAAAAAGATGTGCTTTTTAGGCTCAGAGTTTCAAAGAAACTTGCCTGTCTAAAAAAAAAAAACACATTTGTTCATTGCTTTGACTGTGTACACTGTACTTTATCAAGAGAAGAGCTCAATAGCGAGCGCTAAATGGAAAATTGCATATGCTATTTGAGTGTTGTACCGAATTTACCATTTTAAATTGCATGTACAGTCCCGATCAAAAGACCAGTGGCAAACGGGTGGCAAAAATGAACAAAAAAGTCAAGTGGAAGACCCAAACAAAATTCACCAGCACTGAGCTGGAGGAGCCGATTGGTTGTCCGTCAAGACACTGGACGATCTGATGGTACATTGAAAGGTGGAAGAAAGTTTTATTCTCTGATGAGAAAAATTTAACTATGATGGTCCTGATCATTTCCAACGTTACTGGCATCAAAAGCAGATCCACCTGATGACCATAATGATCTGCGGTGTTTTTTCCTTTAGTGCGTGGTAGAGGGCCGATTTTCTTCATCGTAAAAAAGCCAAAGTAAAGCATTACTTTCTAATAGAGCTCAACAGTCCCACCCACTGCCGGTCTGTATATGACGTAAAATATCCCATTTATTTTTAGCATAGATTTTTCGAAAAATGTAAAGTTTAAAGGGACTATACAGAGTTTAAAAATTTTAAAACTAAGTATTTTCATCCCCCTACATGTTCCAGCCATGTCCTAATGTGTAGAATGAGCCCATAGCTGTTCACCACAACTGCCTCTAAAATCCTGCACTGTCACTCAAAAAGGTGTTACTTCGGGTAGGAAGTGCCGTCATGCACGAGCTTATTATCGAGACTGCAGTTATGCATAAGACCTGAGGTGGCAGTAGTGAGTATAAAATGACCAACTTGCATCTAGTCTCTTTAAAAGCACGACGCTGGCTAATCAGCTCTGCACCAACTACCAACCATTGCGCAGATATTTTACAAGAAAGAAATCACTCATTACTTGAAAATACGGAAAAATGTGTGTATAACTTTTCAATCTATAACGTTTTCGACAAATCTTCAATTTAATCTTGTGTGTTTTATGTCAATGAGTTAGCAGGCGTTGTGCTGTTAAACTCTTAATATTTGAATTTTCGAAAAACCGATGCTAAAAATAAGGGATATTTTATGTTCAGACACGTGACCGCAAGTGGGTGTGACTGTTGAGCTCTATAATGCCAGCGTTGTATATCATATATGGCCCAAATGGGTGTTCTGCTAAGGAACCATTTAAAGGAATTGACCGTATTTTTGACATTTAGAGTACTTCATCTCTGACTTGTGTAATAATGTTCCTCAAAATCCTCTGTTTTTTTTAAATGTTATTTCGTTGTGCATTGTACAATCACAACAAAGGGATTCTGATTCTCTTATGGCTGGTTTTGGCCCCCGGGCCTGACATTGCCAACCCCGCTTTAGTGGAACAAAGGAGCTTCAGGTGGTGCAGGGGCGTCAAAAGGCCGCTGGCTCTGTGCAGATGTCGCAGAGAGCATCCCTCATGACTGAGGCCCTTGTGCGTGTGTGGAAACCACTGGGTTTTTCAACAGAACAACGCTACAGTTCACAACGCCCGGCCCTTAGGACAAAGTGCTTCTTCCAGGAGAATAACATCACTCTTTAGGACCAACCTGCGTGTTCCCCTGATCTAAATCCAATTGAGAACCTTTGGGGATGGATGGCAAGGAAAGTTTACAAAAAGGGACAACAGTTCCAGACAGTAGATGGCCTTTGTGAGGCCATCTTCACCACTTGGAAAAATGATCCCACTTACCTTTTGAAATGATCAACGATGGAGCTACTCATTACTAAGTTTATGTTTGGAACTTTGATTTCGGTTTGGAGGGGGTTTTGTGTTTTTTGTTGTTGTTTTGGTCCTAAACTTTAATAAGCTGCAAAACAGCCCATTTCACAAGTTGTTGTAATTGTTTATTTACTCAAACATGTTTTTTGTCTTACTCCCATTTCTTCTTGTTGCATATTGAAGTTCTACTTGGAACTTTGATGCAAAGGTTCCAACCATGCAAAGTGTGAATTTTTTGTATCTTTCAACTGGTCTTAAACTTTTTATCGGGGCTGCATTTGGACCCCAAATCTGATGTGCAAATGAGACCATGCTGCATGAGTGAAAAAGTCTCTGTTGCTGATCCACTTTTGCAGAGCTACTTGTTTTGCACAAACATTTGGTAAATGGCCACTAAAGTGTTCTAATTGTCATGCAGTTTGCAGCTGAAGCTATGACACTGTAGAGTTAACTGTGCTGAACGCCTGGAGTGCTGGGACTGTAATTACTCTTTATCAGGCAACAGCAGTCTATGTGAACATTCTTTATAGCAGATAAATAATTGGTTTTAACTCTGCGTGCTCACTGCTCCTGCACGGTTTTGTCAGCGTGCTCCGTCTTGTTTAAGAACATGTTTCATACGTGCTAAGAAAAGACTTGTACTTCTAAGAAAAGACAAAGACTTGTCTTTTCTTAGAATGTGTATCACAGTTTCTAACTGCCTCATACTGGCTCCACAAACTACATTAACGGGACAAACATGGCATGGTGTCCCTAATTTAAAAATAGTACAATTAAGTAAACAGTGCCAAAATGTAATCTTTAAAGCTCATTAAAAAGCATTACATTTGATTCAAACAGGCATTAAATGTAATTTTTGGGAAGTAAGGATGTTACAGTTTTGGCTGATGCTTGTATAAACCCTGCTTTATACAAGCAGATATTCGCACATATCGTGGAAGTGTAACAAAAGTCGCCAATGTAACGTTATGTTCAGTGTTGGGCAAGTTACTTAAAGATTTTTGATATATTCTATATTAGTGATTACAGCTTTAAAAATGTAATATGTTTGTATTACATATTACTGTTTCAAAAATGTAGCTGAGTTACACTACTTGCAAAATATAAACTGAAAATAGTGATAAAGCCATCGAGCAAAAGTGAAGAGATTTCCTTTCCCTTCGCTTTCCCCCATTCTCTCGTGTTTTGTTCTGACGACATTAACTAAGACTGCAGATCTTATACACCAACCTCCAACTTGATTTGTTATGCTACATTTTATTTAGGGGGAGTTTGGCATTTTTTCCATTCATACATTTAAATGCACTTGTAACTCAAGTTACTTGAAATGTAATGACTAATATATTCCCATATTTTAAGTAACATGTTATATTCCTTAGTTACTGACAAAAGTAATATATTTTTGTAACTTGTTACTTTTGTAATATGTTGCCCCCGACACTGGTTATTCTTTATTTTAGGTTAGGGGAACTGTGTATTGAGGGAAATCAACTCTGCTCTTTTTTAGTAGGGCTCCAGAATCCAGCCTCGCATTAGCACCAGTTGTGATGTCTTCAGTGTCTGCAATTTCAAATCTACATTAGGAACAGGCGATAGAGGCTGGAGCAGAGACAAAAAGAGAAATGTGATATTAGTGCATCTCCTTACTACAGCTATTCGAAATACATCTGTTCATAAAGAGGCCACATACATAAGACATCACTTCTTTTGCACGGGTTATGCTCTGAACTGAAGCTGGGGCGTTACATAATACTTGGTGTTGAATTGTCGGTGTTGGATTTTATTAAAATATTTTAAGATTTTAATCAATTTATGCAAGGTGGAATATTTTGTTTCTATGAATACAGTTTACAATTTAATGTACCATGAACATTGGCAGCCGTGGTTGAGATCAATGCATTACCTTCATTGATATCATATTCAATATAAGGCATAATGTAATATGGGAAACATTGTTTCAATTCTGTACAATGGTAACCTGAGTGTGGGTACTTGAGTTCTCCAGTTGACCTGCTGCAGGTTTCTACCCTGCTCAGTGCTCACGACAGGGTTAATTGGCAGGCGCTAGCAACAGCTTCCTGATTGGCTGTCACTCCTCGAATGCCCTGCTTCTTTCCCCCTGTAGAGGGAGACATTACTTACACAAGGATTCCCTGCTTGCTGCTTTCTTTGTAGCCTGTGTGAGGGGGGATGGAAAAACTGCCTGCTGCTTCTAGTTTCAACATATAAAATGCCATGACTTTATATAAAACTGCATAGTATTATAATGTGATGTGTTTTTGTTTTGTTTTCTGGCTTGCGTTTCCTTTGAGACATTGAAATGGTATAACTAGCTCAGACATGTTTAAAGCCATCTTCCACATCACAATGTTGTAGTGGCAGCTGGAGTGACTGCTCTGCCCTGCATTTATGAGTGATGACAAGTTGACTGTGCGTGCCGAGCTCAATATCATGAGACTGGGTCAGCCTAATGCGTGTAGAGGCTAGGCCTGCCACGATTTAAAACATTTTTTGAGGACGATACTGTATATCGTCTCAAAAAATATCGCAATAATGCGAATACTGTAGGCAATAAAAAGAAAACTGTAAACTATTTAATTGAAATGTATTGAACTTTTGGCATTCAATATTAACACCTTATACCAAACAAAGTGCAAACTAGAAGGGTCGACATATTCTAGGACACTGTAAACAATCTGTGCTTCTCAACCTTTTAACATAACTTACTCTCTCACCAGGTTCTGTGTTTGAACTAGGCCTGTCACAACATAAAAAAAAAAATTAAAGTCAATATACAGTATCTAAAAATATCCCAATAATATTGATATTTCATCTACATCATTCTGGTTAAATATTTCCTGACAAAACTCACTTCTGTGTTAAATTAAACCTGGTTAGAATAAAATATTAAATGTATGGATTCAAGTAATACTGTATCACGGCTAAAGTAGAGTAGCCATATTGTTGTGGCACTGATCTATAAATGATCTGGATACATGCGGGGATACGGCTGATGTGCTCAATGCTGTCTTTATGCACAGGGAGACGGGTTGGATGGATGCTCCGCTCACTCAGCGAGGTGATGGCGTTCATTCTTCTGTATTTATTTTAAGTACAAGCAGCACCTGCATTTACTGAGACTAAAAATGTTATCGTCCTTCATTTTACTTATCGAGCGATAACTCGATATAGTAATTATCGCGGCAGGCCTAGTAGAGGCACATCTCCGGCTGAACCATAATTAAGATCTTACTGAAAAAAAAGCTTGTCGCTCATCGATTGTTATATTGAGACCAAATGGATGCGACTCATTCAGAATTATGTACTGTTCATGTTTGTAGTCGTCAATTCATGTTCTCCATTCATATACTTAAAAATTATCTGGAGGAACTTGATTATTGTTTGATCCTTAGACACGGCGATGTGAAACCACCTCAAATATCTTGAAACACATGTCTGCTATACCTTGTGCTACTTGATACAATTCCACTGAAGCCAAACTATCATGTAGTTGACAGTACTAAGAAGCAACTGTATCGCTGCCTGTCTGTTGTCACTCATAGACAGTAAATAAACACAAGGGACTGCATGGTTCTTCCCGTTTTAGGCACTGTTACTAAGGAAGTGTTGCCATTTACATTGTCTTGCCTTATTTTGTTCATAATAATAATTACATGGCAACTTTTGACTAAAATGACCAAATATAGACTGCATTTTGTGGGAAATGAAAATACTTTGTAAACTCTCGACATTGTATTGATTTACTATACACTATGTGTATTCACATTTTTTAAACTTATGTTGCAAAGGTAATCACTTGCAGTTCACGTTTAAGGTATAGTTTTAACGGTGAAGGTTCACTGGAACGCTGGACTCGTTTGTTCAATATCCCTGCACAGAGAAAGGTTACGGTGATGGTGTGCGATGACAACACCACGTCTCTATTTAAAGACTCCCCATCTCGGAGTCCAACTTCTAAGAAGCCACTGCCCCTCCATTGCTGGAGACAAGTTGTCCTACATGGAGGAACTTCTTTTAAAAGCTGGCCAAAAAGGAGTCAGTATTTGTTTTAAGAATTGATGTTGGAAGTCATACACAGTCAGATGCAAATGTAAAGAGATTTTGTGAAATGGGTTCCAGAAAGCTTCTATTTAAAATTTTACTTTACTTTTAACACTTTTGCAAGTCCAAATAAAATCCCCCTCAAGCACTTGATCTTTTCTCGTCTTCAACTAGGACTTACTTCTGAAGAAAATGTAAGTTAAAACTCCGACCTGGCTCACCTCACTTGTTTACTCAGTGCTTCGACCCTCCAGCATTGAAGCCAGTAACTTCTGTTTGAAACTTGCTTTGCTTTTAAGACTTGTTCTCGTATCTTTCTACATGGACAATAACAAGTGCTCGCTTCACCCACTAAACTAAGACTCTTAATTAATCTTTGGAAGTCACAGTTCATGAAAAATGTATAATTCACACAGTACTCCGTGGCCAGCTGCCCACTTTGTTGTGTGTTTAAAGTCCCAGCTCCAAACATTTTCTGATTGTTCAAGCAGTCCAAGTAACTTGTTTACCTTAATAAATCCTTTTCGTAGTCCCTCTGGGGGTAATACAAGTGTTAATAGGATGATTAGGGATCTTTCATCTCCCCCTGGTGTCTCTGGCCAGAAAACCACTATTGCAACTTTCCCTGCACTGGGTCGGAGGCGCAATACGCACTAATGGAATCACGAAGAAGAAGCTAACAGGCTAACGGGCAAAGCTAACTGCGGGCTAGTGCCACTTTAGCAGTATTTACAGCCAAGTTTGAGTGAAAAAAATAAATCTCCATTATGTAATTGTATCCCCTCTCCCTTTGTCTTTTCTGTCAGCGTAGTATTTACTCTCACAGACCATTAATGAGTAAAACAATGCAACATGCTACGACACCTGCAATGGCGCTTATGGCCTCTAGGGCATGAGTTACTTAGTTCTGCTTTAAAAAACTCTTTTCAATTTTCCACATGGCTGTCCATATCTAATGAGACCAACACACATCATGACATTCTTGACTTGGTCACTTATGTCTGACTGCTTTCTGGTTTATGTCTTATATGTTTCACTGCTTGTTCACTTTTATTAAAGCAATAAAACAAATGATATTTCTTTACAGGATTATGTCTTCTAGACCTGACTGAACAGTTTTCTCTACCAGAAACGGCTCCTCCTCTGCTGGCCAGGTTGCTGGAAGCTATTGAGAAAAAGGGTGAGTTGCCCAAGTTCATTTGGACTTTCAGGCTCCACACTTTAAACCAAAGTCTCAGGTGTGGATGCTGCAGTTATGTGCTAATAATTTCAATCAATTGATCATTTCAATATTGATTACCGTCTGTTTTACTTATTATTATTATTATTATTATTATTAGACAACAAATTAACCCACCACCACAGTTATTGTTTTTGGTTATACAAGGCACTGAATTCTTAAGAGATTTCAATATACACTTTTTTCCTGGATTTAAAAATGTTTCTCTTCTCCTGAAGTATCTCTTGAGAATTCAAATGAGCCCTAATCATGATGTATGTTAATACATTTTATAACATTTTCAATGAAGGTTCTTGAGTCATGTTCTGTAGTCTGTAGTTGAAGTGTTGAAGACCGACATTGATAATAACTTAAATGTCGCTGACGAAGCCTTTTGGATGAGAGGTGAAAAGTTGTGCACTTCAACTACTGAGTACAGAAGATGACTCAAGAACCTTTATTGAAGATGGACAACTCCTGTACGACTGAGAGATTACACAGACACATTTTATAACATTGATATTAACAGTCTGATGTATTTGATCTCAAAATCAGTAAACTTGATCCTCATATTTATCCTTCATGTTTATAAGTCACCTCCCTACTGTCCAATAACTCAAATTTAAGGGTTCGCCTTTAGGATGTGTGAAACCAAAGTTTGAGGACCAAAATATAATAATGTAGCATTTTTCAATCAATTAATCGTTTTGTATAGCCCAATATCACAGAAGGAGTTGCCTCACAGGGCTGCACCAAACGTTACAACAATGAAACAAAACAAACCGATGTAGTGTCCAGGTAAACATACAGTCCAGATATAGGTAATGTATAAATAAGCGTCAGCAGCAGATGGAGAAGTGCCCGGGGCGTCCCCTGTCCTTAGACCCTTCTACACGGCAAAGAAAAACTCAAAAACCCAGTGGGAGAAAAGAGAAACCTCAGGGAGAACTACAGGAGGAGAGATCCACTCCCACGGACGGACAGGCAGATAGACCCAGGGCTGATGGGAGTCCCTCTGCAGACAGGGCCAAAGCAAGATCGTCCAGTCCTTGTTGGAGCTTCAGTTCTTGTTGTCCAGTCCCTGTTAGACAGGGGTTCCTCTGCGGATAGGGCTGAAGAGTGAAGACTGCGATACTAACGTCCGTCTGATCGGTCATTTATCACTGGAGCATCGAGCAGCCAGTGGCAGGTCTGAAACAGAGGGGTACACCATGTGAATAGCAATGAACAGACAACAGATAAAGGAAATACATTTTTACGGCATTTTATTTAACCTTCACTGTGTAAAAATGTCTATTAGACACTAATTTAGTTTCATTAATTTCTTGCAGGTCTGGATAACCCCACGGTGTATCGAACATTTACCGCAGGTGGAGGACTTGAAATCCGACAGTATTATGACTGTGGTGAGAACATTTCACTAGATTTTTGTTGGCTCTCAACCCAACCGTTATATTGATGTTTAATGTTGTAAACCTCGCAAGTTGCAACCATAAATTATAGCCTACAAGTAAATGTGTGATAAAAATGTATACAACACATGAGGCCCAATCTTCCGACTGGCACAACGACAACGTTGCTCAAGACAAAGTTGGTATGGTGCGTACAAAGTGCTTTCGCCAATAGTGGAGAAAAAAAAGCGGGTCAGCGGAGGCGTGGTGTGCTACAAGCAGCACTTACTACATTGAGCGCTTGCTGCTTCCCCTTCGTTCTCCTCTTTACACACATCATACGCAGCCTTGAGTATCTTATTAAGTTCTCACAGGACAAACTGTTTCTCCCACTGTGAGTTAAACAATGTCCATGTCCAGAGAGAGAGGGAGTATATCGATGGTCCCGCTTTAGCGCTAGTATAAAAGAGCACATCAAACTTCACATCGTAGGAACGTGATCAAAACACCAGCACATGTGCCCCCACACCCACCGTCACCCCCAGTAGTGGGACATTTTCCAGTCTGGTACGGTCTGTTAGAGAAAAGCTGGTGGAGGGGCCACTCCTGTGCATAACATCGCCATGGGTGTCTGTCCAGCCACTTACTGCAGCAGGTATGAAGCTGAAGAGTTAACATAGCAAAAGTCTAGTCTACAGTCTGTCTTTAGAAACACAAGATCAGGCTCTTAATGTGTAGTTTACCAATAATCAATGCATAATTAGAATCAGAATAGTGTTTATTGCCATTGTTTGGAACAGGTTCACAAACTAGGATTTTTTTCTTGGTACAATCATGCAACATATAACACAGAATTGAAATAATAAGCTATAAAAACTATAAAGCTATAAGGGCATGCATGTAGACGATTAAAATAAATAAATAAAAATAAAAGTAAAATATGATAAAGACGACAACAATTGACATGTGACAACAACGGGATTGCAGATGTGCAGGTGTATTAAGTAATGGCAGCGGATCTAAGTGTGGACATACCACATAGTACATATTCTGTGAGTGTGAGTGTGTTACTGAGTAGTTTTCTTTTTCAGTTCCTTTTCCTTCTGATTTGGATCAACTTGATCTCCCTGTCCTATGTGACAGTCTGCGAAGGTACTTGCAGGATCTGCCCCAGGCCATTGTCCCAATTGCTCTAAATCCTCAAATGGTCCACACAGCCAAAGGTAAATTTGACATGTCACAGTTTGCTGAATCTGACCGCCACTGTTAACTGCCACTGCACTGCTCATTCAGTACTCTCTCAGTAACTTTCAGCTATCTTTTCTTTCCACTAAAAGGTTTATCTTTTCATTTGTTTGTCTTTTTCGGTGCAACACATTCGGAGTGCAATGCAATGTTACTTTTCCCCCATAGTTTTCAGTACAAGCATACCACACAATCTTCTGTCATGCGCCATTTTGCTGTTACAGGGCCAGAAACAGGATATCTGTGGTTAATCGGAGCTAAAACAAGCCTGAAAGTTTATCTGTACAATCTCTGAGCAGCCAATCACCTGCCTAGTGTACCTTACGCTCTTTGTCAACCGCACTGTCTCTCTGTAGCTTGAAAACCAACTGCACGTGATACTTTTTCCATCTCTTCTTTGTTTGAGAAGACATCCTTTTATTTCATGTTTCTATTCTGAGCAAATTAATAAAATCAATATTTGTTTCTACAGAGGTGGCGAGTCCCGAGGAATGTGCTCAGCTGCTACGCCGCATCTTGAGCTCTCCTAGTTTGCCCCCACAGTATTGGCTAACTTTCCAGTGTCTGCTCAGGCATTTTACGCGGGTGTGCCAAAACGCGTCTAAGAACTTGCTGTCTGCACGGACTCTAGGCGAGATCTTCAGCCCCGTACTTTTTAGACAACAGAGCAACAGGTGGGTGTAGAGCAACTTGCTTCGCTTGTGCATGGTCCACTGTGTCAAAGATAGGCTCTGCTGCAGACAAGCTTAAGTGTTCGGCTCTGTCATATAATACTGTGGCACTCAGACGCTCAAACATGCAACACCACCACAGACTCGGCAGCTAGTTCATGCACTATACCAGTTGTGTCTGAATAAACATGAATTTCCTCAAGTAAATTTGACTTTTCTGCCAACAGCTGTGAACCCAGCTTAGATACCTACATCAGGATCATTGAAGTTTTGGTGGCCAGTGAATGGACTGACAGCCCATCAGCACCTGGTAATAGCCTCTTTACTTGATCTCTCACTAAGTAGAATTTGCAGGGATGATTACAAATAACCTGCAAAGCCGATTGATATTACAGTGCAAATTTCATTAGCACAGTAAAATAAATCGGGAAAGCCTTTGTTTGGACGAGGATGGACTTTTATTGGGATATTTACGTATCGAACACCACCTGTAAATATTTGGTTTAAAAATTTTTTATTTGTGTCTGTAAGTCTGTGGCAGCACCTTGTGTATTTCTGTTGTCATGGTCCGCGATTGGTCGGAAACTGTGGATCTGAGCCTAAACCTGAACGTATCAGTTCCAGCCTTTCAAAATGGATTATACGCGAAACTGAAGATTCACATCTCACGATAAGTAGAGCTAGGTTATATTACAGACGTATAATCTAACGTGCTTTTATTGTGAAAATTAAATATTGCATAAATCGCTGAAATTATTAAAATTGCTGAAAGACTTAACTCTAACTAAAGTCTTATCATAATGAATGGGGAGACTTCTCCATAAATGAATGGGCCAGATTCCCCATCCTGTGGGGGGGAAAAATGCAGAAATTTTGGAAAAACAGCTGTAAACAATGAATTTGCGGAAGCCCCATAATAAGTCATGGGACAAAATGGTAGCCTGGGAATACCCATGCTGCTGTGTGCGCTCGAATCATTTCGAACTGCACAGCAGACTGGGGACCATGGCTGAAATCTTTGCATGGATTTGGGGACCAATCACAGAACGAGGGGGGACGGCAAGACGTTGACGCGCTATTCGACATACGGAAGCTTGTAATTTGTTTACTAATAAAAATAAATAAAAGTCTATTTACGGATCCAACATGACAGCAGCAGACGCAATGCTATTTTTCGATCAAGCTTTAGACCTTGTTCTAAATAGTTTAGCTTGAAAGTTTACAGCGGATACGTCATCTGATACAATTGATACGATTGGCTATGGCTACGGCTACGTGTAGCCCATGGCTACAATCCGGTGTGGCTTGTTCATTAACTTGCACTGTCCCTACCAAATAAACATAAACATATGATAGACATTCGTAGCACCCAATAAACGGCTATGGACAATCGTAAACTACACCTCTCCTACGAGAAAATGAGTTGGTGGTCCCCAGACTAAATATCAGTCTGGCGATTGCCAGGCTAACAAAATGGTGGAATTACAGCCAATAGTGGAAAACACAGAAATCGCACAATCCCCAAAAGTAGAAACTTTTGCATTGGCTGAAGCCAATACTGCTGCCAATCATTAGTGCTGACAACGCTTCTTGGATTAGATGTCTGTGTAGGCTAGGGTTGTCAAAAAAATCAATTCCTCAATACTAAATCGATTCTAAAAGTGGTATAGAAGCTAGATATTCATTTGAGCAGGTATCGATACTGTGTTTCCTCCGGGCTGCGCACAGAGAGCAGCCCCTCTTCTTCCTGCTCGCTCCTAGAGTGCCAGATGGAACCTGCTGCGCTACGATCAAAACTTTAAAAAGTACTCACTTAAACCCTGAATAAAATTCTAAAACTAAATGCATCCATTGTCGAAGTGTAGAATCTGATTAGTGGTGCAGTACCAGGTTGAAAGGAGCAGGCGTTTTTATAGAAACTGTTGAGTTTGCGATTGTGGCTAATGTTAGCTTAGCGGCGTCCATTGGTTTACATGCATCAGTTGGCATTGGCTATTAAGCCGTTTTTTCTTAACTCATTAATATATTTAGAGGAATTTTAAAAGCCAGTTTTAACACTTTGCTTTGAATTAATGCACTGTTATGCTCCTAAATGTGACGGCAGTGACTATTACTGTTCATGAAGGCAGAAACAGACAGTGTTTAACCTGATGATCATGGGCCAAATCCAGTCTGTAAACACTTGTATATTGTAGGTTAATTCGCCAAATACAGTATACGCCTTTGACTATGTGTAAAAACAGTTAATCAGGGATAAGAAATTGGACCCTTTATTACTTAATGTTTCAAGAACATGGTAAATCTGAAAAATCTTATAATGTTGAGTATTCTGCAATGTAGACAATACAGTGCAGAAGGAAAGGGACAAGAGTTTCCTACAGCAAATATAATATTTTATATAAATATTATATATGAATATAATAGGGGGATTTTTTTATTTTTTTTTACTTTGGTATCGAGAATTGAGTTTTGTTTTCAGTATCGAAATTGAGTTTGAAATTTCAGTATTGTGACAACACTAGTGTAGGCTCTCAGTCGTACAGGAGTTGTCCATCTTCAATAAAGGTTCTTGAGTCATCTTCTGTATTCTGTAGTTGAAGTGTAGAATGTTTCGCCTCTCATCCAAAAGGCTTCGTCAGTGATTAGAGGCAAAACATACAACCACTAACTACCAAGTACAGATGACAGCGTAAGAAACAGTCTTTGATTAATCATTTTAAAACTATCGTGCTGGTTGGTTGTTAAACATGTTTTTGTTTTTTTCAAAACAATAATAAATATGCTTAAAGTGTATATGACAGATTTTAATGCTCTTAAAAATATGACTTATTTAGATGGATTACAACAGTTGCATAGTTATCTTATTTCAGTGAAGCAGCAGTTTTAATGAAGAAATGTTGGGCAGAAAAGTTATTTTTATTTGAATTTTTAAGCTGCTGACAGGAAGTGATATAAAAGAAGGTAACATTCCATAGCAGTTTGACTCATTCATTTCCCATTGACTTAACATGGTTGCACGGCAACAGTTTAAAATTGTTTACCTTCTATGTCACTTCCTGTCGGTGTCCAATAAGGAAGTAAAAACCTAAACATCACAAAAATGCTTAAACTAAAGAAAACTGGGTATAATCTTTAGCAAAATCTTAAATATAATTGTGTTAACTGTGTTTTAGCAAAAATGGTGTCATATGCACTTTAAATAAAAATGTAACGTAAAGTAAAGTAGAGGTTGACCAATATATCGGGCCAATATTTGGGAATTTTACAATATCGGCTGATCTAGCGTCAATAAAAGCCGATATCTCCGGGACAGAGAGCAATTGACTTACTGTTTTTTGCATTGGAAAGGGCAAAGTCAAACGAGTGCTCCCCACAACTAGGCCTCAGGGGAACGGAGAAACGTTGCGATGAAAACTGGTGAGCTACAACCTGGAGAATTCAATCACTGAGTTAGTTTTAACCTCCACAATTACATTTTTTGATATCCACGTAAAATGCCGTGGCTATCCACAGTATGCTAATGCTAACGGCAACTAATCACAGCTGGGACAGAAATTATGATTGAATGACCTAAAGTAATAAAATTTATGTTATTACAGGATTATAGACCAAACATTTGGTAAAATTGGCCGAAAAACCCATATCGGTCGACCTCTATTGAAAAGAACATAGGCTGCAGAGTGTGACTTGCGTCTTTCGTAAGGATCATGAATGTTGTACTGTAATAAAACAGGGTACTTAGGATACTCCTACTCATGGAAGGAAGAGTGTATTGCCGAAGAATATCTTGCAACTTTCTTTTTTTTTTGATCGTGTGACTCGAGCCTAGATAGAGTAAAAGGCACATGGCAACAGCAGCGACACAAGATAGCCATTGCGTTAGTTTGCGTGGTCCTTGCGCCAGGCTCAAGATCTGACTCAGTGTTCTGCATTGACACTTTTTTTTACCTTTTCAGTCCTTGGGTTGGCTTAATTATGTTTTTACAATTCTAGGTAAAGCACAGATGTTGGCGGCCACAGAGCTGTTTAAATGTTTTATTACCTGTTGGGGCTATTAATAATGTTGTGAGCATTGGCAGGTTTCAGCTGTCAGTAATTTGCACCTGCTGGAGTGGTTTTGCTCTGATCTGGGTAGGATAGCCGAATGAAAAGAGTTGCTACACTCATATTTTGACAAACTCCTTGATGAGTGAAATGTTTGTTTATGAAGATTTGAGGGTCTGCAGTGTAGTAGATCCAAGAAGAAACGTCTCAGACAGATGATATTGCCTTCTGCTTTGAAAGGGCTGTACATTCTGTCCGTAGGTTTCTGTGAATGACTGGTGTGTGGTGTGGGTCTATTTTAGGTAAGCGACACTTAGATTTGGGAGGTTGAAAGTTAACCTGCTCCACAGAGCTCCTCTTGTTAACTGAGGGCTGCTCTCTACCTCCCTGCCTCAGTCTGGGTCTCCAAATGTCCTCCTTGCCTCAATTTGCGCAGCTCAGCAAATATTTGAAACTTTAAGTTAATCATAAACTGAAGCGCCTCCGACTCCTCCTTTGCAAAGGGGGAGTGACCAACAGCCCTATGTGGCACAAGCAGTGCTCAGAGCAGCCAGCTAGTGCTAATCATTAACAACCTGCCTGACACCAGCAGCAGGCTGCATAGGGGCAAAGTCAGTCACAGAAAGTCTACAGGAACTGCTAGACAGTTGGTGAACCTGATTTAACTTCATGGATTACCTGGATTATTACTTTTGAACTGTATTAAGTTCTGGGCCTCTGAACATTTTTGGCCTCTAAGCATTAACTTTGATGTGAAGTTTTGATGCCAATATTGTGCTTGGAATGACAAACAACGGTCCGATGCAACAAAATAGGAATAACCTCAACAGTAAGTCTAATTGGTTTTTTGTCAGAAATTATGATTTTATTTTGTTGTGAGAACCAAATGGGACAGATTAATTATGAATGGGTATGGTGCTAGGTGCTTTGGGTCGTGTTTAAATCAACTATCTAGTCATTTGTGTCAGGCAACACTGTGCCTCTACTGTAGGTTTTTTTTGGGTTAATAGAAGCAACTTCTTACTTTCTGTACTGTACTAGTCTATGTGTTGTGTTCTTATGGGAGTGTGCATCTCAAAGAAGGTAGTTTTATTGTAGTTGGTCTGAAGCGGTTGTAAATCAGTGAACACTTCTAGAGTCTCTTTTTCTACTGCCAATGTTCAGGGTTATTTTTGTTCAGAGTTCTTGTATGTTCAACTGTGAAACTCTTTTGAGGACATAGTGCAACAAGACACTGTTCCCCTTAATCATTGTTCGTTACCAAGAACAGATCTATTTTAATTGCCTTGAGGAAATAAAGCCTGCTCCGTGGCTGTCAGCCCGGTGTCACCATGGGATTATAGACGTATTTTGGTGCCTCTGACCGGCTCCGGCATTATCATTTAGCTGCGTACGTGCTGCAGTAGCAGAGCTGGCTTTGTCTCAAATACCAGCAACGGGAAGGACTGTTGCACGACATGACACAGGCACAGGGGCGGAGCCATGGGGCTGCAGGAGAGTCAGACAGAGGGAGGGAGTGATGACGGGTGAAAGCATGAAACCGGCTGCGGCTGCTTTGCTCCTCCGGCTAACGGACATCCCACTCATGGCGTTTTCATGGAGGCATTAGGACACAAGGCTGAGTTTTCACATGGGATCATAGGTGTTTTTTGTGCCCTGGAGTCTATGTAACAACTGGCTGGCTGCTGTGTTGCAAAGAAGGAAGATAAAAGCTTGTAGGTTTTGACCCCATTGCTGGGACAAAAAAGGCAGGAATGATGGAGGACAGATCCCCGATGCGATTGGCTGTGGTGAGTGATGTAATATGTTACTGTGCAGGCTACCTTTGAAGCAGAATTGTCTTGTTCAAAAATGCCTTACCATTTTATAAACGTAATATGTGTACCGTCCTTATGTAGCTCTAGAGGCCTCGTCTAGTTACTTCACTGGTCTAGTTTCTTAAATTATCTTGCAATGTGTCTGCACTTAAAATAAAAGCAGTACTTTTGATTGGGGATGTGTGCATGCTGTTTCATGTGTAGTAGTGATTGCCAAAAAGAGCAGAGCTAGCTCTCGGAGTTCAGTCCTCCAGGGTTTAATGCAGAGGGACTGAAGAAAGATGGTGCAGATTTGAGGGATAAAAATAGCCCTGTGCTACAGCTTGTTTCACTGTTGGCCAGCCACTGAACTCCACTGCACAAACAGGCTTTTAGTGAAATGTGTGAGTAGTGTTTTGAGTGACTAATGGTAATTCGGTATTTCACAATGACTTACCACAGCTTGATTTATTTATTATTGACGTCTTTACTGCTCATTCAAGTCAAAGTCTCCTCTATATAATTGTCTGCCTTATTCACTCGAGGCACGTTGCACGTCAAACTCCCAGGTCTATCGGTACAAACGTGACTCTTAAAGTAACATACAGTTTGCCTTTGCACTAAAAGGAATATGTTCATGTTGCAGCTCTACCTCCCAAGCCGCCCAAGCCCACCACAGTGATTAACAACGGTTTGAACAACAACATGGCCCTTCAAGACGCTGAGTGGTACTGGGGGGACATATCTCGGGAAGAGGTGAACGAAAAACTTAGGGACACCGCAGACGGTACTTTTCTGGTGCGAGACGCCTCAACCAAAATGCACGGCGATTACACTCTGACGTTGAGGTCAGTTCTATAGAAAGATAAATAAATAATGGAAGACAAACTTGCAGCATTTTTACACTCTTGTTTCTTTACACTACTGTGGTTACAGGAAAGGAGGAAACAATAAACTTATTAAAATATTTCATCGAGATGGAAAGTACGGCTTCTCGGATCCACTCACCTTCAGCTCAGTGGTTGAACTCATCAACCACTACCGCACCGAGTCTTTAGCTCAATACAACCCTAAACTAGATGTGAAGCTGTTGTATCCCATATCTAAACACCAACAGGTAAACGGCACATTATATGAAGATCAGATGAGACCAACAACTGTGCATTTCTTTGACGTTAACAAGCTGATGGTTTCTCCAGGACCAAGTAGTGAAAGAGGACAACATTGACGCCGTGGGTAGAAAGCTGTGTGAATACCACCAGCAGTACCAGGAGAAGAACAAGGAGTATGATCGTCTTTACGAAGAATACACAAGAACATCACAAGTGAGTTCCCATCTGCGTTTCACTCTTTTAATAATCCCCCTTTTTTAATGACTTATAAGCTCATGAGAATCTGCTTCCAGGAAATTCAAATGAAACGCACCGCGATCGAGGCTTTTAATGAAACCATTAAGATCTTCGAAGAGCAATGCCAAACACAAGAGCGGTACAGCAAAGAGTATATTGAGAAATTCAAAAGAGAAGGCAACGACAAAGAGATTCAGAGGTACGTTTTGTGTTTTACTAAATCGACTACTTGGTAATGCAGTACAAACGATTACGCATTTGTAACACATCGGTAAATACTTAATTATATTGTTATGTACTTGTTATATCCAGATGGGACTTAATAAAGCAATACACTTTTTTCCCCTCCCTTTTAGAATCATGGGAAACTATGAGAAGTTGAAATCTCGGATAAGTGAAATTGTTGACAGTAAGCGGCGCTTGGAGGAGGATCTGAAGAAGCAGGCAGCAGACTACAGAGAAATCGACAAGAGAATGAACAGCATCAAGCCTGACCTCATTCAGCTGCGCAAAACCAGAGACCAATATCTAATGTACGTCAGGCATTTCCACTGTCTGCAGTATTGAAATCCATCTCTGCAAGATTGTCATGGCCTCTGTCTATTTTGTAGGTGGTTGACCCAAAAAGGAGTGAGGCAGAAAAAGCTGAACGAATGGCTGGGAATTAAGAACGAAAACACAGAAGAGTGAGTGTCTACATTTTTGCGCTAAAACAAGCCATGTTGAACAACTGTACTCACGGCTCTCTTTTTGCAGTCAATATTCGATGGTGGAAGACGACGAAGATCTGCCGCATCACGACGAACGCACTTGGAAACTGGGTAACATCAACAGACTCCAGGCCGAGGCTTTGCTCCAGGGCAAAAGAGATGGTACATTCCTGGTTCGGGACAGCAGTAAGGCTGGATGCTATGCCTGCAGTGTTGTGTACGTACCACGACGAGATTAAATGTTGAGTCACAGCCATGCCACATAAGCCTGTCGATTGACCCTTTTGATACTTGTGTTTGCAGCGTGGAGAGCGAGGTGAAGCACTGCGTCATCAACAAAACCCCATCAGGGTACGGTTTTGCAGAACCTTATAACCTCTACAGCTCTTTGAAAGAACTCGTACTCCACTACCAGCATACGTCTTTGGTCCAGCACAACGACTCTCTTAATGTGACGTTAGCTTACCCAGTCTACGCTCAGCAGAGACGGTGAGAAGAGTTTCAACTCGACAACACTTGGCTGGAGATGGAAAAAAACAACAACAAAAAAACACATGAAAGTCTGGAACATTTCAGTGACTTGGGCTGACCACAAGAAGCTCTCTGAATGTACTTGGCCTCTTCCCTTTGTGGAGACTGAGCATCTGCAATGGAGAACATGAGGCCTTTTGCTTGTGTCCGCACCCTTCACATGGATCTGGACCCACTCACCACCAGTTGTTCTTCCACTTAAGTTTTGCACTTTCACGTCACATGCAATTCTGAGCGAGGATTGTTGTGTAGGTGCCTGCAAGTGTGTGACCAAAAGCTCAGCAAACCAGGAAGCTGGGTGGTGCTTCAGCATTTAGGTGAACTGTGGAAGACTATGGATCAGCTGAAATTGTAGCAGAATCGCACTTTTAATTGTTCTGTTTTTTTTATTATTTTTTTTGGTGTGTGTGAATGTTTGATTTGAGCGCATCGGGAGACTGTATCTGTATAGACTTTAAAGTGAAGTGCCGAGGCAGACTCTGGCCTCGTACTGTTGAGCATTAGATGTAAACTTATACTGTTGACAAGTGAAACTATTAATATCTGTCAAGTACATAAAACGTGCAGTCATGAATCAAAGTGCACCATACCAAAAAGATCAGTTCCTGTTTAGTTTTATTATATTCTGATCTGCTATGCAATTCTTTATTTTTTAGATATATACGTTGTTCTGTTGCAACCCACATAAGCTTGTTTTATTGTTTCAAAAGTATCTTTTCTTATGTGAATATCCATGAGCATATTGTGTGAAAAAGCCAATATACAGTATAGACCAGATTTATACTTTTTAAAGATACAACAGAAACATACACTTTATTATAAAAGAATTTGTCAACTACATACTTATGAAAAGACGGCTTTTTCTATGACTTTTTGCTTCAAAGTAATGCTTTTCTCAGGCAGAACATTGTGAGTACCATGCTGCTTCAGTACGATACAGAGCTAAGCAACGTGGTTTTGGATGTCATTGAACTCAGAGAAAGCTTTAGGTTTTACAACAAAAAGCTGCATATTTACACCCCTATAACTCGCACCGTAAATACAACAGCATAGATTTATTTTGTTATAAAATTTAAAGATATATATATATAAATATGTTTATGTTCTCACTTAAAACTACCGCCACAGCCTGGTGTTTGCAGCTGCTGGATGTTGGTATTAAAAATTTAAAGACATCGTGCACAAAGTATTTTTCTGTATCAGAAAATCAGTGTCTACACTGGTGGATCACCATATTTCATATTTCCAACAGACAACATGCCAGTGAACCCTCAAATCCATCTCAGTTTTCTGAATTTAACCAAACGTTCACCATTCAGGTGAAAACTAAAAGCCAATACAGCTACACTCTTCAAGAGATTCAGATGACTGTTCTTTTACGACCGGATTTAAAACATGTCACTTTGACAGAAACAAAGAGGCCACACAGTTCAATATAGTTTCACAAATGTGCTTTATGCGCTCTCTTCTAACCATTGATGTCTAAGTTGATACTGATTTGAATGATTTTAGGTTTACTTTTGCTTAATTTGATCACGTTGTCAAAACAAAATACCTGTCCCTTTCTGTGAAACAAAATGCAAACAGTAACTATTGCCTTTGAACAACTATTAAAAAAAAAAGTGGAAAATAAAATTATTTTTCTTTGTATTAGTTTCAGACCTTTGAAATTGACTTAACTGTCAAATGTCGATGCTAGAGTGAAATTATCATTTTAATTGAAGACTCTGTGCTATGTTGGGCACTTAACTAAATCTTGCCTCTTTCTTTTCTGGGTCATTTGGTTTTATGTTGAAACTCGTATTTGTCTGTCTGTGTCCCATACGCAATTTTGATTAAAAGTTAATGTTTTCACGGTTTATTTTTGTTAAAAGGAAATAAACTTTTTTTTTAAATAATTTTGAGCGTGGACTCCCATGTGTAGAGAGGAAGTACTAGTCCGTGATACTAACTTTAAATCCGAACACTACACTTTTTTGTGAGTCTTATGGCGTTCTGCTTTGCTAATGTCCTCCAGTATAAGCTCTTCAAACAGAAAATGCATGTGGACTCTGCTCTTCTGTAATGCAGCTGGACCAGTTATAGAGCTGTAAGCGCTGATGAGAGATAAGGCAACCTGTTCAGACAACTTATCCTGAACATGCTGATAAGAGAGAGCAGAGGCTGTCAGTGTTGCACAGTACTGGGTTAACTATTGACAGACATATCTGAACGTTGAAAGATCACCTCTCAGAAAGCAGAACGAGACCTCAGTGTAGCCCAAAGTCCGGTTTTAACTGGCCTACAAAAGAATGATCTTTGATCAAGATCAAATTAGGATTACAGTCGGTCTTTTGCTAATGCTGACTTTAGAGTGGATGTTTTAAAATGACACTTAAGTGGTATGTGCTATTTCATAAATCTTGATCAGCTGCAAAATATATTACATATATATTTTGTAATATATATATAATTATATATGTAATACATTTTTATACAGTATATATTACAAAATATATATTTTGTAATATATATTACAAAAAGCTCTAATTGTAATTGTAACTTGGTACTCTAAATAAATATATTAAATAAATGAATATTCCAGGCACAATGATTTTTTCTGATGAGCAATTACTATCACAATCATATTTGAGATTTATGTTTTAGACAAAACCACAAACTAAAAGGATCTCAGCTTTTTAAGAGTACCGGATATTTTGTAAAAAAAAATCCACATTTAGGTCAATTAAAACATTTTAAAGACCGCCTTTAATCCTAATTTGATCTTGATCTCAGCCTCTTGGTACTTGGAAGAAAAAATATTTTATGAGGTGGTCGTGAGAATCAAATGCAATTAATTGTGCATAAAGTCAACATGCTGCAGACTCCCATTTATATTCCAGTGCTCAAGTAAGTACTGCACCCTTTTTTAAAGCTCCCTCTGAAAATCACAGACATAGAAATTAACAAGCAGGCCTGTTCCAGACAGACAAATTCCTGTGGTGGTTTGCCCCTGCAGAGCTTGAACCCCATTTAAAGCTGTGCCAGTGGCTATAACTGTGACAGTAGATGATGTGTGAGAATATAGTTGAGACTAAAATATGGCCCCCCACTATACTTCAGAGTAAAGAGGGAGGGAAAATACCTGACTTTACATACAGTATGTGTTTTTATTATTATTATTTTTAATTTATTGTGCCTTCTACCTTTGAATTGGCTGTGACTCTAACCAAGACCTAGGGCTTATGGCTTCAACCCAGTACTTTTGTACTGTAGGATTTGAGCAGTTCAATGTGGATGATCCTCTACACCTGCTGGGCATTGGGATAGCCTGGGAGCCAGGTTCTTCTTCTGTTCAGTATTATTATTGTTATTGTTATGATTATGATTATTGTAAGTATTATTATTGTTATTACTTTGGGCTGTTGTCTCTGTGCACTGGATATAATTGTGCTGGTTTATCATAGGCTATAGGGGCCATCTTCGTTGTCACTGAGAGAGTAAAACACCCTGTCTGCAGATAGACACTATTTTTGTAATGTGTCCTAACGCTGCCTTTGAACAAGAAGTGTAGCTAACCACAACCACTGCTTTTGTGACGCCAGTGCTGCAGAACTGAGCACTCTGTGCAGTTTCACAGAGGAAGTGTGTGCCCTCTTGCAATTGAACATGATGTTATTAACTGCACTAATCTGTTTGCACTAAAACTCACGCACTTTGGTCACATCAAAAACAGGACCTCACCAGAGTGACAGCTGACCAGACCAGTTTAGCTATCACAACACAAATGGAGATTTCAAATGCCGAAGGGTCATGCAGGAGCTGACCCCTGGGTTCCAGTGCCTGGGCATTCATTGTGTAGCTAATCCAGTTTTATCCTGTCAGCCCCTAAAATAAACTCAAAGAGCAGCAATAATCTCTGCAGTCACTCCTAATGTTATGTCACTGCATGCTGCCATAAGACAATATAAGAGCTAGTGTGAAAGTATAATTAGCTTATTTTATTATTATTATTTTATTAATTTTTTCAGGAAAGACCAGTCAATACCTTTTTTAGTCCAGTCATCAAGGAGAATGCTTCAGGTCCAGCTGACTACAGGATTTTACTAAGGATTAATTAAATGGTAAATGGTCTCAATTTATGGTCTCAATGTACCCAAAGCGCTTGGGTACATTATGGAAACATTTATGCGGGGGTATTGATATTTGTGATTTTTTTTGACCTTTCAGTGACTGACTGTGTGGGTGGTGCCTTTACTTTCTATCACAATGGCCTCTGCGACGCTCCGGGACCAATTGTTTTTAGGGTTTCTGGTAGGTTTTCCTTGCTGATGGAGCCATCTCCATAGTTACGCATGCATTCCATCCAGGAAATCTACCAGGAACCCTAACAAACAATTTCAACAATCGGTTAGTTGTCCCATTTATAAATTTTACACTCAATTTGCATTCTTGAATGTTTTATTTCTGTTTAGATTTAGAATGTGCATAATGTTCTAGAAATTGATGTCATAATCTCAGATGGAGTTTAGGGACAATGGGGACAGAGTTAATTTGTGCCGACAGACAACTTTGTTTCATGTTTTTTGTTTCATGTAGGCCCAGGAAATACAGCAATAATAATCATAAACCAGGAAAAATAAAAACTCATTATTTTCAATCAATCAAAACTTTATTTATAAAGCACTTTCCATACAAAGTTGTAACGTAAAGTACTTTAAAGATCCCGCCCGCCCGCCCACCCACTCATCCAAATAAAAACAGAAAACCCCACGGGTGTGTGTGTGGCTATGGGGAGGGGGTCCCCATAGCCACACACACACGCACAGACAAGATAATGGACGTAGGGCTGAGTCTTGGTACAGATGAACCAGGTAAGGAAATACCATCAGAGGAGCCGTCTGCACCGGGAGCGGCACATCAGCCGCAGCCACAGGGCATCGCCACAGGACGCCCAGCTGAGGCGCAGCAGAAACACCACACCTCCATCCGGGCACCCAGAGGATAGTGCCCACACAGCCACAGCCAACTGCCGCTCCCAGGGCAGAGGGCTCCCTCAGAGGAAACACTGGAGATTCTAAAAATGCAATATGCAAATAATAACATTCAAATTAGATAAATAAAAACAAATATAAAACCAACTAAGAACCAATATAATAAGCTAATTATAAACATAAATAATAATAAAAATGACTGAATAAATAAGTAAATAGATATCAGCTAAAAAGGTGCGTCTTGAGCCTACTTTTAAAAACATGAACGTTCTCTGCGGTCCTGATCGCCTCCGGCAGGTCGTTCCAGAGGCAAGGGCCGCCTCGCCGTGAGTCTTTCTGTTGACTTTAGGAATAACTAGGAGACCCCTGCCGGAGGAGCGAAGGGGCCGTGAAGGTTCATAAGGTAAAAGCAGTTCTGAAACCCACTTAAAACCATTAAAAGAACTTTAAAATCAATCCTGAAACACACGGGGAGCCAATGCAGCGACTCTAAAACCGGTGTAATGTGACTGTTTGCTAGTTACCACTATAGAATTCTTAGCTAACTCAATTTAAAACTATTGGCTGTTTATACGCGGCGCCCTCCTGTGGACCCACCCCCCACAGAGGGATCCATAGGGGTTGCAGAGAGGACTGCAGGACTGGGTGGCAGTCGAAGGCAGGTGCCTCGACGACCTGGTCCGCGTGCACAGCTTCTGGCGTTCGGGACATGGAACGTCACCTCGCTGGGGGGAAAGAGCCTGAGCTTGTGCTCCACGCACAGCTTGGGTTCCAGATCCCAACTTCTGGAGAGAGGCTGGACGCTCCACTTCAAACAAACAAAACAAAAGACTTTTGAAAAGTACAGAGAAGAAGAAATGCATTGTCACTAGGGGAGCAGTAGGATTGCATTCAATTAATTAAGGAAGAGTGTTGTTGCTCTGAACAGTTGTCATTCTATTGCTCAAAATCGCAAATAGAGAATTAGAGTAGGCGAGCTCCAAATCTGTTGAGAGGGATGCTACCAACGGGCTCACATACCGTTTAACGCACTATACACAGCATAGGAACATCATCTACCAAATCAGCTAGTTGGGGCAGCTGGGTGGGGTTTGTTGATGAGGAGCTACTCTTCAATGGACCCGCTCTACACCCTGGCTTTTCAATGCACTACACTATGCAGGGCTTACATATTACATAATTCATTGTACATAAAATAAAAATAAAATATAAAGGAAGCAACCAAGCGCAATTGTACACTAATCAATACCATATCAAAGATGGAAATGACAACTGGAAAGTAGCAAGATCACGGATAACATGTATTTAATGTTCTTTTTAACACAAAACTAGTTCTTTGTAAATAGTTTGTAAGTATGTAGCATTGGATTTGAGGAAGCAGCTCCAAGCCTCTTATGCTCCAACTTGATGTACATCTGCAGCATTTTTAGTGAAGCAAATTTCTTTAATGCTTAAATATCTTTAATGTAAGCCAAACGAACACTGCATTGTAACAGATTATTTGACAACAGTGGCACAGTTGGGAGAGCGGGTCGCGGGTGTGAATCCCAGCTGCTGAAAATGCACACTGTCATTGTGTCCTTGGGAAAGACACTTCACCCACCTTTCCTCCAGTGCCTCCACATTGGTGTATGAATGTGGGTATGAATGGGTGTCTGGTTCCTTGTTGTAAAGTGCTTTGGGCATAATGAAGGTAGAAAAGTGCTATACAGTATAAGTTGAGACCATTTACCATGATTTGAAGAGAAAAAAAGAGGGGGTGAATGCTAAACCTAAAACGTCAATCATACTAGTACAATAAACCCTATGTACAACATCAGAAGGTTATCCTCTGCATTTAATCAGGGGTTTGATATCTAGCTCAAAGGCTTCATGTTATGGACAATGATATCAGATCTGTACTGATCAAATCCACTGTGAGATTAGCAGCTATGTTGCTAATCTTTTAAATGGGTCCATTTAGTTCTCATTTTGATTTTTTTAATGTAACAGGTAGGGCTGGGGAAAAAATCGATTTGATTTAAAAATCGAGTTGGTAAGTCAAATCGATTCTCTGAAGAAGGTCATGCTGTACAAATGTGCCAAGAAGAACAGAGCTCACCTCAGGATTTTTGTTTTGTTTTATTAGCTCAATCGAAATACAGCAATAGGCGGCCAGGCCTGGTCGGTACTTGGATGGGGGGTCCCTGTATCTATCATGACTATATTTATCTCTGTTAGGTTTAAAGCCACAATTGATAACGTTAAATAACTGAGTTTGATGTGGGGTAAAATTCTCCCTTTCTCACTTTGAAAGTGTGTAAAGTGCTGAGTGCCTTGACAGTGCTATGCCCCATAATTTAGATACATGTTCACACAGCGCCGGGGACTCTGCACCAGGAGCACAGCCAATTCAAATATAGCACAGACTCCTGGAAAAACGTTTCCTTGAAATAGATGATAAATGGCAGCCCTACAAGCATCAGCAGGCCACATGGCAGAACAAATGCACACAGGTTTTCCAAGGCCACACAGCCACTGCTCAACTTCTAATCATATTTTTGTCAACCACCTTCCCTTCCCTACCTACAGTACTAATACACCTTGAACTTTTGCACATTTTATCATGTTTACAATCATAAACATAAAGATTTTATTTTGAATTTTTTACTGAAAGTTCACACACAAGTAACAGAAAACTGTGAAGTGAAAGCAAAATTATACATGATTCTGTTATTTTTCAAAAAATAGAGAAGTGAAAAGTGGGGCGTGCACAAGTATTCATACAGCATTTTTTCTGAGTGCATTAAATTACCTTTATAACATGACTGCAGAATGTTCACACCTTGCCCTAACCATTACGTGTACGTAATCTACTCTCAGTATAATTCCAGCTGTTCTGTGAGGGCCTCAGAGCTATGGTCAGAGTGTATTGGTCACTAAGCAACATCATGAAGGCCAAGGAGCACACCAGAGAGGTCAGGGATAAAGCTGTGGAGAAGTTTAAAGCAGCGTTAAGTTATACAAAGATTTCCCAAGATTTGAACATCTCACGGAGCACTGTTCAATCCATCATTCTGAAATGGAATGATGGATTCCATCATTCCATCACTGCGAACTTACCAAGACACGGCCGTCCACCTAAACTAACAGACCGAACAAGGAGAGCACTGGTAAGAAATGTAACCAAGTGCCCTAAGAGGAGGGCACTTGGAGGAGCTGTGACGTACTGCCGCTGAGCTGGGGGAATCTGTACATGGGACAACTATAAGTCGTACTCTACACAAATCTGGCCTTCATGGACGAGAGGCAAGAAGAAAACCATTATTGAAAGGAGGCCATAAGAAATCCCGTTTGAAGTTTGCTAGAAGTCATATGGAGGACACAGCTACCATGTGGAAGAAGGTGCTTTGGTCAGATGAGACAAAAATTGAACTTTTTGGTCCAAATGCAAAACGTTATGTATGGCACAAACATAACACTGCTCATCGTCCTGAGTGCACCATCCCCAGTGTCAAATATGGTGGGGGGAGCATCATGCTATGGGGCTGCTTTTCCTCAGCGGGGACTGGGAAGATTGTAAGAATAGTTGGGAAGATGGATGGAGCCAAATACAGAGACATTTTGGAGGAAAACCTGCTGGAGTCAGCAAGAGAATTGAGGCTGGGGCGGAGATTCACCTTCCAGCAGGACAATGACCCTAAACACAAAGCTAAATCTACAATGGAATGGTTTAAAAACAAACATATTAATGTGTTAGAATGGCCCAGTCAAAGTCCTGACCTAAATCTTATTGAAAATCTGTGGAAAGACCTGAAAACTGCTGTTCACAAACGCTCTCCTTCTAATTTGACAGAGCTTGAGTTGTTTTGTAAAGAGGAATGGGCTAAAATGTCAGTCTCTAGATGTGCAAATTTTGTAGAGTCATACCCCAGAAGACTTGCTGCTGTTATTGCAGCAAAAGGGGGTTCCACAAAGTATTAAGTCATGCTGTATGAATACTTATGCACGCCCGACTTTTCGGTTTTCTATTTTTAGAACAGAATCATGAATCATTTTTGCTTTCACTTCACAGATGTCTGTTACTTGTGTGTGAACTTTCAGTAAAAAATTCAAAATAAAATCTTTATGTTTATGGTTGTAAACATGACAAAATGTGCAAAAGTGTATTCGTACTTTCGAGAGGCACTGTACCTGTAGCTGTCTCAAATCAAAAAAATATTTTTTTTTATAAAGATACAGATATGGAGACATACAATGGCCTTATG
Organism: Neogobius melanostomus; assembly: GCA_007210695.1. Lineage (NCBI taxonomy): Eukaryota > Metazoa > Chordata > Actinopteri > Gobiiformes > Gobiidae > Neogobius > Neogobius melanostomus. The sequence goes on from VHKM01000393.1 coordinate 1,225,526, forward strand.
TTGCATAGTCAGTTGAGTGGCCTAGGAAGCTCACTGAACAAACAATGATATAACCCTGTTTAAACAGTGGAAGAACTATAGTGTGCAACCTTTCACCTTTCACAGAACTGTTAGCTTTCTTTATTCAATCACTCCCAGGCTGTATTAGTTTACAGTGCTAAATTCTGATAAACAAAAGTTTATCTGATTATTGTCTTTATCTTGTCTGCTGCAGTTACAGATCCTATTGCAACAGAAAGTATTTTGTTTTTATCACTGCGGGAATCCCCTTATCAATCCGACTACAATAAATGGAACCAGAGCCATATAAAGTAAGGCGATGATTGTAATAAAAATAGAATCATAACACACATAACCACATCAGTGAACGATTATTTCTAAAGATAATTTCATGTGGAAAACTCCCAGGTCTGAGTTTGTACAGTATATGTTGTCCCAACACACTAAAAATGTCACATGATAGGAGTGATAGAAGAAGAATGCCAAAAGGTTGTTACTACCCCTGTCCTGACCGAGGAGATAAGGTTTCTTTGTATGAGGACCCCGCTTTTATATATTTATACACACACACACACACACCACACACACACACACACACACACACACACACACACACACCACACACACACACACACACACACACACACACACACACGGGATGGGCCAAGATCAAATGCTCATTGTAAACGGCTTAGGTACTTAAAGGAATATTTAGTCAATAGTACCCACCAGTGTTTATATAATATTTTGGTTTCCACTTTTAAATAGATTTTCATTACAGTTAATCTGTTCAGTAAAAGGAAATATTTCATTTTTATTATTACAAATAATAAATCAAAATCTCATCTCCTGAACCGAATCTCGTGTCTCGTCTCGTGGAATTGTGGATTTTGAAGAATTAGGAAAAATTAAGAACAATTATTTTAAAAAAAACCTCTTTCTCACCTTCGCGGGCGAAGCTCGGGTCCTCTACCAGAGGCCTGGGAGCCTGAGGGTTCTGCACAGTATCTTTGCAGTTCCTAGAACTGCACTTTTCTGGACCGAGATGTCTGATGTATTTCCTGGGATCTGTTGGAGCCACTCCTCCAGTTTGGGGGTCACTGCCCCGATTGCCCCAACAACCACGGGCACCACTGATGCCTTCACTCTCCAGGCCTTCTCTAGCTCTTCTCTGAGCCCCTGGTATTTCTCTAGTTTCTCGTGTTCCTTTTTCCTGATGTTGAAGTCGCTTGGTATTGCTATGTCAACCACCACGGCTTTCCTCTGCTCTTTGTCCACCACCACAATGTCCGGTTGGTTTGCCATTACCATTCTGTCCGTCTGTATCTGTAAGTCCCACAGGATCTTGGCTCGGTCATTCTCTACCACCTTTGGAGGTGTTTCCCACTTTGACCTTGGGGTTTCCAGCCCATACTCTGCACAGATGTTCCTGTACACTATGCCAGCCACTTGGTTATGGCGCTCCATGTAAGCTTTCCCTGCCAGCATCTTACACCCTGCAGTTATGTGCTGGATTGTCTCATTGGCCTCTTTGCACAGTCTACTCCTGGGGTCTTGTCTGGTGTGATAGATCTGGGCCTTTATTGCTCTGGTGCTCAAGGCCTGCTCCTGTGCAGCCATGATGAGTGCCTCTGTGCTGTCCTTCAGTCCAGCTCTGTCTAGCCATTGGTAGGATTTCTTGATATCCGCCACTTCAGTTATGTTTCGGTGGTACATGCCGTGTAGGGGCTTGTCCTCCCATGACGGGACCTCCAGCGCCTCATCTTCTGTTCCCCATTGTCTGAGACATTCACTGAGCACGTCATCTGTTGGAGCCTTGTCCTTGATGTACTTATGGATCTTAGATGTTTCATCCTGGATAGTGGCTCTCATGCTCACTAGTCACCGGCCTCCTTCCTTACGGCTAGTGTACAGTCTCTCAGGGCGCTGGATTTGGGGTGGAACCCTCCGTGCATGATTTTGAGCTTTCGTGTTTTAACATCTGTCTTTATCCACCGGTCTCAACTACCAGTGTGGGTCCTTAGGTAAGGCTCTCGCGCTACTGCCTACCTTATACAATGGGAGACAATGAAACTAATTACATACCGGCTCAGACACCGCCTGGCCAAACAAGGTCTGCGTCAGGTGCTGAGGAACCAGACCACCTTGATGGAACAAAATGCATACGACTTACTGGAAAAACTATGTTTTGGTGGACTTTTTTAATTGCATTTCAGATGACCATGGGTCAGTGACGGACTGGCCATTGGGCAATGTGGGCAAATGCCACTGCGGCCGCCTGGTCTCATCACTTGTTGTGGCCGCATCACAAACAAATAAATAGGCTAAATAAAGCGAGGAAGCGGCCGCCTTTTTGCGGATTGAAAAGACAAATGTGGCCTCTCTGCTAAAATTGCCAGGGCCTCTTTTTGGTGCCAGTCCGCCACTGCCATGGGTTAAAACAAGAAGCAACACACAAAACATCAGCAAAACATTGCCATCTGCTGAGGGGGCTGTGCCATGACACTTTAGTGCAGTAATCTGTATGGTTTATAACAAAGGTCTCTCAATAACAAAAAATATTAACAACTGTACTACCAAGGACACTGTTTCTTTTGTTAATTATTTTTTGTTGTTTTAAATTATGGAGTGTGTGCCTATGACATAATATCCATGCATCATTTTTGCAATTTGATACAAATTAGTAACAAACATACATTCACATACAGCATCAATATGAAACAGCTACACTACATCTTTGGTTCTTTTATTACTTATTACATTTTCCCATTTTTTCTTTACACACAGCTACTTAAATCCAGTGCACGTGCATAAGTGTTGATGAGGCTTAACTTAATGTGGCAAAGAAGCCAATGGTATTATAAGACAATTAAGACCGTTTCTTTCTGTTTTCAAACTTTCTGTAGTTGGCTGGTCTAATCTTCATCTCTGCAAATTCAATTGAATGTTCATGGCCCTTCCAGTGGAACCAGTTTATGCCCTGTTAAAACAGAAAAAGTGTAAGTCTCCATTTTATGGAGATCAACATATTACCTCAACACTTGCCTTACTGTGACTGCTATCACCATATTTTCCCATGAGGTTGACGCGATGGCAGTTTTTATACCAAAAAGCCCCTTTATAGGACAAGGCACAATTTGTGACAGCAATGTCGTTATCATTGTCATAAGTCGAAAAAGGTCTTCCTTGGTGGTATATCATTGAGTCACCTGGCCAAGACACATATTACATTTATCTGTGCATAACAAAGTGGTGCTACACAAAGATCATTTTGTCAGATTAAGACCACATACCTGCTGTTCCACTGTATGCACCAATGTAGATTTTGTATCTTGTTCTTGGCTCTGCAACAGTGAACTTGTCATACTGTGCATAGGCTGACTCCCCATTGTCTCTCAGATCCACACGGAGCTCGTATTGTTCAGAAGATGTAATTTTATGCAAGTTGAAGAGGCCTAATGTAGGTTCAATATGTAGAAGGTGTATAGACTTAGAGAAGTGAGTGGGAGAAATTTGAGTCTGAAAAGCAATACTCTTACCCAGCCAAAACTCATTATTCATGTTGCCAAAGCCTGCTGTGTAGTTCTTCCAGTTTCTGAAGAACTCCAACTCTCCATTCTGGCGTCTCAGAAAAACCTGGCCAGTCAGTCATATTAATAACAATAACAGGTGACTTCAGTGAAGTTACTACCTTTATTTTGTTTCTGTACTCACAAGCCATCCACCCGCATCAGTGGTCATGTCGCAGTAGACCTGAAGAGGCTGGCTCTCCTCTCCTCCCACATGAATGGTATAAAGACCAGAGCTGGTCTCTCCATTAAGGAATATCTGAGCACAGTCCTTAGGGAATCGGTGCTGCTGCCCAACTAAAATCACAAATTAACCTATCAAGTATTAAACTTAAAACACAGGTTTGTTATTAGAGAAAGACCAGTAACATGTGTGAGCAGGGCCCTGACTAGTATAAATGTGAGAGCTGGTGTGTTTCTTACTGGTGCTCAAGATAGTGATTATAGCTCGACTCTTTTGGTTCCCAGCAATGGCCAACAGTTTTACAGTGTACTCAGTGGAGCCTGTCAGCTCATCCATGTTGTAGGACGTGGCTGTGGGGCTCAGCACTACTTCCTGCAGTGATAAATGCAACTTTAGACTAATATCAACCAATGTATATTGACTTAGAATGACACATACCCTGACGGTACCACCAGCTGCAGAGAAAGACAGAGTGTAGCCAGTGACAGCAGCCTGAGGAGGCCTCCAGGTCAGAGTGGCACTGTCAGTTTGGATGTTAGAGACAGTCAAGGCGCGAGGGGGGTCCACATCTGAAACCACATCACTCCAGTATCAATATTGATTCAAATGTTTTACTTTTCACAGAGCTTTACACAAAACTATTTATGTAAAAGTTTTATGAGTTTAAACATTATATTATCTTCCCACCTGTGATGAATTCGGTGATGGCAGACTCACTTTTCTGAGCCTCTTTTACAGCATGAAGTGCCACAGTGTAGTGAGTGGCTGGAGTCAGAGAGCCCATCTGTAACTCCACTGTGTTTCCAGGGACATGCTCCACCACTGGGCGTGCTGCACATTTGGAGTAGTTGTTTCAGTTATTTAGTAGAAAAGTACAGTGTAATGCATAAACGTACTTGTATCAGCTCGGTATGTCACCACATATTCATCCACTGCGGCCTCAGAGGGCTGCCACTGCAACATTGCAGAGATATCAGTGACATTGATGGCAGTGAGATGCTCCGGTCTGTCCAATGCTGTAAACAGACACTAAACTTTACAATCCACAACCTTAACTTACAATGAACTGACCCTGCACACAAGAGAAGCAGAACTTTAGTGAAGAAAGACTCAAACCAGTGGTCACAGTGTCTGTGCTGGAGTCACTCTCTTCTAGACCCTTCACAGCATTCACTGTCACTTGGTAGGTTTTGCCAGGATTCATATTGGGAAGTAAAGCCTCGAGCACACTGCCATCTACTGTCACCATCAGTGGACTTCCTTTGGGGAGGAGATAGTTGTCTATTGCACATAAGCCGTATTTTAGCATAAGAGTGATGAAACACTTTTTTTGTACCTCCTTCAAAGGGCACATAGGTGATGCGATAATTATCCACAGGACTCTGAGACTTGGACCAGTGAACAATGGCTGAAGAGTCAGTCACATCAGAGAAGTGAAGTTCCTGTGGAGTGCCCAGACCTATCAATTGTACAAAAGTAAAGTATTTTCAGAATCAAACACTAAGTTAAAGTAAACCAACTTGTGATTTTTAAAAGATTGTTTGGATCTTTTGTTTGAAGCAGCTTTGGGAGAGGAACAAAAGGAATGTGTGCAGTTCAAGTTCATGGCATTGAGATCAGTAAACAGTAAGAGCTATAAGAGACTGTGTTAGAAATGAAAATACCTGTTTGAGCAGTGCCACTGATACCCTGGGATCGCCAGCCCAGCTTGATTCCATATAGTTCAATTTCATACTCTGTTCCACCCATAAGTCCTTTTAAAACCAAGGTTCGTTCATTTCCATGAACACTGTACTCTTGTGGGTGTGCCATTCTTTTACTGTCTCTTAGTTTAATGAGAAATCTGTCAAACAGGTCTTCATCTGCCACCCAAGACAAACGGAAACTGTCAGCTGTGACATCGGACACAAAGAGATGCTCCACCTCGGGCTCAGCCTCTGCTCGAGAAAGACACAGTGTTGGTATACATTTGTGCTGTTGGAAATAGGATTTTTGTGCAGAAACATTATAAGGAGAGAGTTGGTTTGTTGATCATCTTTTGGAAGCCATGCTCACAAGTATAAAAATAGATTAGGAAGGGAAATTAAATCAGTTATGTCAGTTATGTTTTCTTAAAGAACAGTTTTCAGGCATTCAGCGCGTTCTCAGAGAAAACACAATGTTAAAAGTATTGTTAACAAATATTTCATGCTAATTTTGTAAATCAGGGGTCCAGAATCTCTGAGGACCGGGCCGTGGATGGTCTGGTACCGGGCCGCCATGGAAAATAGAGATAAACAAAACAGAAAGATTACTTCCCACTATTTCCATGGTTTACACATTCATATACAAAAGCGCTTTCATGTTTTGAATAGGTGTCAATGTGTCGTTCATGCATCAACTGACATGAAAATCTGCAGAAAGTTTTCATGTCAGCCCTCCCCCACACGCACGTGCACATACACGCAGAGGCGCACGGACACACACATTTCAAGTCTAGAACTGGAGTAAAAGGTTTGAAGACCACTGGTGTAAATTAATGTGTTTAAACAAAGAAAAGGAACAAATATGCTTGCACATATTTTGAAGTACAAGAAAGGCTGTGTCTGAAAAATAGGCTTGTTAGTAAAAGTCCAGTTGAAGTCTATAAGAGCAACTTTCAAAGATGGTGTTAAGTATTAAATGCACCAAAGCTGCACCATTATCACATTAAACCCAAAGACCCCAAAGAGTCTGTGGCAAATACCTGTCGCAGCCACTGTGGTGAGAGGTCGAGAGAAGAGGCCGGACTGGGACACTCCGGTCAGCCGGACCTCATAGCCTATGCCCGTGATGAGGCCAGAGACGTCCAGGTGACTGTGGTCGCCTGGGATGGTGTACTCCTGAGGCTCCAGCAGCCAGCCTGAGTCTGTCACTACTATGATAAAATGGCTGAACCCGCCACTAGAGGTGGTAACGTCTCCCTGTTGCTGCTGTACTTTGACTTCCCAGGATACACGGAAACCATAGGGGCTTATGTTGGTAATAGTCAAGTTTTCCACTTTAGGCAAAGAAGCTAAAGGGTTTCATCCCAGAAACAGAGAGCACAGATAAGAAGGGAAGCCAATATATGCATTACCTTATTCATGAGAGCAATGGTTGCAAAAGCAATTGTGTAAGTCAATGGTAAGGAAGTAATGTGTCGATAACCTACTTAACAAACCATTACATATTAAAACGTTTTCACCTCTAAATAGAATATGAAACTCTGTTTATATGTTGAATAAAATACATAGTACCTGTTGTGACCTGTGATAACACAGAGTTAGTATGGCGCCCGTGAGAAATACCGTACAATTCAATATCATAGTCAGTAGCATCCATCAGGTTAGACAGGCTGAAATTACGGGCATCTCCAGGCAGAGTAAACTCCAGTGCATCAGACTGCCTCTCAGAGTCACTGATCCGTATAACAAAGCCATCAAAATGGCCTGACAGTGTATTCCAGGACAAGCTCAGGTTTTGTGGACTCACTGAAGCAGCAGCTATGGTCCCCAACTGTGGGATGTCCTCTGAACAAAAAAGACAAAGTTTCAGTAACATTGCTTTATCTGTACTGTTTGTATTCTGACAGCACATGCAGCAGAGTAGAGTGATTTCTATACCTGTGGTAGCCACAGTATATAGGGGATGTATAGACTGGCCATTGCTGCTTGTATAAAGCTTAATATCATAGCTTGTGCTTGCCTTAAGCCCAGTCATGACTGTGGTGTGTATGTCACCAGGCAGGACACGTCCCATCGCCTGAGTGGGCACTGCAGACTCTCTGACTTCAACGATAAAGTTATCAAAAGACCTCTCCCGTGTCTGCCACGAAAGAGTGAATCGGTCTGAGGTAATATTAGAGACAACAAGCTTGGAAAAATCAGGCTCTTCAGCTTCAAGGAGAGAGATAATGTTCAACATATTAATTTAGTGCAAACTAGATTTGGAAAAGGGCCTACATGACATGGCACTAACATCTGAAAACGTGTTAAAATACCTGTTGATGCAACAATACTGGTGGCAGTGGTTCGTGATCCCTTGTACGCCCCATAGAGGTAGCCTATATAGTCAGTGCTGGGCCTAAGCCCTTTGATGTCAAGGGACTGTACATGTAGGGATACGTTATATTCTTGAGGCTTTGTGAGCCAATCGGAATCAATAATTTCCAGCGTAAAACCATCAAACTTTCCTTCAGAGCCATTCCAGTGCAGTGTAAAGCTCTCGGAGGTTATGTTAGATACATACAGTTTGCCGACCACAGGTTCACACACTAAGGAGAAGAAAGATAACATTTTATCCTTAGAGAACTGTAACAGCTGCTTATAATTGTGTGTGAATTTCAAAACTCACTCGTCAACATCCACAGTAAATATGAGACAGTACAATATGCTTTGTACTGTAAGATGTGCAATCTTCACTATGCTTGCTAGCAGATATAGATTATATGCAAATACATGCAGAGTAGAGAAATATGAGCTCAGGTGTAAATAAAGGTGGTGATAGTTTGATCATGTTTACAACATGAACACTGTAATATCATTACAGCTCACACAAACAGTGAACACCAACACAGAAGGCAAACATGTTAATACAAATGGCCACCAAAGGATGGATGAAATGGCAGCACAGTCATGGTGATGCTGAATGATGGCTGAAGCTATTGGTTTGCTTTTGCAATCATTGCAGCTATAATTCCGGTCTTGGTGGTACGGGGAGTCGAAGTAGGGACATCATGCATTCATGACCTAATATGAAGGATGCAGTTGGATGGAATGGGTGAATTCTGAGCCTGTATCAATAAGACGACATCTCTCAGACAGAAACAGTGGCTGGAGGGTATGAATGCCAATGGCATGTTGGTAAAGATGAAGAGGCATTAATTATTTTTGTATCAAAGTTATTACTATTTCTTTTCTCATGCAGAATGGTTGAGGCGCATAACAGCAGTTAATAGTGAGAGAAAAAAAGACAAAAAGGATTAGGGGAGAAAGAAAATGATGCATACTATGTGTAATAATTCTTGGACCATGTACCTGTAGTGGCATCAGTGTAAACAGGTTCAAGGAAAGAATCCTGGTACATGCCATACAGTCCAACAGTGTAGCTGGTGTTGGGAGTCAGGCCAGACAGGACTAGCGTGAAAGCATCTCCAGACAGAGTGAGGTTCTGGCTCTCTACTAAGTTGTCCAAGTTGGTCACCTCTATGACAAAGCTGTCAAAATCCCCACCCATGGGACCCCAGGATGCAGTGACGCTGTCCCACGTAATGTCAGAGATGGTGAGATTTAGCACCATAGAATTCTGTTCTTCTGGTAAATGGACAAAAAAAGTGTCAACACAGCAATACGTGCATTATGCTATTAAATACAGAGGCATTCGAAATGTGCCCATAGTGATCATTCTAGTCTCTGTACCTTTAGGAGTAGGTATGCTCAGGAGTAAAGAAGTTTTCCCTTGTACCACCCCTTTTAATGGAAAGTGATTCTGTTTTTTAAGTTTGTCTTTTGTCACGTTTCCTGGCAGTGTGTTGTGAAACCATGGATCTGTAAGATTAGCAATATGTTCCTCCACAATAGAGTTGTCAGGCTCAGCGCCAGAGCCCATTACAGCAGAGTCAGTGGTGGAGGGTCTGTCAGAGTCCAGGAGACTATGGTATCGGGCGTGGACTGTTCCATAATCCCGATTGTACTGTGGGGTTGTAGATATGGGGGCATCTTTAATAGTCAGTGAAAGTACATCAGAGGAGGTGGATCTGCGTGCTAAAATGTTAAAGTGCATGTTATTTAAAGTTGACAGAGAAAAACACTGTAAAAATATAATAGAATATATCAAACTATTACAGAGAAATACATTGTATCATAATGTAAAATAAGTGGGTTATAAAAGAGCAAAACCATATTTACATAATTTTGGAGGGTTTTCATTTATTTTCCGTCTCATTTCAAGTTATATTAAAGCCACACTGAGTCACATTTCATCCCATAAATGTGATATAATACAAACATTTACTGTATTTACAAAGCTTTTATATTGAATGATGACAAATACCTAAAAAATTGCTGTGAGCATTCTTGCCCCTCTCATGCAACTTGAATTGTCCTTTATTTTTGTTTGTTTGCTGTGTTTTATCTGAATTAAATTGTGGTGATTTGTAGTGCTGAATCGAAAGATTGCAGTAAAGAGTTGCGGTTTGGTTTTGCGGGTGTTCACTTATTCCGGTCTATGATACATGTACATGCGTCTGGCACTATGTGCCCAAAGAATGAGATTAGCCGACGACCTGATCATCCTGAACGACCAGGTTATTCCATCAATGGATTTCTTCTTCCCTGATTGAAAGAGTGGCTCAGGGAGCATGAGACGTCATTTTCACACATGGATTGGCCACCACAGAGTCCAGATCTTAACCCCATTTAGAGTCTTTGGGGTGTGCTGGTCACACTCTTACATCATCAATTAATCAATCAAATATTAATGCAACACTGGATCTTTTGACATTGCAGAAGCGTATTGAAACAATGCCACAGTGAATATGTGCTGTAATCAAAGCTAAAGGCGGCCCAACAAAATACAAGAGCGTGTGACCTTTTTTTGGTGGCAATATTTGTTTGTTTGTATTTTACTGTCCCCGTAGGGAAATTTGTCCTCTGCATTTGACCCATCCTTCAATGCCAACCCGTAAGGAGCAGTGATCGATGGCAGTGCCGCGCCCAGGGACCAATCACCAGATGTGGAGCCAGGCTGATGGTCAGAATCACATGTTTTTAGTGGTAGGGGAAACCAGAGTACCCGGAGGAAACCTACGCAGACACGGGGAGAACATGCAAACTCCTCACAGAAAAGCCCCATCCTGGTGGGAATTGAACCCAGGACCTTCTAGCCGTGAAGAGGAAGCGCAAACTGCTGCGCTACCTAATAGCCAACAGTAAATGCTCAAAAGAAAAGCATGTGTGAAAACATTAAACAATAACTTTATTCCTGCCCCGTCTTAAACCCCCAACATGGATCTTTGACCTCATTACCTGCGAGCTACATGTATATGTATATGTATTTAATAAAACTTGCTACTTTTAAGTAGTATATAGTGTAATTCGTGGTTTTACATGTAAAATATAATTGCAAATTATATTGAACATAGGGGTCCCTAAGTGGGCTGTGGTCCGTTTGGTACTGGGCCTCAGTGGGAAAAAAAAAAGATTGCTACCCACTTTTTTCATGTGTTTTACATATTCAGATTTACTCTGATATGAAAATACCTTTGGGTTTGAATAGGTGTAGATGTGTTGTCCTCTGCAGTTGGTGCTGCAATTGCAGAGGATATAAAACGTGTTCCACCGCGCACGCACACACACACACACACACACACACACACACACACACACACACACACACACGAAAATGTTCAAGCCTGGTACCAGTCCCTATGAGGAAGAGGTTGGGAATCACTGCGTTAGAAGATACGTGTCAGACAATGCGACTTAGGTGGAGTTTACCCTGGAGTCAATAGCCAAAATGTTATTGCAACACAATAAAAAAAATTGTTAGAGTTTTCTCTCTATAGGTCATTATATTTACCCACAAGTTTGCAGATTGTGTAGAAAGGTAGCGACGCTTTCAACAAAGAGGGTACAAACACAAGAGCACACACCAGATTTAAAGCCACCTCTCAAAAAGAATGTCTGACTCTTCATCATACAAATAATAATAATAATAATGCATCGGTTTTATATAGCGCCTTTCTGGACACTCAGAGACGCTTTACATTGCATTACTCATTCACACAATACTTGGTGGTGGTAAGCTACTATTGTAGCCACAGCTGCCCTGGGGTAGACTGACGGAAGCGAGGCAACCAGTCTGCGCCATTGGCCATTCCGACCACCACCACTCACTCACTCACTCACTCACAACATTCGCTTGGCTTCCTGCTGTTACCAAAGGTCTCCCCATCCAAGTACTGACCAGGCCCTTCCCTGCTTAGCTTCCAAGGTCTGACGGGATCGGGCTTAGCAAAGGTGGTATGGCCCAAATAAAATAGTGGAAACTAGACTGAATTGAGTAACAAATGTGAACTGTTATTTACCATTGGGGAAAGAGATTGAAAAAAATATTAATAAACATTGGCATACAGTGGGGGGAAAAAAGTATTTAGTCAGCCAACAATTGTGAAAGTTCTCCCACTTAAAAAGATGAGAGAGGCCTGTAATTTTCATCATAGGTAAACCTCAACTATGAGCGACAAAATGAGAAAAAAAATCCAGAAAATCACATTGTCTGATTTTTAATGAATTAATTTGCAAATTATGGTGGAAAATAGGTATTTGGTCAATAACAAAAGTTCATCTCAATACTTTGTTATATACCCTTTGTTGGGAATGACAGAGGTCAAACGTTTCCTGTAAGTTTTCACAAGGTTTTCACACACTGTTGCTGGTATTTTGGCCCATTCCTCCATGCAGATCTCCTCTAGAGCAGTGATGTTTTGGGGCAGGCGCTGGGCAACACGGACTTTCAACTCCCTCCAAAGATTTTCTATGGGGTTGAGATCTGGAGACTGGCTAGGCCACTCCAGGACCTTGAAATGCTTCTTACGAAGCCACTCCTTCGTTGCCCGGGCGATGTGTTTGGGGTCATTGTCATGCTGAAAGACCCAGACACGTTTAATTTTCAATGCCCTTGCTGATGGAAGGAGGTTTTCACTCAAAATCTCACGATACATGGCCCCATTCATTCTTTCCTTTACACGGATCAGTCGTCCTGGTCCCTTTGCAGAAAAACAGCCCAAAGCCTGATGTTTCCACCCCCATGCTTCACAGTAGGTATGGTGTTCTTTCTTTCTCCTCCAAACACGACGAGTTGCGTTATTACCAAAAAGTTCCATTCTGGTTTCATCTGACCATATGACATTGTCCCAGTCCTCTTCTGGATCATCCAGATGCTCTCTAGCAAACTTCAGACCGGCCCGGACATGTACTGGCTTAAGCAGGGGGACACGTCTGGCACTGCAGGAATTGAGTCCCTGGCGGCGTAGTGTGTTACTGACAGTAGCCTTTGTTACTTTGGTCCCAGCTCTCTGCAGGTCATTCACTAGGTCCCCCCGTGTGGTTCTGGGATTTTTGCTCACCGTTCTTGTGATCATTTTGACCCCACGGGGTGAGATCTTGCGTGGAGCCCCAGATCGAGGGAGATTATCAGTGGTCTTGTATGTCTTCCATGTTCTAATAATTGCTTCCACAGTTGATTTCTTCACACCAAGCTGCTTACCAATTGCAGATTCAGTCCTCCCAGCCTGGTGCAGGTCTACAGTTTTGTTTCTGGTGTCTTTCCACAGCTCTTTGGTCTTGACCATAGTGGAGTTTGGAGTGTGACTGTTTGATGTTGTGGACAGGTGTCTTTTATACTGATAACAAGTTCAAACAGGGGCCATTAATACAGGTAACGAGTGGAGGACAGAGGAGCCTCTTAAAGAAGAAGTTACAGGTCTGTGAGAGCCAGAAATCTTGCTTGTTTGTTATTGACCAAATACTTATTTTCCACCATAATTTGCAAATTAATTCATTAAAAATCAGACAATGTGATTTTCTGGATTTTTTTCTCATTTTGTCTCTCATAGTTGAGGTTTACCTATGATGAAAATTACAGGCCTCTCTCCTTTTTTTGAGTGGGAGAACTTGCACAATTGTTGGCTGACTAAATACTTTTTTCCCCCACTGTATAATGAAAACGGATCCAGCCTTAAAAGACCTCTCATTGCCCCCTCATAATGTGCACTGCCTCACTTGAAGTCCATGCTGGTACGTGCAAACCTCACTCCCTCAATCGAGCCTCAGTTTTGACAAAATGTGCCATACAGCAATTACAGGTGTGGCCGCAATCATGACACAAAGAGCCCTATTACAATACATTTCACGTAAGCGCAACACAGTGTGAGTAGTACCCTACGTCAGGATTTTTGGAAGAAAATCCTGAATTTAGCTGGACTTTAGTCTGCTGGGGGCACATGTGTAAATGTGGCTATAGAGCAGGGGTCACGAATTAAATCTCACCAAGGTCCGAAATGAAAGAAAATGGTCACGCAAAGGTCCGGAACATACGGGGTTAATTCACGGTTATATCAGGATTTTTAAGCCATTTTTTAAAATCTATTTCTGTGATTTGAAAATAATGCAGTCAATTGAATCCTGTTATTGTTTTTTTGCTCTAAAAATAAGTTTAGCTCCTAAATAGCAGAATGCATACTGTAGCCTATTATACACAATGTGCACATAATATATGACAGTGATGTGTTTCTTTGCTCAGTTCAACACACTGAGCCCTGTTTAGTCCAGGTTTAGTCCTGGCTTAGTCCAGGTTTAGTCCTGGTTCAGTCCTGGTTCAGACCTGCTCGGAAAACAACCGTACTATTTGCGCATTACGATCGCGCGTGCATATTTAATTAGGGCGTCCTCTGCTTTTGTTTTTAGCGAGCCATATTTCAGTCATTCCGAAACCGTTTCTAAAAATTTAAAAAGTATCATGAAGCTAAGATTTAGGACTTTCTCTTTCTGTTCATCTGTGCTGTAGTTTACCGCTCTGGTGCAGTCAGAGAGGGAGTGTGGGAGAGCGAGGGAGGGAGAGCGAGAGAGAGGGAGCGCAGAGGCAGCCGCTCGTCTGAGGGGATTCGGGTCGGGTCCAAAGTTCGGATCCAAGGTTCGGATCCGGATGGGCTGGCGCATGGGTCCGGATCCGGACCGAGGTCCGCCGTTTAGTGACCTCTGCTATAGAGTATAAACCGGAAAGTTCCACAGTGCGGCTTTAACAGTATTATATAAAACCCACAATTATTTATAATTTCTACTAAAAAGACTCTTTGATTCACTAACTAATAATCGTTTAGACTGTTGGCGCTGTACAAAACAGATCAGTAAATAGGCAATTCTAAAAGTCTGGGGCTGAACTGGATCACTCACCTGCGGACTCTGTCACAGTGGCTGGTGTACTCTTCTTGTGTCCTCGTTCTGCAGTGAGAGTAAAAGTGTAGGTGGTCCCAGCTGTGAGGTTGGGTACAGTGTACTGGGTGGCTGTGGCGGCCAGGTCAAATTCCTCAAGTCGACCATCTTCAGACACATACACCAGTTTGTATCCAGACACCTTCGCCTGAGGTTTGTGCCACGTCAGAGACACTGATGTCTCAGTGGAAGCTGTTTTCTCCAAGCTTGTAGGAGGATCCAGGTCTGGTAGATGGTCAATACATCAGAGAAAGTAGAAATTAGCACCAAAAGGATGGTTCTAATTGAATGTATAATGGGCCCTAAAGAAAATTCAACTGCTATCTCTCACCAGTGTCTGCATTTGTTGTAGCAGGAAGACTTTCCCTCTCATTCTTCACAGCGCTGACTCCAATACCATACTCTGTTCCTGGTAATAATCCTGAGCAAATTTGAGGTTACTTCAGTGAAAAATAAATAAATCTCTATCTAATCTAAAGGTTACAATGACAACTACTATGGAACAGCAGTTTTATTTTGTTTTTGTAAAGTTCATAATACTAAAATAAAAAAAATACATGGTTATACAATTATTATTATCTTGGTTGTCTTGCCCATGACCTTAGTTGATAAGCGCAGTAACAGATGCATTATGGGTCAGATTGAATCTGCTGAAAGTACGGACACGCACAAGCACACACACAAGCACATACTCACCAGTTATTGTAGCTGTTGTAGTGTCACCAGGCCCTTGTGGGAACAGCTCTTCCCCATGTTCAGCTCCTGAGATGGGGCTGTACTTCACCCGGTAGCTTCCTACATGAGCCTCACTGTTGAGCCACTGCACAGTGATGGAACTGTCAGACTGTGAAACAGCTTGTAGGTCTTTCGGTGCATCCAAAGCTAATGTAAAATATACATATAGTTAATGAACACATTTACATTGGATGTATTGTCATGTAGTACCTGTTGTAAATATTGCAGTCACAGGTTCACTCCTGCTGTCTCCTGCTGTAGAAACGAGGATACTGTGTACTCAGTGTCTGACCTCAGACCTTCGATGCTGCTCTGGTGGTCTGGAGGGAAAATCTCAATGCTAGTTTTGTCTGAAGGCTCAGAGGTCGGTGAATAGGTCATGATGACTCTGTTTGTGGGAGACATTGCCTGAGACCAACTGATTAGAGCTGAGGACCCAGTTACATCCTTCACCTGCAGGTTCTGAGGCCCCTGTATCTCTGAGAAAGGATAACAAATGTTGATTAATTTATTTTCAATTAATCTGTTATTATTCTGTTTTACCCAGTAAGATATCTCTATAATCAAAATGGCAGAGAGCCACCTATTATTTGAAGACACCCGTGTAATGTATGTGACCTACTACTGTATATTGTTGAACAACTCACAAAGAACAGTTGGCACTGTTATAGGCCCAAAAACATGCTCTGTCAAGATTTTCTAACAATCTAACATAAATAGCACTTTTGTCCCTCACCAAAAAGGGATCGTATCATCATGTATTCTCTGCATGATGTTACTCACTTGTTTTCACTCTTCTGGAAGTCTGGGGTCCTCTTGTATTATTCTTAATGATGTTTACTGACACGTCATACTCCTGACCCGGCCCAAGACCTGTCTGGACAAACTGGGTTTGTGACGGTGGAACAGTATTCCTAATATGTCCATTTTCTTCTTTCTGTACAAGGAAACAAACAGTCACCAATTTAATTTTGAATATAATATTTGAAACACAAACAAGCACTTCTTTACATAATGGACAATTACAAACCGTATTACGGAAGTATATCTCCCAGCCATCAAAAGGACTTTCTAGCTTGTTCCATATTACTTCAACTGAAGTGTCTCTTATTGATGTGAATTTCAAACCCTCAGGCTGAGGCAGAACTAAAGGCCATAGAAAAAGAAGGAAGTTATCACTGACACTTTGCAAAAGAAGCCAATTATTGTTGGCACGTACGTGTAGCCACCCGGGCACTGACTGGTACACTCTTCCTGTTGCTTAACACAGCATAAACATGGATGAGATACTCGATGCCTGGCTCTAGTTCCTTGACAGTGGCTGCAGTTTGGTCCCCAGGAACTCTGAACTCCTGGCGCAGGCCCCCTGAACTAGTGGACGATACAAGGTACTCTGTCACCAGCATGTCATTGGCCCAAGAGAGGTCCACAGACTCATGAGTAACCTCTCCCACAGTGAGGTCCTTGGGTGAAGAGACTGGAAAAACAGAGAGAAATATGCTTAAAATACAATCTTATATCTTAGGATATGTTATTGTAACAGAAAGCAAAACTCAAAAAAAAAAAAACATGCCTTGTTTAAAAAAAAAGAAATTCATTTATTTTGGTGCTGAAATACAGTATGTTTCTTACCTTCTAAGCAATCATCTCCAGTATATCCCTCCTCACAGAGGCACAGACCGTCTACACACTGACCATTGTTGTTGCAGTTGTTGAGGCAGCTTCTAGATGCACAGCTTTCCCCTTCATATCCATTTTCACAGGAACATCGCCCTTTGATGCAGCGTCCCCTGTTGTTGCAATTATCAGGACAGGCAAGCCTAGAGCAGTCGTCACCAACATAACCTTCTTGGCATATGCATGTGCCTTCAAGGCAGTAGCCTCTTTTCATGCAGTCATTGGGACAAGCTCTCTGACTGCAGTCGTCTCCTGTGAAGCCTTCTTCACAGACACACTGTCCATCGATGCAGTGGCCTCTGTGTTTACAGTGGTTGGGACAGCTCATCTGACTGCAGTCATCTCCACTAAAACCAGCATAACACCTGCAACGACCCTTGATGCAGGTGCCCCTGCTGAAGCAGTTTGAAGGGCATATTTTAATGCTACAGTCTTCTCCTGTAAAGCCCTCATGACAGACACACTGTCCATTTACACAGCGCCCCCTGTGGTGACAGCTGCTGGGACAGGACAGCTCAGCACAGTCCTCGCCCTGAAATCCTACATCACATGCACATTGTCCATTTATGCACTGCCCCCGGCTGTTGCAGTTGTTGACACAGGCTAACTGGCTACAATCTTCTCCTTGGTAGCCCACATCACAGATACAGACACCATTGAAACAGGAGCCTCGGCCGCTGCAGTCGTTTAAACAAGTGAGCAGTGAGCAGTCTTCTCCACTGTATCCAGCTGTGCACACACACTTGCCCTGCACGCAGAAACCATTCCCGTGGCAGTTATTGACACACGTGCGCACCCTACAGTCCACTCCTGAGTAGCCCTCGTCACAGAAGCAGGTACCATTTACACAACGCCCATGAGCGAAGCAGTTACTGGGACATATAACTTCAGAGCAATCCAACCCACTCCAGGACGGATCACAAATACAGTTTCCTTCCACACAGACGCCACGGCCAAAGCAGTTGTTCGGACATTTTGTCTGCGAGCAGTCTTCACCATAGAAACCATCAGAGCAGACACACAGGCCTCCCACACACTGCCCGTGTGTCCCACAGTCCACGGGACAGGCCTCTAAAGAGCAGTCTTCTCCAGAAAACCCTTCATGGCACACACAACTCCCTTGTACACAGCGGCCCTTCCCTCTGCAGTTTAGGGGACATTCAAATTGGGTGCAGTTTGGTCCTTTCCAGCCAGGCTCACACACACAACTACACTGTTCAGCACTGAAGTTCCCATGGCCATTACAGTACGGTTTGGTTCCCACATCACCTTGGAGAGAATCAAATAGTAACTTGTATTTAGTTATGTATCTATTCATCATTATTGTTATTAACATTATTATTACTATAAAAAGACAACACATCTATAGCTACACAGCACATAACGTGATAAATACTTGAAACCCCTGCGTGCTTACCTGTTCCATGTCCATTGCAGCCTGAAGAGTCACCGCTGCATTTCTGTTTTAAAGCTGACACTTGTCCCTCAAGCATCTCTAAGCGGCTCAGGAGGTCTTTCAGTGCAGGAAGGTCCTCAGCACAACCACAGGCCTTTCGAGGGATGTGGATGCGGTGAGTAAAGACTATCTGATTCCCCTCATTGACTGCCTGCTCTGTGATGTGACCATCTGACGCGGCATCTTTAGGAAACATCTGTGAGCTGTCTGGAGCACCCAGGTCCACAGTACAGAGGGCACTGGCAGGCACATTGATGGTATAAACATGGTTGAAAACCACAGACTGGTTTGTAATTGGGAGGCTGATGTTATGCTCCCTCGAGGACAACACAGTCTGCCTTCGATGCCTCAAGATTTTCTTCACCAGCTCAGCTTCAGACGATACCAGAAAAATTGTCAAAAGTATCCAACCTGGAAGTTTTTTTATATCCATTCTAGTTACTGAAATGATCTTCTGATGATTAATACTCTGTGAAAAAAGAGAACAGAAACTAATTCCATATAATTCCAAATATTTATAAAATAGGTTTGAATGATAATGGTAGTAGTAAATTTACAACACTCTCATCATGACAATTCCAGGCGAACTGTGTTTGTAAATGTCCACAGATCAGATGGACCGGCTATAAATCATTGGAGTGATGTGGAACTAATGAAAGGCTCTTCCTTACTGTGGGAATGTCTGGAAGGATTAGTCTTTACTGCGTTTCCAAAGCACATGAGTAAGTATGAAGAAGTCAAAACCAAGGAACCGTTTGGCTAAAATCTGAGTTACTGTGGTCAGACATATAACAAGAGTTTAACGGGAGTCTAAATTACAGGGTTTTATACATAAATGAAACAAAAACCAAGAAACGAGAACAAGACACAAAAATATCTATCTAATAAAGGCTGAAGCAATCCCCCTATTGGGGTTAATTAGTCATGAATACAAAAGTAAATTTAACAATATAATCCATCAATTCAAGTGAGAATGGATGTGGAATTATTAGTAAATATAAATTGCACTAAAAAACTAAATTCAAGCTGAAAGCTATGAATTTAGTTTTATGCATGTCTCATATTTGTACTAGTCTCTTATTAAAATAATGAGATCAAACTGACTTAAAACAACAAATTAAGTATCATTCGATTCATTTTAAACAAATACTGTCAAACATCATCATGTACATGACATATTTCTTTGAAGGCAGTGGGAGAAAGAAAACACATTCCATCAGTCTTTTGTTTTTTCGAGCCCTGAACTTTGATCCTAAGACTGACCTGACCATTTTAGAGACATATTTCTCAAACTAACTGTTTTTGATGCCAGTGTCAGTCAGCTCAAGTTTCACAAGTTCTTCACATCTGGAAAGTAAAGCATCGTTTGAAGGGTCATAAGTAGGGCTGAGTACTGTTAAAGTTACAACCAGCATCGGGAAATAAGGTACCAGAGAGCAAATTTATAAGCCTAGTGGGTCCTGAAACAGCACTAGAGAAAGTTACGTGGTTGTTTCAGGTCCAATAAATAATGGATGATTATGTTATGTTTTTCTATCTTTTAGGCACCGGTATTATAACCACGTATCGCTGAACTACTGGTTTGGGAAACACTTGAACAGTACCAACCCCTTGTCATATTTATTTTACGTGAGGAACTGAAAATGTTTATATCTAATTTATGTCTTTCTAACTGTTGTTCACTATGATGTAAAAATATATATTTAAGTTGCATACTCTCGGAATAAAATCACTGGCCAATATGACAAACTCACCTGTGTTTATTAATAGCAGAAGCGGGGTTGGGCTGGGACACACCACTTAACTCATGGGCATGGGAAAATCATTTGGACAGAAAATTGAAATAAATATAACTTCACTAAGCTGAAATCCAGAATCCCTGAATACTCTCCCTTAACGCTGGCAATAGGAAAGGGAACTTTCCTGCTCGGAAAAGTGAAACTCTGGTCTTGATCGACTACATCTGTTTTGTTTGGTAAAAGAAAAAAGCCGCTAGTACCACACAATGGCTCAGTTCCCCTTCATGCTTTAGTGACAGTAATTGTAATACCTCATGCAATATGTGATGGTTAATTCCATTTCTTATTTTGCCAGCTGCGAGTGTCTCACATTATGAGGACAATGCAGTACAACATGTCTGGACTCTTTAACAAAAAACATATGAGCAGAACATAGGACTGGATATACTGTATTTCAATGAAGGAAACGACATGCCAGCAGCATTTTCATTCAGAGCATTATGGACATTAGTGTGAATATGCAACACATTTCATGACCTTTGACTGAAGGGTTTGGAGAGGACCTTTGTTAGAGTTTTCATATCACACATTTTGGTCAGTGATTTGTGCAGCAGACACAACAGTATTACAGTACCCCACACACACACACACACACACACACACACACACACACACACACACACACACACACTCTCAGAGCACTTAGTTCTTGGGAAAGTGAATGTAGTCTCAACTTAAATCCCTTTCTGTGTGCAGCCTTTGCATTGACATTCTTTAAAGCCCAAACGGGAGTTACTTGAGCCACATAATTGAGCCTATCGCACTGCAGATTTGCACAGCAGCATGTCATCACCTTAGATCTCAGGATTAGTAGCTATTTCTCTCAGACTAAGGACGAAGTTACAGCATACACAAAGAATGTAACAGCAGAAAAAAACAAAACAAGAAAAGGTTCAGCTCGAGAAATACATAAGGATATAACTTGACATGCACATAAAACTTATAGAATTTGTTCCCCAATAAGCTGTGAATAAAATAGATGCCTTACCCCTTTAGGTTTCTGACGATTTAAGAAAATGTGTCAAATTGACAAGAGGAAAGGACAAGAGGAAAGGAAGTGCAGCTCTGCTTTCCTGTATCTAGCTCTTCACAAGGTGACAGCTGCTTATCTGTTCCTTCACAGCTCAGGCTGAGCTCGTGCGACTCCAGGCTCCACACTGCAGAGAGGGAGAGAGAGAGTGTGAAGGAGAGTTTTGGGTCAAACCCCCAGTGTTTAAACTCCAACCCATACACAATCGACCATACCCTACACAGCATTCTCCTTTTCAGCCGCTGAATGATGCACGACTGGCCTCTTGCCTTGAAATGAGCTGCTAGTGTTCATAAGAGTCATGACAGAAACATTTTTTGGAGAGAGCTAATGGAAATGAGACGAAAGAGTCAGAATGAAGTCTGTTTGTCTTTCATGCAAGTCAGATTTTTGCATGACTCAAAATCACTCTGAATTACTGAAATAAAAAAGCACAATTTACTTGAATATAACCCTACATTCATTTAACCAGGAAGTCCCACTGACCAGGCCATAGGTACAGTAGCAACCAAGACATTCAATACAGGCAAAACCACAAGTAACTGCCACTCCTCCAGTTTGGAGGTTTCTGCTCCGAGGGCTCCAAAGACCATGGGCACGACTGATGCCCCTCCAGGCCTTCTCCAGCCCTTCTTCTACTCTCTCCTGATGTTGCAATCACTTGACATTGCTATGTCAACAACAATGGCCACCACCAAATCCGATATGTAAATAAGTCAATGCTGAGTTATGAATGCATAGATGACTCTGCTGTTGATTTACTTTTGCATGCACAACTCGCTTTGCACATCAGCAAATAATGACCCCCGTTGTTAATTTGCTAACAAACTGAAAAAGAAAGCAAAAACCAATGCCAGTTAAAATATATATATATATATATATATATATATATATATATATATATATATATATATATATATGACAATAAAAAAGAGAGAGAACCAGAGAGGAAGAAAAATGGGTAGTGGTGGTTGGGTAGTAACTGAACACATGTATTCAGAATACGTATTTAGAACACTCATCAGGCAACTGCACTCTTACATTTGAGGGCATTCAGAACACAGGCACTTTCTATCAAAGGCCGAGCCGATACGTGGAAGAAACCAGCAATATATTTTTAAATATTTTAATATATATCAGTCCAGTACAAAAAAGGATTTTAGAAAATGTAAATAGAGAATTATTATGGTGTGGGAGGAGTGCCTTGGTTTTCCGTATTTCTCTTAAGTGTCTGTTCAAATACACCAAAGAGCACTTTGTGTCTAGTTTCTCTTGTATTTAAAATTATACTTTGAAAATGCAATTAGAGTTCACATTGTTAACAGTCATGTTTATGGAGTTGAATCAGATACTTAGGAAATATCTGACTATCATTTGTAAGAACTTTTTAAATGTCTAAAGTGTGTGTTTTATAACTGTATTAGAAGAGCATAAAAGATTACAATAAGTGTCTGACTAAACGGTTAGACTAGTGATGGGCGAGACTACATTACTTGGAATCGATACAATACCGATAATTTTGGGGTAATTTTTGTCGATATCAATACCGATACTGGTAATTTCATATGG
Organism: Neogobius melanostomus; assembly: GCA_007210695.1. Classification (NCBI taxonomy): domain Eukaryota; kingdom Metazoa; phylum Chordata; class Actinopteri; order Gobiiformes; family Gobiidae; genus Neogobius; species Neogobius melanostomus. The sequence continues at coordinate 1,248,536 of VHKM01000393.1, forward strand.
TTAAATTACATTTCAATCAATATACATTTCTAAAACTGGTTATTTTATGTAAATCAAAATAATATTACTTTAACTGGTTAATTAAACAATGGCAAAGTGAAATTAGATTAGTATATTTGTTTATTTGAGCAGTATGTATTCTGCTCAAAAGGAGTGGGCTGAAGCAAGAAGCTTATGAGCGCCTACATAAACAAAGTTTAAAATGAATATCTTATGGACAAACAGAACCTAAACTAGAATGATATGGATGGCTCAGTTCAATCTGCTGTGGACTGTTTTGGCACAGAACAAAGAAATAAATGACCCTTTTGTGCTTATAAATGCTGCTGTGCCTTCTTTTGCAAATTAGTATTGATACTTTTACCTGGTATCAATACTTAAAAAGTAGCCGTTTGGTATTGATATATCGATACTATGGTATCGATCCGCCCATCCCTAGGTTAGACTATAAACTAAGTCACTTTTTATTGCAGTTCCAACCTTGAAATTATCCAGTTAAACAAACCGATGTGGTGAGATACTTGGGTCCACTTACAGGGGATAAACTTCATGGGTGGCCATTAAAAAAAAAAAAAAATCAGGTCAACAGCATGGAACCAGGCCCAAAGGAGGGTCTGTGTCATTGTAGAAAAGAGTAAGCAAACAAAAGCAGTTGACACGGTGGATGTTTTATTGTCATGCAATACAGTTACCTCAATGGGTTGTGATGTGAAACCTTTGTGTTTAGTTTACTTTAACAGTTTATCTGTCAGGGACCATGTACAAATTTGTACTAAATTTAGCTATTGCTAATTTCAATCTGCAGTCTCCAATTTACCCGCACTGCATATTCTTGACTCTCTCTAAAGAAATCTGGTTATATTTTTCCTAAAAGTTGCCTGTCGGTCCAAATAATGTAAGTTACACATGAAATATGACTCAGTGCTATTCACCCACTAATCAGAAGGTTGATGGTTTGATCCCTGCTCTGACCAGCATTGTGTGTTCATGTATTTAATATGGACATAGTAACATTGGACGAACCAGATGCATTGTTTTAAAGTGTTACAGCACATGTGCAGTCCCCTGGGCCTTCAGGTCACAGTTGATAAAACACAATTTGTAACAAGATGACTTTACACACCGGTTAGCACGGTGGCGCAGAGGTTAGTGCTTGTGCTTCACAGCTAGAAGGTCCCGGGTTTGTTTCCCTCCTGGAAGGGGTCTTTCTGTGTTGAGTTTGCATGTTCTCCCCGTGTCTGCATAGGTTTCTTCTACCACTAAAAACATAGGCCAGGATGAAAGAGTGTGAATGTGGGACAACGGATGGCTTGTTTACATGCATGCGTCCCATGTGTGTTCATTAACAAGCACTGTCCTGACTAAATAAATAAATAAAAGAACTCTGGCCTGATTTCATTTCTTTGAGCAAATTGAGGACAATCGATAGAAATGTGCTTCAATCTAACTCATTAACAAGTGTTACATGCCTCACATATCATGTTCCTGACCATAGAAACAAAACAAATCCATCAGATCCAAGTAAATGCAACTGAAAATGTTAATATATGTTCATTTGCTTTATAGAAAATGTGCAGCATGAGGACACAGCAAAGTAAAATGGACTAAAGGCACCACTGCTTGTGCACACATTTAATCCACTGAGATCCACTGCACAATCCATTGATTAGCGTCCAAACAACAAGAAATCCAAGTTTTTAATCTTGTATAAATTAAAGACCTCACTGTTCAGCAGGCTTACCCACTAATCTTTTAAGTTAAAGAGGACTACCTTCCTAGGGAGACAATTCAGTCAGAGAACAGACTTACAGTCTAGCTCCAGTCAGCGTCATATAAACAACACAAAAAGCTACTTTAATGAATGGTAACCTATTCAGACTCTAATGCCAAAAATGGTTGCCAATGGTTGCCAATGGTTGCCAAGATGCCATAATACAAGAACAACAGGTAGGTTATGCTTAGCTTTGTCACTGTATAGCCATGTTCAGACAGTAAGCAGAGCAGAGTTCCCCTGGTCACACAAACATTAACAAATATGGTTCTAAATCCCTTTGACGGCAGTGACATCATCTAAAATAATGAGGTGGAACTCACAAGGGATGTGCACCTTGTTTGCAGATGGTTGCTTGGGTTAGCATAAGTGTTAATATAAGGCATTAAACTCATTGAAAGAAAGACACTTATTATTACAGTATTTGTCACACTGGAAAAACACGCTTGCTTCTAACCCCTTGCCAAGGTGCTATTTCTGTGCACCCAGACCAAGAGCCTGCGGATTATATTCATTGGTAAATTCAATTTCCATGTGAAAATAACATGGTTAAAAAAATATGTAACAACAAAATCATTTTATTACATGTATAATGTGTATTATAGCATGCTGTGCAGTAGTGTGAGGAGTGAAATGAAAGTGTAAGTGAAAGTAAATCAAACTGTTTTGTGGTTGTGTTCCTTCTGTATCTCTTTCTGTTTATCACAATTATGCCAGCAGAACTTACTCTAAATCTGGTTTGGAAGATGAATGTGAATTTATTTATTTTGTGAATGTTATATAACAGTGAATTCATGGGCTGTCTCAAATGATCAGTTACATTAAAATCTCACACAGGTGGAAGGAATTGAACTTCAGAGTGTATATTTACCTAAGTCAAGGATGGAAGCTATTTACTTCCGAAGCTGGGGCAGTGGTCCACCTCCCTTCATTTGTGCCATGCTCACCCGATCTGCCTCATTCCAGACTGCTGACGCTTCCCACAGTGGCTGCTACACAAGGAGGAGGGCGGCCTGCCATTTGTTAGCAGCTTCTCTGTTATACAGCTGCAGGAACTCTGTGGTCGCCACAGATGGAAAATGAGTAGAAGCATGAAGTAACTGTTCTCACCACTGTAAAGCCTGTAGCTGTCGGCCGTCGGGTTCCCTACAGCCACATGAGAATGTTTTTAATATTTGCATTACTTTTCCAGTTTATAGTATTTTTTATGCATACTTTGGCAGAGAGTAAAGGGGAATATACATGTTGAAACAGTGGGCTGTGAAAAATAACAATAATAATAAATATAGCTGCAAGTACGATACTGGCCCTCACTGACCGCCCTTCCCCGAGCAAGGGGGCGCTAACGTGCCCTTTGTCTCTCTCATTCTTATCTACTGCCTTTATGTTTTATGTTTTTTATTTTTATTTTTTCAGGGGCCTTAGTTTTGGGACTTTGCAATGCAACATTATTATAATGAGTTATTCTTCTTGTAGAAGGTGTCCTCTCTGTACCTCTTTTTGACGACATTGAGCACTTCACGCTCAGCTTTAGTTGACCTTATGGAGAAAGGTTTGTATGAATTTGTATCACTCATGTGCAAACTGAGGCATATATCAGTATGTTAAAATATCACCGTCAGAGCCCTGGGTCACTGACGGCTCTCAGTCGCCTGGCACACTCCTGTCCAATTATTTTATTCATCTTTCATCTTTCTAATACATGTGTATGTGCGTGAGTGTATGTTTGAGGGGAGGCGAGTGCTTCACACTCGCTTGCGCGCTTAGCTCTGTGTGCTGTTATACGATTATAAGAGCCCCTTCGCCAGTCATGACCGCGCTCAGGCCTAATAATAAATTGGTTTCATGTGGTGCTTTTCTGGACACTCAAATACACTTTACATTGCATTATTCATTCACATATTGTAGTGACAGCAGCCCTGTGTTAGACTGATGAAAACAAGGCAGCCAATCTGCACCATTGACTCCACCGACCACCTCCAACCACTCACTCACACACTAGACTCATGCACACGCAGTGGATGAAGAGTCTTGCTCAAGGACACAACGACAGTCTGCACCTACAGGAGCCGGTATTCGAACCACCAACATTCTGGTTAAGACGAATAAGATGACCCAGTTTACTATTTGTCGAGCGCTTTCACATGACACAAGTCACCCAAAGGCCTTCACACAAGGAAAGGAGATTTTCACTCATTCTTCACAACAGACTCTCTGAACACAACCAACCACTGACACACACACACACACACACACACACACACACACACACACACACACACACACACACACACACACACACACACACACACACACACACACACACACACACACACACACACACACACACACACACACTGGCTTCCAGGCCTTATCCTGCTTAGCTTCCAAGATCTGACAGGATCCGGCATTCATAAAACCACAAAACTGACCGTGATCTTCAAACCTCTGAGTACACTAGTAATGTATAGCTAAGAATCAGGCCCAAGTAGCTCAAGTGAGTTAAATCTGTACATTTGCATCAATGTGATGCCATATCATTCTGTGTAGGAGAAAGGAGAGACTCAAGAAATCACAGGCCAAAGATTAAAATTTCTAAATGTAAAAATAGCCTTGAGTAAATCTATTGCAGTATAATAGCAGTTTTTATTATTTTTGCCTGTCTCTCATTGCATTCTGAGACAACAGACTATAGAATAGTGTAAACATATTCTCTGTTGAAAATATATAGTCTAGAGTCTATAGCTCAGATTCATATTTTTTTATGAAATGTGTTTCTTCATATAACAGAACAGAAACTAAATATAAAAGTAACTGAAGACCAAAACTAGGACTGAATCTCCAGATATCAAAACAAAATGAGCAGAAGCCTCCAATGTATTAATGAACTACTATGTTACAATATTTGCTTACCCTTCCCCTTACACACCTGTTGCACTCTGTTGCATTGCACCTTGTTTTTTGTTGTGTTTTTTGTTGTTCATGAAATGTATCTAATTGCAAGTCAACTCTCAACTGGAAACTAACTGTACCGACGTGTATAAATAAAGTTACCTTGAACTTTCCTTTGTAGTCTGTTCATTACTATTCATGTGGTGTCCCTTCTGGGGAGTGGCTAGTTTCTGATACCTGGCCACTGGCTGCTCAAAACCCGAAACCTTATCAATGTCTGAGCTCCCTGTGAACCCACAGACCTTCTGTTTGCCCGGAATAGTCCCTCGCCCTTCCCCCACTGTCATGAAGGTCCAGCAAGGACTGGATATTAGCTCTAGAATCTTGGGATGGACGCTCCCATTCACGCATTTGGCGGCACGGTGACGCAGCGGTTAGCGCTCGTGCCTATTAGCAAGAAGGTCCCGGGTTCGATTTCCCACCTGGACGGGGTCTTTCTGTGTGGAGTTTGCATGTTCTCCCCATGTCTGCGTAGGTTTCCTCTGGGTACTCTGGTTTCCCCTACCACTAAAAACATGCACAATAGGCCTGTATGAATGATGTGAATGAATGGTGGTGGCTTACCACCACCGAGAATGTAAAATTGTCCCATGTAAAGCGCTTTGTGACCATGTCAGTGAAAGGTGCTATACAAATAAAGTTCTTTCCGGGGTCAATCTTATCCTGTCCGTCCAAGGGAGTTGGATCTCTCCTTCAATGTGATTCTTATTGAGGTTTCTCTTTCCTCCCACTGCGTTTTTGAGTTTATCCTTGCCATGAAGGAGGGTCTAAGGACAAAACAGGGTAACCATCTCTCTCAACTACCCATCAGCTACTGGCTATTCATTGGGACATTATTACGTTTGCTTTGATTTCTGTCATTACTTGTTTCCAAACTAATATCGGTACAGCCCTGAGAGTCAACTTCTGTTGTGACATTGTACAAAAACAGTTCCTTTGTTTATTTGGGAGAAGGTTTATATAAAGTCACGCATTACATTTGATTAACTAATACAAACCTATGGCTATGATTAGGACTATGACTGTGTAACTGAAGCAAAAGACATGGTCAAATTACACAAAGATATTTATGACAGCTACATGGAGAATAACAGAAACTCATGAGCTCTGGGTATTTCCGTCTTCATCGCGCAGCTGCGCTCACATACTGCTCTGATTTATGTAGGTCGAGCTCAAAACGTTAGTGGAAAGAATACTGGTGAGGTCAACCAAATTCTTCTGTGTATAATATATTAACCCAGCAGTGACACCTTTTGGTTTTATATAATTAAAGGGGATCCCAAAACATCTTTCATTACACATTACTTCCTCATTATCTTTTAATTGTCCTTGTATCAATATCTTTACTTGAAAAACAAACTACCTTTGAATAAATTGAGGGACATGGCAAAACACAAAGAAGTCTAATTTCTCTTTCAAATAAACAAAGAAGATGAGTCAAAACTTAGCCACACTTACCTTGTTAGACACAGTGTTGCAGGCATAGATAAATAAAATGACCCATTCCACTGTACTCATCAAGAATCGTTTGGAACAAATAGGGGAAAAATTGGTCCATCTTCACACAAAGGCTGCCTCTGCTCTTGTACATCAGCGTAGTTGATATGTAGATGGGTCATCTGGCTTCCCTGCGGGAAGTCTGTAAAATAAATGAGCTAAAATCAATAGTGCTAATAAGCTTGCAGCAGAACAAAAGGGGTCAGTAGCCTATATACTATATCCAGATTGAGAGTGCATAAACGTTGAGATTCATCGGAATATCTGCCGGAAAACATGCCACTTGTTTTACAGAAGCTAATATTAATCTTTTAAGTCCTTAAAGTAAAATCTAGCAAAAAAGTAAGTCATATTAAAAGCTTTTTCTGAAACTTCCCTTCCTTTCCTGCTCTTGGTACTTCACATTATTACATGATGTGGCTTTTAATTTAAAGCTCCACTGCGAAACATTCTAATGTCACAGATCATAAACAAAAAGGCTAGCAATATAAACCCTGCTCTATTCAAAACTAAGCATCGGGAAGAAGACATAACGTATTTAAACCACATGTTTGAACAAGCAAAGAAGCAACATCCTCATGGATACGAGCTGGTGATGTCGCGCTCCCATCAAAGTGATATTTTATTTTAGGGTGATATGTTTTGCCTTAAATTCTATGAATGGTTGGTTGCAGGTTCATCAGTCAAATGACACTTATCCTTATCATAAATAGTTTACAGGTGAAACTCCGAAAATTAGAATGTCATTTAAAAGTTCATTTATTTCTGTAATTCAACTTAAAATGTGAAACTTATAATATAGACTCATTACATGCAAAGTGACATAATATTATGTCAAGCCTTTATTTGTTATAATTTTGATGATTATGGCTTACAGTTCATTTTTAACATATTCAAATTTTATGAGATTTTTAATTTGGGTTTTTACAAGCTGAGCCATAATCATCAAAATTATAACAAATAAAGGCTTTACAAATCTCACTTTGCATGTAATGAGTCTATATTAGTTTCTCAGTATAAGTTGAATAACAGAAATTAACGCACTTTTTAACGATATTCTAATTTTCAGAGTTTCACCTGTAATATGTGAGATGTTGCCCTTTGCTTTTGTGGAAACAGGTTTGCATATCTTAAAAACTGAAAATAATAATGATAAACCTGTGCTTCAGAGGCGACTTGTCTTTGTAGACACTTTGCAGAACAGGGCAGGAATTTAAGTAATTCTGAGTTGTGTGGATAGGAAAAGTGGGTCTGCATTATTCTTCGTGGTTGTAATATTCTGCAATATTCACATTTGGTCTAACTGTAGATTATGTTGTATAGCTGCAACTGCAAGCGCGCGCATCCTGTTTTTAATTGTGTATTGACATGACCACAGGGAATGACCTAATTTCTTCAGTGACAGGCTTTTAGTCAAATGTCCAGCTTAAACACTGGAGCCCGACACAATAGAATCAGAATCAGAATCGGTTTTATTGCCATGGTTTGAGAACAGGTTCACAAACTAGGAATTTTTCTCGGTGCAAACGTGCGACATAGAACATTTAACACAGTTAAGATAAAAAATAAGCTAAAAAACTTTAAAACTATAATGCTATAGGGGCATGCGTGAAAAATATTAAATAAATAAGATAAAATAAAGTGACATATGACATATAGACAACAATTTGACATTGAACAACAGCGGGATTGTAATAACAGATGTAGGCATATAAAGTTGCACGATCTCTTACTGCAACAATAGACACTGAGTTTAGTTTATTCGACAATATCAAGTCAAGTAAGCTACACGTTTTAAATCTCATTGTGCCTGCCTATTGCTCTTACCTTAATCACCACTTCAACATTATTTTTGCTCACTTGATGTTCCTACTTTAAGAGATCAGTAACGCCCTCTAGTGGTCAGAAATAACACATTGTCATGTTCCACAGGACATTTATTCTTCACACTGCATGTACTTTGTAATACATCAAAGATCAACATCAGAATATATGGCTCTGATTTCAAGGTACATGGGCAACTCAAAATACCCTTTTTGTACAAATGACTGAAAGTGCAGAAATAAACTGTAATTCAAGTTACCGCAACACACAACAAGAGTTTCAGTAAAAATGGTTAGTTATACATTCAAAAACCTTAAAGATTTGTGGGGGATGCAAGTCCCCCAAAATGTCCCCTTCAGCAGCAGCAATAGCAGCGGCACACAGTATAACATAAATATTTGGCACATAAAAACTCAATGTCAATCACGCATAATATTACATTTAATTATTATATAAAATACTTCACAAGAAACAACCTTTAGTGAATATAAATTCTGAGTCCTTAGCATTTTCACTCAGTCAGTTTTACAAATAATAGCTTAGTTTGGAAAGATTTCTATTTTGAGAGTAGTTATATAGAAGTGTGATATGATGAATGCCAATATGCAGCACATGTTGTTAGAACAAAGCATGACATTGTGTGGAACATGTCATCACAGAAATGTCATTAAAATCTAAATATGTTAAACTCAAAAAGCAATTACTCATTTGCTTCTTAAAAGGGTTGTGCTGGCCTGTTCAAACCACCTTGACAAACAAAACACTTGTATATAGATATAAACTTAATAAGGTATTTAGTAATACTATGTTCATTATAATGTTTTGTGTATATTAATATATTGATATATAGATTGAGCATTATTATATGAGCAATACATATTTATACATTTCTATAAATATAGGATGGAAAACTGTATAACAGTTTCCCAGCCGAATATAACGCAATAACTAGTCTATGATTGTGTATTTTCATTCAAACAAATACAAGTAAATGCTTTCACACATGGCCCACAAGGAAAACCAATGTGAAACTCTAGTGAATTGTGAATTGAAGCCTCCCATGCACAGAGAGGGTTCAATACAGGTCAAGAATGGTTTTCAAACAGGCCAGTGGGAGCTGAACTTCAGCATGCAGGCTGCTGGAGAACCACAATCTCTGATGGGCGAATGGAACATGATGGAAAGAAAAAGAGATAGCTTACAAGAAAAATGTAAATTACTTTGCTTTTTTTTGTCTGAACACTTAAACACCAGTTTTTACCTAAACACGTTTTAGTTTTGTATAGGGCATAATGCTTTGAATCTACATCATGAACTTACAATCTTAAATATTTGAACATTATTTTAACCTTTCACCCTCTACACACAGACTTTATGTATAGTTTCACTGATTTCACACTAGTGTTCTCTCTTGGCGGGGACACTTGATGTTTCACTGATTACAGTATGGACAGAAAACAAAGAAGAAACAATTCCTTCATTTTGTGGAATCTGTAGTGACCTCAGTCTGTGGTGGGGCGCACACATGCGTTTGAGATGTGAGCTAGTGAGCATATCCTGGGAAAACGTCAGCTATGTATGCTTGTCAGAGAGACAAAAACACATGAAGCTTGGATGCCTCAGGCTTGTCTGGCAAGCTGCCCTGACTCCTTGGTAACTCCACTGTTATCTTCCACAGATGTACCAAACCACCAATCAGAACCACCGACCCAAAAAATTAAACAAACACTAAACACTTCACATGTAAAAAGCCTGGACTGAAAGATATGCAGGCAATGTCCACCATCACAGATGGCTAATTCACAAGTCAACAATAAACAATAAACTTTCATAAAGCTGACCCAATGTAAGGAGTGATTTCATTCTTAAAATACAAGCGGCATGCATTTGCTGCAAAAATGCCAAGTCTTCTATAAACATAACTCCACGTTTGTGTATGCTAATTCCGACATGGGAACTAAAAGGTACATGACATACACAATTTGAAAGTAAAGCTAATTGTATAAAGCCATCCTTTATAACAAGTTGGCATTGCAATAACTTACAATCCAGTACAAATAATGTTTACTCTTTCACATTGCACATTATCGAGCCTTTAACACGGCTATGCTGTGCTCATCATTGCCACAGACCATGCTTTTGTGCCTACACAACAAAATATAATTTCAGCTTCCAATGTTACGGGGTATCTCATCACTGAGGGTTGTTCTATGGAACAAAAACACTTTGTACTCAAAATGTACAGCAATAAGATACATAATTTGACTATGTCAAACCATAAGCAAGGAGCCAACTGCCACACACAGTAGTAGCATGTATACTCATAAAGGACCATAACTAAGTCAAAGTAAAGCTTCAGAGAGCTGCCAAAGTGCATCACTATGAAGCTTCATCTAAAGGCCGGTGAGATCTACAATAGCCTTGATGAAGATAGTGTCGTCACGGATATATGAATTCTTGGCATCAAGTTTGGAGAGAGGGCAGAAGAGTGGACATCCACTGGCAATGTTCATCTCACTAACGGGCCTCTGGAAGGAAGAAGAAGTGACATCAGGACGAAAAGCATCTATAATGTGCTCTCTGTTGCTCTGATCCAGCAGCATCAGTGTCACCTGTAAGTAGAAGAAAATACAGATACAAATATATATATATAAAATATATGTGGTGTTGTTACAAATGTTATAGCTTTGTACCTTCTGGTTGAAAGGCCATTTTAGAAGAGCATCGCTTAATCCCCTCATCACAACAAAAAACAGGGACAAGTGGCTGCCGCGTCCTGTCCCATCTCCATTTAGATAGATCCGTAGGCACATCTTATAGCCATACTTACTAGTGTAGAAGGCTTGGAAAGAGTGCAAAGATGTCAACTGTGTGCATTTATTACATTGAAGATGGATTCTAAAACAAGTGGTATAATATATACAATTACCAGGTGAGAACATGGCTGGAGCTCTACCAGCAATAGCATCTTGTCGTTTTTTTGCAAAATCTGAAATTCTCCAGATAAAAACACCATCAAATGTAGTGGCAGACATCTCCCTCAGTCGGCCCTCCATCTCTGCCACAGTAAGATCCTTCAGGCCCACAGTACGCTCCAGCTGTCGCACCTGTGATCATTCAAATTTGATACATTTGCTATTTTGTTTTGTACAGAAGAAAAGTTTTAATCAAGTTAAATCCAAACCTTATTACTAAGTGCTTCAATCTTATCTTGATCCAATTTATGTTGTCGATTACTCGCTTCCAACGTTGTTGCAAACCTCTCAACCTCTCTGTTCAGGACGCAGACCACATTTTCAAATGTACCAGACTTGACTTCCAGTTCAGTGCACCTGCGCCCCAGTTCGGCCACTTTGGTCTTCTCATTGTGGAGCTGGAGTTCCAGCGCTGCCCCGACTGAGCTGGGCAGTGGTGTAAAAGAAGTGGACACAGACAGTGTGGGAGCCAGAGTTGGTGGAGGTGGTAGAGGTGCAGAGACAGGTGGCCCAGGGGGGCCTGCAGTGGACAGTGAGGAGGAGGCAGTTGCTCCCTGCACGGGAGGAACAGAGGTGGTACTGAGCTGGAACACTCGGGCTTCAAGCTCCTTCAGGGACTGCTGAAGCTCCAAAAGTTTATGACCAGCTACCTCCAGTCCCTGAGGCTGTAGGCCCTCCATGCTTACTTTCATACCCATAATGTAGTGAAGAAGGAGATTAAGATGCTCATAGGCATAGGCACGCTCATGGTCATGAATCTTTTCTTTCTCTACCTGAAAGACAACCACAACATTTGAAGTAAAATCATATCTGTATTAATGAAAGGTAAGAACAGATAAAGAAGCTTCAGGAGGTATCTGTCAACTTACAGACATATCACATCCTACCACATGAAATCGACAAGGGGTACGGAATTTGCTGCAAAATTTAATGTGGTCAACATACTAAAATAAAACACAAAGGCAGTAGTTAATTTCAGAAATTCATTGATACATTTATACATTAAAAGTCTCATCTGTTCATTGAAAATGAGATGTACCTTCTCTCGGGGTATTTTCTTTTTGGCACAACCTTCACAAATCATTGGATACTTGGGACAAATCTCATCATGGGCCTAAAAAACAAAAACGGTTTCAGTAATGGTTAAAGAACATTGACAAAGCAGCAGCCTGGAGGAAAATGCCCCAAAGAACATTAAAATAAATATTTTCTAACCTTAATATTTTTAAAGTGAAATGGTTCCTTGCAGTACTTGCAATTAAGTGTCCTCTCTGGGCATTCCCGCTCATTATGCCGCTCCTGTTCATTGAAGCGTATTCGTTCTTTACAGGAGGGGCAGGGGATGACCATATACTCACACTTCCCTTCATGGGTCTGCTGGGAAAAATATTTTATATCTTGTCCCTCACACTGTGCATGAGGTACATCAATTAAAACAAGTAATTACTTCATATTCTTTAATACTGCCTTTCCAGATGCAGTTTTCATTAACACAAACAGCTGAAAGGCTTTCAACTTCTCTCCGAACAGCGTTGTCTGGAAAAGCCTAAAAAATGGATAAGAGTACATTAGGTACAATGTAAAATACTAGCCTGGCAAGCAAGCCTGACTTGCTCCATGTATGAATAGATGGGATACATGGCGACAGTCTGGGATTAAGCCGTTTGAACAGGACTAGAGCTCAGCCAAACTAAGCTGGACAAATCACAGTGCTGGAGGCGGGAGTTTGCGAAGCGTCACATTCAGCTGACCCTGGATCAGCAGCAGTCCCTTTGTCAACACATTGACCAGAGACAACACGTGTCCTTGTGTTCATTGGTCAGCTGCTACATATGCATCCTAGAAGCCTTTGGATGCATATTTCACATCATGCCGTGAGAGATTTGCCAGCTCGTTCACTCTAAGATTATTCTAGCCTAACTAGCCAAGCCCACTTCCTTTCTGCACGAAATAAAGTGGGTCTGGACACACACGGATGACAGGTTTCTGATTGGCGGCTGTGGCATAGCCGAATCAATCACAGCACTTGCACAGAATTCACAAAAGAACACAGAGCCAGCAACAGCAGAAATATACTGGCCCTCTCTGCAGTTGCTCGCTGATAAGCTCCTTCACAGCGAGTTGCATCGATGCAGAGACGCTTTGAAGCACAGCAAAAAAGCTGCCTCTATTATTTATTATTTATTATTATTATCATTTTTGAGGAGAGAACGCACATTGAGGTTGCGGTGACATGCTGTGATACAGAACCACGTCACAATTCGGATCTGCTGGATTAAGACGCAGCGCCACAGAGGGAAACACAGGGTTTTTACACTTCTGCAATGACACAGACGGGTCTCTGACCTGTGATAGACAGGGGGACAACTGTAAACTTTGTTGGGATGGACGAAAGGAGCAACAGAAAAAGAGAAAGCATCAACAGAACTCCTGCATCAGTCTGAGCAGGTAAACTCCTGTCTGTCGCCAATTAACTATTAACCTGCAACAAAAAGCCGCGTTTGCCTCTTCCAACACTGATATACAGGTATGCGTCTTATTTTATTTATGATAAATGATGGGTCAATCACAGCTTTAAAGTATTAAAGGTTTGAGAAAAGCCTTTGAAGTGTTGTGATTCGGCACGCTCCAGTGTGTGTTGACGCACCACATAGACGCGCTGCGTTCTGGTCTTTAGTGTTTTAACAGAGAGCAGCCCCCAGCCAATATAATTGTCACATTTTCTGTTTGCTGATGCTGTTTAATTCACTGACCATCTGTGCGTGTTAGGCCCGCCCTTTAAAATGGCCCCAACTGCTGCATGTCCAGACTACTTCTCTGTGTAAAATAGACAGAGAGTAGCCTGGCAATGTGGGGTGGTGGTGTTTACCGAGGCGTGCACAGAGTGAGCTGCTTCTCTTTTATAAGCTTTAACACAAGCAGGAGTGTTTTAAGTGTTATTTCCGCTAATATCACCATTATAATTTAGCGCGATAAGTGAGTATGCAAACAAGGAGAAAATTAGGCAGTGCGGCTGTTTTATAAGATAAAGAAAGACAGATAAAGGTTTCAAACTGCCGCATTTGGAGTTTCTTGCCTCTTTACTGCAGCGCTCGTCTCTGTCCTTAAGTTTACAGCGATCCCTGTGTCAGTCACAGTCCCAGCCCGATGTTTTATCTGCAGAAATTACCTGTGCAGTAGCCTATAGGACAGGTTTGCAGACTGGGGTGCAGTGTGGAGCATCACCATGCACCCACATGTGCTCTAACGCTCTCTCAGACAATAATACCCAGCCACAACATCAACGTGTTGGTCTTTAATTAGGCAGTTACTGCTGCTAATCTGGGACTAGGATTATTGTCGGGGCTAGATTCGGGATCTGGGACAAAAGCCAAGATTTCGGGACAGTCCCAGTCACCCTTATATGCACGTGTACACTGTGTACACCTACTGTTAGAGTGTCAAGATCTCTAGAAGGCCACAACCTGCTTGACTTTTTGAAATGGCTGTCAAATGAATACTCACACATCCTTGTTTAAGAATTGATGTAGACTCTTCAAATATATCTTCTTTGATGCATGCATTGCATTTCTGTGGTCCATTACTGCAACACAACAGTTATTCAGCAGTATAAGTACACCAGGGTACTTGACAAAGGGGGTCATTTACTAAGTGTTTTAATATGTACAAACACGGTAGAGTGCACTAAAGTGGAGCAAAAATCAAGTGTAGTTGATATTTGCGTTTCTAAAAAACAGCAAAGGCCGCAGTGCAAACTTAGCGCATGGGTCCTGATGGATATGCAAACCAAGGCAATTTTCGTCCCTAGACGTCTCCAAAGTGCGAGCCAGTACACGCATATTCCTGCTGGATCGATATTCTCTGCTTTCGAGGAGTCTATGATAAAAAACTTTCAGTGGCGCTCATCACTGTTTCCTGCTAGTTTAAGTCCCAGATATGCCCGGTGCCTGTGCGCTCTGTACGCGCAGCAGCTGACATGTGCTCCTCGAACCAGCGCATGGATACCGATGAGCGCGTGGAGGTCTTTTTGTTTGTTTTTATTTTCCCTGCAATATATAGGCTATTTCTTTAAAGCCAAGAGGATTCATTTGCTATAATAATAATAATAATAATAATAATAATAATATTTTTTTAAATTAAAGTGATAATTATTGATTGTGGACATCTGTCATTTATCCATCATAACTTTGTAAATGTTCCCTCAAAGTCGCAGGTCAGGAATAAGAGCTGCAGCAGTTTTACACAGACTGTGCTCGCGCAGTAAACTCGTTTGCTTGTCACATTTGCAGCACTAATAATACTGTAATAGCTGTGTGTTATTGTTCTACTGTTATGTACCTTCTAGGCTACAAGGGGACACTCAGAGTCGAGAGGGACAGACTATATAGAGAAGCAAGGCTTAACCTCTTACCCCCCCTTAAACCGAGAACATTTTCTTCAGTTCGGCTTTACCCAAATCTAAAAGCTCAGTGCCTCAATTGAAAACGTAGACCTACAAAACTGATCAAAGATTTTTCCTCACGTTGCTGTGGCGTTGGCGTCACGCTTTTGTCATATTTTTTATGCTTTTTTGACGCTTTTTGCGTTTTTGTTGCTTTTTGGTTATTTTTCAACATTTTGTGTCGCCTTTTTGAAGAGTTTTTTGTAACTTTTGTGTTGCGTTTTTGTCACGTTTTGTTATTATCACTTTTGCTGCTTTTATTATGCTTTTCTGTTACGTTTTCATCCTCATTTATGTGTTGTTCTTCGTTTCTATTTTGATGCTTTTTTCAGGAAGCTTTTAGATTTGGTTAATGCCTAACAGGTGAAAATGTGCTCGGTTAAGGTGGGGGTTTCTAATAGTAAATCAGGTGTAACACGCCCACTTGCTAATTTTAGGTACTCCTCGAAATGTGGCACCTGGCTTAGTAAATGACCCCCAAAGTGTATTAATGGAGAATTCCTCACCTGACAGTCCTGTTGAAGCAGTAGGAGCAGAAGCGGTGTCCACACTGGGCCTGAACAGGTCGTCTGAGGATGTTGTGGCAGCAGTTGCACAGGTGTTTGTCCTCTAGCTTGTTGCCCAGAATCTTTTTGGGGAACCCAGGTTTATTGCTCTCCATAGATGAAGGAGGGGACGGCTCTTGTGTGGCCATTGTGTCTGTTTACACGTCACACCTAGACGACAGGGAACAACTCTTATTATAAACTTCTGCAGAGACAGTGACGTATAAAAGAAAAGAGTTAAAAGTTTATTTTAAGACCTTTAATGTAGGAAACAAAAATAACATAATTATTAGTATGATATGTGGGTTGTTTATAGAGCAATTATAACAACAGACGTAGTCATTTATTTTAGTGGTTCGACTAAACGTAATTTTATATGCACAATGGAGTCTTGCCTATAACAACAAGTCATCTTATAGCATCCTAGTAGCTGCATTCTAGGCCACAACTGAATGGGCCTGCACCTTTTGTTTACACTTGCATTTACATTGATGCCTCCTTGTAGTTGATTTGGCACCGACAGCTAATCGCGAGCAGTCTCTTCTCCTGTCCAGACAGCGCTCAGTGCGCCTGGCCACTAGGAGAAACGCTGACAAATGACACGCTCATTGTCTGTGCGCTGCCTGCTTCTCCCTGCCGCTGTTGCTAAGCTATCCGTATCCAGCAGTCAGAGGCGATAACCAGCTCTCCACCACGCCCCTTTCAAACCCGAACCCAGCTGCATGCAAAATACTCAATGCAGGGACAGAAATTAAATCTCCATCGGCGGGATTTGCACTTACCAGCCTTTATTCTAAATTGTCATCCTATGCACAGTCTGTACAACCACTTCCCCACCCGAAGTGACGCTCGCGCAGGATGCCGATATTAAATCTGGTTTTGCAGCAAATGTGATGTATTTTCTTCAGCATTAGCCACATAATACAGCTGTGGTCTCACAACGCGTCGACTGTTATTGTCAAATATCGCCATTGCACTTTCAGACTGGCTCTTACGTCATGCACTGGTTCAGCACTGGTTGAGAGGCAGACAAGGTGTGGAGCCGGGCATGCCATTGGTTCAAAATACAAGAGTGGGCGGAGGGTTTGTGGCAAAACAAAACAAGCCTCTATGGAGAAAATATATTAATAGCCTTTTCATTTTTTTTCTTCTTATTTCTTTTTGTGAAACTGCATACCACAACATACTATTTTGAAATGGTCTTGGAAATAAGCTTGAATGCGAAGCAGTCCAAGAACTGAGGTCCTTTAGCTCTTTCTTATATGTATTTAGTATATGCTTACATACTATTGGCATGACATGTTTTCTTAACAAATTGCTGTTTTTGGCTGGTAATTTATGGGTTGATTACAAAGCTGACTTTTAAAATATTGTCTTCATCATTAAAACAAATGTTCTGACATGGCTCAATCAGAGACCCATGCATTTGAAAGCAAGATGAGTCACTGATGCACTCAAAATTTAATAATTTATATAATTATATATATATATATATATATATAAATATAATTATATATACACACACAAACAAAGCATTAATACTTCAACTGTACATTAAATGCTCACACAATGTTAAAATGACAACTCACAAATTAAAGCACACTTTACATTTCTTAAAACTAAACCTTTTTTCTAGTAAACTTAAGAAACCAAGAGAGGGAGAAATATATATATATTGCACAATTACAACGCAATGTACTTTGAACAGCTGTAATCCTAATCATGTCTAGACAGACACTGAAAATCTTTAACAGTAGTTTGGACTCCACACAGGGAAGTATCATGTCTCATCCAGCAGCTTCTGAAGGTTTCTTTGAATCTTAAAAAACACAATAAATAAAATATCAGTGACGTGCACAAGTTGTTAATGACATTCAATAGGAAGCCACTACCATTCAACCACACTGATCAAATTTTAGCAAGGTAACAATGAGCAGTAAGAGCTTTCATATCATGTGAACCCCTAATGAATCATTATTCACTCATTTATATAGAAACAATAAAACAATCATTGTTTAATATGTCTGCACATGGCACAAGTGCGCCGCACTCAGCCATGCTGAGTAATTTGAAAATAATTGTCTTCATGCAAAATAGCACCTGGCTGTTGCGCAGATAACCTACGTCAAGGAAAAACAAGGGACCAACCATGTCCATCACCAACGCTGGAGATACAAACCTTTTCTAACTTGTACAAATTGGTAGAAAGCTCGTTGTGTATCTCAGCACTCTGCTCTGGTCTGTGGCTTACAGTATGTCTGCAATAAGAAAGATGAACATCAATTTAATATTATATTTATAAAAGAATGATCTGCTATAGATTGGTAGATTGGTATTTTCAACTTACGGACTATGTTCTCCCATTGACAACAAAGAGTTCAAGCGATGCTCTAAAGCCACCATCTTCAATGCCATGTAACAGGAAGAGATTACAAGAATACTTACTCTGTTTGGAAACATGAGAGCAGTTACAAAGAGCACTCACTTGTGAAATCTAGATTACGCACGATTAAAAGGTACTCACAAAAATAAATAGATGACGAGAATGACATTTAATGACACGTGTTGAGAGGGTTTGGAGTTATAGGACACTGCCCGAGTTGTGCGGGTTGATCCTGAGTAGATGAAGCAAATAGGCAACACATTTTTTATTTTTCCATTTTTCAGCTGTTCGTAGAGGACTGGAACAAACTGAACTGCAGTGGACTTCTTAGCTAATCATAATTAAATATAATGTATATATTTTTACTACTATATTTGTATTTAGTAATAATTACTTATTTTTGTATGCGTTACAGTTATTCAGTTTTTGAATACATGCACTTTTTCTTACTATCCTCACTTTATGTATTACAAGCTGCCATGACAATTGAGTTTGTCCACTGCGAGATCAATAAAGTTTCATCTTGTCTCAAAATCCACTAACGATGAACCTGATCAGTCTATCTCATTAAGTGACTCTAAACTTCTTAATTCTTTGTGTCATCAACCGTTGTTGCTGTACGTCCGTTTAAAAATAAATATACCAATCTTAGGCGTAGCTCCATGTTTTTGGCTTGGAGTCTGGAGGTGAACATCTGCATGAACTGAGACCTCACCATTCTTCACTGCACTTAAGAAAGACTCTTGTAGAACAGGGAATTCTGAGAAGTAAAGCAGAGTACATTTAATGAACATTCTATATTTGCATTGAGAGAAAATTTCATCTGGCTAGATGCCAACCATCTACAATAGAGACTCTATCAGCAATGGAGACACCTGATACCATTCACCATAGATAAATAGGAACAATATAACTTGTATTTGTGCAATAGTAATAATAGAAACACACCGGTCATTTTGTCAGAGTCAGGTGTCTGTGATCCCGAGCTGCTGCTCTCCATCATTCCCTGTTGCACAACCCCATCCAGTTCAAATAAGTCTCCAGAAAAATCCTGACACAAAAACATAGGTACGGACACAATACTGAATGCACACAGGATGCTTTGTATGATGGCATGTTGTGCAAGAAAACATCTCTTTAAAAGACAGAGGAAGAACCCCAGACTCACCAGAGGAAGAGAGCTCACTCTGAAGCTGTTTTCAGAAGAGGAAATAACTGGGCTGTTACACACGTTGTCCACCTGCAGAGATGAACAAAAGTGAGCCACAAACCTGTATTAACCTGTATGAATAAAAGTAGCTAGTATTGGTATTCACCTCCAGATGGTTGCATATGGACTTCAGAAGCTTAAATGTTGTGTTACGAGACAAGAAGGACACAAAGACGTGCTATAAAAGAAAAGCACATGTTAGTGATTGTATTATGACACGTGTGAATTAAAACTGATGTGAATATAGAAGCAAAGTGTTCTGACCTGTTCATTTGCAGCTTCTATAACAAGGGCATTGGGCACCAGCAAAGCAGTCTTTGTTTTTTTAAGAAACGTGACAGACATCACAGGTATAGAAATCTGTGATGGATTTTAAATTGTTTGTAAACTTCATGGATATTTTACATAGATATATTGGATATTGACAATAATTGAACAAACCTTAGTATCTCGGCCAAAAACTTTAGAATGAAAACAGACCCAGTTGTCTGAGACAAACATTTTTCCTTGGAATAAAATATCTCTTTGTAGAGCACATGTGTAACCTATGAGCAAAAACACGTCAAATATGGACATAAAGTTTCAACATCAATTTATTTGAACACATAAAACTTACTTTGCCTAAGTAGCTCATCTTTGCTTACTTCTTTAAATAACTTATGATACTGTGCGTTGGCCTTTGAAAGCTGAAGGCAAAACATAACTTTGTCAAAACTAAAAATACCTGTTATGAGGTCACTGAACACTGTTTGTGTATTACTTGGTTGGGTTGTGGTTTCTTTCGTTCAAACTTTGTTTCATAGTCCACTGTACGGATCATGGGAGAAAGCTGCTCCACTGGTTTCAATCTAAATAGGAAAGTCAGTGTTAAGTATTAGTAGCATAGTAACTCATAGTCTATAAAGAGACAAGGTGCTTATATGTGCAAACTCAACCATGTAAGGTTGATTCATGTTTAATAGACCATTCCAGAGCATATACTTTATTTGTTTGTATGTTGCTTTATTTGTCATTATACATGAACTGTACAACGAAATTTGTCCTCTGCATTTAACCCATCCCTCAATGCCACTGGACGACCCGTAGGGAGCACTTGACAAACAAATCAAGAACATGTCAAATAAGGCATGTAAACAAAGCTTAACCATGAACATAGCCATTTGCAAACACAAGATATGCAGGTACTTCAAGACAAGGATTCTGTGTGTGGAATACCAGAAACTTAGTTACACTATAACTACATGTTATTATGTCACAGTGGACAAATAATACAAATTAATTACAAATACTGTACCTCATTCCTGGTGTTTTGTTCCTGCTCTCGTTTAACGGCCGTGGAAGAGTGTCCAACATAAGCTGGAGGTCTGCAGGGGACTTTCCTCTCCTCCGTTGTCTCCTCTCACCTCCATTCTCCGCCTGATACCTACAGGTGCTTAAACAACATTGATAATAGCTACAACATGTCTATAAACATTGCAAACCTGTTGTGTGTTACAAACTAAGAAGGTATTTGGCAACAGTTACAGCTTAACCTGTAAAAAAAAAAGATTAACAAATGGGATTGGCTCTTCTCTTTGATATGAAACATTTGCAAAGCAGATATAATCAGCCGTTTATCTCATTTAATTCATTAGTGAGTACATTCATCTCTTGAGACTAGGTCACTATAAAAGTACTCTTTACATTGTATAATTTATGTCCTGACTTCACAACTTGCTGAACAGAGCCCTCTTCCCTGAGTTGTACACCTACGTGGGCCGCCGGTTCCCTCGGGAGTCCTTGGTGGAAAATTGCTCCGGACAGGATAACGGGGTCACCGGTCGGTCCGGCTGCTCGGCCATTAGAAGTGGAACCATGGTTTACATTTTACACGTGTTGCGTGCATCTATGCGTCCGTTGTTATTGTGCTGCATACAATGGAGAAGAAGTTTCAGGAAAAAAGTCTGATCGTTCGATGACCAAAGACACAGACAGAGGAGGAGCCGGGAAAGGGGGAGGGAGCAGGGGAAAGAGTAGGAGCAGTAGAGAAGGGAGCGGGAAGGAGGGACCATGGGAGTGTTGTTTAGTTCTTATTTAACAGATATGTAATTTCAAAATAAAAGTACAAAGGAAATAAGTATACACGTGTAAACCAGGGGGGAGACAAAATCAAAGAAAAAACCTAAAAAATTTACATTTTGAAGACAACAAAATAGTACAGGAAAAATACATATAGGTTTTATTTATGGCAGACAAGCTGAAAATGAGCCGTTTCGGTTAACATTCACAAACTGTTCTTTTTTATTTATTTATTGGTTTAGCAAGGGCCACAAGTTCTTTTTTCTCTCCCCAGTAACACTGTGTCCCCGTTTCTTTCAAAATTATGTTAAAACATCGATTTTAAACGCTCAAAATAATCAATATCTGTGTCACTTTCAGTCATGTACACAGTTTGGGATACGAGCTGGGTAGTCCTGACCTTTAACCTGGACCAGCATGCTTTGCGCTCGGTGAAATGCTGAATCCGCTTATTAAATGTCATATAATTTCTGTACGTATTAACGATGAAGTTGAAATGTTGCACACTGCAAAAGGGTGATGAGGTACAGTGTGAATTATTTCAGAAAATCTGGTATAACAGTTCAGTTACAGTGGCCAACTTGATTCCTCCATGAAAAAACTCAAATTATTTGTCCATTTATAAACCTATAAAGCCAAGATTTACTTTGATGTTATATTAAATGTTCCCAACATATATTAACATAAAAACGTGGTTGCCATCCCCTAACATTCTGGAACCACAAAAGTTAAAATTTTCGATTTTCGCTCTAGACCAGGGATGCCCAAAGTGCGGCCCGGGGACCAAATGCGTCCCTCAGACCATTTTTTGGTGGCCCTCAGGCTTCTTGTTGAATTGGCACACATCTCAAGGAATAGTACTTTTTACTCCACTCTTCATTCCACACAATTAAAACCTCAGAAACTATACCATTTTATTGTGTGACAAAGCTGGCATCATGGTTCCAAACCTACATAAAGGTGGGGGCACAGTTTAAACTTCTCTTAAATGCACCTGGGTGAATGTTTCACTGCACTGACCTTAGCCCATCCACGCCGTATACACTCGATATGCTCGATATAACTCGACTAGACGCATTTATAGATAAATACAATATTTTAAATGAACATGGCTTTCGCAAAAGCAGATCTCCCGCTTTCGCGTTAATGGAACTCATAGAGGAAATCACTAATAATATCGACAAGGAAAAGTATTCAATAGGTATTTTCATTGATCTTAAGAAGGCTTTCGACACTATGGATCACAATATACTCCTGAACAAACTACAAAAATATGGGATAAGAGGTATTGCTTTCAACTGGATTGAATCCTACTTAACAAACCGTAAACAGTATGTTCAAATGGGGCAGTGCAGATCCATGTGTGATACCCTGGTGTGTGGTGTCCCCCAGGGATCGTTGCTGGGACCTAAACTATTTTTATTATATCAATGATTTGTACTTGGTTTCCAAAAACTTAAACTGGTCCTTTTTGCAGATGATACAACAATCATACTCTCAGGTGCAGACGTACAGCAAATGGTGATCGAGATTACAGAAGAAATGGATAAATTGAAAGATTGGTTCTGCGTAAACAAACTGTCTCTAAACATTACGAAAACCAAAGCAATGTTCTTTGGAAATCGTGTAATAAATGTACAATTACCAGTTAAAATTGGCAACAAAACTATTGAAAGACATTTCTTGGTGTAACACTCGATCATAAAATCAGCTGCAAACCCCACATCATAAAAATTAAAACTAAAGTTGCAAAGATTTCAGCCATAATGAATACATTTAAATATATCATTGATAACAAAGCTCTATATACTATATACTGTTCACTTATCCTTCCCCATTTAACATATTGTGTAGAGATCTGGGGAAATGCGTATAAAAGTAATCTTGACCCATTGCTTAAAGTTCAGAAAAAGGCAATAAGAATAATTCATTTAGCTGGATACCGTGAACACACAAATCCTTTATTTTTAAATCAAAAATAGTGAAATTTGAGGACCTTACTGAATTTAAGATGGCTCAAATCATGTTCAAAGCCTCACAAAAGTCGCTTCCTGAAAGTATACAAAATATGTTCTGCAAACGAGAAGTCAAATACAAATTGAGAGATAAGATGAGCTTCGATAAACAGTACTCAAGAACAACCATGAAAAGCATGTGCCCCACGAGACGTGGTGTTGAAATATGGAATAATCTAGATCAAAACATCAAACTTTGCAATAACCTGGTACATTTTAAAAAGTTTACAAAGAGTTTATATTTTTTAGATATGAGTTGTAGCACATTCTTTTGTTGTTGTTTCTTTACTTTGCTGTTGTTTTTTATATTGTTCTTCATTATTTGTTGTTACTTTGCCCTGTGTTCCTTTGTTTATTTATTTGCTACCCTGCAAATGTTAAATGTAATGTTATTGTTTTTATTTTTGGGGTGGGCGCTTATAAGCCTTTGGCTTCGGCCCACTCCCTTTGAGCAGGTTAACTGCTCAAACAAATAAATAAACTAAACTAAACTAAACTAAACTATATGCGGCCCTCGATGAAAAAAGTTTGGACACCCCTGCTCTAGACTATGCCAGAGTTGAAATCCGAGTTACCTAATGTAACAATGGTTCTATGACTATGATCAATCAATCAATCAATCAATCAATCAATCAATCAATCAATCAATCAATCAATCAATCAATCAATCAAATTTTATTATGCCCCGCATATATATATAACATGAGAGCAGCGTGTCCCGGGCGCTGCTCTCATGTTTTCGCTGCTCGGACTCGGGGCTGCATCGCCACACACTCATTTAAACTCTCTTCTTATTGTCTCTAGCAGGGCAGTAGTTTGGCGAATAGACGAGAGTAAAGCCATACAGGTACACGTGGCCTTTTTATGTCAAAGAGGAGTTGAATCCACACGGTTCTCATGAGCACAGTTACTTACAGTAACTCTGGTTCTCTGAATGTGCACAGTCTAAAACAAATTGGGCTACTCACGGGCTAATTCTCAGTGGTAAGACAGAAATAACCGTCAAGTGCAGGTTTAAGTTAGTTTTAAATCAGCGGTTCTCAAACTGTGGGTCAGGAACCAGAGGTGAGAGAATGTGACCATTTACCATTTACCATTTTAAAAAGAGGGGAAAATAGACTAATAGTATAGTCCTAAACCCCAGTCTGACAGTGGCTAAGTTGTTAGTGGTTCTCACACAATGGGGCAGGGCCTGAATTGAGGTCATTATGTTCCCCTTCTACCCTGCACTACTGCACAGTGGAACTGTTTTTGACCGTAAACGGGTTCGCTCTTCGTCGAATAGCCATGGGAAGCGAACTGTAGGGCCCCCGTGTGGATTTTTGCTTAGGGCCCCAGAAGGGCCAGCACCGGCTCTGATTAAAAGAACTTTAAAATCGATCCTGAAACACACGGGGAGCCAATGCAGCGACTCTAAAACCGGTGTAATGTGGTCCCGCCTCCTGATCATCGTCAGGACACGAGCTGCGGAATTTTGTAAAAGTTGTAAACATGAGATACTCTTTTGCATGCATTAGCGTCTCCGTGTTGGCCTGAGAATGGGGCGGACTCTGGCTATGTTCTTTAGATGGTAAAAAACCTATCTTTGTGATATTCTTAATGTGTGGAATAAAAGTCAAAAATCACGCCCAGGTTCTTCACCTGTGAGGAAGGATTAAAAGACAATGACTGTAGTTTGGGTAAAAGTCTCTCTCTGGGCCTCAGGACCGATGACTAAAACTTCAGTTTTGTCCTGGTTAAGCTGGATATATTGCATGGTTACACATTGCATTCCGATGTTGGATGTTGCTGATGCATATAATCTCTCGGATCCGCTTCCCACCCTGAGAAGATCAAACGATCTAACCGCATTTACTCATAATAAACTGTGTAATATAAAACTTTTAATACGTTATTTTTTTCTTTTCATTGTAGAACAAGTTTTCATCTTCTCTTGCACCTGTAAAAATTGCAGATAGGCCTATGGAACAGAAAGGGGATGGGCCAAAACAACAGTCTATGACTTCAACCCACTCCTTTAAAATGTGTTGTATTGTTATGCATTACATGCATTTTTATGAAGTTGTTTAAAATAAAATAAACAAACAACAACAAATTCAATGGTTTTGGTAATGTAATGTGCTTATTTATTTATTCCGTAATTTTCGGACTATTGAGCTCACCTAAAAGCCGCACCAGCTAAATGTATACGCCGGATGTGTCCACGTTGACCGTGCGCGGTTGGACTTAATTGAGTTTTCAAATAACTGACTTACAGTGATTCACGTGAATCCTAAAAAGCATTTGACGGAAAAGAAAATAACATAAACATTATGTGCTCATTGTAAGTGAAGATATATTCCAGCAGGGGGCAGCAGTTGTTAGCTGAAGCCAGCGGACTATAGCTAGCTATGCAACAAAATGAGATGAAAATGGCTGTTCCTGCGTGGAAACGTTTACATTAACAACTTTTTATGTAAAATAATAATTAAAAAATGTTCATATTAGTGCGACCTTTTTATTTCAGGTTTTCTGGTAGGTTTTAGGAATGCAATGTAACCATGCATGGATGCGGTTCAATCAGCAGTGAAAACCTAAGAAATGGTAAGTAAAGGCGCATAACCACTGGGTCACATACGTATTTTTTTTTTTTTTTACATAAAAAGTCACATTTTCGGTGTGTTTTAAAAACAAATCAATAGCCTGGCTTTATTGCACCCTTCAAGATACCCACAGCACTTTATTACGTTAGCCTATATGGGCACTTTAGTACTTCGGCCTATATCGGGGGCGACAGTGGTGCAGATAGTGATCGGAGGACCGGCGGTTCGAGTCCCGCAGGTGCACACTGTCACTGTGTCCTTGGGCAAGACACTTCACCCCCTTGCCTCCAGTGTCTGCATAAACTGGTGTATGAATGAGAGTGTGAATGGGTGAGTGGTTCCTTGATGTAAAGCGCTTTGAGTGCCTAAAGCAGGTAGAAAGGCGCTATATAAATGTGACCATTTACCATTTATATAGTAGGCCTACTGCCCATCAGACTGGGGGGCACGGTAGCGCAGCGGTTAGCGCTCGGTCTTCACAGCTAGAAAGTGCCGAGTTGGATTGATATTGGCATTAGATTTGCAGTCCGTGTCATGCATTAAAACTGTAATCCATGGCTCCTCGTTGTTTAATCCTTACTTATAAAGTTAAAGACAAGGGACAAGTACTATTGGCACTATTGGCTGATGAGATTGAGGTGAGCCAGATGTTCATGTTATTAATTATACAATTACCTAGTATATTTCTTGTCTTTACACAATTTGTCAGGTGGCGCAACTGATATTATCAGGTGGTGCAACCAGGACAAAGATCAATTTAAACAAATAAAACATAGGTTTAAGTAAATTGATTAATAACTATGATGAGAAATTGGTGCTGTATTGAATCCAATCATTTACAAATAAAATGTCTGTCTTAAATTGAAAATAGTAAATATTAGACCATTAGAATGCAATCATCATAAATTATTGCACATACAAAGAATATTGTGTGTTGCTAACTGCAGACACACTGAGATATACTTGGCAAAGATTTGACTTTTTTTTACTTTGCTATTTGACATGTTCCTGATGGTAAGGGACAGACAAACCTTTCTGTGCATATCTCGACGTTATTACTTATGTGCAACAAATATCTACACTGGAGAATTTAGATATTACTTCAAATTGGTCTAAACATTTACAGCTGTAGTTAAAAGGCAGTTTGTATGACACTAAATAGTCTATTGCTTCAGTTATTCAAGATTTGTATGAGCATTTTAGTGTAATTTCTTTCAATAGCAGAATGTCTGTCAGACATTCTAGCACAGAAAGAAAAAAGGAAAAGGCATCGAAATACACTACCGTTCAAAAGTTTGGGGTCACCCAGACAGTTTTTTATTTTCCATGTAATCTCTTATGGAATACCCTTCATTTTACAGAACAAGAATAGACTGCCAAATTTCAGAAGAAAGTTCCCTTTTTTTGGGGGCCATTTTGAGGATAAATCAAATTCACAAATGCCGATGCTCCAGAAACTCAACTAGCTTAAAGGAAGGCCAGTTTTACAGCTTCTCTAAGCAGCACAATAGTTTTCTGCTGTGCAAACATAATTGCAGGCATGGTTTTCTAATCATCAATGAGCCTTTAACACAATTAGCTAACATAATGTACCATGAAAACACTGGACTCGAGTGATGGGTGCTGGAAATGCACCTCTGTATGCCTATGTAGGTACTCCATTAAAAATCACCATCTAGAATAGTCAAAAAACGCATTAACAATGTCTAGACTGTATTTCTAATTAATTTAATGTTATCCTCATTGAAAAAACAGTTGTTTTCTGTCAAAAATAAGGACATTTTAAGTGATCCTAAACTTTTGAGCAGCAGTGTATATAATTTGAGCATGCATGTATGCGTGAAATAGGGGGCAGAGACAGAGCAAAAATACTGCTTGTGATGGAGAAGATTGAGGTCCTGTTAAGTGCTCTGCTTGAAAGCATGTCTGGCCTCATTAGCTGTCAGTTGTAACAATACTGAACTGGCAGTGAAGACAGGTTGGAGTCTAGTGGTCATAAATCACTCCTCGACAGCTGCCTGACAAGCTGGGAACCAGTGCAGGCACCTTTACTGCTTCCACACATCACAGCAATCTGCTCACACAACAAGTGCACACCGGTAAAACATCATCTCTGTTAAAATAATACAACAATGAGTTTGAGTCATCTGTGCAATTCCTTTCATGTCAGCGGTGCCTGCATATTTGTAAATGGACACTGTTCTTGTGTATCCATTAGGTGGATAAGCGGTGGAGAACGAGTTGTGTGGGATGGTGGGGGCTAAAGAGCAGGTCGTGCAGGTCATTAATCATGGCCTGTGACATGCTGAGCAGGAGGCCAGGGCTCCCTCTGCATACAGCTGCTGGGCCACACTCAGAGCACAGCCAAAACGCTGACCCTGATCGCTCCAACTCCCTGCGCCTGTGGCTCTCATCTGTCCCACTACCTCACACTTTCTGTCAGTCATGTGAACTGTCAGACTCTCCTCGTGCTCCTACAGCAGGAGCACACCTCAGGCTGACCGCTCTACCTCTTCATCACACCTACTTTTCACTTTGCATTTAATCGAAAAAGAAATGTCAATAATAATAAATAATAATAATAATCATTGAAAGACAAATATACCAAGAAAGTGGGTATTTTTTGCAAAACATTTAGTCGTTTGTTTATGAACATGAAAATTGTGTTTTCCGCTTTCATATAGAAGGAACACATACACTGCCATATCTATAGTGATGTCAAGCCTTGCAGCTGCTTGCATAATCATAAAAGCCAGTCAGGCTTTAAGGCAGGGAACACTGTTTCATCATTCACAGCTAGTAAATCACTGAGTCCAGGCACTAGACATATGTTGAAAGCCGATATCTTATCAGTCTATTTAAGGAACATCTGGACTTCTTGAAGATTTTGGCAGAGCTTGATCTGGATGTTTTAACAAAGAGTGCTAATTTTATAGAAAGTGTTGACACTTAAAAAGCGATCTTGTAAGCCAAAAGTCTGATTTCTTATTTAAATGACATACATTTTCAGTTCTCTGCTTGAAAATGTAGTTCCCACATGCTCACCCCAAATAAAACACACACTTCCTGTCTGTTCTGAGTCAGTGGCAGAGATCAGGTCTGCTGCAAAGACTAAACAACAGCTTTTGAGTGGAGTTGCGCTCGCTCATTAATCATCTTGACAGGCTGAAAAACAACATTTCCTCCTTAATGACTGTATTTGAGTAATCATGTCTGCCTATTTCCATGCAACCATCTCTTTTTCTTACTATACATGTGCTTGCATTTCAGAAACTCTTGCACTCGTTTAGACTGTATAAACTTGAGTTTAGAAAGTATTCACACCCTCTTTTTTCCTATGTTATCATGTTGAGTTTATGAGTAGTATCGTGCAAAAGTAAACTATGGTATACGCTGGGTCCTGGTGGAGCAAGAATAGGACTAATCACTGGGCACTGAGTGACGTAAAACAATTTTTAAATGTAACCCTTCTTTTCCATTCTTAAAAAAGCTTCACTTTTCTTTACAAGAGGCTGTACCTTACCTTTATGTAATGTGGGGAATGAAAGAGAGGGAAATGCCCTCAGTTTGTTGTGTGTCTGAATCTGAAGTATCACTATGAAATCAGAGTTTAAAAATAAAAATAGAAATTGTTAAAGCCTGAACACTTTCTGCACTCACTGTATAAACGTGCAGAGCATTTGAGAGTGTGGTAAGAATCCAGATGCAGAAGGCTAGTATCATCTCAAAGTGTGGCTTCAGACCGGTCCGCTAACACCCGCTGGCCTCCGGGTCTCCTCGCTGCTTCCTGCCAAAGCACGTTTTTCCATCAAGCACCAGGTCTGTGATGCATAAGAGCTGACAAGTGAGCTCGCAGCCCTTAAAGTATGAGAAAATGAAAAGCAGCTGGGCTACGGCGCATTTGTACAGAAACCATAATTGCATTTGCCCTTTTGTACACAGCTGAATTCCCCCTTGAACACACAGACAAGAACCACAATGGAGGAGAGAGTAAGGCAATACAAGCTCTACATTTAGAAATGAAAATACCTGGTTGATTTATTGCCAGATATGGGTCATTTGAGCACTGCCGTACATCATATTTTATGTATACTCTGGTTTGACAGGGCTTTTGTGGAGACAAAACTGTATTTTCATCATCCCTCCTCCATCGGTGGGTGGATTTAAGCGACGGATCTACAGCGGTCTAGAAACATCAGTATGGCCTGGCCGACATCTGTGTCCTCTTTATTTTTGGACCACTTGAAAAGCTCTCATGGTTGGATGATCGATGAGGTGATAAAGTTGGAAAGGAGACAAAATGAAAGCACGTTCTGGGAATTATGAGGTGATCTGACTCACAGGCAATTCAGCGTGAAGGCAGAGGCACAACTTTAATGCATATAAATCCATTTAGAAAACAAATCGACAATAAATCTGGTGAGAAGGATCACCTACCTTTACTTTTGCAGCAGGTTTTATCTAATCGAGAACTCTGGCTGACAAGACAGGCTTTAAGACTTAAGCAAACCAGACACACTTTTGGACTTTTTAAAGGCACTATATCTGATTTAGTGCAGGCTGTAGTAAATTTACATTTGTGGAAAAAACACTGTGGATCTAATTGTAAAGCCTTTGTATAAATGTCATAAACGTGCAGGCTAGTTTTCTGAATTTATGTGACATGGACCCTGGAAGTTGCGAAATCCTGCAAATGGGTTTGAACCTCAACTAACATTTTAATTTAGTGGTTTCCTTTTTCATTGTTTGTAATAAAAAGAAAATCAGGTATAGGGCCTTTAAGGATGAAAATGATGGTTCCAAGTTCCAGTTCCAACTGTGCAAGAAAAGTGCTCAAGAATTGTAATGTGATGTAATGTAAGTTGTTTGCTTATCGGATTTGGCAAATGTGTAGATTGTTTCTATTACTATTCAGAACAATTTTGTAGTGTTTTTTTACACTTACACTTACTGTCAGTTACAGACCCATTGTTGTACGGGATAAGGCCTAAATGAAAACAGTTGTAAATAAATACATTGGTAAAATACTGTATATAACAGCAATTTTGTAAATTACAGTAGAACGAAGGATCTGGAGATTCCCAGGTTCCCACGGCACTACACTGCTGTCACTCGCTGCTCCTGACAGTTACCCTAATGCCACTCTCGCATTATAGTCTATCCACTAAGTAAGTGTAAAATAAATAGCCTACAGCAAGTGGAGATTGAACAGGTGTGTGTGTATTTGTGTGTGAAAACAAAAGACTGTATACAAACAAGAGTCAACAGCAGTGACATCTTGACCTCCGTGATTTTGCTTCAGGTGAATGATATAGGGACGAGTCTGTGGGTATTTTGCAGTGAACATGTGCTTCAGCAAAGCAGGAGATAAGACTGAAAATAGTACACTGTTGTCAGTAACTGGCTTTGAACAATCGCATGTCCTAGTCCTCATTGGAAACATCTTGGAAATACAAATCTCATACTTAAGGTGACAAGCTGAAGTGTTTCGAAGGTGATGTTATAAATGCTGCATAATTGTGTTTATTGGCATATTTTGTTATTCTTTGACAGAAATACATCGATTAACTAAGTATTTATAGCAGGTTATTTGATTTTGCAATTCAAACATTGTATTTTGCTGTTTGTATGAACTGTTTTGAGAAATGCACATGAACTTGAAAATGTCAGTTGTGATCTGAGAAATGTGCCAAAGCGAGGAGGACAGACTGTAAGTTCATCCCTGCTGATGCAGCGCCGTACTGTACACTCCAGTTACTAGCTTGGCTGCTGTGGCCCTGAAGGTCCCTGAAAGAGACATGAGAGACCAGTGTGGGTCATCCATACTTTGCCAAGAGTGTCAGAGTGTCATGTTGCTCGGAAATGGCATATTACTGCTGCCAATCACGCGCAGCGGGGGTAACCAGAGTGACAGTGAGGCCACCATCTTGATCACATACAGCTCTTTGGCTCTGATGCTTATCTGCATCTGATTTACATCCTGAAAGGTTACAGTTTGAGTTACAGTTTGAGCAACTGGGTTTAAATGCATTCTATTACTCCAAAAGAAACAGGATTTAATTGACGGCACGGGTGTTTCAGCTTTTACCCTCAAATCATAAGACATGCGGCAGATCAATGTCATCTGGTTCTATTACAGCATAGAAACACTCAAGTTCAACGTTCCTATAGTTGTGACCAAGAGCCAACCAGCTGCAAAACTAAAACACTTGTTTTAATGAGCTGTAACATTTTCTGGACTTGAGGCAAATGCATGTCTGATACGTAATACAGTACAATCAATACAAAAACAAAAGAGAGGAACAAAGAAAAAACAGGTGAGGAAAATTCAAATAAATTTATTAAACAAAATAAGCCCCCCGTGTTTGTCCAAATTAAAATGTACAAAAAAACAACAAAATCATATCACATCTCAGTTGTATTGTCTTCTTGTAAAATACTAAAATTAGGGCGCTGATAAAGAAGTGATTAAATAAACATCAGAAAACACAGTAACTGGCTTCCCACAGATTTGTAACATCTGCACAAAGTAAACATGAGTGCCTTATCGTCTATCTGTCTGTAGAAATAAACTTGAAAATTAGCTGTTGCAAATAAAATATTGCAAAACACTGTTGTATTAGCATCAATAGCCTATTGGTGCTGTAGCTGTACATGCATGTCTCACAGAAGAAGTGGACTGATAGCACATAACCAAACCTCCATCACTTTTACAGGAATAAATCAATTGTTCACTTGTATGAACCTTTAATATCCAGGCTGGTATAATACCATCAAATTGCCCAAGAGGCAGTCACATTGACGAAATGTGCTGACACCCTGGAACAATGTGTCCAATGTTGCCTTTACAAAGAAAAGGAGGTTGATCAATTTTCTCTCAGCTAAGTATATTTTCAAGAATGGGCATCACTGATATCCTAGGGCTGAAGTCGATCCAAGTCTCTGTCCATAAAGAGCATAGGGTGGGTAGTACGGCCCTGTACTAGGCAGTGAATGGAGAGAGAGAGTTGGAGGTCCAGGGGGCAAATGGACTTTACTGTAGGGGTGGTACCGGGACAGACCTAGGGTTGGGGGCGCCCTCAGAGACAGTGAGCTGGCCATGGAGCCCGGGCTGCTCTGGTGCGGGAGGTGTAGGTGACAGGGGGCTTGTCCGGAGGAGGAAACAGAGAGGAGTTTACTGTCCACCCCCACAGGAAGAGCTGTGTGTGTGCGTAAATGAGACAAGAGTTCATCTGACGAGGCAAAGCGTTTGTCACACGGTCCACTAGCAGAAACCCAGTTACACGCATGAGGCAGGGGGTCATTGGGAAGCATAAAGCTGTAGGAGTACAGGGGGTGTGACAGAGAGGATGTGGTTGACAGAGAGCTCGGGTGGAGGGAGTGCAGTGGGTGCGAGGGGTACACCAGTGGAAAACTAGACTTTAAAGTTGATGATGGATCGTGGATGCAGGAGTTGCAGTTGCTCCCACCAAGATGAGACATTCCTGGGTAGCTGAGGCAGTAAGGGTCCCTGCATAAGCCTTGCATGAAGGAGGGAGGGGAGGCTCCAGTGAGAGGGGTAGAATTGAGGTGTTTGCCTGGGACAACCATGCTGAGGTTGGATTTGGGGTCCAGACCAGTAACAAACTGGCTTGAATAGCCCGCATAGGCCCCCACAACAGATCCATGATACCCCATGTTGGAGCCAGGCAGAGGAAAGATGGGTTGGCTGCTCTTGTACGGAGAATTGGCTCTGGTATGTCCAGGCCCGAGAGTTGTCTGAGAAGCCTCTACTTTAACTCCCTCTGGGTTGGAAGAACCCTCAGTGCTGCTGTTGCTGCTGTTGGCACTGGCACGGACTTGACTCGAGTTTGCAACGTGTGGAATATCCGCACTGGTTTTACCTCCTTCACTCTGCTTTTTAGAGAGACTATTGCTGCTCGTGCTGGTGGGGCTGCCCTGCTCAGATGCACAGTCTCCGCTCTGGCTGTGGGGGTGCAGAGGCTGCTGTGCACTGGGAGACTGACTGCTTTTGTGTATGTGTCCTGGAGGTGTGCTGCTGGGGGACTGAGGGTGAGTAGGATGTGATGGCTGGCTGCTGGAGGAGTTAACGTTAGCACTAGAATTTGTGCTAGGGACTCGGAAACCCACTTTGTCTGAGCTACCATTACATACACTGCTGTTGTCCCTGCGGCAGTCCCCACTGCCTTTGTTGTAGGGCTTGAAGCTGGACTTGTCCTCCAGCGATGGCCGGGACTCACTCAACTTCAGGTTGGAGATGGATGCGCGGCTGTTGGACTCCTTGTCCCCCTGGCCACAGGAGGAGCCTAGCTTAGATGATGGAGCATCTGATTTTCCAATCTGAGAACATGTCTGGGCCAGAAGGGCTAATGGACTCTTCTTTGCATCCAGCTACAAAACATATAAATTCAGATCAGTTTAAGGACCCCACAGTGATATTTGCACATTCATACAACAAATAAATAAATCACAAACACATCTTAAAAGTATTTTACTTATTATGGGCTCTGTGACATACTTTGTATTTAGGCTATTTATAACACATTTATGTATTTTATAAACTAATTATCCTAACTACTAGCTACCAATCATGCTACTACATCCAGGTATTATTAGGTATAGCCTTCTAGCCTTAAATTATAAAACCGCAAAATACCTCGATGCTTACGGGCGCAGACGTCAGAGGTTGTAAATACTCCGGGTGTAGCAAGTGTCCAGTGTGCGCCGTCAACATTTTGAGAACTCGAATAGGAACACGTTTCGCTTGACGAGCTGGATCCGAGGGGGACAACAAAAAAGCTATACCTCTCGGATGAGAGTTTTTTCCAACAGGGCTCTCGGGACTGTCGCTGCGCTCATATATCCGATCCGCAACTGTCACGGGAAGGAAATCTTTCATTTGAGTAAGTCCGCACTCTTTGTGACATGCGACTGTTCAAATTAGTCAAAAGCAAATGTACAACTTCTGCATTTCACCGGACAGGCTTTTAAAATCCCTGTAAAATTAATAAAACAAAAGTCGGTGTCCTTGCGTGTCCTGTGAGACTGAGTACAGCTCTTTTAGTCCGAATCTATTTGGTTAGAAGCATTTTTAATCCCTGTTGGAGCAAACATCCCAAATAGTTCCACGGTGTGAGGACTTGGCTGCTCATCTGCGATGTTGATCAAAGGAAGAAAAAAAAGAAAAACACAAAGTGCACTTTATAGTCCACGCGCTCTCACCAAATCCCCTTGGCTCTGTTCTCTCCGGAGTCTGCGGCTCACTGATCACAACAGAAGATCTTCAAAGCGGTGCAGCCGCCGCGCGCTGCGTCACCAATGATGTGGGCGGGGTTTACATCCAAGGGGTGTGGTCATGTTGATGAGATCAAGTAGTGAGAAAACATCCGCGTGTGTTTTAGGTACAGAGCCGTCGCAATGGGGTAGGCAAGGTAGGCAGCTGCCTAGAGCCCCCAGCTGAACGGGGCCCCCGATGTCTGTGGCATTATGGGACGTAAAGTTATTTCCTTCTGACACTTCCTGTCACTGTAGCTTCTGCAGAGAGAAGCTTTTCAGCTTTGAAACTGATAAAGTCTTACCTCGGATCATCCATGAGCCAAGAAAGACTGACAGGAGTGGCACTTATATCAATAGAGCGCAACATTAGGAGGTTATAGAACATGGAAGATTTGGTCACTGCTTTTGTGCGAGTTACAGTCCGCAAGCATTGCTAAACCTCTTAATTTTGGATGGTTATTCCTTGACAAAAAAATCCTTGTTGTACAATGTTCTTAAAATAGTTTGTGTTGTACACCATTTTAATACCTTTCTTTTAATTCAACAAATTGTATAGTTCAAGAAAAAAACACTACTCTGCATATAAGAGAAGACAGTTCTAAAGAATGATAATAATATGAATAAGTGGCCACTTTGTGTAGCGTACTACAGAGTAATTCATGATTCTTAAAATGCACCAGAATACAAGGAATCCCATCTGAATTTAAAACAATTTCCCGCGGGAGGATTTGGGGCCTCACTTCGCTGTTTTGCCTAGGGCCCCCAAATATCTTGAAACAGCCCTGTTTAGGTATATGTATAATACTGTATGTACTACCGTACACATTATTGCTAATAAAGGACAAGCTGAATTCCGACCCCTGTCAGTAAAAAAAAAGAGGCTTTCCATGCATAATCTGAATATTCTTAATCTTCATGATTTATGCACGAGCCAATGTCAAAGCTAAGCCATATTTGACAACAGTCATAAACCTATGGTTTAGCCCAGTGGTTGCCAACCTTTTTTTCTTGCAGCCTCCCGTACGTAGTCGAGCCAGTTCAACATCACGCCCTGACAAATGCATCAAAACATACAGTACAAATAATTACATATAGCATTTATTTCAGACAAATAAACTCAAATTAGAGTATTTTCTGTACCTGTATTTCTATAAAGTCATATCTGATGATTGTTTTACCATTTCATTTGCACAAATAATTATTGCCATAGTCAGTGAACAGGTTCACATACTGTTGTCTTCAGTGCAAATGTGCATCATGAAACATAAAACAAAACTTGGTAGATAAATAGAAAAACTGAAAACTATAAAACTGTAAAAGCATGCATGAAATATATTAAATAATTTAAACACAGAAGAACAGCGTGAATAGATCTACAGAAGTACAGATGCAATAAGTATTAGCAGGAGATATGAATAGAATGTTTGTTTATTTGGTAGGGACAGTGCAAGTTAATGAACAAGCCACACCGGATTGTAGCCTTGGGCTAATTTCCATCCGTCGTCCCCCATGCGCACTCTCAAACACACTCTCATTCATCCTGGCCTATTGTACATGTTTTTAGTGGTAGGGGAAACCGGAGTACCTGGAGGAAACCTACGCAGACACGGGGAGAACATGCAAACTCCACACAGAAAGGCCCCGGCCTTGGTGGGAATCGAACCCGGGACCTTCTAGCTGTGAAGCACGAGCGCTAACCGCTGTACTACCGTGCCGCCCGTGTGGACATAGAGCAGTGCAAATGGCTGGAACAGGTTATAATGTGTCCATGAGTCGGATACAGCGTGATTGGGTGCTTTTTTTAGTGTTCATGAGTCTGATGGTGGAGGGGGAAAAACTGTTCTTGTAGCGGGACTCCCGCCTGCGGGGAGGGGGGTTGAATAGTTTGTATCCAGGGTGAGAAGGGTCAGCTGTGATCCGACCTACGTGGGCCCTGGAGACACAGGTCCTGGAGAGATGGGAGCCTACAACCTTTTCAGCAGCACGCACAACACGCGGCAGTTGTGCCAGCGTAACACACGGTGATGGACTCAATGATGGCCGTGTAGAACTGCGAACTGCGCCAACATCTTGGTCGGCAGCTTAAGTTTCCTCAGCTGCCGCAGGAAGAACATCCTCTGCTTTGCCTCCTTGATGGGGAAGCCGACCAGACCCTCTCACTAGACAAAGCCCCCCCTGCAATCCAATATACCCCTCCAGGTTGGAACCAATGGTTTTGCCAATGCAAGAGCTGCAGGCTAAAAGTATATTTGGAGATGTTGACGACTTCTTTAACATTATGTCCATAACATTACTTTTGTAAAGTATAATTATGCCACGCTAAAGACTTTTTTCCTTTATTAATTCATGCCATTTTTACCGTTAAAGAAAAATGTGATAAAGACACAAGCCCAAATTAATGACTCTATAAATCTGGAATGTTAATAGCTTTATTGTATTACCGCCTGCTGACTGACTTCGCAATGAGCTAATTTTGTTAACCTAATTATACCATGAATTGGTTAAAGTACTT
Source organism: Neogobius melanostomus (assembly GCA_007210695.1). Taxonomy (NCBI): domain Eukaryota; kingdom Metazoa; phylum Chordata; class Actinopteri; order Gobiiformes; family Gobiidae; genus Neogobius; species Neogobius melanostomus. The sequence continues at coordinate 1,286,577 of VHKM01000393.1, forward strand.
AAAAATTATGCTTGACAAGAACCATTAGAAGCAGCCCAAAATAGTATGAGTCTGAAGGGCTTTGGTTGCTCCTCTGCTGCCTTGATGGAGAGTGAAATAATTCATAATCCTGTAACCTGAGGGCAAAAGACTGCATAATGTACATGAAGGGATCTATACTGTGTATATCGTGCAGAACTTCCTGTCATCTTCAAAAGCACTACTTACAATATTGGCGGGTAAATGAACAACATGAGATTGTTTGATGTTGTTCATTCACAAGTGAGTCTCTATTTAAAAGTATAAAGGTTAATTGTAATATTTCACCTTGGCCTCAGTAATATGTGTATGGCACATTTCATATTATTGTACAGCGTTTATTGCAGGTGTTGTTTAGGCTCTGCTCATACTGTAAGTCTGAGTAAACGATGGTTTTCCTATTCAAAAGTGCTCCAGCATCGAGGTTGGTAATTCCCAAGCTGTGACTGAGCATTTGCTTGTTGAAAAATTTAAAGTTACACAACATAAAGCGATAACACGTGTCACAACAATTCATGCATGCGTAATTGTGTCTCTTTTTTTTTCTTTTTTACTATGTGGTTTAAAACAACATTCCAATTGTTTTCTCAGTTGCTGGATTAAAGGATTATCCACCTACATCTTTCTAATTTAACATCTTCTGTAAAAGACATTCAAATTCAGACAAGCGTCAATCGCTTCAGGGTCCAATTTAAACACAATTTACACATACCAAAACTTAAACTTTGCTTATTTATTCAATCTGACCACCTGGCAAATCAATTCTCGCTCTATCATTTTCAGTCAATCATTATGCTGCACACACACATTGATAGGCACAGATGCATTTTCCATGTCCTGTGGGTGGAACGATACCAAGAGATCAGGCTGCCAGAGGATGCCAGGCTCCAATCAGATTGTGCAGTGCTGTTCTGTGAAATTTCAGCTGACATCAAAGATGTTTTTCACACTCCCCTACACTTGGCTTTTTGTACAAGATCTTATTCCAGAAATTCAGAACTGCCTGCTGGCTACTTTTGCAAAATAATGAAAAAAGAGCGCACCAGAACAGACTCTTCAATTTGATTGTCTCATAATAGCCTCATAGCTCTCAGTCTGACCAAGAACAAGCCAAGCTTTAACATGGGTCTCCAATCGACAATAAAAACATAGGTAGATAGACAGAAAGTACCGCTGGAAGGGGTTTAGTGCTAGATGTGTCCCTTTACGTTCATTCATATAGATGTCACAGATGAAAAATAGGCCGACATACAAGTCAATAGCTCTAATACTGGATCCCCATTAATCCTGGAGATGCCTATAAAATCAAAGGAGAGGCAGTTTGCTGTTACCGAACACTGGACAAGTTTCGCGTCAGGCATCGACCACTGAATGGTCCATAAGTTACTTTAAAAGCCTCATGGGCTACACCACCAGTGCAACAGGGAGAGGAGTGGGTAAGGATGTGCTGCAGCTCCACTTGATTTGATTTATTTATTTGAGCTATTATTTACAATAAGCTAATATTTACAATATTTACATAATTACATTTACATTTTCACACAAAACCAAAAAACAAACAAAATAAAAATAAATAATAACTCAAAAGGAGTAGGCTGAAGCAAGAAAGCGTATGAGCGCCCGCCCCATATTCAAAATACAATTATTGATTAGCAGCATTGATAATTTGAAGCTTTTGCATGTCACAGGTTGAAAATCTGATGAGACTTACAAGACAACTTACAAATATGAAAAACATAGAGCGAAAATAGAAAAGTTTGTGATTTCTGAGTGTATTTACTTAGTTTTATAGTTTTCTCTTATTTTTTATCATTGCCTATATTACCATTCACCATTCTATTGATTTACTTGTATTTGTACTTGTACTTGATTTATTGTATAAGTAGTCATTGTGCTTTAGATATACATATACACACATACAGATATACACATATATATATATATATATATATATATATTTTTTTTTTTTTTTTTTTCCTTATTTTTTTTTTTCTTCTTATTTTTTTTTTTTTTTTTTTTTTTTTTTTTAATTTTTATTACAACTAACAACAACATAACTGACTACAACACGACACAGAGCAAAAAAACAAAAAAGACAAAGACAAAAGACAAAATGTAACACTAACAAATTAGTGTGTGTGTGTGTGTGTGTGTGTGTGTGTGTGTGTGTGTGTGTGTATGTGAGGTGGTGTATTACAACCAGAAATCAATGGATATGCATTATGATATTTATGATGTAAAAGTTAATGTATTATTGCTAACTCAAAATTCCAAAGGGTACACTGTAATTTTGAGTTTGTTCCTCTTCCCCCATCTATAGTGCCCATAGTTAATTTATTGTTTAAAAAAAAACAAAAAAAAAACAACAACAAAAAAAAAAAAAAACAATTACAATCCTGGCCATCCATTTGGTCGTGAGAAAAGGATAAAACATTTGTGTTGGTGTGTGGGAATATTGTGTTGCATTAAAAATGAAACAGTTAAGTCTCATGCCCCTAATGTAAGTGTTTAGTTTGTCTTCCTGCTGTGCATTGAATAGTGCATTAAAAACCAAGTGCATTAAAAACCAAATGCAAAAAAAAAAAAAAAAAAAAAAAAAAACAAATATATATATATATATATATATATATATATACTGTATACACATACATTACTAGCGCACATATTTATTATACATATATTATCATCACCATAATAACAATGACAATAATAGCAATTCTCAAAAATATCATCTTCAAATTGATCATGTTTCTCATTGCTATCATACCTGCTTCCACTGTAATAATGTTGGTTAAGATTGTTCTGTCAGTGGTTTTTGATTGTTTTCCCTACTTGTTTTCACTTAAACAACTATATCTTTTTCCTGACCCTCTGCACCACTCTCATTCATAAATGTTACGCACCACTTACAAACCAAAATGAACTCACTTGGACTTTATATTTATAAGCTGTACTTCTGTCACCACTGGTCACTGGAAGCCAAACCAAAACACACTATTAAGACATAGCAGCAGAATGGGTCATAACACTTTTGGTTTAATGCACTGCAGCAATTCTTGAAGGTGGTAAATGAGACCGCTTTCTGTATTTGTTTTACTGCCTTTGTACATTAATCAAACTGGCCACATAGTTGATTTATTTTAAAGAAATTAATAGAAACTTTAGTTAATTGTTTTCCTTGAGAAGACGCAAGGTAGGCGCGTATTCGGAGCATAAGGCTAAAGGGGACAAAAAAAAGGTTGGGCACCGAAACAAAAACAAAAAAACTTGACTTGTAACAAAATATATGTCATGCGGACATTGTTGCTGAGCCTGTCAATGGGAGTTCAGGGAGTTAGCGCTTGATGTCAACACACTGACAGGCTTTGATGTTGAGAGAGTGGAAGAGCTCCATTTAATGGCCATTATACTGTTAGTAAATCACTGCCTATCTGCTGTGTCACTTCAAACAAACGATCATCATGCTGCTATGCTTCATTTATGCCCGATATTTGATCAAGATAAAGCACGCGGTTGGTATTAGCACTCTGCACAAGTGCAAGCCGCAGCAGCCTGTGGAGGATGACAAATTATTGTACATTAAAAGAGTGTTTTGTCTTTTCTTGTTGTTGCCTCATGGTACTTACTGTACAGTGAGTAAGTCTTATGGTGCATTTGTCCCAATTCTGTGCATGGACATGTCACTCCTTGAGCTAAAAAGTTATGAATAATTCTGTTGATCAGCCGGCAAACCTCCCCTTTAGCATGTGGTGACAAAGTGCTCTATTTAGAGAGTTAGATTGAAATGTCTGCCGTCTAATTTATCTCTATGTGATGAATACATGAATATGAAGCAGAGTAATAATTCACACGCACAGTCTGGACGCAGTGTTATTGCCGCTGCTGCCCCAGAAAGCCGAGCAAGGAACTGTTTTTCACCTGAACAAGCATTACAGTGTCATGTCGAACATTATTCACAGTGTGCAGAGCGCTCTGACGGGCCGCAAAATATGTTTTGCACTGACCTCAGATTTTTGCTGAATTAGGACAGCTACTCTTCCAGACAAAAATGAACAAACTCAGGGCAATTTTCTAAAACTAATAAATAATATTAGTGCTAATTTGTGAGGCATATCAGTTACAGAAGATTTATTCTAAGTGCCTTAAAGCAGTACTAAGTAACGTGTTTACCTTAATAAATCCTGTCCGTAGTACCTTTGGGGGTAATTCAAGTGTTAATGGGATGATTGGGGGGTCTTTCATCTCCCCCCGGTGTCTCTGGCCAGAAAGCCATGCTTACAACTTGCCTGCCACCGGGGCGGAGCAAGCAATACACACTAATAGAATCACGGAGAAGAAGCTAACAGGCTAACGGGCAAAGCTAACTGCGGGCTAGCGCCACTTTAAACAGTATTTACAGCCACGTTTGAGTGAAAAAAAATATTCGCATTGTATAATTGGATGTACAACACCCCTCTCTCCCTTCACCTTTTCTGTCAGCGTAGTTATTTACTCTCCAAGACATTTGATATGTTAAAAAAAATCGTAACTTGCTAAGACACCTGCAGTTGCGCTTATGGCCTCTAGGGGCAAGAGTTACTTAGTACTGCTTTAAAGACAGTCTTCACATAGGACGTTCACATAACACATTGTTTATTATCTGAAAAATCTATATCTATAGAGAGTTAGCAATGTTTATTAAATTAAATTAATGAACTTTTGAAATACTAAACAAACACACAAAGACATAAATGTTTTGCTGTTACGTTGTGTAGACCTGATTCTGAACATATTTTTCATTCCCTGAATGTTGTCCTTCACAAAATACTGTACAATGGCATAAACGATAATATCCCAATATGTAATTTGAATGCTTCTTTTGCAATCCTTGAAATGCAGCACGACACCAATCAGACGTCAGACAGGTAGAAACTAGGAATACATCAATTATGGCAATATGCAAATACATTGGATCACCAGATGAAGTTATTAAATTGGGCTGCCACATAAAGCACACACAAAAGAATATTATTTGACATGTTGTCACCCCCTGGGGGACCGGGACCATTTTCATGTGCGATCTGCAAGGCGTGCATCGGGAGGCAGATTTTATCAGCAAACAAGACATGCAGACTAAATAAATGAGGTGAATGATAAAAATGTCGAGGATTATGTTCATGTTACGCATCAAAGTCATAATGGATCAACATGGATTTGCTAGGAATGACTTTGCATAGGCAGATGAGGTGATGGCAGATGAACACATGATGAGGCTGGTGGATCTATGATATTTATCTTTCATAATCAAATTATGTTAAACCTGAGCAAAAACACATATGATATGTAGAGAATACTATCCATGAAAGAAAGCTGTCTGCACATGGGCTCAAAGCATTCAAAGGCCTTGCAGTAACCTCTGAAAGACCTTGCAGTAACCTCTGATCTTGTCAAGTGATTTATGAGCCATGGAGACCTTACTATGTTTCTCTCAAAAAGTGTCTTAGTCTGAAGCAGTTAAAACCTTCTTCAGGAATTGTTTGAAAGAGAAACAAATGAGGGAGTTCTTATCAGATCATTTTTTGTATTGACAATGAGTAGCAAAATCAAGGCGCCACCAACGGTATTTTTTGAGCTTTTTATGGCTTATTATTGTGTCACTATTGTATTATTTGTGTCAGTTCGATGCTGGATAAATAAATACAGAAGTTTGAGACTGGCCAAATCCACAAGTGCCATACTAGATCACTGCACACTTTATATCATTGAAACATTTCGCCATCACCTGGTCTAACTCGGACACAGTGGTGGAGATGTGACACAGTGAAGGGATTGGGTGATTATTATTTTGCCGTTGCTGTATGTGTGTTGCCTTTAGACTGTCATTTTGCTGTCACCCTGCCACTTAGCATTGAAGCCTGCTCTCTCCCTCCCTCTCTCTGTCCATCATGCTGTCACCAGCTCTGACAGGGAGGATTAGAGTGGAGACACTGATTTGTGGTTGGCCTACACCCATGGCCCACACGTACATTTTCGGGTAATAGTGTCTGGAGGCGAATGGGAGCATTCCAGGTAAAACGCGCATCTCTGTGTCAGTTCTATGATCTCTGTGGTGGATTATCGTCACTAAGAATGCAACGCACTCTTGTCCTGTCACAAAACTGTAAAACTGTAGGATCAGATAGAGCTTGTCGTCTATTTATAAAATGAAAATGAAGACCAAATGCCACCACAGCTTTCATCCAGTACTGTACTTATCAATCACCATTGGTTAAAACAAAAGGAGAAAGATAAAGTATTTGTTTAACGTATACCATAGTGACAGTAATGCCATTAGTTCAGGCGGCGAAATGGAAAAAATATTACTAAAAGTTGGGGTTGTGTTCAATGCGATCAGTAAACACAGCACACGGAAAACACTGTTGTGAATGAAGCATCCAGGGGCGGACTGAGACTGAAAAATGGCCCTGGACTCTGACCAGCCTGGCCCAAATTAGAGTCAATGCACACTCCCACAAAGACATATTTTAAGGAGAAAACTCAGGGGCCAGACCGGAGGCCTTAGAGCCAGTGGCCCTTCTGTGCTCTTCCAGAATGGACATTATGGCCAGTCCGCCCCTGGAAGCATCCTGCTGCCGGTTGTTTATGGAGTGGCCAGGTCGGCTGTTGGATGTTGCAACCTGTGAACGCAACAGGGAGATGCCCTTTGAAGCTTTGATGAAGCTCTGTGAACTGCTCTGTAACAAACAGGAGGCCTCTATATCAACACATACTAATGGCATGTAGGATGGACGTAGCCATATGCGTATCAAGTGGCGCTCCCCGTGTCTGCGCAGGTTTCGTCCAGGTGCTCTGGTTTCTCCTACCACTAAAAACATGCACAGTTTTTAGTTTATCCGGTGGTTCTGAGCATAAGCCTGGCCGCAGTGCAGCCGGGACGCTGCACTGCGGTTGCCCACTGCTCCTCACAGGTTCAATTCTTTTTATTTTACTTATTAAAAAGCCAAGTGTATGTATCTAATAATGAAATGAAAATCACTATATTAATATTATTAGTATTCACCTTAAAGGCTTTGATCATGCAGAGCCTATTGTGTCCTTTTTTCAATTGACAGTGTTCATTAGACTTTTAATGTGCTGTGACTGTAGTTGGTCCTGGATGTGGTGGTGCTGTGGCATGATGCCGTGCCAATGGTGTAGCAAGGTTGTTGTGCGGTTGTCGCCGCATCCGATCTGCCCGTCCTTTTGATAGGTTACCAGGCGTAAACACAACAAAACACAACAAACTTTTTGACTTTCAGGGCATTTATAATTTATTCCATTTGTTGACTGTCCAGGTAGAGCACCTGTCTGCACCAGTGAAGCGCTCCCACCCCGCTGTATGAACTTTTTGACATATTTGGAAAATGCTAAATTGCAAGTACTGTCAATTCTAAATAGAATTGATCAACACATACCTAATTGTACAGACTGAGCTATAATCCAAAACAAAATGAAAGGAAAATAAATAAAGGAAGTACAGCGTTTATAAATGTCCGGTTACTTGTACTGTATTATGATGCTGCTGACTGTAAGTGGTGACACTGGTGACCTGTTTCATTCTGGAGGGGTCTGTGCGGCACTTGTGCGGCGGCTTTGGTGCACTATGAGTGTGTTATTGTGTTGGCAATGGCGACCTGCTGCAAGTGGGACTGACTGTGATCATTGTGCTGGGGGCTGTTGTCACGCTGTTGTCCATTGCTCCACTATTGGCTCTTACCATCACTATGTAATTATAACACTTTCGGGGTGGGAGTCCATAAGTCTTTCTTCTTCCCACTCGTTTTTCGAGTTTGGAGATGTTCAGAAAACTAAGTGTAAATATGTGAATATGAATTCTTAAGCTATTGACATGAAGTGACATAGATGGAGGTAAAGTTCTATAGTAGTTTCATTCACTCATTTCCCATTGACATAACATGGTTGGCACGGTAACAGTTAAAAATTGTTGTCAATTCCTGTGTGCAATAAGGAAGTGAAACTATAAACATCACCTAAAGAAAGCTGCTTAAAAAAAAAAGGCAAAATCTTCAATATAATTGTGTTAACTATGTTTTTGCAAAAACTTTGCCTAATGTGTCATATGCACTTTAAAGGTGCATTATGTAACTTTTATGCAAGGAAAAAAAAGGTTGATATTACAGTGTATTTGACCTTTCAGTGACCCAGCAGCTGTACGGGTGGTGAGCATGACGTCTTTACTTTCCATCATGGCGGCCTCTATGATGCTCCAAGACCAATTGTTTTTAGAGTTTCTGGTAGGTTTGTTTGTCTGCTGATGGAACCATCTCTATGGTTACAAATGCATTCCATCCATTCCATATAGACGGGTCTAAAGTAACCGAATATATCAATATAAATATTTAACAGATGGTATTATCTAACTAAGTCTTAATTACAAAAGGATTAAAAGCGCACTTTAACGCGTAGGGGAGATCATGCTCCACATGCTGGTCCATGGGGAACCACACCTCCCACAGTACCGTCATTTAGCATTGTGCCTGAAGCGCACCCGGACCCACAGCTGCACCAAGAGCAGGGCTCAGGTTAAAGCAATTCATGTTTTTAGGTTATATTGGTTCATAGGATACAACAGAAATCTTAATTATTTATCTGCTTACCAGAGCCCTGGGCTAAACCACCACTGCAACACCAAGTAAACAGTAAAACTGAAAAAGTAAACTTTTCTTTTATACAGTGCCCCCAGCTGGCGGGCAGAGTACTACTATACAGACTACACCTGCTGCACATGATTTGAGTGGTCGAGGAAACCGGAGTATCCAGAGGAAACCTATGCAGACACGGGGAGAACATGCAAACTCCACTCAGAAATATCTATGCTGTAAGCCTATATACTGATAGACTTTGTCGATGTCTGTACTGTGCTGACACTTGATTGTAAAAAGTTGTCAGTGCGTGTAGGTCTTCAGGAGCTCTTTGGAAATGAACTTTTCACCCTGAGAAAAGTGTCGTGGTTCTCAGCTGCTGCCCCATCTGAAATAGACACACAAAGCCAGCGTATGGTTTGTGTTAGCAAAGTGATGTTTGAAACTACTTCAGTCTGAAAACACTTTGACAGCACTCATTACTTTTCCAAAGTCATAAACTTGAACCAGACATATTTAATTTCAAAGTTAGACATCATTTGCACTATAACTGTAGAAAAAGCTAGGATGCTGTTTCCTTCTTTTTCTGAAACAGGAGGATTTATTGTGATATAAAATCAGAGCTGTTCTGCTCTTAAGTTATTCAAATCACACATCTGTGCTCGGGTTTTTTTAAAGAATATTCCTGCTTAAATGTCTCCATGTGGTGTTGTATGAAATGTGTGTTAGCTTGTCCAAAGGAAGGTTAGATAAACAGGGCACATACTAAACCGTGAAGACAGTCCTGTGTCGGGCCGAGCATTGAAGCATTGTGATGAGAGCAGAGCTCAACACCTGACACACACAGCAGAGACAGATGATTTAGTAGAGATTAAAGAACAACTCGCATATTGTTCTCTCATCTTTCGCTCTAGCATTTATCCCCCTCAGCGAATCATTGATGCCATTCAAGGCCTTGAAATGCTATGCCGCTGTGATTTTCTCCTCCTCCCTCTTCTTTGTTTCTACGTTCACTATTTTCTCTCAACCCCAAGCGTTCCTGGGGCACTCTTAAGTATTCCTTTCCGCTGAGATTAAGTGTGACAGATTGGCCAAAAGAGCACATGACAGGAGTTCAGATGGCAGACAAGAATAAGATCAGACATGTGATGCGATATTAAGAGGTCACAAGGGCTGCTGCGCGTGCACACACACAGGCACACACAGCCTGGGCCTTTCTCTTCACACACTGATCCTAACCATATGATGCACACTGTCCTACCAGTGCTCTCAGCGCAGCCTTATCTGTGCTTCATCACAACAAAAAGTGCACAACACATCAGGCAAGCACAGCTAAATCGAAAGTGAAGCGTTGACGTGTCCTATAACGGCCATAATTTGATTAGACTAGGGTGACATTCTTTTGCACAGCTCAGAGGAGAACAGCATCTGCTACTGCCAAACGCATTAACTTCTGTGAACTCACACACAGGAAAAGTGAAGTATTGTTGAATTGCTGTCTGTTTGGTCAAACAACATGCTTTTAAATGCTTTCAAGGCCCGGCACAAGATTTATAATGTTTAAGGATTGTGAACACATGGTGCAGCGAGGCTTAGATAACATGACCCAGTGTGAGATAAAGGCAGGATTTACAGCACATACAGGCTATGAGCAAACTTACATGGTCATTTGGATTGATGGGTGTAATTTTGGCAAAAATTCCATCAAAGTCTGATTGAACTGACATCTGTGCTACATACTTGGCTTTTATAGAAAATAAGACACAAATCAGAAGATGCAAAGCAGTAGGAGGGAAGATAAAAAATGTCCCCAGCAGCAGTGTCCAGCAGGAAATTCAATAAAAGTGTTCAAAAGGCCCGCTCCTGACATTGAAAAATAGTGAGATTATAAAACTCAGAGAGAGGAGTTATTGTGTTTGGCAGAGAATGTGGAAGGGAGAGACCAGGGCTGCCACGTCAAATGAGCCGTCACTGACACAGGGAGTTAGGAGTGATGGTGATTAAATATAGTGCTTTCAAAACAGCCACACAACAGCAACACGACGCCAGAACATGGAACCAGGAAAGACATGCCCAAAATACTGCAGTTTGTGGTCAAGAGTCAAGACAGAACCGAGGCCCAGTAATTCAATGTAAAACGCAAAACAGAATGTCACTCATGTAACTTTTACCCGTGATGGAGGCCATTTTTAGGATTTATCACCAAAATGGGAGAATATCTAATTTTGAGTTAATCACTGTTAGTAGCAGTTTAACAGTTTATTTGATACTGAGGTGGAGGACAGGACAGGAATTTTGTCACAATGCGCATGTTTTGACCTGTGGTTTATGGTCAGTGTTTCCGTAACTGGGCCTCTCCACATAAAACAAAAAAGGTCAGTGTATTCTACGTCAGCACAACAAAGATTAAATATATTTTTCATTAGGCTTTATGAACAGAAGCAAGTTTCTGTATTGGTGGCGCCATAAAAACATTACCTTGATATACAGACGAAATAAATTTCTGTGTTCATTATGGTAGGAGCTTGTTGTATTTTGATAACAAAGCTAATGGCTATTGCTGATTCAAAATGAAATTAAAACAATTACACAGGCTCTTTCAAATCATCCTCCAGTGAAGTCTTTACGTAATATTTTTTAACATGTTGCCAATCGCTGTCCATCAGTAACTCGCTGACCACCACATAGTCTTAAAATATTTGTACGAGACACTGCTAATCTCTCGTAGGAAAAAACAGGAGGGCTGGACTTGGTCTGCAAGGTCATAAAGCACATAGTACTGAAAAGTGGTGCATTGCTTTGGTGGTGATTCCTCCTGTTATTATTTTTCCTATATTTTTATAATGCTTCTCTACAGCCGGTGAAAGTGTAAAATCTTACCTGAGTGACGGACAGCGTTATGTTCAGTAATAATGAATGTGCTGAAACTGGGCCTGCTTCGGTTACAGTCCTGTGAACCCTGCTGGAATCGCATGTATCTTGTCCGACTTGGCAGTGGTCCATCACAGGAGACAACAGCCACTCAGACTGTCAGAGCCGTCTCCTCTCTTCTTTCAGCTTGTCCTTCTCACCGTTTCCCCATCACTGTCTTCATGTGGCTCACGCTCGCCCCAGTCAGGCCTTCCTTTGGATCCTGTGTCAGAGAGTCTAAACTCACCCTGACAGTGTCGCTCCGAGCTACAGGGCTAGTGTTACAGCTGCAGCCCAGACAGACGAGGGAGGCTCAACACAATGAAAGCTACCATCACTGTCTGACATTAAAGATGACATCTTACTTCTTTTCTTTCTCCTTTCATCACTCTTCACATCTCTCACGTTGTGGGTATTTAGAGGGTGGCAGGCTGTGAGCTACAGCGGCTGGTGATGATCGAGGACACTCTTCAGTAATGGAGGGACACTGTTCGTTCAACGTAAAACACTGTAGAGAACAGACAGTACAAGACAGTTCATACCATACCAAGTGAAGGACAGATTTTTCTACCATATAACTATAAAGTAGGGCTGAATGATTTGGGGAAAATACATTTGATGAAGTATTGTATTGTGTGTTAGATATGCAATTTATTTTAATATGTAAACAAGCATTAATTGAAACTGACTGCTAAACTGAAACAAGAATTACTGTCATGAATGTCAGAGCATGTGGAGACTTCTAAACAACAGGTTAGCAGGTCGGTTTACAAGATATTACTGCGAATGTGATCCGGTAATTGAGACCATTCTAATTGCGATTTCGATTTGATTGCGATTAATCTTGCAGTCCTACAATAAACAAATTATTTTGATGACAACATAAAAGGCCCAGGGATCGAACCCGGGACCTTCCAGCTATGAAGCACGAGCGCTAACCGCTTCGCCACAACAACAAAGAAGTCCACAACGCCAAGGTCAAAATCTTGAGCAAGAACCACTTTTTCTGTGGTTGGTTATTGGTTAGGTTTAATCAGGTAAAAATTCACGCTTCCCCTATTGCGGAATTTATTTTTGTGGTTTAAAAACACAACAACAGCTAAATGGCTGAGGACAACCGTGCCTTCATAACTGAGACCTGCAGCAGCACTAGCTTTGAGTTCATAGCTCAGAGCAAGGGGCTGACATAAGCAGAAGATTGTGTGTTTTGACAAATCTTCCCGAGTGACAGCAGGGGCAGACAGCTACAGAACTGGAGTGGGGGAAAAACCCATTGTGTTCCCAAAGCCGCTTTCATCCAAGGCCTGTCTCCAAATCTATCTCATCGTCCTCGCCTTTCTGATTCTCGCCTTTCTGATTCCCGCTGCGGAATTTGGGCTGATAACCTTTGAAGAGGGGATGCGTAGTGAGCACAAACAAGGGGAACATCTCTCTGTCAGCACCGCCTCGACATGAAAGACATTAAGCCCTACGCCATTTTGAGGTAGCCTAATTAATTCCGAGTCTCCTTATCAGCTGGAATATAAAGACGGATAAGGCAAACGTGGGAGCGCTGCTGGTGATGGCGCTGTCAGCATCTCTCAGTGTCACGTCTGGGCCGCCTCGTCTCCGATTGTCTGGCAGCACTGAACCATGACTGTTGTGTTAATTTGAGCCAGATGATCTGCATTGTCACACCCTAAACTGTATCTGCACCAGAACATGCCCTGCAGGTGAGGGAGCAGCCTACCAGCCACAGTCTGTCTCTCAGGATTTCATGTGCGGAGATAAAGCCGCAACGCTACTCCAATGAAGAGAAAGAACTGTTATAGGAAAGACGGTTTCCACAATTGTGCATATTAAACGGAAACTGATGTCTATTATCATGTATTATTCGTGAGTATATTCCGCTCTTGACCTACAGACCTTGTCATACACAGAAAGTAGGGAGACCGGTGTAACAGGCCAGAGTATACCCCCATCTGGACTATATCATTTTATACCCCGGGTATAAAATAGCCTAGGCCATAATATACCCCGGGGTATATTACGGCCTAGGCTATTTCCTACTCCCCCAGGCCAGATTATACCCCAATGATAACAGTTATGTTAAGTGATATAGCAAGAATTATACAGTAGCTTAGGGTGATAGAGTGGGTTGTCCTTTAACCAGAAGGTTGGCAGTTCAAATCCATGCTCCTGCAGGTACAGGCTGTTGTTATGTCCTTGGGCAAGACACTTTACCTACCTTGCAAGGCAAGTCAAGTCAAGTCAAGTCAAGTGACTTGACTTGACTTGCCTTGCCTTGCCTTGCCTTCACTTCACTTGCCTTGACTTGCCTTGCCTTCACTTGACTTGACTTGACTTCACTTGCCTTGACTTAACTTCACTTCACTTGACTTCACTTGACTTCACTTGACTTCACTTGCCTTCACTTCACTTCACTTTCCTTCACTTCACTTCACTTGCCTTGCCTTGACTTGACTTCACTTGACTTGACTTGACTTGACTTCCCTTCACTTCCCTTCACTTCCTTCACTTCACTCACTTGACTTGACTTGACTTCACTTGACTTGACTTGACTTGACTTCACTTTCCTTCACTTCACTTCACTTGACTTGACTTGACTTGACTTCACTTCACTTTCCTTCACTTCACTTCACTTCACTTGCCTTGACTTGACTTGACTTGACTTCACTTGACTTTCCTTCACTTCACTTGACTTGACTTCACTTGACTTGACTTGACTTCACTTGACTTTCCTTCACTTCACTTCACTTCACTTGCCTTCACTTGACTTCACTTCACTTGCCTTCACTTGACTTCACTTGACTTCACTTGACTTGACTTCACTTCACTTGCCTTCACTTGACTTCACTTGACTTCACTTCACTTGCCTTGACTTCACTTGACTTGACTTCACTTGCCTTGACTGCCTTCACTTGACTTCACTTGCCTGGACTTCACTTCACTTTCCTTCACTTCACTTGCCTTCACTTGACTTGACTTGACTTCACTTGCCTTCACTTCACTTCACTTGACTTCACTTGCCTTCACTTGACTTGACTTGACTTCACTTGACTTCACTTCACTTGCCTTGACTTCACTTGCCTTCACTTGACTTGACTTGACTTGACTTGACTTCACTTGACTTGACTTCACTTGCCTTCACTTCACTTCACTTTCCTTCACTTGACTTGACTTGACTTCACTTGCCTTCACTTCACTTTCCTTCACTTGACTTGACTTGACTTCACTTGCCTTCACTTCACTTTCCTTCACTTCACTTCACTTGCCTTGACTTGACTTCACTTCACTTGACTTCACTTGACTTCACTTGCCTTCACTTCACTTTCCTTCACTTCACTTCACTTGCCTTGCCTTGACTTGACTTCACTTGACTTGACTTCACTTTCCCTTCACTTTCCTTCACTTTCCTTCACTTCACTTCACTTGACTTGACTTGACTTCACTTCGACTTGACTTCACTTCACTTTCCTTCACTTCACTTCACTTCACTTGACTTGACTTTGACTTGACTTGACTTCACTTTCCTTCACTTCACTTCACTTGCCTTGACTTGACTTGACTTGACTTTTCCTTCACTTCACTTCACTTGCCTTGACTTCACTTGACTTGACTTGACTTCACTTGACTTTCCTTCACTTCACTTCACTTCACTTGACTTGACTTGACTTGACTTGACTTCACTTTCCTTCACTTCACTTCACTTGCCTTGACTTGACTTGACTTGACTTTCCTTCACTTCACTTCACTTGCCTTGACTTCACTTGACTTGAACTTGACTTCACTTGACTTTCCTTCACTTCACTTCACTTCACTTGCCTTCACTTGACTTCACTTCACTTGCCTTCACTTGACTTCACTTGACTTCACTTGCCTTGACTTCACTTCACTTTCCTTCACTTCACTTGCCTTCACTTGACTTGACTTGACTTCACTTGCCTTCACTTCACTTCACTTTCCTTCACTTCACTTCACTTGACTTCACTTGCCTTCACTTGACTTGACTTGACTTCACTTGACTTCACTTCACTTCCTTGACTTCACTGCCTTCACTTGACTTGACTTGACTTCACTTGCCTTCACTTCACTTCACTTTCCTTCACTTCACTTCACTTGCCTTGCCTTGACTTGACTTCACTTGACTTGACTTGACTTCACTTCCCTTCACTTTCCTTCACTTTCCTTCACTTCACTTCACTTGACTTGACTTGACTTCACTTGACTTGACTTGACTTCACTTCACTTTCCTTCACTTCACTTCACTTGCCTTGACTTGACTTGACTTGACTTCACTTGACTTTCCTTCACTTCACTTGACTTGACTTCACTTGACTTGACTTGACTTCACTTGACTTTCCTTCACTTCACTTCACTTCACCTTGCTCACTGACTTCACTTCACTTGCCTTCACTTGACTTCACTTGACTTCACTTGACTTGACTTCACTTCACTTGCCTTCACTTGATTCACTTGACTTCACTTCACTTGCCTTGACTTCACTTGACTTGACTTCATTTCACTTGCCTTGACTTGCCTTCACTTGACTTCACTTGCCTGGACTTCACTTCACTTTCCTTCACTTCACTTGCCTTCACTTGACTTGACTTGACTTCACTTGCCTTCATTCACTTCACTTGACTTCACTTGCCTTCACTTGACTTGACTTGACTTCACTTGACTTCACTTCACTTGCTTGACTTCACTTGCCTTCACTTGACTTGACTTGACTTGACTTGACTTCACTTGACTTGACTTCACTTGCCTTCACTTCACTTCACTTCCTTCACTTGACTTTGACTTCACTTGCCTTCACTTCACTTTCCTTCACTTCACTTCACTTGCCTTGACTGACTTCACTTCACTTGACTTCACTTGACTTCACTTGCTTCACTTCACTTTCCTTCACTTCACTTCACTTCCTTCACTTCCTGCCTTGACTTGACTTCACTTGACTTGACTTCACTTCCCTTCACTTTCCTTCACTTTCCTTCACTTCACTTCACTTGACTTGACTTGACTTCACTTCACTTGACTTGACTTGACTTCACTTCACTTGACTTCACTTCACTTTCCTTCACTTCACTTCACTTCACTTGACTTGACTTGACTTGACTTGACTTCACTTTCCTTCACTTCACTTCACTTGCCTTGACTTGACTTGACTTGACTTTCTTCACTTCACTTCACTTGCCTTGACTTCACTTGACTTGACTTGACTTCACTTGACTTTCCTTCACTTACTTCACTTCACTTGACTTGACTTGACTTGACTTGACTTCACTTTCCTTCACTTCACTTCACTTGCCTTGACTTGACTTGACTTGACTTTCCTTCACTTCACTTCACTTGCCTTGACTTCACTTGACTTGACTTGACTTCACTTGACTTTCCTTCACTTCACTTCACTTCACTTGCCTTCACTTGACTTCACTTCACTTGCCTTCACTTGACTTCACTTGACTTCACTTGCCTTGACTTCACTTCACTTTCCTTCACTTCACTTGCCTTCACTTGACTTGACTTGACTTCACTTGCCTTCACTTCACTTCACTTTCCTTCACTTCACTTCACTTGACTTCACTTGCCTTCACTTGACTTGACTTGACTTCACTTGACTTCACTTCACTTGCCTTGACTTCACTTGCCTTCACTTGACTTGACTTGACTTCACTTGCTTCACTTCACTTCACTTTCCTTCACTTCACTTCACTTGCCTTGCCTTGACTTGACTTCACTTGACTTGACTTGACTTCACTTCCTTCACTTTCCTTCACTTTCCTTCACTTCACTTCACTTGACTTGACTTACTTCACTGACTTGACTTGACTTCACTTCACTTTCCTTCACTTCACTTCACTTGCCTTGACTTGACTTGACTTGACTTGACTTCACTTGACTTTCCTTCACTTCACTTGACTTGACTTCACTTGACTTGACTTGAACTTCACTTGACTTTCCTTCACTTCACTTCACTTCACTTCACTTGCCTTCACTTGACTTCACTTCACTTGCCTTCACTTGACTTCACTTGACTTCACTTGACTTGACTTCACTTCACTTGCCTTCACTTGACTTCACTTGACTTCACTTCACTTGCCTTGACTTCACTTGACTTGACTTCATTTCACTTGCCTTGACTTGCCTTCACTTGACTTCACTTGCCTGGACTTCACTTCACTTTCCTTCACTTCACTTGCCTTCACTTGACTTGACTTGACTTCACTTGCCTTCACTTCACTTCACTTGACTTCACTTGCCTTCACTTGACTTGACTTGACTTCACTTGACTTCACTTCACTTGCCTTGACTTCACTTGCCTTCACTTGACTTGACTTGACTTGACTTGACTTCACTTGACTTGACTTCACTTGCCTTCACTTCACTTCACTTCCTTCACTTGACTTGACTGACTTCACTTGCCTTCACTTCACTTTCCTTCACTTCACTTCACTTGCCTTGACTTGACTTCACTTCACTTGACTTCACTTGACTTCACTTGCCTTCACTTCACTTTCCTTCACTCACTTCACTTCACTTGCCTTGCCTTGACTTGACTTCACTTGACTTGACTTCACTTCCCTTCACTTTCCTTCACTTTCCTTCACTTCACTTCACTTGACTTGACTTGACTTGACTTCACTTGACTTGACTTCACTTCACTTCACTTTCCTTCACTTCACTTCACTTCACTTCACTTGACTTGACTTGACTTGACTTCACTTTCCTTCACTTCACTTCACTTCACTTGCCTTGACTTGACTTGACTTGACTTGACTTTCCTTCACTTCACTTCACTTGCCTTGACTTGACTTGACTTGACTTCACTTGACTTTCCTTCACTTCACTTCACTTCACTTGCCTTCACTTGACTTCACTTCACTTGCCTTCACTTGACTTCACTTGACTTCACTTGCCTTGACTTCACTTCACTTTCCTTCACTTCACTTGCCTTCACTTGACTTGACTTGACTTCACTTGCCTTCACTTCACTTGACTTTCCTTCACTTCACTTCACTTGACTTCACTTGCCTTCACTTGACTTGACTTGACTTCACTTCACTTGCCTTGACTTCACTTGACTTGACTTGACTTCACTTGCCTTCACTTCACTTCACTTTCCTTCACTTCACTTCACTTGACTTCACTTGCCTTCACTTCACTTGCCTTCACTTGACTTGACTTGACTTCACTTGCCTTCACTTCACTTCACTTGCCTTCACTTCACTTCACTTGACTTCACTTGCCTTCACTTGACTTGACTTGACTTGACTTCACTTGACTTCACTTCACTTGCCTTGACTTCACTTGCCTTCACTTCACTTCACTTGCCTTCACTTCACTTTCCTTCACTTGACTTGACTTGACTTCACTTGCCTTCACTTCACTTCCTTCACTTCACTTCACTTGCGACTTGACTTCACTTGACTTGACTTGACTTGACTTCACTTCACTTTCCTTCACTTGACTTGACTTGACTTGACTTCACTTGCCTTCACTTCACTTTCCTTCACTTCACTTCACTTGACTTCACTTCACTTGCCTTGACTTCACTTGCCTTCACTTGACTTGACTTGACTTGACTTGACTTGACTTGACTTCACTTGCCTTGACTTCACTTTCCTTCACTTCACTTCACTTGACTTCACTTCACTTGCCTTGACTTCACTTGCCTTCACTTGACTTCACTTTCCTTCACTTCACTTGACTTGACTTCACTTGCCTTGACTTGACTTCACTTGACTTGACTTCACTTGCCTTCACTTCACTTCACTTTCCTTCACTTGACTTGACTTGACTTCACTTGCCTTCACTTCACTTTCCTTCACTTGACTTGACTTGACTTCACTTGCTTCACTTACTTTCTTCACTTCACTTATTGCCTTGACTTGACTTCACTTCACTTGACTTCACTTGACTTCACTTGCCTTCACTTCACTTTCCTTCACTTCACTTCACTTCACTTGCCTTGCCTTGACTTGACTTCACTTGACTTGACTTCACTTCCCTTCACTTTCCTTCACTTTCCTTCACTTCACTTCACTTGACTTGACTTGACTTCACTTGACTTGACTTCACTTCACTTTCCTTCACTTCACTTCACTTCACTTGACTTGACTTGACTTGACTTGACTTCACTTTCCTTCACTTCACTTCACTTGCCTTGACTTGACTTGACTTGACTTTCCTTCACTTCACTTCACTTGCCTTGACTTCACTTGACTTTCCTTCACTTCACTTCACTTGACTTGACTTGACTTGACTTCACTTGACTTGACTTGACTTCACTTTCCTTCACTTCACTTCACTTGCCTTGACTTGACTTGACTTGACTTTCCTTCACTTCACTTCACTTGCCTTGACTTCACTTGACTTGACTTGACTTCACTTGACTTTCCTTCACTTCACTTCACTTCACTTGCCTTCACTTGACTTCACTTCACTTGCCTTCACTTGACTTCACTTGACTTCACTTGCCTTGACTTCACTTCACTTTCCTTCACTTCACTTGCCTTCACTTGACTTGACTTGACTTCACTTGCCTTCACTTCACTTCACTTTCCTTCACTTCACTTCACTTGACTTCACTTGCCTTCACTTGACTTGACTTGACTTCACTTGACTTCACTTCACTTGCCTTGACTTCACTTGCCTTCACTTGACTTGACTTGACTTCACTTGCCTTCACTTCACTTCACTTTCCTTCACTTCACTTCACTTGCCTTGCCTTGACTTGACTTCACTTGACTTGACTTGACTTCACTTCCCTTCACTTTCCTTCACTTTCCTTCACTTCACTTCACTTGACTTGACTTGACTTCACTTGACTTGACTTGACTTGACTTGACTTCACTTCACTTCACTTCACTTGACTTGACTTGACTTGACTTCACTTCACTTCACTTTCCTTCACTTCACTTCACTTGCCTTGACTTGACTTGACTTGACTTCACTTGACTTTCCTTCACTTCACTTGACTTGACTTGACTTCACTTGACTTTCCTTCACTTCACTTCACTTCACTTGCCTTCACTTGACTTCACTTCACTTGCCTTCACTTGACTTCACTTGACTTGACTTCACTTCACTTGCCTTCACTTGACTTCA
Source organism: Neogobius melanostomus (assembly GCA_007210695.1). Taxonomy (NCBI): domain Eukaryota; kingdom Metazoa; phylum Chordata; class Actinopteri; order Gobiiformes; family Gobiidae; genus Neogobius; species Neogobius melanostomus. Next base: position 1,307,237 of record VHKM01000393.1, read on the forward strand.
CTTGACTTCACTTCACTTGCCTTGACTTCACTTGACTTGACTTCATTTCACTTGCCTTGACTTGCCTTCACTTGACTTCACTTGCCTGGACTTCACTTCACTTTCCTTCACTTCACTTGCCTTCACTTGACTTGACTTGACTTCACTTGCCTTCACTTCACTTCACTTGACTTCACTTGCCTTCACTTGACTTGACTTGACTTCACTTGACTTCACTTCACTTGCCTTGACTTCACTTGCCTTCACTTGACTTGACTTGACTTGACTTGACTTCACTTGACTTGACTTCACTTGCCTTCACTTCACTTCACTTTCCTTCACTTGACTTGACTTGACTTCACTTGCCTTCACTTCACTTTCCTTCACTTCACTTGCCTTGACTTGACTTCACTTCACTTGACTTCACTTGACTTCACTTGCCTTCACTTCACTTTCCTTCACTTCACTTCACTTCACTTGCCTTGCCTTGACTTGACTTCACTTGACTTGACTTCACTTCCCTTCACTTTCCTTCACTTTCCTTCACTTCACTTCACTTGACTTGACTTGACTTGACTTCACTTGACTTGACTTCACTTCACTTCACTTTCCTTCACTTCACTTGACTTGACTTGACTTGACTTGACTTGACTTGACTTGACTTCACTTTCCTTCACTTCACTTTCCTTCACTTCACTTCACTTCACTTGACTTGACTTTCCTTCACTTCACTTCACTTGCCTTGACTTGACTTGACTTGACTTGACTTGACTTCACTTGACTTTCCTTCACTTGACTTCACTTCACTTGCCTTCACTTGACTTCACTTGACTTCACTTGCCTTGACTTCACTTCACTTTCCTTCACTTCACTTGCCTTCACTTGACTTCACTTGACTTCACTTGCCTTGACTTCACTTCACTTTCCTTCACTTCACTTCACTTGCCTTGACTTGACTTGACTTGACTTCACTTCACTTGCCTTGACTTCACTTGACTTGACTTGACTTCACTTGCCTTCACTTCACTTCACTTTCCTTCACTTCACTTCACTTGACTTCACTTGCCTTCACTTCACTTGCCTTCACTTCACTTCACTTTCCTTCACTTCACTTCACTTGACTTCACTTGCCTTCACTTCACTTGCCTTCACTTCACTTGACTTCACTTGCCTTCACTTCACTTCACTTGCCTTCACTTCACTTCACTTGACTTCACTTGCCTTCACTTGACTTGACTTGACTTCACTTGACTTCACTTCACTTGCCTTCACTTCACTTTCCTTCACTTGACTTGACTTGACTTCACTTGCCTTCACTTCACTTTCCTTCACTTCACTTCACTTGCCTTGACTTGACTTGACTTGCCTTCACTTCACTTTCCTTCACTTCACTTCACTTGACTTCACTTCACTTGCCTTGACTTCACTTGCCTTCACTTGACTTGACTTGACTTGACTTGACTTCACTTCACTTCACTTGACTTCACTTGCCTTCACTTCACTTTCCTTCACTTCACTTGACTTGACTTCACTTGCCTTGACTTGACTTCACTTGACTTGACTTCACTTTCCTTCACTTGACTTGACTTGACTTGACTTCACTTGACTTCACTTGCCTTGACTTGCCTTCACTTCACTTGCCTTCACTTGACTTCACTTGACTTCACTTGCCTTGACTTCACTTGACTTGACTTGACTTCACTTCACTTTCCTTCACTTCACTTGACTTGACTTGACTTGACTTGACTTCACTTGCCTTCACTTCACTTGCCTTCACTTGACTTCACTTGACTTCACTTGCCTTGACTTGACTTGACTTGACTTCACTTCACTTGACTTCACTTCACTTGCCTTCACTTGACTTCACTTGACTTCACTTGCCTTGACTTGCCTTCACTTGACTTGACTTGACTTGACTTCACTTGACTTCACTTCACTTCACTTGCCTTGACTTCACTTGCCTTGACTTGACTTCAACTTCACTTGACTTGACTTGACTTGACTTGCCTTCACTTCACTTTCCTTCACTTCACTTTCCTTCACTTCACTTCACTTCACTTCACTTCACTCACACACTGCATTCATACATGCACAGGTAGGTAAAGTGTCTTGCCCAAGGACAACAGCCTGTACCTGCAGGAGCATGGATTTGAACTGCCAACCTTCTGGTTAAAGGACAACCCACTCTATCACCCTAAGCTACTGTATAATTCTTGCTATATCACTTAACATAACTGTTATCATTGGGGGTATAATCTGGCCTGGGGGGGGTAGGAAATAGCCTAGGCCATAATATACCCCGGGGTATATTATGGCCTAGGCCATTTTATACCCGGGGTATAGTCCAGATGGGGGTATACTCTGGCCTGTTACACCGGGGCTAAGGGGTAATTTTTTGTCAAATTGCGGTGTATGCTGGTACTGATATATGAATTGGTATTCCTCTTCTCTTCCAATAATAATTTTCTCATTTGGACTGAAGACATGAGGACCGGGCACATTTGAATAGTTTTTATGCCTTTTCCCAAACTTTACTGGTTGGATTATTTTTGTGGCGAGAGCTTCCCTTTTGTTAGTGCCTTAAACAAAAGACACTGATCTGAAAGACAGTGATGTTAGCTTCGATTTGAGCCGTTTTAGCGCTAATATGCTAAAGCCATTTGTTAGCTAGCTTACATTGTTGGTAAAGTTGACACTCGGGGCTATTTGTCACAAAACCTGAGGGGTTATTTGTCACATGGGGTATAACATGGTGGGATTTTTTTTTCTTTTTTTGTCTAATATGTTTTTCCGATCACTATTTTAATTTAACATGAGCTTTTATAGAATGCTATATGTCATTTCAGTGAATTTGCACATTTTACACCTCATCACTTATTTTGTCCTTTTATCTTGAAAAGCAAAAAAATTACAAAAGTTTATAAAATTTCAAGGTAACATCCAAAACTCCATTAAAAAACAATAGTGACAACCAACCCCAAGCACTGTGACAACTTGCCCCGCATATGAGGTACATTGTCACATTTTTGATTGATCGATTTTGTTGTGTTTGACGGTTAATAACTATTTATCTCAATATGATAGAAAAAAGTAAGCGAGGTCTACTTCAGGGGTTCAAGGGTTCAAGCTTTCATTTAATGCAGGTCTGACTCTTGTGGAATTTTCTGTTGAGCAGCAAACTCTAGACAAGAAGTGTGACAAATAGCCGCGGTCTCCTCTTTGTGGCATGACGGATTATTCTTCAATGCTGTAAAGATAATGGTAACGATAGGACAACAGGAAATGATAAAGATGTGGGGAAAAAATATCAATAACTTTTATTCTCACAATTTACACATAAAACAGCATTCATCTACACGCACTTGAGTGTTTGACAATGTGCTCCAGCTGAACGTGAGCAGGACTTCCAGTTGGTTTCACTCTGTGGGGGAACAACAGCTACACTTTTACCACGACGCACCCACACTGAAAGCATGAGGTCAAAGAGAGGTCAGTCCTGGCTAGCGTTTGTTAGTCTAGACTCAGGTGTGAACCTCAAGCCCTGGGGCATGTTGAGACTTAAACTAGAGATCGGGGTCAGACAGGCTGTGAACTTGTAAAGGAAGGTTAGAAGAGATAAAGAGGGTGTAAATGAGAAGGTTACTTTGACGAGCCCAAGGCATTTGGAAACAATATTGATAATAGTGGTTGTAATAATAGCAGTAAAACAAAACATGTTTGCTATTGTTAGGAAAGTTGACCTTCAAATTCGACAGAAACATAAAAGGCCAAAATATGGCCTTATAATGTTAATCTTTTCTACTCATGTTAAATCAGCTTGCACCAGTAAGTCCGGAAAAAGCCTCAACAAGTTTCTCCCTTTATGACAGAATAGAAAGACCAATCGCCTTTTCACTTGTTTACTCTTAGCACTGAGTACGTCTCCTGCTGGCTACAGTCCAGTCAGATTTCAAAGGCTGAGAGAAAATGGAGTGCTAAAAGTGATAGTGAAGGGAAAACCTTAACAGCTGCAAGAGATATGATTCAGCTTTGTTCCTCCTCAATGGTAAAAACAAACAAGGCAGACAATATTTTCCCACACTAGTTTTAACAGCTTGTGTCACAGATATTTCAAATGAGCAGAAACAGACAGAAGGGTAAAGTAGTGCGAGAACAGAGGACAGAGCCAGCCGTCAGAGCCAATGTAGGCGTTTGCTCCTGACAGCCATAATTCTCCAGCCTACAGAATTTCATCAACAGCAGTTGCGTTTAAGCTGCGCCGCAGGGCAGTGCCTCTTTCAAGTCTCCATCACTGACAGATAGATTTATTAGACCTGAAATCTTTACAGATCACACGTCACTAACGGGGAACAGCATCGGCCTGTCAGACAAGGCATCTGTCTTTGTCTTCTTTAGTATAACTCACCTTTAAATTGCTTATATATATATATATTCAAAAGGACATAAGCGACAGGCAACAAGGGTTGAATGAATAAGAAACAAACTTAACTTAAGAAATTATAAAACAGAACTTTTCAGGTTAAAAAAGTGACAAAAAAGACACAAAAATGCAACAACAACAAAAAGACAAGAACGCAAAAGTCAAAAAAAGTGACGACATTGAGATGACATTTGTAGGTCTTTCCAATGAGGCGCTACACTGGCCTATTGGCTGTGACCCTATGGATTTGGGTAAAGCTGAATTGGAGAAAAGGCAGTGGGTTAAGGCGGGGGTTAAGAAGTTAAGACAACTTGAGCAGTGAAATGGAGCGTTGAAGGTGTATGGACTTTTAAACCATGAAAACCTCAGCTGGTGGAGCAGTGTGTTGAGTAAGTGAGAAGAAGAATGCCTGAATATGATGAAGGGTCACTCAAATATAAATGAATGATACAAAACACAGCACGCCGTACAATTCCCATGGACAACATCATAACATGGTTAAAAGTTCAAAAAGACAATTTGGCCAAATTAAAGGATCATTAAGGAAGAAAACCACTATGATATAATGCTCATCTGAATGTAACAAAGAAAATGGGAGGCAAGAGCAACAGTTAGAGCGCGCTGGGCTCCGTCTTTCACTTCCACATCTGGCCCTGATATTTCAGAGTTAATTAGTCATGCAGGGCCTGTGTGCAGATAAATCTATCATCCCGTGGAGCACAAACCATTTGAGAAATGAAAGGAAGTGAGGAGATATACACAGTCCGCGCTCCTTCATAAATCATCGGGCCAGATTAAAAACAGACGTGGCCATGATGAGAGGGACAGAGGGAGGGATCAGCACTTTCTCACACAAAAAAAAAACACTGTACGCACACACCGGAGTTGGTCACTACCATTTAATTCTCTTTGTCACAAATGCTTAGTTGTTATTTGCACAGCTGCCATCTATCCATAGATACAATGGGGACAGCGTAAGTGTAAGGATACGGGCGAGAGGAGGGATAAAGACTAGAAGCTAAAAGGATGACAACACGCAACAGACCAGGAGGAAGATAAAGAACATGGGTTTAGAAGCCAAAGTTCAAAACGGGGGAGAGGAAAAGCAGAAAAGCTACTCTGACAGAGTTTGAAGACAGACGCCCAGGGCCACACTTTGTTCTTATGTGATTTGGACAGCTCTTTATTATGAGCTGTCCTCCATTCAGCCACTGAGCGAAGTGTGGCCAAAAGAACATCACTGCACCCGAGAAAAGAAAAACAAAAGAAATACGCTCTATGTGTGACACCATTTTTTGGATTTTATTCATTTATCTTAAAGTTTCAGTACAGCTTCTCAGACAAAGTATTTTGTTGTTCCAAAATTGGACAGTATCTCTTTGTTGGTCCAACGAACTCCTGCTGAATTGCCCTAAAATGCCCTAAAATTAAACCATTATGTGAATAAATGAGTAGGGTCTTAATGACAAGCCAAAAGAAGTTTGACAGCCATGACTGGGTGACATAGAGTTTGGGATGGAATGTCACAGATTCAGCGTTAACGTGGAAATACGCCTTGTTAAGGGATTCTAGCAAATAAGGTCCATAGACCAACATTAGAAACAGTATTTTTCTTTTTAAAGCAGAGAAAAGAGCCGAAGACTCCGTTAGCTGTCAGGTCACTTGTATCCAAAGGCTTTTATGTGAATGATAACTCCAGTATTTTACATTTTTAGAATCCCTGTTTATTATTATAGATGCCTAAGGAATATCACAGAACCTTGATATGTTTTTTTACAACACAATCCTGAGGTCGATAAGCTTGGGATGCGGTCATAAGAAAAGGATGCTTCCTTATTATCACCATAGTCTTTTCAACACAATAGTTTACAAACTTTAAAGTCAAGGCAGCTTTACGTGTTTTGAGATGACATTCGGAGTGAGATTTAAGAGTTCAAATGCATTTTCTTAATGCTTATGTCCACTGCTGATATAAATAATCCCTGATCTGGGAGTATTTTCTCTGATGTAAACGTGCTGAACTCTAAATCACCCCAGCTCCTTTGATTTAGGGCCAGAAGCGGATTTATGGGACAGGAGCGCTGCGTCAGGTTTGGGTGAGTTACAGGGTGAAGGTTAGGATGAGGGCAAGGTGAAAGGTCCCAGCGGGGAAAGTGAAAGTGTGTTGACAGGGGAACACACATGTCTCAGTGCGTCCCTGGGGTTGGCTCACATTGTTCCCCAATCAACTGTTTAAAGCTAAGGTAAACATTACCTATGTGTTTCCGTAAACAACGTAATATTTATTTCACTGATAACAAGATGCAACACAAAACAGCACATAATGACAAAAACACAATATAAAAAAGAGAAACAAACAAAAACAAAACAGCAGCATAATAATACTGAAATGGTATTAAAGCAGCACCAATTATGTATTGTCTTGAGGTAAGAACAATGTTTGTTTTTTGTATATATACACATATATGCGCATACACATCACATATATGCACATAACATATATCATATACCTACATACAACACACACACACACACACATATATGTATATATATATGCATGAAATTATGAAGTCAGGATTTTCATAGTTGGGTGCCAGAAATGAATCTTGTTCAGTAATTCCAAAATGTTTTCGGACTCGCCATATTTTAAGGGTCTTTAACTTCTTTACAAATGGGAGGGCTGCGAGTAGTGTCTATTGCCACAGATTCAAGATCCAAGTAGGGAGATGCACTATCATTTCTAAATCATTCCAAAACATATTTAATTTGGGCCGCCCAAAAATAGTATTTAAAATTTGGTAATGCTAAGCCCCCTTTATCGACTGGTAACTGCAATTTTTCTAATTTCATTTGTGGGTGTCGACCTCTCCAAAGAAATGTTCTTATCAAATGATGTGTTGACTTAAAGAACATTTCTGGAAAGTGATTTGGTAACAACTGCATGGGATATAATAATCGAGGTATGTTCATTTTAATGACAGTCACTCTCCCAATCAATGACAATGGCAAAGGGCTCCATCTTTGTAAATCCATCGTCACACAGCTGTAGTTAAATTAATTTCTACTAAAGTATCAATTCTTGATTAAATGTAAAAAACAAGATATTTAAAACCTGAGTTAACAACTTGAAAGGCTTTGTTTTTGTTAAATCCGAATATTTCATATTCCCCAGTGGTAAAACAATGTAGTTTCTCAGTCATCCAGGTAGTGTAATTAGACTCAAAAGTGGTAAAACTAAAGAGTTTTCATAATTCATCTTATAGCCTGAAAACTCTTCAGTCATTAATTATATTCAAGAGCGGTGAAACCGAACATAACGGGTCACTCAAAAATAAAAGGACGTCGTCTGCATAAAGATACATTTTGTGTGTCCTCTCTTTAGTTTGGATCCCAACAATTGATTCATCTGTAATAACAAAATTACATTGTAAAAGTAGTTTATGTTTACATATTATGTTGGGGTGTCAAGATATTTCTCCAAGTAGAAAGTAGAATGAGCCCCACTGGCACTGTAGGATCTGGCAACACTGACACAGAGTTGCCAGATCCTACAGCTAAAACCAGTTAGAAAGGAGTATTATTAAAGGAGTCTCTTCTAGTTCCACAATCCCAGCTCCTTTCCCCAATCATGTCATTTTGAAGCCGCAAAAAGTAACAAAAACACTATGTAACTGTGTGAACTGGAATTATCTTTTATTTTTGTCCTACAAATGTTGAGGATTCCCTAACAAAAGCCAGTGACAGACTTTGAACACACAGTTTTTGTATGTGCTTTTTACTTTAGCACACACGTGTAAAGCCGCAGACTGCCATCTGACTGCGGCACTAAATTACAGTTGAAACAGCCGGGAGAGCCGTAAATCGTGCATTACAAAGAGCGTGATGAAAGCTCAGGAACAGGACTCCACTATGGCCCTGTCCCTTATAGTGTGCCTTCAAAGTTGACCCAAACAGGAAGCAGTCATTCCCATTTCCTGTCCTTGCAACCCCAGGGAGGACACTACGACAGAGGTGTGAAGGAAAATCTAAAGTTTAATGTTTGGATATATTCTTCTTCTCAAGGACACGCAATTCCACAGTGATATGGTTCAGGGCTTTTTCATTTGCTGATGAAAGGAGATTACAATAGTGCAGGAATTGCGTCTCTATAAATGTGATGTCATTAAAACATTGATGATGGGTTTGTTGGTGTCAGTAGTATTTCTGGTGAAACGTTTACTAAGGGACTTTCCAAATCTGTAAACAACTCGTCATCACCAGTGTGTGGGCTTATATTGGTCACATTCAGGTTAAAGAGAAATTGTGAGTACGGTGCAACAAAATCTTGCTCTGTCTACATTATGCATTTGATATTTTTATTCTGTTCAATTATTATATATATTTTTCCCTTTTTAAAGTTTTTTATAGTCATTGTATATAAGATACTTCTAGGATGGGAGACCGTTTGGTAACACCAGGAAGCCTAGCGAATGTAGTGAGTGAGTGGTTGGTTGGTGGGGGTCGGAGGGGCCGATGGCGCAGACTGGTTGCCTCGCTTCTGTCAGTCTACCCTAGGGCAGCTGTGGCTACAACAGTAGCTTACCACCACCAAGTATGGAGTGAATGAATAATGACGACAGTGTAGCGCTTTGAGAAACTTGGTAATACAGGCTTGTAAAGCGCATTACAAGTGTAAGGCATTATTATTATTATTAGTTGAGGCTTCCTGTTGGAACATCAGCCATGACGGTCGCACAGAGAGCTCCTGATAGAACCCGTGAAATTCAACCAAAAGCCCCTTTTGTATTGAAGACATAGTAAGACCTTAAATTAAATTACGGGGCAAGACACTACCGTAAACATTTACTGAGGCGTCTTGAACAGTGAAATACAGTTTTATCGTCAATGGTCAAGACTAACATGCATCTAATAGCAATTAGCAAAAGATGGCGGACGCAGAGATTTTGCAAGAACTGAGGCAATTTTGCCAGGAGAATTTATTTTATTTATTTATTGGTTTATTTGGTCGGGACAGTGCATGTTAATGAACATACATGGGTCTCATGCATGTAAACAAGCCACACCAGATTGTAGCCTTGGGCTAATTTCCATCCGTCGTCCCCCATGTGCACTCTCAAACACACTCTCATTCATCCTGGCCTATTGTACATGTTTTTGGTGGTAGGGGAAACCGGAGTACCCGGAGGAAACCTACGCAGACACGGGGAGAACATGCAAACTCCACACAGAAAGGCCCCGTCCAGGTGGGAATCGAACCCGGGACCTTCTAGCTGTGAAGCACAAGCTCTAACCGCTGTACTACCGTGCCGCCGAACAGACAGCAATTTGAGGAACTAAGAATATACCTCTAGTTACTATGAATGAGAGTGTGTTTGAGAGTGCGAATGGGGATGATGGATGGAAATTAGCCCAAGGCTACAATCCGGTGTGGCTTGTTCATTAACATGCACTGTCCCTACCAAATAAACCAACTTGATTGCACATTTTCCCATCTATTTTGCACTCCATGAGTGTTCTTGAGAGCTGATGTAACAAGTGAATGTCTCCATCAACAAAGTTCTATCTATCTATCTAATCTATCTAATCTATTAATCTATCTAATCTATTAATCTAATCTATCTGCTTTATTGTCATTGTACAACGAAATAGTGTTCAGGTGTTAGTCCTGAGCTGCTGCGGCTGAGCCGCGCTGCCACTGTGTGTCAACCTGACCCGCATGACCTTGGAGGTCGGGGAAACTCGGAAGAAACCTGGCTGGCTGCCCTCTGTCTCCTCTGAAACGGTGCACCGCCTCCTGGGTTTGTCCCTGTTTCAGAGCGTGGTGTCCTGCACTGGTCAGCTCCACCTCCTCCTGCAGCTCCCTCCGCTTCACAACAGTCTTTCACCATCTCCTCGTTTGTCCCTTCCTTGTTTCCTGTAGATCCTCTTGTGACGCCTCCTCTGTGCTGCAGCTGTGGGGGCTCTTGGTGCCTCTTCAGTGTTTAAGAAGAAGAAATGTGTACTGTAGGTCTCAAATGGGTTTAGCTGAAAAGCTAGCATTTTGTTGTCTGTGCATGATTCAGCACGATGCTGGAACCCAGACAGTATGTAGCACTCATTTGGGTGCCTTTGATTTGTCAGTTTGCCGAGATGCAGTTGGTGAGAGTGAACCCCATTAGCCCCAGATCACCAGACTTGTTAGCAGCAGCAGCTCCAGCAATAATTTACAACCCTTCATCTCAGCTGAATGTGTTTCTTGTAAGGTGTAATGGAAGCAATCCATTCTGGCTGTCACTGCTGGAAAACACTTTGTTTTCAAGACAAATGGTGTTTGTATGGAAGATGCTGGCTGCACTGGAGTTGGGACAAGGCAAAGGAGTTTTGCGGTAGGCGTGTCTCGTATACACTATGCAGGTTTAAGGATAACAGGCCTTTTCATATACAGTTGTAATATTGCATGTACTTTTTATTGTGCATTGTTGTTAGCACATTGGCACTAACCTGTATTGTGATTATGAGAACGATAAAAAAAGAAGTCCCATTATTTTAGTATGTTGTGGTAGTCAACACAAAAAGTATTCAACAAGAAGAGACCACAGCTTTCTCTACGGTTATGGACATTATTTAGATGAGGGATTCCCAAAAATCATCATGTGAACAATCTCCGCTTGTGATAATTTCAATTAGCAAATTCTAGATTCTTTAATATGTTTTTGTAATTTTTTTATTTGATCCTAATTTAAAAAAATAATTCTGCCCCCGTCTATATTGAGCTTGAGAAAGTTGCAGGTAATGATCCATTTCAATTGGATTGGTGAGAATAAACATTTCGGTGAAACATCGTTCTCTATGTTACTGGTAAAGGCAGTTACAGGAATAACAGTTGCTGCAAGAGACCCATTTTGTGATATTTATTTTATACCACATTATGCCTTTTTATCACTTTTTAAAACCCATGGCACGCAGCCCAAACTATCCTTCTCCACTCCCACATTTTTGGTTCAGCATCACATGCACCACCCTCCACTGCTCTCCCAATCCATCTCTCCAGTCCCCACAGTCCTCTCCATAAATCCTGGGACAGCGGCGCTTTAATGGATAATTAATTGGTACGGCAGCAGTCCTGTAATAAGACAATAAATTACGACGCAGGCCGGTGTGCTGTGTCAGTGTGTGTTGCTAATGGCCCCTCAGGGTTGGGGCAGGAGGCCAATAAATTAGACAGGTATAAACTGCTGTGTGCTAAATAGCCCTCTATACTGCTATAGCTGCAATGAAGGAGGGGAGAGAGGCACCCAATGAGATATGATGAGTTATGAGAGGTTAATGTCTCCCCAAATGCTGTTTGGCCTGTGCACACTTACAGCTGATGTGTGTTAGGGTCACAGGTTTGCGGTTTATTGCAGGTTGGGGATGTGACACTTTACAGGTTGTGGCCGAAAGTCTTATGGAAAAAATGGTGGTGTGAGAGCATATACATCCATCCATCCATCCATCCATCCATTTTCTTCCGCTTTATCCGGGGCTGGGTTGCGGAGGCAGCAGTCTCAGCAAAGATGCCCAGACTTCCCAATCCACGCACACCTCCTCCAGCTGTTCTGGGGGGACCCCGAGGCGACACCAGGCCAGCTCGGAGACATAGTCCCACCAGCGTGTCCTGGGCCTTCCACGAGGCCTCCTCCCAATAGGACATGCCTGGAGCACCTCCCGAGGGAGGCGACCAGGAGGCATCCGGAACAGATGCCCTAGCCACCTCAGCTGGCTCCTTTCGACGTGAAGGAGCAGCGACTCTACCCCGAGCTCCTCCCGGGTAACTGAGCTCCTCACCCGATCTCGGAGGGTGCGCCCAGCCACCCTGCGAAGGAAACTCATTTCGGCCGCTTGTATTCGCGATCTTGTCCTTTCGGTCATTACCCAGATCTCATGACCATAGGTGAGGGTGGGAACGTAGATCGATCGGTAAATCGAGAGCTTTGCCCCCTGACTCAGCTCCCTCTTCACCACAACAGTCCGATACAGCGACCGCATCACTGCTGACGCTGCACCGATCCGTCTATCGATCTCACGCTCCATCCGTCCCTCACTCGTGAACAAGACCCCGAGATACTTGAACTCCTCCACTTGAGGTAAGGACTCCCCACCGACCTGAAGCGGGGAAACCACCTTTTTCCGGTGGAGAACCATGGCCTCAGATTTGGAGGTGCTGATCCTCATCCCGGCCGCTTCACACTCGGCTGCAAACCGCCCCAGTGCGCGCTGAAGGTCCTGATTTGATGAAGCCAACAGAACAACATCGTCTGCAAACAGCAGAGATGAGATCCTGAGGTTCCCAAACCGGACACCCTCCGGCCCCTGGCTGCGCCTAGAAATTCTGTCCATAAAAGTAATGAACAGAACCGGTGACAAAGGGCAGCCCTGGCGGAGACCAACACGCACCGGAAACAAGTCTGACTTACTGCCGGCAATGCGAACCAAGCTCCTGCTAAGGTCATACAGGGAACGGACAGCCCTTAGCAGAGGGCGCCGGACCCCATACTCCCGGAGCACCCCCCACAGGGCACCACGAGGGACATGGTCGAACGCTTTCTCCAGATCCACAAAGCACATGTGGACTGGTTGGGCGAACTCCCACGAACCCTCGAGCACCCGATGAAGGGTATAGAGCTGGTCCAGTGTGCCACGACCGGGACGAAAACCGCATTGTTCCTCCTGAATCCGAGGTTCGACCATCGGCCGGATCCTCCTCTCCAGCACCCTGGAGTAGACCTTACCGGGGAGGCTGAGAAGTGTGATTCTTCTGTAATTGGAGCACACCCTCCGATCCCCCTTCTTAAAGAGAGGGACCACCACCCCGGTCTGCCAATCCAGAGGCACTGTCTCCGACCGCCACGCGATGTTGCAGAGACGTGTCAACCAAGACAGCCCTACAACATCCAGAGACTTAAGGTACTCGGGACGAATCTCATCCACCCCCAGGGCCTTGCCACCGAGGAGCTTTCTAACCACCTCAGTGACTTCAGCCTGGGTGATGGACGAACCCCCTTCCGAGTCCCCAGCCTCTGCCTCCTCATCGGAAGACGTGACGGTGGGATTGAGGAGATCCTCGAAGTACTCCTTCCACCGCCCGACCACATCCCCAGTCGAGGACAGCAGCTCCCCACCCGCACTGTAAACAGTGTTGGTGAAGCACTGCTTCCCCCTCCTGAGGCGCCGGATGGTTTGCCAGAATCTCTTCGAGGCCGACCTATAGTCCTCCTCCATGGCTTCTCCGAACTCCTCCCAGACCCGAGTTTTTGCCTCTGTGACCGCACGAGCTGCAGCACGCTTGGCCTGCCGGTACCTCTCAGCTGCCTCCAGACTCCCACAAGCCAACAAGGCCAGGTAGGACTCCTTCTTCAGCTTGACGACATCCCTTACTTCCGGAGAGTGGGGGAAAAAAAGTATTTAGTCAGCCAACAATTGCCTGTAATTTTCATCATAGGTAAACCTCAACTATGAGAGACAAAATTAGAACAAAAATCCAGAAAATCACATTGTCTGATTTTTAATTAATTCATTTGTAAATTATGGTGGAAAATAAGTATTTGGTCAATAACAAAAGAGCAAGATTTCTGGCTCTCACAGACCTGTAACTTCTTCTTTAAGAGGCTCCTCTGTCCTCCACTCGTTATCTGTATTAATGGCCCCTGTTTGAACTTGTTATCAGTATAAAAGACACCTGTCCACAACCTCAAACAGTCACACTCCAAACTCCACTATGGTCAAGACCAAAGAGCTGTCGAAAGACACCAGAAACAAAATTGTAGACCTGCACCAGGCTGGGAGGACTGAATCTGCATAAGCAGCTTGGTGTGAAGAAATCAACTGTGGAAGCAATTATTAGAACATGGAAGACATACAAGACCACTGATAATCTCCCTCGATCTGGGGCTCCACGCAAGATCTCACCCTGTGGGGTCAAAATGATCACAAGAACGGTGAGCAAAAATCCCAGAACCACATGGGGGACCTAGTGAATGACCTGCAGAGAGCTGGGACCAAAGTAACAAAGGCTACCGTCAGTAACACACTACGCAGCCAGGGACTCAATTCCTGCCAGACATGTCCCCCTGCTTAAGCCAGTACATGTCCCGGCCCGTTTGAAGTTTGCTAGAGAGCATCTGGATGATCCAGAAGAGGACTGGGAGAATGTCATATGGTCAGATGAAACCAAAATGGAACTTTTTGGTAAAAACTCAACTCATCGTGTTTGGAGGAGAAAGAAAGAACACCATACCTACTGTGAAGCATGGGAGTGGAAACATCAGGCTTTGGGGCTGTTTTCTGCAAAGGGACCAGGACGACTGATCCATGTAAAGGAAAGAATGAATGGGGCCATGTATCGTGAGATTTTGAGTGAAAACCTCCTTCCATCAGCAAGGGCATTGAAAATTAAACGTGTCTGGGTCTTTCAGCATGACAATGACCCCAAACACATCGCCCGGGCAACGAAGGAGTGGCTTCGTAAGAAGCATTTCAAGGTCCTGGAGTGGCCTAGCCAGTCTCCAGATCTCAACCCCATAGAAAATCTTTGGAGGGAGTTGAAAGTCCGTGTTGCCCAGCGCCTGCCCCAAAACTTCACTGCTCTAGAGGAGATCTGCATGGAGGAATGGGCCAAAATACCAGCAACAGTGTGTGAAAACCTTGTGAAGACTTCCAGGAAACGTTTGACCTCTGTCATTCCCAACAAAGGGTATATAACAAAGTATTGAGATGAACTTTTGTTATTGACCAAATACTTATTTTCTACCATAATTTGCAAATTAATTCATTAAAAATCAGACAATGTGATTTTCTGGATTTTTTTTTCTCATTTTGTCTCTCATAGTTGAGGTTTACCTATGATGAAAATTACAGGCCTCTCTCATCTTTTTGAGGGGGAGAACTTGCACAATTGTTGGCTGACTAAATACTTTTTTCCCCACTGTAGTGGTGCAACCAATAATAAACTCCAAAATATATACAAAGTCAAATTTATTTAGGCCTAAAACAGGTTGTTCATAAAACCAATTTAAAATACCAATAAACGTCAGTGGGGTTGGGGTAAACTGGTGCTTTATCCGGGGCGACCGGGGACGCCAACGGGGCACCTGCAGGGTGGTTCTCCGTCCTTTGCGGCTCCATGCGCGCCGAGTGCTACAGCTCCCTGGGTCCCACGCCGCCCGCACACAGGCCAGGACATCTCGAAACAACAACCCCCGGAGCCATAGGCCTACCAGCCAGGTCGCGTCAGTCCTCTCTGTGTGCTGTCCAATGCAGTTAGTGACCCTCGAGCTCCGCGTCCTCTCGTTCGGTTCCGTCCACACTCCGGTCCCGACATCCCGCCGCGGCCCCCGGTCGCCCAGTCGCTCTGTGGGCCCTCCTGGGATTGCTACTCCTCTGTCCTTCGTGTCCCGCGGTCGGTGCCATTTCTGCCTTTTATTTCCAAATCTGCCGCCACTTACACAGGTGCGCAGATTACACCGTTTTGCGAATGGAGGAGCATGGGTCTGCTGACAGGCCGGTTGCCATGGCAATTAGTTGGGGAGGAGTTCATATGCATGCAGTAAAACAGGAACACGTTTAAAACAAAAACACACTTAAAACATGACTCCTGGTCCCATTTGTGCCTCGTCATAGGTTAACCTGCATTTTTTTGTACTCGATTAACATAGATACTTTTACTAGAGAACAATAATAATAATAATAATGGTGATAATAATGATAATGGTTAATCTACAGAATAAGATGTTTTATTATTGTACTCAATTAGAGCTTATTTTGATTAATTCATGCTTTTGATGATGTGGAAAATGGCTAAATATTAAAATTGCGTCGGTCACTGTCTTCCTCACGTGCGCGTTTAGCAGCGTTTCAGACCGCTCCACAGCTACAGAGGAGGACCCCTGCTGCTTTGCAAAGGCCGCGTGTTAAGTTTTAAGAGTGCACAATGGAGTTGTCTTCTGCTAAAAGTGTTTGATTTTCCCCTGGTCTGCTCTCCTCGCACTCTTGCGGAGACACAGCATGCTTAACTTCACCCCTTTCTGTGGGTCTCCATAGAGACAGCTGTCAATCACAGCAGAGCTCGAGGCATGAGGACGATATAAGTAAAACGCAATAGTTTATTATGAAGTTTTATTTTTGAGAGTAGTTAAGGCATATTTAAAACAGAAATTTATTTTTAAAAATAGTTGTGTGATGAATCTAAATATAAATGGTCTAGACTCTGAGACGTTTTCTTCATATGAAAGATCAGCAGACCATGTATGTCCAGTAAAATGTAATCGTGCAAACTGAATAGAAAAATCGCTACATAATTTTTTTGGCAAACTTTTTTGGCAAAAAACCCAGCCCTACACTGATTTGACGCTTCTCTCTAGAATCAAATGGGAATTGGTCACTTCAAAGGCGCATCTTCCGTATGCTGTGACATTTCCACAGCATCAATAGACACCAAATCAAGACTAAATTTGAAATTTTACAGACTTTTCAGTAATAACTAGTTTACACAAAGAATTAAATAAGATATCTATGTTATGTCATACAATACATTAACAAAATAAACCAAGCAGGATATAAGCACTTTTGGTCATTTTACACAAAAATGCCTTATTTTTGCATGGAAATATTATCAATCAAACTTTATTAAAACAAAATAAAACCGTTGTCACAATGGTCTCATACACACCCTCACACCTTCACCCCTTTGTTGTTAAATCAATCTTTTTTCCCTGATATGTAACAGATAGAAAGGTATGAAACCAAAAGACAAAAACAAAAAAATCCCTTATTCATCTGCAGTGTCTTGCTTTACACTGTCTGAGGTGTTTAACAAACATACTTTGATAAAGTCCTGAGATTCAACATTGTACACTAACATTCTACATATGGGGCACGATGAACAAAGCAATCTATCAACCATAGCCCAAATCTAGCAACCTGTCAGTTTTTAAAGAAGAAAACCACAGCTTAGTAAACACAACAGCATCTCCTGCTCGGAAGAGAGGAATTTGAGTGGATAGAGCTTAATCCTGTTTAATGGTTGTCTGCTTTAGAGGTGAGAGGGATTAGGGTGAGAGCAGAGCATCATGTGTGTTTTGTGTATCACAGCAAGCACAATCTTCTGTAAAATACTCAGCAAAATACTATATTAAATTTATTAATACTTAATAAAAATATATCAGAAAAACTAACTAACGTTTTTCTGGCTGTAAACATTATTCAAACCTTTGCTTTCATGTTACACCTTAAACCTAAATTAGTGCTGCTGTAGCAGTAAAATCTCTCTTGGATTGATCCTGATAGAGTCCACATTATTGATCCTGTTAAAACACCTAGTACTGATAATAAAAAGGGTCACAGTCCATTAAAATCATGCAGGATAGAAATCACTTCGCCTCTCTTGTTCATATAGTCTGGTCATCTACAGTGATGTGGTTGTATAATGTTTTTTCATACATTTGTTTTGTTTGTTTTTTGCCGGCACCCTTGCTCTTGACATTAAAATAGCCACAAGAAACAGCAGGATGACAGAACGAAATTCTAATCTACACTACTACTCATGGGTGCAAGAGATCGAAGTGATCGAAATCAGCCATTTTTTCTTTATTTAATAAACCCTTTTCAACTCCTATGTTGCTGGAGTGTGACTAATGGAGCGATCAGGAGAAGAAGAATTAAAGAACCTGTTTGTATGGCTCACAGTCCTCTGCTGCAGTCCCAACAGTAGTGCCCCATCTTTTACTACTGACTGACACCTCCAAAGACAGAATGCCCCGCTCAAAGCTCTCCCCGCCCCGACTTCAACGTTCCTCCATATTTTCTGTAGGCTGTCAGGTCTTCTAATGAAGCAGGCCAAAATGGAGCAGGAGCTGCTGGATGAAGTATCTAGCACTGATGTAATAAGGCGTATAAATCTAATTTAATTACCAGTGCAGGGACAGCCTGTAGAAGCCATGACTGGATTTATTGTGTCTTAACTTGGCATCTTAACGACTTTGTGCTTTTAATATCATTACCCTGTAATTTATTCTTTTGGTGCACACACACAGGAGAGGCTGTGGCCCACACCCACAGTGCCTTCCTAATCTTTTAAAGCAGTAGCATCACAGATCACAGGACTAGAGAGTTGATCTACACACCTTTGCATGCTATCCTTTTTGCATGAGTCATCAAGGTGCTTACCAAACTCACACTTTACGCTCACATACAGTATAATAATCACTCAAGTCTTCTCTGAGCTCCTGCTCCCATTCAGCTTTGTAATACGTGCTACATAACAAAAGAAAATCTGCCATAAGAGACACAACAATTATGTTATCCTGTCCTTGTGTCGCTTGTATCTTAGATCAGAGGCAAAACATCCAACACTTAAGCTCCAGAGTACACATGACGGCTCAGGAACCTTTGCCCGTGTGGAGCACATGGAGCGCCATGTTTTATAATTGTTGTTGCCATTATTGCCCAGGGACAATAGTTGAAAACTAGCTCTGCAGCTATTACTGACACATACTGTCCCTGTCAAATAAATTAATAATGAATAATAGTTTTCAGAGGCCATTGTTTCCACATTGCCTTAGCCTGCTATTCAATTCAACCTGGATAGACTCACACAGACAAAAGCAGCAATTAGGGAGATTTATTGACATGTGTATTAGTTTTGGCGTTCAGACCCCGGCGGTAGACATCGATGTATAGTCAGTGTAGATGAACAGCTTGGAGTTAGGGATGTCTTCCCCCGGAGCCTGGACACTGGTGGTGGTATGGAGGACCCGGGATGATGCAGCAGGTAGAAGCCGTGGACGGAAGAGGCGGAGATGGGGCGGGGGTGGGTCGCAGCGCAGCTGGGAAGCGAACGGACCATGGTTGCTGGGGCTTAAAAGCGGGACCGATGGCGATGATTGGCTGCTACGGAGGTGCGGCTCTTACGCTGATGGCTGAGGTGGAGGTGTGGCCCTCTCAGGATCGATCACTGGCTGGAGGTCGATGACGCTGGGGTTTGTCTACCAGGCTGAATTAACGCCTAGGCTTCATCAGTGCGGCAGTGCAACTTTTCCAAAAGCTCACAACTATTCCATAATCCACTATTTCCTTCACCACTATTCCTTTAAAGGACTAAACAGAGTTTAAAAAATGTTAAAATTAAGTACCCTGGACACCCTGGACAGTCCTGGACAGTCCTGGACAGTCCTTAAACTGGAGACAGTGCATAACCTGGATGTTTTGCAGCATACTTCATCTGATGCATGCTTTCTTAAACATCTGATACATGTTTCTCCTTTTGAGTGATATCCCTGGCTGATGCTACTCGGGACAGTAAATAAACCTCATATGAGCATTCATTATTAGGCGATGATTATTTTTACATTATAGACACAGCATGTTTTTCTTGTCCAAAAAGTAATGTAGATTCTGCAAAAGTGTACATGTCTATTTCCACACCACGCATATTAGTCAGAGAAGAGCAGTGATCGATCACACATTCTTTACATAGTTCTATCTTAAGAAACAGTCCTAATGGATGTGTTCTGTATCGCAATTATGTTGTTTGTTTTTCAGTCTCTAGGGGTCAGCTTGTTTATTTTATTGTGGAGAAATATGTGTTTTTCCTGGTTTTATTTGACATAAACTCCCTCAGGCTGTGCAAAAGAGCCTCCACTGTATAGTCCAATGTCACTGGGGCACCAATGCTCTACTGTGGTCTATACATCTGTTGTGCTTAGGGATACACGGATCCAAGGTCATACTAATGATTTATTTCCAGTTTGTTGTGGTAAAAATTAACAAAATGCAGCATACAGTAATACATGACCATTCCGTCCATAATTAACAACATTATACAAGCAGCTATGGGCTCTGACTCTATTTATTACACATAATGGCGGTATTCATAGCAGCCACACATGTACCAGAGCGGCTCACGAGGTGCACTTAAAATGTTTAAGACATTCATCACTCATTCTATAATTCTATGCTGTGCAATAACTGACCCTTAGTGCTTTTAGGTTCACTAAAGCAAACATTACAGGCACTTAGTCCACATATCAATTTTATTGCAGGTCTAAGTACATTTTATACAGATGCAGATGTCAAGCTGGCTACACATTTAGTCTATTTTTACGATTATGAAGCCATTATGTTACAACTAATGCAAACCATAACTTGATCTTGAGTGAAAAAGAAACTATACCAAAATAGAGTATAATTATTCATTATGGACCTATCAATTAAATATGGCTATGTTAAACTTGTTTGTGCAGTTTAGTACAAAGGTAGACAGGAGTCATGTAACAATATTTAAAGGTGCATAATGCAACTTTTTATTTGAAAAAAAAAAAAGTTTATATTTGTGTGTATTTGACCTTGTATACCCATACAGACACTGGTCAGCATGGCGCCTTTACTTTCCATCACAGTGGTCTCTAGGACGCTCCAGGATCACTTCTGGTGAGAGGGTCCGCCAGCAGTGAAAACCTTCCAAACAATTGATCCTGGAGCGTCCTAGAGACCACCATGGTGAAAAGTAACGGTGCCATGCTGATCACTCATACAGCTGCTGAGTCACTACAAGCAAAGGAAGTAGTTTACTTAAATTTTGCCACGGCTTCTCTCATCATTAGTCCAACTATTTAATACCCATAATACCCATTCAGTGCTGAATCTCTGAGTGAGACCATTTTATTTTTGTGGGAAAACCCTCTATGGCATGGAAACTAACATAAATACTGTATGTCGGCAGATGAGGTCACATGCAAAGTTTAATTGGCATCTAGCCCTGCATTCAGGCATTTTGTATAAAGCCAGGGTGGCTTTATGCAAAGTTTAATTTGGGAGGACCAAACATGTACTTCCCTTGTGCGTTCTTAATGTACAAACCATCTGTTAGTGAACCACCAGGACACTGTCCCTACCCCCACCCCTCAGCAGTGGTCAGTGTGTGTCCCTCAGTTAGAATGCATGTCAGAATCAGAATCAGAATCAGAATCAGAATAGTTTTTATTGCCATTGTTTGAGAACAGGTTCACAAACTAGGAATTTTCCTTGGTGCAGACGTGCAACATAGAACATATAACACAGAATTTAGATTAAAAAAATAAGCTATAAAACTTTAGACTATAAGGCTTTGGGGCATGCATAAAGAATATTAAAATAAATAAGATACAAAATAAAAAGTAAAATATGGTAAGACGACAACAATTGACATAGAACAACAGCGGGATTATATTTACAGATGTGTATGTGTATAAAGTAAAGTGATAAAGTGATAGCAGATCTAAGTGTGGACACACCACACGGTGAAAGTGCAGATTACATCCATGAGTCTGTGACTAAGTTATTGGGTCTTGTTATTGTTCATGAGTCGGATGGCGGAGGGGGAAAAAATGTTTCCAGTGGCGGGAGGTATGGGTCTGGATAGACCGTAGCCTCCTGCCTGAGGGGAGAGGGGTGAATAGTCCATGTCTGGGGTGAGAGGGGTCAGCTGTGATCCGACCCACACACCTCCGGGTCCTGGAGGTGCGTGGGTCGTGGAGAGATGGGAGCTTACAGCCAATTACCTTATCAGCAGCACGCACAATGCGCTGCAGTCGGTGCCTGTCCTGTTCTGTAGCGCCGGGGTACCACACTGTCATGGAGGAGGTGAGGATGGACTTGATGATGGCCGTGTAGAACTGCACCAGCATCCCGGTAGGCAGCTTAAATTTCTTCAGCTGCCGCAGGAAGAACATCCTCTGCTGGGCCTTCTTGATAAGGGAGCTGATGGTCGGCTCCCATTTGAGGTCCTGGGTGATGGTGGTGCACAGGAAACAGAAGGAGTCCACGATGGAAATGGGGGGGGAGAGTCTGTCAGGGCGAGGGGGGACGGTGGGGCTGTGTCTTTCTGTGGCTGTGTGAAGGCCACGATCATCTCCACTGTCTTCTGGGCGTTCAGCTCCAGGTTGTTGTGGCTGCACCAGGACGCCAGCCGGTTCACCTCTCTCCTGTAGGCGGACTCATCACCATCCGAGATGAGCCCGATGAGGGTGGTGTCGTCCGCAAACTTGATCAGTTTAACGGACTGGTGACTGGAGGTGCAGCAGTTTGTGTACAGGGAGAAGAGCCAGGGGGAAAGTACACAGCCCTGAGGAGTTCCAATGTTTGTAGTCCGAGTGTCCGAGACGATCTTCCCCAGCCGCACGTGCTGTCTCCGGTCCGTCAGGAAGTCAGTGATCCACCTGCAGAGGGAGTCGTGCACGCTGAGCTGGTAGAGCTTGTCTCGTAGCAGTCCAGGGAGGATGGTGTTGAAGGCAGAGCTGAAGTCCACAAACAGGATCCTGGCGTAGGTTCCTGGGGAGTCCAGATGCTCCAGGGTGAAGTGGAGGGCCAGATTGCCTGCGTCGCCCACAGACCTGTTGGCTCTGTAGGCGAACTGTGCTCAAAAGACTTCATGACTACAGACGTCAGCGCCACCGGCCTGTAGTCATAAAGTCCTGTGATCCGTGGTTTCTTAGGGACAGGGACGATGGTGGACGATTTAAGGCAGGACGGCACGTGGCATGACTCCAGGAAGGTGTTGAAAATGTCTGTGAAGACAGCGCTGAGGTCAGGGCGAAGTCTCTGGGTGGAAGGAAGAGGAGAGAACAAAGCCACAGAGAGAGTGCCCAGGCAAAAACCTCAGAGGACATACAGCCTATAGACACAGAGAGCCCTTATTTCAAGACACAGTTTAGGAAGTCTTCATACCCCTCTATTTACTCCCCTATCATCATGTTGAAACCTGATACGGAAAATATTTGAATACCTTGTTTTTTTATTCTTAGAAAATAATAAATAGTGTGCAATAATAATGAGTTAACTAACGTAAACTCTGAAAATGCCCAAAACCAATATAACTATTATTGAGAGGAATGGGTTTGCAGTTGGTCTAGATACTTACTCTATGTCATTATGAAATTTAGATTTTTTTTTGTATTATTTTTTTTACATTTTTCTCCTAAAAATATTTTATGAATTATTGTTATGGTCTTCAGTCTATATTTTTTACCCATAAAAAATGGATGTGATATGATTTATGAATGAGAAATAACTTTCTTGACATTGTTTACAGGTCTACTGTTATATACCGAAATAGTGCCACCACAGAGTTTTTGTGAGACTGAGGGTCAGAGGGGGAAAAGGAGCGTGATGTTTTTTTGTTCACTGCTTATAAGAATGTGTGTCCCGTATGTGCGCACTGCCAAGTGATTTATGGGCCCTGTCTCCCAGTGCCAGCAGTTTGTCTCTTCTAGCATGGAGGATGAATGGCCCACTGTCAGGCTCGCCTCAACCTCTTCTACTTCTCTCTCTCTCAAATTACCTTTCTCTTTGTGCCTGCGCCCCGCTCCTTACATCTGCACCATCTTATCTGTGCATACGCCTTCCTCTGCACCTTGTCAGCCCCACTTCCTTTTAACCTTAAGCCTTTCTCTAAGCTGTTAACTTACCTGATTTGCTCCTTCTTTTCCACGGATGGTGAACATGTTACAATGTTTCCAGCAGCGATGTCGATTGATTGCATATTAAGTAAATGTAAATTGTGTCATTGTGACTGTCAGCATAACATACAGCGGGAACCATATGTTTATATACACTTCATAAAAAGACACTGTCTGACATGAAACCAGAATTAACTTTTTTTTTTAGGTCAATCTGAATTTAAAAAAAAATATTTCTATTTGTCAAATGCCAGAAGAATGACAGTTACAATTTTTTATTTGTTTTTTACAACTATACAACTATACCTTTAAACAATTTGGGAAAGCCCAGATGACGATGTCATGACCTTGGAAGCACAAGTCTGGTTCATCCTTGGGTGTAATTTCAAGACGCCTGAAGGTGCCATGTTCATTGGTTCAAAAAATGATGGAAATGTCCAGTCATCATACAGATCAGAAAGAAGGCGGGTTCTGTGTCCCAGAGATGAATGTGCTGTGGTCTGAAATGTGAATATCAACCCAAGAACAAATGCAAAAGACCTGGTGAAGATGCTGAAACTGGTAAGAGTTTGTCATTATCCACAGTGAAACAAGTACTGTACCGACATGGGCTGAGAGGGTAAAAAAGGATAAAGACTTATCCTGTGGCCTAGCCTGGCCTTTGCCATCCGTAAACTCCGGTCAATTATCTTTTCCCTACATGTACGTTTGGGTCTGATCTCAGTGGCTGCGTTCATCGGTTGAATTCCAACCTACCATTCAGCGGGGGAGGCGGGTGTTGTAGGTGACCTTACGCATTTGCACCGGATTTGCTGGTTGTAGTTTGAAAACAGATCCAATCGTTTCAAAGGAGTTCATCCCTCTCACCTGAAAACGGAGCTCAATTGTGAAGTTCCAGACCCTCTGTACGAAATGAGTACGAGGGTATGGTAAGACCAGGCTACCTGTGGTCTGACGGGGGGAAAAAAAGAATTATTTTGGCCATAATGACCATCGTCACATTTGGAGGAAAAAGGGGAATCTTGCAAGCCATCCCAACTGTGAAATATGGGGGTGGCAGCATCATGCTGTGGGGTTGTTTTGCTGCGGGAGGGACTGGTGCACTAGCTGACATCATGAAGAAAGAACACTATGTGGAAATATTGGATCAACATCTCAAGACATCAGCCAGGAAGTTAAAGCTTGGGTCTTCCAAATGGACAATTCCCAAAGTATACGAACAAACTGGTTACAAAGTGGCTTCAAGGAACAGGCCACTGTTTTTCCATACTGAGATATGTTCTTACCTTAGCTTAGATGAGTTGATGCAAACCTGTCTGGTCTTTACGCGACGCTCAGTCATGCAAAAAGACCAAAGATGTTGTTGGCATTTAGCCTCTCCTCCTCTCCTCTATGGACCCAAACAGGGTGAAGTTAGAAGTGACCAAGTTCTTCCATGTATTCCATATTTAAATATGGTTATGTGAGTAGTTACACGCATTTAAACATGTCGATTTTCAAAGCGGATAAAAAGGGGTACTATATTGTAAGGCGTAATAACACCTTAGGAGCGCTTCAACGTCCGCACATTAAAGTGAAGATATCTATCGAAAAATAGGGGAAACGTGGAAGAGCTTGGTCTTGAGATTGTCAGTGATTCAGTGAAGAGCCCTGAGACACAATACAAATTCTAATTGACCTAAAAGACATAAAAGTTAATTCTAGTTTCAGGTCAGACAGTGAGAAAAAAAAAATTCAAATGTGTCTTTTTATAAAGTGTATGTAAACATATGGTTCTCGTTTTTAGTATATATTTTCAAAATAAAGAAATTATCTTTTTATAATACACTGTCTCCTGTGCTCTTCAGTCCATGAACCTGTGCTGCCTTACTACGGGGGTTATTTTGCGTTGCTGGTTACTACCAGCGGTTACTGTTTGGTCCTGGAGCCATCTCTCAGGTGGCGTTGTTAATTTAATCGATTCATTTGAATATATTTATTTGTACCCTGCTGTACCATGGTCACACTTGCTTATGTGACAACAAGCCCATGCCATGACATCTTATTGGAAAGGTTTACAGGAAGTTACTAGAAACACAATGATTTATGCCGTGGATGCTGCCAGTTCCCAGCGTATACTAAGTATCCGAGGCTGCACATCCAGCAATAAAGATTTCCCAATTCAGCTGAGAGTGCATTTTTTTCCCAATTTCTCCCTCCAGTTGCCCAAGAACTGGCTTTGATTAATCCAGTTTTTATTTAAAACAAAATCTCTCTGAAGAAAGCTGTTGGCATTTGTCTTAATAGCAATAATTTACTTTTATTCACAGTGGAGACAGTTTCAGCTTCACTGCTATAAAGTAGTCTAATTCCCTGCTGAGTTAATAGGCCTCTATGCATAAGACTTTTACCAACTCCAGCACTGCACCGCTCCAGTTCTGCTAACAGCTATGGCCAAAAGGCTGAAGAATAATGCCTGTGCAGGTCATTAATTGCGCTTTCATTATCATAATTTAACATGCAGCCCACCTCTCTCCATCTTTATCACTGCAGCAGTGCAACACTAATTTATCAGCCTGAAAGAACGGGGCGGACGTCAGGTGGAGAGCAGACCGCTGAAATAAAAAAATGACCTCTGTATCAATCCTGTTTCCACACATTAATATAGGAGACACTTTTCCTTGCACTCCTCCTGGCTCTGGCCCATGCTAATGCTACTACACACTGACAGGGTAATGATTGGGCCACGGCTGCAGAGCACAGGGCTTATTGATCCATGGCTGATTTATTGCAGGTTACAGCTGATTATTGGGCCATTAATCAGTCTAGGATTACTCTTTCAATAAAACTGCTTACGTTTGTTTGTAAAGTGCTGGATGAGGCGCAGAGAAGGGCACTTATATCTGAGTTCAGGCTTGAGATATTCCTTATCAGGTAGTGGTTCGGATTAAGACCAACTGTTGAAGATGATACAGTTACATTGTGTGTTGTATCAGTCTCCAGTGCTTAATTCAGAAGAGGAGGGCTGTTGTCAAAAAACTAATCTTGCATTGTTCCATCTCACAACAGCGAAAGAGTCAAATTGTGCTAAGGAAGTCACGGTTTAAATTTTTGGAGTCACGATACGATTATTGTGAAATGAAATGAAAGAAAAGAACTGATATTTTAGTTATTGTCTTTAAAATGCTTGTTAATACTTGAACTTGTAAACATTCACTGTTTCTATAAATACATAAAAATAATAAGATTATTTAGCATTAAAATAAATAGACCTATATTGAATAATACAAAACAATGTCACCTTTAATACTTTATAATGACCATAATTATTTTATTATATTAGGCCACAATCTAGGCTACATTTTATGTTCTCAAAAGTTATTACTTTACTTTACTTTTTACTTTACTTTATTTGTCTCCCTTGGGAGAAATTTGGTTCGGACAGGGTCCCGCCACACATCAAAAACACTGCTGCTTAATTATTTGTCTGATGTTTGATGAAACGTGTTTCTAAAGTGACTAACGGGACTCGCTTGAACAGCTGATATCCACTTTCCTTTCTGTTTTTTACGCTGAAACAGAAGAGCGTTAGCTTTTGGTTTACAACCTGAGCCAGGCGGCTATTTCTGAACATTTTGACAACTTTATTATGCCGTTCGTTACCTTGACTTGGACATTTACAGCGAAGGATTAACTCCAAGATGTTTCATATTCGATGTTCGCCACCTTTTGCTGCAACTTTCCGACGACAGGATTTGCATGACGGATGTCCATCAACAACAACAACAACGCCTTGGCCATCTTTTGGATACCTAGAGGTCCCACTCTGCTAACTTCAATCGCTTTTGAGTGGATACAACACTGGAGGAGAGTGTCCTTCTGCCTTGCTCAACTATACCGGTGAGTTTATGCGCAGTTTGTGACGTGCAGCGGCCAGTAGGGGAGACCGGGGCTATTTGTCACACTTTTTTTTTCTAGAGTTTGCTGCTCATTAATAGAAAATCCCACAAGAGTCAGACCTGCATTAAATGAAAGCTTGAACCCTTGACTTGAAGGAGACCTCACTCTCTTGTTTCTATCATATTGCAATAAATAGTTATGCAGCGTCAAACACAACAAAATCCACTGTGACAATGTACCTCATATGCGGGGCATGTTGTCACAATGCTTGGGGTTGGTGTCACTATTGCATTTTAATGGAGTTTTTTAATGTTAACTTGAAATTCGATAAACTTTTGTAACTTTTTTGCTTTTTGAGATAAAAGGACAAAATGTGTTTTAAAACAGTCGCAATGCCAGATGTGTTCACAACACTCATTTGAAAGAACTGTTGATTTTTTTGGTAAAATGCTCTATGAGGTGTAAAATGTACAATTTCACGAAAATGACCCAAATATATGGCCTCTCTAAACACTCATGTTAAAATAAAGTGATCAGAAAAACATATTAGACACAAAAGAAAAAAATGTCCTACCATGTTATACCCCATGTGACAAATAACCCTTCAGTTTTTGTGACAAATAATCCCACAGCTTTAGCATGTTAGCTCTAAAATGGCTCAAATCGAAGCTAACATCTGTGTCTTTCAGATCAGTGTCTTTTGTTTATGACATTAAAGTTTGGGAAAAGACAAAACAAATTCATATGTGCCCTGTCCTCATGTCTTCAGTCCAAATGAGAAAATTATTATTGGAAGAGAAGAGGAATACCAATACACATATTATATGCAGCGCCCTCTAGTGCAGCTATAAAAAGCAATGTGACAAATTACCCCGTGTGACACATAGCCCCGGTCTCCCCTACGTCAGCGTGGAAAATTTCAGCGGTACACCATGTCTTCTAAAATTCTTACGTATAACCTACCACGTCCTTTTATAATCGTGGTAATCGTAAAACCGGTTAATCTTGACATCTCTACCATGTGCACTGTGACTTGACTCCTATAGGCCAGGCAGCAGGGTCCTATAAACAATTCCATTATTTCTCATATTTTAGTCAGCTGTCAGTGTCCGTGATGTGATTTGCCAACAAGCCTCATAATGGCAAAGCAGAAAATCCTTTTGCAACTGGCTCACGCTCTGGAATTAATTACAGAATTATCCCATTATCCATCCAAAGTTCGATTTTTTACAATTATTGTGCTGATAATATCAAGTGACAACTATGAAGTTTGTCAACATGAATAATATCACCTCTTCTTGAAGCTTATGTGGGAAAAAAAGAAACTCCCAGTGGTTAAGTAAACATAGTATGTCAAGTCAAAGAAAAAAAGTAGCCTATTTCGAGATTGCACCACCAAACTGTTTTTTAATACAGAAAACACAACACTATAATTCACCCCCTTTATCTGCCTTTCTTAAATTAGCTGGATGAAAGATGCTGCCGCTGTCCGCCCGCCAAGAGCTTTACAACGCGCCATAAAGCACGCACGAGGGGAATACTATGCTGTTACTCAACCACCTTCACAACCCGCAAACATTACCTGCAACACACCTTTTACAAGAACAAGCAAATTGAGAATAGTGATTTTCCTGTAAAGGCCCAGAGGAACAGAGCTGACTTTAATGAGGAGGTTTAATGCTTGGTCTTGTCAAACGAACTAACAACGACTGCCAAGTGCTGTTGTGTAGCTTTTATTTGAGAGCATCTGATTAAGCGCGTTGTGAAGCTCCGAGGGACTGCTGCCTCTCCCAGTGCAAGCTCGTAAACCCTGGCTTGACAGTGGCCTCGTAAAGCGGACATAATGCTGTCGTAAACATGTCGCCACACCTGTCATAAACATTAATGGCTGTTTATGAAGGAACATGATGGATCGGAGGGCTTTTCTGGAAGGCCGTCAGCAGGTTGTGGTTAGAGAAAGCATAAAGCCGTGCTATGATCCACTTTTTGGCAGAAGACCTAAAACAGTCCAAGCAAAAGTCAAAGCAAAGTTACACGTGCTCCGTTATCTGATGAATTTTGCAAAGCTGTAATGATTTTGCGGACTCTCTTGTGCACTAATCTCTCCCATGTTTCCTAGGCAACGTGACAAGTGAATGATGTAAATAAAACGGCAGACTCTGCAACTCGTCATACAAGGGGGCGTGGCCTAGTCGAGGGGGAAGAAAACCTCACGGGAATAATAATGTTTCACAATTTTTAGCCGTTTTCTGGCAGACTTTAAACATATTTATGTTGACAAATAAGTCAAGTGAAAAATCAGATCCACATAGATGTTTTTTCACGGTAAATTGTTTAGTAGAAGCGAGAGAGAAAAAACACGGTACTCGTTGGTAAAGTTAGCATATGTAGCATCAAACTAACGTTAGCTTCCTGGTTAGCATTGTCAGTTTTTTAAGCATTTGCATTCTCCATGTCTGTATTTTTATTTAGTAGAAAACTATGTTTATAATTCAGCATTATTTTTGTTAACGCTCTGGTGGAGTAATGGGAGACGTTTAGTTTTTTCTTGTCTTTGTTTTCCAGCTGGCTACTTCGAATATGACCATACTATTTGGGCAATTGTGATGTCAGAAATATCACATTTTCTGTTAGTTGCTGTTAGAGCCTACGCCCACTCAACCCACAAGCCTCCAGTGTCTGTGTACACATGTGTGTGTGTGTGTGGGACAATGATTCCTTAATGTAAAAGTGCTTTAAGAGCGCTGTGAAAGTAGAAAACACAGGAATACAAAGATTGTATTCTTCAACAATTTTTTATCTCTTTTAGCTCTACCAACAGTTGGTAGAGCGGGTCGTCTCATGATCGGAAGGTCTGGGGTTTGAATCCCAGCTCCTGAAGATGCCCACTGTCGTTGTGTCCTTGGGCAAGACACTTCACCTACATTGCCTCCAGTGTCTGTGTGTACATTGGTGTATGAATGAGAGTGTGATATAGCGCTATATAAGTTGAGACCATTTAGCATTTACAATTTTAATTAGAGACAATGTTGTCCTCCTTTGGTTTAGTGTTAGTTTTCAAACTACTTTAAACATATTCAACATCATCCAATTAAAAATGTGTAAAAGTTCAGTTTTAGTTGTCATTTTCCAAATTTTGATCCATTTTTACCTCATTGTGGTTCATGATGTACCAATTCTTGTTCTGTCTCGATTGTGTTGAAATGGTTTGGTAAAACTTCGCAATAGTATTGATTGTGCAATAGTCATCAAATATATCCATCCATCCATCAATCCATCCCTCCATCTTCTTCCACTGCATCCCTAATTTTTCCAAAAAACTGACAGATCTAAACTAAACATAAAAGGCTTTACTGGGTTTCTTATGCATTGTCCCCTCGATAATAAGGTCATAAACTTTTGCATAAGGGAGCGTTTCTTCTGCCGCATGTGTGCAGCTGATGTAAGCATGTGAGTGTGTAATGACAGCACAGTGGAGGCTCCCCGGGCGGTCAGCATGCCTGTCTGTGGTACTTAGTGAGGAACATCAGTGTGTACTCTTCATGACCCTGTGCACACCTGCTGAGACTCAAGCGCGTACACACACAGGTGCAGAGACAGCTTTATGCACGTTGTCAGCCTGTATGAATGATGGTGTGTGGCGTGACAGTTTGTATTGAAGTGATGTCAGCAGATCCAATAAGACTATGCAGAACAGATGCATGTGAGCTTTATATACTTGGTGTGCCGTGCTGTCAGACATCCCTGAGGGGACAGTCCAAGACAAATGTGTTAGTAATTTACAAGTGTGCTTAAATACCCATTATTCTTTCCTGTGCGAGCTCTCCAAGGATCTGCTGTGCTCATTTATCATCAGCTTTACAGAGGCATATGCACCATAAAAGCAGCAAGAAAAATGAAGAGGGTGGCAGAGCTGTTGCTGTTGGAAAGCTTCAGAGCAATAATTATGGCCTAAGAACTTTCTATTCAGACTTAGATTGTTTCTGCTGCAGTACTTTCCTAAATGGGACCTATTAGTTTCCTGAAACAATTGAGAGGAAAAGTTGTTTTGCTTTGTTTTTTATCAGAAGACTGACTTTTGAATAAAGTTGCCAATACTGAGTTACTTTAAATGCATTCTATGTTGTTGGAAATAAAAAAGAAAATACATAATGTCTTCTGTAAAAACAGAGGTGGCACATCCATCTGGTCTGGAAATGAATCATGTGCTTAATACTAAGGTTATAGTAAACCGTGTGATGTTTTTATCCAAGAAATACTTTTTCAACAAGAGAGGAATTCGATTTCCTAGCATGTACATTAGAGGCACGCTAATGTACTGCAGGCCGGGGCACAGGGACAGCTCTTGTGTGTGGGGTGGGCTGTTTTTCTGGGTCTCGCACCTCTCATGCTGTTCACAGAGATTACATTTCAAAAATACCACGGACAAGACAGACAGGATAATCAATCACGTGAGCTCCAACACCAAACACACACTAACGTGTACACGCTTATTCAGCACTGTCTGCGAGCTGTGTCACATTGCAGAAGTCATAAATCAATGCCGTGATGTCAAAGGCTCTAACATGAGCTGGAAAACAGTGCTCTGCTCCAGTCTTCAAGAGCCAGGCCGAGTACCAATAATCAGTCACTTGATATTCTTAAAATATAAAACGCAATCGCCTTTGCGGTTTTGGGGTTGGGCGGTGCCAGTGGGTTTTAACGTTTTCTCGACACACTGTGCAGTCTACGAAAGTTTAACATACATCATCAAAGGAGAGCTACCACCACGGGGAGAAGGGACTTGATTGGGACTGATTCGATTTTTCATGTCACCTATTTTTTATGAGAAACACAACGCAGAGCTGAACACCACTGTTATATTACATACTGTACTATATAGCCATACCGCCTTTGCTCTGCCTATTCCCGTCAGACCTCAGAAGCTAAACAGGGAAGGGCCTGGCTGGTACTTGGATGAGAGCCCTTTTGGGAACACCAGGAAGCCTGGGTGAATGTAGTGCGTGGGTGGTTGGTGGTGGCCGGTGATGGCGCAGACTGGTTGCCTCACTTACCATCACGGAGTATGGAGTGAATGAATAATGCACGAAATTGTAGAGCGACTTTGAGCGTCTGGAAAAACGCTATATAAGACTAATGCAGCATTATAATAATAACAATAATAATAATAATAATAATAATAATAATAATAATAATAATTATTATTATTATTATTATTATTATTATTATTATATTATTATTATTATTATTATTATTATATATTGCGGGTCTATATAGTGAATGAGGTGTTTAGAGACTAGGGTGGACATTCAGACACAGCCATTGGTTTATGTTTTTGTAATAACTCATAAGCTCAGAACAGAGATAGGCCGGCTCACAGCTAGTAGTCTATAATAGGTTGACAGGCTCCTCGTGAATAAACACAGTGAAAATTGTTAATTATCAGTGACCTGATTACCTCAATCAATTCCCAAGATAACACAATGTTACCTGTAGTTGTCCTCCATTCCGGTGTCTTTGTGAATGCCATTTTCATCACATGAGTCAGCTCCTGCAAAATTACCACAACTTGGGTGAAGGGGCTAAATGTGTGAGGCACTATTCATCTAAAAACAGCAAATATTACAAAATATGAGTATTTTTATGTTAGGATTTAGTTCCACAAGCTTGCGATCTTTTGGCTTAATATTCCTTCTTTGTGACTTCAATCACAAAAAAGGAAAACTATTACTAAGGTTTAATATATTAATGCATGTGCTGAGAGAAGATGCTAAACTTTGTGTTAGTTGTGTTTCATGTGAATGTTCCCTGTAATTACAGAGAAATCAATCATACGTCATACCTATATTATATTACAGGTATGACTATATTACCTGTAGGAGCCATTTTGAATGTTCTATGTATGTGTGCCGCCTGCCCCTATGGGGCACTGTGTTTTACCTTCTCTTGTAAGGAGACACACCTGTTATAAAAGGACAGGAAATTGCTGTTGGAAGGTGCAGAGGTGACATGATTTTTGACCGTGTCATTGTCAGAGTTCTTTGTTTGTGGTGATTTAAGGCAAAAGGTGAGCTAAAATAAATCAGTTTTAATAACTCCACTGGACTCTTTTGGTATTCTTAATGACACGCGTGCTTAAAGCACCTTTGTACACCTTCAACCAATAGTGGCTATTGGCACAGGGCATTTAGCCACTACATTACCTATAGAAATGTTTTCTAAAATACTAAGACAGCAGTATATAGTATAATATATAGTTATATTATAACAGACAGTCCTATGTAGAATTGCCCTCAACATGACTTGATTTTTTTTTAACATTGTGTATTTTATTGATACTATGAAGCAATAATTGATCTGTGGAGGAGAAGCCTTGGACAATGACAATTGTATAACTCAAAATCAATCTGCATTTTGTTACATAGGACAGAGGTCTCCAACTTTCTTTTCCCTGTGAGCAACTTAAGAAAATAAACAGCAGAGAGCTACTGTGGCTTTGAGGATACTTGAGTAACAATGGGACTATTTATTTTTGGTGCACACAAGAGAAAATGCACTGCAAATTTGACTCCTCAAGCGTATGTAGAAATTGTAAAAGGTTTGGGAAGCTCCTGGAAAGGGCTGGCAACCAACTCCCAAGCAGCTAGTTGGAGACCCTTGATGTAGGATGGATGAAATATGTTTCATTCAACTAGCTATATGTTATGCTGGGAGCAAATGTGTTTGTGTGGCAAAAGTTACATAGGCAAAGGGTTGAGGTCTGAAGTGGCATGAGCTGGCTTTCTGCATAGTTCCGCAGTTAAATAAAGTTTAATGTGAGACAGTGAAGTGCAGCTCTCGGAGTAAGTACATGTTTGGCCTGTCAGGCCCAAGATGTAGACAGCTGAGAGCTGTTGTAAAGGGATCTGCTGTGGATGATGGTGATGATAGTGTGGCTTATTGGCCTGTTACTCGGCTGTCTGCAGTAATAGCAGTGCTGACAGATACAGACCACCCACTATTCTCAGGCCAGAACAAATTTATCACACTCTTTACTTTTTCCATTTCAATTCTCAGTTCAAGGCAAGACAAATATATCCACCCATGCACACTGCACATCCCAAATTCAATAATAAGGATGTTCTACACATGGTGCCATTGAGGAATATATTGTGTTTCATAACATTAACTTATTATTGCATTCGCATGATTCCCTTAAACTTTTTATTTCACTTTTTGAACTGCCAGACTTTAAGTGGAGGTATTCTGTCACACACATCATGTCAGTGGAGGAGATGATGGGTTTTCTTGGGAGACTTAACAGGCTTCGGGAGAGACCAGACAAGCAGTAATTCAATGCACATCCAACAGCAGGGCATGAGATTCATTCATTGGTATATTAGGCTAATATGATGTCATGGGCCGTATCAACAACAAAGCCAATGTAGTTAAATGGGCTGATTCATCTGCAGAGAGAGACTCCTGCCATGTCCGTCGTGCAACATTTCTCATGTTTTTTATTCTCCAACTCTGTGGCTCTCCTGACAGTGATTAATGACCCTCAGCTGCTGTGTGCTTCCTCTCTGACACTCCCATCTTTTTCTCCACTCTCCACTCTGTCCTAGCAGAAAAGGGATTAAAGAATTTGGCCTAGGAGACGATTGATGCCACATGACTTCAGAGAAAAATAAGAGGAGAGATTATATTATTAAGCATTTTTCTACATTACACATTCTACACTACACCACACAAACATGAGCCCTGTTCGCATTAATAGTGGTGGTAGTGTGGCTTTATTTTATTTTTTTACAATTTCTCAGTGTTAGAGAATTGAATTAAATCCCTTTTTATCACAGTCATACCACTTCTGTGCTACTGCCATAATCTTGGCTCATAGGTATGACGCACAACAGAGGTTACTTATTCCTCTCTATGTGGAAGCAGGGCAGACTTGAATAAAAACACATCACATTGAGGCCATGTCCACATGTATGCTAATATCTCCGCAAACGCAGACTTTTCTATGACTGTATACAAAACTATCTCTGTCCACACAACAGAACTGATGACGCAACGTTCCATCTCTATGGGCTCATTTATTGGTCAAACCAATAACGTTGCCAGGGATACGTGCAGCTTGGAGATATAAATATCCAGATTTTCTGTCCACACCTCTCTGTTTATACAGCGTTTACAAAAGTCTCCACTTTGCAGAGCGTTTACAAAAATATCCAAAGTAATGATGTAATTTATCTGGATACATGTGGACAAGGCCTGAAAATGTCATGAGTTCATGTCTCCGGGTCTGGTAAACATCTTCTCCTGCTTAAAGTGCATATGACAGGTTTTAATGCTTTTGAAAATACAGTATGACTGATTAACATCAGTTGCAAGTTCATAGGGAGACTATTTCTCTGCTGAGGTCTCCTCTCGTCTGTCCCCGTCTAACCTGCTAAGAGCAACATCTACACTGAAGGTAATTGAACCCCAGACCAGGCCCGATAGCCACACAGTGCATGTGTGCATAATGTCTGTTGCATAATTGTAAACAAAATGCTGTTTAAACGCTGTGTGGCGGTAGTCTCTGGCGAGTGAATTGTGTTCTCAGAGAGTCCTTTTATCTGTTTATGTCCCAAAGAAGTTTATTTATTCGGCTAGTTGATAAAACAGCACGTAGGCCTATAGCAAAATTAGCACAAGGGAGCGAAATTTAGAGTTTAAAAACACAAAAACACAATAGAAAAGCTCTCCTTCTAATATCCAGCTGATTCGCTGGCCACTCGGTAATACTAGGCCAACCACGCTCCTAGTGCGATGACAGGTGGACGCCGATTTGACAAACGCAATCAGCCAAAACTGGCTTCACCGACATCCACAGAACGCCGTCTACATCGAACTGTGCTGTCCACACCAAACACCCGCGTCTTGACGTCAGCCAAAACAAACCCGACCACTCCCGACTGCTGATTATCCCGTTGCTGTGAACAGGCGCCAACACCAACATCAACATTCAGACTCTCACCTGCTATTCATCATTCTCTCAGGTAGTTATTTCTCCCAATAATTAGGTTTAGACAAAAAAAAATTATATTAAGCTATGTTATGTGTTGAACACTGAACAGAGAAATAAACAACTTTGTGCCAAGTGTATACAGGAAGAATTAATAAGTGGTAGTTACTAGTTACTAATACTTATACGGATGGAAATTAGCCCAAGGCTACAATCCGGTGTGGCTTGTTCATTAACTTGCACTGTCCCTACCAAATAAACCAATAAAAAAAAAATAATAAAAAAAATAAAATAAAAATAAAAATAAAAAATAAAACTTTGCTATGTTCGCTCCTCACCTGAACTCTCACCATCCTACGTCACACGCTCTCGGAGCCAGGTTACGATGGCTGCAAGAGGAGACCCACGCGAGTAGTATTAATGTGGCCGTATGAATGGTGTGTAGTTGCCTTGCAGAGTATAAATAGGGCTCTCGATGAGAGCATTGTTGTTCGTAACTATCGGCCGTGCGCAGCACTAACACTCATATTGTTTGTAGCTTCTTGGCTGTGCGACGTTAGCCGGCTGTATCCCTCACGTGTGTGTTCCAATGGCCGCTGGTTGGACTGCTTTATTACTGTAGTACCTCCAAAACAAGCTAGTTTTCCATTAGAAAGCATTGCACTCCAAACAACTGCAATTTTTAAAAAATGTCTACAGCTAGATACTGCTCCTGTGACGATGCTGGGTTAGTTACAATTAAAGGGACCAAGCGGGTTTTCGTAAGGAACATTTTAGAAAACCTTGTATAATAATGAGGGCCGGACTTTGATTGACAGGCCGTTAGCATTAGAGCTAATGGTGCGAGTGCGGCTACACGCCCCACTGTGAAGATTCCGCCCTTACAGTGGGGAAAAAAGTATTTAGTCAGCCAACAATTGTGCAAGTTCTCCCACTTAAAAAGATGAGAGAGGCCTGTAATTTTCATCATAGGTAAACCTCAACTATGAGAGACAAAATGAGAACTTGGTCAATACTTTGTTATACACCCTTTGTTGGCAATGACAGAGGTCAAACGTTTTCTGTAAGTCTTCACAAGGTTTTCACACACTGTTGCTGGTATTTTGGCCCATTCCTCCATGCAGATCTCCTCTAGAGCAGTGATGTTTTGGGGCAGGTGCTGGGCAACACAGACTTTCAACTCCCTCCAAAGATTTTCTATGGGGTTGAGATCTGGAGACTGGCTAGGCCACTCCAGGACCTTGAAATGCTTCTTACGAAGCCACTCCTTCGTTGCCTGGGGGGGTGTTTGGGATCATTGTCATACTGAAAGACCCAGACACGTTTCATTTCAATGTCCTTGCTGATGGAAGGAGGTTTTCACTCAAAATCTCACGATACATGGCCCCATTCATTCTTTCCTTTACACGGATCAGTCGTCCTGGTCCCTTTGCAGAAAAACAGCCCCAAAGCCTGATGTTTCCACCCCCATGCTTCACAGTAGGTATGGTGTTCTTTGGATGCAACTCAGCATTCTTTCTCCTCCAAACACGATGAGTTGCGTTATTACCAAAAAGTTCCATTTTGGTTTTATCTGACCATATGACATTCTCCCAGTCCTCTTCTGGATCATCCAGATGCTCTCTAGCAAACTTCAGACGGGCCCGGACATGTACTGGCTTAAGCAGGGGGACATGTCTGGCACTGCAGGAATTGAGTCCCTGGCGGCGTAGTGTGTTACTGACGGTAGCCTTTGTTACTTTGGTCCCAGCTCTCTGCAGGTCATTCACTAGGTCCCCCCGTGTGGTTCTGGGATCTTTGCTCACCGTTCTTGTGATCATTTTGACCCCACGGGGTGAGATCTTGCGTGGAGCCCCAGATCGAGGGAGATTATCAGTGGTCTTGTATGTCTTCCATGTTCTAATAATTGCTTCCACAGTTGATTTCTTCACACCAAGCTGCTTATGCAGATTCAGTCCTCCCAGCCTGGTGCAGGTCTACAATTTTGCTTCTGGTGTCTTTCGACAGCTCTTTGGTCTTGACCATAGTGGAGTTTGGAGTGTGACTGTTTGAGGTTGTGGACAGGTGTCTTTTATACTGATAACAAGTTCAAACAGGGGCCATTAATACAGGTAACGAGTGGAGGACAGAGGAGCCTCTTAAAGAAGAAGTTACAGGTCTGTGAGAGCCAGAAATCTTGCTTGTTTGTTATTGACCAAATACTTATTTTCCACCATAATTTGCAAATGAATTCATAAAAAAATCAGACAATGTGATTTTCTGGATTTATTATTAATTTTTTTAAATTTTGTCTCTCATAGTTGAGTTACACCTATGATGAAAATTACAGGCCCCTCTCATCTTTTTAAGTGGGAGAACTAAATACTTCCCCCCCCCCCCACTGTATGCCCTTTTAAGGAACATGCTCCATTAGAGCTGGGAAGGAAGAGTTTGTAAATCCACCATGGATTCTCTTTCAAACATGGTTATTATGGCAAACAGGGAGGAGTGAGCAGACGCTGTCTATCATATTTACAGTCTATGGTGTGTACTGAGTGTCCGGATGGCACCGGGTATGTGCAGGTTTAGTGTCCCTGTAAACTGTTATCCAATTGGGATATCTAACTGTGTAGTTATCCTGAATGGGATAAAAACAACATACAGTAACTGGCTGCAGACATTTTATATTGTGCATTTCTATAAGATGCTCTCTATACTTGCACAGTTTTGTTTGTTTATTTATTCATTCATTTATATTTATATTTATATTATATTTATATTTATATTTATATTTATATTTATTTCCTTTATCAGCATCCATCACACCAGAGGGGCCAGCAAAGACCAATTCATGGTTAGTTTGCTCAATACATCCAGTCTAATTGAATTCATAGCCAAGATGCTGTGAAAATAGTTTAAGGGTGGTATAGAAACCAAAGAATTAGCGGCAGAAAAGGAGATTAGAAAAGCATTAAGATCTGGGAGGTTTGGAGTGGTGCTTAATGACTCCTCTGCTCAGAGCAGAATTACAGCCACTGTTTGCCACTGTTATTGCCTGGCCTCATTTACTGGGTCCCACCTGAAGAAGGATTGGCAGAATAACACTATAAATTCAGGAAGGCTGCCATTGGAAAGTTCCCTGCGGTTAAAAAGTTACTCTTACTACACCATCATGCTACTCACGGAGCCCATGACCCTGATTTGCAAACAATTATATTTATTGATATAATGATATAAATATCTGCAACAGCATAATCAAATTTAGGTAATAGCTGCTAGGACGTTGCAGTGAAATAAATAGTGTGCATAGGTTGTTTCCTTGGCAGGGAATGACAGCATTATGTTTTCTCCTATAAGCCCCAGCTGCAGTGAGACATATAGGTGAACAGAAACACTGAGCAGACTAGAGAAGGGAAGGACTGGTATTGACCAAACGCCAGGTGTGATGGATAGTGCAAT
This sequence comes from Neogobius melanostomus, assembly GCA_007210695.1. Taxonomy (NCBI): domain Eukaryota; kingdom Metazoa; phylum Chordata; class Actinopteri; order Gobiiformes; family Gobiidae; genus Neogobius; species Neogobius melanostomus. The sequence continues at coordinate 1,347,390 of VHKM01000393.1, forward strand.
AAGTGGCAGCGGCCAGTACAGGAGTGGAGAGAGTGATTTCTGCTTCTCACTCCTGACAAATGACAGTGTTGTTGGAGTAGGGGCGACTGAGCCGGGGGCTGGCACTGTCCGAAGCTGCAGCGCCATGATGGACTGCTGTGTCAGTAGTAAAGAAATGGACAGAGAAGCGGCCTGAACTTGAAAGATGGACGTAAAGGACGTTGGAGCGAGGTACGGGGTTGCTGTGCTTTGAGGATGGGGGTCAACAGAGTGTGCAGCAAATTAAGCCGGCTGAGCTGAGGGCAGATTAATGAGCAAGACAGAGGCAGAGTGAGAGAGATGAGGGTACAGGGCGACACCAGAGTGAGTTCATCTTTATTAATGGCCAAAGACCAGAGAGGGAGTTATTAAAAAGGAAAAAGATGAATGAAAGGATGAGTGTGAATGAGGGAGGGAGATGTGATGTATGCCCCCTCCTGGCTCTATGAAATCCAATAATAACATTGAGCAATGGGCCAGCTGCACGACAAAGGAGAGCACAGAGTAGATCACGTACACCACAGGGGGCAGCACTGAGACTCTCCTAATTTAAGGAAATATTGTTTTGAACGACCAACTCTTAACAGCACTGTGCAAATGTGGAGTGAGTGAATGAATACAAAAACCCCCCATTAATTATACCATAGTACAAGAGAGTAAAATACATTGCAAGTAAAAGAATATTCTAATGATAATAAAGGTCACATCTTGGTATCAGCTTGACTATTATTTCGAGAATGAATGAGTGCATGTCCCTCCTGTCCGTCAGTGACACTGAGAGAAAAAACAAAACAATATACTTTATATACAATTACAGTATGTTATACACTGTAGGACATATTAGCTACCAGCTTTTACATCATTTGATCATCACTATCAGCTATGGTCAAGTGCAATGTACAAGAGTGAACTTAGTTTATTCTGACTAAACACACTCAACAAGGCTATCTGCAATATGACTATTACTATTACTTAATTTTGAATGTTTTTTTGCAAATGACAATCCAAATTGAGTTGTGGTTGTTAGCCACATCTACGACCTGAGCCTCAACCTGGAGAAGGTCCCTGTCCTGTAGTCCCGATTCTTAGGGGAAGGAAGGAAGAGCCGGACCAGCTCATTACGCGGAGGGCAGTGCTATGACAAATAATGCATGGACCTGGCAGCATTGATCTGGTGTTCATGAGGGGTGTCTGGGTGAGAGAGAGAAATATTTAGGTGCCCCTCCACTAATGGAGAGGCCAGTAGCCACAGCCTGCTGACAGATGACACGTCAGAGGAGAGCAGGGGCGGGAGCTGGAGGACAGAGCGAGCTGGACTAGAGGTAGATAACAGTGCTAATGCTTGACCTACCAAAGGCCTGTCTTATACCCAGACTCCATAGAAAGGTGCCAAAGAGGATACACTAACTAATAAGTAGAATATTAGGATGTTCTAGTGACTATAACTTAGCATTAAACAGCACCTTTAACTTTTAAGCACAGTGTGAGAAAAATTAGTGATATTCAAACTCCAAGCAATGGCTGAACAAGAAGTAGTCACATTCAAATCCCAGGCACAATTTGAATGGTTGCAATAAGAAAATCACACAGACTGCAGGTATTTATGTAGTGCAATAACATTTGCAAGCAACAAGATACAATATCCTGTGTTAAGTGCAGAATCTGCCAGGGAAGGACTGGGACTGAAAAACAGCCCTGGGCTCTGACCAGCCCCAAATTAGCGTAAATGCAACACTTCCACAAATACATATTTTAAGGAGAAAATTGAGAGTCCAGACCGGTGGCCCTAGAGTCAGTGGCCCTTCTGTGCTCTTCCAGAATATATGCAGTCCGCCCTGAAACCTGCTAACTCTGCCAGGGCCGTGCAGAGTGCTACAGAGAGGCACCCCCATGTGGGTCGATAGAGGAAAGAACATATCTCAGTATGCAAAAACTGTGGCCTATTCCTTTAAAGCAGAACTAAGTCATGCCCCTAGAGGCCATAAGCGCCACTGCGGGTGTTGTAGCATGTTGCGTCCCTGCTGAAGTGGTGCTAGCTTTGCCCGTTATCCTGTTAGCTTCTTCTTCATGATTCCATTAGTGTGTATTGTGCCTCTGGGTCGGAGCACGGAAAGTTGCAAGTGTGGCTTCCTGGCCATTAACACTTGTATTACCCCAGAGGGACTACGAAAAGGATGTATTAAGGAAAACAAGTCACTTAGTTCTTCTTTAAAAGCCATATACCAGATTTTTGTGTTGTGCTTTACAAACAATGAAAGAGGGCACATGTGACTTTTACAATGTTAGTTGTGGCTGAAACTCATTAATAACTTTCTATTTTTAACATCCCAATTTTTTTCACACAGATGAGTTTATAAGCACGTTTGACAACTTTCTTTGAGCAGTTCAGTCATGGGAAAATACACCAATATGAAGGCTGTATAAAAAAATCTTTTTCACAAATGTCTGCTTTTAGTATACTGAAAGACAAAACACATTTAATTCCACTACTTGAAAAAGTCTGGTCCTTTTAGTCCTTTAACAAGGAAGTGAAAATTAAATCGCAATATCCAGAAACAACATGAACAAGATATGTTTCAAACAAAATGGTCTGTACCTGTTATGAATGTACATTTGAATAAGAAGACAGGCCCAGACATTCGCAAAACCAACAGAAAAGTAGTTTACAAAAGAAGCTACAGAAGGAGACATGGGAAGTGGAGGGTTTGTAGCAATTCTGGCAGCCACTGGGACTATCATTACCATACATCAGGACAATGAATGAGGCTTTCAGCAAGCGGTAATAAGAATTTGATAAATCATGAGCCGGGAATTAACTATATGCCAAAACAATGAGAGCACCTTGATAGATGCTGAGAGGATGAGGGCACAGATTAGTCAGACAGGAGCGTTGAGGCAGGAGTGGAGGGAGGACACAGTGAATTAAAGCAGGGATAGGGAGTTCGCTCAAAGTAAGGTATTGGTAACAGACTGAACAACTGAACATGCTACTAGGCATGAAAATATGACAAAATAGTTTTTTTGAATTGTTTATTACAATGGTCCTTCTACTTAACCTATAACCTGAGCTTCTGCAGTTGGTGCTCAGGGTCAGCTGCAGTTAGGGTTGCTCCATGGGAATTAACATTGACACAACTAAAGGCTGCACTCTTACAGACAGCATCATCTGATTTTATAGTAATATACTGTAATAATGTATATCACAGGAGAGATGAAAGGTTTCTAAGAAAGTTATCATCGCAATGTTTGGCCACTGAGGTTTGAAGAGGATGGTATGAATGGCTTTATGTGTCAGTCTGTAGAGATTGTTCTGTTTAATGCACCTGCTCAGACACAGGCATCTGCTGCTCCCACCCTCTCCTCTATTGGTCAACGTCTGTCAGGGTCTGAGTAAGTGACATAGGAATTTAACCAATCACAGTGAAGTTTGATATAAAAATGTGCCATTTCCCCTATCACTTACTAGAAATATTTTTAAGCAGGAATCAGGATTTAAGTTTAGGAAAGTTGAGGATTGTTTTGTGTTTGACACGACGATATGGGGCATCACACCTTTTGTGCAGATAAGGGCGTGATATTACTCAAAAATGTCGTATGGTTCAAAACATAATTAAGAGGTCACTAATTGTTTATTCAATGAAAACATTATCGAAGAGGGAACTTGCAGTGTCATAGAAGCTCAATAATATAATTAAAACACTTTTAGAAAACAGTAATAAGATATGAACTGAAAGCTATATAGACTTGTACCAAAATACTTACACGTTAACCTAAATGTTTAAAATATGATATACATTTACAAAATAGCTGAGGTTGTGTAAAGATAAAGTAGTGGAGCATTGACATAAAGGATCTAGGAGTGAGTTGTTGTACTGTTGCATTAAATATGGTATGAATGTGCTCCTGTCATGTTCATTGTGATAGCAGAGGACCAAAAATCTAATCAAAAAACACACATTCTGTGTGTATGACTTTACTGTCCTTAAATTACAGCCTGCTGAAAATGGATTATGTTGCTGTTTCTTTGCAGTCACTAAAAATGTGATGCCTCTTCTCCCTGCCTGAGGGATGTCACAGGGCAATGTTTATTTAATGAGAGGAGTCTGAAGGGGGTAATGAAATCTAGCCCAACACACCATTAACAAGCACCCTTATCAGTTCCATGACACACGTGCTGCCTTTTGTTCTCCAGAAACACACACGCACGCACACGCACTCACACATGCACGCACACATCCATGTAATTCTATCTTAGTGCGGACACTCATACAGTAGACATAATGTATTACCCAGACCCTAACCCTGAACCCTAAACCCCTAACCCTAACCTTAATCCTAACCCTAATCTAAACCCAATTCTAACCCTAACCCTAAAACCACATCTTGACCTTCAAACAGTCCTTCAAATAAGTGAGGACCACCCAAAATGTCCTCACTTTCCAAAAATGTCCTCACTCTGTTGGTTAAAAACTCAAACTGGTCCTCACAATGTCGTAATTACAAGAACACACACACACACACACACACACACACACACACACACACACACACACACACACACACACGGGACAATCACTGTTGAACTATGTGGAAACCGTACCCTATGACAAGTTTTGGCTGTAAGAAATGATCAGTGTCAGATTCAGAATTGGGGAAGAGATCTACCCACCAACAAGTGTCATTTCTTGTTGTGGCTGAAACGGGCCTTTGAAGTGATACAAACACCTGTATTCAGTATAGACTGAACAGGTTTGTAATGAGAAGGAAAGTCTTGTCCTTCATACCATGAGGCATATTTTAATGGAATCTTGAAGGAGAAACCTTTCCATGTTTGCGACACAGATGTGTTAGGATTTTAAAGTCTCATTTACTGAACATTAGGCTATAGAAGCAAATGGCTAATGGCCACTACACAAGAGCCATGTAAATGATGTGTGAGAAAGGCCATCACTCATCATGCCAGATACATGCTCCCATTATTATATATGGACATAATTGGCCTGTGTTTCCTCAGGCAGTGGCCTTGTGATGGATCCGCTGATGATTCCACTCTGCACAACAATCAGGAAGCCTTCACTCAGGGCCAGACGAAGAGAGGAGGGGCAAGTTTCACATGGATGACATACAACACAGAAAGGGTTCAGATGACTGCATAGACAGATTGCAGAGGTAAGATGTATTGAGGCAATACAAGTAGATCTTTTGCAAAAACAAATGATACAACCCACTTACCTCACTCATCCATCATTCGAGGCTGATTTCCCTCTACTAATATAAGTCAATATGGAGTGCAGCACAGTCACTGACAATCAGCAAACAGTAGTGGATTGAACTGTTGATTTGAATGGGACCCATACTGACTGGTTGGTTAACTCTCCTATCGACAGAGGTCATTGGGCAGCTGTGTTGACTTGATTGGTAAAGCTAAAGTGCTAACCGGCTCCTCCTCGATTGTAGCTTTAAACTTATTAAGACCGAGGCAATAGGCCTATGTATTATAGGACAGCACAAATGTTTGTCTGTCACAGATTGCCATAATGTCATCATGAGTGTGTTAACAAGTGTTGTCAACTGATAGCACACACATGTAGATTTAACAATTTTTTATTGTTGGCTTGTTTTAAGGCATTGTGAAAATGTTGTCTGTTGTCTCGGGCCTACTGTACACTTAAATGAATTACTCCTGAAGCTACTGAATAGAAAATAAACCTAGTTATTCCTTTGATTTGCCAGCAGTAAATGTTTGCTGCCATCTGCTGGCAAATACATTTAACCAGGCCTACCAACATGTGTTTTTTAGGTTAAAGATTTATGTTAAGTTTAAAACGGTAGGCTTCACTTACTAAATAAATAAATCAGAAAAAAATTAATGTTAAATAGGCCTAATAATCATTAACCCGGTGAATTAGAAAAGACGGTGAATACAAATATATTTCAGGGATGGTTCAGTTTGCTTATGGTAAGAGTTTTTATCCACAGTGAAACAAGTACTGTACCAACATGAGCTGAGATGGTACTCTGCCAGGAAGAAGCCCTTACTCCAAAAGAAACATAAAAAGCCAGATTGGAGTTTGCAAATGCACACAAGGATAAAGACTTTAATTTTGGAGACATATCCTGTGGTCTGACGAAACAAACATTGAATTGTTTGGCCATAATGACCATTGTTTGGAGGAAAAAGGAAGTATTTTGCAAGCACACCATCACAACTGTGAAGAAAGAACACTAGTTGTGCTGATAAGGTTCCTAATACCGTGTGGTGCCTCCTTTAGCATCAAGGACAGCTTGGGGTTTTAACAACGGCACTGATTTGCTTCTCAAATTAGGTTCAGGATCCACTTTAGAACCCAAATTGGGAACAACTGGTTTGACAAAATCCCGACAAGAAGCCAGGGTCAGGAGGAGTGCAATTAGGGCCACTATTAAGGATTATGTAGAAAAAGTCTTTATAAGGTCAGTACAGTAGATCATGGATCAGACACAACACTGGCGCTGTGATGTCATCGTTTTAGGAAACGTTGCAGAGACGCTGTAACAATGGAGCCACAAACAGCGTTTTGAGATCTTTCCACTCTGGAACCTGGTTTGGAAAATGTTCGTTTACAGACCCCCAAAACACCGGTTTCATATGAAAAAGCATTAAAACATCACTGCTGTCCATACAAGGGTCGCTTGCAGTCCGCACAGTAAAGTGAAGATTTAACTGCATGGACATCGAAGTGCTCCTAATTTGTTATTACGCCTTACAATATAGTACCCCTTTTTATCCGCTTAGAAAATCGATGTTTAATTTAGTGTAACTATACTTGGATCGTGTAATGACTCACGTAACCGTATCTTCTAAATAGGGAAAGTGTGGAAGAGCTTGATTGCTTTTAACTTCACCCCCGTTTGACCCCATAGAGGAGAGGCTAAACGCTAACAACATCTTTTTGCGCATCAACTCTTCTAAACTCAGGTAAGAACATATCTCACTATGGAAAAACGGTGGCCTGTTCCTTTATAGTCTAAGGCAGTGTGAGTCTAGCAATAGGAGTAAAACATACAATGTGGTAAATAAGTTTTTTTTAAAGACACGTAATTTAATGAGAAACAGAAAACAATGGATGTAATTAGGCTGCATAAAACTACACAAACCCACACCAAACATTTTTTAGGCACTGCCTTTTCTTGTCAACTTTAATACTTAATCTACTTTTTAATGAAACAATTAAGGCAAAATAGTGGATTCTCCAACTATTAACATAATGGTGGACACAGTGCAAAAATCAAACTATGCTATTTGCACTACATAGCAATGCTGCGTTTCCTCCATGCCACTGGAAGAATTTCGTCCTTGTTTCTACAATATGGAGTGGCACTTGACTATCAAACAGTTCTTTGCAGTACAAGTCCTTTTTACACATTTGAGCAGATTGACTATTTACATAAAAATAAAGAAGAATGCAAAACACTAATTTATCAAAAGTTGTGACAATACCCTTAAATATTTATGCAACATTTGTCTGCTTATAAGGTAAGAGTGGCGGCAATCCCTGCAACTGGTTTATTTTATATATGAAAAATCTATTTTAAAAAATAAAGAGAGCCAATGTTTTATAAACAATCATGAACAGTCAGGTGTGATGTGATTCCATGGTGTCACTGCAACCAGTAAAAAAATTAATATGGCAAATGGTTTCAATCCAAGCATTTTGAAGTAATTTAAAAGAAAAGGCCAATTGGAATATTTTCTTGGTAACAAAACAGGATAGTTCATTGTGATTTAGATAAGAGCAGTTCATGCACGTGTCGATCACAGATTTTACCAGATGAGCCTCTCTTTCATATCTATCCAAAAGTGACAAAAAGAGTGCTGAAATCTTCTTGATCTGTTACATCCAACAGCCCTTGTCATCGTCCGTTATGAACTCAGAGATGTTGTACCTTTCACAGAAAAGGACACCCTGAGTGCTATCCTCTGTTTTACACTCATATGGGTGGGTGGAGGAAATGCATTCTGTAACTGTAAAAGTTCCCAGTTGAAAATACATCAACTCTAAAGGAAAATTACCCATATACAGAACATGACCATAAAACAAGTCCTGTACCATACCTGGACTTCACGTGTTACTGCTGTGAAGAAAGTATAAGAATTGAAAAAATGTGTGGCCATTATAGGCATCTGAACAAGTAACTATAAACAAGACATTGGCACAGAAAAAAAAGACCTGTAACTGTTTTCTTAGTGGATAGGTGTAATATGGGCAGTAGGTGAGGATAACATCTGATTATGTTGAGGAAATGTTGAACCAGCCTCCTTAGAAGAAAATGTTGTAGAAACGGAGAGATCGTATGGACAACATCTCTTCTCTGCTCAGAGTATGAGTTTTGTGACCTCAGAGACCTCAGAGACTTGGAACGAGGGACTCCTGTTGCCAGAGTTCAGTGGGTGTGGTAGCTAGCAGTTCCCATACCAGTCTGGTTAGTTAGGACTGTCCCGTTTACACCCTGCACAACATCCACCAAGCCACCGTTGCTCATTGCCCCTACACCTGTCCATCCAGCTCCCGCAGGTAAATGACTAAAGCAGAAAACAGACGGAGTGAGTAAATCTAGTGAGGAACTAAAATGTCATGTACCATTGTTCAACATACTTGTAGCCCTGCTGATCCCAGGTCTGCCCATAGACTCCATAACCTGCCATCTGCCAGTTATTGGGAAGATATTGACCAATCGGCTGTGTGTTACCATACCATTGACCCCACTGGCTATAGGGCTGTGCTGCGAAGCTCACAGTGGTTTGCTGGTACACACACATATTTCAGGAGGCAGATTAAGTTACATCTTCATTACATATGCCTCACAATCCAATACAAACATACACTAAACTGCACAACACACACCTACGTCACTGCTTACCTGTGGAATCTGTACCTGCTGTACAGGGGTGACCATGTCTGTTGTTTCTTTACCCCAGTAACATTTGACCAGAAACCCCTCAACAGATGTACCATTTACAGAAACAATGGCATGAGCCGCTGCTTCATGTGAGTTAAATCTGCGATTTGAAAGACATAATACACTTTTAGCTCTGCAAAAATGCAATCCTGTAAAACAAGAGCTGGATTAATAAAAATATAACCTGAAAAACAGCTTACCGAACAAATGAGTAGCCTTTGTCAGGAAAAACACGGATTTCCATTATTGGGCCAAATGGTGAGAATGTCTGTCGCATTGTTTGCTCTAAAATGAGAAGGATAAATGTTGGACGTGCAAACAGCATGATTTGGTACAATGCATATAAGGACAATAATGTGTGACATACCAGTGAGGCCAGACGTGACACCTCCACAGTAGACAGTGCAGTTACTGAGGCTGGACTGGTTGACCACCTCATCAAATGACAACTGCTTGGCATTTGCTGTTTTGGTCATGTTGAAAATAGATGCCACAATTTTAACAAAAGCCCAAATAATAAATTTTCTACAAAGACTGTAGAAAGAAATTTCCAATTTAGGAGTAATTAAAATATTTTCAGAAAGCATACTTTCATTTGTCGTTTTGGAGCAGGCTTTCTTGTGGCCCAGTTGGTCCTTATTTGTCTTCCTCCCAACCACTGCCCTCCCATCTGCTGAATGGCATTTTCTGCATCCTAAAAAGAGGGAAATACTGTCAAGACAAACTCATCTATTTTGATTAATAGGCTATGTTTTAAATGATCTTGCACTTACCCATTTATTGAAGAAGGAAACGAAACCATAGCCTTTTGATTTGCCTGTGGCCATATCTTTCACTACCCTACAATCTCTGAAAGAAAACATACAACACAAGGAAATTAGATAATTTAATTTAAATGTTATGTCTGTTGATAAATAACAATAACATACGATATTTTCCCAAATGGAGCAAATGCTGCTTTTATGTCATCTGTGGTGATCTCTGGACTCAAATCACCCACAAAAACATGGAAATGACCTACAATAAGATAAAAAAAAATGTCCATTTACAACAAACACACACAGTATATTAATTCCTAATGGCATTACTTACTGCTTGTGTCTTTCTTTTGATTTGTTGGTGTGGTAGCCCAGTTAACTTTGACTTCCTGCAAAAAAATAAATGGCGGAAAATTGGGAAGGGCGCAAATGAGTCAAATAAGCTCTCAAGTTTAGAAACGATTTTTGATTTCTTTTCTTCACACCAGTTATGTCATCTATTTCTTGGTATGCCATTAGCATTCACATTTGTCACAGCTAAAAAAGCTTTGGCATTTCACTTTTACAAACCTTTGTAAACAACAGAAGTTAAAATAGAGTGGAGAGAAAAGGATGACCGCTTAAAATCAGGAACGTTTCTGTGTCACACCAGTAAAAATTTGGAGAAAAATGTAGGAGGTAAGGTCCAAATAACAAGGGACTTACAAATAAGTGATTTTTACGAACTTGTTATACTCCTCAAATGGTCCTTCAATACCTGTTGAGGATAAAATATTTTCAACTGAATGTCGTTTCGTGAAATTGTGTTGAGGAATGTATAGAAATAAATTGCCAGAAGAACACAAAAAAAGATACAAAAAGGGGCCTCAATCAAACCAATAAAATGTATTACTAAACATAAACACCATGAAGCTCAAGAGACATGTTTGAAATTACAGACTTTTATACATTTTCCCATGGTGCCAAGTGAACATGAGACCTACTGCAACACAACCAAAGAGATTTGTAAATCCTCACTGTCTGCAGCACACCCGCCACAGAAGCATAGAGCTTTTTCACTAAACCAAACTATTTAAAATGAAAATACTAAAAAAATACGTAAAATAAACATGGTAAATGAGTATCTGTATCAGAATTTAATCTTTTCCATCATGTAATGGAGGGGTGTCCAAACCTTTTTCCATCACTTTGGACACCCCTGATGTAATGTGATTGTGTAAAAGTAAAATATTCAATACAGTCTTGGCTTCAATGTGATTCCGTAAAATCAAATGCTTTGAAACAACAACATTGCAGTCCAATCTTTTTTTTAATAAAAGTACAGTAACCAATATCTTGCCTCAGTTGACTCAGACAAGAGAAATGGTAGCTTACCTTACCCAAAATTTTCCGGCCATTCATAGCTGCAATTGTGGCTGTGGCATGTCTATGCTCATAAAACTCCACAAAACAGTAAGGATCGTGACCTGCAGTCTATAACGGAAAGGACACAAAAAATGTTGTCAGAGCAGAACATTTATTGTTTTACGATTAGGGCCAATGATTGAATAACTGAAAGTTGACACACAAGTAACAGACAACTGTGAAGTGAAAGCAAAATGATACATGATTCTGTTATTTTTCAAAAAATAGAAAAGTGAAAAGTGGGGCGTGCATAAGTATTCATAGACTTGCTGCTGTTATTGCAGCAAAAGGGGGTTCCACAAAGTATTAAGTCATGCCGTATGAATACTTATGCACGCCCCACTTTTCATGTTTCTATTTTTTGAAAAATAACAGAATCATGTATCATTTTGCTTTCACTTCACAGTTGTCTGTTACTTGTGTGTCAACTTTCAGTAAAAAATTCAAAATAAAATCTTTGTTTATGGTTGTAAACATGACAAAATGTGCAAAACTTCAAGGTGTATTAGTACTTTCGAGAGGCACTGTAATTATACATAACAAGGTAATTGTGATTATAGGCCAATATATGCATATGTATGTTTTAATATATAATTAAAGAAATACATGTAAAGTTAATTTCAAACTCATTCATTCTTAAGTGAATGGGTGGTTAACCGTTGTAGGCCTGCAGGGCCTCTGAGGCCCCCGGACCACACTTTGTGAATGGCTGAATTACAACATTGTTTCCGCATGAAACTCACAGTACCTGAAGTATTTCATTTCATGTCTAAGTAAAGATGCATATTCACTGTCTCTTTGCCATGAGGCGGCACACCTCGGTCTCTCAATGGACTCATTCTGACCATTTCAGAGCTCAAATGGCCTCCAATAACATTTGTTATAGGTGGCAAACATTTTAACTTAAAGTGCTGCTGAATATTTTTTACCTGTCCAATTAGCAGTAAAAGAAAAACACATTTTAAAGGAACTTAACTCAACAGGCTAATTATTATTGTTGATGACAAGATTGTGGATTCTTTTATTCTGCTTGTTACACTGATGTTGTATGATGTTGTTTGTATGTTTTTTTCATTACTGAAAAAAACACTGTATTCATTTCAATGCATATTTTATTAATCAATGTATTTATTTATTTAGTCAGGACAGTGCATGTAATTGAACATGCACTGTGGTAGGAAAAACTGGAGCAGGAGGAAACCTATGCAAACACAGTGAGAACATGCAAACTTCACACAGAAAGGCCCCGTCTGCCCCAGCTCAAACCCAGGACCTTATAGCTGTAAAACACTGTGCCACAGTGGTTAGCACTCCCTATAATTACACGCTCACAATAGCATAAAAAGGCCAACCCACTGAGCCAGAATAGTCTGTATTTACAACACACAATTTTTGTGTTGTGATATAAAGGGTATTGTGGGTCTGATGTTTCAATGTGTTTTGTTATTCAGCTTAATAAAAGACATACATTTATTGTATACAAGACCTTTTTTGTGTTTCCTAGGTTCTGTTTCAATATACTTATTGTATGGTACTGTTGTTGGCAATAAACAGCCCTGGTGTTTCCCCTTGTATCTGTGGGATTTATTTACAGTATTTGGTTGAGACGGTGCATGGTGAGCACATGAAACTCATGCATATGAACACACTGGTTTGTAGACACGCACGAAGTTCCATCCATTGCCACGTATTTACAAACAAATGTATTCTAATCCCAGAGGGGACTGAACTGTACATATTTTAGTGGTGCTAACCACTGTGCCGCCCTATTTCTGCCCACAGTGCAAAAACAAACAGCAGTGACAGAATTTTGTGGGAAATACAAATTTAGTAGAACTTTAGTGATCATTCACCTTGCTGAAGCTCTGCATCACATCACTGAATTGGAATTGAATTAGATTGCACAACTCTGACATAGCACAACTGAAATGATCGATACTGTGTGCTTTAACATCAAATTGATATTAATTGTATATTAGTGATATATTTCATTGTGCTGTGTGAAATGCATGTACTGTATGCATCTACATATCTATTTATCTATGCTTCTTAAATACTTACATCTACAATCATTTTACAACTCTTACAAGGTCCAATCTGGCCAAATAACTCCAGGATGAGAGCTTCTGTAACATCTCGGGACAGATTCCCAACATACCTAGACAAACACAAATATCAAGATATTTTTAGATAAGTATTGTGCATTTTGTTAAGTCTAAACTGACACTACAGCCCAGTTCAAAACATGTTTACATGGGTATAGCAGTGTTTCCCCTACGTTACTAAGGAAATCCAACCCAAAATAAATGTAACAGTTGGGTGAAGCTGTTGGCATTATTTGTTTCACACCAGTCACTGAAGTGAGCTCTGCTGGGATTTGTAGAACTCCTGTGAACTTGGCCTCAAATGCTGATTTTGGCTCCTCTTATTTTATGAAGAGCACAGACATTAGCTTATGTGTCCTATTATATCATAAACTGTGGAACTCACTGATAAATATTTAACATGAACATGAGGAAAATCCAAACACCCATTGGAAAATAAAATAATGGTAGCCAACATGAATCATAAATAATAGTATATTACATACTCGATCTTTCTAAAACATAGTAGTTTCCTACATCATCAAAATGCTTTACAGTCACTTGAATTGAATTAAATATGTATTATAGAAATTCAAACAAAAAAATGGTTGCAAATAACATTATCTAAAAAAACACTTAATTTTCCCCGGCAGTGTGCACGTTGGGCCATACCTCCCCCCTGCCAAACCAGTAAACCTAGGGGAAACACTGGAATAGGTAGAGTAGGCAGGTTTTTTACTCCTCCTGACCAAAAATAAAAGTCTCAGCAACAAAAAAAGATCACACGCTCTAATTTTATTTCATTGCCTTTAGCTTTGATTACTGCGTGTCTTTGCTGTGGCATTGTTTTAAGCTTCAGCAATGTCAAAAGATCCAGTGTCGTATAATTTTTCACCAAGATCTTGTGTTAATGATGGGAGAGTGTGACCACTGTGCAAAGCCCTCTCCTGATGGCCAAAAATGATGTCTCATGCTCCCTGAAGCACTCTTTCACACGCAGTATGAGCCCGAAGAATCCTGAATCCATCTTAGAATATGCTCATGCCATCAGGGAAGAAAATATCCATTGATGGAATAACCTGGTTATTCAGAAGGTCGTCAGTTGATCTCATTCTTTGGGCACATTGTGTTGCTGAACATAGACCTGACCAACAGCAGTAACCTCAGATCAGTTAGTTAAATCAAGATGGCAGTCAGACAGTGTATGACCCTATGTAGACATTTATTTGCTTGCAGATGATTCATTACATTACCTAAATAATGGACTTATGCAGTTTACTACTACAATCTTTTGTTGTCTACAACAGGACAAAGAATGATAAAATGCAATAAATATACCCCACAAACTTTTTTTTTAAATGTTAAAAAAAAAAGGTTATCACAGAGCACAAAAAAAAACAAAACAAAGAAAAACATATTCCGCACATTTTACAGCAAGTTATGTGCACACGTACCGAGGAAACAATGATAGCCAGTGTTTTGTTTATCTCTAGTGAAAGGTCTTTCACATAATGTTAACACCACCATATGCACGGCAATTCACTAAGCACTGTCATAGATGTTTTAAGATCCATGAGGAAACAATTGGAAAGAGTCACAGCAAACAAGAGCAGAGCTAAAACTGTATGTGATCATTATGTACCATAGCTTTGGAGTCATAGGTGCCCATATTAACTTGTAGACTAACCAGCTAATTACAAATAGCTAATAAATGTAGAGTTAACCACACACAATGTATAATGACACAGCATTAAACATGACCCTTACAAGGAACGTGAGCATAGGTCTTCAGACCAATAGTAAAAACGATCACGTCAAATTTGATTACAAAAAAAAATGCCGGGTCTGAGCTGGTTCCTGACAAGTCGCAAACGTTACTATCATGAATAAGGCTAGCTAACTGTAACAGAGACTCACAGGGTTTTGGGCTGGTCATCGTCCATTGTTGCAGGCCGAATATAGGTCGCAACCCAGACGAAATCGCGTTTTACTGCAATGTGTCTGTAAAATACAGTACGTTAAATGTCTTTGTATGAACTGATCCACTGCCGTTGTTAACAAGGCGAACAATAGAGTGCTGACAAAAATGGTGGGGAGATCGATGCGCACGCGCTGTAGCCAACGCATGTACAAAACGTGACCAAAACAAACATGAAAGGACCAAGGAATCATGACATTTTTATTTTGCATAAGAAACCAAGGAAACACTTTTAACAGCCAAAGAGCAACATCACTTCTTTAGTTTTTTTTACGTCAATCTTGACGAGTGAGCGTGATGTAATATGAGCTAAATAAATGATTTGAAGAACTCTGACTTCTTATGCAGTGCTTAAATTAAATCTGCTGTTTGAAAAAAAGACATTCCGTTTGCTCTCCGGGAAATATATGATGTGCGTTCCAGTAACTTCTTGAACTGTTCCCGCAATTATCGAATCAAAAGTGTCCCGGCAACAACACAAAACAAGGATTAAGGATCTATTGCATTAAAACAGTTGCAATGCAATAGATCCCAAATCCTTTTAGCAATACCTGTACAAAAAAGGCACTTCTTATAATATATCTAACCTGATTCAGGCGATGTCAAGTATATTATTAGGATATAGTCCGATATTAACAGCAATCAAAAATACTTAAGAAATATGTGCCACTGCACATCTCAGGCGCACTCATGATACCCATTTGTCATCTAGGACAAATATGCAGGTCATTGACCAGTTTTTCCATCCTTTTAATCTTGCGTTTGTTCTTGGGCATAGGTTTATCGTACATGCCAGTCTTAAGAAGATGTTCCTTACTGTGGTGAATTTGTGCACCATGTTGCAACTGAAAAGAGCAAAGGGCTCTTAATGGCCTCAACAGGACCTACCGACAAAAACACATAGTTATAGTGCAGGCTGAAATATACAATACTTTTGGGAAAGCTGTGAACACATTTAAAAGGTAGGTAGAGTGGACTGCAATCACCTCTTGGATATTGTCATTTCGTTCAAGGATGGAGAGGGTAACGGCAGCACATTCTAGTGTAGAGAGACAAATGTTTGAGGGTTGAGTCCGAATCACGTACTGACTGGAAAGAACTCTGTTGAGCTGTACCTGAAATGCAAATGATGTGTAAAAGGTTCGACCCTTTAATTCATTGATTTTCATTTTGTTTTTACCTGTTTGGGCAAGTGGAACATACTATTTTTTAGGAACATATTTTTGGCCTGGCTCCAAGTACCGTCGATTAGAATAACATTATATCTTTTACAAAGTTTTACTTCTTCAAGTTCTTCCAAATTCCGAGCGTTTGGTCCAGGATACAAGATCAGTGTTTTGTTATCCTGACAAACAGTAGCCAGATCTGGATATCTAAAATTAGGGGAAATAAAGAACAGGTGAATGAGTGAGTGAGAATGTTAAGTAAAAGTTGACTTTTAAATTCCGCTTACCTTTCCTCACTGAATCTTCTTCCTACAATCACATTACATTTACCTTGAGGCAAACATGCTGCAAGAAGAGGCACAGTGCGAAGTACTCTGCTTTCCTATAAAGTCACAGTTCAAAAGGTCAGTGCACAAGCATGTAGCATGGATGGATAGTGGACAAGTAGATAAGAATTAGTAAGTATGAAATTGATTTAAAAAAAAAAACTTACTTCATTGGGGTGCTGTACTATATATAGACACGTGGACACCTCAAGGGGTTGTTGTGGTAGAAAAGGACAAAGACAGACCTTCTCAGGGCGACTACATAAGGAGAGACAAACGAATGCATCAGGGCATACGGTAATTCACCATGCAATAACAAGCATGGCTGAAATTAACACAGTTGTTTACTTTGTTTCCAAGCCTGCTTTTACTTTGATTCAAACACATTCATATGAAGTTTGTCTATTTTTGTTTGTCTATTTTTTATCTATTTATTAATTTATTTATTTTTCATTTAAGAGAGACTTGAAGTGGCAAAGATGACCCAAACAATCTGTATCTTAGTTAGAAATGAAAATAACATGCCCAGAATATAACAAGCTAGCATTAGCTTAATGCTCTCACCGACAACGTGAACACGTTGGTCTTCTGTCTTCGGTCTCAACAGGAAGGACTGTCAGCTCAGCAAAGGCGTCCTCAAGCCCGTTTTCTAAGTCAACTGAAAGATCGTCACGGGACTGTTTATCAGTTTCATCTGAATGGCCAGGTGAGCAAAAATGTCCATTGTCCATTGCCGTGTTCGCTACTTGAACGTTAGCAAAACACTCACTTTTCCGACTACCCAAAAACGTAACACCAAGTCAGCTGGTCATATGACGTTGAAGAGACGCCTTTTGTTTTTGTTTGTTTGTACGTTTTATTTTATTTATGTGTTGTTCTTGTTCTTGTTTTTGTTTTTCTTCCAGCTCAGTGCAGTGTCACGGGAAGGGTAGTGACAGGGGAAAAAAGGAAAATGTGTTCACATGCAAATCTATGTGGAAAAGAAGGAGCAAATTTATGAGAAATTACGATTTTGACACATACAAATTTATAAGAAAAAAATGGCAATTTTGCAAGAAAAAAGACACAACGGTGTGAGATTATAAACATACAAAACTACCTGAAAAATGACTTTTTTTACCAGAAAAAAATTGCAGTTTTGCCCGAAAAAATTGCAAATTTGCCAGAAACAAAATTAGAAAACGTAGGCTATGAGAAACCGCTTCGTTGTATGGCACTATAACAGGGGTTGGCAATGTCATAGCACCTATGGCCTCCTGTTTTTGAGGAATATTATTACACAAATCAGAGATTATATCTCATGTTGTAGTAGGCTACAACACTGGCATTTGTAGAAAGTGATGCTTTAGCCTACTTTACTTCGGAGGAAGAAAACCGGCCGGTGGCCCTCCATCGAGTAAACTTGCCTACCTCTGCCCTATTATTTCCCAACGAGGAGTATGGGGACCCTTTGAGCATGTACTTGGAATTATTTCAGATAAACAAAGTAAAAATAAAATGATCACATGTTATATGGGAGAAGACATTGAGCAAACCTCAAAATAGAACTGTGGACTTCAGAGCCCCAATTATTTATATGTGATTTTTGGAGTTACACTGATACAGCAGTCATTTGGGGCATTAGTGTGTTGGAGAACGTTTATTTTTACTTATCCAGTGGTAATTTGAATCTAACATGGATAAAACAGAATTACAACAGATGGGATATTAACAGTAGTCTATATATGTTCATTTTTGTAGATTAAATGCTTGATTTGAAAATGAAAACTTGAAAACCATCTCAACATTTTTATTTATTAAAGTGTGTGATTAAAACCTCATTATTTGAACTCACTCAGACCAAAGCAGAGGACCTAGCCTGGAATAGCCTGGTCTCACTGATAACTTTTGTATGTTTAAAATCACAAGTCAGTCAGTCAATCAGTCATTTTATTAAAGACACAGTACAGGTCTATAATAATAAATAAATAAAATAATATTATTTGGCCTATACTTTTTTGTTGTATGTATACTGTATGTATGCACGTATGAATGACTGCACTATTTAACTGAAATATAATAAACAACAAATTTTACTAAGTTATTTTAATCAGACGTTAGGATTAGAGATGTAGCCTACATTTCTTTGCCTTTGTTCCGGCTATCTGAACCATGTACAGAAAAGAAATTTACATATCTAAGTGTCTGACAAAAGACACTAGGATTAGAGATGTAAAAAAAAAAACATGTGTAGACCTACTGTATATCCACTAGGTGTCCCTAAACCCTTACTGAAGAGTAGGGACAGACAGTTTCATGTACCAGCATGCTGTTATTGGAGCTATATTCCCCATGTGAAACAAGGAAGCCGCCAATGTAAAGTTAAATGTAGGGTATAGGCGGATGCAAGCTTTTGCTTCAGCCTAGTCCTTTTGGGTTGTAATTGCTGTGTAATAAGAATGAATTATGTAAATAATAATGTAAGTATACTCAAACAAACTACTGTAAACTAAACAGAGGTCTATTTTCATTCTGACATGCTGTTACTTATGAATAGTGCCTTTAAACTTGCAACGCCAAACTGTTCATGGCCACCGCATCATGATTATTACACACTGCATATCATGTGAATCAAGTGAAAAAAACTAATGTTCAGGAAAGCTGAAACTATTAATAGTCCATCAAGTTCAAGATCCATCTGATAACAGTAACACAAGCACATCACGGTGTATATGTAAAGCTTATTTACTTGACAGATCCAAGATGACAATTGTGTAAACATGCGCCTAACTATTGTTTTTAACTTGATGAATTAGCATTTATACTTTTTCTATCTGTTGTATTTCAAAAGTCTTTTGTATATTTATGAAACACTGTGTGTTACACTAATTTTGCCTACAGCCTATAGAATTATACACTGCCCTTTTCCTTTGACTGGATCAGTTGATGTTTCTTTGTTCGTCAATTCAGTTGACACTTGGTCAACGCTTTCTGGATCATTTTGTTCTAATGTTTCATTTATTTTACCTAAAGTTTTGCTGCCTTCATCACTTGACACACTCACAGTTACGTCTGTTTCTGGCTTATTGAGTCCATCAGTTGCATAAATAGTTTCATCAGATGGTATTGTATCCTGGGGAAAGGTGGCCTCACTCAAGGACTTGCTGGTCTCCTCTACATCATCCCCATCCGCTGTCTCTTTCTCCTCCTCACGCGCCTCCTTTGTGCCAATTTCTGTCTCCTCTTGTGTGTTGACTGGAGTAAGAGGTGCCAAGTCAAGGCAAGATTTCTGAAGCGATGATGCTTTTTTCCTTGGAGGAGCAACAGGCAGTTTCATATCCATGTATTGTTGTATTGGTTGTTGATGGACAAAGCCTTCTTCCTCGTACACAGATGGGGTATCATCAAAAGCGCTTTCCCAATCAGAATCATGAATGGGAAACTCACTGAGTGAATCTACCGTGCAATCTGATACTTTTTCTGCCATTCTTACAACTTTTTTTGTAGTCTTTGCTTTGTCTTTTGTTGCTGTTTGAGCTTCATCGTCTTCATCTAAACAACAGAAAGGCTCTAAGGCACATGGAGATGAATTGGCACTTGATCTGAAGAAGTCTGTTACTTCTTCCTCTTGTAATAGGTTCACGTCGGGTTTGGACACCGCCATATCACCAAATTCATACAAATCTTGAGTTAATGTCCGGGATGAGCTGTCGGGACATTGCACTTTTTCATGTTGTTCTACTTCTAATACAGGTGTCTCATCTATAAGAACGTACTTCTCTAAGTAACCCCTGGCTTCTCTGTCTGAATGCCTGCTGTGAAAGGATTTCTCAGAAGACACACTCTGTGTATCCTCTTCCTTTTGTCGACTGCCTGTTGCCTCTTCATAAAGGTCCGTATAAAGAAATGCCATGGCTTTGGGTTCCTCCAACAAAATTGGGTCAATTATCTTTGGTGGTCCTTCTGGTAGATAGATCGGAGTTAAGACATCTTCTTGGCTTCCAAATAAAATGGCACCAGTTGATTTTAAAGAAAGTCTAGGAGGTATGCTTTTATTATCATCAAATCTATCAGTTGTTTTACAGTAATTGTCTGTGTTACCATAAAAAACGTCATCCAGGAGTTCACTAGTTATTTCTACCATACTCATGTTCTCTGCATTTCTCTCATCTAAAGATAATGTACTGTTGCAGGTGCCTTTTGCATGATCAAGAATTTCAGTCTCCAAGGTGTTCGGAGCGTCTTCTGCTTTCTTCTGTTCTTGTTCAAAGACAGCAGGGCCACCTGGAGCTTGTGCATCAATCAAAGTGAATGCTTCAAAATAATCCACATTACTAAACTGTTCTCTGGTTGAGGATTTAGGTACTGGGGCGCCTGGTGGATCCATTGAAGCCCCACCCACAGATGGTAGAACTGCAAGGGCAATTTCTGCTGTTGGAAGCCCCTCATTCTGCAGTTCAATTATTTGTTTATGGATTTCCTCATTAGCTTTAGAAACAGTACTTGCTTCTAAATATGACAAATTGTCCAACATTTCTTTGCTCTCTTCCTCATCTACTGTTGCCACTTTAGAGGGAACTATAATGTTAAGAATTTCAGAGCCCTCAGACACTAGTCTGAATAACTTCTGCTCTTTGTCTTCAGAGAGAGCAGCTATTTGCTCCTCAAATTCTTCACTATCTAGTTTGACGTTGGGTTGAGAAAAACCAACCAGTTCAGGCCTCCCAGAGACGTTGTCAAAACTTCCTGAAATTATTCCTTTATGCATGTCCCCTTTGCCTTTAGCTCCTTGACCTCTCTCTTTTGTTTTCTTTTGTTTTAAGATTAATTCTTCATCCATGACAAAGATTATTTTGCCAGCAGGATAGGTTCCTGAAGAAGCAGGACCCATGGCAGTAGTGCTTGAATTTCCAGAGAGATTTCCAGCCTCAGATGACCATGGTGTAGTGCAACGACTTGGAGTTGTCTCCCACTCTATGCCACTGTCTTCTCCTTGCATAGTTACCATGGAGAAGGATGAGTCCATCATCAGGCACTGCATCTTTGGCTGAATGTTTTCATCATGAACTGCTTCAAGGAAACTAAAGTTAAGATAAACAAAAAAGGAGCCAGGAATATGTAGTTATAAAACCACAGAAAGTATCATATTTATATATATATATATATATATATATATATATATATTATATCAGAATTCTATTAATAAACAATATGAAGTTCAATAAGTTATTACCTATGTTGTAAATTTTCCACTTCATCGCTAGTATCAGTGTTCTCTTCAGATATAGCTTCCTGTGTCAACATTGTCATTTCTTCAGGCCGTGAAAAGTCTTCTGTTAATGGATCCATTATTACGATACTCTAAATAAGTTGTTCTATGCCCTCACAGCAAGGCAAAGCTACTGCTGTAGACGACCGCTTCACACAAGTTTTCATAGTCGGCATAATCTTGAAATAGAAAGTCTTACAGTGTTTCAGCTCAAGTATTTGCAACATGTAATGACTAAACCATCATCTGTTTACTTCGTCTAAACGATTGAATTTATCTCTAAGATACAAATAGTAAATGTTTATTTCATTTATTTTAGTTGGGCAATACGGTGTTGTTGTAGTTTTGCAAGGTGTGTATCCAATGTCTCAGAACAGTTTTGAATCTGCCAAATAAATAAGAATATCGAAATCCTAATATAGCCTAACAAAAAAATAAGTTTACTGCCTGCTTTTCATTTTCCATAATTATTTTTGATATAACTGCTTTTTATTTTGCTTGCAATGTAAGGACAACCATGACTCTTCGAAGAGCTGGTTGGACACTCAAAGTGAGCCATCAGAAGAGAAGAGCCAAAGCAGGTGCAAAACACCATAACGTTTGAACTTAGGAACCCTCTGGGCTGGCTTTAAAAGTTAAACTTAAATCAAGCAGATCTTTGGCAGGCTTGTGAAGTGCTCTTTACTTGACCACAAATAATAAACAATAAAGACAATAGGAAAAATTGCATTAAAACTCAAAATTCTGGTACCAATACATAATTATCCTATTATATTATTAATGAACATACTATTTTAATTCTGTAACTCACTCAGTGTCATACAGATTGCATATTTGTTTTTACCAATAGAACAAAACGCATAATTTATATTTAAATGTATTAATATCTAAATTGATATCTAAATCTGGTAGAAAGCATCCTTAATTCATGTTTTTGCACATTGTCCCTGTTGAAATAAACTAAACTAATATCAGAATAAAGAAAGATAATATGACATTATCATAACATTTTTTTCTTTTTTTAAAAATTGGTACATTATTTACTTTATTTATACATATTGTATATAAACAGACATTTCATTTCAATTTTTGTGAGGCATCGAGAATCAGGTATATACAATGACATTTAAAAAGAAAAAAGGTAGAAGAAAAATAATCTGTAGTCAACAATTAAGGAGACATTAGTTCTTCGTATGTGTTATAGAGGTACAGTATATTGCTTTTTTGTTGGTTAGGTCTTTTATTGAGTCAAAGTACTTTGAAAATTGGTTTCGACTGGGAAAAGTTTGCTTTGTAAATTTGATATTTTCCATAAAATAATTTGTCTTTTCTATTTTTTGATCTGCATGGTTGAAATATTTTTTGGTTCAAAAGTTATTGTGATGAATAATTTTGTGATAAGTAATTCGCAACTTCTTTCCAAAATGCATCGGTTATGGAACATATAAAGAGGAGGTGGATAATATTTTCACGACTTGTTTGGCAAAAACTGCATTTGGGGGAAATCATCATCATAACATGTAGGCTACGCGTTATAGGAATACGTGATGACGTGTCCAGCAGGGGAGGGTGAAGCTCTGTGGATGAATGGAACGAGAACATAAGCATCATATCACACAATGTCTACTGCTCTAACCTCAAAATGATTATTTCACAGATTATTCATAATATTTTCTGTGCTTGTTTGGTCTGAAACGCGATTCTTGGAGACAACAGCATGAAGACGGATGCGGAGTTCGAAGAAGTAGCGTAATGCCTACTGTATGCTTTATTAAAAATATCGGAGTTGAGCTGTTTGAGCATGTAGGCTATGTTTTACGAGGTGGGACGGGAAAGGCCGCGTTTTTGGACGTGATGAATGGCACATAGGACGAACAGAAGCTACCAGTTTGGATTTATAAACGACAACGGCACGAGACGTGATTTTCTAATATGCAACCTTCTTCATTCATCCCCAGTGGTCACGGGTCATAGTTGTGAGAAGAAGACAGAAGTCAACATCGGCCAATGGAGAAACATGTTATTACCAGCTCTTGTGCCTTAACGCATTTCTCCGTTTGCTCCGTGCAAACAACTTTTACATTTTGAGTGACCGAGGAAAAAAAAAACAATCACACCCATCTTGCAGCTAGAGTCGTCCAGTTCGTTCATCTGGGTAATCCTTAATGTGAATAACTGTGGGGGGATTTCAAGCTAACAGCTGCTAGCGCCCTGACTGTTCTCGCTCATTGGCATTGATGAATCCAGTTATTTATGCAACTAAGAAGGGACGGAACAGAGAATACCATGTCGGACTGAAATCACCACCGTAGTGGCTCCTGAGAAGTCACAACTTAGGTTTTAGTGACTAAAGGGGGATCAATTGCAGAAGCTAGCCCCTCGAGTCGGTTCACATCGCCCTCAAGAGACCACCGAGAGGATCATTTGTTCCCTGTTTAGCAACCATATTCTGCAAAATGGGGTATGTACGTTGTTGGGGCATGGTACAATAACATCTTGAAACGATACACGCACTTGCAGCCCACGGGCAAAGACGAACAAATAATTTATTCTGTCGGATGTTATGTCCATAGAAACTTAATTTAATTCAGTAAGCAAATGACACCGCTGTCACAGATGCTGACTGGTTAAACACCCATGTATCAATGCTCATGCAGTCCCACAGCATCTGACATTTTAGATTAAAGGAACAAAAAGATTAGGCTGCACTACTGGTTGTAAACAAACTGTGTTGATGACAGAGATCTGGACCTCGCATCATCATGAACTTCTTAGGCTACATTACATGGTTATGCAGGATCGATAGAGACGTGGAGCTGGTGGTCTATTACATTTTTTGGCTTTTTATGTGCTGCCAAAAGTGGAAACATTTCTCCAAGACTTTTTTTCTACACATCAGATCATTCCTACAGTGTGTAGAAACCTACAGATGAGTAGCGATCCTGCTGGCCAAGAGCGACCTAGTTCTTATCTCCACATGAAAGCATCTGATGTAGCATGTGATTAGTTTGTTGTCATATTGTGGCTGGGGGTTAACTGCTTGCCTCCTCCTGCAGCATTAATCCAGTGAGCAAATCAGTTTCTCCAACAAAGGAAGCATGTGGTGTCTTTACATTCAGCTGCTCAATATTGACTGTTCTACCCTGCTCTGAGATAGATAGATAGATAGATAGATAGATACCGTACTTTCCGGAGTATAAAACGCACCAGCCAAAATATGCCTAATGAAGAAAAAAACAACTGGCTGAATAGGCGTACGGTATGCTAACATAACACATTGATGATTATAGATAGATAGATAGCTTTATTGTCAATAAAAGTACACATTAAAAACTGCGAGCTTAGAACAAAAGAGTCTACAAAGTGACACTTTAGAGGAGACAAAAAAAACCCACTAATTATTTCTCTCATTTTAAGCGGTCTTAATTTTTAATGTATATAATTTCATGAGTTAGGTCTTTGAAATGAAGTTTCCCCCTCCAGTACCATTTAACACAAAATAGTCTCAATTTTACTATATTAAACCTAATCACAGTTCGATAAAGGTTTGTTTAATTCCACTGCCCTAGAGTCGACTATTGGGAGCTCATACTGCTGTGCGGACCCTCGTTTCACATTTTTTATGTTTAATTTTTCAATAACTTAGACAACTGGCAATATTACAATTGATTTCAGAAAAGGCAATGTTTGAACATGTTTAGTTCATACGTATCTGGGGATATTTATTAAATGTTTTGCCCCACTTACACTACCTTTAATACAGACAAAAATCTCATTGTCCACACAGACTTGTAATATAATGTGTAAAAAAAAGCCAAAAGGCACACTCCTATGCTTCCTATATAGCAGATGGACGATATGAAGTGGACAGTGAAGCTGTGCCAAGCCCTGCTGCCTCGCTGAGTGAGTGAGTTAACTGATTGGCACACTGGGATGGGATTGGGCTCAGGAGCACGAGAGAGCATCAGGGAGCTGGAAAATGTTCAGGCCAAAGTCACATGGCTGTTACTCTGGCAACGCATCAGCTAAGTTAATAATGCAGGTTTTTTCTGTGCCCTTGCAAGGCTTGGGCAATATGCAAAAAAATGCGTAGTGATTTTTTTCCCTCCTGATCTTTTTTTATTTTATTTTAATGTATTTTTAAGATTAAATTTAGCTTTTTCTAATCTAGTTCATTTGGCATTTCCTCAACTTAAACAACACATTAAAGTTTGCCCTGCAGCATTATTAAACACATGATAGTTTATTTCTCTTTTATTCATCCCCATTGCAAAGCATCATGCAAAAAATGAGATTGACCACTGATTTGATTAATATTCTATAAATTGCACAGCCTTAGCTCTTACCTAAGTCTGAATGCAACTGTCTGTGAACAAGCAATGCTTCTAACTTGTTTATTATTTTTTCATAGTTTCATTATTGTAAGTAATATAGAGGTTTTACACTTTTGCAATCCATCCAATTTGCTACTCCAATCTTTTTGTAGAGCAGAAAGTGTTGCTGAAAAATATCTTGGGTATAAGAAGATGTGATTTTATATCAGACAAATGGGTTCAAATAAAAAACAAACTAGAAATTTTCTATCAAAATAGTAGTATTTGTTTATTGAGAACTCTAAATTGCTTTCCTGGAAGGAGAAACCTGACTGGAGTTCACTTATTCTGTGCAACATACATTAGGTTTTGTTTTTAAGTTAGACTTTCTGCAAAGTTTGACAGCACTTTAGTGGCCACACCTCTGTACATGTTGGTACCAGTTTAATTTGGTGTTGTTGTTTCACATCGGCGCTTGAGCAAACCAACCAGTCAACTCAAATATAAAGAAGCACTTTTCTTACCAAACCACGAGGACCAATCTCTGTCATCTGCCCATGTGACACGTGCCACAGGCTTGAAATCGCTGTGATGCCAAATGCTGCTTAGTGCTGCAAATATTGACACACTAGCGTTGTGTCTGCTGTGTGTATCAGATATCACTCTGCACGCTAACTTAAATCTGATTACTTATTTGGAAATGTGGAGAGTAAGGGGTGTCACTCTGCACGCTTTCTCCTGTATGTTGCTGATAGGTTTTGAACATTAATTCACCAAAGCCAGACTGCTGCACAATATATCGCCACATTATTTAAGTGACACAATACCATAAGAGGCTGCAATATATTACAAAATCACTGAGGTCTTCCTCCTGACTGAAATTTACAACACAGCCTAAAATGTGCTCAAAAAGGTGAAAAGGGTCAGTTTTTGTCATTCTTTTGGTAAGTTACTTAAAATTTAACCTTGTTTTGGCCCCGATTTAGGTTTTTGTTTTTTTATGACACAATTTGCTGGAGGAAAAAAAACCCTTCACTGCTTATCATTTTTTGTTTAAATTTAACGGGACGCACCATGTTAAAATGCTTTTGTAAAATGAAGCAATAATGTTTTCTCAATATATATGTATTGTAATATCTTCTTGTACTGCGCAGCCCTACTCCAAATGATTTTAGACACCTTATATTGTGTTGTGTGTGTTGGCGCTCAGTCGTCCAGCAGATGTCAAGCTTGACGGGCTCAAAGGACTGAACTTATCCTGTTAGTTGTCAAAAAAAGATAGATTGCGTCCAGTGTTGCCACAAATTACTTGAAAAAGTAATATATTACTCATTACTGATTACTCCTGTGAAAAGTAACTTAGTTACTTTACTGATTACTTAATTTTAAAAGTAACGAAGTTACATTACAAGTTACTTCATTAGTTACATTCAGCCACGGCCAACAACATATCCACCGCCTCAACACACTAATGACAAACCCTTTTACCAACACTCACTTTATTGGAAGTGCATTTTAACAGTAACATCAACAAAGCTGACGCAGAGTGACGTATTATCTCTCTCCCCGACCAATGGCGACGTTATGTTACGTCACTCGTCGAGATGCAAAAATAATGTCTTTTTTTCCAAAGGAAAATGACAAAATAGTAACTCACAGTGATTTGGAAAAGTAACTTAAATCTGATTACTTGTTTGGAAATAGTAACGTGTTAGATTACTAGTTACTGAAAAAGTAATCCGATTACAGGCATCACTGATTGCGTCTCAATGAAATGCATTCTTAAAGGAACAGGCCACCAATTTTCCATACTGAAATATGTTCTAACTTGAGCTTAGACGAGTTGATACATACCTGTCTGGTCTTTGTGCGTGCGCTCAGTCACGCAAACAGACCAAAGATGTTGTTAGCATTTAGCCTCTCCCAGCATATTCCTTTGGAACCAAACGGGGTGGAAGTTAGAAGCGACCAAGCTCTTCCATGTTTCCTCTATTTAAATACGGTTACGTGAGCAGTTACTCGATCCAAGTATAGTTACACAAAAGAGAATTTCATAGGAGTGAAGATATTACTGCGTGGACGTCAAAGTGCTCCTAAGGTGTTATTACGCCTTACAATATAGTTCCCTTTTTACCGGCTTAGAAAATCAACATGTTTAATTTTGTGTAACTATACTTGGATCATGTAACAACTCACGTAACCGTATTTAAATAGGGGAATCATGGAAGAGCTTGGTCACTTCTAACTTCACCCCCGTTTGGCCCCATAGAGGAGAGGAGGAGAGGCTAAATGGCAAAAACATCTTTGGTCTTTTTGCGTGACTGAGCGCACAAACACCAGATGCATCAACTCGTCTAAGCTCAGGTAAGAACATATCTCAATGTGGAAAATCTGTGGTCTGTTCCTTTAAGGGCTTAATTTTGAGATGGAGGACAAGTTAATAGCAGAATTTTCCTTTTAACTATCAGAATGAGTTTGATGCAGTTTGTGGTCCACATCTCTGTCATTACAGGGCCACTGCACACATTTCAATCTTGGTCATTTACTCTGTAAAGCCTTCAGAATCACCCACCACACAGTCTCTTCACAGCCCTATACTGCCTTTAGGGTGGAGACCGCAAAGTCTCTGAGCCAGGTCCAGTTGACTGAAGAAAGGTTCATCCAACAGGCTGTCAGGAAGCTGAACTCTCACCTTTCCTCTGCATTCGCAAACTATAGTCCTGCCCCTCAAAGACACTGCATTCTTAACCCCAAACAAAAAGATTCAATGTGTGACATTTTGGTTTGGTCATTTTTCTTATAGAGTTAGTTATAGAGCTGTCCTCAAACTAAAATCATGACCTCAAATTCAAGAATATCATGAATGCAATCTTGACCTTCCTCCTGAAATCAATCTTCTCTTGGTGTCAAATATGTTTAGTTTAGTTTTTGCATCCTCTTTATCGTTCTCAATTGCAGATAAATAACATAGATTCAGAATGACTGTTTCATTATTTTGTTTCTTTATTTTGCGGACAGAGAGCAACCGATCTTCAGTACACGGGCCCACGTCTTCCAAATTGACCCCAGCACCAAGAAAAACTGGGTTCCCACAAGTAAACATGCGGTTACCGTCTCCTACTTCTTTGATAGTACAAGGAATGTATACCGTATAATCAGTCTGGAAGGCTCTAAGGTGGGTGAAATACATATCTATTTTTACTGATACACAGAGTTTACAATAATATATATATTTTTTCCTAGGTAGTGTTACTAGTGCTGCCCTTTGTGTCCCAAAATTGTTCAGTTGATGATGCAAGAATAACATTTGATACAAATATTTACTTTTCAAGGCGTCAACCTTTTGAGTTTACATTGGGGGACCAATTTCTGAGAGGATTTCCGAATGAATCCTGTGAAAAGGCTGGGTGTCAGAGCCCTCTATTATTATGTTGGTAATAGTTTAGCTCAGATCATTACAAGGTCATACTCTTGTGTTTAAGTTCAGATAATAAGATCATAATGATGTCACACACAGCTTTGTGACAGGATTATGAAACTTTGTGCAAAAATATTCGAACACATTGAGGATATATGAATAGAAATATTTGTGTCTGGGTTAGTTTTCAAACATGGAACATTATTAAGTTAAAAAAAAGAGCTATTATTATTATTATTATTGCAAAAAAAATGGATATGTATCATAATCTGATTAATGGCAGAAGCGACCACAACTTGTCTCCCAGCCCAATAGGGTATTTGAGCCGAATTACATGTTACTTATGGGGTTTCTTTAAAAGTTATTGCTTTTATGCTGATCATTGGTTCTTCTCCCACAGGCAATTATTAACAGCACCATCACTCCAAACATGACCTTCACAAAGACATCACAGAAGTTTGGCCAATGGGCTGACAGCCGGGCAAATACTGTTTATGGACTGGGCTTTTCATCGGAGAGCCACCTGGTTAAAGTCAGGGGTCATGCTTGGATTAAACCTTAATGTTGTCGTTCATGTTTTATAAAAAAATAACATCATCAAAATTATGCCTCTGCCTTGCAGTTTGCAGAGAAGTTTGCAGAGTTTAAGGAAGCGGCCAGGTTAGCCAAAGAGAAGTCTCACGAGAAGACTGGGCTGGCTAGCAGTCCCTCACAGGTAACGTGCACATTGTACCCGTGAAATTAATCATAAATACTGTTGTTTATGGTGCGTTTACTACATCGGTTTAAGTTCACTGCCTTTTCTATGGTAAGGTAATCAGTGTAGATGTGTTTAGACTTCCAGCCTTATTAACCTAAGATAGAAAATTAAACAATAAACTTTTGAAGGTTTTTAGAAAACTTAATGAAATCGACAGCAGGTCGCTCCAATTTCAGCCAGTCATGGCTGTGATAGCTCTGAACCTTCATTGTAGCACACGAGTGGTAAGTTGCAATGATTAGTCCTGAAAAATACAGCCACTTTGTGAGAACATTTTATTTCCTATTGGAATAAACCATAAACAACTAAGAGCAGGTTGTCTAACCAAAACGAGGCATGGGAAATAAGAGAGATGAGCAGGAGTCCAATAGTGTCTCTGACTGTGCTCCTCAGAGATCATGGACCAACATCACTGCAGTATTGTACCATTTGTTAATTTTTATAAAATACATGTACAAGCAACCGTCACGGCCTAAGGTGCTGGTCAAAGGCAAATACAATTGTGTTCTAAAAGTTTACATACCCTGGCAAAAAAATATATTTTTTGACTATTTTTCAGAGAACATGAACGATAACACAACATGTTTTTTTCACTCATGGTTAGTGGTTGTGTGAAGCCATTTATGATCAAACAACTGAGTTTACTCTCATCATAATGAAAAAAGAAACTGCCAAAATGACCCTGATCAAAAGTTTACATACCCTGGTGATCGCCTGGTAAAATGCATGTTGACACAAACGGGTTTAAATAGCTACTAAAGGTAAGTATCCTCATGCAAGACAGCCCAGGAATTTACAGGAACTGGAGGCTTTTTGCCTCCCAAAAATGGCCAGTTTTACCATCCGAGGAAATAAAGAAGCCCATCCACAACTACCACAAAAGAATCCAAGCTGTCATTGATGTTAAAGGGGGCAATACACTGTGTATTAAGAACTGGGGTATGTGAACTTTTGATCAAGGTAATTTTGGTTCTTTCTTTCTTCATTATGATTTAAAAAGAGCAAACTCCATAAATGCACAACCACTAACTATGAGTAAAAAATAACTTTTTGTGTTATCTTTCATATTATCAAAAATATGGCACACAAAAAAAATCAAACATTCTTCCAGGGTATGTAAACTTTTGAGCTGTATAATCTAATACAACATGCAAAGAGTTATTAAGTCACTAAAATTCACAGAAACAAATACAAACTTTATAGTAAAACAACAAAGTTTTACTCATCTTCCGTTGAAAGCCAGAGTTAGTGAATTACTTTTAAATTAGTAAGACTTGTAAGAATAATAAAACAAAGTGTTTAAAGACTGGGCGGTCCTAATATCCCGTATACCTACATTTTTTAATCTATTAGACTTATCATTTATAAATATGATAATTGCATTGGCAAAAGCCAGGCTCTGTTTAGATTTTTCAGTGTGTGTAATGTTGTTGAACATTTGGTATTATATGAAATTACGAAAATAATAAATAATACAATTTAGAATAGAACAATGACAGTGCACTTGAAGCCACTGCGCTAACATCAAGTGTTCATGTTTTACTTTCCACAACACTGCTCCTCAGGAGGTTGCCATTAGAGGAAACACGTTGCCCGTCAAACTTGGTAAAAAGAAGGTAAATACTAGAGTGAGGACATCACTGTTACGCCAATCCTTCATATAGTCCTAAACCAACCCTTTAATCCAAGTGTCTAATGTAATAGCACGCTGTAAATAAGTATTAACCAACATCATCCATTCACTCTTAAGTAAGTTAATGTGTTTTTCCTTCATACAACCCCCATATGACCCGCATTCAAACAAGATTATTCTGCACATTTGTTTGGCTTGATCTTGGAATTGTATTTTGTCATTAGATCATGTACTTACTTGTACTTTAATTTACTCAGGAGTCAGCTCCAGGTCAATCTCTACAGTCCTCTTTGACCCCTGGCACTCTAAATGGTACTGATCAGGACAGAAATACATCTGATACACAACACGCTGAAACCACGGCCGAGACTACCCAAAATGTACTGCCCTTCACTTACAGGTTAGACAAACCCACAGATTTTTCCTACAGTAATTCTGTCTTGAAATGTTTTCCTGTTTGAAAAGTGCTTTTGTAGCATAAGAGCAGCTATAAAACGCAAATACAACCCATGTACAACAGACTGCAAAGTGTAAGTTATGTCAAGTCGATTCTTTGTTAATAGGCTTTCTCTGCCTTATAGGAACACTGCATTTAATGTGAGTCCTATGAATTATACATCGACTGAACGATGCGTGATTTCACAGCACATTGTCTCATACATTAAAGATCATTCTATTTCTATGTGCCATGTGCAGCTTTTTAAAGCTTTTAGCCGGTTTTGAATCAAAGTAATGCACAGTCTGCTTGTGTGTGGCAGCCACTCAGGAGCTTGCTACTGGTGCACATGGTATTTGGGAGTCTTCAAGCGCCGGTGTGGGTTTGTGTTACAATGAGGCCAAGGCTTGTGGGTAACTTGACATCTGATAATCACCAGTTTCTCATGTGGGGAGAAGTTCACATGCTCACATAGTTTTGTGCTAATGTTGCATTTGCTTTGGGTTAAGGTCTTAAGTGTCTTTATACGTTATATATATTTATATATATAAGTAAATTTGCCTTCTGCATTTGACCCATACTTTGACGCCACTGGGGCAACCTGTAAGGACCAGTGAGCAGCCAGGCTAATGGTTAGAATCACCTGGCTGGAGGATTCACCTGTTGTGCATGTTTTGGTTGATGGGGGAAACCAATCCAGACACCGGGAAAGAAAAATATAACCTTCACCTAGAAAGGCATGGCCGGGAATCGAACCCATTTGCGAGCTCCTGCACATGTACATGCAACATGTTCTTTTTGATTCGGCTTCAAGTGATGTTTAAAAAACAACATTTTGACATTTTGTGTTGTTGTTCAGTTCATCCAACATCAGTAAACACTGGGAGGCTGAGCTGGCGGCTCTCAAAGGGAATAATGCCAAGTTAACAGCAGCCTTACTGGAATCCACAGCCAATGTAAAACAGTGGAAACAGCAGCTGGCGGCTTATCAGGAAGAGGCTGAGAGACTACACAAAC
This sequence comes from Neogobius melanostomus, assembly GCA_007210695.1. Classification (NCBI taxonomy): domain Eukaryota; kingdom Metazoa; phylum Chordata; class Actinopteri; order Gobiiformes; family Gobiidae; genus Neogobius; species Neogobius melanostomus. The sequence continues at coordinate 1,380,889 of VHKM01000393.1, forward strand.
GGGTACCAGTCAAGGCGTCACTCCTGAGCAATGGCAATAAACATTTAAATTATTTAATTAATTAATTATGATTGTATATTTTTTACAGGTGACAGAGTTGGAATGTGTCAGCGGCCAAACAACAGCAATCAAAACGCACAAGACTGAACTTAATAAGACAATAGAGGGTCTAGAGCTGGCTTTGAAGGACAAGGAGGAGGTACTTGAAAAGTGAACTGTAATTTCCTATGACAACTTCATATTTTATTCTTTTCTCTTCGTCTTTTATTTAGGAGCTAGAAAGACTCAAAGCTGAAGTGGAGAGTTCTAATGTCTTTTATTCCAAAAAAGACACACTCGTACAGAAACTGCAGGTGACAGTCAAGTTTCATAAGTAATACAAGAATTGTGTTTGTAGGTGCGGCACCGGTTTTATTCCAATTATGATTTCAGGCAATGATGTTTTATGTATGCTTTGCTGTAGGACACAGAGAACCGTAACCAGCTGTTAGAGGCCCAGCTGAGTGAGTTGCAGCAGCGTCTGGAGAGCACGCAGCAGGAGAAAGAGGCCTTTCGGAATAGCCTGCGCTCGCTGCTCGAGCTGCTCGACTCCAAAATCTTTGAACTGACTGAGTTGAGAGACACATTGGCCAAACTCATAGAAACCAGCTAAACACCAACTTAAGTATGTGCACTTTCACACAGAGGGAATCTGTCAGCTGCTACCTTTGACCATGCCATGGTATTGCAGCAAAAAAGTAATCACTTGCGCCATCTACTGCATGCTGGGAGTTACAGC